>CP106724.1:165598046-167067372 GCA_025506655.1 Gossypium rotundifolium | reverse complement strand
TTACTCGTGTGTGTTTGCTTTGTTTTATAGATCGTCAAAGCTACAAAAGGCTCAGGGATTATCGAGGATCATCACCACACTATCAAAATCTATTTTGGTACTTTTTGAATGTGTACATAGTTAAGTATGGCATGTATAGTCTAGTTGAAATGGTTGATGCTTGATAAGTGTATATAGCCATGTTATATGGCTAGATAAATGAATGTGATAAGAATGAGTAGTCATGTTATATGATGCTTTGTTTGGCATGGTTAATGGCTAGTGAAATGGTCAAAATAATGGTAAGTATATTGATGCAAAGTTAGCATATATTTGATGAATGGTTGTTACAAATAAAACATATGTCTTGGTTGGTTTATACTTAAAAATGCTTGTGATCTAGTTGAGCTAAATGGTACCTAAGTTGCTGTGTTTGTGATGTTTATGAATGGGTAGAAATGATGCACAATTTGGTATGTATTAGTCTCCATTGGTGTATGAGATGATACTTGTATGTTATTGTAGGTTTAACCCAATGTGTGGGTGGCATTTTGGCCTTGCAAATGGCATATAATTGCCCATACGGTTGAGCACACGGGTGTTTGGCTTGACCGTGTCCTTCGTGGTTGTGTTCCAAAATAAGTCAGACTCGACCACAGGCTAGACACAAGGGCATGTGACTGGCCGTGTGAATCAAGTCAGTGATGACCACGGGCGTGTGACTGGCCATGTGGTACAAGTCAGTAATGATCACGGGCAAGGCACACGGGCGTGTCCACGGTCGTCTGGACAAGTCAGTATGTATGCCTCTATTATGATACGACTTAGACACACGGGCGTGTCTGAGACCGTGTGAGGCACACGGCCTGACCACATGGGCATGTTACCTCTGTAACTTTGAAAAATGTTTAAATTTTGAAAGTTTCGTATGTGCTCAGTTTAGTCCCGGCCCCTTTCTAAAGCATGTTTAAGGTCTCGTAAACCTAAATAAGGGAGAATTTGATTACATAATGGTTAGTTACAATGTGAAATGTTTGTAAAAGTTTCGATTAGTCTGGTAATGCCTTTAACCCTAGACCGGCGATGGTTACGAGTTAGGGGTATTACAAATATGTCATATGCTGAAGAACCGATTGAAATTTTGGCTCGTGAGATTAAAGAGCTGAGAAATAAGAAAATAACATTAGTAAAAGTATTATGGCATCGACACGGGGTTGAAGAAACTACATGGGAACTTCATGATGGAATGAGAAAACAATACCCGAACCTATTCACTGGTAAGATTTTGGGGACGAAAATTCCTAAGGGGGAGAGTTGTAGGAGCCCGTTTTTGTCAAATTAGAATAGTGGTTTTGGGACCACAAATATAAAGTCAAAATTATTATTTTATTATTATTTTAATGTTTACAACATGTTATTTAATATGTGTGAAAATTTTGTGAGCTAATTTTATCGATGGGGTGGTTAATTCGATAAAAAGGATTAAATTGCATAAAGTGCAAAAGTGATGTTCTAATAGCTAAAGGAATTAAATAGCTATAGAACCTTAAAGTTAAGGTCCTTATGTTGTAATTAGACTAATAAATTGGTGAGTGGACATTTATGGACATGTTATAAATAGTTTAAAGGTTATTTATTAAAGGTTAATATAGTAATTATAAAATAACTTAAGTTAAAAATGATATAAACATTTTGTCTTCATCTTCTTAAAACACCACCACCAAAATTAGGGCTGGTAAAACACCATTTGAGAGCTTGGAACATTCAACTATGGTGTCTTGAACATGCAAGTCTATTTTTAGCTCTGTTTTTAATGATTTCTAAGTTTTTGTGATCGTTGCTTCGTATTCTAGCTAGCCCTACCTTAGATTTTAAATTGTTAAAGATTTAACTTGTTTCCATTGTTGAATGCTTGAGTAATTTGATGATTGATGATAGATTATGAAGGTTTATTGGTAAATTTACTTGTTTTGTAAAGTGATTTTTGACAAAAATGTAAAAAAAGGGATTAAATTGAGAATTTCTAAAATTATGTGGGCAAAAGTGTGAATAAATGAAAGTTTTGGGCTGCTAGGACCTATATATAAATCAGCCAAGCATGGGTTTTGTTGAGTTGCATGAATTTTGTGTATTTGTGAAATAGGGACTAAATTGATTAAATACGAAAGTTTACGGGCTAACGTGTAAAATTGCCTAAACGTGTATTGTTGGATTAATTGAATGAGTAAATGAAAAAATAAGTTAATTTTGAATTCATATAGATTAAGAAAGAAGGAATTCGAACTTAGGTCGGGGAAAAAGTAAAGTAATTGAATAGTCTATCCGTTTTGTCATATCCGTACACGAGGTAAGTTCATATAATTGAACTTGAATGTGTTTTTATTCAATTGATGGATGGTATTGAGATTCTATTTATTCTATAGCTAAATGTGATGAATTTAATTTAAATATACGGTTTAAGTGGACGAGTTATTAAATAAGACCATAGCTGGGCTATGGTAAATCGGATAATAAGACCATAACCGGGTTATGGCATGTGAATGTTAGACCACGGTAGGGCCTTAACAATGTATGTGTAAGACCATAGTTGGACTATAGCATCGAAAAATCGACGTACTTATAACGTAAGCATTTATAAACTCGAAGTGATTCGATAAGAGAATTGGTGAGAATAGATATGTATCAGTACAGGTATGTACAGAAAACTGTTCGAATGAAGAATTAAAAGAAGATGAGAACTTATGAGTTGCCTTGTAGTTAAACTTTATGTTATATCATTGATTGAGGTTTTAATTGCAAATTATGTATCTATTTGGAATTGTTAATGAATGATGTTGATTATTTCATAAATACATACGAACTTACTAAGCTTTATAGCTTACTTTGTTTATTTTCTTCTATATTTTATATTAAATCAAAGCTAGCTCGGAACCGGGGATCATCAAGAACTTCATCGTACTATCGGACATCTATTTTAGTACTTTTGAGTTGTGTATATATGGTATATTGTATGTATAGACTTGAGACATTTTGATATGTTTGATGAACATGTATTTTGGGCAGTTTAAGTTGCCTTGTGTTGATGATTTTGTTAATGTATAAAGATGTGTAAATGACTTTGTTTTAAGTTAGATAAATGACCAATAATGAATGAATGAGGTTGAATTGATAATGCATATTTGGAATGGTTTTACTGAATGAATTATATATGTGAATTATGTCTAGTAAAGCAAGATGAGTTGATAGGAATTTGTATAGGTAAATGACATTGAATTGAGTATTGAAATGGTTGAAATGGATATAGTATCATTGTGTATTGGTTGATGACTTTTGGCTACATATTTATGTTTTAAATTGGTACCAATTCAGCTTATGTAGGTATGTGCAAAATGGGTGGTAAAATGGCTAGGTAAATAGCCTATTTTTGTCCACAAAGGCGTGTGTCTCAGCCGTGTGTGACACACGGTCATGTTACACGACCGTCTGTGTAACACCCCTATCCCGTGTCCGATCGTCGGATTAGGGTTAAGACGTTACCAGACAGATCAAAAACATTTACAAAATTTATTGTTCAACCATTCATCAATATCAATCATAATGTCCCTTAAGTAGGTCATCGATGCCTTAAGCATGCTTTTAAATCGAGTCGGGACTAAATCGAATCACATAAGCAATTTCATAAAAATTTAAAACTTTTCTAACATACAGGGGAGACACGGCTGTGGGGGTAGGCCGTACCTCACCCACGACTACATGACACACCCATGCGACCTCCCCATGGTAGTATTCTGCCAAAATCAACATGGTCACCAAGCACGCCCATGTGCTAAGGCCTTGTACTACTAGATCACATACTGCCATTTCTCGCATGACTGTAAACGCACGCCGTGCCAAGGCCGTGTCTTGATTTAAGCCACATCACCTTAATTTACCCACGGTCTCGAGCACACCGTATGCCTCGGTAGTGTGACATTATAGGCCATTTTACAAGGCCAATGTCCCACCCATTTTGGGTCTCACCTACAAGCAATACATACCAAAACATAATATGCATATATTGCAACCAAACATATCAAATGGTTCATTTCATCCATACATTCAATAACAATTCCATTCATACCAAATTGCAAACTAAATCCTACATCATTTCAAACATGTATCATCCATTTGTTTAACCAAAACTTAACCATTCCATATACATCAAAACATACTAAATATATGCTTCATAACTCATTCATTCAAACATTTATCAACTCAAAAGCTTGCTAATACACACGGCCATGCTCACTTCATAGACATATACACCTATCTAGCCTATACATGCCATAATTAGCCATATACATTTTCAAAAGGGTACCAAAATAAGTTTTTGTAGTGTGATGACGATCCTTGACAATCCCGAGCCTTTAGTAGCTTCGACGACCTATAAAACAGAGAAAACAAACACACAGAGTAAGCTTTCCAAAAGCTTAGTAAATCATATACAAATAAACTTGGCATAAAAAGCATATATGCAATTTGATACATTTGCACATCTCATTCACTTAACAATTTATCCATTCAAAACTCATTTGAAACACATAGCTCATTCATAATCTTTATTGCATTTCATTCACATTATCCTATTCAAACATACTTTTCTTCAAATCAAAGTCATATGCCTACTTACCATTCATGCATACTTAATGCACATTCAATGCACCTGATTCGAATATTCATTCACTTAATTGATCATAGCTCGGATATACCATTCGTATTGCAGACTTGCCCATCGAACCCTTAGGAACCTAGTAGGATACTCAGAAAGCTCGGAATAATAGTACAATGCCAATGTCCCAGACGAGGTCTTACATGCACTCATATATCGATTCCACTGTCCCAGACATGGTCTTACATGTAAAGATCATAACGATGCCAACGTCCCAGACGTGGTCTTACACGAGTCAATATGATGCCGATGTCCCAGACATGGTCTTACTCATAAAGTTCATATCGATGCCCACGTCCCAGACAAGGTCTTTTACATATAATTCATATCGATGCCCACGTCCCAGACGAGGTCTTACACGTAATTTTAAGTAAAAACCAACGTCCCGGACGTGGTCTTACATGATAAAATAGAACAGATACCTATGCCATGACATGGCTAAATCCTATCTATTCCTAGGTTCGTACGGGACTTCTCGACTTTATCACAATATCGAACTTATTTCAGAATTCACACACTTAGCATCTCATACTCATTCATTTTCATCGATAGAAATATGAATACATAGATTCAATTCAATATACATAAGTTAATTTGCATAGTGACTTACCTCGGATTTAGTTTATCGAACGGAAACGGCTACTCGGTTATTTTCACTTTCCCGTGATCTAAATTTGTTTTCCCTCGGTTCTTGATCTAAACATATTCAGAATTAATCCTTTTATTCACTATTCCATTCAATTCAATCCATACACATGTATTTTGGGCTATTTACAATTTAACCCTCATATTTGCACACTTTATCAATTTAGTCCATTTTACTCAAAACATCAAATATACACAATTTGCTCACACATATGCATAGCCGAACCTCCCTAGGGACTATATAAGTCCACATATTTCATAAAATTCACAAATTGGTCCTCTAAAATAACATTTTCACATTTTAGCCCTATTTAGCTAAACTCATCAAAACTTCAAGAACATAACATGTTCATTTAGCTCAAATCTTTCATATATCATCCTCAAACATCACAAAGCTTGTAAAATCATCAATGGCACATTTCACATACATTATCAAAATACAAAATCAAGGCATGGGTTTTGTAGCTCTCAAAACAACGATTGTAGAAACGTAGAAATTATCAAAAACCGAAGTCAAAACTTACCTTAATCTTGCTTAAAGCTAGCTGAAACATCCAAAGCTCAAAACCCTTGTTCTTTTTCTCTTATTCGGTCATCAATAAGGATGAACATGGCTTTTTCAATTGATTTTGGTTTATTAGCCTTTACTTAATCAAATTACTCATTTAACCCTTCCATAATAATTCAAATAAACATACATCAAGGGCATATTTGTCCTTCTAATGTCCACTATCTTAAAAGTGGTCTATTTGCCACTTAAGGCTACAACTTACAAAGCCACATCACTTAAGTACTTTAACAATTAACAAGAAACTTTCACATTTAACGCAATTCAACCTTTTGTTCAAATTAAACATTCAAACAAACTAATTAGCTTACGGAATTTAAACACATGCTTAGTCACATATCAACGACACAATAAATAATATTAAAATATTATACAGACTCAGATTTGTGGTCCCGAAACCACTGTTCAGACTAGGGTATAAACCGGACTATTACAATTCTCCCCCCTTAGGAATTTTTGTACCCGAAAATCTTACTGTTGAATAGATTCGGATATTGCAGTCTCATTGAATCTTCAGGCACCCACGTAGCCTCTTCTAATCCGTGTCAATTCCACAATACTTTCACTAATGGAATTTTGTTCTTTCTTAACTCTTTTACTTCACGAGCTAAGATACGGATAGGTTCCTCTTCGTATGTCATATCAGATTGGATTTCAATTTCAAATGGGACATTCACATATGACGAATCAGATTGATATCTACGAAGCATTGAGACATGAAACACATTGTGAATCTTTTCCAATTCAGATGGTAACTTCAATCAATAAGCAACAGGCCCAACACGTTCAATGATCTCATACGGTCCGATGAATCTCGGACTTAACTTGCCTTTACGTTTGAATCAGAGCACCTTCCTTCACGGAGACACTTTCAGAAATACTTTGTCACCGATCTCAAATTCTATATCTTTTCGTTTTAAGTCTGCATAGGACTTTTGATGATCAGATGCTGCTTTCAAACAATTTCGAATCAATTTCACTTTCTGTTCAGTATCTTTTATCAAATCGACCCCGTGTAACTTATTCTCACTGAGTTAAGTCCAATATAGAGGTGTACAACATTTACGTCCCTACAAAGCTTCATATGGTGCCATTTTGATGCTCGACTGAAAACTATTATTATACGCAAATTCAATCAACGGCAAGTATTGTTCCCACGAATCGTTAAACTCTAATATACAACATCTTAACATATCTTCGAGAATCTGAATAATTCGCTCGGATTGACCATCCGTTTGCAAATGAAAAGCTGTATTGAAATGCAATTTTGTACCCAAGCATCTTGCAATTTCTTCTAGAATCGCGATGTGAATCTAGGATCTTTGTCTGACACAATAGATAATGGTACCCCGTGCAATCTTACAATCTCGAAAATATAAAGCTCAGCTAATCTTTCAAGTGAGTATTCAGATCTTATCGGAATAAAATAGGTTGATTTAGTTAATCAGTCAACTACGACCCATATCGCATCCTTCTTTCTCGGAGTCAGAGGCAACCCAGAAACAAAGTCCATAGTTACTCTATCCCATTTCCATTCAGGAATCAGAATCAGCTGTAACAACCCAGACGGAACTTGATGTTCGACTTTCACTTGCTGACAAACTAAGCATTTTGAAACAAATTCAGAAATGTCTCATTTCATGCCAGACCACCAATGGTGTTGCTTCAAATCATGATACATCTTTGTACTTCCCGGATGGACAGATAAATGACTATTATGGGATTCATTTAAAATCAACTGAATCAACTTCGGATTTCTCAGAACACAAATATGATCTCAAAATCTCAAACAATCATTAATAATTCAAAATTCAGATTCAGAACTCGACTCACATTAAGTTCGTTTCGCTAGCAATTCATTATCAACCCTCTGAGCATCACATATTTGTTGTATAAGTAACGGTTTCGCTCTCAATTTAGCTATCAAAGAACAATCATCGGGAAAATCTAACTGAGCATTCAAAGCACGTAGTGCAAACAATGACTTTCTACTCAACGCATTAGCAACTACGTTTGCTTTACCTGGATGATAATCTATCACAAGCTCGTAATCTTTTAACAGTTCTCACCATCTTCTTTGACGCAGGTTCAAATCTTTCTGGGTCATTAGATATTTCAGACTTTTATGATCTGAAAACACATGACATTTCTCACCGTACAAATAATGACGCCAAATTTTAAGTGCAAACACAATCGCAACGAGCTCAAGGTCGTGTGTCGGATAATTCTTTTCATGAGGCTTTAATCGTCTCGAAGCATAAGCTACCACTTTGCCCTCTTGCATCAAAACTCATCCCAGGCCGTTTAACGAAGCATCACTGTAAATAACAAATTCCTTACCCGATTCTGGCTGTACTAACACTAGAGCTTCTGTTAACAAAGTTTTCAACTGGTCAAAACTTTTCTGACATTTATTCGACCATTCAAATCTGACATCTTTCTGAAGTAATCTAGTCAATGGTGTAGCTATAGTCGAGAAGCCTTTAACAAATCTGCGGTAATAACCAGCTAAACCCAGAAAACTACGAACTTCAGACACGTTCTTCAGAGGTTTCTAATTTAGAATAGCAAAAATCTTGCTCGGATCAACACGAATCCCAGAATCTGACACGATATGCCCCAGAAAACTGACCTCATTCCACCAGAATTCACATTTGCTGAATTTTTGCGTACAATTTCTTTTCTCTCAAAGTTTGCAACATAATTTTCAAATGTTCTGCATGCTTATTCTCATCACATGAGTAAATCAAAATGTCGTCAATGAATACAATAAAAAATTGATCTAAATACAGTCTGAAAATTATATTCATCAGGTCCATAAAGACAGTAGGAGCATTAGTTAGTCTGAATGGCATAACTAAAAACTCATAATGCCCGTACCTCATTCTAAAAGTAGTTTTCGGAATGTCTGAATCTTTAACACTCAATTGGCAGTATCCCGATCTCAAATCAATCTTGGAAAACACAGTAGCTCCTTTTAACTGATCAAACGAATCATCAATTATGGGAAATGGATATTTGTTCTTTATAGTCACCTTATTCAACTGACGGTAATCGATTCACATTCTCATCGTGCCATCTTTCTTTTTCACGAACAGAATAGGAGCACCCCAAGGCAAAAAACTCGGTCTAGCAAACCCTCTATCAGTCAATTCTTGTAGCTGTGACTTTAACTCTTTCAACTCTGTTGGTGCCATTCAATACGGAGCTATCGAAATAGGTGTCGTAGCAGGCAATAATTCAATACCAAATTCAACTTCACAAATCAAAGGTAATCTCGGTAACTCTTCTAGGAACACATCAAAAAAATCACAAATAATGGGTACTAATTCGACTTTCTTCTCGGATGCTTTTGAATCGATCACATAAGCAAAATATGATTCATACCCCATTTTCACATAACTCTTAGGTTTCAAAATGGATATCACAACAGGCAATCCATTTAAATCATTAGACTCAATCCGTATAATCTCATCATTCAGACCTCGTAAATCTATAGTCTTTCTTTTACAGTTTACAATGGCATCATGCATAAACAACCAATCTATTCCCAAAATAATATCGAATTCATCAAATGGCAAGAGCATAAGATTAGTAAGAAAATAGATATCTCAAAACATTAACGGATAGTTCTTGCATACTTTGTCAACCAGGACACTTTTACCTAAGGGGTTTGATACTTTTATAGTAAATTCAGTAGACTCTACAGACAAAGTCTTTCAATATACTAAATTCACGCATATGTACGAATGCATAGAACCAGGGTCTATTAAAGCTATCACAGAAGTATCATAAAGAGTAAAAGTACCCGTTATAACATTAGGTGCTGAAGCTTCTTCACAAGCTCGGATAGTGTATGCTCTGGCAGGCGCTCTAGCTTCAGATCGTACCACAGTGTCTCTCATGCACCTCTGACTACCACTAACATTTCTTGTATTCTTTGAAGGTCTGCCCCTCCCAGATGCATTTTCAAGACTCAGATTCTGAACAGTCTTTGGCTTAACAGACTCAAGACAATCACAGATAAAATGATCAAACGATCCACATCTAAAGCAAGCCTTATCATTTAATCTGCAGCTTTCCGGATGCTTCTTTCCACAATGTTTACATTCAGGTCTCTCAGATCGAACATTATCAACACTGGCCATAGAAGTTACTGGGGTTTTGGAACTCATTTGTAATCTATCTCGGGTCTTGTTCAAATGCCTCTCGTTATCCCTGGAACGACTTTGATCATCTCTAAATCTCTTCGGTGTAGATTGAAATGATTTGTTCTGAAATCTCTTTCTCATATCTCGGGCTTCAGTTTCAGCTTTTCTTTTATCTTTCCCAAGTGCTTCAGCTTTGCTTGCTCAATCATCGAGTGTAACGAACTCTTTTATTTCTAAAATCCCAACTAGCAAACGAATATCTTCAATCAGTCCATCTTTGAATCTTTTACACATTATAGCTTCGGAAGATATACACTCTCGGGGATATTGACTTAGTCGCACGAACTCTCATTCATATTCAGTGACAATCATTCGACCCTGTTTTAATTCCAGAAATTCCTTTTGTTTCTAATCGACGAATCTCTCACTGATATATTTCTTCCGGAACTCAGTCTGAAAGAAATCCCATGTAACCTGTTCTCCCAGGACAACAAAAATTAAGGTTTTCCACCATTGATAAGCCGTATCTTGAAGTAACAATAGACTTTATACATTCTTCCGGAGTCAGGGACATTTCATAGAAACTTGTATAGTATTTTCAATCTAGAACTCGGCCTTCTCAGCATCATCATCTTTAGCAGCTCAGAATTCTTCAGCCCTATACTTACGAATCTTATCAACCGGATGCTTAATTAATAGATTTGAATACACAACCGGTGGCACAACTGTAGTCTGAGGGGGATTAACCAGGGGCAGAGGTTGTCAAATAGTCAGGTTATTTCTCATGAATTGAGTGAACCACTCACTCATCATCTGGAAAAAAAACTTATTTAGCCACATCCTGCCAATTTACCCACGTTCTCAGGCACTCCCGTTTGCCTCAACCGTGTGACATTATAGGCCATTTTACAGGGCCAATATGTCACCCATTTTGGGTCTCACCTACAAGCAATACATACCAAAACATAATATGCATATATGGCAACCAAACATATCAAATGGCTCATTTCATCCATACATTCAATAACAATTCCATTCATACCAAATTGCAAACTAAATCCTACATCATTTCAAATATGTATCATCCATTTGTTTAACCAAAACTTAACCATTCCATATGCATCAAAACATACTAAATATATGCTTCATAACTCATTCATTCAAATATTTATCAACTCAAAAGCTTGCCAATACACATGGCCATGCTCACTTCATGAACATATACACCTATCTAGCCTATACATGCCATAATTAGCCATATACATTTTCAAAAGGGTACCAAAATAAGTTTTGTAGTGTGATGGCGATCCTTGACAATCCCGAGCCTTTAGTAGCTTCGACGACTTATAAAATAGAGAAAATACACACACAGAGTAAGCTTTCCAAAAGCTTAGTAAGTCATATACAAATAAACATGGCATAAAAAGCATATATGCAATTTGATACATTTGCACATCTCCTTCACTTTACAATTTACCATGTATATGCTTGATTCATACTTATGACTACATTTGTCACATTTATCCATTCAAAGCTCATTTGAAACACATAGCTTATTCATAATCTTTCTTGCATTTCATTCACATTATCCTATTCAAACATACTTTTTCTTGAAATCAAAGTCATATGCCTACTTACCATTCATGCATACTTAATGCACATTCAACGCACTGATTCGAATATTCATTCACTTAATTGATCATACCTCGGATATACCATTACGTATTGCGGACTTGCTCGTTGAACCCTTAGAAACCTAGTAGGATACTTAGAAAGCACTGAAATAATAGTAAAATGCCAACATCGGCGAGGTCTTACATGCACTCGTATATCGATGCCTTGTCCCCAGACGAGGTCTTACGTCTGAATCATAACGATGCCAACGTCCCGCACGTGGTCTTACACAAGTCAATATGATCTTGATGTCCCGGACATGGTTTTACTCATAAAGTTCATATCGATCGTCGTCCCAGGCGAGGTCTTTTACATATAATTCATATCGATGCCTCGCCCAGACGAGGTCTTACGTAATTTTAAGTCAACGCCAATGTTAGGACGTGGTCTTACATGATAAAATAGAACAGATACCTATGTCATGACATGGCTAAATCCTATCTATTCCTAAGTTCGTACGGGACTTCTCGGCTTTATTATTATATCAAACTTATTTCAAAATTTACGCACTTAGAATCTCATACTCATTCATTTTCATCAATAGACATGTGAATACATATATTCAATTCAATACAGATAAGTTTATTTGCATAGTGACTTACCTCGGATTTGGTTTATCGAACGAAAATGGCTACTCGGATATTTTTGCTTTCCCGCGATCTAAATTCGTTTTCCCTTGGTTCTTGATCTAAACATATTCAGAATTAACCCTTTTATTCACTATTCCATTCAATTCAATTCATACTCATGTATTTTAGGCTATTTACAATTTAACCCTCATATTTGCACACTTTATCAATTTAGTCCATTGTACTCAAAACATCAAATATACACAATTTGTTTACGCATATGCATAGCTGAACCTCCCTAGGGACTATATAAGTCCACATATTTCATAAAATTCATAAATTAGTCCTCTAAAATAAAAATTTCACATTTTAGCCCTATTTAGCTAAATTCATCAAAACTTCAAGAACATAACATGTTCATTTAGCTCAAATCTTTCATATATCATCCTCAAACATCACAAATCTTGTAAAATCATCAATGGCACATTTCACATACATTATCAAACTACAAAAATCAAGGCATAGGTTTTGTAGCTCTCAAAGCAACAATTGTAGAAAAGTAGAAATTATCAAAAATCAAAGTCAAAACTTACCTTAATCTTGCTTAAAGCTAGCCGAAACATCCAAAGCTCAAAACCCTTATTCTTTTTCTCTTATTCGGTCATCAATAAGGATGAACATGGCTTTTTCAATTGATTTTGGTTTATTAGCCTTTACTTAATCAAATTACTCATTTAACCCTTCTATAATAATTAAAACAAACATCCATCAAGGGCACATTTGTCCTTCTAATGTCTACTATCTTAAAAGTGGTCTATTTTTCACTTAAGGCCACAACTTACAAAGCCACATCACTTAAGTACTTTAACAATTAACAAGCAACTTTCACATTTAATGCAATTCAATCCTTTGTTCAAATTAAACATTGAAACGGACTAATTAGCTTACAGAATTTAAACACATGCTTAGTCACATATCAATGGCACAGCAAATAATATTAAAATATTATCTGAGACTCGATTTTGGTCTCGAAACCCTTGCTTTCGACTAGGGTATAAACTAGATCATTACGATCATCCCAGTGTTGAACTTGAAATGAAGTCAATATGCTCCACACAGTCTCACACATGGGCGTGTGATCGATCGTGTGGCACAAGTTAGTATACCCCCGTAAATGGCACACGACCTTGCACACGGGCGTGTGAGCTGGCCATGTTGCATAAGTCAGCATACCCTACAGGTTTGGTATAGCCTAATACATGGTTTGGCACACGAACGTGTGTGGCCACTTCGTAGGGCACACGGGCTAGACACACGGGCGTGTGGTTGGCCGTGTGACCCAAGTCAGTATGTAACATCCTAAATTAGGGGCTATGCATTTGTGTGCTTGTGTGTGAATACTTTGTTTGTCATGCTAGTTTACGGTGCTTTGGGGTCTAGGAATAACTTAGGGGTAAGCCGGAGCTTTAGTCAAAATTTTACTTTTTGGGCACTTTAGGGGAGAGCTGAATGGGATAGGGCTTAAGGGTTGGTGTTTGTGTGTTTTGACATAAGAAGTTTATTGGTGAAGTGACAAGGAGGCGCCACTTAAAGCTCTGGAAGGTGACACCTTATGGAAGCTGGCAAGGAGCAGGTTCGAGCTGTGTAGATCCCCTTTGAGGGATTTATTTTTGACGCCAAGGTAGGGGAGAGTTACTCTCAGCTTGGACTCTGATGAATGAGTGTTGAAGTGGTCAACACATTTGAATAAGAGGAAGAAAGCAATTCAAGGAGGAAGAAGGGGTCAACAAGTTTGAATAGAGAGTGGAGAGTGATCGGTGGAGAGAATCATGATATTGGGAGAGAGGGAGAGTGATTGGCCGAATGTGGGAAGTGTGTGTGTGTGTGTGTGGGTTCAGTTTAGTGTTGTTAAGGGGGTGGCCGAATGTTAGATGATGGTATTAGGGGTGTTGAGAATTTCGGCTAGTTAGAGAAACCAAGAGCATTTTTGTTCAACTCTTTTTGTCAAAACCGAAACATTATACCACTTTGTGCATTTTTGGCTTTTCTCTCAAATACCAAAACACTTTCATATTTTTTATTTTGCATTTTCTTTTCTCCCATTCACCAAAGCCGAAACACCTCCCAACACTCTTCATATTTTCTACTTCTCTTGTGCTTGGCCGAAACTCACATTACCATCCACTCTCCACTCCCATTTCATTTTCTTTGCCATAATCACCAAAGTCGAAACCCTCTGAAGCCTCATCTCTTACCGAGACTCTGGCATTTTCTTATCTTTTATCTCAAACATCATAGCTGAATCCCTTTTGGTAGATAGCACCTTTTTTTTTCATCTCATTCCTTTCAAGAGCAGGACATTTTTGGCATTCGGTAAGTTCTTTTTTGTTTAGCCGAATGTCTCTAAACATCTAATCACTCTTTTTCTCCTCTTGTTTTCTTTGAAAGGAAGCCGAATTCCTCTGACATATATATCTTTTTCTTTTGGTTTTCGTTCCAGTAGATTGTCGTTACCTGTTCTTCACCACTACCAATCGATTTCTCTAGTGTGGTGGTAAGTGTTTTCATTTTGGTTCAATCATGTCTTTACTTGGTGGAGTGCCGAAGGCAGTAGTCATACTCTTTAACTCTTGGCCGATTGTAGGGGGTTCATCTTCGCGTTCTTTCAGCTTCTGGATTGTGATTAGAATGTGTTAAGGGACAATCAGTTCTAGCCCATTTAGATTCTTAATCTCGAGGATTTGTCGATCTTGGTAAGGACCCTTAGCTTTGAGTGTCTATTTGCTTTTATTCAATTTTGTTGCTTTAATCCGGGTTAGTGACCAAGGTTGTTCATGGACTCAAATGTCAGCCAAGTAAAATAAGGGGTTAGACCTGTGATCCTAGCCCTTAAGTTCAAGAAACGCGTGGTATCTGCTATTCGGGATTGGCCACCAGGTTGTGGGCTTACTTCTGAGCAAAATAAGAGGTAGATAGCAATAGTCTCCGATAGTGATAGTGTCGGCATAGATAGCATAGTGCTGTGCGTATCCAGATGTGTAAGATTTACGCACCTTAATATTATTATTATGTGTTATTAATTTCTTTGGGGCTGAAAAGCCAAAATGGCTAGATGAATAAGCGTTATGCCATTAAGGGCATGGCTGATGTACCAAGTAAATATCCTGCTGTTTATGTATATTCTAATAAAAATATGCCATGATAATATTATGCATTTGATAGTATGTTGCATCAGGTTGACATTTGTATGCATGGGTTGGATATGATATGAAAGGGGAAGTGTAAGACTGTCACTAGTGGTTTGGTACCACACATGGGTTGGCCCCACATTCTTGATTTGTGACTAAGTCTCAGTGGTTTGGAACCACCAGTGGTTTGGTATCACATTCGATGTTTTCGTGACTCGTCCCAGTGGTTTGGTACCACAGTGGGTTGGCCCTACATATATGATTATTCGAGATTGTCACTAGTGGTTTGGTACCACAAGTGGGTTGTCCCCACATATGATATTTTGTTACTATGTCACCGGTGGCTAGGTGCCACATATGGAGTGTAGCGGATGGAGGGTTGATTGTAGAAATCCCGGGTGTCATTTGGTCGGTGGTGTGTAGAGGATAGAAATCTAGGATTGGGTAGGGTACATTGCATCCATTCCTGTACATGCCATTTTTGAGTGGGCTAAGGCCCAATATGTGGTTGTTGGATTGAGGCCATTTATGAAGTTTTAAGGGGGAACTTACACACTGAGTCCTGGTGACTCACCCCATCTGCTTAATCTTGCAGGTGATCAGTAGGACGTGGACTTGGGAGCCAAAGAGACTCGACGACGCCATAGCTTGTTAATTTTAGTAAACTTAGTTTCTTTTTAAGATGTTTTAATTTGGGATTTTAATTGTTGTAATAAGGCCTTTCTAAATTGCTATTTGGTTTTTCATTTTAATTTCCACTTTGATACAACATTATTTTCTGACTTAAACTTAATTGTAAAAAAAGAAGTTTTCTAAATAAGCTGCAACCTAAATATTTGTTTTCTCGGAAGTTCTAACATAGATATTAAATGAGTGGTTAATCCAACCTGGAAAATTTTCCTAAGCGGCAAACCACTGTTTTCAAAACATCACCTGAAATAAAAAGTTTGAAACTCCTGATTTTCATCAAGATCCCCAAAGTTTCTTTTCAACCTTTACCCTGTGACATACCAGATCTGGTCGTGATGCCTAGAATGGGTTTGGGATGTTACAATTTTGGTATCAGAGCCTAGGTTGCAAAACTCGGGTTGTGAAAATGGGCTTAACAATGTTTTATTAAGTTGGCCTATATAATTTTTGGAAGGAATGGTTTGGTTGGAGCATGGCATCTGAGTCCGACGGCACCTAGTCCACCCAGGTAAGTGTTTTAAAATTTCTGGTAGGGTATGCATGGAATGATTATTAATATGGTCATATGCTTTAGGAGACTCAGATTAGAGAGACTGAAACTTTGATATGTGTTGTGGAAACTACTCCCTGAGACTATTCTTCCATAAAATTCTTCGGTATTAAAAACTGAAAGAAATAACTAGCTCATAAAACTTTTTAATCAGATTAATCGCAAACGTTAGTCATGAGCACTCGAGGTTGTGGACGTAATGTACGAGGTCGTGGTAGGGGCAAGACTACTGTATCAAAACCAGTAGGATCTGGTCATGGGTCGAAAAGTGAGATACCAATTCCACCAGCTAAGTTAAGCGAACCAAAAGGCAGAATAGAGATAGAGACAGAGGTTGAAACAAGAGGGGTTTTGGATCGTAAGGGTCTTCGAGGGGTTTTCAGAAAAAGCCTAGGGTGAACAATTCTACTCTTGCTGTTATGCCAGCTACCGGGAATCAGGTCCGTCCATGTGCTCAGTGTGGGAGGACTCATGTAGGCGAGTGCTGGGGAAGGATTAGGGAGTGTTTCAGGTGTGGGTCCAAGGCTAACTTAGTGAAGAATTGTCCTCAGAATGCGGATAGCGCTCAGTCAGTGGGTTAAGGGTATGTGTAGCCAGGAAGGGGTGGTTCATAGATGTCGAGAGGTTGTGGCCCAAACCGTGAAGGGAATGGTTTTGGTCGAGGTCGTGGAGCACCAGGTAGAGGTGCTGGGAGCTCAGATGGGAGACAACCAGGGTTAGTGTATGCAGCCAGACGTCGTGAGGAGGTGGACGTGCCAGATGTTATCACTGGTACGTTCCTTAATTATGGATTACCCTTTACTGCTTTAATTGATGTTGGGTCAACGCATTTGTACATTGCTAGCATGGTGTCTGGAACCTTGAATGTGAACTCTGAGACTGTCCCTAGGAAGATGACTGTACTTAGTCCTTTAGGGAAATCAGTGGTAGTAGATAAACTCTTTAGAGACGTGCCTTTAGAGGTTCAAGGGGTGGTGTTCTAGGCTGACTTGATGGAGCTGTCGTTCGGGGAATTTGACCTGATCTTAGGGATGGATTGGTTAGTAAGGTATCGTCCGAATTTGGGCTGTGCGGCTAAGCGCATGTCAATAAGGACTCCCGAGAATTATTAGGTTGCAGTGATAGGTGAGAGGAGAGACTACCTGTCTAACATAGTGTCTGCTCTTAAGGCAGTGAAGATGGTGAAGAAGGGGTGCTCGGCTTTTCTAATGTTGGTTAGTGGCTTGGATGCTAAGGAGGCAGCTGTGGGAGAGGTCAGGACAGTGAAGGAGTTTGTGGATGTTTTTTCAGAAGAACTTCTAGGGTTACCTCCAGATCGGGAGGTGGAGTTTGGAATTGACCTATTGCGAGGAGCAACGCCAGTGTCCATCGCTCCTTATAGGATGGCACCAAAAGAGTTGGTTGAGCTGAAAGCCCAAATCCAAGAGTTGCTGGATCGTGGGTTTATTCGACCCGATGTGTCTCCGTGGGGAACACGGGTATTGTTAAGTAAAGAAGAAAGGCGGGTCTATGCATATGTGCATAGATTACCATGATTGAATAAACTAACGATCAAGAACAAGTACCCGCTGCCGAGGATAGATGACTTGTTTGACCAGCTCAAAGGAGCTGCGGTCTTTTCAAAATTAGATTTGAGGTCGGGGTATCACCAGCTTAAAGTAAAGGAGGCTGATATCCATAAGACGGCATTTCGAACTTGATATGGGCACTACGAATTCCTGGTAATACCATTCGGGTTGACTAACGCACTGGCTGTGTTTATGGATATGATGAATCGGGTTTTCCAACCTTACCTGGATCAATTTGTCGTGGTGTTCATAGACGATATCCTGGTGTATTCAAAGTCAGAGGAAGAACATGATGCACATCTGCAGGTGGTGCTGCGAATTTTAAGGGAAAAGAAGTTGTACGCCAAGTTTAGCAAGTGCGAATTCTGGTTGAGTGAAGTTGCTTTTCTGGGTCACGTGGTATCCGCGGAGGGAATAAGGGTGGATCCCCGGAAGGTTGAGGGAGTATTGGAGTGGAAACCACCTAAGTCGGTAGCTAAAATTTACAGTTTCTTGGGGCTAGCAGGGTACTATAGGAGGTTTGTCGAGGGTTTTTCTTCGATAGCGGCACCTTTGACTAAGCTGTTGAGAAAGGAGGTACCTTTTGTGTGGTCGGACAAGCAGCAAGAGAGTTTCGAGAAGCTAAATAGAGTTTTGACAGAAGCCCCAGTTTTAATTCAGCCTATGGCGGGAAAAGATTTTGTGGTATGTTGTGATGCTTTGCATATGGGGTTAGGTTGTATACTGATGCCGGAAGAGAAGGTGGTTGCTTATGCGTCTCGGCAGCTGAGATCGCATGAAGTTAACTATCCGACGCATGATCTGGAGTTGGCAGCAGTAGTTTTCACTTTGAAAGTGTGGAGGCATTATCTGTATAGGGAGAAGTCAGTGATTTGCACGGACCACAAGAGCCTAAAGTATCTGTTAACTCAGAAGGAGCTGAACTTGAGACAACGAAGGTGGGTGGAGCTGCTAAAGGATTACGACTGTTCGATTGAATACCACCCGGGTAAAGTAAATGTGGTGGCGGATGCATTAAGTCGAAAGGTAGTATCGGATCTGAGGGCTATGTTCCCACATCTTAGGCTCTATGACGACGGGAGTTTGTTAGCAGAACTACAGGTGAAGCCAACATGGTTAAGTCAGGTAAGAGAGAAACAGTTGGTGGATGAAGTTTTGGGTACTCGACTTCAGCAAGTTCAGAGTGGGGAGTTAGAGGACTACAGTGTAAACAGTGACATAGTTTTGTGTTTCCGTGGTAGGGTGTGTATGCCGAAGGATGTGGAATTGAGGTAGAAGATTCTTCGGGATTCACATAGTAGCCCTTACGCTATGCATCCTGGAGGAAGTAAGTTGTATAGGGATCTATGAGAACAGTTTTGGTGGCCTGGATTGAAGCATGAAGTTACAGAATTTGTGAAGAAGTGCTTGACGTGTCAGTAGGTCAAAGATGAACATCAAGTACCTTCAGGGTTGCTGCAACCAGTGAAGATTCCGCAATGGAAGTGGGATAGGATCACAATGGATTTCATGAGTGGGCTTCCTCTTACGCCTACTAGGAAGGACTCGGTATGGGTGATTATGGATCGATTGAAAAAGTCTACGCATTTCATACCTGTTAGGGTTGATTACTCTCTACAAAGATTAGTGAAGCTGTATGTAGCAAAAATTGTGAGACTGCATAGAGTGCTGATGTCGATCATATCGGATAGGGATCCTAGATTTACGTCAAGGTTTTGGAGGGCATTGCATCAGGCTTTGGGTACCAGGTTGGACTTTAGTACGGCATTTCATCCACAGTCAGACGGCCAGTCTGAAAGGGTGATTCAGGTGTTGGAAGATATGTTGAGGGGTTGCGTTATCGACATTAGGGGTAGCTGGGAGGAATTCTTGCCTTTGGCAGAGTTTGCATACAACAACAGTTACCAAGCAAGTATTCGGATGGTACCGTATGAAGCGCTGTATGGACGGAAGTGTCACACTCCTACGTGTTGGACAGAATTAGGTGAACGTCATGTTTTGGGTCGAGAGATAATGGCAGAATCAAAGGAAAAGGTTAATGTAATTCGAGCACGGTTGAAAGAGGCATCTGACAGACAGAAGTTGTATGCAAATCTTAAGCGGAAAGAGATAGAATTTACTGTGGGTGATAATGTACTCCTGAAAGTTTCACCGTGGAAGAAGGTGATGAGATTTGGATGCAAGGGTAAACTGAGTCCCAGGTTTATAGGACCTTATAGGGTTTTGAAGCGAGCAGGGCCAGTGGCTGACCAGTTGGAATTGCCGTCAGAATTGAAGCAAATGCATGATGTGTTCCACATGTCAATGCTACGTCGATATCGATCGAATCCATCTCACATAGTGCCAGTTGAGGAAGTTGAGTTGAGACTAGATTTGTCCTATGAAGAAGAACTGATTCAGGTTCTGGAGTGAGGTGTGAAGGTACTTCGAAAGAAATTGGTTCCTCTATTCAAAGTATTATGGCGTAACCATGTCCAGAAGAAGCTTCGTGGGAACCGAAAGAAGCGATGCGACAGTAATACCCTCACTTGTTTTGATCAGGTAATTTCGAGGTCGAAATTATTTTTAAGGGGGTAAAACTATAACATCTGGGGTTTACGGGTTTTGCATTCTTCTTAAGTTATGTGCATGTGGTAGTGTGCTCTATATGATGTTTGTATGTGTTTGGGGATTTCAGGAAATCTTGGGGTTAAGTTTAGACCTTAGGTAAATTTTTGGTTTAGAGCCCTTAGGGGAGAGCTAGGGGAGATAGGACTTAAGAGTTCTTGTGTGGAGTTTAAGACACAAGAATTGATGTGGTGAAGTGGCTTGGGAGGCGCCACTTAGTGCATAGGGGAGTGACACCTCAAGGAGCTAGTGGGGGCAAGGTTTGAGCTGCAGAGGAAGCATTTTGGGGTTGTTTTTTTTGCGTCAAGGGAGTGGGAGAGTTGGATGGCAAGCAAACTCTGCATGGATGAGGTGTGGATTGAGTCAACAGCTTAAATTTGTGGCTAAGAAGGTAGGTAGGAGTTTGATTCACTCAAACTCATTTGAATGAGTGGAGGGGAGGAAAAATAGGAGGAAAAGAAGGGATTTGGGTGAGAGAGGAAGAGTTGGCCGAATATGGGGCTTTGGAGGGTGGCATTTTCGGTTAGTGGTAGTAGGATATGTGGGTGCAGAAATTCCTTAGAGGGGTTCTTTTTTTAGTTTTTGGATGTGTAGCTTGTTGATTCTCATTTCTTTCTTCTCTAAGTTTTGCCACAAGTGTCAGCAAGGAAATATCATTTTCTAACTTTTCTTTTATTAAGTTCAAAGTCAAAAGGGGTAGTGACCATTTGTGCATCTTTTCTTTTCTTTACAATCTCTTCTCCTCTTCTCAATTCCCTCTCTCAAAAAGCCGAAACACACATTCCATTGTCACCATAGCCGAAACACCTATAAACCGCCAACGCTCTCTTTTCTTTTCATTTGCTTGAAGCCGAAAACCTCTCTATAAATTGGCCAAATCTTCTAAGGCATCTCAACTCTTTCTTTTTCGCGTTCTTCCCCTTTTTTCTCAAGCCTTTACTCTATTTGAATCATCGACTGCTCCATCGGATCTAATAGTTAGTAAGGGTTTTTTCTATTTGATTTTCTTCTTTCTTTTTTGGTTGCCGAAAGTTTGATGCCTAACTTTGTTTATGTGTGTAGGTGGCCGAATCTTGGAGGGCTGATATTGAGATCTTTGTTAGGCTAGCGTTGAAGGGGATTAAGGATCTTTCGATGTTTTGATCAGTAAAGGTAAGCAAGACGCAACCTTAGGCGAAGGCCACTTCCTGTTCATCGATTTAACTTTAGAATCAAATCTAACATAAGTATGTAGGGATTTCGACAACTCTCATAATCAGGTAGGAGCCTTCGGGATTTGGATCTATTTCGGTAAGAGTATTCGATTTAGATTTGGTGTTGTTTTGTTTAAGTTTTGATTTAACGTTTAACCGGATCTATTGATTAAGTGCCATTCAATGGATGCAAGTACCAGACAAGGAGAGAAAGGGGTTGTCCCTACCCCTAAGTTCAAGAAACGTTCAGTTTCCACGGTTCGGGATTGGCCACCGGGGTGTGGGCTAGCATCGGAAAGAGACAAGTAGATCGCTATAGTCTCTTCGAGTGAGGACGTTAGGGAAATCGAGAGCCTTGTGCTTCAGGTTATCACGTGTGTAGTTAAATTGTTGTTTCCCTAATTAGTCAATTAATTATATGCGTTATGTGCGTAATAACCGGTACAGTGGTTATGGTGGATTTGTTACCCTTAATTGGATATTTCGGTAGCCAGGTTAGTACCCTATCTAAAGTGAAGTTGTGGTTGATTACTGTGGATATTTGTGATCATGCCGTATGTCTACCTATTATGACCATGCATTATTCTATCATATCATTATAACATGTTGCATATGCATGGGATTGGTATATATATGTTAAATGAAGGATAAGGTGTACATTTATGTACGTGGTGATGATTGGCTATGTGCCATATCATGGCTCGATGTCGGCTATGTGCCACATCGTGGGATGATGTTAGCTTCGTGCTTCATCGCGGTTTGATGATGACCATGGGTCACAACGTGGATATTGAGATTTGATCACATAGTGATCGGTGGCAAGGCCACGTTATATGTTATATTTGGTCACATGGTGATCAGTGGCCAGGCCACGTTATATTGACTTTGAGCAGCTTGACTACCAAAGAGGTGTGTAGCGGATGGAGGGTCGATTTAGTAATCCCTTGGTGTGTGTGGTAGGATACGGGGATGTGTAGCGGATGGATATTAGGTTGGGGTGGGTAACATTTTGCATCATCATGCGTGGTTTGTGGATTGTGGTTTTGTGCAAAGCCTATTTGGGAAACATGTGGAATAATTGCACACTGAGTCTGTTCGACTCACCCTATCTTCTTAAACAATGCAGGTGATTTGTGATATATGGATCGGGCTGGTATAGATTCGAGGTGGCCATGCAGAAGTTGTTTTAATTCTTTATGCACTTGGATTTTTAATTGCTTTTGGGTTAATTTCTCTTTCATGTAATAAGGCCATTTTAAATATTTGGGGATTTTTACTATATCTATCAGTTAATAATTGGAAACGGATTTGGAAACAATTTACAACTTCAAGACTTACATTAAAGTTTTAAAACCCGGATACTATAACAACTCGATTTCTCTTAAGTTTCCAAACGTGCTATGGTTTTAAACTGCACATGACCTTCAAAGTTTTTCATTACCCTCGGCAACGTATTTTCAAAACGACGAACATATTATAGACCCGTTATCTTTTCAAAAACTAAGGAAAATATTTTAAACTCAAAACATGTTTTCACCCTTAAATCAAATTCTTTTCAAACATTTTTCCTAGTAGTATTTTGAATTCGGCCGTGGTGTTTTGGGCTGGGTTTGGGGTGTTACAAAATGGCAGTGGAATTTAAATGTGATTAATAAGGTTAAGTTAGTAATTTAGTAAATAAAAGATTAATTAAATAAAAAAGGCAAAAACACATGTATTCATCTTTTTCTAACCGATTGAAAGAAAGAAAATAAGGGTTTACGAGTTTTGAAGCATTCGGCCAACATCTAACTTGATTAAAGGTTAGTTTTTGTTTGGTTTTTGATAATTTGTACGTTTTTATAATCGTTGCTTCATGTTCTTTCAAACCCATGCTTTAATTTTTGAATTTGATGGTGATTTTGAGATATTCCATTGATGAATGTTTGAGCTTTGTGATAGATATTGGTGAAATATGAAAGTTTGATGTTGGGTTAACAAATGTAGTATATGGCATGTATAAGTTATTGAATGTGTCATGTTTTGAGTTGTACAAATCTTACCATGAGATATGGCTGAAGCTTAAAAGTTGAATGATGTTAGTATTTATATGTGTGGGTTAAGTGAATGAAAAATATGGTATGTTTCATGCTTAAATGGTTGATGAAAATTGTGGTATAAATGTGAATTGTGGTAAGGTTATATGATGCTTGACCAATAAAATTTTGGATGTGAATTTTGGTAATTTGGATGAACTAATGTGAGATGAAATTGAGTATGAATATAGATGGTATAGTTGATGATAAATTGGTGCTCATATTGATAGGTTTTGGTTGCCAATTGAGGTATAAATGCATATGATATGAGGCTTGTAGGTGATCCAAAGTGTGGGAGGCAAGTTTGGCCTTGTGAATGGCCTATAATTGCCCACACGGTTGAGCAAACAGTATGTGGGTCGATCGTATCTTTCAAATTTGCAAATTGAAACAAGTCAGACTCAACCATGGGCTAGACACACGGGCGTGTGACTGGCCGTGTGGTGCAAGTCAGTGTCGACCACGGGTGAGGCACACAGACGTGTCTCAGGCTGTGTGGACAAGTCAGTATGTATGCCCTGTTTTGCCACAGCTTGGACACATGGGCATCACACGGCCTACCCATATGGGTGTATGACCTCTGTAACTTAGAAAAATGTTTGAATTTCAAAAAATTTTGTATCTGTTCGGTTTAGTCCCGACCTCTTTCTAACACGTGTTTATGGTCTTGTAGACCTCATTAAGGGACTACATGTTTATATTTTGATATGCTTCAATGATGAATGACTTTGTGTTGTAAAATGTATGAAGTGCTCGAAAATGTTTGGTAATGCCTCTTAACCCTAGTCCGCGACGGTTGTGGGTTAAGGGTGTTATAGATTCTAGAATTGAAAGAATTTGTTGTGTTAGTCGACAAAGCTTGAAAAGCTGAGGAACTTGGTAAAGAAAAGAGAAATGCTAATTTTGAGGCTAGAGATTTGAGAAAGAGGTCGATGAGTAAACCCTATCACACTTTGTCAAAGAAATCATGAGATTCATATAACCGATTGACTGCTTCAGTGGGGTATTATAATAGAGATCGTTGAAAGCAATACTCGAGTCCTAAAGCACCAGCCACTTCAATATCGAGTGTTGGTAGTGTTAGAACCAACAAACCCGAGTGTCAACAGTGTGGAAGATGACATTTTGGAGACTGCTGGATGAATAACAAAGCTTGTTTCGAATGTGGCTCACAAGATCACTTTATTCGAGATTGTCCTGAGTTAACTAAGAAAAATAAATTTTAGAATGCAAGATCGAGTAATACAGCTGCTAGAAGGAGACCACCTAAAAATATGAGAAATGTGACTAGTAGCAAAGGAGCGACAAAGGAATTTGCTGTGAGATCTGAGGCTAGAGCACCAGCCAGAGCTTACGCTATTCGCACTTGCAAAGATGCGTCATCACCAGATGTTATCACCTTTACATTTTCTTTCTATGACACTAATGCAATTGCCTTGATTGATCTTGGATCGACTCATTTATATATCCGTATGAATTTAGTGTCTAGTAAAATTTTATCTGTTGAGTCTACCGAATTTGTGATTAAAGTATCGAACCCCTTAGGCAAGTAAGTCCTAGTTGATAAAGTTTGCAAGAATTGTCCTTTGATGACTTGATGTTACTACTTTCTAGCAAATTTGATGCTTTTACTGTTTGATGAATTCAATGTGATTCTGGGTATGGATTGTTTGACTTTGCATGATACTAATGTGAACTGTAGATGAAAGACTATTGAATTGCAATGCCATAATAATGAAATTCTTTGAATTGAATCTGATAAGTCGAGAGAGTTGCCTGTTGTAATATCGACAATGTTAGCTCAAAAATATATGAGAAAAGGCTGTGATACTTACCTTGCGTATGTACTCGATACAAAAGTGTCTGAATCGAAGACTGAGTCAGTGCCAATAGTTTTTGAATATGCAGATGTGTTTCCAGAAGAGTTTCCTAGGTTGCCACCGGTTAGAGAGGTCGTGTTTGCTATTGAATTAGTACCGAGAACATCACTGATATCGATAAATCCGTACATAATGGCTCCAATAGAATTGAAAGAATTGAAAGCTTAGTTGCAAGAGTTAACAGATAGAGGTTTTACGCGACCTAGTTTTTTGCCCTGGGGTGCACCAGTGATGTTCAAAAAGAAGAAAGATGGATCGATGAGGCTGTGTATCGACTATCATCGGCTAAAAAAGGTTAGGATTAAGAATAAGTATCCTTTGCCAAGAATTAATGATTTTTTTGATCAGTTGAAAGGAGTAACAATATGTTTGAAGATTGGTCTGAGATCTGTCTATTATCAGTTACGAGTTAAAGATTCAGATGTACCAAAAAACTACATTCAGAACGAGGTACGAGCATTATGAATTTCTTGTTATGCCTTTCGGATTAACTAACACTCCTGTAGTTTTTATGGATTTGATTAATAGAATCTTTAGACCGTATTTAGACAGATTTATTGTTGTATTCATTGATGACATTCTGATATATTCCCGAGATGAATCTAAACATGTTGAACATTTGAGGATTGTGTTACAAACTTTGAGAGATAAGTAACTTTTTGCTAAATTCAGGAAATGTGAGTTTTGGCCCTGAGAGGTTGGATTTTTGGGGCATATTATTTCAGCGAAAGGCATACGAGTTGATTCGAGTAAGATTTCAGCAGTTGTTGAATGGAAACCACCAAAAAGCATATCCAAAGTTAGAAATTTTCTTGGATTAGCAGGTTACTATCGACATTTTGTAAAAATATTCTCGATGATTTCTACACCGATGACTTGATTGGTACATAAAGATTTGAAGTTCGAACGGTCCGAGGAGTTTTGAACAGTTTAAAGCATTGTTCACTGAAGCACCTGCTTTAGTTCAACCTGAGTCGGGTAAAGAGTTTGTGATTTTTAGTGACGCGTCATTGAACAGTTTGGGATGTGTTTTGATGCAAGAGGGCAAAGTGATAGCTTATGCTTCCAAACAATTAAAGCTGCATGAAAAGAATTATCTGACGCAAGACTTAGAGTTGGTTGCTATTGTTTTTGCATTGAAAATTTGGTTACATCATTTATTCGATGAGAAGTGCCATATATTTACGGACCAAAAGAGCTTGAAGTATATAATGAATCAGAAAGATTTGAATTTGCGATAATGACGGTGGCTCGAGTTGTTGAAAGATTATGAATTAATAATTGATTATCATTCGGGGAAAGTGAATGTAGTTGCAAATGCTCTGAGTAGAAAATCATTATTTGTTTCACGGGTGATGAACACACACTTAACTTTGTCTAACGATGGTTCAATTTTAGCTAAGTTAAAAGCTAAGCCATTATTTTGTCAGCAAATTTATGAAGCTCCAAAAGGTGACGATGAATTGCAAGCTAAAAGATTACAATGCGAGTCAATTGCTGATTCAAACTATCAGATTGGATCAGATGATTGTTTAATGTTCCAAGGTAGAATTTGTGTACCAAAGAATCCCGAGCTTATTCATAGAATTCTACATGAAGCACACAGTGGTTGTTTATCTGTTCATCCTGAGAGGACTAAAATGTACAATGATTTGAAACAGTTATACTGGTGGTCAGGTATGAAACGAGACATTTCAGAGTTTGTATCTAAATGCATAGTTTGTCAGCAAGTTAAAGCCAAACATCAAGTGCCTTCAGGTTTTTATAGCCAGTGATGATACCAAAGTGGAAATGAGATAGAGTTACGATGGATTTCATATAGGGATTACCCCTATCTCCGAAAAAAATGATGCTATCATGGTTATTATTTATCGTTTGACAAAATCCGTACATTTTATTCTAGTACATATAGACTTTTCACTTGATAGATTAGTCGAATTGTACATTTTTTAGATCATTAGATTGCACGGGGTGCCAGTTTCTATTATTTTGGATAGAGATCTGAGGTTTATATCGCGATTTTGGAAGAAATTGCAAGAAGCTTTGGGTACGTGGTTGCACTTTAGTACCGCATTTCATAATGTGATTTTTGGGCTAAATTGAATAGATTGATAATTGAATGAGTTAAATTTGATATTATATAGATTAAGAAAAGCCAAGTTCGGATCTAGATCGGGGGAAAAACAAAATATTGGACTAATCGATCTATTTCATTGTTTTTGTAATCGAGGTAAGTTCATATGTTAATAAACATTAATATAATTGTGTTTAAATGCTTTATGATTGAATTAATTGTGTATACGACCTTACGAATATGTTTGATGAAGATTCAGCATTGTGAAATCCCGGTTGAACATTAAGAATACATTATGATACGAAAGACATGCCATTAGGGATTATGTGTTTTGGGTACTGGTCCGTACGTCCTACTGGTCGCTGAGTTAACCGACATGTGTTGCAGATTCTTGTCAGCTTGTGTGAGCAACACCGTGTAGCTACGTTATGACCATTAGCTTGTGTGAGCAGACCCGTTGATAGCTCGAGAGTGAGCATTATATGAGATATGAGATTGAGACAACTTCGACTATGTATTGGCACTTAAGGTGTGAGATTCCCAAGTATCTGATTGTATTCCAAATGGTTCAATAGGTATATCAAATATATGTAACGGTGAGATATAGATATGTATCAGTACATGTATGTATGGAAACTATATGAGCATTGAACCCATGAAAGTGTGAATTCCTGATTAATCATGTGATTGAATATTTGTTAATCTTATGATTTAATGAATCTATAGGATATTATGTTCATACTACTCAACTTGTGAATGAATGGTGAGCTTTACTTATTAACTATACGAGCTTACAAAGCTTTACAGCTTACTGTGTTTACTTTTCCATGTTTTATAGTGTTTATCAAAGCTATCTCAGATTGGGAGTCGTTAGAGATTGCATCACACTATCAAGCTTTCACTTTGGAACCTTTGAAATTATGTTTTGGTTATATGGCATGTATAGGAATTGGTCATTTTGGTCTATGTGAGTAGTGGAATTAGACATTTGAATTGGCATGTAAATGATGAATGGTTGTTATGTGTATAGCCATGAGACTTGGCTTATTTTTGGTATACATGGTGATGTATATATTTGTGCAAATAGCCTTTTGTTGTATGGTTGATAATTTCCATTTATATGCTTGTTGTGAATTTGCATTATGGATGTCAAATGGTTGAAATTGGAAGTTGATATGCTAGAAATTTTAGGCAAAATTGTGCATAATTGAAAGTGACCATTTAGGAGATTTGGAAATGTGAAATTTGTATGAATTGAATGACTTATTTGGATATTTTTCTGTCTTGTGATTGATAGTATGGATTTAACATGAATTAGGCTTGATTAAGATTAGTTTGAATGCCTATTTATGCCATGTTATATGCCTTTTTGGTTTGGTGTAGGTGAATGCAATTTGTGTGAGAAAATGGCTTGGGAAATAGCTTATTTTTGTCCACACAAACAGTGACATGGGCGTGTGTCTCAGCCGTGTGTGACACATTGTCAGGTGACATGGCCATTTGTCCCATGGTGTTTAATTAGAAACCAAGTCAGTATGCTTCACACGGCCCAACACACGGACGTGTGGCTTGGCCGTATGGCATAAGTCAGTATACCCTACAGGTTTAGCATGTCCTAGCACATGGCTTGACACAAGGGCGTGTGTGGCCATTTCAAAGGGCACACGGGCATGTGTGTTGGCCGTGTGACCCAAGTCAGGGAGTTACACGGGGTCGGACATGGGCTGGGACACGACCATGTGATCCCATTTCAAATGTCCACACGGTCTTTGAGATGGGCGTGTCTTTTACTTTGTGTCATGGGCATGTGTCCCCTGTATTTTGTAAAATTTTCTTAGTGTTCCAAAATTTTCTTGAGATGTCAATTTAGTCCTGAACCACTTCTAATGCACGATTTGGGCCTCGTAGGCTCGTATTAGGGAGAATGTGATTGATTATGAATGACTTGTATTTGATATTGATAATTGTATGAGAAATGTATATTCAATTGTGTAATAAGTCTAGTAATGCTCCGTAACCCTATTTCAAAAATGAATACTGGCTCGGGGTGTTACACTTTCTTTAGTACACATTATACTAGACTAACCCATGAACTATGTAAGATGGGGTGGATAATTCCCGCATCTAACCATTTGATCACTTCCTTCCACACTACCTCTTTCATGATAGAATTAAGTCTCCTTTGCCCATCGATTCTATCTCGTTCACCTTCCTCTAAAATAATCTTGTGCATGAACACTTATTGTGAGTTCGTTAAAATAGCAATTAGTTGCTCCTCTTGGTGTTCTGTTAATTCTTTTGAAACAATCACTGGCAAGATAAAATAGTTACCTAAATAAACATATTTCAAATGGGAAGGAAGTACCTTTAGTTTGAGTTTAGGCGGTTCCTAGATTAACAACTTCGATTGTGTAAATTCCCGAACTTTCAATTCTAGTGATTAAAACTGTGCTGGTTAAAAATAACTCTTCAGATTGGCTTCCATCAAAGACAAATCTCCATCATTGCTTTCATCTCCCAATGGTTCAAAACCTAAGGTGTTCTCTAATGGGTCTTTTTCAAAATTGCTTTCCCATTCCATAGAACCCAAGGTTTCTAATTCCTCTATCACTAAACATTCCTCCATCGGATTGGGAAATTTCATCACCTTCAGAACTTTAAATGTTACCTGATCTTCATGAACACTTATTGTGAGTTCTCCTTTTTGCACATCTATTAGCGTTCTTACCATAGCTACGAAAGGTCTCCCAAGGATGATCTGTACTTCCTTATTTGTTTCAAAATCTAACACAATGAAATCAGCAGGAAAAATAAACTTATCAACTCTTACCAAAACATCCTCGGTCTTTGTAACAGCCCATTTTTAGGTCAAGTCAGAACGGTGGTTTTAGGGACACAAGTCTGAAGTCAAAATATTTATTTTATTATTATTTTAATTTTTACAGCATGATAGCATGTATGTGTGAAAATTTTGTGAAGAAATTTTATCGTTTAAATGGTCAATTTGATAAAAAGGACTAAATCGCATAAAGTGTAAAAGTAGGCTTCCATTAGCTAAAGGTATCCAATGGCTATGGAATCTTAATTTAGAGGTCCTTATATTGTAATTTGACCATTTGACACATGAGTGGACGTATTTGGACATTAAATGGATGATTTAAATGGTTTATAATTAAGGATAAATTTGAAATTAATTAATAATGTTATAATAAATAAAACAAAAGTTATATTTTAGTGTCATCTGCATCATATAGCCGAAAATGAGAAGAAGAAAAGCCATGGAAATAGCTTGGTACATTTGACCTTGTCTTCTTAAGCACGTAAGTTCATTTTTGCTTAGTTTTTAATGATTTCAATATTTTTGTGATCGTTGCTTCATAATCTAGCTAGCCCGTATCTCCAATTTCAAAACTGTTGAAGTATTTGTTCCATTGTTGAGTGCATGAGTATTTTTAGTTGATGATGGAAAATAAATCATTGTTGTTAGATGTAAAAGTTTTGTAAAGTGAATTTTGATAAAAATGTTAATTTTGGATTAAATTGTGAAATATGAAAATTTAGTGGGTTAATTTTAAAATAGATGGAAAATATGGACTGATATGAGAATGGGTAGTATTCGGTCAGCATGAATTTGTATTAAATTGAATGAATTGTGATTTTATGTGATAAGGAATAAATTGCAAAAATGTAATTTTGCCAAAATGTGTAAATTGTGCTAACTTGAATGAAATGATGATTAAATAAGTAAAATTTTATATTAGAAGGATTGAGATAAACGAGATTTGGATCTACAATGGGGGAAACCAAAGTGTAACATCCTTAAATTGGGCCTTTGCATTTTGGGTGATTGCATGTAGATAGTATGGTCGTCAAGCTAGTTGGGGTGATTTGAGGGTCCAGGCATGAGCTAGGAGTAGGCTAGAGACTTACCAAAATTTTCTTTTTGGGCACTTAGAAGGGGGAGCCGAATGTGATAGGAGTTAAGGGTGGTTGGTGGTAGGTTTTGACACAAGAAGTGCCTTGGTAAAGTGGCAAGGAGGCGCCACTTAAAGCACAAGGAAGTGATGCCTCAGGGGAGCTAATAGGGACTCGGTTCGAACTGCGGGAATCCCCCTTTAAGTTGTTTTTTACGCCAAGGCCAGGAGATGTTGGATTCGATATGGACTCTGGTGGATGAGTATTGAAAGGGACACAGATTTGGATAAGGGAAGAGAGAAATTTTAGGAGTGTGGTGAATTCAAATTGATAGGGTGATAGGAAGATAGAGGGGACGGCACAAGCTGGGTGTTAGCCAAATTCTATTGAAGAGTTTGGGGGGAAGGGGACTCTCGGTTTTGGCTCTTGGTGAGGGTGCCAAAATTTGGTTGCTAAAGGGGTAGTATTTTAGGCATTTAGGTGGGTTTCATATTTTTCATTGAGCTTTTTCTCTCAAACTCTCTTCTGCCGAAAACCACCTAAGCTTTTCTCCTATTTTCTCTCCTTTTTACCATAGCCTAAACCTCATTAGGCTCTTCTCTTCTTCTTCTTTTTGTGATAACCAAATCCCTACTACTCTTTTTCTCCATCTTTGTCCCAAAGCCAAATCACTACTTCTCCCTCTCTTCCATCTTGTCTTTTCATTTCAAAACACCTTGCTAGCCGAAACCCCTTAATTCTCATCACCCTGATCCACTCTTCTTTCATTCACTAAAAGCCGAAGACCACACTTTCTTTTGGAAGCCGAATCTTCCTCGCTGTGATCTCTTGTGCCAAACTTTGAGGAAAACTGAAGGTATGTGATGGTAATAGGTTTGGCGGAATGGCCACTCCGTTACCCTTTCTCTTTTGCTGAATCTCATGAGGTACTTGTGTAGGTGCGATCATCGTGTTGGTTTAATGATTGGATGCTTGGCCGAATGTAGGTAGGGTGGTGACGCCTACTTAAGGATTTTTGGGATTTTTCGATCTAGGTAAGGGTTTCATTTTTAGTGTTATGTTAATGTATTAGGTTTGATCTCATTGTTTAAATTCGGTTTAGTGACCAAGGGTTGTTATGACTGAAATGCTAGCTAAGTGTAAGGAGGGGTTGCATCTATAAACCCAGCCCCTAAATTCAGGAAGCGAGTAGTATCTGCAGTACGAGATTGGCCATCGGGTTGTGGGCCAGTGTCGGAGCAAGATCGTAGGCAGATAGCAGTATCTCGATTGACGATAGTGTTGAAGTAGAGGGTGTGATAGTGTGAGTAATCAGGTGTGTTAGTTTTACACACTTCATATGTTTAATACATTGTTTTTATGTTTTGTCAAAAGCTGAAGTAATAAGGGAATCACTATGTTACCCTTGTGGGTAAAAGCAAGGACTCCGGGTAAGTCCATTATGAAGGATAACGTGATTTATCTACATAAAACCTGTATGTGCCATGTTATATTTCCTTGAAGTGTTAAGCATGATCTTATGGTATTGAAAAGCATATACATGAAAAATGGGTATGATGGGTGGAAGGGGGAAGGTATGATTTATCAGACTGTCACCAGTGGTTAGGTACCACACATGGGTTGGCCCCACATATCATTAATCTGTGACTAAGTCTCAGTGGTTTGGAACCACTAGTGGTTAGGTACCACATATGTGTATTATTTGTGACTCGTCCCAGTGGTTTGGTACTACAATGGGTTGGCCCCACATAACGATATAAGGGATCATCACCAGTGGTTAGGTACCACAAGTGGGTTGGCCCCACGTATGAATATATGTGACTTCGGTCACCAGTGGTTAGGTACCACCAGTGGCTAGGTGCCACAAGGGGTAGACTTGGGAGATTCGGATGGATACTTAGGTTGGATGGGTTACATGACATGCATACTTGCATATGAATTTGTGTAAAAGCTTAACGTCTTTTGGGATGGAGAATTACACACTGAGTCTCGGTGACTCACCCTTTCCGTTACTTTTTGAGATAATGCTTAGATCATGGATTTGGAGCCGGGGTGGACTCGTGGTGGCCATGCTCAATATTTGTTTTCATTCCAATGTTTACTTCGGATTTAGTCTTATTTACTTAAAGTTTGGGTTTTAGCTTTGTAATAAGGCCACTTAGATTTTTACTTTCGGATTATTTATTCATTTTAGTTTTCCTTAAAACTTTGCTAAACATTAATAGCATCCCTAATAAATTATGAATTGAACAGGTTTTCCAAAACTTGAGTAAAATCTTTGTTTTCTAAAGTTATACACCGGATAATTAATAAACGAGGGATAGCAATAAGGCAACTCTATTTCTTCTAAGTTAAGGTTCAAAATGTTTTAACAGTTCACTCAACCAAACATGATTCTTTTATAGATAAACAAAAGTTTTCATCTCAAATCAAGTTGACAAAATGGTTTTCGAAACGTTTTCTTCCCAGTAACAAGCCAGATTCGGTTGTAGCATTTTGACTGGGTTTGGGGTGTTACATTTTTGGTATCAGAGCCAGGTTCAAAAGCTCGGTTAAGGGTATAAGGCCCAAAATGTTTTCAATTAAGGGTTTGTAAAATGATTTTCAGGGAGATGCATATTTTGGAAAGCATGGCTTTTGAGTCTCAAACCGATCCACCTGTAAGTATCCTAACCCTTGATGTGATATATATATATATATATATGATGGGTTTAATGGGTTTTGTAGGGACGTAACCAATTTAGTTATTTAATAGATATTTGTTCATGTCAAAATAAAAGTAAATCCAAACACGAAATGAAAGATAGTTTATAGTGGCCTTATTACATAATATTGGCAACCCAAAATAAAGTCTAAGTAATAAAATTTAAAGTAAATAGTTTAAGTTGGAAAATCTCCACAATACTTAATACGAGCACAGGCCACCTCGAAATCCTTGCTGCCCCGATCCATTGCACTACGAGTTATCTGAAAAGTTATCCCATTAAAAATGGGTGAGTTATAAACTCAATGTATAACACATACACTAAAAAGCCCATTTTATGAAATGCTTTCAAGCCCAAAATTTCACATATGGCCATAGGCCCATTTAATCAAATATTTAGCCCAAAGGCCCATTTAGCTCATATTTAGCCCAAAGGCCCATTTTAGCTCAAATTTAGCCCAAAGGCCCATTTCATAACAGATCAAATAATAATCACACAATATTATATGGATATGCTTATGAAATGAAATGCAAGTCTGCCCAACCTAAATATCCATCCGCTACACACCCGTTACCAACCAAAGACACAGTGGGATTACTAAATCGACCCTCCATCCGCTACACACCATCGAAGGCGATTCTTTAGTCAACATGCACATCGCCCTTATTGTGGCAAAGCCACCAAAGCAGATGTGACCAAGTCACCGATCAAGTCCAAATTTCAAATATGTGATGAAGTCATGGAGCCAAATATGTGACCGAAGTCACCGAGTCAAATATGTGACCAAGCCACCGAGTCAAATATGTGACCAGAAGCCACCGAGTCAAATATGTGACCAAGTCACCAATTTCACATATGTGACCGAAGTCACGAATTGTGGTAAAACCACCGAATACTTCCTCCTTTATTAAACATACCCATATGCCCATGCACTTATATATATCAAATCATATTTTCATGGTATTTACCCACAAATCATAATATAGTCATGCTTATTTCATATTGATGCATATAGCAAAAATAAACGAAATATTGGGTAACATACCTGAATTTTGTATACCAATGATTGGTATCCACAAACAAAACATACTATCATATAATCACTTTTTAACAATATAAATCTATGGAAATTTTTAATGTATGGTTACACACCTAGTAACAGTGAGAACAATACCCTCTTGCTCGTCCACACCTAATTGATTAATACACTCGGTTAGTATAAACTATTGCTAGCAAAACTATACTTATAAACGATGGATCTAAATCCTTACCCTCGGATTCACGAATGATCTATTATTTGCGGTTTTCTCCACTAGATGGATCAAAACTGCCGATATTCCACCAACGTAAAGTGGTTCGGTTGTACCTACTACTTGAATAACCGATCCTCGTTAGCGAAGGTCCACAACCCGTGGAAAGTCTCTAACCTCGATATCGCTCTTCGTTTGTAGTTCGATGGTAAAGGAATACCTCCTCTCTTCCAAACACTTCGCATGACCCTTTTCTTACCTATCTTGTTGATCTTAGATCACCCCTAAAATAACGAGATTAGTGATCCATCTAAAGAAATTGATATTATCTAAAATAGTAATCTTACCTTGATGATTCGAATGGTCACTTAAAGGTTGTCTTCAACAAGGATTTTGAAAAATCTTTTCAAAAGATTCGGCCTAGGAGAGAAAATAAAAGATTATAGTTCTAATTTTTACTAAAGTGAAAGGAAATGATGAAAATAATTAATAGAATTCTTACTTGAGTCCTTCAAGATTCGGCTTTAACAAAAAGAGAAGAGAAATGGTGGTTTCGATTTCAAAAAGAAAGAAGGGAGAACGAAAATTGTATTTGGTTCAAATAAAATCGAGGACTAAATCAAAAGTAAAAGTGTACCAAAGTGTCTAAGGTGCATTCGGCCAAAGTAGAAGTTTTTGGAGAAAAATTGGTCAAAAGAAAGCTAAAACAAAGAGAAGATTTTCACTTAAACTCAATGTCAATTTCGGCTAGGAGAGAACTTTTGGAGAAAAATGAGAAAAGATGGACAAAAGATTGTGTAATACTTTTGGCTAACTCCCCCCTAATGGCAAAGCACAAATTCGGCCAAATCAAGACCAACATATCCCCTTTTTCCTCTTTGTTTCCTCCCCATCATATCCAAAAATTTGCTACACAATTAAGCCACTCCCTTTAGCCTTCATGTTGTCTAGGTTCATGGTCAAATGACCATGAACACATCCCCAAAACATAGCCAAATATCAAGCCTTTGTCCCTTCATCTTATCACCAACTTATGATCCCATGCCTTAAGTTTTAACTTCCTTTTCACATGGTCAACTAGCCAAAATGAATGAAAGCTCATCCACTCTAGAACTTTCTTGGTGACACTTATAAGGAAGAAAACAAAATTTAAAATCTTCCCTAATGCTAGCTAGAAGATTCAACCTTACACCTCAAGCATACATCCATGCATCTTAACCACTTTGCCAATTACTTAACTTATGCATGAAACTCCTTGTCATTAATTCTTAAGGCCTAATTTACTTAGCTCTCTCTCTTAATAAAAATTAAAACGAGATAGGTATGCTAGGGCTTATGGACCATAGGCTTAGATACACAAACTCTTAAATTCCATAAAACTTAACTTCCCTAATTAAACATGTCTGTGAACAAGTTAGAAGGACTAGGGTGTGGTAACAGGAATACGCATGTCTAGGATTGGATTTAGGAAGAGCTTGGTATTTAAGCAGTTCTAGTGACTCACCTCCTCTTTTCTGGAATCCTACCCGGTGCATAGTGACTGTTCACCTTAGCCTCGAAGACTTGTTGATGGGCCAAACTTTATAACTAAAACCCGAAAGGGACTAGTACCCTAACTTTGTACAATTTCTTATATGTCCCTGATTTTGTAAAAAATTATCCACATTACCCTAGGTTGAGAAATTTTTCCGAAATGCCCTTGATTTTGTAAAATGACCAACATACTCCTGTTTGAAAATTACCAAAGTACCCTTGTTTGAGAAATTATTAAATTACACCTAATTTACGAAATACTGTCGGATTACAAAATTATCAAAATACCCCTAAATTACAAAATTACTGAAATACCCCTACTTTGAAAAATCACCAGGATACCTTATTTTGAAAATTACAAAAATATCCCTATAGGTTAAAATTACGAAAATACCTCTGGGTAGTAAAATGACGAAAATACCCCTAAGCAATGAACGTGAGTCCATGGATGTACTTGTGTGTTTCATACATGTATATGGTGCTCTGTTGGATGTTGATTGAATGTGAATTCTAGAATTAGGAAGTACAGACTTGAGAAGCGAACTATGTAGACATAGTTCGAATTCGAAAGAACCACTGTTAAAATTTCCTTCCATAAGATTGTTTGTTGTTAATCAGTGGAAGAAAGAGTTATTAATCTATAAAAATTTCTAAATCAGATTAAATCGCGAATGGTAGAATGAGCACTCAAGGTCGAGGGCGTATTATACGCAGCTGTGGTAGGGGTAGGACGACTCTCATACGAGCAGAGGGTGCAGTTATAAGTCGGAGAATGGGGTACCAGACCGCTTGATTGTGGGCCACAATTTCGAGAGCAAATGGCTGGTGATGACGTGGTGTCGCAGGCAATGCTACGGGTCTTGGAGAGAGAGTTGCTGGAGTAGGCGTAGGTACAAGGGCTCAAAAATCTATGTCTGAACAACTCTGAGCTAATGGAGTAGAGGTATTTAGGGGATCTTCGGGTGTAGCTCCCAACACGGTTGAGTATTGGTTAGAGGCGACAGAGCGCATAATAGATGACTTGGATTTCACATCTGCGGAGAAGCTAAAAGGGATAGTGTCTCTTATCCAAGATGAGTCTTATCAATGGTGGCTCACGGTCAAGGAAGGTGCGTTTGTCGATGATATGACTAGGGATTTCTTCAAGGCTACTTTTTAGAGGAAGTACGTGGGGTCTAGTTATATAGATACACAACGAAAGGCATTTCTGAGTTTGGTTCAAGTGAGTAAGTTGGTATCCAAGTACGAGGTAGAATTCCTGAGGTTAATCAGGTATGCTCAGGGTATCGTGGCTACGGAGCATGAGCGTTGTGTTAGGTTTGAGAACAGTCTAAGGGATGAGTTGCGGGTGTTGATTACTCCGCAGCGAGAGAGGGAATTTACCGTTCTTGTGGAGAAGGCCAAGATTGCTGAAGAGGTGAAGCAAATTGAGAAATAGAATCAGAATAGGAATAGAGATAAAAGGAGTTTTGGGCCATCAGGATGTGCTAGGAGTTCTCAAAAAAGAGCTAGATTTGGTTGACTAAATCAGGCTGCAAGGCCTGCTGCTACTCAGTGGCTACCACGGTGTGCCCGATGTGGGAAGTAGCATTTGGGGGAGTCTTGGACAGGTAATAGAGGGTGCTTCGAGTGTGGGTCAATGGATCATTGGATAAGGGATTGTCCGCAGAGGCCAGCTAGGACACAGGATGACGGTTAAGGACGTACACAATTCAGGGGAGATGGTCAGCAACCGCAGAGGGGTCAAGGTTCTGCCAGGGGCGGTAATGGTAACGGGAGAGGCAAGGAAGCACCGGGTAGAGGTGCTAGAAATGCTAATGCAAGATAGCTTGGGTTGGTCTATACAGCAAGGTATCGAGAGGAAGGCGACGCACCAGACGTCATAATCAGTATGTTTTTAATTTTTGGGCAGCCTTATACTGCTTTGATTGATGTTGGTTCGATGCACTCTTATGACAGCAAGTAGCGTAGTGGGAACTTTGAACTTAGCCTATGAGACTTCTGCTAGGAAGATGACGGTAATTAGCCCTCTAAGGCATTCTGTGGTAGTAAATAAACTATATAGGGATGAACCCCTAGAACTTCAAGGGGTAGTGTTTCAGGCTGATTTGATGGAACTGCCATTCGGGGAGTTCGATTTGATCTTAGGGATGGATTGGTTAGTCAAGTATCAAGTGGGTCTGGATTGTGCAGCAAAGCGCATGGTGCTGAGGACTGTCAAGGGTGAAGAGGTGGTGATGATAGGTGAGAGGAGAAACTACCTATCTTGTGTGGTATCTGCTTTGAAGGCTGAGAAAATGGTGAGGAAAGGATGTAAGGCGTTTGTGGCTTATGTTTGTACCTTAGAGGTTAAGGAATCAACGTTGGGTAATGTGCGAATGGTGAAAGAATTACCGATGTCTTTCCAGAAGAGCTTTCGGGTTTGCCCCCTGATCGCGAAGTTGAGTTTGGTATAGACCTTTTACCAGGAACAGCGCCAATGTCTATTGCCTCATACAGAATGGCGCCAAAGGAGTTGGTGGAGCTGAAGGTGTAGATTCAGGAATTGTTGGATCGGGGTTTTATCCAGCCGAGTGTATCACCTTGAGGAGCGCTTGTGCTTTTTGTTAAGAAGAAGGACGGGTCGTTACGAATGTGCATAGATTACCGACAGCTAAATAAGTTGAGAATTAAGAACAGGTATCCGTTACCAAGGATAGACGACATGTTCAACCAACTTAGGGAGACTCAGTCTTTTCCAAGATAGATTTGAGGATGGGGTATCACCAGCTTAAGGTCAAGGAGGCGAATATTCATAAGACGATGTTTCGTACACGCTGCGGTCACTATAAAGTTTTGGTGATGCCGTTTGGGTTGACCAATGCACCGACAGTGTTTATGGATATGATTTTGGATGTGAATTTTGGTAATTTGGATGAACTAATGTGAGATGAAATTGAGTATGAATATAGATGGTATAGTTGATGATAAATTGGTGCTTATATTGATAGGTTTTGGTTGCCAATTGAGGTATAAATGCATATGATATGAGGCTTGTAGGTGATCCTAAGTGTGGGAGGCAAGTTTGGCCTTGTAAATGGCCACGGTTGAGCAAACGGGTATGTGGGTTGATCGTATCTTTCAAATTTACAAATTGAAACAAGTCAGACTCGACCATGGGCTAGACACACGGGCGTGTGACTGGCCGTGTGGTGCAAGTCAGTGTCGACCACGGGTGAGGCACACGGACGTGTCTCAGGCCGTGTGGACAAGTTAGTATGTATGCCCTGTTTTGCCACGGCTTGGACACATGGGCGTGTCTGAGGCCGTGTGAGGCACACGGCCTACCCGTACGGGCGTATGACCTCTGTAACTTAGAAAAATGTTTGAATTTCAAAAAATTTTGTATGTGCTCGGTTTAGTCCCGACCTCTTTCTAACACGTGTTTATGGTCTTGTAGACCTCATTAAGGGACTATATGTTTATATTTTAATATGTTTCAATGATGAATGACTTTGTGTTATAAAATTATATGAAGTGCTCGAAAATGTTTGGTAATGCCTTTTAACCCTAGTCCGGCGACGGTTGTGGGTTAGGGGTGTTATAGATTCTAGAATTGAAAGAATTTGTTGTGTTAGTCGACAAAGCTTGCAAAGCTGAGGAACTTGGTAAAGAAAAGAGAAATGCTAATTTTGAGGCTAGAGATTTGAGAAAGAGGTCGATGAGTAAACCCTATCACACTTCGTCAAAGAAATTGTGAGATTCATATAACCGATTGACTGCTTCAGTGGGGTATTATAATAGAGATCGTTGAAAGAAATACTCAAGTCCTAAAGCTCCAGCCACTTCAATATCGAGTGTTGGTAGTGTTAGAACCAACAAACCCGAGTGTCAACAGTGTGGAAGATGACATTTTAGAGATTGTTGGATGAATAACAAAGCTTGTTTCGAATGTGGCTCACAATATCACTTTATTCGAGATTGTCCTGAGTTAACTAAGAAAGATAAATTTTAGAATGCAAGACCGAGTAATACAGCTGCTAGAAGGAGACCACCTAGAAATATGAGAAATGTGACTAGTAGCAAAGGAGCGACAAATGACTTTACTGTGAGATCTGAGGCTAGAGCACCAGCCAGAGCTTACGCTATTCGCACTTACAAAGATGCGTCATCACCAGATGTTATTACCTGTACATTTTCTTTCTATGACACTAATGTAATTGCCTTGATTGATCTCGGATCGACTCATTTATATATCTATATGAATTTAGTGTCAAGTAAGATTTTATCTGTTGAGTCTACTGAATTTGTAATTAATGTATCGAACCCCTTAGGCAAGTATGTCCTAGTTGATAAAGTTTGCAAGAATTGTCCTTTGATGACTCAATGTTACTACTTTCCAGCAAATTTGATGCTTTTACTGTTTGATGAATTCAATGTGATTCTGGGTATGGATTGGTTGACTTTGCATGATACTGTTGTGCCTGTAGACGAAAGACTATTGAATTGCAATGCTATAATAATGAAATTCTTTGAATTGAATCTGATGAGTCGAGAGAGTTTCCTATTGTAATGTCGGCAATGTTAGCTCAAAAATATATGAGAAAAGGTTGTGAGACTTACCTTGCATATGTACTCGATACAAAAGTGTCTAAATCGAAGACTAATTCAGTGCCAATAGTTTTTGAATATCCAGATGTGTTTCCAGAAGAGTTTCCTAGGTTGCCACCGATTAAAGAGGTCGAGTTTGCTATTGAATTAGTACCGAGAACATCACTGATATTGATAAATCCATACATAATGGCTCCAATAGAATTGAAAGAATTGAAAGCTCAGTTGCAAGAGTTAACAGATAGAGGTTTTGCACGACCTAGTTTTTTGCCCTGGGGTGCACCAGTGATGTTCAGAAAGAAGAAAGATGGATCGATGAGGCTGTGTATCGACTATCATCGGCTAAAAAGGTTAGGATTAATAATAAGTATCCTTTGCCAAGAATTTATGATTTTTTTGATCAGTTGAAAGGAGCAACAATATGTTTGAAGATTGATATGAGATCTGACTATTATCAGTTACGAGTTAAAGATTCGGATGTACCAAAAAACTGTGTTCAGAATGAGGTATGAGCATTATGAATTTCTTGTTATGCCTTTCGGATTAACTAACACTCCTGTAGTTTTTATGGATTTGATTAATAGAATTTTTAGACCGTATTTAGACAGATTTGTTGTTGTATTCATTGATGACATTCTGATCTATTCCCGAGATGAATCTAAGCATGTTGAACATTTGAGGATTGTGTTACAAACTTTGAGAGATAAGTAACTTTTTGCTAAATTCAGGAAATGTGAGTTTTGGCCATGAGAGGTTGGATTTTTGGGGAATATTATTTCAGCAGAAGGCATACGAGTTGATTTGAGTAAGATTTCAGTAGTTGTTGAAAGGAAACCACCAAAAGGCATATCCGAAGTTAGAAATTTTCTGGGATTAGCTGGTTACTATCGACATTTTGTAAAAATATTCTCGATGATTGTTACACCGATAACTCAATTGCTACAGAAAGATTTGAAGTTCGAACGGTCCGAGGAGTTTCAAACAGTTTAAAGCATTGTTCACTGAAGCACCTGCTTTAGTTCAACATGAGTTGGGTAAAGAGTTTGTGATTTCTAGTGACGCGTCATTGAACAGTTTGGGATGTGTTTTGATGCAAGAGGGCAAAGTGATAGCTTATGCTTCCAAACAATTAAAGCTGCATGAAAAGAATTATCTGACGCACGACTAAGAGTTGGCTGTTATTGTTTTTGCATAGAAAATTTGGTTACATCATTTATTCGGTGAGAAGCCCATATATCTACGGACCAAAAGAGCTTGAAGTATATAATGAATCAGAAAGATTTGAATTTGCGATAATGACGGTGGCTCGAGTTATTGAAAGATTATGAATTAATAATTGATTATCATTCGGGGAAAGCGAATGTAGTTGCAAATGCTCTGAGTAGAAAATCATTATTTGTTTCACGGGTGATGAACACACACTTAAATTTGTCTAATAATGGTTCAATTTTAGCTCAGTCAAAAGCTAAGCCATTATTTTGTCAGCAAATTTATGAAGCTTCGAAAGGTGATGATGAATTGCAAGCTAAAAGATTACAATGTGAGTCAACTGCTGATTCAGACTATCAGATTGGATCAGATGATTGTTTAATGTTTCGAGGTAGAATTTGTGTACCAAAGAATCCCGAGCTTATTCATAGAATTCTACATGAAGCACACAGTGGTTGTTTATCTGTTCATCCTGAGAGGGCTAAAATGTACAATGATTTGAAACAATTATATTGGTGGTTGGGTATGAAACGAGGCATTTTAGAGTTTGTATCTAAATGCAAAGTTTGTCAGCAAGTTAAAGCCAAACATCAAGTGCCTTTAGGTTTATTACAACCAGTGATGATACCAAAGTGGAAATGGGATAGAGTTACGATGGATTTTGTATAGGGAGTACCCCTATCTCCGAAAAGAATGATGCAATCATGGTTATTATTTATCGTTTGACAAAATCAGCACATTTTATTCCAGTACGTATAGACTTTTCACTTGATAGATTAGTCGAATTGTACATTTTTGAGATCATTAGATTACACGGGGTGCCAGTTTCTATTATTTTGGATATAGATTTGAGGTTTATATCGTGATTTTGGAAGAAATTGCAAGAAGCTTTATGTACGTGGTTGCACTTTAGTACCGTATTTCATAATGTGATTTTTGGGCTAAATTGAATAAATTGATAATTGAATGAGTTAAATTTGATATTATATAGATTAAGATAAGCCAAGTTCGGATCTAGATCGGGGGAAAAACAAAATATTGGACTAATCGATCTATTTCATCATTTTTGTAATCGAGGTAAGTTCATATGTTAATAAACATTAATATAATTGTGTTTAAATGCTTTATGATTGAATTAATTGTGTATACGACCTTACGAATATGTTTGATGAAGATTCGGCAATGTGAAATCTCGGTTGAACATTAAGAATACATTATGATACGAATGACATGCCATAAGGGTTATGTGTTTTGGGTGCTGGTCCGTACGTCCTACTGATCGCTGAGTTAACCGGCATGTGTTGTAGATTCTCGTCAGCTTGTGTGAGCAACACCGTGTAGCTACGTTATGACCATTAGCTTGTGTGAGCAGACCCGTTGATAGCTCGAGAGTGAGCATTATATGAGATATGAGATTGAGATAACTTCGACTATGTATTGGCACGTGCGAGATTCCCAAGTATCTGATTGTATTCCACATGGTTCAAAGGTATATCAAATATACGAAACGGTGAGATATAGATATGTATCAGTACAGGCATGTACGGAAACTATATGAGCATTGAACCCATGAAAGTGTGAATTCTTGATTAATCATGCGATTGAATATTTGTTAATCTTATGATTTAATGAATCTATAGTATATTATGTTCATACTACTTAACTTGTGAATGAATGGTGAGCTTTACTTATTAACTATACGATCTTACAAAGCTTTATAGCTTACTGTGTTTACTTTTCCATGTTTTATAGTGTTTATCAAAGCTATCTCGGATTGGGAGTTGTTAGAGATTGCATCACACTATCAAGCTTTCACTTTGATACCTTTGAAATTATGTTTTGGTTATATGGCATGTATAGGAGTTGGTCATTTTGGTCTATGTGAGTAGTGGAATTAGACATTTGAATTGGCATGTAAATGATGAATGGTTGTTATGTGTATAGCCATGAGACTTGGCTTATTTTTGGTATACATGGTGATGTATATATTTGTGCAAATAGCCTTTTGTTGTATGGTTGATAATTTCCATTTATATGCTTGTTGTGAATTTGCATTATAGATGTCAAATGGTTGAAATTGGAAGTTGATATGCTTGAAATTTTAGGCAAAATTGTGCATAATTGAAAGTGACCACTTAGGAGATTTGGAAATGTGAAATTTGTATGAGTTGAATGACTTATTTGGATATTTTTCTATCTTGTGATTGATAGTATGGATTTAACATGAATTAGGCTTGATTAAGATTAGTTTGAATGCCTATTTATGCCATGTTATATGCCTTTTTGGTTTGGTGTAGGTGAATGCAATTTGTGTGAGAAAATGGCTTAGCAAATAGCTTATTTTTGTCCACACAGGCAGTGACACAGGCGTGTGTCTTAGCCGTGTGTGACACATTGTCAGGTGACACGGCCATTTGTCCCATTGTGTTTAATTAGAAACCAAGTCAGTATGCTTCACACGGCCCCACACACAGTCGTGTGACTTGGCCGTATGGCATAAGTCAGTATACCCTACAGGTTTAGCATGTCCTAGCACATGGCTTGACACAAGGGCATGTGTGGCCATTTCGAAGGGCACACGGGCATGTGTGTTGGCCGTGTGACCCAAGTCAGGGAGTTACACGGGGTCAGACATGGGCTGGGACACGACCATGTGATTCCATTTCAAATGTCCACATGGCCTTTGAGACGGGAGTGTCTTTGGCCGTGTGTCATGGGCATGTGTCCCCTATATTTTGTAAAATTTTCTTACTGTTCCAAAATTTTCATGAGATGTCAATTTAGTCCTGAACCACTTCTAATGCACGATTTGGGCCTCGTAGGCTCGTATTAGGGAAAATGTAATTGATTATGAATGACTTGTATTTGATATTGATAATTGCATGAGAAATGTATATTCAATTGTGTAAAAAGTCTAGTAATGCTCCGTAACCCTATTTCGAAAATGAATATTGGCTCGGGGTGTTACACTTTCTTTGGTTCACATTATACTAGACTAACCCATGAACTATGTAAGATGGGGTAGATAATTCCCGCATCTAGCCATTTGATCACTTCCTTCCACACTACCTCTTTCATGATAGAATTAAGTCTTCTTTGCCCATCAATTCTATCTCGTTCACCTTCCTCTAAAATAATCTTGTGCATGAACACTTATTATGAGTTCGTTAAAATAGCAATTAGTTGCTCCTCTTGGTGTTCTGTTAATTTTGTTGAAACAATCACAGGCAAGATAAAATAGTTACCTAAATAAACATATTTCAAATGGGAAGGAAGTACCTTTAGTTTGAGTTTAGGCGGTTCCTAGATTAACAACTTCGATTGTATAAATTCCCGAACTTTCAATTCTAGTGATTCAAACTGTGCTAGTTAAAAATAACTCTTCAAATTGGCTTCCATCAAAGACAAACCTCCATCATTGCTTTCATCTCCCAATGGTTCAAAACCTAAGGTGTTCTCTAATGGGTCTTTTTCAAAATTGCTTTCCCATTCCATAGAAACCAAGGTTTCTAATTCCTCTATCACTAAACATTCCTCCATCGGATCGGGAAATTTCATCACCTTCAGAACTTTAAATGTTGCCTGATCTTCATGAACCCTTATTGTGAGTTCTCCTTTTTGCACATCTTTTAGCATTCTTACCATAGCTACAAAAGGTCTCCCAAGGATGATCTGTACTTCCTTATTTGTTTCAAAATCTAACACAATGAAATCAGCATGAAAAATAAACTTATCAACTCTTACCAAAACATCCTCGGTCTTTGTAACAACCCGTTTTTAGGTCAAGTCAAACAGTGGTTTTAGGGCCACAAATCTGAAGTCAAAATATTTATTTTATTATTATTTTAATTTTTACAGCATGATAGCATGTATGTGTGAAAATTTCGTGAAGAAATTTTATCGTTTAAATGGTCAATTTGATAAAAAAGACTAAATGTGTAAAGTGTAAAAGTAGGCTTCCATTAGCTAAAGGTATTCAATGGCTATGGAATCTTAATTTAAAGGTCCTTATATTGTAATTTGACCATTTGACACATGAGTGGACGTATTTGGATATTAAACGGATGATTTAAATGGTTTATAATTAAGGATAAATTTGTAATTAATTAATAATGTTATAATAAATAAAACAAAAGTTATATTTTAGTGTCATCTTCATCATATAGCCGAAAATGAGAAGAAGAAAAGACATGGAAAAAGCTTGGTACATTCGGCCTTGTCTTCTTACGCATGTAAGTTCGTTTTTTTTAGTTTTTAATGATTTCAATGTTTTTGTGATCGTTGCTTCGTAATCTAGCTAGCCCATATCTCCAATTTCAAAACTGTTGAAGTATTTGTTCCATTGTTGAGTGCATGAGTATTTTTTTAGTTGATGGTGGAAAATAAATCATTGTTGTTAGATGTAAAAGTTTTGTAAAGTAAATTTTGATAAAAATGTTAATTTTGGATTAAATTGTGAAATATAAAAATTTAGTGGGTTAATTTTAAAATATATGGAAAATATGGACTGATATGAGAATGGGTAATATTCGGTCAGCATGAATTTGTATTAAATTGAATGAATTGTGATTTTATGTGATAAGGAATAAATTGAAAAAATGTAATTTTGCCAAAATGTGTAAATTGTGCTAAATTGAATGAAATGATGATTAAATAAGTAAAATTTTATATTATAAAGATTGAGATAAACGAGATTTGGATCTAGAATGGGGGAAACCAAAGTGTAACATCCTTAAATTGGGCCTTTGCATTTTGGGTGATTGCATGTAAATAGTATGGTCGTCAAGCTAGTTAGGGTGATTTAAGGGTCCAGGCATGAGCTAGGAGTAGGCTAGAGACTTACCAAAATTTTCTTTTTGGGCACTTAGAAGGGGGAGTCAAATGTGATAGGAGTTAAGGGTGGTTGGTGGTAGGTTTTGACACAAGAAATGCCTAGGAAAAGTGGCAAGGAGGTGCCACTTAAAGCACAAGGAAGTGACGCCTCAGGGGAGCTGATAGGAACTTGGTTCGAACTACGAGAATCCCCCTTTAAGTTGTTTTTTTGACTCAAGGCCAGGAGATGTTGGATTTAATTTGGACTCTGGTGGATTAGTATTGAAAGGGGTCAATAGATTTGGATAAGGGGAAGAGAGAAATTTTAAGAGTGTGGTGAATTCAAATTGATAGGGTGATAGGAAGATAGAGGGGACGGCACAAGCTAGGTGTTAGCCAAATTCTATTGAAGAGTTTGGGGGAAAAGGGACTCTCGGTTTTGGCTCTTGGTGAGGGTGCCGAAATTTGGTTGCTAAAGGGGTAGTATTTTAGGCATTTAGGTGGGTTTCATATTTTTCAGTCTAGCTTTTTTTCTCAAACTCTCTTCCGTCGAAAACCACCTAAGCTTTTCTCCTCTTTTCTCTCCTTTTTACCATAGCCTAAACCTCTTTAGGCTCTTCTCTTCTTCTTCTTTTTGTGATAACCAAATCCCTACTACTCTTTTTCTCCATCTTTGTCCCAAAGCCAAATCACTACTTCTCCCTCTCTTCCATCTTGTCTTTTCGTTTCAAAACACCTTGCTAGCCGAAACCCCTTGATTCTCATCACCCTGATCCACTCTTCTTTCATTCACTAAAAGCCGAAGACCACACTTTCTTTTGGAAGCTGAATCTTCCTCGCTATGATCTCTTGTGTCGAACTTTGAGGAAAACTGAAGGTATGTGATGGTAATAGGTTCGGCCGAATGGCCACTCCGTTACCCTTTCTCTTTTGCTGAATCTCATGAGGTACTTGTGTAGGTGCAATCATCGTGTTGGTTTAATGATTGGATGCTTGGCCGAATGTAGGTAGGGTGGTGACGCCTACTTGAGGATTTTTGGGATTTTTTTATCTAGGTAAGGGTTTCATTTTAAGTGTTATGTTAATCTATTAGGTTTAATCTCATCGTTTAAATTCGGTTTAGTGACCAAGGGTTGTTATGACTTAAATGCTAGCCAAGTGTTATGAGGGGTTGGATCTGTAAACCCAGCCCCTAAATTCAGGAAGCGAGCGATATCGGCAATACGAGATTGGCCATCGGGTTGTGGGCCAGCATCGGAGCAAGATCGTAGGTAGATAGCGGCAGTCTCGATCGACGATAGTGTTGAAGTAGAGGGTATGATAGTGCGAGTTATCAGGTGTGTAAGTTTTACACACTTCGTATGTTTAATACGTTGTTTCTATGTTTTGTCAAAAGCCGAAGTAATAGGGGGAATCACTATGTTACCCTTGTGGGGAAAAGCAAGGACTCCGGGTAAGTCTATTATGAAGGATAACGTGATTTATCTACATAAAACCTGCATGTGCCATGATATATTTCCTTGAAGTGTTAAGCAAGATCTTATGGTATTGAAAAGCATATATATGAAAAATGGGTATGATGAGCGGAGGGGGAAGGTATGATTTATCAGACTGTCACCAGTGGTTAGGTACCACACATGGGTTGGCCCCACATATCATTAATCTGTGACTAAGTCTCAGTGGTTTGGAACCACTAGTGGATAGGTACCACATATGTGTATTATTTGTGACTCGTCCCAGTGGTTTGGTACTACAATGGGTTGGCCCCACAAAACGATATAAGGGATCGTCACCAGTGGTTAGGTACCACAAGTGGGTTGGCCCCACGTATGAATATATGTGACTTGGTCACGGTGGTTAGGTACCACCAAATGGCTAGGTGCCACAAGGGTGACTTGGGAGATTCGGATGGATACTTAGGTTGGATGGGTTACATGACATGCATACTTGCATATGAATCTGTGTAAAAGCTTAACGTCTTTTGGGATGGAGAATTACACACTGAGTCTCGGTGACTCACCCTTTCCATTACTTTTTCCAGATAATGCTTAGATCGTGAATTTGGAGCCGGGGTGGACTCGTGGTGGCCATGCTCAATATTTGTTTTCATTCCAATGTTTACTTCGGATTTAGTTCTTATTTACTTAAAGTTTGGGTTTTAGCTTTGTAATAAGGCCACTTAGATTTTTACTTTCGGATTACTTATTCATTTTAGTTTTCCTTAAAACTCTGCTAAACGTTAATAGCATTCCTGATAAATTATGAATTGAACGGGTTTTCTAAAACTTGAGTAAAATCTTTGTTTTCTAAAGTTATACACCGGATAATTAATAAACGAGGGATAGCAACAATGCAACTCTATTTCTTCTAAGTTAAGGTTCAAAATGTTTTAACAGTTCACTCAACCAAACACGATTCTTTTATAGATAAACAAAAGTTTTCATTTCAAATCAAGTTGACAAAATGGTTTTCGAAACATTTTCTTCCCAGTAACAAGCCAGATTCGGTTGTAGCATTTTGACCGAGTTTGGGGTGTTACATTTTTGGTATCAGAGCCTGGTTCAAAAGCTCGGTTATGGGTATAAGGCCCAAAATGTTTCCAAGGAATGGTTTGTAAAATGATTTTCAGGGAGATACATATTTTGGAAAGCATGGCACCTGAGTCTCCGGCACCGATCCTCCCAGGTAAGTATCCTAACCCTTGATGTGATATATATATGATGGGTTTAATGGGTTTTGTAGGGACGTAGATAGGTATGCTAGGGCTTATGGACCATAGGCTTAGATACACAAACTCTTAAATTCCATAAAACTTAACTTCCCTAATTAAACATGTCTGTGAACAAGTCAAAAGAACTAGGGTGTGGTAACAGGAATACGCATGTCTAGGATTGGATTCAAGAAGGGCTTGGTATTTAAGCAGTCCTAGTGACTCACCTCCTCTTTTCTAGAATCCTACCTGGTGCGTAGTGACTGTTCACCTTAGCCTCGAAGACTTGTTGACGGGCCAAACTTTATAACTAAAACCCGATAGGGACTAGTACCCTAACTTTGTAAAATTTCTTATATGTCCCTAATTTTGTAAAAAATTATCCACATTACCCTAGGTTGAGAAATTTTTCCGAAATACCCTTGATTTTGTAAAATGACAAACATACTCCTGTTTGAAAATTACCAAAGTACCTTTCTTTGAGAAATTATTAAATTACCCCTAATTTACGAAATACTGCCCGAAATACCCCTAAATTACAAAATTATTGAAATACCCCTATTTTGAAAAATCACCAGGATACCTTATTTTGAAAATTACAAAAATATCCCTATAGGTTAAAATTACGAAAATACCTATGGGTAGTAAAATGATGAAAATGCCCCTAGGCAATGAACGTGAGTCCATGGATGTACTTGTGTGTTTCATACATGTATATGGTGCTCTGTTGGATGTTGATTGAATGTGAATTCTAGAATTAGGAAGTACAGACTTGAGAATCGAACTATGTAGACATAGTTCAAATTCGAAAGAACCACTGTTAAAATTTCCTTTCATAAGTTTGTTCGTTGCTAATCAGTGGAAGAAAGAGTTACTAATCTATAAAAATTTCTAAATCAGATTAAATCGCGAACGATAGAATGAACACTCAAGGTCGAGGCGTATTATATGTGGCCGTGGTAGGGGTAGGACGACTGTGTCGGAACAGTAGGGTTTGGCTATGAGTCAGAGAATGAGGTAGCAGCGCCGCCAGCTGTGGGCCCTAAATTTTAGGAGCAAATGGCTGGTGATGATGTGGTGTCACAGGCAATGCTATGGGTCCTGGAGAGAGTTGCTGGAGTAGGCGTAGGTACGGGGGCTTGAAAATCTATGTCTGAACGACTCCGAGCTAATGGAGCAGAGGTATTTAGGGGAGTTTCGGGTGTAGCTCCCAACACGGCTGAGTACTGGTTAGAGGCGACAGAGCGCATAATAGATGACTTGGATTTCACATCTGGGGAGAAGCTAAAAGGGATAGTGTCTCTTCTCCAGGATGAGTCTTATCAATGGTGGCTCACGGTCAGGGAAGGTGCGTTGGCCGATGATATCACTTGGGATTTCTTCAAGGCTACTTTCCAGGAGGAAGTACGTGGGGTCTAGTTATATAGATACACAACGAAAGGCATTTCTGAGTTTGGTTCAAGGGAGTAAGTTGGTATCTGAGTACGAGGCAGAATTCTTGCGGTTAAGCAGTGTAACACCCCCAAACCCGGCCCACGAGCCCTGACCGGATCTGGTTATGCCACTGCGGAAAGACGGCTAAAAATCTTTTTACTTTGGAATAAAACATGAAAAATTTGGTTGACCTTTTGAAAACCATGTCCGTTTAAAATTATAAGTAAAACTTTGTTATTATAAAATGTCCATATTAAAACATTAATATATAATTATATATATCTTGAATAAATAGATTGCTAAAAATAAAATAAAGTCATTTTATATAGTAATTTAATTTTAATCTAACCACAATTAAAATAATACCAAAAATAATAATGAGGACCTTATTACAACCGTTATTTAAACAAAATACTTAATAAAATAAATGCTTAAAATAATTAAAATATCGCTTCTGCATGGGCCACCTTGTATCCACTCAGAACCGGTCCAAGGTTTACGATCACCGGAATGGTTGAGAAAAAATTGGGTGAGTCCACGGACTCGGTGCATAATCATCACACATGCCTCCACACATGGGCTTGGCCCATATCCACACGATCATACAAATAACCATGCAATTCTAAACCCAACCCAACCTAGGTCCATCCGTTACACCAACCTTAGCAGACTCCCTGCTCAAGGCCGTGGCTAATCCACCGATCACAACCGAGTGATCCCACATATCTTACCTCGGCAGACCTGCTGCACAAGGCCGTGGCTGAGCCACCGATCACATCAGTGATCCTCACATTAATCTGACTACGGTGATGCACACAGCCCTCAACCGCCGAGATGGGCACCTAGCCAACATCTCCCTTGATGAAGCACACAGCTGATCATCAAGCGCTAATGTAGCACGAGGCTAACATTAGACCACGTACATAAATATGTACACCCATCCTTCCTTGATCAAATCCAAGCCCGCATATATGTTAATGCATATATGTTAATGTATCTTATCAAATCAACATGTTAACAGAATACTCCAAACGTGGGTATCCACCATTTTAGCCTTTATTGTCGGCTATCACACATCATACACCAAGTATATGTACATATATATCAATACACAAAACAGGAGAAACAGTGTGATAATTACGCACCTAATTACTTGCAGTTTTACACTCTCGATTCCAACGCTATCGCTAACCGAGACTACGACTATCTGCCTAATCTCATTGTTTCGATTTGGCCTACACCCGGTGGCCAATCTCTAACTGCCAAGACTGATCTCTTTTTGAACTTCGAAACAGGGACTTTCCCTTGCCCTCCTTGATTGGAACTTGCCTTCATCAACACACTTAATCAGGTCACACGGTTAATCCTCCAAGCCATAAATTTAAACAACGAATCTTACCAAATATTGCTTACCACCACTTACCTTAGGAGAATAAATCCTGAAGTCTTAATTAGTCCCTAAATCCATGGCACACGTTAGTTTCGATAGTTAATCATAAACTTTTTAATTGAAAGGCCTTTGGCCGAATGTGCTTACCAACTTTCCTTGGAAAATAATTCCCGAAAGCTTCCCTTGATGATTGTTTCAGCCCTTAAACTCCATAAATCAGCACCACTTGGGGTTGTGAGGGGGTTTGACAATTTTCAATGAAAAGAAAAGAACCAAACAGCAGCTCACTTAAGAGAAAATCGGCTAATCCTAAGAAGAAAAAGGGCTGGAATTTTCCTATTAAAAGAGGGGGTATATTCGGCTTGTACAAGAGAAGAAGAAGTTGGAATTTTGAATAATTTTGGCTGTTGTATAAGGGAGTTTCATTGACAAGGTGATAGGGTTTGGCTAATGGAGGAAGAAGAAGAAGAAAGAAAAGAAGTAGGGGTTCAAGGAGGATTTCGGCTTGTAAAAGAAGAAGAAAAGAAGCTGGAATTTTAGCAATATAAGTAGAGGAAATTCGACAGAAACAAGTGAGGAAAAGAAGAGAAAACTTAAAGAACTTTTGGCCCTTCTTTGCTGTAAAAAAAACAATTATGGACACCCCTAAGGAGTCCCAATGCCAAATTCTCTTTATTTTGTGATAATTTCCAGCCTTGAACTATCACAAAATAAATCTAGCTTTAATCTCTAATCCCTCAACAATTTAATAGTAAATAAAACACTAAAATTCCCCTCTTCTATCGATTATGAGCAAAAAATATGCCCTATCTCTTATCAATTTAAGAGTCCTAAATCTGCCAATTCGCTCTCTTCACGCCTTGTTGAGGGGAAGAAAAAAATAAATTCAAGGTGCAAGGCACTGGGTTCGAACACATGACACAGTGTAGCACCCCCTTTCCTTACCATTCTTCCTCGGACTTTCATGACATAAAGCCCCACCTTTTAATTATAAACCCTACAGAGCCCTTTTCCTTTTTGCTTGAAGCCCAAAAGTAAAATCCCTTTGCACTCTACTTGACTCGAACCCGTGTCCCTTTGCCAAAGCCCTCTTAAGTAGCGCCTCACCACTCCGCCAACGACTTCCATGTCCGTTCTTTACTCAAAATTTATTTAAAACCTTTCTTACAGGCCCTTCCTTTAGCACCCAAAAAATTTCTCCTTGCTATTTACGGATCGAACCCAAGTCCCCTAGCAACCTCTTAGGCGCCCACGCCACTTGTACCAAGCCCATTCTTATGCCATGTTCCTCCTAAATTTTATTTAACCCCTATCCCCAGACTTCCTTCCTTTTAAACCCAAAAAATATTTTAAGTTTCAAATTTTGTCCTAAATCGGGGTTATTTTTAGACCCTAAATAATGCCAAATAAAATCATATTTATTTATTTCTTGAAGCCCACATGGAATTTATTTAATTTACAAATAACCCCTAAATCAGGGTGTTACAATTCTACCCCCCTTAAAAATAATTTCGTCCTCGAAATTACTTGCTAACGAATAATTGTACATCTTAACTCACCGGTGCTACGCTATCGTGCAAGACTCTCGATCTTAAAGAACTATCATGCTTTCTAGACACATTCTCTAGGTTTATACTCAAAGTTCCATACACTTCACTAGCAACATAAGAACGAACTAACTTAACCACAACAAGACAATTGAAGGTATTCCAAAATTAAGAACTTACCTGTTAGTAGATCTTCCCCCTCGCGACGGCCGACTGCGTAAACCAACCTTGGCTGCCTCGTATCTATGCCTTCAGCCTCTCTGTTTGGTGCTCCATGACCTCGGCCTGAACCATTTCCTCCATGGTTCGGACCACGACCTCTTGTCGCTTGCTGACCATCTCTACCCGGCTGTACATAACCTTGGCCTATTGTCCGAGCCCTACTCGGATCCTGAGGACAGTCTTTAATCAAATGGGACTTAGACTTACATCTAAAACATTCTCGATTCGGTTCCAGCACTCGCCAACATGATACCTTCCACACTGAGCACACGGACGGTCAGATTTCCAATAACTGGCTTAGCAACACGAGCAGAGTTTTCAACCCTCGGTCTTTTAGAAGGCCCTCGGGCGTTTTAGATGATCCAAAATTCCTCCTATCCGGTTCCTATCCTTATCTACATTACGCCTCACAAAGTTCTTAATTCCCTCAGCTACCTTAGCTTTTTCGACTAACACAGCGAACTCTCATTCCTGGTGAGGAGCTATCAACAGTCTCAGGTCGTCCCTAATTCGTCCTCAAATCGGACACATGGTTCATGCTCGTAGCAACTACTCCTCGAGCATATTGGCTTAACCTTAAGAATTCTACCTCAGATTACATTACGGACTTGTTCCTTGAACCAGCCTAGAAACGCCTTCCTCTGCGCATCAATATAGTGAGTCTCGACATACTTCTTTTGATATACGCCTTCACATACTCCCGGTGAGATCCTCGGTTGTGGCACTATCCCGAACTGTTAGCCACCATTGATATGCCTCGTCATGAAGCAAAGGCCACCATTCCTTTTACTTTCTCCTCAGGGCTCAGATCGAGCTCATCCATAATTCACTCGGTTGCTTCCAACCAATATTCACCGATTGGGTGCCACACTCGACACCTCGAAACACCTCACTCCATTAGCTCGGAGTCGCTCAGGTATAGACTTCCTTGCTCTCATATTTCCACCCGCTTCAGCCACTATCTCCAAAACTCGCAGCACAGCCTGCGATATCGCATCATCCCCCGTCTGTTCTTGCTGCTCATTACCAAAGGCTGGTGGTGGAGGGGGTACTTCATTTTCAGACCCTTGACCCGATCTAACAGGTTCCGATAGGGTCATCCTACCTCTACCACGGCCACGCGGCGGACGTCCACGACCTCTTGAACTCATTCTAACGATCGCGTTTATCTGCTTAAGAATTTTATGTATCAGTACCTTAGTTTCACTTGGTTATCCGCGAAGAAATTTTATGACAGGAGTTTTTAGAAGTGGTTCTTTCGTAATCAAACAAACACACAGTCTTTCATTCATTCATTCAAAGAGACGTTGTTGATTTCATGGTGATTGTTTTTCCACTACCCAGGGGTATTTTCGTAATTTATCCTACAAGGGTATTTTCGTAATTTGTCCTACAGGGGTATTTTCGTAATTTTTCAAAAATACAAGTTCTCGAATGATTTTGTCAAAAATTATTTTAAAACTCTTAACTTTCTGGGGTATTTTGAAAAATTTTGAAATTTAGGGGGTCTTTCAGTGATTTTGAAACTCAGGGCCATTTTGGTAATTTCCCACAAATCAGGGTAAATTTGTAAAATTTGATAAATCAGGGATGTTTCAAAAAGTTGTAAAAATTTGGGAGTTATTTTTAAGAATTTATTTTTCGAGTGGATGGCATTGTAAAAATTTTGAAAATCAGGGTCATTATGGTAATTTTGTCGGTTAGGGGCAATTTTGTAATTTTATAAAATCATGATGTTTTTGATATCTTACAAAGTATGGTTTTTGGGAACTTTGTATATAATGAAAATTCTGATGGTAATTATGGGTATTTTGGGAATATCGTAAATCAAGGGCGTTTTCAAAATTTTACCTCGAAGGGTATTTTAGTAATTTTACAATATAGAGGCATTTTTGTAATTTTGTAAATCGGAGATGTTTTGGAAATAATCTTTTTCTAATATTAGAAGGGTAATTTTAGGGACTTTAAAACTAGAAATTTAATAAAGCGCATGGTTGGTCCCTTTCGGGTTTTAATTCTTGGGTTTAGCAGTGAACAAGTCCTCTTGGTTAAGGTGAGCCAGTAGCTACACACCGGTAGGATTCGAGTAAAGAGGAGGTGAGTCACTAGGACTACTTAAATACCAAGCTCTTCTTGAATACCACTCCTAGACATGCGTCACGATGGTTGCCACACCTTAACTCTACGACTTACTTCACTGAGTTTGTTTAATAGCCTTAAGTCTTATGCATATGTTTGAGTAGACTAGTCTTAGGGTTCAAAGGCCTTAATATTCTAATCTACGAGCCCAATTAAGCCCATAACAAATCACACAAACAAATCACTTCAAGAGCTAGAAGTACTTACCTGGTGGACTTCGGGCTGGAGGTACAGGTGCGATGCCAGAATAAACCTGAAAATTTTTATGAAAGCCCAAATCTTTGGAAAGCCCATAAAAAAATGTTTTTGGGCCCAAAACCCTCAAAGCCGAGTTTTAAATCGGGCTCTGATACCAATTTGTAACACCCCAAACCCGACCCACGAGCCCTGACCGGATCTGGTTATGTCATCTGGAAGAGCGGTTAAAAATCTTTTTACTTTGGAATAAAACATGAAAAATTTGGTTGACCTTTTGAAAACCATGTCCGTTTAAAATTATAAGTAAAACTTTGTTATTATAAAATGTCCATATTAAAACGTTAATATATAAATATATATATCTTGAATAAATAGATTGCTAAAAATAAAATAAAGTCATTTTTATATAGTAATTTAATTTTAATCTAACCACAATTAAAATAATACCAAAAATAATAATGAGGCCCTTATTACAGTAGTTATTTAAACAAAATACTTAATAAAATAAATGCTTTAAATAATTAAAATATCTACTTTTCTGCATGGGCCACCTTGTATCCACTCGAACCCGGTCCAAGGTTTACATCACCGGAATGGTTGAGAAAAATTGGGTGAGTCCACGGACTCGGTGCATAATCATCACACATGCCTCCACACATGGGCTTGGCCCATATCCACACGATCATACAAATAACCATGCAATTACGAAACCCAACCCAACCTAGGTCCATCCGTTACACCAACCTTAGCAGACTCCCTGCTCAAGGCCGTGGCTAATCCACCGATCACATCAGTGATCCTCACATTAATCCGACTACGGTGATGCACACAGCCCTCAACCACCAAGATGGGCACCTAGCCAACATCTCCTTTGATGAAGCACACAGCTGATCATCAAGCTCTAATGTAGCACGAGGCTAACATTAGACCACGTACATAAATATGTACACCCATCCTTCCTTGATCAAATCCAAGCCCCACGCATATATGTTAATGTATCTTATCAAATCAACATGTAGAATGAATATACATCACATGCTCATTATCATATCACACAGGCACTATAAATAATTTAATATCACATATTCTTGACACATTAACAAGAATACTCCAAACATGGGTATCCACCATTTTAGCCTTTATTGTGGCTATCACACATCATACACCAAGTATATGTACATATATATCAATACACAAAACAGGAGAAACAGTGCGATAATTATGCACCTAATTACTTGCAGTTCTACACTCTCGATTCCAATGCTATCGCTAACCGAGACTATGGCTATCTGCCTAATTTGCTGTTTTGATGCTGGCCCACACCCCGGTGGCCAATCTCTAACCGCCGAGACTGATCTCTTTTTGAACTTCGGAATAGGGACTTTCCCTTGCCCTCCTTGACTGGAACTTGCCTCCATCAACACACTTAATCAGGTCACACGGTTAATCCTCCAAGCCATAAATTTAAACAACGAATCTTACCAAATATTGCTTATCACCACTTACCTTAAGAGAATAAATCCTGAAGTCTTAATTAGTCCCTAAATCCATGGCACACATTAGTTTCGGTAGTTAATCATAAACTTTTTAATTGAAAGGCCTTTGGTAGAATGTGCTTACCAACTTTCCTTGGAAAATAATTCTAAAGCTTCCTTGATGATTGTTTCAGCCCTTAAACTCCATAAATCAGCACCACTTGGGGTTGTGAGGGGGTTTGACAATTTTCAATGAAAAGAAAAGAACTGAACAGCAGCTCACTTAAGAGAAAATCGGCTAATCTTAAGAAAAAAAGGGGCTGGAATTTTCCTATTAAAAGAGAGGGTATATTCGGCTTGTACAAGAGAAGAGAAGCTGGAATTTTGAATAATTTTGGGTTGTTGTATAAGGGAGTTTCAGCAGCAAGGTGATAGGGGTTTGGCTAATGGAGGAAGAAGAAGAAGAAAGAAAAGAAGTAGGGGTTCAAGGAGGATTTCGGCTTGTAAAAGAAGAAGAAAAGAAGCTAGAATTTTAGCAATATAAGCAGAGGAAATTCGGTAGCAACAAGTGAGGAAAAGAAGAGAAAAATTAAAGAACTTTTGGCCTTCTTTGCTGTAAAAAAAAACCAATTATGGACAGCCCCTAAGGAGTCCCAATGCTGGCCAAATTCTCTTTATTTTGTGATAATTTCCAGCCTTGAATTATCACAAAATAAATCTAGCTTTAATCTCCTAATCCCATCAACAATTTAATAGTAAATAAAACACTAAAATTCCCCCTCTTCCAGCTAATTATGAGCAAAAAAATATGCCCTATCTCTTATCAATTTAAGAGTCCTAAATGCTGCCAATTCTGCTCTCTTCACGCCAGCAGCAGGGGGAAGAAAAAAAATAAAATCAAGGCGCAAGGCACGGGTTCGAACACATGACTGAGGTAGTAGCCCCCTTTCCTTCACGCCTTACCACTCTTCCCTCTGGACTTTCATGACATAAAGCCCCCACCTTTTAATTATAAACCTTACCTGAGCCCTTTTCCCTTTTTACGCCGAAGCCCAAAAGTAAAATCCCCTTTGCGCTCGACTTGACTCGAGCCCGTGTCCCTTTGCCAAAGCCCCTCTTAAGTAGCGCCTCAGCCACTCCACCAACCTAACTTCCTTGTCCGTTCTTTACTCGAAATTTATTTAAAACCTTTCTTACAGGCCCTTCCTTTAGCGCCAAAAAATTTCTCCTTGCTATTTTCATGGATCGAACCCAAGTCCCCTAGCAACCTCTTAGGCGCTCCACGCCACTTGTACCAAGCCCATTCTTATGCCATGTTCCTCCTAAATTTTATTTAACCCCTATCCTGACTTCCTTCCTTTTAAACCCAAAAAATATTTTTAAGTTTCAAATTTTGACCTAAATCGGGGTTATTTTTAGACCTAAATCATGCCAAATAAAATCATATTTATTTATTTCTTGAAGCCCACATGGAATTTATTTAATTTACAAATAACCCCTAAATCAGGGTGTTACAAGTAGGTATGCTCGGGGTATCGTGGCTATGGAGCATGAGCGCTGTGTTAGGTTTGAGGACAGACTAAGGGATGAGCTGCGGGTGTTGATTACTCCACATCGAGAAAGGGAATTTGCCATTTTTATGGAGAAGGCCAAGATTGCTGAAGAGGTAAAGCAAACTGAGAAACAGAATCAGAATAGGAATAGAGATAAAAGGAGTTTTGGGCCATCAGGGTCTACTGGGAGTTCTAAAAAAAGAGCTAGATTTGGGGGACCGAATCAGGCTGCAAGGTCTGCTACTGCTCAGTGGCCACCACGGTGTGCCTGATGTGGGAAGTCCCATTCGGGAGAGTATTAGACAGGTAATATAGGGTGCTTCGAGTGTGGGTCAATGGATCATCGGATAAGGGATTGTCCGCAGAGGCCAGCTAGGACACGGTGAGGTCAGGGCGTACACAATTCGGGGAGATGGTCAAGAAGCGCAGAGGGTCAAGGTTACGCAGGCGGTAATGGTGACGAGCGAGGCTAGGGAGCACCGGGTGGAGGTGCTGGAAATGTTAATGCAAGATAGCTGGGTCGAGAGGGGGGCGACGCACCGGACGTCATAATCAGTATGTTTTTAATTTTTAGGTTGCCTTATACTGCTTTGATTGATGTTGGTTCGACGCACTCTTATGCAGCAAGTAGTGTAGTGGGAACTTTGAACTTAGCCTATGAGGCTTCTGCTAGGGAGATGACGGTAATTAGCCCTCTAGGGCATTCTGTGGTAGTAAATAAACTATATAGGGATGTACCCCTAGAACTTCAAGGGGTAGTGTTCCAGGCTGATTTGATGGAACTGCCATTCGGGGAGTTGATTTGATTTTAAGGATGGATTGGTTAGTAAAGTATCAAGCGGGTCTGGACTGTGCAGCAAAGCACATGGTACTGAGAACTGTCGAGGGTGAAGAGGTGGTGATGATAGGTGAGAGGAGAAACTACCTATCTTGTGTGGTATCTGCTTTGAAGGCTGAGAAAATGGTGAGGAAAGGATGCAAGGCGTTTGTGGCTTATGTTTGTACCTTAGAGGTTAAAGAATCAACGGTGGGTAATGTGCGAAAGGTGGAACAATTTATTGATGTCTTTCCAGAAGAGCTTTCTGGTTTGCCCCCTGATCGCGAAGTTGAGTTTGGTATAGACATTTTACCAGGAACAGCGCCAGTGTCTACTGCCCCATACAGAATGGTGCCAAAAGAGTTGGTGGAGCTGAAGGCGCAGATTCAGGAATTGTTGGATCGGGGTTTTATTCAGCCGAGTGTATCGCCTCAATGAGCGCTTGTACTTTTTGTTAAGAAGAAGGATGGGTCGTTATGAATGTGCATAGATTATCGACAGCTGAATAAGTTGAGGATTAAGAACAGGTATCCGTTACAAAGGATAGACGACTGTTCGACCAACTGAGGGGAGCCTCAGTCTTTTCCAAGATAGATTTGAGGATGGGGTATCACCAGCTTAAGGTTAAGGAGGCGAATATTCATAAGACGACGTTTCGTACTCGCTACGGTCACTATGAAGTTTTGGTGATGCCGTTTGGGTTTACCAACACATCGACAATGTTTATGGATATGATGAATCCGGTGTTTCAGTCATACTTGGATCGGTTCATCGTAGTATTTATAGATGATATTCTAGTGTACTCAAAATCGAAGGAGGAGCACGATGCACATCTGCGGGTGGTTTTACAAATTTTAAGAGAAAAGTGGTTATACGCAAAGTTTATTAAGTACGAGTTCTAGTTGAAAAAAGTTACCTTTTTAGGTCATGTGGTGTCAGCTGAGGGGATTAGAGTGGACCCTCGAAGATTGAAGCTATATTAGATTGGAAACCACCAAAGTCTGTGGCAGAGATTTGAAGTTTTCTGGGTTTAGCAGGAAATTACAGAAGGTTCGTGGAAGGGTTTTCTTTGATTACAGCACCGTTAACCAAGTTACTAAAGAAAAGGGTTTCGTTTGTGTGGTCTGACAAGCAATAAGAAAGTTTTGAGAGGTTAAAGAGGATTTTGACAAAAGCTCCGGTGCTGATTCAACTTGAAGCAGGGAGAGAGTTTACGGTAATTTTGCATGCAGGGTTGGAATGTATGCTGATGCAAGAGGGGAAAGTAGTAGCGTATGCTTCTCGACAATTGAGACCTCACGAGGTGAATTACCCGACACATGATCTAGAGCTGGCTGCAGTGGTTTTCTCCCTAAAAATTTGGAGACATTACTTGTATAGAGAGAAGTCTATTGTGTACACAGAGCAAAAGAGTTTGAAATACCTCCTTACTCAGAAGGATTTGAATTTAAGGCAGCAGAGGTGGATCGAGTTGTTGAAGGATTATGACTGCTCGATTGAGTACCATCCAGGTAAGGCTAACATGGTAGCTGACGCCTTGAGTCGCAAAGTGGTAGCAGATTTAAGAGCCATGTTTGCACACCTTAGTTTGTATGAGGACAGAAGTCTATTAGTGGAACTGTAAGTGAAGCCGACATGGGTAAACCAGGTTAAGGAAAAACAATTGGTAGATGAAGTCTTAAGCGCTCGATGTTTGCATGTGCAGAATGGTGGATTGGAGGGTATAGCTTGAGCAGTGAGGGAGTGCTCTATTTTCAGGGAAAGGTTTGCATGCCTAAAGATATGGAGTTAAGGCAAAAGATTCTTTAGGAGGCACATAGCAGTCCATATGCTATGCATCCTGGAGGTAGTAAGATCTCTTTGGATTTATGGAGCAATTTTGGTGGCAGAGCTTAAAGCGAGAGATGGCGAGTTTGTAAGTAAGTGTTTGGCGTGTCGTTGGTCAAAGTGAACATCGATTACCTTACGGATTGTTGCAACCGTAAAGATTCCATGAGAGAAATGGGAGAGGATCACGATGGATTTTGTTAGTGGGCTGACCCTCATGCCTACTAAGAAGGATTCAGTTTGGGTAATTGTTGACCTTCTGACAAAGTCTGCTCATTTCATACTTGTGCGTGTGGATTACTCTCTTCAGAAGTTAGCTAGACTATATATAGCGGAGATTGTAAGGTTGCACAGGGTGCTAGTGTCGATTATTTTAGACAGAGACCCTAGATGTACCTCAAGATTCTGGAAGGCATTGCATTAGGCATTGGGTACAAGGTTGGATTTCAGTACGGTGTTTCATCCCTAGTCGGATGGATAGTCAGAGAGGGTAATTCAAATTTTGGAAGATATGTTGAGGGGTTGTGTCTTGGATTTCAGGGGTAGTTGGGAAGAGTTTCTACCATTGGCAGAGTTTGTGTACAACAATAGTTACCAGGCAAGTATTCAGATGGCACCATATGAAGCGTTATATGGATGGAAGTGTTGTACCCCTACGTGTTGGACAGAGTTGGGTGAACGGCAGTTGTTGGGTCCAGAGTTGGTTGTTGAAATAGAAGATAAGGTTAGGCTAATTCGAGCTCATCTGAAGGAAGCTTCGGACAGGCAAAAGTCCTATGCCGATCTTAAGCGAAAGGATATAGAATTTACAGAGGGTGACAAGGTGTTCTTGAAGGTGTCACCGTGGAAGAAAGTGCTGAGATTTGGGCAGAAAGGTAAGCTGAGCCCTAGGTTTATCGGGCCTTATCGGGTGTTGAAGTAAGTGGGACCAGTAGCTTATTAGCTCGAGTTGCCTCCAGAATTGAGTCAGATCCATAATGTGTTTCATGTTTCTATGCTTAGATGCTATTGTTCAGATCCGTCCCATGTTCTGCCGGTAGAAGCGATTGAGGTAAGCCCAAACTTATCTTTTAAGGAGGAACCAGTGCAAATCTTGGAGTGGGATGTCAAAGTATTGCATAGGAAATCAGTCCCTTTGGTGAAGGTATTGTGGCGGAACCACGGGTCCAACGAAGCCACCTGGGAGCTAGAGGATGTTATATGATAGCAATACCCTTAATTCTTTTGATCAGGTAATTTCGAGGCTGAATTTTTTTTAGGGGCTAGAACTATAACATCCTTAAACGGGGCCTTTGCATTTTGGGCGATTGCATGTAGATAGTACGGTCATCATTCTAGTTGGGGTGATTTGCGGGTCCAGGCATGAGCTAGGAGTAGGCTAGAGACTTACCAATATTTTCTTTTTAGGCACTTAGAAGGGGGAGCCGAATGTGATAGGAGTTGAGGGTGGTTGGTGGTAGGTTTTGACACAAGAAGTGCCTTGGTAAAGTGGCAAGGAGGCGCCACTTAAAGCACAAGGAAGTGACGCCTCAAGGGAGCTGATAGGGACTTGTTTCATGCTGTAAGAATCCCCCTATAAGTTGTTTTTTTGATGCCAAGACCAGAAGATGTTGGATTCAATTTGGACTCTGGTGGATGAGTATTGAAAGGGGTAACAGATTTGGATAAGGGGAAGAGAGAAATTTTAGAGTGTGACGAATTCAAATTGGTAGGGTGATAGGAAGATAGAGGGGACGGCACAGGGTAGGTGGTAGCCAAATTCTATTGAAGAGTTTGGGGGAAAGGGGACTCTCAGTTTTGGCTCTTGGTGATGGTGCCGAAATTTGGTTGCTAAAGGGGTAGTGTTTTTGGCATTTAGGTGGGTTTCATATTTTTCAGTCTAGCTTTTTCTCTCAAACTCTCTTCTACCGAAAACTACCAAAGCTTTTCTCCTCTTTTCTCTCCTTTTTACCATAGCCTAAACCTCTTTAGGCTCTTCTCTTCTTCTTCTTTTTGTGATAACCGAATCCCTACTACTCTTTGTAACACCCCAAACCCGGCCCATTCATTACGACCAAATTTGAAATGCTACTGCGAAAAACGTCTGAAAAACTTTTTGACTTAGAGTTGAAAACATGAAAATTTAGTGTCTTTTGTAAAACATTGTGTATTTAAAAGACTATAAAAATTTAGTTGTTATAAATTCTTCGATTTAAAACTTTAACATGTATCTTTAAGATAAGGGTTGCTAAAATTAAAACATTTCCAAATAATAATAATTGTCAATCCACTTTAAAAACATAATAATAAACTTCAAATCCCTTAAATGACCCTTATTACAAAAACAAATAATTAATCAAAGTACTTAATAATAAACTGCATGGAATAAAATGTCTTCTGCATGGGCCACCTCATATCCACTCCAACCCGGTCCAAGCTTATGCATCACCTGCAATGTTGGTAAAAATTTGGGTGAGTCACACAGACTCAGTGCATAGTTATTTCACATGCCTCCACACATGGGCTTGCCCACATCCCCACATCATTACATATCAGATGATAAGGCAATATATCCACATAATTCCACATATTGGGCTTGGCCCATATCCATATTGATCTACATAATCAGTCATGCAAAATGCATAAATATGCAACATGAAGCCCAACCCAACCTAATGTCCATCCGTCACACCTACCTTGGTAGACCCGCTGCCTAAGGCCGTGGCTAATCCACCGATCAACCAAGTGATCCTCATATCTTACCTTGGCAGACCTACTGCACAAGGCCATGGCTGAGCCACCAATCACATAAGTGATCCCACATATCAATCGGTCCACGGTGATGCACACAACTATCAACCACCGAGATGTGGCACCTAGCCAACACCTCCCTTGATGAGGCACATAGCCAACATCAAGCGCCAATGTAGCACAAGGCTAACATTAGACCACGTACATAAAGTACACCCTTTCCTTCGATAGTCACATCCCAAGTCCCATGCATACATATATATCATGGCAACATATCACTTGAACAATTATACATCACATGCCATCACATTTCATACATATATCAAATGTAAATCAACGTCATAAAATACTGACCTAGTTGAACGATTACCCATCATAGGTATCCACCATTTTAGCCCTTACTTCGGCTACCATTCACATCATATCACATATACATAAATATAACACATACACACAACAAGAGAACAGTGCGATAACCACGCACCTATTTTGGCACAGTCTACTCAATCCCGAAATACTACTTCTTGTTCCTAAAACTGTCGAAATCCTATACACCATATGTTAGAATCGGCTACAAGCAATAATCTAGAAAAGATGGCCCTTGGCCGAATATTACATATCCCTTACCTTGAGTAATCGAAATTCCTAAAGACTTCCTATCCCTTTTAACGTTAGCCTACAGAGATACTAATAACTCCTTCTATGAATTCGGCCATCGCAAGAAAAGGGAGTTAGTCTCCTCGATTTGATAAAATAACGAGAAACAAATAGAACGACAACCCCTTACCTCACTATCAGAAATCGATTAAAAGCTTGATGGAAAAAAAATGTCGACACCTTCCTCTCTACAAGCTCTAGCTTGATTCGGCCACAGAACAGAAGAATGTATTCGGCTTCATAAAGAAAATAACAAGGAATTATAGATTCGGTTTAGAGAATACTAGAGAAATTCAGCTACCACAAAGAAATACTTCGGCTTTTGAGAGTAAATAGAGAAAGAAGGAGAATAGGTACTAACACTTTTGGCTTTTGAATAAAACTCTGAGAAGAATAGGTGAGTGCTATAGTAGTTCGGCTATGGCTTCTAATGGTCATGAAACATTCGGCCACAAGAGAGCAAATGGGGAGAGGAAGAATAGCCTTAAGTGTTTTCGGTATAGAGAGAAAATGAGATGGAAAACCCAATTTTAAGCACAAAGAAAATAAAATGAAGAAAAGAGATGCCAAAGATGATCACTCCCCTATTTATACTACACAATTTTAGCATACTAGCTCATTTTCCTCTCATACCCTTATCTTGCTCCTTTATCACCTAAATTAATAAAATCAAATTAATCCAACACTAATCCCTTATCAATCTCCTCATTTATCTCTTATCATATCCCACACTTTTCTCCCATTTATCATCTTAATAAATAATAAAATAATCCATCACTTATTCCATATCAATCTCCTATATTATCTCTTAATCATAGCCCACATTAATCTCCTAAATTATCTCAGTATCCACCTATTTAAAATAAATGAAAATAAATCCACATTTATCAACTAATCTTAGCCAAAATTAAAAGAAAAACAAGCTTATTTCATCCTTGTAAAACCCATGTGCCGTCCACTACTCCCCTCCCCTTAACGTCAAAAGGCAAAATAAAAGCCACCCATTTTTTGCCATCAAGACTCGAACCAAGGCCCCTTGAAGCTCCTTTGACGCAACCTTCCAAGCCCTTAAGGTAACGTCCCAAGCCATTTTACCACATGGTTATCTTGTGTCATGCTTCACACCGAATTTCTTTTAAGACCTCCTTATCCAAGCTCCCATTTTTTTAATACTTAAAACCAAATTTTCTCCTATAGCTTAGGCCTTCCCTTAGCTTATAACTAGCACCTAAAATACCTCAATCAACACCACAATGACCACACTTATGCAAAATAATTTAATAAAATTTAACTCCTATTTCAGGATGTTACAATTCTACCCTCCTTAAAAATAATTTTGTCCTCAAAATTACTTACTAACGAACAATCGTACATTCTAACTCACCACACTACGCTGCTGCTAGGCAATCTGATCTTAAAGAACTATCATACTTTCTAGGCACATTCTCTAAGTTCACAATCAGGGTTTCATACACTTCACTAGCAACATAAGAACAAGCTGATTCTACAATGAACAGGCAATAGGTATTCCAGAAACAAGAAACTTACCCGTTGTCACATTTGGCACATCACTATCCTCGCGACGACCGACTACATAAACCAACCTTGGCTGCCTTGCATCTGAACCTTCAGCACCTCCGCTCGGTGCTCTACGACCTCGGCCAGAACCATTTCCTCCATGGTTCGGACCACGACCCTAAATCGCTTGTTGACCATTCCTACCATTTGCTCATAACCACAGCCTCACCGTCAAGAGCCCTACTCGGATCACGGGACGATCTTTAATCAAATGAGACTTGGTCTTACACCTAAAACATTTCCATTCTCGATTCCAGCACTCGCCAATATGATACCTTCCACACCGAGCACATAGACGGTCCAGATTTCTAGTAGCTGGCTTAGTAACACGAACAAAATTCTCAACCTTCAGTCTTTTCTAAAAACTCTCAGTCGATTTTGACGGTCCAAAACTCCTCTTATCTCGGTTCCTATCCTTATCTCTGTTCTGTCTTACAGAGTCCTTAATTCCTTCAGCCACCTTAGCCTTTTCTACTAACACAGCAAATTCCCGCTCTTGATGTGGAGCTATCAACAACCTCAAATCGTCCCTTAATCCATCCTCAAACCGGACACATCGTTCATGCTCCGTAGCCACTACTCCTCTAGCATATCGGCTTAACCTTAGGGATTTAGCCTCATACTCCGCTACGGACTTGTTCCTTTGAACCAGCCCTAGAAAAGCCTTTCTCTGCGCATCAATGTAATGAGTACCAACATACTTCTTCTAGTATGCCGCCTTAACATAGTCCCAAGTGAGATCCTCCGCTGTAGCACCATCCCAAACTGTGAGCCACCACTGATACGCCTCATCGCGAAGCAGCGCCACCATTCCTTTCACTTTCTCCTCAGCGGTTAGATCGAGCTCATCCATAATTTGCTCGGTCGCCTCCAACCAATACTCAGCGGTACTAGGTGCCACACCAGATACGCCACGGAACACCTCAGTTCCATTGGCTCGGAGTCACTTGGGTATAGACTTCCTAGCTCTCATATTTTCACCTGCTCTAGCCACCATCTCAAGAACTCACAGCACCGCCTGCGATACCGCATCATCCCCCGTCTGATCTTGCTGCTCAACACCAAAAGTGGTGGTGGTGGCGGTGGTACCTCATTCTCAGACCCTTGTCCTGATCTAACGGGTTTCGATACGGTTATTCTGCCTCTACCGCGTCCACGACAACCACGTCCCTTAGAACTCATTTCTAACATTGCGATTTAATCTATTTTAGAAGTTTTATGCATTAGTACTTTTGTTCCACTGATTATTCGCGAACAATTTTATGAAAAGAGCTTAATAGTAGTTCTTTCGATCATAATTTCAGGTTCAAGTTCACTATTCTAATTCATAGAATCACATTCACATTCATCCACAACATTCAACACATCATTATGGGCATTTCTGACCATTCCCGACCCAGGGGTAATTTCGTCATTTTCCCTACAAGGGTATTTTCGTAATTAATCGGGGTCAACTTGAAAATAATCTTTACAAATCAAGGCATTTTGAAATCTCAAAGTCTCGAGGGTATTTTGGAAAATATTCTTCGAATCAAGGGTATTGCAGAAATTTTGGAAATCGGGGTTATTCCGGTAATTTTAGAAGTCAGGGGCATTTTAGTAAATTTCCCAATTCAGGGTATCTTAACATTTTGCAAAACAGGGGTTTTGGTATTTTTGTAAAGTAAGAATATTTTCATAAAAGTCGAGGGTAACATGGTAATTTTATAAACCAAGGGCATTTTCATAATTTTACAGCTCGGGGGTATTTTAGTAATTTTGTAAATCGGGTGTATTTCGGAAAATTTTCAAGTCTAAAAGGATTTTATAAATTAGAGGGGTAATTTGGTAAATTTAAAACTAAGATCTTTATGAAATAGTATGGCTAGTCCCTTTCGGGTTTTAGTTATCGGGTTTAGCCCGTGAATAGGTCCTCTTGGTTAGGGTGAATCGTAGCTACACACCAGGTAGTATTCGAGTAAAGAGGAGGTGAGTCGCTAGGACTGCTTAAATACCAAGCTCTTACTGAATCCACTCCTAGACATGCGTACAATGGTTGCCACACCCTAACTCGGCGACTTAGTCACAGGTTTATTTAGTTGTTCTTAAGTCTTATGCATGTGTTTGAGTGTACTAGCCCTAGGGTTCAATAGCCCTAATCTTCTAGTCTACGAGCCCAATTATGTCCATAACATTCACATATACAAATCACTTCAATAGTCAGGGGTACTTACCTGGTGGACTTCGGGTCGGAGATACAGGTGCCATGCCAGAATAAACCTGAAAAATTTCGTGAAAATCCATATTTTTTGAAAAGCCCATTAAAAAAATGTTTTTGGGCCCAAAACCCTTAAAGTCAAGTTTTGAACCATGCTCTGATACCAAAATGTAACACCCCAAACCCGGCCCATTCACTACGACCGAATTTGAAATGCTACTGTGAAAAACGTCTAAACAACTTTTTGACTTAGAGTTGAAAACATGAAAATTTAGTGTCTTTTGTAAAACATTGTGTATTTAAAAGACTATAAAAATTTAGTTGTTATAAATTCTTCGATTTAAAACTTTAACATGTATCTTTAAGATAAGGGTTGCTAAAATTAAAACATTTCCAAATAATAATAATTGTCAATCCACTTTAAAAACATAATAATAAACTTCAAATCCCTTAAATGACCCTTATTACAAAAACAAATAATTAATCAAAGTACTTAATAATAAACTGCATGGAATAAAATGTCTTCTGCATGGTCCACCTCATATCCACTCCAACCCGATCCAAGCTTATGCATCACCTGCAATGTTGGTAAAAATTTGGGTGAGTCACACAGACTCAGTGCATAGTTATTTCACATGCCTCCATACATGGGCTTGGCCCACATCCCCACATCATTACATATCAGATGATAAGGCAATATATCCACATAATTCCACATTTTGGGGTTGGCCCATATCCACATTGATCCACATAATCAGTCATGCAAAATGCATAAATAAGCAATAAAGCCCAACCAAACCTAATGTCCATCCGTCACACCTACCTTGGCAGACCCGCATCCCAAGGCCGTGGCTAATCCACCGATCAACCAAGTGATCCACATATCCTACCTTGGCAGACCTACTGCACAAGGCCGTGGCTGAGCCACCGATCACATAAGTGATCCCACATATCAATCAGTCCACGCTGATGCACACAGCTATCAACCGCCGAGATGTGGCACCTAGCCAACACCTCCCTTGATGAGGCACATAGCCAACATCAAGCGCTAATGTAGCACAAGGCTAACATTAGACCACGTACATAAAGTACACCCTTTCCTTCGATAGTCACATCCCAAGTCCCATGCATACATATATATCATGGCAACATATCACTTGAACAATTATACATCACATGCCATCACATTTCATACATATATCAAATGTAAATCAACATCATAAAATATTGACTGGTTGAACGATTACCCATCATGGGTATCCACCATTTTAGCCCTTACTTCGGCTACCATTCACATCATATCACATATACATAAATATAACACATACACACAACAAGAGAACAGTGCGATAACTATGCACCTGTTTTGGCACAGTCTACTCAATCCTAAAATACTACTTCTTGTTCTTGAAACTGTCGAAATCCTATACACCATATGTTAGAATCGGCTACAAGCAATAATCTAGAAAAGATGGCCCTTGGCCGAATATTACATATCCCTTACCTTGAGTAATCAAAACCCGAAAGACTTCCTATCCCTTTTAACGTTAGCCTACAGAGATCCTGATAACTCCTTCCATGAATTCAGCCATCGCAAGAAAAGGGAGTTAGTCTCCTCGATTTGATAAAATAACGAGAAACAAATAGAACGACAACCCCTTACCTCACTATCAGAAATTGATTAAAAGCTTGATGGAAAAAAATGTCAACATCTTCCTCTCTATAGGATCTAGCTTGATTCGGCCACAGAACAGAAGAATGTATTCGGCTTCTTAAAGAAAATAACAAGGAATTATAAATTCGATTTAGAGAATACTAGAGAAATTTGGCTACCACAAAGAAATACTTTGGCTTTTGAGAGTAAATAGAAAAAGAAGGAGAATAGGTACTAACACTTTCGACTTTTGAATAAAACTCTGAGAAGAATAGGTGAGTGCTATAGTAGTTCGGCTATGGCTTCCAATGGTCATGAAACATTCGGCCACAAGAGAGCAAATGGGGAGAGGAAGAATAGCCTTAAGTGTTTTCGGTATAGAGAGAAAATGAGATGGAAAACCCAATTTTCAGCACAAAGAAAATAAAATGAAGAAAAAGAGATGCCAAAGATGATCACTCCCCCTATTTATACTAAACAATTTCGGCACACTAGCTCATTTTCCTCTCATACCCCTTATCTTGCTCCTTTATCACCTAAATTAATAAAATCAAATTAATCCAACACTAATCCCTTATCAATCACCTCATTTATCTCTTATCATATCCCACACTTTTCTCCCATTTATCATCTTAATAAATAATAAAATAATCCATCACTTATTCCATATCAATCTCCTATATTATCTCTTAATCATAGCCCACATTAATCTCCTAAATTATCTCTTATCCACCTATTTAAAATAAATGAAAATAAATCCACATTTATCAACTAATCTTAGCCAAAAATTTAAAAGAAAAACAAGCTTATTTCATCCTTGTAAAACCCATGTGCCATCCACTACTCCCCCTCCCCCTTAACGTCAAAAGGCAAAATAAAAGCCACCCATTTTGCTGCCATCAAGACTCGAACCAAGGCCCCTTGAAGCTCCCTTTGACGCAACCTTCCAAGCCCTTAAGGTAATGTCCCAAGCCATTTTACCACATGGTTATCTTGTGTCATGCTTCACAATCAATTTCTTTTAAGACCTCCTTATCCAAGCTCCCTTTTTTAATACTTAAAACCAAATTTTCTCCTATAGCTCAAGCCTTCCCTTAGCTTATAACTAGCACCTAAAATACCTCAATCAACACCACAATGACCACACTTATGCAAAATAATTTAATAAAATTTAACCCCTATTTCAGGATGTTACAATATTTTTTCCATCTTTGTCCCAAAGCCGAATCACTACTTCTCCCTCTCTTCCATCTTGTCTTTTCATTTCAAAACACCTTGCTAGCCGAAACCCCTTGATTCTCATCACCCTGATCCACTCTTCTTTCATTCACTAAAGTCGAAGACCACACTTTCTTTTGAAAGTTGAATCTTCCTCGCTGTGATCTCTTGTGCTAAACTTTGAGAAAAATCGAAGGTATGTGATGGTAATAGGTTCGACCGAATGGCCACTCCGTTACCCTTTCTCTTTCCGAATCTCATCAGGTACTTGTATAGGTGCGATCATCGTGTTGGTTTAATGATTGGATGCTTGGCTAAATGTAGGTAGGGTGGTGACGCCTACTTGAGGATTTTTGGGATTTATCGATCTAGGTAAGGGTTTCGTTTTAAGTGTTATGTTAATCTATTAGGTTTGATCTCATCGTTTAAATTTGGTTTAGTGACCAAGGGTTGTTATGGACTCAAATGCTACCCAAGTGTTAGGAGGGGTTGGATCTGTAAACCCAGCCCCTAAATTCAAGAAGCGAGCAGTATCGACAGTATGAGATTGGCCACCAGCTTGTGGTTTAGCATTAGAGCAAGATCATAGGCAGATAGCGGTAGTCTCAATTGACGATAGTGTTGAATTAGAGGGTGTGATAGTGCGATAATCAGGTGTGTAACTTTTACACACTTCATATGTTTAATATGTTGTTTCTATGTTTTGTCAAAAGCTGAAGTAATAGGGAGAATCACTATGTTACCCTTGCAGTAAAAGCAAGGACTCCACGTAAGTCCATTATGAAGTATAATGTGATTTATCTACATAAAACCTGCATGTGCCATGTTATATTTCCTTGAAGTGTTAAGCATGATCTTATGGTATTGAAAAGCATATACATGAAAAATGGGTACGATGAGCAGAGGGGAAAGGTAAGATTTATCAGACTGTCACCAGTGGTTAGGTACCACACGTGGGTTGGCCCCACATATCATTAATCTGTGACTAAGTCTCAGTGGTTTGGAACCACTAGTGGTTAGGTACCACATATGTGTATTATTTGTGACTCGTCCCAGTGGTTTGGTACTATAGTGGGTTGGCCCCACATAACGATATAAGGGATCATCACCAGTGGTTAGGTACCACAAGTGGGTTGGCTCCACGTATGGATATATGTGACTTCGGTCACCGGTGGTTAGGTACCACCAGTGGCTAGGTGCCACAAGGGGTAGACTTGGGAGATCCGGATGGATACTTATGTTGGATGGGCTACATAATATGCATACTTGCATATGAATCTGTGAAAAATCTTAACGTCTTTTGGGATGGAGAATTACACACTGAGGCTCAATGACTCACCCCTTCCGTTACTTTTTACAGATAATACTTAGATCGTGGATTTAGAGCCTGGGTGGACTCGTTGTGGCCATGCTCAATATTTATTTTCATTCCAATGTTTATTTCGGATTTAGTTCTTATTTACTTAAAGTTTGGGTTTTAGCTTTGTAATAAGGCCACTTAGATTTTTACTTTTGGATTATTTATTCGTTTTAGTTTTCCTTAAAACTCTGCTAAAGCGTTAATAGCATGCCTAATAAATTATGAATTGAATGGGTTTTCTAAAACTTGAGTAAAACCTTTGTTTTCTGAAGTTTTACACTGGATAATTAATAAACGAGGGATAGCAACAAGGCAACTCTATTTCTTCTAAGTTAAGGTTCAAAATGTTTTAACAGTTCACTTAACCAAACACGATTCTTTTATCGATAGACAAAAGTTTTCATCTCAAATCAGGTTGACAAAATGGTCTTCGAAACATTTTCTTCCCAGTAACATGCCAGATTCGGTTGTAGCGTTTTGACCAGTTTTGGGGTGTTACACAAAGTATCGTATTAGTCTACCTAATTCATCGTTACAGTGAACAAAGTAAGTTCGTATGTTATAAATTCATTTCAAATGTATTTTATTTGCTTCAATATAGCATGAATTGTGTTTATGTGATTACATACGAGTTAGGAAATGATTCGGTGAAGATTATACAATTTAAATCTCAGATGAACCTTAGGAATAGTTTAGGATGCTAGTGACATGTCATTAGGTATACTTGAGTTGGCTTCGGGCCATGATTTAGTACTATGTGTGCGAGATAAACCGATTTGGCTTCGGGCCATGCATATCGTCTGATTTGGCTTTGGTCCATGATAATAGAATTTCGGATAAGTTACCTTGATTTGGCTACAGGCCATGGTATAGGTACTTATCGAGTGAGACCTTGAGTATCCGACTTCTATTCGAATGGTTCAATGGGTAAAAGAAGAATGTGGTTGATTATGAGATTGGTATGAGATGGTACAGGTACGTACGGAAATGAACTGAGTATTGAAGACTATGAATTTGATGAGTTTCTTGGTAAGCTATATGAATGATCATATGATGGCTTGAGATATAATAGATTTTTTGCACATTATTTTCTATTATATAAATGATGATAATTACTCAATGTTAACATACGAGCTTACTTAGCTGTATAGCTTACTTTGAGTATTATTTCATGTTTTATAGTGATTTTAAAGCTAGCTCAGATCCGGGGATCGTAAGAGATCGCTTCACACTATCCACCTATAACTTGGTATCAACGAACTTTGGTAATTTGAGTATATGGCATGTGTAGGGACTTTGAGTCATGTTAGTTATATTTTGGTAATGACTTTGGACAAATGAATTGGCTTATAAATGCTTATATTTTGTTTTGTATATATAGCCATGGGTAATGGCTTAATTTTGGTGTATCACACGCCCCGTGAAATGCAGGCGTGTTCTTTGGCCGTGTGAGATGCTGCAGCGTGCACACACTGACACGTGTGTCCCCTATTTTGAAGAAAATTTTGCTAAGTTTTAAAAAATTTCCAGAGTTTCTGATTTAGTCCCGAACCACTTCCAAAACATGTTTAAGGCCTCGTATGCTCTTAATAGGGACAAGTTGATTGAGATTGAATGATAAATGATTGAATTAAGCAAATGTATGTTAAATAGTTATTTAATTGTTTTGTAAGTCCGATAATGCTCCGTAACCCTATTTCGACATTAAATACGGGTGATGGGTGTTACAGTCTTTCCCTAGGGATATGCTAAATATTGATCCACTAGTTGAAGTGTCAAAATAGTGGGTCTTACTTCACCTATTCCTAATAGCTTGAAAATAGATTTGGGCATCAGGTTTATGCTTGCTCCTAAGTCGCACAAACTTTACCACAGTAAGATTCTCTAACATTACAAGGTATAGCAAAGCTTCCAGGGTCCTTTAGTTTCAAAGGTAGCTTGTTCTGTAAGAATGCAATGCACTCTTTTGTTAAAGCTACTATCTCATACTCACTAAGTCTTTTGTTCTTGGACTTCATAAACATCACATAGTTGGGAATTTGCTCTAAAGCCTCCACCAACGGGATGTTGATGTGAAGTTGCTTTAGAACATCAAAGAACTTCTTGAATTGCACCTCATATTTATGCTTATGCTCTTGGAGTCTTTAAGGATATAGAGGTGATAGAACTCTAGGTTGAATTGGACAACTTTTTCGATGAGGCATGTCACAACCCATTTTCTTAATTAATTTAATTTAGTTAAGGGGGTGAATCTGTTAGCTCCTATGTTTTAAAAATAATCACATAATTTGAAAAAAGGGAAGTGTTGTGGTTGAGTGGTAGGAAGCTTCTTAGCTTTCTTTGAGGTCCCTAGTTCGTACCCTTATGTGTACAGATATTGGTTTTCAATTTTTTGCACATTTTTAACATGTGCTAGCTAGTTTTGTTGTCCACCTATGTTGCCACATAGGGAGGATTCCTATCCTCCATTAACAAGCCAAACATAAATTTTTAAAAGAAACATATCCCCTTATTGCTCCTACGTTCCCTCATCTTTCCCATACCTTATCCATTCCAAAAGTGCTTGTGTTGACCACCAAAACACCCATTGGTCAGCCAAACCACATTTTCCATCTTTTTCTTCTCTTTCTTCCACCTTTCCACTATTCTTTTCTTTCTTTTTGGCAACCACAATTACCATCCTTTTCTTTCCACCACTATTAGTTTATTTGCACCACCACCTCACCACCGTCCACAATCAACATTCCTTCTCTTTTCCTTTTGGTTTCCCCTTCCCTTATCCACCGTGCTCCGTCGTGAGACGTCGTGTCCACTGTCGTAATTGCTGCAACCACCACGGGGTCACCTTCTCCTCCACTAATTTTCTTCTCTTCTCTCTTTTTATGCTCTCTTTCAATTAAAAGTGACCAACCCTCCCCCTACTTGTATTTTGCACCACTATCGAACAACCGCACCCTCCGTAGTTAGACCACTATTGAGCTGGTGCTGTCGGTGACTGATTTCTTCCTTTTTTGTTTTCTCTTTCTTTTGTCGATTACCCTAGTGACTAAAACACATATCTTATTTTCTTTAATTTGATTATTTTAGATTATCCAAGCATCGATTTTCCTCTATTTTAGTTCCATTGATCATCTCATAACGAAACAAGTGTATGTGAAGTTTTGGGATTGAAAATCCTTCGTCTTCAAATTTTGCAACATGGTCGAATGGTATAGGGCCTACATAATTCTTCTTTTATTTTTATTATTTCCAAAATCATTAGTACTAATATGATCTTGTGTTAAATCACCTATTACGAATCATTCGAGAATTCAATAGTAAAATATTGTGAGAGTGATGAATCCGAGCATTCGAATTGAGGGTAAGTACTTGTGAAATTTTCACTTTAAATCTCATATTAAAGGCCATGTTATTCAAATAGATCTTGACTAAAATGGGTTAATCGTGTGTTTAGATTTGTGATCAAGACTAGACCTAAACGAAACTTCTACAAGGGAGTAAATAGTTTCGATCTATATTAAGGTATGGGATCTAACTCTCGTTTTAAGTGAAGTTTAATATTACTATGGCAGCCCATTTTTAGTGAAATCAAAATAGTGGTATCGAGGCGACAAATTTGACAAGTAAATATTTATTTTATGATTATTTTAATGTTTACAAGACTATATTAGGTCGTGTTAAGAAATTTTGACGCTTGCATAATTAATTGTAAAAAGACTAAATCGTAAAACTTGCAAAAGTAGAGTTCTATTAGTTAAAAGGATTAAAAGGCTATAGAATTAAAACCAAATGGACTTAAATGGAAACTATACCATTCATAATGTTAGTGGACAAATTTGGACATGAAATTGATGATTTATTTAGTTAAATAGCAAGGATATTAAAGTAAATTAATAAATATGTTAAAGTAAAAAAGTAAAATAAATATATAATCTTCTTCAATGGTTTCTTTGACTGAAATTGAAGAACAAAAGATAGCATTTTAGGGTTCATTCATTCGGCTACAACAATTTCTTGCATGTAAGTGATTTTAGCGTTTTAATGAATTCTATGTTTTCGGATCGTTGTAGCTTAACCTAGCTAGCTCGGGGATTAATTTGAAAATTTCTTAAGGAATTTGGATTATACCATGAATGCTATTGCATGATTATTGATGTTTAATGATAGATTATGAGTCCTTGTTTAAAAATAAACACGTTTTGTTAAGTGATTTTTGTTGAATTTTTGAATTAGGGATTAAATTATTAAAGATATAAATTATAGGGTTTTATTGTAAAAAGGTGATAAATATGAGTAGTTTCAAGATCCCTTGCATCTTTGGTTAGCATGGAATTTGATTGAAACGGCTAAATTTTAGGTTATAAGCTTGAGGACTAAATTGTAAAAAGTTAAAATGGTTAGGGCCTAATGGTAAATATGCATAAATGTGAAATGTGGATTGAATTGAATGTTTGAGATTGATTGAAACACTTAATTCAATATAATTATTTATTTAGATCAAGATAAATCTCAATGGGATCTAAATCGAGGAAATGCGAAAATCACGGATTGGCTCGATCATATTTCCACGCTTTAGTGGTCAATGTAAGTCCATGGTATTTCATTCTATAATTGTATTTCTATTTGTATTTTCACATTATAATTATGTAATTTTCAATGCTTATATCTAATTATAGTATGAATTGCACATATGTGGCCCTTTCGTACTTCGGTACCCTTGAATTGCACATGCGTGCCCCTGTTTGTATTTCAGTACCTTTGAATTCCACATACGTGCCCGTATTTGTACTTCGATACCCCTGAATTGCACACATGTGCCACTGTTTGTACTTCGGTACCCCTAAATAACAGATATGTGCTCCTGTTTGTACTTTGGTACACTTGAATTGCATATATGTGCTCCTGTTTGTATATCGGTACCCCTGAATGTACATTTGTGCCCCTGTTTACACTCTAGTAATTTTGAATCCAGTAATATATGAGTTGTATTCAAGTTTTGTTAAATTTAATGATATAATATGTCCTTACTAAGGTCTATAAGCTTATTCGTTCTTGTGGATTATTTTGTAGATCGTTGTTGTTGACATTTGGATGGATCAAACTTTAGGCTCTCACTATCCATCGATGTTGGTAGTTCTTGAGTCTCTTAAGGTAGTGGCATGTATACAAGGCTATATAGGTTGTTTTGGCACATATTGTAATAGCCTAGTTAAGACCCTAGTCAGAACAGTGGTTTTGAGACCACAAATCTGAGGTCAAAATAATAATTTAATGTTATATCAGTATTGATTCTATGTGACTTAGTCTATGTGAAAATTCTATGTGATAATTTTATTGATTGTGTGCCGAATTAAGAGAAAGAATTTAATCGCATAAAAGGTAAAAGCTGAGTGTTGATTGTTTAAGTGCTAGATTATCATGACTTATTAAAGTGAGAGTCCTTAAGTTGATATTATGCCATTGAATTATTAAATGGACATAAATGCCTTAAGATAGTGGAAAATGAATGTTAATAAATAGGCTAAATTTGGAATTTGATAATTAAGTTAATATAATTAAAACAAAACAAGTTAGATGGCCATTTTCTCATCTTTCTTCCACCAAAAATAGAAAAGAGAAATAGCCATTGAAGCTTTGTGATATTCGGCTAGGGTTAAGCTTGATTCAAGGTATGTTTGAGCTCGATTTTTGATAATTTTTACATTTTTGTGATCGTTGCTTTATGCTCTTTAAAACACATGCTTCAATCTTGTGAATTGGTGAAGGTTTTGATATGTGCCATTGATGAACATATGAGTTTTGTGTTGATAGTTGGTAAAATATGAAAGCTTAGTGTTGGATTAACATAGTTTGTATTGAGTTTTTAGTGAAATTAAGTATTTTGAACTTAATTGAGAAACTGAGAAATTGAAGGGTTAAATTGTGAAATAAATGAAATGTATGAGCTTGTATTAGCATGAGAAGAATTCGGCTCAGCATATGTGTTTTGAAATTTTGTGTATTTGATGGTTTTGTGAAGTAGGGACTAAAGTGTCAAAATGTGAAAATGTGAGGGCCATTTTTTAAAATGCCCTAAATGTGTGTGTGGACTAAATTGAATGAATTGGTGATTGAATGGATTGAATTTGAATGTGTATAGAGAGAAGCGGTTTCGATCGAGATCGAGGCAAAGATAAAGTGCTCGAGTAATCGACTATTTCGATAGTTCGACATCCAAGGTAAGTTCAGACATAATACGTGTATTTAACTATGTTAAATGTTATGAAATCAATGGTATGATAATATTGAAATGTGAATGCTATGTGATAGATTGAGTTAAGTGGCACTAAGTGTGCGTATTCAAAAATGTGACTGAGATAAATAACACTGTGTGTGCGGAGTAATACAATCTTTGGATTTGTGGTTTGCACTGTGTGTGCTATATCAATTCAAGATCAGTTTGATATGAATGAACTAAGTATGCGATGCTAATTAGGATTTGGCAAACTAATTATGCACTAAGTGAGCAAAAAAACTAAAGAAGGGATGAATGTTGATTGAAATGAATCATGAGGATTGAGTAGCATAAGTATTTGACAACTAAGTGTTGTCTAAGGTACGTTCGAAACCTATGCGGTTGATGAAACTATGAATGAGTTTATGGAAGGTTAACTGAAAATACTAGCTTTGGATGATTTGAGATATTAGATTGTGAAATAATCTATGTGATGATATGTTTTGAATTAATGTATTTTGTTACAAACTTACTAAGCTTTTGAAAGCTTATTGTGTGAATGTTTCTCTATTTTACAGTGTCAGTAAAGCTAGCTCAGATCTGGGGATCGTCAGCATCTCTATCACACTATCGGCAAATCTATTTTGGGTACTTTTGGAAAGATGTACATAGTTGAAATATGGCATGTATAGGCTAGTTATTTGAATCATGTTTTAGATGTATTAATAGCCATGTGATGTGGCTAGATATGTGTTAGTTTTTAGCTTGAATGGCTTTGATATATGATGCATCTTTTGGTAAGGTTTATGAGTAAAGAAAGTGACTTATGAATGGTAACTTGGTGTTGGTATGATGCTATTATGAAATGGAGAAATTGGAAATGAATCATATTGGTATATAATGTGTTCAAGTGGTGTAAATTAGTCTATTAGTTAATATGTTTCTGAATGAGACTGTATGAGATGATATATTGATTATTTGACATGAAATTGGTTACTAAATTATGTGTGTAATCATGCTTTAATGTGCTTGTAGAGATTGACCCTTGTGTCGGTGGCAAATTGGCCTTGCAAATAGCCTATTTTGTCACACGATTGAGGCACACAGGCGTGCCTAATGATGTGGATGAATGATAGTCTATAGCCTAATAGCGCACGGCCTTGACATGGGCGTGTCAACTAGCCGTGGGTATAGGTCAGTAGCTAGGTTAAGGACACACGACCATGGTGCATGGGCGTGCCTAGTAACCGTGTAAATAAGTCAGTGTATGGCCTATGAGTATATGGCCTTAGTACACAGGGTGTTTGGTAACCATGGAGCCAAGTTAAAATCGGCCACGGCCAGGCAACATGGGCGTGCTTGGTGGCCGTGGAGTAAAATCAGTTTTGACCACGGGGAGGGCACACAGAGGTGTTTACCAGCCGTGGGAGGCACACGGCCTTCCCATACTGGAGTGTAACCCCTGAATTTTTGAAAAGTTTTAAATTTTTGAGAATTTTTACATGTGTTTCGGTTTAGTCCCGACCCTCCTCTAGCACGTGTTTAAGGTCTTGAAGGCCTCAATAAGGGACTATTTGATTATGTTTTGATGTGTAATGGTGATGATTGAGTTTGTGTCGTAAATGGAATGTGAAATGATTTAATTGTTCGGTAATGCCTTTTAACCCTATTTTTAAGGGTGTTAGATTTTATTGGTATCAGAGCCACGGTTTAGTCGATTCTCAGACTAACGTAGCACGCGTGCATCTAGCTATACATGCCATATATGAAATTACTATAGTGTGATGAATTTTGATAGTTAAAAATGTGTTTTCGTATAGTAATGGATCCTGATCGAGCGATTCTTGACGACGTGAAATGTCTTTGCTCGCTCAAGGATAGCGCTAAGCCACATCTCATTGAATGAAAGTAATGAGGGAGGATAGGCTAAGCAAGCCCTGTTCTGATTGATGAGCGAGTGGTTTACGGGGTTCGTTCGAACAAATTCGGCTACTCCACAACCTCCACCCCCACAAGTACCTCTTATGCCACAAGTTGTAGATCTGATCAAATTGAATAAACCTCCTATGGACAAGATTCGAAAGTATGGGGCCGAAGAGTTTAGGTTCGCATCCAATAACGATGCTGAGTGAGCCGAGTTTTGGCTTGAGAATACCCTTCGAGTATCTGATGAAATGTCGTTAACTCTGGACGAATGTATAAAATGTGATATTTCGTTGTTGAGGGATACTACGTATAACTGGCGAAAAACATTGATATCTATGGTTTTGAGAGAGAGAATCACCTGGGATTTCTTTCAAGCCAAATTGAAAAAGAAGTATATCAGTCAACGCTTCATTGATCAGAAACGTAAAGAGTTTTTAGAGCTGAAACATGGTCATTTGTCTATTACTGAGTAGGAGCGGGAATTCGTAAGATTGAGTCAATGCGCGAGAGAATGTGTTTCGACTGAAGCTACTATGTGCAAATGCTTCATAGAAGGGCTGAATTAGGACATTAAGTTTTTGGTTAGGATACTTGATATGAACGAATTTGTTGTGCTAGTTGAAAGAGCATGCAAAGCTGAGGAGCTCAGTAAAAAAAAGAAGAAAGCTTATTCTGAAGCTCGTGATGAAAGAAAAAGAACTATGAGTAAGTTTTCTCAACCTTCTGTAAAGAGATTTAGATATTCAATCAATCGTTCAAATGCTTTGTTCGGATATGCAAGTAGAGATCGTTCAAGACAAAGTGTTGGTCCACGAGCTCTAGCTTCGATTAAATCAAATGTTGGCAATGTTAAAAGTAGCAATCCTAAGTGTAGACAATGTGGGAGACGACATGTGGGAGAGTGTTGGGGTAAGTACAACAATAGAGTTTGTTATAAATGTGGATCCCGAGATCATTTTATTCGAGATTGCCCAAAGATGATTGAGGAAAAAATATTCAGAATGAAAGACCGAGTAATGTGATGGCTAGGGGTAGACCACCCAGAAACACCAAAAATGTGAACGAAAGTCAAAAAGGGACAACTGACACAGCTGTGAGGTCAGAGGCAAGAGCACCTACCCGAGTCGATGCTATATGTGCACGAAAGGAAGCATCATCTCCAGACATCATCACTGGTACTTTCACTTTATTTGATAATGATGTGATTACATTGATAGATCTAGGACCAACTCATTCCTCTGTATGTGTGAATCTAGTATTGAATAAGACTTTACATGTTGAGTCTACTGAATTTGTGGTTAGAGTTTCGAACCCCTTAGGCAAGTGTGGTGGATAAGGTGTGCAAGAATTGCCCATTGTTGTTTCGGGAAGGTTGTTGTCTGGCTAATTTGATGTTGTTACCATTCGATGAGTTTGACATAATTTTGGGTATGGATTGACTTACTTTGCTTAATGCCATTGTGAATTATAAAAGAAAGAGTATTGTGTTGAAAAGTCATAATGGTGAGATAGTTCGAATTGAATCTAGTGATATGAAAGGATTACCATCTGTCGTATCTACGATAAAAGATATGAACTATGTGAGAAAATGTTGTGAAGCTTATTTGCCATACGTGATTGATACAAAAGTGTCAAAAAAGAAAGTTTAATCTGTGCCTGTGGTATGTGAGTTTCAAGATGTGTTTCCTGAAGAGATACCGGGTTACCTCTGATTCTGGAAGTCAAATTTGGTATTGAGTTAGTACCGGGAACTACTCCCATTTTTATAGTTCTATGTAAAATGGCACCAACCGAATTGAAAGAGTTGAGATCTCAGTTGCTAGAGTTGACTAACAGAGGATTTGCATGACCTAGTTTCTCACCTTGGGGAGCTCCTATGTTATTTGTGAAAAAGAAAGATGGAACTATTAGGATGTGTATTGATTATCGACAGTTGAAAAAAGTGACGATAAAGAACAAATATTCGTTGCCTCATATTGTTGATTTGTTTGATCAGCTATGGGGAGCTACGGTGTTTTCAAAGATAGACTTGAGATCAGGCTACTATAAGTCAAGAGTTAAAAAATTCGATGTGCCGAAAACTATTTTCAAAATGAGGTACAGATATTACGAATTCTTAGTGATGCCTTTCGGACCAACAAATGCTCCTGCAGTGTTTATAGATTTGATGAATCGGATATTCAGACCGTATTTGGATCTCTTTGAAGTGGTATTCATTGATGATATTTTAATCTATTCGTGTCTTTGAGACGCTTGAAACATGTCGAACATTTGAGAACTATACTACAAAACATCCGTGAGAAAGAATTGTATGCATAGTTTAGCAAATGTGAATTTTGGAGTGCGTGAGGTTGGTTTTCTAGGAAATGTTGTATCGATTCTTTGTTATAGTGTATAGTGATGAATCGTTGAATGGTTTGGGAAATGTGTCTTGATGCAAGAAGGTAAAGTCATCGCTTATGCTTCGAGGCAGTTAAAGCTGCACGGAAAGAATTATCTGACTCATGACCTTGAGTTAGTTGTGATTGTGTTTGCGTTAAAGATTTGGTGTCACTACTTATTTGGTGAGAAATGTCACATTTATACTGATCATTAGAGTTTAAAGTACTTGAGGTCTCAGAAAGAATTAAATTTGAGACAGAGGAGATGGTTAGAACTATTGAAAGACTACGAACTTGTGATAGATTACCACCCGAGTAAAGCTAACATTGTAGCTGATGCTTTGAGTCAAAAATTGCTATGTGCTTTGCGAGCTATGAGTACTCATATAGATCTGTGTGATGATAGTGCGGTTGTAGCTGAATTGAAAGTAAACTCGATGTTTGAACATCAGATTTGTGATGCTCGGAAAATGATTTTAAGATGATGGCTAAACGAACTCAATGTAAATTGAATGCTGAATCAGAATTTGGAATTGATAGTAATGATTGTTTGAGATTTAGAGATCGGATTTGTGTTCTGAGAAATTTAGGGTTGATTTCGATGATTTTGACTGAAGTTCACAATAGTCATTTGGCTGTACATCCGGGGAGTATGAAGATGTATAATGATCTGAAACAGTTCTATTGGTGGCATGGTATGAAAAGAGATATTTCTGAATTTGTGTTGAAGTGTTTAGTTTGTCAGCAAGTTAAGGCTGTACATCAAGTTTTGCCTGGATTGTTACAACCGATTATGATTCCTAAGTGGAAATGGGAGAGAATTATGATGGACATTGTGTCGGTTTTGCCTTTATCTTCGAGCAAGAAAGATGCGATCTAGGTGATAGTGGATCAGATTGACGAAATCAGCTCATTTCATTCCAGTGAGAATAGACTATTCACTCAATAGATTGGCTGAATTATATATTGCCGAGATTGTGAGATTGCACGGAGTACCGCTATCTATTGTATCTGACAGAGATCTGAGATTTATGATTATGTGTCTATAGAGTTTTAAAATTTATAATGAATGAGATCGACCTGGAAACTAACTCTGACAATGATTAAAGGCAAGTGTACCTATCGAACAGTAGTATAGCTTAGGCAAGACCGGATTATCGAACCCAAAGGAACTAAAAGTACTAATACTAACTTTCTTATTTATTATTTAGCCTAAAATAAGTGAAGTTGTTTTAATCTAAATTAACGACTACTAAACTAAAGACACAAAGACAAAAAGAACAAATTGGGAAATAACTTGAAGAGAAACTCAGTTGATCACGATGATACCCTCAGGAAGAATCCACCTAGACTTCACTTGTTATTTAACATTGAACCATACAATTTATTCACTTAGTTTGATCCGTAAGACTCCCTAACGTATATTAAAACTTCTCTCAAGGTGAATAATGTCTAACCCTAGGTTAATTAATGGAAATCTCTTTCTTGAATAATAACTCCCTAGAATAACAGTAAATCAATCGATGGACTCCCATATTAGGTTTAACCCTAATCTGGCAAAATCTCGTCACCTTATCTCTAGGCGTGTGATCAACTCCACTTAATTATGCTAGATCTACTCTGAAGCAGGGTCTATTCCTCCTCCACCTAAGCATATCATATTTGGATTAAGCATGCATAATTAAGAACAAACTAAGTATTTATCATATAATTCAGGAAACAATAACAAGATTCATCTAGGTTTCATCCCCTTCAGGTATCTGCATGGTTTAGTTCATAATGAATAAAGAAAACATCTCAAGAGAAAAGATAAAACAAAACATAAGAAATCCCTATAACCCCCTGAAGGAATTGAAGGAGAAATCTGCCGTCTTGAGTAGAATTCTAGCTCCTTGAGATGGATCAAATGGCTATCTTCGAGTAATTCCCACAAATCTGACCTTCTAGCTCGGCTCCTTGGCCTAGCTAACCGCCCCCCTTTTCAGGTTACACTTAGGGTGTTTATATAGCTTTTGGAATGCTTTACTTGCCCTCTAAGTGTCCCAATTCAAGTATACTTTCTAATTGGTGTTTGAATAGGCTTTGGAATGTTTTTCTTTGCCTCAAAGTATCCAAATCTGAGTGAAATTGCTCTCTCTCGTGGTAGGGTCATGGCCATGGTACACGCCCGTGTAAATTATTTTCATGCCGTGTCTTGATTCTGTCGATTAGGGCACGATCAGTATAAATCATGGCATGGCCGTGTCTTAGTTAATTGTGGAGGCACGGCCGTGTGGCTTGAAGTCCAGGCCGTGTCGATTTCCTCTTTGGCCCAGATTGGCCTGTTTTAAGCTCGTTTCTTGTTCTTTTTGTCCTCGGGTGCTTTTCTGAGTAAAAACATGAAAAAAGGATTAAGAGCACCTTTTTACATAAATCAAGGGCTAAATCATCCAAAAGCATACTAAATGTGGGCCTAAAATATGTTACTTTTACAATTTATCAATTTACCTCACTATTTTGGAAGAAATTGCAAGATGCTTTAGGTACAAAATTGCACTTCAGTACTGATTTTCTTCCGCAAATGGATGGTCAATCTGAGCGAATCATTCAGATTCTTGAAGACATGCTGAGGTGTTTCATACTTGAATTTGAAAGTATGTGGGAAAAGCATTTATCACTGATTGAGTTTACATATAACAACAGTTTTCAATATAGCATTAAAATGGCACCATATGAGGTTCTTTACGGTCAAAAGTGTCGAACTTCATTGCATTGGACCGAGCTGAGTGAGAATAAGATTCACGGGGTTGATCTTATAAAAGAGACTTAGCAAAAAGTAAAAGTAATTTGTGACAGTTTGAAAGCGACTTAGATCGTCAGAAGTCTTATGTAGATTTGAAACGAAAGGATATTGAATTTGAGATTGGTGATAATGTGTTTTTGAAAGTATATTCGTGGAAGAAAATACTTCGATTTGGAAGAAAGGGCAAGCTGAGTTCAACGTTCATTGGACTGTATGATATTATTGAACGAGTTGGGCCGATTGCTTATAGACTGAGATTGCCATTTGAGTTAGAAAAGATTCATAACGTGTTACATGTGTCAATGCTTCGACGGTACAGATCGGACTCGTCTCATGTAATTGCTCCTACTGAGATTAAGATTCAGCCAGATTTATCGTATAATGAAGAACTAATTTGAATTTTGGCATGAGAGACCAAAGAGTTAAGAACCAAGAGAATCTCTTTAGTGAAAGTATTATGGCATAAACAAGGAATTGAAGAGGCTACGTGGGAGCCAAAGAACATATTGAGAGAGCAATATCCACAACTATTCGCTGGTAAGATTTTGGGGGACGAAAATCCCTAAGGAGGGAGAGTTGCAACAGCCCGATTAAGACCCTAGTCGGAACAGTGGTTTCGAGACAAGAAATATGAGGTTGAAATAATATTTTAATGTTATATTTGGTGTTGATTCTATGTGACTTAGTCTGTGTGAAAATTCTGTGTGATAATTTTATTGATTGTGTGCCGAATTAAGAGAAAGGACTTAATCGCATAAAAGGTAAAAGCTGAGTGCTGATTGTTTAAGTGCTAGATTGTCATGGCTTATTAAAGTAAGAGTCCTTAAGTTGATATTATACCATTGAATTAGTAGATGGACATAAATGCCTTAAGATAGTGGAAAATGAATGTTCATAAAAAGACTAAATTTGGAATTTGATAATTAAGTTAACATAAGTAAAACAAAACAAGTTAGATGGCCATTTTCTCATCTTTCTTCCACCGAAAATAGAAAAGAGAAATTTCCATTGAAGCTTTGTGATATTTGGCTAGGTTTAAGCTTGATCCAAGGTATGTTTGAGCTCGGTTTTTGATAATTTTTACATTTTTGTGATCGTTGCTTTGTGCTTTTTAAAACCCATGCTTCAATCTTGTGAATTGGTGAAGATTTTGAGATGCACCATTGATGAATATATGAGTTTTGTGTTGATAGTCGGTAAAATATGAAAGCTTAGTGTTGGATTAATATAGTTTGTATTGGAGTTTTTAGTGAAATTGAGTATTTTGGACTTAATTGAGAAAATGAAAAATTAAAGGGTTAAATTGTGAAATAAATGAAATGTATGATCTTGTATTAGCATGAGAAGAATTCGGCTAAGCATATGTGTTTTGAAATTTTGTGTATTTGATGGTTTTGTGAAATAGGGACTAAAGTGTAAAATGTGAAAATGTGAGGGCCATTTTGTGAAATACCCTAAATGTGTGTGCGTCGACTGAATTGAATGAATTGGTGATTGAATGGATTGAGTTTGGATGTGTATAGACCAAGAGAGAAGAGGTTCGGATCTAGATCGAGGTGAAGATAAAGTGCTCGATTAATCGACTGTTTCGATAATTCGACGTCCGAGGTAAGTTCGGACATAATACGTGTATTTAGCTATGTTAAATGTTATGAAATGAATGGTATGATAGATTGAGTTAAGTGGCACTAAGTGTGTATTCAAAAATGGGACCGAGATAAATAGCACTATGTGTGGGAAGTAATATAAGCTTTGGCTTTGTGGTTAGCACTGTGTATGCGATATTAATTCAATATCGATTTGATATGAATGCACTAAGTGTGCTATTCTAATTAGGCTTGACTAACTAATTTTGCACTAAGTGTGTGAATAAACTGAAGAAGGGATGAATGTTTATTGAAATGAATCATGAGGATTGAGTAGCATAAGTATTTGCCAACTAAGTGTTGGCAAAGGTATGTTCGGAACCTATGTGGTTGATGAAACTATGAATGAGTTTATGGAAGGTTAATTTAAAATACTAGCTTTGGATGATTTGAGATATTAGATTGTGAAATAATCTATGTGAAGATATGTTTTGAATTAATGTATTTTGTTACGAACTTACTAAGCTTTTGAAAGCTTACTGTGTGATTGTTTTTCTGTTTTACATTGTCAGTAAAGCTAGCTCAGATCTGGGGATCGTCAGCATCTCAATCACACTATGGAAAATCTATTTTGGGTACTATTGGAAAGATGTACATAGTTGAAATATGGCATGTATAGGCTAGTTATTTGAATCATGTTTGAGATGTATTAATAGCCATGTGATGTGGCTAGATATGTGTTAGTTTCTAGCTTGAATGGCTTTGATATATGATGCATCTTTTGGTAAGGTTTATAAGTAAAGAAAATGACATATGAATGGTAACTTGGTGTTGGTATGATGCTATTATGAATTGGAGAAATTGGAAATGAATCATATTGGTATAAAATGTGTTCAAGTGGTGTAAATTGGTCTATTAGTTAATATGGTTGTGAATGAGATTGTATGTGATGATATATTGATCATTTGACATGAAATTGGTTGCAAAATTATGTGTGTAATCATGCTTTAGTGTGCTTGTAGAGATTGACCCTTGTATGGGTGGAAAATTGGCCTTGCAAATGGCCTATTTTTTCACACGGTTGAGGCACACGAGGTGCCTAATGACCATGGGTAAATGACAGTATATAGCCTAATAGCACACGGCCTTGACACGGCGTGTCAACTAGCCGTGGGCATAAGTCAATAGCAAGCTTAAGGACACACGGCCATGGTACACGGGCATGCCTAGTAGCTATGTGGATAAGTTAGTATATGGCTTATGAGTATACGGGCTTCGTACACAGGGGTGTTTGGTAACCGTGGAGCCAAGTCAGTATTGACCACGGCTAGGCAACACGGGCATGCTTGGTGGCCGTGGAGTAAAATTAGTTTCGACCACGGGGAGGACACACGGGGGTGTCTAGCAGCCGTGGGAGGCACACGGCCTTCATACACAGGTGTGTAACCCTTGAAATTTTGAAAAGTTTTAAATTTTGAGAATTTCTATATGTGTTTCGGCTTAGTCCCGACCCTCATCTAGCATGTGTTTAAGGTCTTGAAGGCCTCAATAAGGGACTATTTGATTATATTTTGATGTGTAATGATAAATATTATCTTTGTGTGGTAAATGGAATGTGAAATGATTTAATTGTTTGGTAATGCCTCTTGTAATGCCCAAAACCCGGCCCAAAACACTATAGCCAAATTCGGAAGGTTACGGGGGTAAATGTTCAAAAAGAGTTCACTTTGGAGGTAACTATAGCTTAAGAGTTCTAAAGTAAATCTCTTGTTCATGAAAAAAATTATCTATTGAAAGAAATTCCCTGAGAAAAGAGTAGTTTCTGAAAAATAAATACGAATTTTAAAACTAAAAATTTGGGGTTTAAGTTGCAAATGTTTCAAAGTCATTTCCAGATAATGATCCGATAATAGTTCTAACTTAAACCATAATAAAAATCCCAAACATTTATAGCGGCCTTATTACAACAAATTTTATCCCAAAAAGTACTTGAAATTTAAAATATAAATAGAAATATAAACAGCTTCTGCATGGCCACCTCGAATCCACTCCAGCTCGGTCCAAAATCTCATGTACTACCTGCATCGTTTGAGAACAACAAAGTGAGTCATTTTGACTCAGTGCGTAATTAGTCCACATATTTCCACGAGTGGTCTTAGCCCAAAACTACATCAAACCACATACCACGGATAATAATGCAAAATGTTAGCCCAACCCAGCCTAATATCTAGCCGCTACACACCACCCGTGAAACACCCCAAACCCGGCCCACAAGCCCTGACCGGATCTGCTATGTTCCTTGAGTAAATCAATTCAATTCTTGTTTGCTATTTTGGAAAGATAATGCGTGTTTTTGAAGATCATTTGATTTGGGTTGGGTTCGAACTTAAATTTCGTGTTGATTAGGTGTCAAAACACTTGATATTTATACTTAAGAAAATTATACTTTTAACTTTAATTCGACAATAATTATATCATACTATGTAATTTAAAAGCATGCATAAACAAATTAATACTTTGGCCTTATTACATCAAATAAAACCCAAAAATAATTCAAAACTTGGGAATTTAGAACGGAAAAAAAAACAAAACATAACAATCTTCGAATTGTGCATGGCCACCCCTGAGCTTCTCCCGACCCGGTCCATTACTGAGTGTCACCTGAAAAACAATCCCACAAGGGGTGAGTCAACAGACTCAATGTGTAACCACAACACTAAGTCCTAACAAATTCAGGCATATCAAATCATACACGTACATATATCATCTAAATAATATGATGCAAACCCGAACCCAAACCTAGATAGCCATCCGCTACACATCACCCAAACCAACCTGCACACCGTGGGGACTACTAAGTCAACCCTCCATTCGCTACACACCATCGAAGGCAGTCGCTGCAGTCGACGTGCTCATCGCCCTTATAAAATTCATGGCATAGCCACCAGATATATATATTTGTGACATAAGTCACCACATTCTTATATTGTGACATAAGTCACCACATTCTTATATTGGGGCATAGAACCACCAATTCACTTCCCCTTCATATATCACCCATATGCCCATGTCATACAAAAAATGCAATAGTATGCTTTATTCACATTCTTATATTTGCACTCATATGCCATAATAGATCGTATTGTATTCCTAGTAGGAGTAGGAAGATGTACCTGAGTACTTTGTACCATCACATGGTAACTTAGCCATATTTTTCACATTTTTCTTATCATATGTATTAAAGTAAAGCCATAATCTATTAAGGTTTAGTGTAGGGTGCACACCTGATTTACTTAGCGCTTAATTGAATTCCCAAAAACCCGATCTAACGCTTTTGATCTTAGTTCCTATATTCGGCCATTATTAGACATATTAGCAAAACCTATTCGGCTAGTTAATTAAATCCCGAAGGACTATTGAAACCAAAACTTTCCTGGTTGCCGATTGGATTAAAATCAAATCCCGAAACTTCGTGATCTTGCCCCTAGCAATCAGCCAACACTAGATTAATTGGCTCGATTATTTTTCGGCTAAAAAACAAAAAAGAAACAGATCTAAATACCACAATAAGGCCTTGGCCGAATGTCAGATTCACTTACCTTTGTGAATCCAAAATCCCGAAAACTACCTCCTTCTTTAAAAACGGTCGAAATCCCTATATGCCATACGTTAGTACCGGCTTTATACAATAATCCATAAGATTGGCCCTTGGCCGAATACCATACTTGCTTACCTTGATCTCTTCAAATCTCGAAAGGCTCCTTTATGGCTCCCTAACGTTGGCTACACAAAAAGAATGCATCCCTATATGCCTTACACACATTCAGCCATCCCTAAGACCGAGGTTAAACATGGCTTTCGGCATCTTTAAAAGAATAAGAACCCAAAACTGATTGCTTAAGGAGGAGATCACTTACCCTTATGACTGAAATTGTTTGCTCTTTGTTGAATCCACAGAGAGATACAGCTATGGGCTAGATTTTATTCAACGAATTCCAGCTTTTGGTGTTATTAAGAAATCAGCTAGAGTACCTTGAGATTTGGCTTTTGAAGAATCAAAAGAAAAGAAAAGAGAAGGGTGTATGAGACCTATAGAGAATTCGACTATGGCATGGGAGGAACTTGCTTTCGGCTTTTGGAAAGTTTGCAAAAAGAAGAAGAGAAAGGTGAAGAAATCGGTAATGATGGACTTTGAGTAAAGAGTATTCGGTTTTGGCAAAATAAAAGGGAGGAGAGAAATTTTGCTAGAGAATTTCGGCAGATGGACAAAAGAAAAAGGAAAAATGAAGTTTGGCCTCTCTTTCCCCCTCTTGCCGAAATTACTAAGCCTAGAGTCCCTTATTCGGCCATCACTATCATATCCCTTGTTTTCCTCTTTATCTTCTTAAAATTAATCTAAAATAAATCATCCATTTATCCACCACTTAGCCGAAATTATTAAAAGAAGAATGCTTCATCTTAAACTCCTCCCATAGACTCCCCATGCCGTCCATCTCTTCTCCTTATTGCTGAAAAATAAAAACTTTACTTAGCTTTCCACGCGACTCGAACCTTGGCCCATCTCCACCTACTTGTGGCGTCATTCCCAAGGCCTTAAGTGGCGCCTCCAAGCCACTTTTCCAAGCCCAATTTCATGTCGCATTTCCTCTAATATTTCTTTTAAGGCCTTTCTGCTTAGCTTCCTCTTTTAGATTTAGAATCTAATACTTTCTAAGGCATTTGTCTACGCACTAAGGTTCACAAAATTCATAATGCACATCCACAACACACATAAGCATGCTATTTCATTTAATTAAGCAATTAATGCATAGGCCATAATCCGGGATATTACAGTTCTACCCCCTTAAAATAATTTCGACCTCGAAATTACCTGGCTAGAGTAGGTGGGGGTATTGTTGTCTCATCGTCTCTTTCGGCTCCCACGAAGCTTCTTCCGATCCATGAATTTGCCATAATACCTTGACTAGAGGAACTGATTTCCTTTGCAACACTTTCACATCTCGCTCTAAGATCTGAATCGGCCCCTCCTCATAGGACAAGTCTGGCCTTAGCTCCACCTCTTCAACCGGTACCACATGAGATGGATCCGATCGATATCGACATAGCATGGAGACATGAAATACATCGTGCATCTGCTTCAATTCTAGTGGCAACTCCAACTGGTATGCCACTGGTCCAATTCGCTTCATTACTCGATAAGGCCCTATAAACCTTGGACTTAGCTTCCCTTTTCAACCAAATCTCATCACCTTCTTCCAAGGCGAAACTTTAAGGAACACTTGATCTCCCACATCGAATTCTATTTCCCTCCGTTTGAGATCTGCATACGACTTCTGTCTATTGGATGCCTCTTTTAATCGAGCTCGAATTACACTAACCTTCTCCTCAGATTCTGCCACAATTTTCGGCCCCAAAATCTGACGTTCTCCCAATTCTGTCCAACATGTAAGAGTTCGACACTTCCGACCATACAATGCTTCGTACGGTGCCATCTGAATACTTGCCTGATAGCTGTTATTGTAAGCAAATTCCACTAGAGGCAAATATTCTTCCCAACTTCCTCTGAAGTCTATCACACAGCCTCTTAGCATATCCTCCAACACTTGTATCACCCGTTCAGACTGGCCGTCCGACTGTGGATGGAAAGCCGTACTGAAATCCAATCTAGTGCCTAAAGCCTGATGTAGAGCTTTCCAAAATCGAGACGTGAACCTCGGGTCCCTATCCGAGATAATTGGCATCGGTACTCTATGCAACCTTACAATCTCCGCTACATATAACCTTGCTAACTTCTGTAGGGAGTAGTCAACCCGCACAGGAATAAAGTGCGCTGACTTTGTCAGTCGATCCACTATCACCCATACCGAGTCCTTCTTAGTAGGCGTAAGGGCAAGCCTACTAACGAAGTCCATGGTGATTCTCTCCCACTTCCACTGCGGATTTTGTATTGGCGGAAGCAACCCTGATGGAACTTGGTGTTCAGCCTTAACTTGCTGACACGTTAAGCATTTGCCGACAAATTATGTAACTTCCCTCTTCAGACCAGGCAAGCAAAACTGTTCCTTAAATCTCTGTACATTTTACTACCTTCGGGTTGCATAGCATAAGGGCTACTATGCGATTCCCGAAGAATTCTTTGCCTAAGCTCCTCATCCTTCCGCATACAGACTTTTCCCTTGAAACACAATACTCCATTATTAATACCATAATTTTCCAATTCTCCATTCTGCACTTGTCTCAACTTAACACTTAGATCCTCATCCACCAACTGTCCCTCTTTCACTTCATTCAACCATGTTGGCTTAATTTGTAGCTCTGCCAGTAGACTTCCATCATCATACCAGCTTAGATGTCTGAACATCGCCCTCAGATCCATCACTACCTTCCAACTTAAGGCATCCGCCACTACATTTGCCTTGCCTGGGTGATATTCTATGGAACAATCATAGTCCTTCAATAGTTCCACCCACCTTCGCTGTCTCAGATTCAACTCCTTCTGAGTTAGCAGATACTTAAGGCTTTTGTGGTCTGTGTAGATCACCGACTTTTCTCCATAGAGATAATGCCTCCATACCTTAAGGGTAAAGACCACTGCCGCTAATTCCAAATCATGCGTCGGGTAGTTAACTTCATGTGGCCTTAGTTGTCGAGACGCATAAGCGACTAATTTTCTGTCTTGCATAAGGACACCTCCCAATCCTGTATGGAAAGCATCACAATATACCACAAAATCCTTCCCTACCTCCGGCTGAATCAAAACTGGAGCTTCGGTCAAGACTTTCTTAAGCTTCTCAAAGCTCTCCTGTTGTTTATCAGTCCATATGAAATGCACTTCCTTCCTTAACAACTTTGTCAGCGGCGCGGCTATCGACGAGAACCCTTCCACAAAGCGTCTATAATAGCCTGCCAATCCTAAGAAATTCTGAACTTCCGTCACAGACTTAGGGGGGTTCCAATCCAAAACTGCCTCAATCTTCCGAGGATCCACCCTTATTCCTTCAGCAGATACCACACGTCCTAAAAACGTAACCTCCTTAAGCCAAAATTCACACTTACTGAATTTGGCGTAGAGCTTCTTTTCCCTCAACACTTGTAACACAACTCGGAGGTGCTCATCGTGTTCCTCATCAGACTTCGAATATACCAAGATATCGTCTATGAACACAACAACAAATCGGTCCAGATAGGGTTGGAAAACCCGGTTTATCATGTCCATAAACACGGCTGGGGCATTTGTCAATTCAGACGGCATTACCAAAAACTCATAATGCCCGTACCTTGTTCGGAAAGCCGTCTTATGGATATCAGCCTCCTTCACCTTAAGCTAATGATATCGAGACCTTAGATCTATCTTTGAGAATACTGTGGCCCCCTTCAGCTGATCGAACAAGTCATCTATTATTGGCAAAGGGTACTTGTTCTTGATGGTCAGCTTATTCAACTGACGATAATCTATGCACATACGCATAGTTCCGTCCTTCTTCTTCACAAACAAGACCGGTGCTCCCCATGGAGACACCTTTGGGTCGAATAAACCCACGGTCTAGTAATTCTTGGATCCGAGCCTTGAGCTCAACCAACTCCTTTGGTGACATTACAGATGGGGCAATTGACATAGGAGTGCATGCCAGCAACAAGTCAATTAGAACTCCACTTCCCTATCCGGGGGTATTCCAGGTAATTCCTCTGGAAAGACATCCACAAACTCCCTTACCGTTCTAACTCCACTAACTCCCCTTTCTTCCGCATCCAATGCACTAATGAAGGCCAAAAATGCCTTACACCCTTTCCATACCATCTTATCAGCCTTCAAAGCAGAAACTACGTTAGACAAGTAGTTCCTTCTTTCTCCTATCATAACTATCTCCTTATCCTCTGGGGTCCTTAACTCTATTCGTTTGGCTGCACAATCCAATACAGCTCGATGCTTCACTAGCCAATCCATGCCAAGTATAAGATCAAATTCCCGAAGGGTAATTCCATTAAGTCGGCAGGAAATGCCCTCCTTGAAGCTCCAAAGGTACTCTCTGAAACATCTTATTCACTACTACAATTTGGCCTAATGGGCTTACTACAGCCATCTCCCTATCAGATAGTTCAGAGGCTATGCCTAGAGTTTCAACTACTCTACATGCAACATAGGAATGGGTAGAGCCCACATCAATCAAAACAAAGTAAGGCTTGCTAAATATAAGGAACGTACCGATTATGACATCCGGTGCATCTCTATCCTCCCTACGGTGAACTGTATACACCAAGCCCGACTGTCTTGCCTCTGTGTTACCAGCACCTCTGTCAGGTGTTCCACATCCTCTTTCAGCACCGTTTCCTCTACCATTGACCACGCCCTCGCTGAGGCTGCTGTCCACCTCTTCCAGCCTGATTAACACCCTGAGCTACTGGTCGATTCCCATCCGATCTCATAGGACAGTCCTTAATCATATGATCCTTAGATCCACACTTAAAATATCCTCCCGTCTTTTTCCAACACTCACCCAAGTGCTTCTTCCCACACTAATCACAAGTACGATACTACCCTCTTGTAGCAGATTGTTTACCTTGGGGCCCATCAACTTTAAGCCTCTTTTGAACATTCCCAGATGACCCAGATGATCCAAATCCCCTTTTCTACCTATTCCGATCAGTGTTCTGCCTTATAGAGTCCTTAATTCCCTCGGCTACCTTAGCCTTCTCCACCAACACAGCAAACTTTTGCTCCTGTTGCGGGGCTATCAATAACCTCAGGTCATCCCTCAATCTGTCCTCAAATTAGACACACCGCTCATGCTCTGTCGCCACTATCCCTCGAGCATACCGGCTCAACCTTAAGGATTCAGCCTCGAACTCAGCTATGGACTTGTTCCCTCGAACCAGCCCCAGAAAAGCCTTTCTCAACGCATGAATATAATGAGTGCCTACATACTTCTTCTGATATGCCACCTTAGCATAATCCCAAGTGAGTTCCTCAGCTCTAGCACCATCCCGAATCGTAAGCCACCATTGATATGACTCATCGCGGAGAAGCGATACCAACCCTTTCAGCTTCTCCTCGTCAGTTAAGTTGAGCTCATCCATAATCCGCTCAGTCGCTTCCAACCAATACTCAGCGGTACTGGGTGCCACACCTAATATACCACGGAACACCTCAGCTCTGTTGGCTCGAAGTCATTCAGGAATCGACTTTTGAGCTCCCATGCCTCCACTTGCTCCAGCCACCCTTTCCAAAACCCGCAGACATCGCTTCGTGACATCGTGCATCATCCCCATCGATCACGATATTCCACATCGTGGTGGTGGTGGTGGTGGCATTTCATTCTCAGATCCTTGACCCGATCTAACGGGTTCAGACACAGTCATTCAGCCTCTTCCACGGCCACGCACATTGCGACCACGTCCACTAGAATTCATACTTCCGCTTTGCGTTTATCTGATTAAAGAGTTTTATGAATTAGTTTGGTTCCACTGATTTATCACGAACAGTTTTATGTTTAATAGATCTAGGAGGTAGTTCTTTCGATTCATACACATACAGTCTCACATCATTCATTTAGTCACACACATGGACTTGCGTCCATTACAGAGAAATGTTGTAATTGTCGTTGTTTGTTGTTTTCCACTACCCAAGGGTATTTCTGTAATTTTGTCCTACATGGGTATTTTGGTAATTTTTTTCAAATTAATGTGTTTGAAAATGTAGCAAAATAGAGTTTGTTGATATTTTACAAAAATTAAAATCCTTGCTGGAAAAAATTTCAAGGGTGAAATAATAATTTTATACACTAGGGGTATTTTTTGTAATTTTACAAGCCAGGGCCATTTCGATAAGTTTTCGCAAAATATGGTTCCTGCTAACTTTCCAAAATGAGGGTATTTTTTTAAAGTTTTCTAAATTGAGGGTACTTCGATAATTTTCATTACTGAGGGTATTTTGGTCATTTGTACAGGTTGGGGGTAATTTGGTCATTTTGTAAGTCAGGGGTAATTTCGTAAATTTTCCAAATCAGGGTGTCTTATTATAAAGTAGGGCGTTTGGATATTTGTAAGGTAAGAGAATCTTGATAAAAACTGTGGTAGTATGGAAATTTTATAAACCAATGGCATTTTAGTAATCTTTTCAACTAGGGGTATTTAGGTCATTTTAGTAAATCGAGAATATTTTGGAAAATTTTTCAAAATAGTTTTCCTACGCATGAAAGGGATAATTTGGTGATTTTAAGACTAGGGTTTTTATAAAAATATGGCTAGTCCCTTTCGGGTTTTAGTTATTGGGTTCACTGTGGTCGAGTCCTCTTAGTTAGGGTGAGCGTCACTATGCACTGTAAGATTCAGTGGAGAGGAGATGAGTCACTAGGGATGCTTAAATACCAAGCTCCCACCAAACCAATCCTAGACATGCATACGATGGTTGCCACACCCTAACTTAGGAGACTTAGACACGATTTGTTTAATTGGGCATTAAATTTTATGTAATTCTCATGTTGGGGTAAACTAGTCCTAGGGTTTAATTCTAGTCCACTAATCTCGTCCTATATATTCCACATACAATTCACGGAAGAGTTGGGAGTACTTACAGTGGACTTTGGCTGGAGACTCAGGTGCCATGCCAGAGAAACTTGCTCGTTTCTTAGTAAAACCCATTTTGCAAAAGAAAAAAATTTTGGGCCCTAAAAGCCCTCAAGGTCGAGTTTTGAACCGGGCTCTGATACCAAGTTGAAACACCCAAACCCGGCCCACAAGCCCTGACCGGATCTGGTATGTTCTTTGAGCAAATCAATTCAATTCTTGTTTGCTACTTTGGAAAGATAGTGTGTGTTTTTGAAGATCATTTGATTTGGGTTGGGTTCGAACTTAAATTTCCGTGTTGATTAGGTGTCAAAACACTTGATATTTATACTTAAGAAAATTAAACTTTTAACTTTAATTCGACAATAATTATATCATACTATGTAATTTAAAAGCATGCATAAACAAATTAATACTTTGGCCTTATTACATCAAATAAAACCCGAAAATAATTCAAAACTTGGGAATTTAGAACGAAAAAAAAAACATAACAATCTTCGAATTGTGCATGGCCACCCCTGAGCTTCTCCCGACCCGGTCCATTACTGAGTGTCACCTGAAATACAATCCCACAAGGGGTGAGTCAACAGACTCAATGTGTAACCACAACACTAAGTCCTAACAAATTCAGGCATATCAAATCATACATGTACATATATCATTTAAATAATATGATGCAAACCCAAACCCAAACCTAGATAGCCATCCGCTACACATCACCCATACCAACCTGTACACCGTGGGGTCTACTAAGTCAACCCTCCATCCGCTACACACCATCGAAGGCAGTCGTTGCAGTCGACGTGCTCATCACCCTTATAAAATTCGTGGCATAGCCACCAGATATATATATATTTGTGACATAAGTCACCACATTCTTATATTGTGACATAAGTCACCACATTCTTATATTGGGGCATAGAACCACAAATTCACTTCCCCTTCATATATCACCCATATGCCCATGTCATACAAAATATGCAATATTATGCTTTATTCACATTCTTATATTTGTACTTATGTGCCATAATAGATCGTATTGTATTCCTAGTAGGAGTAGGAAGACGTACCTGAGTACTTTGTACCATCGCATGGTAACTTAGCCATATTTTTCACATTTTTCTTATCACATGCATTAAAGTAAAGCCATAATCTATTAAGGTTTAGTGTGGGGTACACACCTGATTTACTTAGCGCTTAATTGAATTCCCGAAAACCCGATCTAACGTTTCAATCTTAGTTCCTATATTCGACCATTATTAGACATATTAGCAAAACCTATTCGGCTAGTTAATTAAATCCTGAAGGACTATCGAAACCAAAACTTACCTGGTTGCCGATTGGATTAAAATCAAATCTCGAAACTTTGTGATCTTGCCCCCTAACAATTGGCCAACTAGATTAATTGGCTCGGTTAGTTTTCGGCTAAAAAAATGAATAAGAAACAGATCTAAATACCACAATAGGGCCTTGGCCGAATGTCATATTCACTTACCTTTGTGAATCCAAAATCCCGAAAACCACCTCCTTCTTTAGAAACTGTCGAAATCCCTATATGCCATATGTTAGTACCGACTTTATACAATAATCCATAAGATTGGCCCTTAATACCATACTTGCTTACCTTGATCTCTTCAAATCCCGAAAGGCTCCTCTACGGCTCCCTAACGTTGGCTACACAAAAAGAATGCATCACTATGGGCCTTACACACATTCGGCCATCCATAAGACCGAGGTTAAACATGGCTTTCGGCATCTTTAAAAGAATAAGAACCCAAAACTGATTGCTTAAGGAGGAGATCACTTACCCTTATGACTGAAATTATTTGCTCTTTGTTGAATCCACAGAGAGATTTGGCTATGGGCTAGATTTTATTCAACGGATTCTGACTTTTGATGTTATTAAGAAATCAGCTAGAGTACCTTGAGATTCGGCTTTTGAAGAATCAAAAGAAAAGAAAAGAGAAGGGTGTATGAGACCTATAGAGAATTCGGCTATGGCTTGGGAGGAACTTGCTTTCGGCTTTTGGAAAGTTTGCAAAAAGAAGAAGAAAAGGTGAAGAAATCGGCAATGATGGACTTTGAGTAAAGAGTATTCGGTTTTGGCAAAATAAAAGGGAGGAGAGAAATTTTGCTAGAGAATTTGGCAGATGGACAAAAGAGAAAGGAAGAATGACGATTGACCTCTCTTTCCCCCCTATTGCCGAAATTACTAAGCCTAGAGTCCCTTATTCGGCCATCACTATCATATCCCTTATTTTCCTCTTTATCTTCTTAAAATTAATCTAAAATAAATCATCCATTTATCCACCACTTAGCTGGAATTATTAAAAGAAGAATGCTTCATCTTAAACTCCTTCCATAGACTCCCCATGCCGTCCATCTCTTCTCCTTATTGCCGAAAAAATAAAAACTTTACTTAGCTTCCCACACGACTCGAACCTTGGCCCATCTCCACCTACTTGTGGCGTCATTCCCAGGGCCTTAAGTGGCGCCTCCAAGCCACTTTTCCAAGCCCAATTTCATGTCACATTTCCTCTAATATTTCTTTTAAGGCCTTTCTGCTTAGCTTCCTCTTTTAGATTTAGAGTCTAATACTTTCTAAGGCATTTGTCTACGCACTAAGATTCACAAAATTCATAATGCACATCCACAACACACATAAGCATGCTATTTCATTTAATTAAGCAATTAATGCATAGGCCATAATTCGGGATATTACAACCCATATATCCATCCACCACACACCAGGGGATTACTAAATCGACCCTCCATCCGCTACACACCACTTTGGCAGTACACTGCTCAAACCCCACTTAGTGGTCTAGTCATTGTTCCACGTGATTAATATCACAAATATCCACGATAAGACTCGATGTCATCATCAATCCACGATGTAGCTCAAGGCTAACATCAATCCACGTACATAAATGTACACACTTCCCCTTATTCAATATATATATCGATCTCCATGCACATGCATCATATTATAATGATATGGCAATATAACGTATGAGCATACTATATAGGCACATATGACATGCTTACATGTATCCACAATAATTAACCACAATCACAACACAGATAATATACTAACCTAATTATCGGTTTACCCCAATTAGGTAATAGCATCACCACAGCCACTATTTCAGCTGCCACTCATATTACATATTTTAATTAAAGTAAGTAAGTAAATCGTGTGTTAATTACACACCTGATAACTTGTAACACCAAGCCCTCTACGTCGATGCTATCCCTAACCGACACTATCACTATCTGCCTACTATCCTATTCGACGTTGGCCCATATCTTGGTGGCCAATCACGAACCGCAGAGACTGTCCGCTTCTTGAACTTAGGGGTAGGGACTACGTGTCCGACCCCTTTCTCTCCATGGCTGGCACTCGAATCCATGAGATATAATCTTTGGTCAGGAAGCCCGGTTAAAACGTGGAATAATACTATAACAAAACTAAAAGAATATTCTAGAGAAAGATTACCCCTTACCAAAATCAACCAAAACCCGGAGGTTATTCGCTTGCACTTAGTGATTGCAGAAATCCCTACATGAACCCACATTAGTTTCGACCTTAACACTTATGACCAAAAGAAGTGGACTTTGGCCTAATGTTAAAACCTTCTTACCTTGAATAATTGAAATCCGAAGGATCCTTAATATCCTTCACCCTTGCTACAAACAAAGAACCATGAAGTCAACCCCTCACACATTCGGGCATACCTCAAGAAATAGGATTAGACATTTGGTTTCGGCAAACCCAAAAGAAAAGAACAAGATTCAAATAGAAGAGAAACCCCTTACCACTATACTAGAAACCGATTGGAAGAGTAGGCAAAGACTGGATGATGGAGCTTCTACTAGCAAATGACAATCGAGAAGTGTTACCACCAAAAGTGAAATATTAGGCTAGAAGAATAAGTAGTAGAAATAAAAGATATGGGAAAAGGGAGAATGGTCACTAGATGGTACGATTTTTAGAAGGAAAAGAAAATTGAAGAAGAACAATGATGGAGGTTTCGGCCCTGACAGAATGTAGAACTCCCAAGGTTGACACTTTCGGCTTCTGAAGATGAGAAGAATAAGAAGAATAAAAGTGACCTTAATGGTCTTCCAAGTTTCGGCTAAGGGTCAAAAAGAGAGAAAGAAAGAAAATGCCAAATGGTTTTCGGCACAAACACTAGAGGAGAGAAAAAGAAAATGCCACAAGATGAACCTATGCTCTAAGGAATTTTGGCACACATAATGCCTCCCAAAACCGAATGCTCCCTCACCCCTTTTGCCACTACAAAATTCGGCTACACACTCGCAAGCCTTCACTCCCCACGATTTCCTCCTCAAATCCCTCTACAACACCCATTCAAATGAGTTTGACTCATTCAAACTCCACAAATGCCTCCCCACCATCTATTCATATTCGTTTGACTCATTCCACCTCCACCTTACAAGTGCCTAAGCCGAATCCAACTCTCCACCCCCTTTGACGCGAAAACAACCCCAAAATGCTAACCATGCTATTCGAACCTCTTCCCCTTGCAACTCCCTTTGATGCAAACTCACCTGCACCCTAAGCGTTACCTTGCCACTCCACCACTTCCTTGTTTCCATCTAAACTTACCACTTTAAATCCCTTAAGGCCTTAATTCCCCTAGCTCTCCCCTAAAGGCTCTAAACCAGCAATTTCTTCTAAGGCTTCTACCTAACCCTAAGGTTTCCTGAAGCCCCAAGCACACTCAAACAACATACAGAGCATACTAACACACGGATATGATTGAAATGCATGACCCCTAAATCCTGGATGTTACAATTCTACCCCCTTAAAGAAATTTTGGCCTCAAAATTACCTGGTCAAAATAGGTGAGGGTATTTCTGTCTCATCATCTCCTCCAGCTCCCATGACGCTTCTTCTAAACTATGATTCCACCATAGTACCTTGACTAGAGGAACTGATTTCCTCCGTAGAACCTTCACATCTCGCTCCAAATTCTAAATTGACTCCTCTTCCTAAGACAAGTCTGGCTTCAACTCAACTTCCTCTACTGACACCATGTGAGATGGATCCGATCGGTATCGTCGCAGCATCGAGATGTGGAATACATCATGCATCTGCTTCAATTTCGAAGGCAATTCTAGCTGATACGCCATTGTCCAACTCACTTCAAAACCCGATAAGGTCCTATAAACCTCGGACTCAGCTTACCCTTACGTCCAAATATCATCACCTTTTTCCATGATGAAACCTTTAGAAACACCCGATCACCCACTACAAACTCTATTTCTTTCCACTTAAGATCTGCATACAATTTCTGTCTGTCAGATGCCTCCTTCAATCGATCTCGAATTACCTTAACTTTCTCCTCTGATTCTGCCACTATCTCTGGACCCAAAACTTGACGCTCACCCAATTCTGTCCAACAAGTAGGAGTCTGACACTTCCGTCCACACAATGCTTCATATGGCACCATCTGAATACTAGCCTGATAATTGTTATTGTACGCGAACTCGCTAAGGGTAAGAACTCATCCCAACTACCTCTGAAGTAGATAACACATCCCCTCAACATATCTTCTAATACCTGAATTACCCTTTCAGACTGGCCGTCCGTCTGCAGATGAAATGCCTTGCTAAAGTCCAACCTGGTGCCCAATGCTTGATGCAACACCCTCCAAAACCGCGACGTAAATCTAGGATCCCTATCCGATATGATTGATATTGGCACCCTGTGCAGCCTTACAATTTCCACCACATACAACTTCGTTAACCTCTGCAGAGAGTAATCAACACGAACAGGTATGAAATGAGCGGATTTTGTCAACCGATCAACAATCACCCATACCGAGTCTTTCTTAGTAGGCGTAAGAGGAAGCCCACCAACGAAATCCATCGTGATTCTCTCCCACTACCACTGTGGAATCTTTACTGGTTGCAGCACTCTCGAAGGCACTGAATGTTCAGCTTTGACTTGCTCACACATCAAGCACTTCCCCACAAATTTGTAACTTCCCGCTTAATCGAGGCCATCAAAACTGATCTCGTAGATCCCTATACAACTTACTCCATCTAGGATGCATAGCATAAGGGCTACTATGCGATTCCTGAAGAATCTTCTGCCTCAACTCCCCATCCTTCGGTATACAAACCCTACCACGAAAACACAACACTTCGTCGATGTTTACACTGTAGTTCTCTACTCCCCTATTCTGTACTTGCAGAAGCCTAGCACTCAGAACCTCATCTACCAACTGTTTCTCTTTTACTTGACTTAACCATGTCGACTTCACCTGCAGCTCTGCTAACAAACTCCCATCGTCGTAAAGGCTAAGATGCGTGAACATCGCTCTCAGATCCGATACTACCTTCTGATTTAGGGCATCTACCACCACATTTGCCTTCCCCGGATGATATTCAATTGAGCAGTCGTAATCCTTCAACAACTCCACCCACCTTTGCTGCCTCAAGTTCAGCTCCTTCTGAGTCAGCAGATACTTTAGACTCTTGTGGTCCGTTTAGATCACCGACTTCTCTCCATACAGATAATGCCTCCACACTTTCAAAGCGAAAACCACCGCAACTAACTCTAGGTCATGCGTCGGATAGTTGACTTCATGTGGTCTCAACTGTCGAGGTGTATAGGCAACAACTTTCCCTTCCCGCATCAGTACACAACCTAACCCCGTATGAGAAGCATCACAATATACCACAAAATCTTTCCCCGCCTCAGGCTGAATTAGAACCGGAGCTTCAGTCAAAACCCTTTTAGCTTCTCAAAACTTTCCTGTTGCTTATCTTACCATACAAAAGGTACCTTCTTCCTCAACAACTTGGTCAAAGGTGTTGCTATCGAAGAAAATCTTTCAACAAATCTTCTATAGTAACCTGCTAACCCTAAGAAACTGCGAATCTCCGCCACCGAATTAGGTGGTTTCCAATCCAATACTGCCTCGATCTTCCGAGGATCCACTCTTATCCCTTCGCAGATACCACATCACCTAGAAAAGAAACTTCCCTTAACCAAAACTTCGCACTTGCTAAACTTGGCGTACAACTTCTTTTCCCTTAATACTTACAGAACCACCCGTAGATGCGCATCATGACCCTCTTCTGTCTTGGAATAAACTAGAATGTTGTCTATGAACACCACGATGAATTGGTCCAAATAGGGTTGAAAAACTCGATTCATCTTATCGATGAACGCAGCCGGTGAGTTCGTTAACCCAAACGGCATTACCAGGAATTCATAATGCCGTATCGAGTCTGAAACGTTGTCTTATGGATATCAACTTCCTTCACCTTAAGCTGGTGAGACCCTGACCTCAAATCTATCTTAGAAAAGACCGCAGACCCTTTGAGCTAGTCAAACAAAGTCAAAGGTGGAACCCCCCAAGAAGACCCTGTGGCAATGATGGTTAGAACCCGGAAAGAAGAAATTTTAGTTTTTTTATATTACACGAACAGAAAATAAAGATTGATTACAAGGCTTTTCACTCCTTAAAACATTACTCATCTATCCTCGGTAGCGGGTACTTGTTCTTGATCGTTAGCTTATTCAACTGGCGGTAATCTATGCACATACGCATAGATCCGTCCTTCTTCTTTACTAACAACACTGGAGCTCCCCATGGAGACACACTGGGTCGAATGAAACCGTGATCTAGCACTTGGATTTGGGCTTTAAGCTCAACCAACTCCTTCGATGCCATCCTATAAGGAGCAATAGACACCGGCACTGTACCTGAAAGCAGGTCGATTCCAAACTCCACCTCCCGATCCGGAGGCAACCCTGAAAGTTCTTCCGAAAATACATCGACAAATTCCTTTACTGTTCTAACTTCCCCCACAGTGGCTTCCTTCGCATCCAAAGCACTAACAAACATTAGGAACGCCCTGCACCCTTTCTTCACCATCTTCTCTGCCTTAAGAGCAAACACCACATTAAACAAATAGTCTTTTCTCTCACCTATCACCACAACCTCATCGTCTTCGAAAGTCTTCAACACCATGTGTTTAGCAGCACAGTCTAGATTCACATGATACCTCACTAACTAGTCCAAGTCATCTATGATTCTCTCGACTGCTTCTAACCAATTCTCGGCCACGTTCGGAGCTACCCTAGAGACACCTCTGAATACCTCAGCTCCGTTTGATCGAAATCGCTCAACCACGGACTTTCTAGCCCCAAAACCCATGTTTGATCCCGCAACTCTCTCTAAAACCCATAACATGGCCTGAAACACTGTGTCGTCTCCACCCGTCTGATCTTGAAACTTAGCTTCCTCAGCTAGCGGTGTCGTTTCATTCCCTCATCCATGACCAGACCCCACTAGTTCTGATACAATCATCCTACCTCTACCACGCCCTCGTGTATTACGTCCACGTCCCCTAAAACTCATGTCTATCATCGCATCTTAATCTATTTTAAGAAATTTTATGCCTTAGCTTTTTGTTCCACTGGTTATCCGCGAACAATTTTATGTAAAGAAGTTCGATAGTGGTTCTTTCGATTTCAACGTTATCGTTTCAAGTCTACTACCCTAACTTAGAGAATCACATTCATTCATCATCAACATCCATAAACTCAAATTCACCACTAGGGCATTTTCGCTCGTTTACTACCCATGGGTATTTTCGTAATTTATCCTATAAGGGTATTTTTAAAAATTTTCCAAAAATAGGGTGTCCTGGTGATTTTACAAAATAAAGGTGTTTTGGGTGATTTTATAAATCAAGGGTAATTCGATAATTTTGCAAATTGGGGGTATTTTGGTAAGTTTACAAATTGAGGGCGATTTGGAAATTTTATCAAAACAGGGTATTCGGTCCCTTTCGGGTTTTAGTTATAAATTTTGACCGTTAACAAGTCCTCACGATTAAGGTGAACAATCACTACGCACCAGATAGGATTCCAGAGAAGAAGAGGTGAGTCGCTAGGACTGCATAAATACCAAGCTTATTCTAAATCCATGCCTAGACATGCGCATGCTTGTTACCACACTTGAACTTTGCGACTTGCTCTCGGGTTTGGTGAAATAGATTAAGTCTTATGAAGTTTAATGTTGGGGTAACCTAATCCTTGGGTTCAATAGTTCCTAACTTTCTAATCTATTGTCCCATAAAACCTATTAATCCCACATATAAATCACACAACAGTTTTGAGCACTTACCTAGCGGACTTGGGCTGGAGATGCGGGTGCCATGCCAGAAATAAACCTAAATAGTTTAAAAAAATTCATGTTTTGGAGAAACCCATCTTTGGAAAAATATTTTGAGCCCAAACCCTCAAAGTCAAGTTTTGAACTGGGCTCTGATACTAAAATTGTAACGCCCCAAACCTGGCCCAAAACACCACAGCCGAATTCAGAAGGTTACTGGGGTAAATGTTCAGAAAGAGTTCACTTTGGAGGTAACTATAGCTTAAGAGTTCTAAAGTAAATCTCTTGTTCATGAAAAAAATTATCTATTGAAAAAATTCTGTGAAAAATGAGTAGTTTCTGAAAATAAATACGAATTTTAAAACTTAAAATTTGGTGTTTAAGTTGCAAATGTTTCAAAGTCATTTCCATATAATGATCCAATAATAGTTCTAACTTAAACCATAATAAAAATCCCAAACATTTATAGCGGCCTTATTACAACAAATTTTATCCCAAAAAGTACTTGAAATTTAATATATAAATAGAAATATAAACAGCTTCTGCATGGCCACCTCGAATCCACTCTAGCCCGGTCCAAAATCTCATGTACTACCTGCATTGTTTGAGAATAACAAAGTGAGTCATTTTGACTCAGTGTGTAATTAGTCCACGTATTTCCACGAGTGGGCTTAGCCCAAAACTACATCAAACCACATACCACGGATAATAATGCAAAATGTTAGCCCAACCCAGCCTAATATCCAACCGCTACACACCACCCATATATCCATCCACCACACACCAGGGGATTACTAAATCGACCCTCCATCCGCTACACACCACTTTGGCAGTACACTGCTCAAAGCCCACTTAGTGGTCTAGCCACTGATCCACGTGATTAATATCAGAAATATCCACGATGAGACTCAAGGTCGTCATCAATCCACGATGTAGCTCAAGGCTAACAACAATCCACGTACATAAATGTACACATTTGCCCTTATTCAATATATATATCGATCCCCATGCACATGCATCATATTATAATGATATGGCAATATAACGTATGAGCATACTAGATAGGCACATATGACATGCTTACATGTATCCACAATAATTAACCACAACCACAACCACAACACAGATAGTATACTAACCTGATTACCGGTTTACTCGAATTAGGTAATAGCATCAACATAGCCACTATTTCGGCTACCACTCATATTACACATTTTAATTAAAGTAAGTAAATTGTGTGTTAATTACACATCTGATAACTCGTAACACCACGCCCTCTACGTCGATGCTATCCCTAACCGATACTATCGCTATCTACCTACTATCCTGTTCGACGCTGGCCCACACCCGGTGGCCAATCACGAACCGCAGAGACTTTCCGCTTCTTGAACTTAGGGGTAGGGACTACGTGTCCAACCCCTTTCTCTCCTTGGCTGGCACTCGAATCCATGAGATATAATCTTTGGTCAGGTAGCCCGGTTAAAATGTGGAATAGTACTATAACGAAACTAAAAGAATATTCTAGAGAAAGATTACCCTTTACCAAAATCTACCAAAACCCGGAGGTTATTCCCTTGCACTTAGTGATTGCCGAAATCCCTACATGAACCCACATAGTTTCGGCCTTAACACTTATGATCAAAAGAAGTGGCCTTCGGCCTAACGTTAAAACCTTCTTACCTTGAATAATTGAAATTCAAAGGATCCTTAATATCTCTCGCCCTTGCTACAAACAAAGAACCATGAAGTCAACCCCTCATACAGTCGGCCATACCTCAAGAAATAGGATTAGACATTTGGTTTCGGCAAACCAAAAAGAAAAGAACAAGATTCAAATAGAAGAGAAACCCCATTACCACTATACTAGAAACCGATTGGAAGAGTAGGCAAAGACTGGGTGATGGCGCTTCTACCAGCAAATGACAATCGAGAAGTGTTACCACCAAAAGTGAAATATTCGGCTAGAAGAATAAGTAGTAGAAATAAAAGATATGGGAAAAGGGAGAATGGTCACTAGATGGTATGATTTTTAGAAGGAAAAGAAAATTGAAGAAGAACAATGATGGAGGTTTTGGCTCTGACAGAACGTAGAACTCCCAAGGTTGACACTTTCGACTTTTGAAGATGAGAAGAATAAGAATAATAAAAGTGACCTTAATGGTCTTCCAAGTTTCAACTAAGGGTCAAAAAGAGAGAAAGAAAGAAAATGCCAAATGGTTTTCGGCACAAACACTAGAGGAGAGAAAAAGAAAATTCCACAAGATGAACCTATGCTCTAAGGAATTTCGGCACACATAATGCCTCCCAAAACCGAATGCTCCCTCACCCCTTTTGGCACTACAAGATTCGGGTACACACTCTCAAGCCTTCACTCCCCATGATTTCCTCCTCCAATCCCTCTACAACACCCATTCAAATGAGTTTGACTTATTCAAACTCCACAAATGCCTCCCCACCACCTATTCAAATTCGTTTGACTCATTCCACCTCCACCTTACAAGTGCCCAAGCCGAATCCAACTCTCCACCCCCTTTGATGCAAAAACAACCCCAAAATGCTAACCATGCTATTCGAACCTCTCTCCCCTTGCAACTCCCTTTGACGCAAACTCCCCTGCACCCTAGGCGTTACCTTGCCACTCCACCACTTCCTTTCTTGTGTCTAAACTTACCACTTTAAATCCCTTAAGCTTAATTCCCCTAACTCTCCCCTAAAGGATCTAAACCAGCAATTTCTTCTAAGGCTTCTACCTAACCCCAAGGTTTCCCGAAGCCCCCAAACACACTCGAACAACATACAGAGCATACTAACACACGTATATGATTGAAATATGTGACCCCTAAATCACAGATGTTACACCTCTTAACCCTATTTCAGCAACGGTTTGAATTAGGGGTGTTACACATACGACACTAAACAAAACTAAGTTATTAGGTATTTTGTCAAGCTTGTAAATAGGTATCTTTTTGGTATAATTAGAACAGTGTGAAGGTGAACACTTGTGGTATGTTTTGGTTTATGATTGAATTAAGTTGATATGCTAGGAATGGATCAATGTTGGCATGTTTTAGTTGTTGATATTTGGACATGATTGCCGTGTCTATGAAGGGCACATTGGTTGGTTGGTTTTAGGACATTAATATGGTATGATTATGTTGAATTGCTTATGCTTATAATTATGGCATGTTTTAAGATGATATTGAACTAGATGTGCATGTTTTAAATGTGGTAATAAAAACATGCTTTGGTAGGTTTGTATGTTTGTATTTGAGCTGCCTTGTATGGCATATTGGTTGAATGGTTTTGAACTTTTGAATTGGTCATTTCATGTTAGTTTTGGCCATATTTTGATGCTTTGAATAGTTGTTATAAAGGCTGTAGCACCTTTCACCTATATTCAACATCGGAATAGGGTTACGGAGCATTACTGAACTTATCATTCATTAAAACATAAATTACTTATACAAATTAATCAATTCAAATACAATTCATTCACAGCCAATCATTTTGTCTCTTATACGAGCCTACGAAGACCTAAACATGCATTAGGAGTGGTTTGGGACTAAACCAATAACTTTGGAAACTTTTTGAACATTTAGAAAATTTTCTCAAAAATAAGGGATACACGTCCGTGTGGCCTTGCCATGTGTCTAACATGGCCAAAGACACGCTCGTGTCATAGGCCATGTGGACATTCAAAATAGGAACACATGGCCGTGTCCCAGCCCATGTCCGACCCCGTGTAACTCTCTAACTTGGGTCACATGGCCAACACACACGCCCGTGTGCCCTACAAATGGCCGCGTGTGCCAAACCTGTGAGGTATACTAACTTATGCCACACGGCCAAGTCACACACCCGTGTGTGAGGCCGTGTGGATCATACAGACTTGGTTTCAATTTCAACACTAGGGGACACACGACCATGTATTTGACCGTGTGTCACACACGACCATGTATTTAACCGTGTGTCACACACGACTAAGACATACGCCAGTGTCTCTTCCCATGTGGACAAAAATAGGCTATTTACAAAGCCATTTTGCCACCCACTTGTGCAAACCTACATCAAACCAAATTGCACAATTCATGGCATAAAAATAGGCATACAAACCAACTAAAGCAAGCCTAAATCATGCCAAATCAATCCCATTATCCACAAAATACATAAGTCATAAAATAGGCCAATCCATTTATACCAAATTCACATATACATTTCAACTAAGTAAACATTTCTAAACATGTATCATTATGCTTAAATTCACAAGCTTATCACTTCTCATATTTAAACCATTTGAAAAACACAATACCTACTACAAATAAGCATTACAAAACCAACCTCAATCACATAATATAAGCCATATGCACACACATATATTTACACACAACCAAACCAAGCAAATTAAGACATTTTTCGTGGCTATATATGCAAACTAAACTATAGACATTTACAAGCCATTTGAAATAGCTAGATTCATCATCAATTTATATACCAAAATGACCATAATCCTATACATGCCATATACCAATATACCAAAGTTCAAAAGTACAAAGTGATAATAGGAAAGTGTGATGAAGTCTCCGACGATCCCCGAATCTGAGCTAGCTTTGAAATCACTATAAAACAAGGAAAAATAAACAAAGTAAGCTTTATAGCTTAGTAAGCTCGTATGAAAATAATAAGCAAGTCTCATCATTCATTTATATTTCTAAATAAAAACATAAATTGCATCAAAGTATTATCACAAAGTTAACATGAAATTTAAGCACATAATTGATCTTAAGCTCACAACTACCTTTGACTCATTGCTAGAATAGTTTTACGTACATACCTGTAACGATACGTATCTATTTCTCACCATTTCACTTCTTCAGTATACCCGTTGAACCATTTGGAATAAATTTCAGACACTCGGGAGTCTCGCATCCTAAGTGCCAATATCATGGCCCGAAGCCAAATCAATGTAACTAGCATCCGAAGTGATAATATCATGGCCTAAAGCCAAATAAATGTAACTCACACCCGAAGTGCTAATATCATGGCCCGAAGCCAAATCAATGTATCCCCTATGACATGTCATTAGTAACATAATCTATTCTTAAGGTTCAACCGGGATTTTTCAATACCGAATTTTCGTCGAATACGTCTACAAGTTTGTAATTCACAATTTATGCAATATCGAAGCATTTAGAACACAAATATAGCAATGCTTATTACATACGAACTTACCTCAGATGTAAAAATGGCTAAAATGGTTGGTTAGTCGAGAACTTTGTTTTTCCCTCGATCTAGATCCGAGTTTCACTTTTTTGATCTATATCTAATCAAAATTAACTTATTTAACCGCCTCTCTATTCAATTTAGTCCAAAATTCACTTTAAAGTATTTTTACACAATTGCCCCTAATGTTTCACAACTTTTACAATTTAGCCCTTATTTCATTAAAACATAAATTCATGCAATTTAACCACAACCCATGCTAGCCGATTTACAATTAGGTCCCTAACAACCCATATTTTCTATTTATTTCATAATTTAACAAAAAAAATTCACATTTCACAATTTAATCCCTAATTTGCATTTTCACTAAAAATCACTTAACAAAACTTGTATAGCTATCATGAAACATTCATAATCTATCATCAAACATCAAAACACATGGTTATTCATCAATGGAAATATTCAAAATCTTTAACAATTTTGCGAAATAGTCCCTTGGCTAGCTAGACTAAGCTACAATGATCTCAAAAACATATAAATCATTAAAAACGGGAAAAAACGGACTTACATGCAAAAGAGAGATAGGTCGAATGTTCAAGAGCTCAAAAATGACGTTTTATCCTTAGAAAAATCGGTGGAGATGATGAATGAATAGAAAATGTCATTTGTTTTACTAAAATTTAATTTTATTACTAAATTACTTATTTAACCTTGGTTATAAAACAACAAAATCAATTAATACTTGTCCATGATTGTCCACTCATGCTAATAATGTTATAATAACAAAATAAGGACCTCTAATTCAAGATTCTATAGCTATTTGATACTTTTAGCTATTAGAACATCACTTTTGCACTTTACGCAATTAAGCACTCAAATGATAAAATTTCTTAACGAAAATTTTACAGAATCATATTTTCATGTTGTAGACATTAAAATAATAATAAATTATATATTTTGACTTTAAATTTGTGGTCCCAAAACCACTGTTCTGATTTTAGTAAAAACGGGCTGTTACAACTCTCCCCCTTCAGGGATTTTCGTCCCAAAAAAATCTTACCAGCAAAGAGGTTAGGTACTATTTTCTCATAGCTTCCTCGGGTTTCCACATAGCCTCTTCGACCCCATGACGTTGCCACAAGACTTTTACCAAAGATATATGTTTATTTCTCAACTATTTAACCTCAAGACCTAAATTTCTGATCGATTCTTCGCTATATGTCATATCAGGTTGAATCTCAATATCTGCTGGAGATATTACATGTGATGGATCAGATCTATATCGAATCAACATCGATACAAGAAATAAATTATGAATCTTTTCTAATTCTGATGGTAAAGCTAACTGATATGCCACTAGCCCAATCTTTTCAATGATCTTGTAGGCCCGATGAAATACAGACTTAGTTTACCTTTGGAACCAAAACGAAGTTATAACACATCAAACCTGGTCTAAACATTACGACCAGATATGGTATGTCACTGGGAAGAAAGTTTTGAAAAGAAACTTTGAAATCCTGACAGAAACCGTAAGTTTGAAGTATATATTTTTTCCTTGTTTCAGGTGAAGTTTTGAAGATCAAGGTTTGTAACTTAAGAAAAAGAAAGTTTCGAGCTCAATTTATCGTTATTTGGTTATCTTTGTTAGCATTTGGGAAAACAGTTGTTTTATGTTACTTCTATTTTGAAAAATCCATTTTAACAAACATGTTTTAAAACGTGTAATAATGTCATGTCATAACTAAACATGAAATGTAAAACCCAATAGTAATTTAAGAGGCCTTATTACAATAAATAAAATCCCCAAATTAAAACGTCTTAAAAAGATGCTAAGTTTATTGAAATAACAAGCTATGGCCTCCTTGAGTCTCTCCGACTCCCAAGTTCACGTCTTACTGATCACCTGCAAGGTTAAGCAGAGGGGGTGAGTCACCAAGACTCAGTGTGTAAATTCCCCCTTAAACACATAAATGGCTCCAAGCCACAGCCACACATTGGGCCCTAGCCCACTCAAAGATAGCATGTACAAGTATGGATGCAATGTACACGACCCAATCCTAGATTTCCATCCTCTACACCCCACCGTGCATCAAACGATCACAGGTGGGATTTCTACAATCAACCCTCCATTCGCTACACTCTATATGTGGCACCTAGCCACTGGTGACATAGTCACAAAATATCATATGTGGGGCCAACCCACCTGTGGTACCAAACCACTAGTGGCAATCCCAAGTAATCATATACGTGGGGCCAACCCAATGTGGTACAAAACCATTGGGACGAGTCACGGAATCATCATTATGTGGTACCAAACCACTGGTGGTTCCAAACCATTGAGACTTAGTCACGGATCAAGAATGTGGGTCCAATCCATGTGTGGTACCAAACCACTAGTGACAGTCTTACACTTCCCCTTAAACATCATATCCAACCCATGCATACAAGAGTCAAATGGATGCAAGAAGCTGTTAAGTGCATAATATCATTATGGCATACAATAATTAGTGCATACATAAACAACAGGGTACTTACCTGGTATTTCGGTCATGCCCATTGTGGCATAACGTCGATCCCTCTAACCATTTTGGCTTTTTAGCCCATATATTTAATAACACATAATAAGATTAAAGTGTGAATTTTATACACCTGGTTACCCACAACACTATGCTACCTATGGCAACACTATCGCTTTCGGAGACTACAGCTATCTGCCCCCTATTTTGCTCAGAAGTTGGCCCACAACCGGTGGCCAATCCTGAACAACAGATACCACACTTTTTGAACTTGGGGGTTGGGACTACGGGTCCAACCCCTCCTTTCGCTTGGCTGACAATCGAGTCCTTGAACAAAACCTTGGTCACTAGACCAGATTAAAGCAGTGAAATCGAATAAGAGAGAATAACACTCAGAGTTAAGGGTCCTTACCTAGATCAACAAATCTCGGAGATCAAGAAGGTTCAAATCCTCCACCGCTCGAATACTTTAATCGACTAGAGCTGATTATCCCTTTAAACACTCCAAACGTAGACCAAAAGCCGGAAGAACGCGAAGATCAAACCCCCCTACAATCGGCCAAGAGTTAACGAATATCCTTAATGCCTTCGGCACTCTACCATGAAAAGAGATGATTGTACTGAAAAGGAAACACTTACCCTAAACACTAGAGAAACCGATTGAGAAAGGGAGAAAATAGGTAACAACAATCCACTGGAACAAGAGCCGAAAGAAGAGGGTAAAAAAGTTAGAGGGTTTGGCTAACCAATCAAAATAAAAACTGCCTAACAAAGATAAGTTTTGACTTCCTTTAAAAAGAAATCAAGGGAAAAATGAATGCAAAGATGACTAGGGAGATTCGGCTATACCAAAAAGAACTTACCAAATGCCGAAGTTGTTCTGTTATTGAAAAGAAAGAGATGGAGAAGAGAGGTGCTATCAACCAAGAGAGATTCGGTCAAGGTGTTCGAAAGGAAAGGAAAGGAGAATGATAAAGTTTCGGTAAAAAGGTGTGGCTTCAGAGGGTTTCGGGTTTGATGATTAATGGCAAAGAAAATGAATGATTAGTGATGGGTAATGTAGGTTTCGGCCAAGCACAATAAAAGAAAAAAGAGAGAAGAGGATTAGAAGGTGTTTTGGTTTTGGTGTTTGAGCGAAAAAAGAGAAAATGTACCAAATGGTATGGGGGTGTTTCGGTTTTAACCAAAATAAATGAACTAAAGAAAGCTTTTGGTTCCTACTAGCTTGTCAAAATGTTCAACACTCCCCCTTTAAGCTATCATTAAACATTCGGTCACCACCTCTTAACACCACTAAACCGAACCTACACACTCACACACCCCACATTCAGCCAAACTCTTTCTCCCTCTCTTCCAATTCCCTAATTCTCTCCACCGAACACTCTCCACTCCCCATTCAAACCTGTTGACTGATTCCTCCTCCTTGAATTGCTCTCTTCCCTTCATTCAAATGTGTTGACCCTTTCAACACTCATCCACTAGAGTCCAAGCCAAGAGCAACTCTCCCCCACCTTGGCGTCAAAAAGAAATCCCCAAGGGGGAATCCACGCAGCTCGAACCTGCACCCTGCCAGCTTCCCTGAGGCGTCACCTTCCTGAGCTTTAAGTGGCGCCTCCCTGCCACTTTACTAAAGCACTTCTCGCGTCTAACCATTCAACCAATCACCCTTAAGTCCTATCCCATTTAGCTCTCCCTTAAAGTTCCCCAAAAGCAAAATTTTCACTAAGGCTTTGGCTCACCCCTAAGTCATTCCTAGACCCTAAAGTACCCTAAACTAACATGTTAGACATAGCACACACACACACAAGCACATCAAATGGAAAGCCCCTAATTTAGGATGTTACAGTTCTACCCCCTTAAAATAATTTCACCTCGAAATTACCTAGTCAAAAGAGATGAGGGTATTATTGTCGCACTGATTCCTCAGGTTCCCACGTCACTTCCTCAGAACCATGATTATGCCATAAAACCTTAACCAACAGAACCTTCTTTCTATATAATACTTTGACATCGCGATCCAAAATCTGAATTGGTTCCTCCTCAAAGGAAAGATCAGGTCTCACTTCGATCACCTCCACTGACACCACGTGAGATGGATCCGAACGATAACGTCTCAGCATCGACTCGTGAAACACATCGTGAATCTAACTTAACTCAGCAGGCAACTCGAGTTGATAGGCTACTGGTCCCACATGCTTCACTATCCGATAAGGGTCGATAAACCTGGGCCTTAGCTTACCATTCTGTCCAAACCTAAGCACTTTCTTCCACGGTGACACCTTTAAGAACACCTGGTCACCTACCCCAAACTCAATGTCCTTACACTTTAAATCCACATAGGACTTCTGTATGTCGAAGCTTCCTTCAACCGAGCTCTAATTAGCTTAACCTTGTCTTTCGTTTTAGAGACCAATTCTGGACCCAACATCTGACGTTCATCTAACTCTGTCCAACAAGTAGAAGTGCGACATTTTCGACTATACAACACCTTATATAGTGCTATCTGGATACTCGATTGGTAGCTATTATTGTACGTAAATTCTGCTAATGGTAAGAACTCTTCCCTACTACCCCTGAAGTCCATGACATAGCCTCTCAGCATATCCTCTAAGATTTGGATTACCCTCTCTGACTGTCCATCCGACTGCGGATGAAATGCTGTACTGAAATCTAACTTTGTACCCAATGCTTGATGCAATGCCCTCCAAAATCTTAACGTAAATCTAGGGTCTTTGTCTGAGATAATCGACACTAGCACCCCATGCAACCTTACAATCTCTGCTATATATAATTTAGCCAACTTCTGAAGAGAGTAGTCTACTCGCACCGATATGAAATAAGCAAACTTCATCAAACGATCAACCACTACCCAATTCGAATCCTTTTTAGTAGGTGTAAGGGGAAGCCCACTAACGAAATCCATTATGATCTTTTCCCACTTACACTGAGGAATCTTCACCAGCTGCAACAATCTCAAAGGTAACTGATGTTCTGCTTTCACCTGTTGATACGTCAAACACTTACTCACATATTCAGTTATTTCTCGCTTCAGACCCGACCACCAAAACTGTTCTCGCAAATCCTAATACATCTTACTTCCTCCAGGGTGCATAGCGTATGAGCTGCTATGCGCTTCCTGCAAAATCTTACACCTCAACTCCAAATCCCTTGGCATGCAAATCCTTCCTTGGAAACATAGAACTCCCTTACTACTCATATTATAATCCTCTACCTCACCATTCTACACCTGAAGCAGTCTAGCACCTAAGACATCATCTAACAACTATTTTTCTTTAATCTGATTTATCCATGTCGGTTTGACTTGAAGCTTGGCTAACAAACTCCCATCATCATACAAGCTAAGATGTGCAAACATCGCCCTCAGATTCGAGATTACCCTACGGCTCAATGCATCTGCCACAACGTTAGCTTTACCCGGATGGTATTCGATCGAACAATCGTAATCCTTTAATAACTCAATCCATTACCTTTGTCTTAAATTCAATTCCTTCCGGTAAGGAGATCATTTAAGCTCTTATGATCTATATGAATGATGGACTTCTCCCCATACAGATAATGTCTCCGATTTTAGAGCAGAAACCACCGCAGCCAACTCCAAGTCATACGTGGGATAATTCAACTCATGCGATCTTAACTGCCGAGACGCATATGCAACAACCTTTCCGTCTTACATCAACACACATCCCAGACCCGTGTGTGACGCATCACAATAAACCACGAACTCCTTCCCAGCCTCTGGCTGAATCAACACCAGAGCTTCCGTCAGAATCCTCTTTAGCTTCTCAAAACTTTCCCATTGTTGGTTAGACCAAACAAACGGAACCCCTTTCCGCAACAACTTGGTTAATAGAGCCACGATCAAGGAGAACCCATCAACAAATCTTCTATAATTCCCAGCTAGACCAAGAAAACTCCTAATTTCTGCCATTGACCTAGGTGGCTTCGAATCCAGTACCGCTTTGATCTTCTAGGGATCAACCCTAATCCCCTCAGCAGACATAACATGACCCAAAAAGGTAACTTTTTTAGCCAAAACTCACACTTATTGAATTTGGCGAACAATTGCTTCTCCCTCAGAGTTTGTAAGACCACATGAAGATGCGAATCATGCTCCTCCTTCGATCTGGAATAGATCAAGATATCGTCTATGAATACTACAATGAATCAGTCTAGATAGGGTTGGAAAACCCGGTTCATCATGTCCATAAACGCTGTCGGTGCATTGGTCAAACCAAAAGGCATCACCAAAAATTCATAGTGGCCATAAAGAGTTCAAAATACTGTCTTATGAATGTCCGCCTCCTTGACCTTAAGCTGATGGTAACCTGACTGCAGATCTATCTTTGAAAAGACTGAGGCCCCCTTTAGTTGATCGAATAAGTCATCAATCCTCGGCAGCGAATACCTGTTCTTGATCGTTAACTTGTTCAACTGATGGTAGTCAATGCACATACCATTGATCCGTCTTCCTTCTTGGCAAATAGCACCGGCGCTCCCCAAGGTGATACACTCGGTCAGATAAAACCCCGATCTAAAAGTTCCTGAATCTGAGCCTTTAATTCCACCAATTCTTTGGGTGCCATCCTATACGGAGCAATCGATATAGGCGCTATCCCTAGATAAAGATCAATACCAAATTCCACCTCTCGATCCGGAGGCAATCCGGAAGCTCTTCTTGAAAAACATTGAAAAACTCCTTCAATGTTCTAACATTCTCCACGGCTAAATCCTTGCCCTCCAAGGCACAAACCAGAGCTATGAACGCCTCACAACCCTTCTTCACCATTCGCTCAGCCTTTATAGCAGATATCACATTAGATAAATAGTTTCTCCTCTCAACTATTACCACCACTCCTTCATCATCGAGAGTTCTCAATACCATGCGCCTGGCAGCATAGTCCAGATTCGCTCGATACCTCCCTAGCCAGTCCATGCCTAAGATCAGGTCAAACTCTCCGAATGGTAGTTCCATCAGATCAGCCGACAAAACCATCCCTTGAACTTCTAGAGGTATATCCCTATAAAGTTTGTTCACCACTACCAATTGTCCTAGTGGGCTAACTACGGTCATCTCCCTAGAGGCAACCTCAGAGTCTAAAGTTCCAAATATCCCACTAGCAACATATGAATGTGTTGATCCTATATCAATCAAGGTAGTATAATGCAACCCATAAATAAGAAACGTATCGGTTATGACGCCAGGTGCATCACCTTCTTCTCGACATCTGGCTGCATAGACTAGCCCGAGTCTCCTTGTATCATGGCCTCAGCACCTCTGCCTGGTGCCCCACGTCCACGACCAAAACCATTACCTCATCTGACCGAGCCTCGGCCTCTTTGTTGTTGCTAACCACCTCTACCAGACTGAACATAACCTTGACCCATTGATTGCGCTCTGCCCCTCTCTTGTGGACAGTCCCTTATTCGATTCTCTGTAGACCCACACTTGAAACAGCCTCTACTACCAACCCAACACTCACCAAAATGAAATTTATCACATCGAGCACACCTTGAAGGTCGACTATCAACAGCAGGTCTCACAACATGATTTGGTCCCTCAACCTTAGGCCTCTTCTGAAACTGCCCAACTGATACTAACGAACCAAAATTCCTCTTGTTCCTATTCCTCTCCTGATTCTGCTTTTCGGATCGCTTCATCTCCTCAGCTATCTTAGCCTTTTCCACGAGAATAGCAAATTTCATTTTTCGCTGTGGGGCTATCAGCATACGCAGATCATCTTTCAACCCATCTTCAAACCGAACACAGTGCTCGTGATCCGTGGCCACAATACCCCGGTCATAATGGCTTAACCGTAGGAATTTTGCCTCATACTCGGACATTCACTTACTCCCCTAAATCAGATTTAGAAATGCCTTACGCTGCGTATCCACATAACTTGATCCGATGTACTTCTCTTGGAATGCTGTCTTAAAGAAATCCCAGGTGATATGCTCAGCCACCTAACCATCCCTAACCGTGAGCCACCACTGATACGCCTCGTCTCGTAGGAGTGACACCCCTTTCAACTTCTCCTCCACCGTGAAGTCCAGATCATCCATTCTACGCTCACTTGCTTCTAACCAATTCTCAACAGATTAGGGCTACGCCTAAACACCCTAAACATTTACGCTCTGTTGGTTCGAGTCGCTCGGACCTGATTTTCGAGCCCCAATACTCGTGCCTGCCCCAACAACTCTCTCTAAGACCCGTAACATTGCCTGAGACACCATATCATCCCCGCCTATTTGGTCCTAAAATTCTGCTTCCACTGTTGGTGGGATTGGTATCTCACTTTCTGACCCATGACTAGATCCTACTGGTTCTAAAACAGTAGTCCAGCCCCTACCACGACCACGTACATTACGTCCATGACCTCGTGTGCTCATGATTAACTTTTGCGACTTAATCTGATTAAAAGTTTTATGAGTTAGTTATTTCTTTCACTTTTTAGTACCGAGAAATTTTATGGGAGAATAGTCTCAGAGAGTAATTTTCGCAACACATATCAAAGTTTTAGTTTTATAATCTGAGTCTCTTAGAGCAAACAACCATATTCTCCTACACTAACAATCTTTTCATGCATACACCACCAGAAATTTTGAAACACTTTCCTGGGTGAACTGGGTGCCGTTAGACTTGGATGCCATGCTCCAACCAAACCATTCCTTCAAAAAATCGTTTAAACCAACTTAATAAAATGTTGTTAAACCCATTTTCATAGCCAAAGTTTTGCATCCTAGGCTCTGATATAAAAATTGTAACACCCCAAACCCGGTCTAAATGTTACGACCAGATTTGGTATGTTACCGAGAAAAAGGTTTTGAAAAGAAACTTTGAAATCTTGACAGAAACCGTAAGTTTGAAGTATATATTTTTTTTCCTTATTTTAGGTGAAGTTTTGAAGATCAAGGTTTGTAACTTAAGAAAAAGAAGTTTCGAGCTCAATTTATCATTATTTGGTTATCTTTGTTAGCATTTGGGAAAACAGTTGTTTTATGTTACTTTTGTTTTGAAAACTCCATTTTAACAATCATGTTTTAAAACATGTAATAATGTCATGTCATAACTAAACACGAAATGTAAAACCCAATAGTAATTTAAGAGGCCTTATTACAATAATTAAAATCCCCAAATTAAAACGTCTTAAAAAGAAGCTATGTTTAGTGAAATAACAAGCCATGGCCTCCTCGAGTCTCTTCGGCTCCCAAGTCCACGTCTTACTGATCACCTACAAGGTTAAGCAGAGGGGGTGAGTCACCAAGACTCAGTGTGTAAATCCCCCCTTAAACACATAAATGGCTCCAAGCTACAGCCACACATTGGGCCCTAGCCCACTCAAAGATAGCATGTACAAGTATGGATGCAATGTACTCGACCCAATCCTAGATTTCCATCCTCTACACACCACCCATACCAGCCGATCACACCGTGGGGATTTCTACAATCAACCCTCCATCCGCTACACTCCATATGTGGCACCTAGCCACTAGTGACAAAGTCACAAAATATCATATGTGGGGCCAACCCACCTATGGTACCAAACCATTAATGGCAATCCCGAGTAATCATATATGTGGGGCCAACCCAGTATGGTACCAAATCACAGGGCGAGTCACAAAATCATCATTATATGGTACCAAACTGCTGGTGGTTCCAAACCAATGGGACTTAGTCACGGATCAAGAATGTGGGGCCAACCCACGTGTGGTACCAAACCACTAGTGACAGTCTTACACTTCCCCTTCAACATCATATCCAACCCATGCATACAAGTGTCAAATGAATGCAGGAAGCTGTTAAGTGCATAATATCATTATGGCATACAATCATTAGCACATACATAAACAACAGGGTACTTACCTGGTATTTCGGTCATGCCCATTGTGGCATAACGTCGATCCTTATAACCATTTTGAATTTTCAGCCCAAATATTTAATAACACATAATAATATTAAAGTGTGAATTTTACACACCTGGTTACCTGCAACACTATGCTATCTATGCCAACACTATCGATTTCAGAGACTTCTGCTATCTGCCTCCTATTTTGTTCAAAAGTCGGCCCACAACCTGATGGCCAATCTCGAACAGTAGATACTGTACGCTTCTTGAACTTAGGGACTGGGACTATGGGTCCAACCTCTCCTTTCGCTTGGCTGACATTCGAGTCCATGAACAAAACCTTGGTCATTAGACCAGATTAAAGCAGTGAAATGGAACAAGAGAGAATAACACTCAGGGTTAAGGGTCCTTACCTAGATCAACAGTTCCCGAAGATTCAGAAGGTTTGAATCCTGTACCACTCGAATGCTTTAATCAACTAGAACCAATTATCCATTTAAACACTCCAAACGCAGACCAAAAGCCAGAAGAACGCGAAAATCAAACCCCCTACAATCGGCCAAGAGTTAACGAATATCATTACTGCCTTCGACACTCTACCATGAGAAGAGATAATTGTACCGAAAAAGAAACACTTACCCCAAACAGTAGAGGAACTGGTTGAGAAAGGGATAAAATAGGTAACAATAATCCACTGAAACAAGAGCCGAAAGAAGAGGGTAAGAAAGTCAGAGGGTTTTGGCTAACCAATCGAAATAAAAACTGCCTAAACAAAGATAAGTTTCGGCTTCCTTTAAAATGAAATCAAGGGAAGAAATGAATGCAAAGATGACTAAGGAGATTCGGCTATACCAAAAAGAACTTACCAAATCCAAGTTGTTCTGTTCTTGAAAAGAAAGAGATGGAGAAGAGAGGTGCTATCAACCAAGAGAGATTCGGTCAAGGTGTTCAAAAGGTAAAGAGAGGAGAATAAGTAAGTTTTGGTAAAAAGGTATGGCTTCAGAGGGTTTCGGCTTTGATGATTAATGGTAAAGGAAATGAATGATTAATGAAGGGCAATGTAGGTTTCGACCAAGCACAAAAGAAGAAAAATAGAGATGAGGGTTAGAAGGTGTTTTGGATTTTGTGTTTGAGAGAAAAAAGAGAAAATGTACCAAGTGGTATGAGGGTGTTTCGATTTTGACCAAAATAAATGAACTAAAGAAAGCTTTTGGTTCCTACTAGCTTGCCAAAAATACTCAACACTCCCCCTTTAAGCTATCATTAAACATTCGGCTACCCCCCTTAACACCACTAAACTGAACCTACTCATTCACACACCCCATATTCGGCCAAACTCTCTCTGCCTCTCTGCCAATCCCCTAATTCTCTCCACTGAACACTCTTCACTCCCCATTCAAACTGTTGATCGATTCCTCCTCCTTGAATTGCTCTCTTCCCTTCATTAAAATGTGTTGACCCTTTCAACACTCATCCACCAAAGTCCAAGCTGAGAGCAACTCTCCCCCACCTTGGCATCAAAAAAAAATCCCCAAGAGGGAATCCACGTAGCTCAAACCTGCTCCCTGCCAGCTTCCCTGAGGTGTCACCTTCTTGAGCTTTAAGTGGCGCCTCCCTGCCACTTTACTAAAGCACTTCTTGCGTCTAACCATTAAACCAGTCACCCTTAAGTCCTATCCCATTCAGCTCTCCCTTAAAGTGCCCAAAAAGAAAAATTTTTACTAAGGCTCCCGGTTACCCCTAAGTCATTCATGGACCCTAAAGCACCCTAAACTAACGCGTTAGACATAGCATACACACACAAGCACATCAAATGTAAAGCCCCTAATTTAGGATGTTACAGAAGTATTTTCTTCCACGGAAATACTTTCAAAAATACTTTATCGTCGATTTGAAATTCAATGTCTTTACGTTTCAAATCTGCGTAAGAATTCTGTCGATCTGAAGCTAGTTTCAGACTGTCGCGAATTACTTTCACTTTTTCTTCAGTCTCTCAGATTAAATCAACCCCATGAATCTTTTTCTCACTCATCTCAGTCCAGTACTATGGAGTTTGACATATGCGACCATATAATGCTTTATAGAGTGCCATCTTTATACTCGATTGAAAATTGTTGTTATATGCAAATTCAACAAACGACAAAAATCTCTCCCAGTTACCTTCAAATTCTAACACACAACAATGAAGCAATTCTTCAAGAATCTGTATTACTCTCTCAGAATAGCCATCAATTTGCGGATGAAATGCTGTACTAAAATTCAACCTTGTACCCAGATCTTTTTTCAATTTCTTCCAAAATCACAATGTAAATCTCAGATCCCTATCCAAAATAATAGAAACTGTTACCCCATGCAATATAACCATCTTAGAGATATACAATTCAGCCAATTTATCAAGTGAATAGTCTATATGTATCGGAATGAAATTTGCTGATTTCTTTAGTTGATCTACGACAACCCAATGGCATCTTCTTTTTCAGAGATAGGGGCAAACCTGATACGAAATCCATTGTAACTCTATCCCACTTCCACTCTGGTATCATCACCAGCTGTAGTAATCCTGAAGGCACTTGATGTTCAGCTTTAACCTACTGACACACCAAACATCTCGATACAAATTTTGAAATGTTTCTTTTCATTCCCGACCACCAATACAGTAGTTTCAAATCATTGTACACTTTGGTACTCCTCGAGTGAACATATAAACATCCACCGTGTGCTTCGTGCAAAATTTTTTGAATGAGCTCAGAATTCTTTGGTACATAAATTCTATTCAAAACATTAAAAAATCATCGGATCCGATCTGATAGTTAGAATCCCTAGTCAACTCACAATGCATTCTTTTAGCTTGTAACTCAGTATCACACTTTTGAGCTTCACTAATTTGCTGAAGAAAAATCAATTTAGCTTTCAACTCTACTAGAATCGAACCATCATTGGACAAAGTCAATTTGTATTCATTGCTCTCAAAGAAAACAGAGATTTTTACTCAAAGCATCTGCGACTACATTTGCTTTCCCTGGTTGATAATCAATTATTAACTCATAATCTGTCAATAGCTCGAGCCATCTACGTTGTCACAAATTTAAATCTTTCTAAGTCATTATATACTTTAAACTTTTGTGATCCATAAAGATGTGAAAATTTACACCATACAAATGATGTCACCAAATTTTTAATGCAAATACAATAGCGACCAACTCTAAATCGTGCGTCAGATATTTCTTTTCATGCTGCTTCAACTGTGTGAAGGCATAAGCTATAACTTTTCCTTCTTGCATCAAAACGCAACCCAAACCATTTAATGACGCATCACTGTATATCACGAACTCTTTACCCGACTTAGGCTGAACCAAAACTGGTGCCTCAGTTAACAATGCTTTCAATTGATCAAAACTATATTGACATTTCTCGGACCATTCAAACTTCACATCTTTCTGTAGCAATCTAGTCATGGGTGCAGCAATCATTGAAAATCCTTTAACAAAACGTCGATAGTTGCCAACTAACCCCAAAAAGCTTCTAACTTCGGATACATTCCTCGGTGATTTCCAATCAACAACTGCTGAAATTTTACTCGGATCAACTCTTATACCTTCCGCTGAAACAATGTGCCCCAAAAATTTGACTTCTCTAAGCCAAAACTCACATTTGCTGAATTTAGCAAATAGTTATTTATCTCACAAGGATTGAAGTACAATTCTCAATTGGTCAGTGTGCTTAAGCTCATCTCGTGAATAGATCAGAATGTCATCAATGAACACAATAATGAATCTATCTAAATATGGTCTAAAAAATCTGATTCATCAAATCCATAAAGAAATTCATAACGTCCGTACCTCATTCTAAACGCAGTTTTTGGCACAACTGAATCTTTAACTCGCAATTGATAATAGCCAGATATCAAATCAATCTTTGAAAACACCGTTGCCATTTTTAACTAATCAAACAAATCATCTATTATCGACGATGGATACTTATTCTTTATCGTAACCTTATTAAGTTGTCGTTAGTCAATACACATTCTCATTGACCCGTCTAATAATACTGGCACAGCCTAGGGCAAAAAACTAGGTTGTGCAAAACCTCTATCTATTAACTCTTGCAAACTTAGATTTCAACTCTTTCAATTTTGTTGAAGCCATTCTGTACGGAGCTATCGATATAGGTCAAGTTCCTGGCACTAATTCAATAGCAAATTCAACCTCTCTGATAGGTGGTAACTAGGTAATTATTCAGGAAACACATCTAGATTTTCACAGACAATTGAAACTGATTCAATTTTAGATTCAGACAGTTTTGTATCAAAAACATAAGCAAGATAAGCTTCACAATCTTTTCTCACACATTTCTGAGCTGACATAAACAAAATTACAACCGGTAATTCACTCGACTCAGTTGATTCAATTTGAATAATTTCATTGTTCTGACATTTCAATTCAATAATCTTTCGTCTACAATTCACAATAGCATCATGTAGAGTCAACCAATCCATACCCAGAAGTACATCGAATTCATCAAATGGAAAAAACATCAAATCAGCTGAAAAATAGTAACCCCGAGTCATTAAAGAACATACTTGCCTAAGGGGTTCGATATTTTAATCACAAACTCAGTAGACTCAATAAGAAAACTCTTATTAGACACCAAATTCATACATATATACGAATGAACCGATCCAGGATCAATCAAAGCAATCACATTAGTGTTATAAAGAGAAAATGTACCGGTGATAATATCTGGTGATGATGCATCTTTGCGAGCGCAAATAGCGTAAGCTCTAGTAGGTGCTCTGGCCTTAGATTCCTTAGCTGAATCTTTTTTTGAGCCTCTACTACTAAACACATTTCCTGCATTTCTCGGTGGCCTCCCTCTATTAGCTGTGTTACTTGGTCTTGCATTCCAAATCTTATCTTTCTCAACTAACTCTAGGAATTCACGTATGAAATGATATTGTGAACCATATTTGAAACAAGCCCGGTTATTGATTCTACATTCACCAAGATGTCGTCTTCCGCATTGCTGACATTCAGGTCTATAATTTCTCACACTATGAACACTCAATACTGATGTAGCTTGAGTTTTAGGACTTGAGTATTGTTTTCAACAATCTCTATTCGAATACCCAATTGAAGCATTTGGACAATCGAACAAATCTGTAGATTTCTTTGATAAAGATTGATATGGCTTATTGGTCAATCTTTTTCTCGAGTCTCTTACCTCTAAATCTACTTTTCTCTTTTCTTTTCTAATCTCCTCGATTTTGCAAGCTCTAACAACCAAAAAAAAAATTCTATCAATTCTAGAATTCCTACTAGAAGTTTAATATTCTCGTTCAACCCATCAACAAACCATTTTTACATGATTTCTTCAGTAGATACATACTCTCGAGCCTACTTACTCAACCGTACAAATTTTCTTTTGTACTCGATCACAATCATAAGGCCCTGTTTCAATTCTAGAAACTCTTTATATTTTTGATCGAGAAATCTCTGACTTATATATTTCTTCCAAAACTTAGTCTGAAAGAACTCCTAGGTAACTCTTTCTCTCGGCACCACTGACACTAGGGTATTCTACCATTAATATGATGTGTCCCTCAAAAGTGATATAGCACATTTTAAACACTCATATGGTATACAAGAAAGCTTATCAAATACTATGATAGTGTTTTCAAGCCAAAATCCAGGTCTCTTCGGATCATCATCAACGGTAGCTTTGAACTATTCAGCCCCGTATTTATGAATTTTATCAACTGGTGGCTTATTTACTCGTAGAAGTTCCATACCTTGAGGAGCTATAGGAATCGGTTAGGGATTAGATGGGTGGAGGTTTTTGAGCAGCCAGATTTGTCCAAACAATCTCGTGAACCATTTCATTCATCATTTGGAAAAAAAGGCTTCTTTAGCCTCTCCTCCGTGACTGCTCGATATATTTATAGATTCAGACAACGTCGCACCTTGAGCGAGAGCTGGCGCATTACTCTCAACATCATCAGCTACAGCTCAATTGGGATCCATTTGCTATACGAAAACACAGTTTAAATTGTTATGAGTCCTCACACTATCATAGGTTATATATGGCATGTATAGCTAGACTCTTACATACGCTACGTTAGTCCTAGAATCGACTAAACCTGGCTCTGATACTAATAAATGTAACACTCCTCACCCATATTCAATGTTAGAATAAGGTTACGGAGCATTACCAAACTTATAACTCATTAAAACATACATTTCTCATACAAATTAATCAATTCAAATACAATTCATTCACAACCAATCATATTATCCTTAATACGAGCCTACGACGCCCTAAACATGCATTAGGAGTAGTTCGGGACTAAACTGATAACTTTAGAAACTTTTTGAACATTTAGAAAATTTTCTCAAAAACATTGGACAAACATTCGTGTAGTTCGATAGTGTGTCTCACACAGCCAAAGACACGCCCATGTCACAGGCCATGTGGATATTCTAAATAGGAGCATATGGTCATGTTCTAGCCCATGTCCAACCTCGTGTAACTCTCTAACTTGGGTCACATGGCCAACACAAACGCCCATGTGGCTAGCCCTTGTGCCCTAAAAATGGCCATACACGCCGCTGTGCCAGGCCATGTGCTAGGTCATGCTAAACCTGTAGGGTATACTGACTTATGCCACACAGCCAAGTCACACGCCCATGTGTGAGGCCGTGTGGAGCAAACTGACTTGGTTTCTATTTCAACACTAGGGACACAGTGTGTACATGTACATGTCACACAGCTAAGACACACACCCGTGTCTCTACCCATGTGGAAAAAAATAGGCTATTTTCCAAGCCATTTTGCCACCCACTTGTGCACACCTACATCAAACCAAATTGCACAATTCGTGCCATAAAAATAAACATACAAACCAACTAAAGCAAGCCTAAATCATGCTAAATCAATCCCACTATCAACAATATACAGAAGTCAAAAAATAGGCCAATCTATTTAAACCAAATTCACATATACATTTCAACTAAGTAAACATTTGTAAACATGTATCATTATGCTCAATTTCACAAGCTTATAACTTCTCATATTTCAACCATTTGACAACCACAATGCCTACTACGAATAAGCATTATGAAACCAACCTCAATCACATAATATAAGCCATATGCACACACATATATATATATATACACACAACCAAACCAAGCAAATTAAGCCAACTTTCATGGCTATATATACAAACTAAACCATAGACATTTACAAGCCATTTCAAATAGCTAAATTTGTAACAGCCCAATTTCAGTGAGATCGGAACAGTGGTTTCGGGATCACAAATTTGAGCCAAAAATAAAATTTATTTTAATATTATTTTGTGGTTTGCATTATTATAGGAAGGTCATGTGAAAATTTTGATAAGAAAATTTTATCGATTGCATGTTTAATTAGGGAAAGTACTAAATTGCATAGAATGCAAAGGTTGTCTTCTAGTAGTTATAAGTATCAAATAACTATGGAGTTCAAAACTTAATGTCTTTTTATGGTAATTAGACCATTGAAGAAAAGTTGCTAGGTAATTTAGCAACTCATTCATGGAAAAATTAGAAATGGGCACGGACTAAATTCGAAAACATTAAAATTAAAAGATGACAAATAATTAAAAAGGAAATTGTCATCTTTTTATTCATCTTCTTCCCTAAAATTTCTATGGAAACCCTAGGAGAGAGAAATGAAACTTTTCAAGCTTAAAAAGGTATGAAATCAAGTCCCGATTTTAGTAATTTTTATATATTTGGAATCATGATTATCTGATCTTTCTATTTAGGGTATTTATTTGAAAAGTTATCAAGGTATGAAATTTGGTTCATGGATGAATATGCTAAAATTATAAATTTATGATAGAAAATGAAAGGTTGTTGGTAGATAAACAACTTTTACAAAGAAATTTTGAGGAAAATTATAAATTATTTTCATGCTTGTATGAATAAATATAACCAGTAAGTTTAATTCCCGTTATACGAACTTACTAAGCATGAAAATGCTTACCCCGTTTAATTTTCTTTGTTTTATAGTGCTCGTAAGCTCGTGAAGGTTGGAGGACGATCGGAGCATCAATCACACTATCCACAATCTCATTTTGGTATAAATAGAAATCTCATTTTAGTATAATGGCATGTATAGGCTCATTCAGCTAAATGATGGCTTGTAAGTGATGTTTTGTAATCTAGCCATTGGAATGGCTAGTGATCTTTTACTTAGCATGTTTTTAAAGTTATCCTCTGATTAAATTACTATGTACTAAGTTGGTTGATTGGATTATGTTTAAGGTGTATGTTCACTAAAAGTAAAATTATAAACATGAATTGTATGTGATAATATACCATGCTAGGTACTAGAATTGGCTTGGTTTTAATGTTTGGATTGGTGGATGTATTAGCGAGTTTTGGTACAAGAAATGGGTAAGTTTTAAGTGACTAATTAGGCTAGGAAATGGCTTTATTTTGTCCATACGGGTAGACACACGGCCGTGTGTCTTGGCCATGTGTGAACACGGCTTGTCCCATGGGCATGTGGTCCGTCCGTGTGTCCCCTTAATCTTAAAAATGATAAACAGAATGCTCAGAATTGGGCACAATGGCGTGTGTCTCAGCCGTGTAGATGCCACGGGTGTGTGAAAACTGAACCTAAATTTCGAAAATAAAAATTCGTCACACAGCCTAGCTCACGGGCGTGTGATGTAACAACCCATTTTTAGTCAAATCAAAAAGTGGTTTTGGGACCACAAATCTGAAGTCAAAATAATTATTTTATTATTATTTTAATGTCTACAACATGATTGCATAGTTGTATGAAAATTTCATTAAGAAATTTTATCATTTGAATGCTTAATTCTATAAAAAGGACTAAATCGCGTAAAGTGTAAAAGTTGAGTTCTATTTTTTAATATACTAAATGACTATGAATATTAAATGTGGAGGTCCTTAAGTGATAAATGGAGCATTATTAAATTAATGGTCATTAATGGACTTGAAATGGATGATATAGATGTTTTATCATTAAAGTTAATTTAGTAATTTGTCAAATAAGGTTAATTAAATAAAACAAAACAAAAATTCATCTCATTTTCATCTTCCTTGGCCGAATGAAGTGTAACATCCTGAATTAATGGGCCAATGCGTTTAATGTATGGTTATGCTTAATGTGAGTGTTAGGGGTCCAGAAGGGGCTCAAGAATTGGGCCGAGGCCTCAATTGAATTTCTATTTAGACACTCTAGTGGGAGACCAGTTAGGATAGGGCTTAAAGGATGTTATCTGTGTTTAAAAACACAAATGGGCTTGTGGCCCAGTGGCAAAATGGTGCCACTTATAGAGCAAGGAGGTGGCGTCAACTGAGCAGGCCAAATTCAAGTTGCATGAAGCCCAATTCTTTTAATTAAAGTTAGCTAAATTTTGACAATTAACTAGGTGGAGTTGGATGGAAACAAGGCTTAAAAATAAGAGAATTTATCCAAGTGGATAATACAAACAATATGGCAGATAAAGGGAAGAAATTTAGGATCTGATCTGCTGGTCACAGTAGTGGCCGAATTTCCAACTCTAGGGGAAGGAGGAAATCAGTTTTGATGAGGCTAAAGGGGTGCCAAAATTTCCCTTGTTTATTAATTAGTTTTAGTTTTAAAAGAGGGCAATTTCGACTTTTGGTTAGTGTGTGTGATGGAAATTGGATTAGAAAATAGGGCACTTCTTAATTTCAGCATTTATTCTTATTCTCTTCTCTTAGTTGTTTCTTTTCTCAAAAAGCCAAAAACTCTTAAAAGTTTCATCTTCTTCTTCTCTTCATTAAAAGTCAAAACCTTCCTGTTGATTTCTTCATTAAAAGTCGAAACCTTCCTACCCATTTCTTCATTTAAAGCCAAATCTCCCATATTGAGGTAAGCGTCGACTTTTGTTATTCCATAAGATCTCTTTCAGTTTTTAGGGGCCAAGGTCGAATGGCCACTTGGTTTGTTAAGGCTGTCGATAGGGCTAATATTCCCTATCTTTTTGCATTTTGGGGCCTTCCAGGATTTGTAGGAGACTTGATCATTTTGGTTCTTAAGCCAAGAACCGTTAACTTCGAACCATATCTCTTCTTTTGGGATTTTTAGGTAATGGATCTCTACTCTATGAATATACATTCGTGTTAGTATTCGATACAATGTTTTAATCCGATTTGTTAACTAAGATCTATTCCATGGATACAAACGCTAGTAAAAAAATGAGGGAATTGGATCCGTAAATCCAACCCCTAGATTTAAAAAATGAACGGTGTCAGCAGTTCGGGATTGGCCACCGGGTTGTGGCGGCTTTAGAACAAAATCTTAGACTGTTAGCAGTCATAGCGACAACTGATAGTGTTGACATAAAAAGTACTATACTGTCGGTAATCAAGTGTGTGAATCTCTATCACCCTAGTTAATCTGTATTATATGTATGCTATGGGCTAAAAGCTAGATAAAGAGGCTGTATGAATAGTCATAATACCCAAAAAAGGTAGGCAAGAGATGCCAGGTACGTAATCATAGAAACTTCTCTATGTGTATCGAAGTATGTGAAAGTATGTGATCTGTTTAGATAGTTTAATGTTCTGATTCTTGCATGCATGTATAAATGGGATGGGATTGATATGATGAAGGGGAGTAGGTCACAAGGCGATCGGTGGCTTTCCCACATAGGTCGCATAGTGATCGATCTTTATGACAGGCAGCGCAGCTGTCGATATATTATTAAGGTCGCATAGCGATCGGTGGCCTTGCCACATAGGTCACATAGTGATCGATATGGTGTATAGCGGATGGAGGGTTGATTGTAGAAATCCCCACGGTGTGATGGTTGGTACGGGGGTGTGTAGAGGATGGTCTCTTAGGTTTGGGAAGGGCCATGTTGCATGAAAATATATTCTGCTGCCATTGCTATGGCCCAAGGCGCATAATGTGTTTGTGGGCCCAAGGGTTTCATGTGTTTTCGGGACATGTAAGTCAAGTCGGACTCGAGGGGCCATCAAGACTATTATTTCCATAAACTCTTTCTGGTTATCTTTTAAGTTTTAATTTTGGGATATTTCTTTTGTAATAAGGCCTCCATAACTTGGTTATTTTTCTTAATTATTATGTCACATTTTTATAAACTTATGTTTTCAAACCTTAAATTATAAAGAGAGAGGAAAATGGGCTTTTCAAACACATTCACGCAAATCTTAAAGTTTCATTCAGGAATTACACAATTAATGATTAATCAGTTATAATAAATTGAGATTTTTAAAACCCTTTAAGGCAAAGTTTGCAACGTTCAACCCGTAGCATACCAGATCTGTCATGACGTATGGGCTGGGTTTGGGGTGTTATATTTTTGGTATTAGAGCCTAGTTCAAAACTCGGGCTGTGAAATGGGTCTAGTAGTGATTTGTAAAATTGATGTAAGTTTGAGAAAAGTTCGGTTGAGATATGGCCTTCGAGTCTATCGGCACCCAATCCACGCAGGTAAGTATTCTAAACTCATTATGTGATGTGCATGTTAGGCTTGAGGGGCTCTATAGGGACGTGGGCTAGTATGATTAAAGCTTGATGGACTCTAGGTTTAGGTTAAACAATTCTTCAAATTCCATAAGACTTAATTTCTAATTAAACATGTCTGTGAACAAGTCATAGGGTGAGGGTGTGGTAACAGGCATGCACATGTCTAAGATTGGATTCAGGGAGAGCTTAGTATTTAAGCGGCCCTAGCGGCTCACCTCTTCTTCACTGGAATCCTACCTGGTGCGTAGTGACTATTCACCTTAGCCACGAGGACTTGTTGACGGGCCAAAATTTATAACTAAAACCCGAAAAGGACCAGCCTCTTTATTTTGTAAAATTCTTAAAATATTGCTAGTTATGTAAAATTTTCAAAATAACCTTGATTTATGAAAAAAATTCTCAAGATACCCTTGGTTTGCAAAATTACCGAGATACCTTAGTTCGTAAAAAATTACCGAAATACCTCGAGTTACAAAATTACCAAAATACCCTATTTTGTAAAATCACCAAGATACCTTATTTTGGAAAATTATGAAAATACCCCTATAAGATAAAATTAGAAAATACCGCTAGGTAGTGAAATGACAAAAATACCCTTAGGTGATGAATGTGAGTTCATGGATGCTACTTGTATGTTGATGTGTGATGGTTGAATGTATGTGGTTCCTAGAACTAGGAGATACAGACTTGAGACTGAGTTTGAATTCGAAAGAACTACTAATTAAACTACGTTCCATAAGATTGTTCATGGTTAATTAGTGAAAGAAGCTAATAATTCATAAAAATTCCTAATCAGATAAACGCGAATCAGTAGAATGAGCACTAGAGGACGTGGTGTGCGTGGCTGAGGTAGAGGCAGGATTGCTGTGTCAGAACCCGTAGGGTCTGGTCACGAGTCAGGGAATGAGGTACCAGTGCTACCAGCTGTGGAGGCAGAATTTTAGGATCAGACGGCTGGAGATGATGCGGTATCTCAAGCGATGTTGAGGGTTTTAGAGAGGGTAGCTGGGGAAGGCATGGGCACAGGAGCCCGAAAATCTGTGTCGGAGCGACTTAGAGCCAATGGGGCAAAAGTGTTTAAGGGAATTTTTGGTGTAGCCCTTAGTACAGCTGAGTATTGGTTTGAGGCAGTCGAGCGCATAATGGGTGATCTGGATTTCACGGGAGAAGAGAAGCTGAAAGTAGTAGTGTCCCTTCTCTGGGACGAAACGTATCAATGGTGGCTTACGGTTAAGGATGGTACCATGGCTGACTGTATCACCTGGGATTACTTCAAAGCGACATTCCAAAGCAAGTACATTGGAATGAGTTATGTGGATGCGCAGCGTAGAGCGTTCCTAAATCGGGTTTAGGGAAGTAGGTTGGTGGCGACGTATGAAGCGAAATTCTTATGCTTGAGCCGTTATGCTCGAGGGATGGTGGCCACAGAACATGAACAGTGTGTTCGATTTAAAGATGGCCTAAAGGATAACCTACGTGCTTTGATAGCTCCACAGCGGAAGAGGGAATTTGTTGTGCTTGTGGAGAAAGCTAAGATAGCTGAGAAGGTGAGATAGATGGAAAAACTAAACCGGGATAGAGATAGGGGTGGAGGTAATAGAAATTTTGGATCATTAGGGATAACTGGGAGTACTTAGAAAAGATCTAGGTTGGATGGACCGAGACGGGTTGAGAGACTTGCTGCCGTTAGCCAAACACGAAAGTGTGCTCGATGTGGTAAATTCCATGAAGGTGAGTGTTGGGCAGGCAGTGTGAAGTGTTTTAGCTGTGGATCTTTGGATCATCAGATTAGAGACTATCCACAGCCACGAAGCAATGTAGGACTCGCAGGGCTGGACAATGCTCTGCCAGGCAGAGGAGGTCAGCAGCCGCAGAGGGGTTGTTGTTCAGCCAAAGGTGGTAATGGTTTCGATTGGGGCCGTGGAGCACCAGGCCGAGGGGCAGGAAACACTGAGGGAAGACAATCGGGGTTGGTCTATGTTGTTAGACGTCGAGAGAGGCCGACGCACTGAATGTTATAACGATACGTTTTTAGTATTTGGTTTACCTTACATTGCATTGATTGGCATTGGGTCGACACATTCATATGTTACTAGTAGTGTGTCTGGAACTTTAAGTTTAGATTCTGAGATTACCCCTAGAAGTTCAGGGAATAGTCTTCCTAACTGATCTGATGGAATTACCATTCATGGAGTTCGACTTAATATTAGGCATGGACTGGTTGGTGAAGTACCAGGCTAATTTAGATTGTGCAGCCAAGCTTATGGTGTTAAGAACACCCGAGGGTGGTGAAGTGTTAGTGATAGGAGAAAGGGGGAACTATTTGTCAAATGTGGTGAATGCCCTAAGAGCAGAAAGGATGGTGAGAAAAGGATGCAAGGCAGTATTAATGTTTGTTCGGGCTTTGGAAGCTAAGGACCTAACTGCCGGGGACGTTAGGACGGTGAAGAAGTTTCCTAATGTTTTTCCAGAAGAGCTTCCAGGATTACCCCCAGATCGTGAAGTGGAGTTTGGAATTGATCTTCTTCCAGAAACGGTGCCAGTATCTATTGCTTCGTATAGAATAGCAGAAGGAGTTGGTGGAATTGAAAGTGCAGATTCAAGAGTTGCTAGATAAATGATTTATTCGACCAAGTGTGTCACCTTGAGGAGCGCCGGTGTTATTTGTTAAAAAGAAGGATGGATCAATGCGTATGTGCATTGACTACCGTCAGCTGAACAAGTTGACTATAAAGAACAAGTATCCGTTGCCAAGGATTGATGACTTGTTCGATCAACTGAAAGGGGCGTCAGTGTTCTCAAAGATAGATTTGAGGTCAAGATACCATTAGCTTAAGGTCAAGGAGGTACATATTCATAAGACGGCCTTCAGGACTCGCTACGGTCACTACAAAGTCATGGTGATGCCATTTGGATTGACCAGCGCACCGGTAACATTTATGGATATGATGAACCGAGTGTTTCAACCCTAATTGGATCGGTTTGTCATGGTATTTATAGATGATATCCTGGTTTACTAAGATCAGAAGAGGAGCATGATTCACATCTGCAAGTGGTTTTACAGATTCTGATGGAGAAGTAATTGTATGCCAAATTCAGTAAATGCGAATTTTGGCTAATTGATGTTACGTTTTTAAGCCACGTTGTGTTAGCAGAGGGGATTAGGGTTGACCCTCGAAAAATTGAAGCGGTGTTGGATTGGAAGCCATCTCGGTCTGTGGCAAAAATTCAGAGTTTTCTTGGTCTAGCAGGATATTACAAGAGGTTTGTTGAATGATTCTCTTCAATTGTGGCACCATTGACTAAGTTATTACGGAAAGGAGTTCCATTTATTTGGTCTAGTAAGCAGCAAGAGAGTTTTGAGAAGTTGAAAAGGATTTTGACGGAGGCTCCGGTATTGATTCAACCGGAGGCTAGGAAGGAATTCATGATTTACTGTGATGCGTCACACAAAGGACTAGGATGCATGTTGATGCAAGATGGAAAGGTTGTTGCATATGTATCTCGGCAGTTAAGACCGCACGAAGTAAATTATCCCACCCATGATTTGGAATTTGCAGCTGTGGTTTTTGCTTTAAAAATTTGGAGACATTATCTGTACGGGGAGAAATCTATTATTTATACAGATCATAAAAGCCTAAAATACCTTTTGACCCAGAAGGAATTGAATCTAAGGCAAAGGAGGTGGATCGAGTTGTTGAAGGATTATGATTGCTCGATCGAGTACCATTCGGGTAAAGCTAATGTGGTGGTGGATGCCTTAATTCATAAAGTAATCTCTGACTTGAGAGAAATGTTTGCTCACCTTAGTTTGTACGATGATGGGAGCTTATTGGCTGAACTTCAAGTGAAACCCTCTTGGGTCAGTCAGGTTAAGGAGAAGCAGCAGACTGATAAGTTGCTAAAGAAGAAGTTTCATGTAGGATCAAGTGATGGATCGACAGACTTCAGTATGAATGAGGAAGGACTATTATGTTTTCAAGGGAGAGTTTGCATGCCAAAAGTTCTGGAATTGAGACATAGGATTTTGCAAGAAGTGCGTGGAAGTTCATACGCTATGCACTCTGGAGGGAGTAAGATGTATCGGGATTTGCAGGATCAGTTCTGGTGGTCGGGCTTGAAGCGTGAGGTACCTAAATTGGTGAGTAAGTGTTTGACCTGTCAGCAGGTAAAGGCGGAGCATCAATTACCATCAGGGTTGTTGCAGCCAGTGAATATTCCACAATGGAAGTGGGAGTGGATCACAATGGACTTTGTTAGTGGGCTACACCTCACGCCTACTAAGAAAGATTCAGTCTGGGTGATTGTCGATCGCTTGACGAAGTCTGCTCATTTCATACCAGTACGAGCTGATTACTCTTTGCAAAAATTGGCTAAGCTATATATAGCGGAGGTAGTGAGATTGCATGGGGTACCAGTATCGATCATATCAGACAGGGACCCGAGGTTCACGTCGCGGTTCTGAAAGGCTTTGCATAAGCATTAGGTACGAAGTTGGATTTCAGTACAGAGTTTTTGATCCTCAGACCGATGGACAGTCTGAGCGGGTGGTTTAGATCTTGGAGGACATGTTAAGGGGTTGTGTCATTAATTTTAGAGGTAGTTGGGAGGAGTTTTTACCATTAGCGAAATTTGCTTACAACAGCTACCAGTCTAGTTTCAGATGGTGCCCTATGAAGCATTGTACGGGCGAAAGTGTCGTACCCCTACCTATTGGACGAATTAGGGGAACGTCAGATTTTGGGTCTAGAGTTGGTTATCAAGACAGAAGAGAAGGTTGAGTTAATTTGAACTCGACTAAGGGAAGTGTCGGACCGACAGATGTCCTATGTAGACTAACCGTAAAGACATAGAGTTTGCAGTGGGTGACAAGGTGTTCTTGAAGGTGTCACCATGGAAGAAAGTGCTGAGATTTGGATGGAAGGGTAAATTAAGTCCCAAATTTATCAGACCTTATCGGGTGTTGAAATGAGTAGGACCAGTAGCCTATCAGCTAGAGCTTCCTTCTGAGCTAAGCCAGATTCACAATGTATTCCATGTTTCTATGTTGAGACGATATCGTTCATATCCGTCTCATGTGGTGCCTATAGAAGAAATCAAGGTGAGACCTGGCCTATCATTTGAAGAGGAACCAGCGAAAATCCTGTGTCGGGATGTCAAAGTGTTGCGAAGGAAGACGATTCAGTTGGTTAAGGTTCTATGGTAGGATCACGGGTCTGAGGAGGCTACTTGGGAACCAGATGAGACGATGCGGCAGCAGTACCCACATCTATTCTGATCAGGTAATTTTGAGGACGAAATTTCATTAAGGGGGTAGAACTGTAACATCCTGAATTAATGGGCCAATGCGTTTAATGTATGGTTATGCTTAATGTGAGTGTTAGGGGTCCAGAAGGGGCTCAAGAATTGGGCTGAGTCCTTAATTGAATTTCTGTTTAGACACTCTAGTGGGAAACTAGTTAGGATAGGGCTTAAAGGATGTTATCTGTGTTTAAAAACACAAATGGGCTTATGGCCCAGTGGCAAAATGGCACCACTTAGAGAGCAAGGAGGTGGCATCAACTAAGTATGCCAACTTCAAGTTGCATGAAGCCCAATTCTTTTAATTAAAGTTAGCTAAATTTTGGCAATTAATTAGGTGGAGTTGGACGGCAACAAGGCTTAAAAATAGGAAAATTTATCCAAGTGGATAATACAGATAATATGGCAGATAAAGGGCGAAAATTTAGGATCTGATCTGCTGGTCACAGTAGTGGCTGAATTTCTAACTCTAGGGGAAGGAGGAAATCGATTTTGATGAGGCTAAAGGGTGCGAAATTTCCTTATTTATTAATTAGTTTTAGTTTTCAAAGAGAGCAATTAAATTTGTTGGTTAGTGTGTGTGTGCCAAAAATTGGATTAGAAAATAGGGCACTTCTTAATTTCGGCATTTATTCTCATTCTCTTCTCTTAGTTGTTTCTTTTCTCAAAAAGCAGAAAACTCCTAAAAGTTTCATCTTCTTCTTCTCTTCATTAAAAGCTGAAACCTTCCTGCCGATTTCTTTATTAAAAGCCAAAACCTTCCTGCCGATTTCTTCATTAAATGCCGAAACCTTCCTGTCAATTTCTTCATTAAAAGCCGAATCTCCCATATTTAGGGGAGTGTCAACTATTATTATTCCTTAAGATCTCTTTAGGTTTTAGGGGCCAAGGCTGAATGGCCACTTGGTTTGTTAAGGCTGTCGATAGGGATAATTTTCCCTATTTTTTTGCATTTTGGGCGGCCTTCTAGGATTTGTAAGAGACCTGATCGTTTTGGTTCTTAATCCAGGAACCGTTAACTTCGAACCATATCTCTTCTTTGGGATTTTTAGGTAAGGGATCTCTACCATATCTCTTCTTTCGGGATTTTTAGGTAAGGGATCTCTACCTATGAATATACATTCGTGTTAGTATTCGATACAATGTTTTGATCCAGTTTGTTGACTAAGATCATTCCATGGATACAAACGCTAGTCAAACAAAGAGAATTGGATCCGTAAATCCAACCCTAGATTTAAGAAGCGGCGGTGTCGATGGTTTGAGATTGGCCAGGGTTGTGGGATAAACTTCATAATAAAATCTTAGGCATTAGCGATCATAGCGACTCTTGATAGTGTTGACATAGAAAGTACTATCCTATCGATAATCAGGTGTGTGAATCTCTATCACCCTAGTTAATCTGTATTATATGTATGTTATGGGCTAAAAGCCGGATAAAGAGGCTGTATGAATAGTCATAATACCCAAAAAGGGTAGGCAAGGGATGCCAGGTACGCAATCATAGAAACTTCTCTATGTGTCGAAGTATGTGAAAGTATGTGATCTATTTAGATAGTTTAATGTTCTGATTCTTGCATGTATGTATGCATGGGATGGGACTGATATGATGAAGGGGAGTAGGTTGCAAGGCGATCGTTGGATTTGCCACATAGGTCACATAGTGATCGATCTTTATGATAGGTAGCGTAGCTGTCGATATATTATTAAGGTCGCATAGCGATCGGTGGCCTTGTCATATAGGCCACATAGTGATAAATATGGTGTGTAGCAGATGGAGGGTTGATTGTAGAAATCCCTATGGTGTGATGGTTGGTACGGGGGTGTGTAGAGGATGGACTCTTAGGTTTGGGAAGGGTCATGTTGCATGAAAATATATTCTGTTGCCATTGTTATGGCCCAAGGCCCATAATGTGTTTGTGAGCCCAAGGCTTTCATGTGTTTTCGGGATTTACACACTGAGTCTTGGTGACTCACCCTTTTATTTTTCCCAACTTTTTAGATAAGCAGTAGATCATGGACATGGGAGCCTAGTCAGACTCGAGGGACCATCAAGACTATTATTTCCATAAACTCTTTCCGGTTATCTTTTAAGTTTTAACTTTGGGATATTTCTTTTGTAATAAGGCCTCCATAACTTAGGTTATTTTTCTTAATTATTATGTCACATTTTTATAAACTTATGTTTTCAAACCTTAAATTATAAAGCAAGAGGAAAATGGGCTTTTCAAACACATTCATGCAAATCTTAAAGTTTCATTCAGGAATTACACAATTAATGATTAATCGGTTATAATAAACTGAGATTTTCAAAACCCTTCAAGGCAAAGTTTGCAACGTTCAACCGGTAGCATACCAGATCCGGTCATGACGTATGGGCCGGGTTTGGGGTGTTACATGAAGCATGAAGAAAAGTCATTTTAGGGCTTGAAACTTTTGATTACTTTGATACCCAATTATCAAGAAAAGCAAAATTTGAATCTAGATCGGGGGAAAACTAAAGTTGTCGACTAATCGACTAATTTGTCATTTTCCAATCTGAGTGATTTCAAAGCTAGCTTGGATTCGGGGATCGTTGGAGATATCGTCACACTATCCAACCATCACTTTGGTACTTTTAAGCTTATGGTTTGGTCATATGGCATGTATAGGATTATGGTCATTTTGATATGTATTTTGGTAGCGAGTTTTGCTATTTGAGATGGCTTGTGAATGGTTATGTTATGGTTTGTATATATATCCATGAGATTTGGCTTAACTTGGTTAGTTTAGTTTTGTATATATATAAATGTGCATATGGCTTATGTTATGTGATTGAGTTTGGTTTTGAAATGTTATCGATAGTTGGTATTGTAGATGTCAAATGGTTGATAATTGAGAAGCCATGTGCTTGTGGATTGGTACATGATGATGTATGTTTGGCAAATATAATTTGTATGATTTGAATGAGGAAAATATGAGATTATAAGCACGTTAGTTGTTGGAATTGAGATGGTATAAATGATGCTTGATTGAGGGTAGTTAAATGTCTATATGTGACATGTTTTGTGCCAATTGGGCTAATGTACATATTTGAAGATTTGGGTGGCAAAATGGCTTGGTAAATAGCCTATTTTTGTCCACACGGGCATGTGTCTTAGCTGTGTATGACACACGATTATGTTACATGGCCATGTGTCCCTTGGTGTTGAAATTGAAAATAAGTCAGTATGCTCCACACAGGCGTGTGACTTGGCAATGTGACATAAGTCAGTATACCCTACAAGTTTGGCACGGCTTAGCACATGGCCCGGCACATTGGCGTGTATGGAAAAATTTTAGGGCACACGGGCTAGCCACACGGGCATGTGTGTTGGCCGTGTGACCCAAGTCAGAGAGTTACAGGGGTCAGACACGGGCTAGGACACGGCCATGTGCTTCCATTTCGAATGTCTACACGACTTGTGACACAGGCATGACTGTTGGCTGTGTGAGACACACGGGCGTTTGTCCCCTATTTTTAGGAAAAAAAAGTATCCAAAAAGTTTCCAAAGTTATTGGTTTAGTCCCGAACCACTCTCATGCATGTTGAGGGCCTCGTAGGCTCATATTAGGGACAAATTGATTGATATTGAATGATGAATGTATAAATTGATTAAATGTATGTGAAAAGTATGTTTAAATGTGTTGTAAGTCCGGTAATGCTCCATAACCCTATCCTGGCGTTGAATACGGGTGAGGGGTGTTAAATGTGACTTGCCCGTGTGACTTTAATTAATTCATGCTTTTCAAGTTAAAGAGTTACATGAGTTAGGGACACGGGCATGTGTGACCACACGGCTCGACCACACGGGCGTGTGAGCACTGTTTATAGGAAAAAAAAACTTTGAAATTTTGAGAAAAATTTTATGAGATCCCGATCTAGTCCCGATTCATTTCTAATGCTTGTAATGGGTCTCGAGGGTCCATTTAAAGGACGATATGATTGTTTTAGATATGAATAGTATTTTTACTTGATTTATCTGTGATGGTTCTATAAACTCAGGTAATACTCCGTAACCCTATTCCAGCAACGGATACGGGTTAGTGGTGTTACATTTATTGGTATCAAAATTACGGTTTAGCTGATTCTCAGACTAACATAGCAAGTACGACTCTATCTATACATGCCATTATATAAATCATGATAGCATGATATCTCCTGACTATTCTTAAATGTATTTGATATAGTAATGTCTTCCAACCAAGCGAGAGATGAGTATGAGGAAGCTGAGAGCACAACTCAAGTTTCTGTGCAACGAGCCGCAACTAGTAGTAGTAGGAGGCCCATGTATGAGGGTCGTGAAGAGGCAAAAGTAGCCTTCTTCGAAATGATGGATGAGTGGTTTAGCGAATATATGAGAACAAATCCTGTTGTTCAACGACCTCCCCCTGCTTCACAACATGATGAAAAGCAACAGGGTACTAGACTTGATAGAATTGATAAGTCTCTAGTAGATAAAATTAGAAAATATAGGGCTGAAGAATTTAGGGCTACAACCAATGACAATCAAGAGAGGGCTGAGTTTTGGCTGGAAATACTATTCGGGTTCTAGATGAGCTATCTTGCACACCATCCGGATGTCTGAAATGTGCAGTATCTATGTTGAAAGACACAGCCTACCAATGGTGGAAAACCATATCTTCTGTAGTACCAAGGGAAAATGTTACATGGGAATTTCTCCAAATAGCGTTCAAAAAGAAACATATTAGTCAGAGATTTCTGGACCAGAAAAAGAAGGAATTTTTAGAGCTCAAACAGGAAAATATGACAGTGTCCGAGTATGAACGAGAATTTGTTAGATTGGGCAAGTATACTAGTGAATGGGTTTAGAATGAAGATGAAATGTGCAAACGATTTGAAGAAGAGCTTAATGAAGACGTCAAGCTATTGATTGGAATTCTGGAATTAAGAGAATTTACGGTGTTCGCTGAACAGGCATACAAGGTCGAGGAATTAAGCAAGGAAAAGAAGCAAGTAGAAAGGGAAGCTCGAGTTCTGAGGAAAAGATTTTTTAGCAAGACGCAATCATCTGCTTCGAAGAAATCAAAGAATTATCATGAACATTTTGCTACATCAAGGGAGTATTTAGGAAAGGAACAGAGTTCTAAACGTACTAACCCGAGGTCTTCGTCTTCTTTCAAAACCAGTGTTGCGAGTGGTGGAAACCCCAAACCACGATGCAATGTCTATAATAAATTGCATTTCAAATAGTGCTGGATGAGAAGTGGGGCTTATTTTAAGTGTGGTTCTCTCAACCATTTTCTTAAATATTGCATGGAAAGGGTTGAGAAAGACATTGAACAGACCCTAAAGCCGAGTAATCCTATCTCGAGGGGTAGACCACCACGGTATTCTGAAAATGTCAGTGGTAATCATAGTGCTGCAAATGATTCAACAGTTAAATCCAAGGCTCGGACTCTGGCAATAACATATGCGTTACGTGCAAGAGAAGATGCCTCAGCACCATATGTTATCACTGGTACATTCTCTCTGCGTGATACTAATATTATTTCTTTGATTGATCCTAGTTCCACGCATTCATATATATGCACAAAATTTGTGTCTGATAAAAATATGGTTGTTAAATTCACCGAATTGGTGGTTAAAGTTTCAAACCCATTGGGTCAGCATGTTATGGTGGATAAAATTTGTAAGAATTGTCCGTTGTAATAGAGGGTCACTACTTTATGGATAATTTGATGTTGTTACCCTTTGATGAATTTGATGTGTAACACCCTAACCCGTATCTGTTCCCGAAACAAGGTTACAAGCGTTAACAATTTTCAGAACATTTCCAGACAAATCATGTAAATTACTATTCATTAACCAAGATTGTTCAGGACGTCCCTTAAATAGACCCTCGAGGCATAATACGAATATTAGAATCGATTCAAGACTTAATCAAAAACATTAAGAATTTTTGTGACATTTTAAAAATTTTCCAAGGTGCAGGGCTCACACACCCGTGTGGTCCAAGGGGCATGCCCATGTGACCCTTAGACACACCCATGCTTCGTGTCCAATTTCAGTTGCTCTCTGACTTGTACCCCATGGCCATGCCACAAGCCCGTGTGCTAGACCATGTGGTAAATTAATTTACTTTAAATTAGGTGCATGTTTCACATAGGCCATGGCACACGCCCGTGTCCAAAGCCGTGTCACCCACAAGGCTGAGACATACGCCTGTGTCTCTGCCCGTGTGCTCAATTTTGAGCATTCTACTTTTCAAAATTAAAGTGCAGGGGACACACGGCCAGACAACATGCTCGTGTACTAGGCCGTGTGTAGACACACGCGTGCGTGTCTACCCGTATGGACAAAATAATGCCATTTCCTAGCCTCATCTCTCACCCAAATTTTCCATCTTCCTGCACCAACATTTACAAGTATAATCCAACCAATTACAAGTATAATTCAAGCCAATTTCTACCTTCCAAATTGATACATTTCATCATATATTTGTGTTTAATGACTTAACTTTATGTAACTTACATAATGTGCAAAATTAGACTTTCATACTTATCATTTTAGTTAATGTATTGACTTTACCACAACATATATCAAAACATAAGTATATTAGCCATTCCAATGGCTTAGTTTCATTCATCATTTACATATCATCATTTGATTTATTTAGCCTATACATGCCATTAACAAAATAAGATTTTCATTTATACCAAAATGACAGTTTGATTGTGTGATGATTTGCTTTGACCAATCTCCAACCTTCACGGTCTTTGAGCACTATAAAATAGGGAAAATAAAATCTAATAAACATATTATGCTTAGTAAGCTCGTATAACAAAAATTAAACTTACCCATTACATTCAATATATTAATCATACATTACATGGTTTTCATCAATTTGGCAATTTGCCTACTCACATACATTCAACCAACACGTTAGTTACAAATATACCAACATGCATATATGAGCTCATCATGCCATATCGTATTTTATTCGTTGAATCATTGAGTTTCCGATGGATATTTTAAATAGTACAGTCACGGTGTACAATTTCATTACCCGTCAATTCATGACTAGTAGTACCTTATAGGTACACTCTCGAACCACATATTACATAGTAGGATTACCAGTCCAGGCTAAATTCTAGCTATAACATATACTTTAAGGGTTTTGTTGGATTACCAGTCTAGGCTAAATCATTTATATGATAAAGAATTCCCTATAGTGTTCATTATGGATTACCAGTCCAGGCTAAATCCTAATTGAAACATATACTCGAGAGGCACATTTCGGATTACCTGTTCGCACTAAATCCATTTTGTAACACATGTAGTTTTAACAGGGAAATCACATTTATACATTGGAATTCAACATTCATTAGGAATTTTACCCTTTATCAATAAATTTTCCACCATAACCCATTCCATCCATTAAAATTTTCATACACTTCATACATTCAATTTCATACAACATATTCAATGTAATATAAAATTAAAAAAAAAAACACATTTTTATGCAAATTTAAGTTATATGAACTTACCTTGATATTTGTTCGTATTTGAAATCTACTAATCAGAAATCTTTTCCTTTCTTCGATCTAGCTCTTTTTTTAGTACTTCTGGATCTATATAAATGAATTTAATCATCAATTAAATCAATTTCATATTCTATTGAACTCAATTTACAATCTAAGCAAAAGTACCATTTTGCCCCTATATGTAATAGCCCGGTTTAGACCCTAGTCAGAACAGTGGTTTCGAGACCACAAATTTAAGTTTAGGAAAATATTTTAATATTATTTTCTGTGTTTACAGTATGTGATTGAGCATGTGTGAAAATTTTGTGTAAAAATTTTATCGATCGTGTGTCGAATTATGAGAAAGGACTTAATCGCGTAAATTGTAAAAGTTGTGTGCTAATTGTTAAAGTGCTAATTTGATATGGCTTATTAAAGGAGATGCCCTTATGTTGATATTATACCATTAAATAGTTAATGGATGATAATGGCATGGCAATTGGTGTTATTATTAAGATTCATTAAGGGTAAAATGGTTAAAATGTCAATTATGTTATATTAAATAAAATATTAAGTAAAATACATGTTTGTTTCATCTTTTCTACCACTGATTGTTGAAGAGAAGAATAGCCGTGGAAGCATTTTAGGTTTCGACACATCCATAGCTTGATTAAAGGTCTATTTCTGTTCGATTTTAATAATTTCTATGTTTTTGTGATCGTTGCTTAGTCTACTATCAAACCCATGCTTTAATTTTAGAATTTGATGGTGATTTTGAGTTATACATGAGTGCTTGAAATTTGTGATAGTTGGTGATGAAATATGAAAGATATGTGATAGATTAACATATTCTGTCTCTGAATTTTTGGTCAATTTGAGTAATTTGGGATAAATTGAGACAAGTGTAATTCGAGGGACTAAAATGTGAAATGAATGAAATATATTGGCTTGTATGAGCATAGTGAAAATTTGCCTAAGCATATGTGGATAAAAATTTTATGTATTTTATGGTTTGATGAATTAGGGACTAAAGTGTCGAAATATGAAAATATGAGGGCTATTTAAAATGCCCTAAATATGTGTGTTTGGAATAAATTGAATGAATTGGTGATTGGATGAGTTAAATTTAAATGTGTATAGACCAAGAAAGGAGAGGTTCGGATCGAGATCGAGGCAAAGGCAAAGTGCTCAATTAATTGACCATTTTGGTATTTTGACATCCGAGGTAAGTTCAGATATAATACTTGTTAAATTATATTTTTGTGATGTGAATTGAATGAAATTATATATAATTAAGATATTAGAAATGCTATGTGCGGAATTGAATTAGATGGCACTAAGTGTGCGAAATTAGAAACGAGACAGAGCTGATTATTACTGCGTGTGTAAAAGATAGAAGCTTCGGCTTATTAATTTGGCACTATGTGTGCGATACCGATATAGTTCAATTTAACATAATGGCATTAAGTGTGCGATGATGATTATGTTTCAGTTATGAATTTGGCACTAAGTGTGCGAATAAATCAAAAGAATAGAAAAGGTTGAACAAGATGTAATATCGACTAATTGAGTAGCATGAACGGTGAGTAACTATGTGTTGAGCAAGGTATGTTTCAACCTATGTGGTTGAGGATAGTTTTAAAAGTTGAATGAATAGATATTCGAGCATATGGTTGAGATTGATGATGCACCTATTTGTGCATTTATGTATGTGATGGTTTAAATCATATATTGATGTAGTATTATTGAGTAGTATGTATTGTATTACGAATTTACTAAGATTTTGAAAGCTTACTGTGTGATTTATTTCCCTATTTTACAGTGTCAGTAAAGCAAGCTCGGATCTGGGAATCATCAGCATCTCTATCACACTATTAGCAATCTATTTTGGTACTTTGAAAATGTAACACCCCAAACCCGGCCTAGAAGTTAGGCCCGAATCGAAATGTCACATTAAAGGCACAATTCAAAACGGTTTTGCTAATTAAGAAATTAAGGCCTAAAAGCCCAAGATCTAATAGACTTCATTAATTAAAGATAAAAAAACCCATTTTTATTACTTTAAGCATTTAGTAAACCAAGTTTGAACATAAGAGCTTACTTCGATTTAATAATTAAATAAACATTTGATCTCAAAACCCAAATTAAATCTGAAGTCAAAACAGAGTACAAGGTCTTATTACGTCCACTGAAAATTAAGTAAACAAAACATTATTTTGAATCAAATAAATGAAAATTCAAGCCTCTTGTAGTGTGGCCATCTCCGAGTCCTCTCCCACGTCGAGTCATCTATTCGGGATTACCTGAAACATTAAATTAAAGGGGTGTGAGTTTCGAAACTCAGTGTGCACAACCCTTGGAAAACAAATCACTTACAAATGTCCACATTGGGCCTAAGCCCTATCAAAATTAGTGGTCTTGGGCCTTATCCCATAATGACCTCATATCATATCATATCGTATCATTCATAAACAAATAATGCAAAACCCACCCCAAAATCCTTGACTACACCATTTCCTTCCAACCTTATGACTCTTGTGGGAATTCTAGCTCGACCCACCCCTCCGCTACACACCAAGGGTAGCCCGATTGTGGTACTACCGAACGTTGCAGCAAAGCTGCTAATCAAATATTAGGCTTAAAGCATCCGATGGATCCATACCATACGACCATGCGATCCTAGATCCATACCATACGGCCATGCAATCCTCAAATATTAACACAGAGTCATCATATATATATATATATATGTTAGGCACATAGCCACGATAAATATGATTGGAACAAAGCCATAATAACAGCACAAAGCCTTCGGTATTGGCACAAAGCCCATATTAATGGCACACAGCCGTCAGTAACATAATCGGTGTAGCATGGTTGCTCGGTGGGTAAAAGTCTGCGGTGGATCCATACCATACGACCATGTGATCCTGGATCCATAGAATACGGCCATGCGATCCTCAAAACTTCCTCCGTACCATACTTCCCACCCATATGCATCATAAGCAAAATATCACATGAATGCATCAAACACACAAGTAACCTCCATAAACTTATATTCGTCACAAAGGAGTATTTTCGTCATTTCACTACCTAGGGGTATTTTCGTAATTTTACCCTACAGGGTATTTTGGTAATTTCGCAAATAAATCGGGTATTTTAGTAATTTCACAAACTGGGGGTATTTTGGTAATTTTACAAATCGGGGTATTTTGATAATTTTACAAATCGAGGGTACTTTGGTAATTTCACAAATCGAGAGTATTTTGGTAATTTTGTAAATTGAAGGTGTTTTGGTAATTTCACAAATCGAGGGTATTTCGATAATTTTGCAAACTGGGGGTATTTTGGTAATTTTACAAATCGGGGTAATTTTGGTAATATCACAAATCGGGGGTATTTTGATAATTTTGCAAACCATGAGTATTTTGATAATTTCACAAATTGAGGGTATTTCAATAATTTCACAAATCAGGGGTATTTCGGTAATTTTATAAATCGAGGGTATTTTGGTAATTTCATAAATTAAGGGTATTTTGATAATTTCGTAAATCGGATGTATTTTGGTAATTTTGTAAATTAAGTACTTTGGTAATTTCACAAATTGAGGGTAATTCGATAATTTCATAAATTGGGAGTATTTTCGTAATTTCGCAATTCGGAGGTACTTTGTTAATTTTGCAAATCGGGGTATTTTGGTAATTTCACAAATCGGGGGTATTTTGGTCTCTTTCGGGTTTTAGCTATGAACTTTGGCCCATCAACAAGTCTTCGCGGCTAAAGTGAACAGACACTACGCACTGTATGATTCGAGAAAAGAGGAGGTGGGCTACTAGGGTCGACTTAAGTACCAAGCTCTCCTAGATCCAATCCTGAACATGCGTATGCCCGTTGCCACACCCTAACCCAGCGACTTGTTCACAGACATGTTTAATTAGAGAAATTAAGTCCTATGAAATTTAAGAGTTGTTCAAACTAGACCTAGGGTCCATAAACCCTAACATACATGTCCACGTCCCCATAAGCCCATCAAGCCCAAATCACTCCTTTACGACCCATTAGGCCCAAATCTCATTATATGGCCTATTAGGCCCAAAACAAATCCAATTCATGTATCATGCATGACTAATTCAACTCGTATAACCAACCAAACCATTTCATCAAACTTATCCTCAGGGCCCACCGGGCCCATTTAGCCACTTTCGGCTTTTTGGCTTTTCGGCATTGCCGATATCGTGTGTGAAGTGCTTGTACACACCTGGTAACCACGCGCGCTACAAACCCCTTAGTCACGAACCTACAATCGACATCACCTAACGATTAATCATAACTTAATATACACTTATCAAAAACTGAAACCTCACCGTAACCTTACTGTGCACCTCACGTTATAGTAGCCCTTCCTTTGCTACTATTGGCAATTATCCTCTAGATCTGCACCCAAACGCCTACCAAGGTATATTAACTGTCCTCATAGAATGCTCTATATATAGCTAGCGTCTCACCTTCCTTCTTTGTATCTTACCGATGTAGGATCCCTCCTTTAGTAGAGTTTAAATCGACTCAAACTCTTCTCGTCCAATCCGTAAAATAAATACTCCCTTGCTTGTTATGAGATTCGAACCCAAGCTCCCTTGAACCATTAATGATGCCTTGCCACTAGACCACTCACTTCCTTGTGTCTAAAATCATGCGCAACTAAATATAACCCTATGGCAAAATTCTAGAGTCCATTTAAAAAGAAATCCCAAAATACAAGAGCCAAGACTTGAACCTTGGACCTCCTTCCTTCCTTGTGGCGTCACCCCCTTGTCCCTTATGTGGCATCACTTTGCCACTACACCACACACTCCAATTATGTCATTTTTTTCCACATTTTATTCTTAAAGCCTACCTACTAACACCCAGGGTTTTATTCACCTAAAACCAAAATTTTCCTAAAGCCAAAGTTTAAACCCGGGACTTCATAGAAACCCTCTAACGTTCCAAAATCACTCACCTAATAGGTCCAACTAGCACTAAAGCCGTTCTCTTATTCTCAAAAATTTTAAACGCTCCCATGCCCAAGGCCCAATGGGCCCAATTCTTCTAGGCCCAATTTTGGGATGTTACAGAAACTGTGTATAGTTGATTATGGCATGTATAGGCTAGTCAATGTGGCATGTTTTGAGTTGTATAGCCTTACCATGTGATATGGCTTGGAAATTGAATGTTGTTAGTCTATATTTGAAGCTATGAAAACTATGATTTTGGTTTGATATAGTGAGATTGGAATTGGTATATTTCATGCTTGAATTGGTTGATGAGAATGGCATATTAAGTGTGAATTTGTAATATGATTAGATAATCCATAGTGACAGTATTTCAGATTTGAAATTGGTTGTGTTTGGATGAGTTTAATTGAGTAGAAATGATGTATAATTTAAGATGGTATAATTGATGATGAATTGGTGTCATTATTGGTATATTTAAAAGCATTTTGAGGTATGATTTTGTACTAGTTTGCAGTTGTGAATGATTAACTATGTGGGAGGAAAATTTGACCTTGAAAATGGCCTATAATTGCCCACACGATTGAGCACACGAGAGTGTGGCTCGACCGTGTTGTTTAAGTTTGCCAAGTGAATCAAGTCAAGCTCAACCATGGGCTAGAAACATAGGCGTGTGACTGGTCGTGTGGTGCAAGTTAGTATCGACCACGGGTGAGGCACACGGGCATGTCTCAAGCAGTAGGTATGCCCTGTTTTGCCACAGCTTGGACACATGGGCGTGTCTGAGGCCATGTAAGGCACACGGCCTACCGACATGGGTGTGTGACCTCTGTAACTGAGAAAAATGTTTGAATTTCAAAAATTTTCATAAGTGTTCAGTTTAGTCTCGGCCTATTCTAAAGCATGTTTAAGGTCTCGATGACCTTACTAAGGGACTATATGGTTATGTTTGAATATGATTAAATGATAATTGACTTGGTGTCGTGAAATGGATACGACATGTTTTGATTGTTCGGTAATGCCATTTAACCCTATTCTAGTGACGATTTTGGGTTAAGGGTGTTACATTTTATTGGTATCAGAGCTACGGTTTAGTCGATTCTATGACTAATGTAGTGCGTGTGAGTCTAGCTATACATGTCATATATATAATTGCGATAGTGTAATGAATCTTGACAGCTAAAAAACACAGGGTCTATGATTTTTAAAAAGCTGTTCTTTATATAGAATGATTCCCATTTCAGTCGATTTCTTCATTCAATTCAATGATTGACCAAAATAAATTTATTATTTAATAAATAATAAAATAAATTGCATGAACTTAGCTCAATCAAATACTAATATTGATTTTTTATTTGTATGCAATGATTTGGTCTAATGAATTCGTCCATTTAGATTGTATCCATGTGAGATAATGCTATATAAAAAATAAAAGGAAGAGACGAATTTACATTACAAAAAACTAGTAATGGATCCTAATCGAGCAATTACTGATGATGTAGAGAGTAACGCGTGCTGCTCCCGCTCAAGGGATAGTGCCGACCACATCTAGGCCAAGTGATGGTAACCAAGAGTGAGAGGCTAAGCAAGCCTTCTTTCGAATGATGAGTGAGTGGTTCTCGGAGATTGTTCAAACAAATCTAACTGCTCCACAACCTCCACCCCTACAAGTGCCTATTATGCCACAGGTTGTAGATCCAAATCGATTGAATAAACCTCCTGTGGATAAAATCTGAAAGTATAGGGTCGAAGAGTTAAGGGCCACCGTTGATGATGATGCTGAGTGAGCTTAGTTTTGGCTCGAGAATACAATCGAGTGTTCGATGAGATGTCGTTGACCCCTGATGAATGCATTCAGTGTGCAATTTTCTTGTTGAGAGATACGACTTATAACTGGTTGAAGACGTTGACATCAGTGGTTCCGAGAGAGAGAATCACCTGGGATTTCTTTCAAGTTGAATTTCAAAAGAAGTATATCGGTCAACGATTCATAGATCAGAAACGTAAATAATTTCTTACGCTGAAACAAAGCTGTATGACAGTTACAGAATATGAACGGGAGTTTGTGAGACTGATCCAATATGTGCAGGAATGTGTTTCGACCGAAGCTACTCTATGCAAATGTTTCATTGAACGGCTGAATGAAGACATTAAATTATTGGTTGGAATACTTGACATAAATGAATTTTTTTTGTTAGTTGAAAGAGCCTGCAAAGCCCAAGAGCTCAATAAAGAAAAGACGAAAGTCGATTCTGAGGCTAGTGATGAAAGAAAAAGATTGATGAGTAAGTTTTCTCAACCTTCGACGAAAAGATTTAGTGATGCAAGCAATCAATCAAATGCTTCATTTGGACATTTGAATAGAGACCGTGCAAGATAAAGTGTTGGTTCAAGAGCTCAAATTCTGACCGAATCAAGTGTTGGAAGTGTCAAAAGTAACAAACTCGAGTGTAGACAGTGTGGAAGACGACATGTGGGAGAATGTTGGGGCAAGTATGATAATAGAATTTGCTACAAATGTGGATCACGAGATCATTTCATACGAGATTGCCTAAAGTTAGCTGAGGAAGAAAATGTTCAGAGTGCGAGACTAAGTAATATGACGACTAGGGGTAGACCACCAAGAAACACCGAAAATGTAAGTGGAAGCCAGGGAGGGACTGTTGATACAACTATGAGATCTAAGGCGAGAGCACCTGCCGAGCCTATGCTATACGCACGAGAGGAAGCATCATCTACAGACGTCATCACTGGTACTTTCACTCCATTTGATACTGATATGATTGCATTGATAGATCCAGGTTCTACTCATTCCTATGTGTGTGTGAATCTAGTGTCAAGTAAGACTCTACCTATTGAGTCTACTGAATTTGTGATTAGAGTATTGAACCCTTTAGGCAAGTGTGTCTTAGTGGATAAAGTGTGCAAGAACTGTCCATTTGTTTCGTGATGTTTGTTTTCCAGCTAATTTGATATTGCTACCATTCGATGAATTTTATATAATTCTGCGTATGGATTGGCTCACTTTACATAATGCTATTGTGAATTGTAAAAGAAAGAGTATTGATTTGAAAAGTCAGAATGGTGAGATAGTTCAAGTTGAATCCAGTGATTTGAATGGGTTACCAGTTGTTATATCATCTATGAAAGCTTTGAACTATGTGAAAAAGGGTTGCGAAGCTTATTTGGCATGTGTCATTGATACAAAACTGTCTGAAAAGAAAGTTGAATCTGTACTAGTAGTTTGTGAGTTTCCAAATGTGTTTCCTGAAGAACAACCAAGATTAACTCTGATTCGAGAAGTTTGGAATTGAATTGGTGCTAGGAATGACTCCTATCTCAATAGCTCCGTATAGAATATCACCAACGAAATTGAAAGATTGAAGTATCAGTTGCAAGAGTTGACCAATAGAGGATTTGCAGGACTGAGTTTTTCACCCTGGGGTGCTCCTATATTGTTTGTAAAAAAGAAAGATGGCACTATGGGAATTTGTGTTGACTACCAGCAATTGAACAAAGTGATGATAAAGAATAAATATCCGTTGCCTCGTATTGATGATTTATTTGACCAGCTGAAAGGAGCTACAGTATTTTCAAAAATAGATTTGAGATCGGGCTATTATCAGTTGAGGGTTAAAGAAATAGATGTGCTAAAAACTACTTTCAGAACGAGGTATGAACTTTATGATTTCTTAGTTATGCCTTTCAAATTAACGAATGATCCTACAGTGTTTATGGATTTGATGAATCGGATATTCAGAACGAATTTGGATTGTTTTGTTATGGTGTTCATTGATGACATTTTGATTTACTCATGTAATCAGACATAGCATGTCGAGCATTTAAGAATTGTGCTACAGACTCTGCATGAGAAGCAATTGTATGCAAAATTTAGCAAATGTGAGTTTTGGCTGCGCGAGGTTGGTTTTCTGGGGCATATTGTATCAGCTGCGAGAATACAAGTTGATCTGAGTAAGATCTCAGCTATTTTAGAATAGAAGTCTCTGAGAAATGTGTCTGAAGTCTACAGTTTTCTGAGACTAGCGGGATATTATAGACGGTTTGTGAAAGGCTTCTCGATGATTGCTACTCTGTTATCAAAGTTGCCACAAAAAGATGTTAAATTCGAGTGGTCAAAAAAGTGCCAGAAGAGTTTTGAACAGTTGAAAGCATTGTTGACAAAAGCACCAGTGTTAGTTCAACCTGAATTGGGTAAAGAATTCATAGTTTTCAGTGATGCATCGTTGAATGGTTTGGGCTGTGTGCTAATGCAAGAAGGCAAAGTCATTACTTATGCTTTAAGGCAGTTAAAGCTGCATGAAAAGAACTATTCGACACACGACCTTGAATTAGCTGTGACTGTATTTGCATTGAAGATTTGGCGTCACTACTTATTTGGTGAGAAATGTCATGTTTATACTGATCATAAAATTTTGAAATATCTGATGACTCAGAAAGAATTGAATTTGTGACAGAGAAGATGGTTAGAGTTGCTGAAAGACTATGATCTCATGATTGATTATCATCCGGGTAAAGCTAATGTTGTTGCTGATGCTTTGAGTCGAAAGTCTATATATGCTTTACGAGCAACGAATGCTCCGATAGATCTGTGTTATGATTCAGTTTTGGCTGAGTTAAAAGTGATGCTGATGTCCGTACATCAGATTTGCAATGCCCAGAAAAGTGATGTTGAAATGATGGCCAAATGAGATTAGTATGAATTGAATGTTGATTTGGAATTTCGAATTGATAGTGATGATTGTTTGAGATTCAGAGACCAGATTTGTGTTCCAAAGAATTCAGAGTTGATTCAGATGATTTTGAATGAAGCTCACAATAGTCATTTGACTCTGCATCCGAGGAGTAAAAAAATGTATAATGATTTGAAACTATTTTTTTGGTGGCAAGGTATGAAACGGGACATCTCTGACTTTGTGTCGAAATGTTTAATATGCCAGCAAGTTAAAGCTAAACATTCGATTTTGTCCGGTTTGTTACAGTCGATTATGATTCTTGAGTTGAAATGGGAGATGATCACAATGGACTTTGTGTCAGGATTGCCTTTATCTCTGGGAAATAAAAGATGCAATCTGGTTGATAGTTGACAGATTGATGAAATTAGCTCATTTCGTTCCGGTGAGAACAAATTATTCACTTGATAAATTGGCTGAATTGTATATGGCCGAAATTGTAAGATTGCACAGGGTGCCACTATCTATTGTTTCTAACAGAGATTCGATATTTACCTCGCATTTTTGGAAGAAATTGCAAGAGGCTTTAGGCACAAAGTTACATTTTAGTACTGCATTTCATCCGCAGATGGATGGCCAGACTGAGCGTATTATTCAGGTTTTCGAAGATATGTTGAGGTGTTGTATTATTGAGTTCAAAAGTACTTGGGAGAAACATTTGCCGTCGATTGAATTCATATACAATAATAGTTTTCAATCTAGCACTAAAATGGCATCGTATGAAGCTCTTTACGGTTGAAAATGTTAAACTCCATTGTATTAGACTGAGCTGAGTGAGAATAAGATTCATGGGGTTGATTTAATTAAAAAGACTGAGCAGAAAGTGCAAGCGATTCGTGATAGTTGAAAGCGGCTTCAGATCGTCAGAAATCCTATGCAGATTTGAAACGAAAAGTTATCAAAGTTGAGGTTGGTGACAAAGTGTTTTTAAAAGTGTATCCGTGGAAAAAATTACTTTGATTTAGCCGAAAAGGTAAGCTAAGTTCGAGGCCGTATGAGATCATCGAAAGAATAGGGCCGGTTGCTTATAGATTGATGTTGCCACCTGAGTTAGAAAAGATTCATAATGTGTTTCATGTATCGATGCTTCGTCGATACAGATCTGATTCGCCTCATGTGATTACTCCTACTGAGGTTGAAATTCAGTCAGACTTGTCATATAGTGAAGAACAGATTCGAAATTTAGCACGAGAGACCAAAGAGTTAAGAAACATAAGAATTTCCTTAGTGAAAGTGTTGTGGCAAAAACACAGAGTAGAAGAGGCTACATGGGAGCCTGAAGATGCTATGAAAGGGCAATATCCACATCTATTTACTGGTAAGACTTTCGGGGACAAAAATCCTTAAGGGGGAGAGTTGTAACAACCAGTTTAGACCCTAGTCAGAATAGTGGTTTCGAGACCACAAATTTGAGGTCAAGAAAATATTTTAATGTTATTTTCTATGTTTACAGTATGTGATTGACCATGTGTGAAAATTCTGTGTGAAATTTTTACCGATTGTGTGTCGAATTATGAGAAAGGACTTAATCGCGTAAATTGTAAATGTTGTGTGCTAATCGTTAAAGTGCTAATTTGACATGGCTTATTAAAAGAGATGTCCTTATGTTGATATTATACCATTAAATAGTTAATGGATGATAATGGCATGGCAATTGGTGTTATTATTAAGATTCATTAAGGGTAAAATGGTAAAATGTCAATTATGTTATATTAAATAAAACATTAAGTAAAATACATGTTTGTTTCATCTTTTCTACCACCGATTGTTGAAGAGAAGAATAGCCATAGAAGCATTTTAGGTTTCGGCACATCCATAGCTTGATTAAAGGTCTGTTTTTGTTTGGTTTTTAATAATTTTTAAGTTTTTGTGACCTTTGCTTAGTGTACTATCAAACCCATGCTTTAATTTTAGAATTTGATGGTGATTTTGAATTATGACATTGATGAGTGCTTGAGATTTTTGATAGTTGGATGAAAGATATGTGATAGATTAACATATTTTGTCTCTAAATTTTTGGTCAATTTGAGTAATTTGGGCTAAATTGAAAAAAATGTGAATTAAGGGACTATAATGTGAAATGAATGAAATATATGGGCCTGTATGAGCATAGTAAAATTTCGGCTAAGCATATGTGAATGAAAATTTTGTGTATTTTATGGTTTGATGAATTAGGGACTAAACTATTGAAATGTGAAAATGTGAGGGTTATTTTGTAAAATGGCCTAAATATGTGTGTTTGGAATAAATTGAATGAATTGGTGATTGAATGAGTTAAATTTAAATGTGTAGAGACCAAGAAAGGAGAGGTTTGGATCGAGATCGAGGCAAAGACAAAGTGCTCGATTAATCAACCGTTTCAGTATTTCGACGTCCGATGTAAGTTTGAATATAATACTAGTTGTTAAATTATATCTTTGTGATGTGACTTGAATGAAATTATATATAATTAAGAGATTATAAATGCTATTGAATTAGATTGCACTAAGTGTGTGAAATTAGAAACGAGACAGAGCTAATTAGCACTGTGTGTGTGAAAAGATAGAAGCTTCGACTTATTAATTTGGCACTATGTGTGCGATACAGATATAGTTCGGTTTAACATAATGGCACTTAGTGTGCATTGAAAATTATGTTTTGATTATGAATCGGACACTAAGTGTGTGAATAAATCAAAAGAATAGCAAAGGTTGAACGAGACGTAATATCGAGTAATTGAGTAGCAAGAATGGTGAGTAACTATGTGTTGAGCAAGGTATGTTTGAACCTATGTAGTTGAGGATAGTTTTAAAATTTGAGTGAATAGATATTCAAGCATATGGTTGAGATTGATGATGTTCCTATTTTTGCATTTATGTATGTGATGGTTTAAATCATATATTGATGTAGTATTATTGAGTAGTATGTATTGTATTACGAACTTACTAAGCTTTTGAATGCTTACTGTGTGATTTGTTTCTATGTTTTACAGTGTCAGTCAGGCTAGCTCGGATCCGAAAATTGTTAGCATATCTATCACACTATTAGCAATCTATTTTGGTACTTTGAAAATGTGTATATTTGATTATGGCATATATAGGCTAGTCAATGTGGCATGTTTTGAGTTGTATAGCCTGACCATGTATATGGATTGGAAATTGAATGTTGTTAGTTTATATTTGAAGCTATGAAAATGATGATTTTGGTTTGATATAGTGAGATTAGAATTGGTATATTTCATGCTTGAATTGGTTGATGAGAATGGAATATTAAGTGTGAATTTGTAATATGATTAGATGATGCATAGTGGTAGTATTTGAGATGAGAAATTGGTTGAGTTTGGATGAGTTTAATTGAGTAGAAATGATGTATAGTTTGAGATGGTATAATTGATGATGAATTGCTGTCACTAGTGGTGTATTAGAAAGCATTTTGAGGTATGATTAGGTTTTGGTTTGAGGTTGTGAATGATTCAATGTGTGGGAGGCAAATTTGGCCTTGAAAATGGCTTATAATTGCCCACACAGTTGAGCACAAGGGCATGTGGCTCGACCATGTTGTTTAAGTTTTCCAAGTGAGTCAAGTCAGGCTCAACCATGAGCTGGACACACGGGCGTGTGACTGGTCGTGTGGTGCAAGTCAATGTCGATCATGGGCGAGGCACACGGGCGTGTGTCAGGCCATGTGGACAAGTCAGTAGGTATGCCCTATTTTGACACGGCTTGGACACATGGGTGTGTCCGAGGCTGTTTGAGGCACACGGCCTACCCACACTGGCATGTGACCTCTGTAACTTAGAAAAATGTTTGAATTTTAGAAATTTTCGTAAGTGTTCGGTTTAGTCCCAGCCCTGTTCTAAAGCATGTTTAAGGTCTCGATGACCTCACCAAGGGATTATATGGTTATGTTTGAATATGATTGAATGATAATTCACTTGGTGTCGTGAAGTGGATAAGAAATGTTTCGATTGTTCGATAATGCCTCTTAACCCTATTCCGGCGACGGTTTCGGGTTAAGGGTGTTGCACTATACTTTTCATTAATTCAAATTTTGTTCCTAGGCTTGAAAATTGAAATTCATCCAATTTGATCCTTGTTCCAAGTCTAATCAAAATTCTAATATAACTTTTATAGCACATGAATCCAAAAATTTCAAAATTTTCCACGGGTTTTACCATTTTTAAATTTAGTCCCTAAGTTAAGTTTCCATCAAATTTCCCTTTGTAAAAGTTATTTATCTATCAACAACTTTTCATTTTGTACCATTAACTTTTAAATTTTAGCATGTTCATCCATGGAAAATTTTCTATACTTTGATATCTATTCAAATTAACCCCCTAAATAGAGAAATTAAGCTTTCCTGATAAACCGTAAAAGTAACATATTTTAGGCCGACATTTAGTATGCTTTTGGATGATTTAGCCCTTGATTTATGTAAAAATGTGCTTTTAATCCTTTCTTTCATGTTTATACTTAGGAAAGCACCGAGGATAAAAAGAACAAGAAACGGGCTTAAAATGGGCCAATTTGGGCCAAAGAGGAAATTGACATGGCCTGGACTTCAAGCCACACGGTCGTGCCTTGACGATTAGCTAAGACACGGGCATGCCATAATTTACACGGCCGTGCACCAATCAACAGAATCGAGACACGGTCTAAAAAGGATTTACACGGGTGTGTACCATGGCCGTGCCCCTACCACGGGGGAGAGCAATTTCACTCGGATTTGGATACTTTGAGGCAAAGAAACACATTCCAAAGCCTATTCAAACACCGAGTAGGAAGTATACTTGAGTTGGGACACTTAGAGGCCAAGTAAAGCATTCTAAAAGTCTATATAAACACTCTAAGTGTAACCTGAAAAGGGGATGGTTAGCTAGGCCAAAGATCCGAGCCAGAAGGCCAGATTTGTAGGAATTACTCCAAGATAGCCAGCTGATCCATCTCAAGAAGCTGAAATTCTATTCAAGACGGCAGATTTCTCCTTCAATTCCTTCAGGGGGTTTTAGGGATTTCTTATGTTTTGTTTTATCTTTTCTCTTGAGATGTTGTCTTTATTTGTTATGAACTAAACCCTTTAGATACCTGAAGGGGATGAAAACTAGATGAACCTTGTTATTGATTTCTGAATTATATGATAAATGTTTAGTCTGTTCTTAATTATGCATGCTTAATCTAAATTTGATGTGCTTAGGTGGAGGAGGAATAGACCCTTCTTAAGAGTAGATCTAGCATAATTAAGCGGAGTTGATCGTACGCCTTGAGATAGGGTGACGAGATTTTGCCGGATTAGGGTGAAACCTAATATGGGAGTCCATAGATCGATTTACTACTATTCTAGGGTTCCACTAATTAACCTAGGGTTAGACGTTATTCACCTCGAGAGATGATTTAATATACGTTAGGGAGCTTTACTAATCAAACTAAGTGAATAAATCGTATGGTTCAGTGTTAAATAACAAGTGAAGTCTAGGTGGATTCTTCCTGAGGGTATCATCGTGATCAATTGAGTTTTCTTCAAGTTATTTCTCAATTTGTTCCTTTTGTCTTTGTGTCTTTAGCTTAGTAGTCGTTAAATTAGATTAAATCAACCAATTACTCTATATTTTAGGCTAAATAATAAAAAGAAAGTGAGTATTAGTACTTTTAGTTCCTTTGAGTTCGAAAATCTGGTCTTGCCTAAGCTATACTACTGTTCGATAGGTACACTTGCCTTTAATCATTGTCAAAGTTAGTTTCCAGGTTCGATCCCATTCATTATAAATTTTAAAACTCGACAAAACAATGATCAAGTTTTTAGCGCCGTTACCGAGGAACTAAAATATTAAGAAAGCTCTATTTTTATTACTTTAGCTATTATTTTTATTTTTATTTCAAAATTCATTTTATTTCATTATTTTTTGCTAATTTTATTTCATCCTTTTCCCTAGCAGGTACCTCTTGATCGCTAAAATCAGAGCTTTAAATTTTATAAATAGAATGATCAAACCTGGAAACTAACTCTGACAACGACTTAAAGGCAAGTGTACCTGTTGAACAGTAGTATAGCTTAGGCAAGACCAGATTATCGAACCCAAAGGAACTAAAAGTACTAATACTCACTTTCTTTTTATTATTTAGTCTAAAATATGGAGTGATTGGTTGATTTAATCTAGTTTAACGACTACTAAGCTAAAGATGCAAAGACAAAAAGAACAAATTAGGAAATAACTTGAAGAAACTCAATTGATTACGATGATACCCTTAGGAAGAATCCACCTAGACTTCACTTGTTACTTATTACTAAATCATATGATTTCTTAGCTTGATCTATAGGACTCCCTAACCTATATTAAACCCTCCCTCGAGGCGAATAACGTCTAACCCTAGGTTAATTAGTGGAACTCTTGTTCGCTTATAATAACCCCCTAGAATAGCAGTAAATCAATCAATGGGTTCCCATATTTGGTTTCACCCTAATCTGGCAAAATCTCGTAACCCTATCTCTAGGCATTCGATCAACTCCGCTTAATTATGCTAGATCTACTCTTAAGCAGGGTCTATTCCTCCTCCACCTAAGCACATCAGATTTGGATTAAGCAACATAATTAAGAACAAACTAAGTATTTATCATATAATTTAGAACATAATAACAAAATTCATCTAGGTTTATCCCCTTCAGGTATCTGAAGGGTTTAGTTCATAATGAATAAAAACATCTCAAGAGAAAAGATAAAACAAAACATAAGAAATCCCTAAAACCCCCTAGAGGAATTGAAGGAGAAATCTGCTGTCTTGAGTAGATTTATGGCTCTTCGAGATGGATCTTCTGGCTATCTTCGAGTGATTCCCACAAATGTGATCCTCCTGGCTCGGCTCCTTGGCCTAGCTCACCGCCCCCCTTTCAGGATACACTTAGGGTGTTTATATAGGCTCTTGGAATGCTTTACTTGGCCTCTAACTGTCCTAATTTAAGTCTTCTTCTTACTCGATATTTGAATAAGCTTTGGAAAGTGTTTCTTTGGCTCTAAGTATCCAAATCCGAGTGAAATTGCTCTCTCCCGTAACGGCACGGCCATGGCACACGCTCGTGTAAATCGTGGTTGGGCCGTGTCTCGATTCTGTCGATTGGGGCGCGGCCATGTAAATCATGGCATGGCCGTGTCTTAGTTAATTGTCGAAGCACGGACGTGTGGCTTGAAGTCCAGGCCGTGTCTATTTTCTTCTTTGGCCAAAATTGTCCTGTTTTAAGCCCGTTTCTTGTTCTTTCAATCCTCGGGTGCTTTCTTGAGTAGAAATATGAAAAGAAAGGATTAAAAGCACCATTTACATAAATCAGGTCTAAAACATCCTAAAAGCATACTAAATATGGGGTTAAAATATGTTACTTTTACGGTTAAAATATTGCTACACTATTGGCGAAACTACTTTAGAATGACACCAAGTTTGAATGGTCTGGGAAGTGTTAGCAAAACTTTGATCAGTTGAAAGTGTTTTTGACCGAAACCCTTGTGTTGGTTCAGTCAGAGTCTAGTAAGGAATTTGTGATTAGTGATGCTTCATTAAATGGTTTAGGTTGTGTTTTAATGCAAGAAGGCAAAATGGTAGCTTATGCGTCGCGACAGTTGAAACTGCATGATAAAACTTATTTGACTCATGATTTAGAGCTTGTAACTATTGTCTTTGCTTAAAATATTTGGTGATACCTCTTTACGGAGAACAAAGTCATATCTTTATAGATCATTGAAGGCTAAAGTATTTGATGTCACAAAAAGATCTGAATTTGAGACAACGTAGATGGCTTGAATTGTTGAAAGATTACAATTTGATCATCGACTATCATCCAGGAAAAGCTAATGTCGTTGTTGATGCTCTAAGTAGAAAATCTTTGTTTGCTTTGCGAGCTTTGAATACATGGTTGACATTGATTAATGATGGTTCTATATTAGTTGAATTAAAATCTAGACTAACGTTTCTACAACAGATTTGTAAGGCTCAGAAAACTGACGCTAAATTGATCGCAAAATGGAGAGAGATTGAGTTGAAATCTGATTTAGACTTTCACGTTGGTTCAAATGATAGTTTGTACTTCAGAAATATGATTTGTGTTCCGAGGAATCCTAATGTTATTCAGAAGATTTTACAAAATGCTATTAGCAGTATCTTATTGATATATCCTGGTAGTAATAAAATGTATGATGATTTGAAACAGATGTACTGGTGACTAGGTATTAAATAAGAGATTTCAGAGTTCGTATCGAAATGTTTGATCTATTAGCAAGTTAAAGCATAGCATCAAGTACCTTCTGGTTTATTACAATATGTGATGATTCCAGAAAGGAAATGGGAACGTGTTGCGATAGACTTTGTGTAACAGACCGAATTTGACCCTAATCAGAATGGTGGTTTCGGGACCACGAATCCGAGTCCGAGAAAAATTTTAATATTTTATTTTGTGTTTATTATGTGTGAATTAAAAGGTGTGAAAGTTTAGTAGAGAAATTTTATTGTTTAAGTGCTCAATTTGATAAAAGGACTTGATCGCATAAAGAGTAAAAGTGGCGGGGCTAAAGTAAAATGTACCTTTTGATTGTGGCTTTTTAAGTGGATGTCCTAAAAGGACAATTAGTCCATTTCTTTAATAGTGGACGACAATGATATAAAATAGTTAGTAGGATAGATTTAAAAATTTTATTTTATTTGATAAAATAAGGTATTATGAAATAATATAATAATAATGTTATATCATTAAAATATAAGAAAACAAACATCATCATCTTTACTTTGTTATCACGAAAATAAAAGAAGAAAAGAAGGATTCAAGCTCTCCATCATTCGGCCTTCTTGCATGTTCTAATAAGGTTAGAGATTTAGCTTAATTTTTATAAATTTTAACATTTTGAAGTGGTTAACATGTATAGTTACTAGCCCATGTTCGAATTTTGATTTTGGTGGTATGTTTTAAGTGTTGCAATGGATGAATTCTTGAGGTTTATGATGCTTGATGATGTTAGATGATAGATAGGTTAAAAATTAGTATATTATGTGTTGGAAGTTTTGGTGAATTTGTGTTTTTAGGGCCAAATTATAAAAATAAAAATTTAGAGGGGCTTAATTGCAAAATAAATGAAAGATATGGACTTGTATAGTCCTCATATATATTCGGCCCTTAAGGAGTATGGGGAAATTTGATGTATTTTGAGTTTTATGCAAATAGGACTAAATTACAAAGTTGTGAAATACTAGGGGTAAAATAGTAATTTGCCCATTTATAAACTTAGGGACTAAATTGAGATGAATTGTGCTTGAATGAGCTAAATTTAATGTGTTTTAGATCAAGAGCAAGAAAAAGGAGTTAGATCGGGGAAGAGCGAAGGTTCTCGAATAATGGATTCGCACGACCTATCGACAACCGAGGTAAGTCCTTAAGTTTGAAATTTGTTAAAGAATTATTCATGAACTTATTAAATGATAATGTTTGATGAATTTCAGTATATAATCATGTTATAGCTGAATGTATATATGTATATTAGATTGATTTCATAAATTGATAATGTGATATGAATAAGTGTATCAATGCGAATTGTGGGATTGTATGATGAAGTAATGATTAATTTGTTTAAGGTCAATAAGTTTAGTTGAATTGGATATGTAATATAGATATGAAGTGTGTGTGGAATGATTGATCACATTGATATATTTGGGCTTAGTGCCTAGCAAGCCTTGTCTTGGGTGATATATTCGGGCTTAGTGCCTAGCGAGCTTTGTCTTGGTGATTCATTTCGGGCTTTAATGCCTAGCGAGCTTCGTCGGGCTTTAATGCCTAGCGAGCTTTGTCTTGGTGTTGTTTATTGGGATTTAATGCCTAGCGTGCTTTGTGCGATGATTCATTTGGGCTTTAATGCCTATGAGCTTCGTGCTTGGTGTTGTTTATCGGGCTTTAATGCCTAGCGAGCTTTGTGCTTGATTCATTTCGGGCTTTAATGCCTAGCAGGGCTTCGTCTTGGGTGTTTAAATCTCGGACCTTTGGTCTAGTAGTTTTATATCAATGGTTTTAATATGAGCTTATGCTTATGAATGAAATGGTCTAGTTATGATGGTATTTGAACAAGCTAAGGTTTATCCTTTGTAGTGTTAGACTAAAAGTCATGTATCGAATCAAGTTTATGATATAAGTGATGCTTCTTGAATAATCAAGTTGATAGAAAGGTGTTTATATATATATTTGTTTGGTACTTAAGATATGTGATTAGAAAAGATATTGAGTTGGTATGATTACTTGCTTACTTAAGTTTATTATATTGATATGAGAAATTTTACTTATATAAGTTTGCCCATGAGCTATACTATACATATAGATAAATGTATATATTCAATTATGAACCCTTATTTTAAATGTGTATAGAAAGTATTATTCAGGTTGAAGTGAAAATATATATGTATTGATTAGCAATCCGGGCACCATTGCTAAGTTTTATATTTTGAGTGTATGTTGAATATTATTAGCTAGATGTGAACTTTGATAATCGGCCATGGTAGTTTATATGTGTTTTGTCGGTTCATAAATTGTTAATAATGCTATTCTATTCAATCTAATTGAATACCTAGTTGAGCTATAAAGCTGCTTAAGACTTACTAAGCCAGCGAGCTTACTCATTTATGTTTGTGCTCTATTTTATAGATCTATAATTCAATTCTTGGCTCGGGGATCATCAAGGCGATCAACCACACTATCACTCTCTTGGTATAGTTATGTTTTGTAAACTTTTAATCAAAGGCATGTATAGGCTTCGTTTTGATAAATAATGAATGATGTCGGATTGTAAATATAAATATAGCCTTGCGAACAAGGCTGTTGCTTTTGGTTAAGTTTCGGTTTCATATTTGATATGGTAGCTTGCATTAAAATACCGGTAGATATGTGCATGCAGTCATGATTTAAATCATACATGGGAAGCGATCATATGTTATATCGTGAAAGTTTAGTTCATATTATGTTATGGATGAAATACTCATGGCCTAAATTATATATGGGATTTGTTTATGGTATAAATATATATATATGTATGGTTAAGGTATAGAGTTTAAATAAATTGAGTAAGGAAGTTATAAACTAATTAATCATATTTTGTTGTGAAACAGTTTTAGTTACAGCAGTGAGGTGATTTTGAAAAATCACCAAAATAGGAGAAATTGAATTAGAAAGTGAATAAGAAATAGAATTAAATTTTATTGTGTCTATTTTGATATGAAAGAAACAAGTTAGGCAAATGAATTATATATTATGAGATATTTAAGTTTTAGTGAGACTTGTCCTGAATGAATTCGTGAGTCCCTGTTCTGTCTTAGAAAAATTGTTAAAATTGTACAAAATAATTATGGAGCATATTTATATGTTTAGAATACCTAATGAGTCTATTTTGATTGGAATTAACAAGGACATTATTGAAATTTTGTGCAATGAGATAACAGAGTTTTTGTAAAGATAGGTCAGAATTATCAAACAGTAAAATAGGGGTAACTTTGATGAATAAACTGTACTAATTGGCCACATGAAAAATTATGGAAAAATTATGGTAAAAAGTTATATGAGTCTAGTTTCAATAAAAATTTACGGATCTAAATTTCGAGTTTTTTAACTCGAGTTATGGACAATTTAGTCAGCCTGACGCAATTGGACAGCTTTAAATTTTCATGCCCCAAACTAGTAGTCAAGTCTAGTAATGCCCCATACCGACTCGGCAAAGGTTTCGGGTAAGGGTGTTACATTTATTAGTATCAGAGCTACGGTTTAGTCGATTCTAGGACTACCGTAGTGCGTAAAAGAGTCTAGCTATACATGCCTTTGAATTTTATATGTGATAGTGTGGTGACTTGACAATTTCAATTGTATTTTATATAGTAAATTGATTACGATCTGATAGAGCCGTGGCCGATGATGTGGAGAGTGTCGCGCTGGTCTTGCACATGGATCGGTGCCACTAGACTCTCAACCGATTACGGGTAACCACGAGGGAGAGGCTAAACAAGCCTTCTACCAAATGATGAATGAATGGTTTACCAGTTTATTGAGAATAATCCAGCAGTACAACAACCTCCACCCGAATAATCCAACTCCGGTACCTTCAAACACCCGATGATAGATCCAATGAGATCTAGTAGGCCTCATTGATAAAATTAGGAAATTTGGGGCGAAGAATTCAACGCTAATGATGATGATGATGCGAGAGCGGCTGAAATGTGGCTTGATAACACTATTCGGTACTTGATGAGCTATCTTGCACTCTAGATGAATGTTTAAAATGTGCTATATCTTTGCGGGACCGCCTATCCTTGGTGGAATACACTAGTATCGGTGGTTCCAAAAGAAAAAGTGACGTGGGATTTCTTCGAATGAATTCCAAGAAATATATCGACCGAGGTTCATCGACAAGAAGCGTAAAGAATTTCTTGAACTAAAAGCAGGGCAAATGACCGTGACTGAATATGGGCGAAAATTTGTCAGATTGAGCCGATATGCTCCGGAGTGTGTATCAACTGAAGCCATTATGTGCAAAAGGTTTGAAGACGGTTTGAATGAAGATTTGAAGTTGCTAGTTGGCATTTTGAGATCAAAGAATTTATCACACTAGTCGAGCGAGCTTGCAAAGCTGAAGAGCTTGGGAAAGAGAAAAGAAAGGCTGAGACAGAAGCTAGAGACACCCGTAAAAGATCATCGGGTAAGAATTTCCATTCCACATCTAAGAAGTTTAGAGATGACTTCAGTCGACACGAAGCTATTTCAGATTCATTTAGACACGATCGACCTCCAGTGGGCTCACGAGCTACCTTAATGGCCAGTGTTGGTAACGTCCCACGAATCGAGTTGAATGTAAACATTGTGGAAAATGGCATCACAGGAGTTGTAGAGTTCGTGACCGGTCTTGCTTTAAATGTGGATCCTCGGACCATTTTATTCGAGAGTGCCCAATGTTAGTTGGTAGAATCTGACCTGAACTCTAGACCGAGTAGTGCATCGATGCAGGCGGACCACCCGAGCATTCGGCAATGTAGGTGGTAGCGAGAGAGGACAAAGAACACAACGATCGATCTGAGGCTAGAGCTCCGGCTAGAGCTTATGTTACTCGAGCTAGAGGATCTTGCTTCTCGGATGTCATTCTGATACGTTCACCCTTTATGATACTCTGTGATTGCATTGATTGATCTGGTTCGACCCATTCATATGTATGTGAAACTACGGTATTGATAAGACTCGCCAGTTGAGTCTCTTGAGTTTGTGATTCGTGTATCCAATCCTTTGGGTAGATGTGTGTTTGTTAACAAAGTGTGTAAAGTTGCCCATTGATGATTCGGGATTTTTGCTTCGATCGATTTAATCTTTGTTGCCTTTCGATGAGTTTGATATAATTTTGGGAATGGGTAGTTAACCGCATGACGCGGTGGTGAATTGCAAAAGAAAGCTTATTGATTTGAGACATCGAGCGGTGAGATCATTAGAATTGAATCCGATGATATAAGTGGGTTTCTATAGTTATATCCTCGATGTTAGCAGGAAGTATGTGAGAAAAGGGTGCGAAGCTTATTTGGCTTATGTCTTGGATAATAAATTGTGAGAAAGCAGATTGAATCCGTCTGGGATTGTATGTGAATACCTAGATATGTTCCTGAAGAACTACGGTTTACCCCGATCGAGAGATTGAGTTTGGCATTGAACTAGCTCAAGAACGACTCGATCTCAATAGCTCCATATCGGATGGCACCGTGAGCTAAAGAGTTGAAAGCACAGTTGCAAGAGTTAACGAGATAGGGGCTTTGCGACCAAGTTTCTCTCCTTGGGTGCACAGTTCTTTTGTAAGAAAGAAAGATGGAGCGATGCGAATGTGTATTGATTATCGGCAACTGAATAAAGTAACTATAAAGAATAAGTACCCGTTACCTCGGATTAATGATTTGTTTGATCAGTTGAAAGGGGCTTCAGTATTTTCGAAGATAGATTTGAGATCGGGTTATTATCAGTTGCGAGTCAGAGATACAGATGTGCCAAAGGCGTATTTGGACGAGGTACTGACATTTTGAGTTTTGGTAATGCCTTTTGGGCTTACTAATGCACTACTTTGTTTTATGGATTTGATGAATCGGGTTTTAGGCAGGTTTTGGATCGATTTGTGGTGGTGTTTATTGATGACATATTGATCTACTCCAAAGATGAAATTGAACACGCTGAACATTTGAGGTTAGTGCTACAAACTTTGCGAGATCATCAATTTGTATCTGAAGTTTAGTAAGTGTGAGTTACGGATGAAAGAGGTTAGCTTTTTGGGACATGTGGTTTGACATCGGGCATTCGAGTTGATCCGAACAAAATCTTGGCTATACTTGATTGGAAGCCACGAAAAATGTTTAGAGATTGAAGTTTTACGGGACTTGTGGGTTGCTATCGACGATTTGTGAAAGATTTTTCTATGATAGCTACCCGTTGACAAAGTTCTTGCGAGAAAGATGTCGGTTCGAGTGGTCGGAAAAATGTCAGAAAAGTTTTGATCAGTTGAAAGCCCTTTTGATGGAAGCTCCAGTGTTTGTTCAGCCTGAATCGGGTAAAGAATTCATTGTTTATTCGATGCTTCTTTAAATGGTTTGGGCTGCGTTTTGATGCGAGGAAGGCAAAGTTGTAGCCTACGCTTCAAGACAATTGAAGCCGCGAAAAGAAATTACCCGACGCATGACTTAGAACTTGCGACCATTGTTTCGCATTGAAAATTTGGCATCACTATTTATTTGGCGAAATGTCACATTTATTCGGATCATAAAAGTCTAAAGTATCTAATGACTCGAAGGACTGAATTTGAGACAACGCGGTGGCTAGAACTGTTGAAAGACTATGAATTGGTGATTGACAATCACGGGAAAAGCTAATGTTATTGCGGATCGTTAAGTGAAATCATTATTTGCTCTTCGTTGCCTTTGAATGCACAGATGGCTATGTCTGGTGATGGTTCGATCATAAGCGGAGTTACAAGCAAGACCGATGTTTATTCAACAAATTTGTGATGCATGAAAGTTGATAAAGATTTGATTGCTAGTCGAATTGATTGTGAAAATGGTACAAAATCGATTTTGATTGATGCAAATGATTGTTTGAATTTTAAAAGCAGAATGTGTGTTAGAAAAACTCAAATTTGATCTGAGATGATTTTGAGTGAGGCCCATAGTGGTCGATTATCTATACATCCGGCTAGTACAAAATGTATAATGATTTGAAAGCAGATTCTATTGGTGGTAGGGCATGAAGCGGGATATATCGAATTTGTCTCGAAATGTTTAATTTGTCGACAAGTAAAAATTTGAACATCAAGTGCCATCCGGACTACTTGACCAATCATGATACCGAATGGAAATGGGATAGAATCATAATGGATTTTGTATCCGGTCTCCCTATGACACCAGTAGGAAAGATGCCGTCAGGTTATAGTTGATAAGGTGACTAAATCGGCTCATTTTGTGCCGATCGTCTGGACTATTCACTTGATAAACTAATTTGAATTATGCGTATCACAGTTGTGAGATTGCATGGTGTCTGAGATCCATTGTTTGAGACGAGACCAGAGATTCACATAGCGGTTTTGGAAGAAGTTGCAAGAAGCTTTAGGTACTAAACTTCATTTTAAATCTGACCTTCCATCCATGAACAGACGGATCCGTCAAGCGAACTATTCAAATACTTGAGGACATGTTGAGATGTTGCGTTCTCGAGTTTGAAGGTGCGTGGGAGCGACACCTACCTTTGATTGAATTTGCTTATAATAATAGCTTTCAATCAATTGTCAAAATGGCACCTTATGAAGCCTTATCTGGTGAAAATGTCGAACACCATTATATTGGGTGAGCTCGTGAAAATGAGATACAGGGTTGACTTGATTAAAGAGATGAGAGAAAGTGGCCATAATCAAAGATAATTTGAAAATTTGCATCGGATCGACAAAAGTCCTATCTTGATTTGAAGCGTAAAACATTGAATTTCGGTAGGAGATCGTGTATTCTTAAAAGTTTCCCGTGGAAGAAAGTACTCGATTTGGTCGGAAAGTCAAGTTGAGTCAAAGATTTATCGGACCGTATGAAATCATTGAGCGTATTGGGCTGTTGCTTATAGATTGAGATTGCCCTCGAGTTAGAAAAGATACATGGCGTATTTCACGTTTGATGCTTCGTAAGTATAGATCGAGATCCGTCTCATGTGATCCTGCCGTGATTGAAATCCAATCCGATTTGACATATGATGAAGAACCGATCCGTATCTTAGCTCGAGAAATAAAAGAGTTGAGAAATAAGAGAATTCGTTAGTGAAGGTCCTATGGAATCGTCACGGAGTTGAAGAGGCTACGTGGGAGCTGAGGATTCAATGAGGCAACAATATCCAACCTTGTTTAACGGTAAGATTTTCGGGACGAAAATCCTTAAGGAGAATTATAACAGACCGAATTTGACCCTAATCGAGCGGTGGTTTCGGGAACACGAATCCGAGTCCGAGAAAAATTTTAATATTTTATTTTGTGTTTATTATGTGAATTAAAAGGTGTGAAAGTTTAGTAGAGAAATTTTATTGTTTAAGTGCTCAATTTGATAAAAGGACTTGATCGCATAAAAAGTAAAAGTGGCGAGGCTAAAGTAAAATGTACCTTTTGATTGTGGCTTTTTAAGTGGATGTCCTAAAAGGACAATTAGTCCATTTCTTTGATAGTGGACGACAATGATATAAAATAGTTAGTAGGATAGATTTAAAAATTTTATTTTATTTGATAAAATAAGGTATTATGAAATAATATAATAATAATGTTATATCATTAAAATATAAGAAAACAAACATCATCATCTTTACTTTGTTATCACCGAAAATAAAAGAAGAAAAGAAGGATTCAAGCTCTCCATCATTGGCCTTCTTGCATGTTCTAATAAGGTTAGAGATTTAGCTTAATTTTTATAAATTTTAACATTTTGAAGTGGTTAACATGTATAGTTACTAGCCCATGTTGAATTTTGATTTTGGTGGTATGTTTTAAGTGTTGCCATGGATGAATTCTTGAGGTTTATGATGCTTGATGATGTTAGATGATAGATAGGTTAAAAATTAGTATATTATGTGTTGGAAGTTTTGGTGAATTTGTGTTTTTAGGGCCAAATTGTAAAATAAAAATTTAGAGGGCTTAATTGCAAAATAAATGAAAGATATGGACTTGTATAGTTCTCATATATATTCGGCCCTTAAGGAGTATGGGGAAATTTGATGTATTTTGAGTTTTATGCAAATAGGACTAAATTACAAAGTTGTGAAATACTAGGGGTAAAATAGTAATTTGCCCATTTATGCGCTTAGGGACTAAATTGAGATGAATTGTGCTTGAATGAGCTAAATTTAATGTGTTTTAGATCAAGAGCAAAGAAAAATGGAGTTAGATCGGGGAAAGAGCGAAGGTTCTCGAATAGCCAATTCATACGACCTATCGACAATCGAGGTAAGTCCTTAAGTGAAATTTGTTAAAGAATTATTCATGAACTTATTAAATGATAATGTTTGATAAATTTCAGTATATAATCATGTTATAGTCGAATGTATATATGTATATTAGATTGATTTCATAAATTGATAATGTGATATGAATAAGTGTATCAATGCGAATTGTGGGATTATACGATGAAGTAATGATTAATTTGTTTAAGGTGAATAAGTTTAGTTGAATTGGATATGTAATATAGATATGAAGTGTGTGTGGAATGATTGATCACATTGATATATTTGGGCTTAGTGCCTAGCAAGCCTTGTCTTAGGTGATATATTCGGGCTTAGTGCCTAGCGAGCTTTGTCTTGAGTGATTCATTTGGGCTTTAATGCCTAGCGAGCTTCGTCAGTGTTGTTTATCGGGCTTTAATGCCTAGCGAGCTTTGTCTTGATGATTCATTTCGGGCTTTAATGCCTAGCGAGCTTTGTCTTGGTGATTCATTTGGGCTTTAATGCCTAGCGAGCTTCGTCTTGGTGTTGTTTATCGGGCTTTAATGCCTAGCGAGCTTTGTCTTGGTGATTCATTTCGGGCTTTAATGCCTAGCGGAGCTTCGTCTTAGGTGTTTAAATCTCGGACCTTTGGTCTAGTAGTTTTATATCAATGGTTTTAATATGAGCTTATGCTTATGAATGAAATGGTCTAGTTATGATGGTATTTGAACAAGCTAAGGTTTATCTTTGTAGTGTTAGACTAAAAGTCATGTATCGAATCAAGTTTATGATATAAGTGATGCTTCTTGAATAATCAAGTTGATAGAAAGGTGTTTATATATATATTTGTTTGGTACTTAAGATATGTGATTAGAAAAGATATTGAGTTGGTATGATTACTTGCTTACTTAAGTTTATTATATTGATATGAGAAATTTTTAAGTTTATTATATTGATATGAGAAATTTTACTTATAAAAGTTTGGCCATGAGCTATACTATACATATAGATAAATGTATATATTCAATTATGAACCCTTATTTTAAATGTGTATAGAAAGTATTATTCGGTTGAAGTGAAAATATATATGTATTGATTAGCAATCCGGGCACCATTGCTAAGTTTTATATTTTGAGTGTATGTTGAATATTATTAAGCTAGATGTGAACTTTGATAATCGGCCATGGTAGTTTATATGTGTTTTGTCGGTTCATAAATTGTTAATAATGCTATTCTATTCAATCTAATTGAATACCTAGTTGAGCTATAAAGTCGCTTAAGACTTACTAAGCCAGCGAGCTTACTCATTTATGTTTGTGCTCTATTTTATAGATCTATAATTCAACTCTTGGCTCGGGGATCATCAAGGCGATCAACCACACTATCACTCTCTTGGTATAGTTATGTTTTGTAAACTTTTAATCAAAGGCATGTATAGGCTTCGTTTTGATAAATAATGAATGATGTCGGATTGTAAATATAAATATAGCCTTGCGAATAAGGCTGTTGCTTTTAGTTAAGTTTGGGTTTCATATTTGATATGGTAGCTTGCATTAAAATACCGATAGATATGTGCATGCGGTCATGATTTAAATCATACATGGGAAAGCGATCATATGTTATATTGTGAAAGTTTAGTTCATATTATGTTATGGATGAAATACTCATGGCCTAAATTATATATGGGATTTGTTTCTGGTATAAATATATATATGTATGGTTAAGGTATAGAGTTTAAATAAATTGAACAAGGAAGTTATAAACTAATTAATCATATTTTTGTTGTGAAACAGTTTTTAGTTACAGCAGTGAGGTGATTTTGAAAAATCACCAAAAATAGGAGAAATTGAATTAGAAAGTGAATAAGACATAAAATTAAAGTTTATTGTGTCTATTTTGATATGAAAGAAACAAGTTAGGCAAATGAATTATATATTATGAGATATTTAAGTTTTAGTGAGACTTGTCCTGAATGAATTCGTGAGTCCCTGTTCTGTCTTAGAAAAATTGTTAAACATTGTACAAAAATAATTATGGAGCATAGTTTATATGTTTAGAATACTTAATGAGTCTATTTTTGATTGGAATAAACAAGGACATTATTGAAATTTTTTGCAATGAGATAACTGAGTTTTTGTAAAGATAGGTCAGAATTATCAAACAGTGAAATAGGGGTAACTTTGATGAATAAACTGTACTAATTGCCCACATGAAAAATTCTGGAAATATTATGGTAAAAATTTATATGAGTCTAGTTTCAATAAAAATTTACGGATCTAAATTTTGAGTTTTTTAACTCGAGTTATGGACAATTTAGTCAGCCTGACGCAATTGGACAGCTTTAAATTTTCATGCCCCAAACTAGTAGTCAAGTTTAGTAATGCCCCATACTCGACTCCGGCAAAGGTTTCGGGTAAGGGGTGTTACACTTTGCATCAAGATTGCCCATATCTGCAAGAAATAAAGATGTTGTGTGGCTTATTATAGATCATTTGACAAGACCCACAAATTTTATTCCAGTGCGTACAGATTATTCACTTGAAAAATTGGCAGAATTGTACATTTTTTAGATTGTTAGACTACACGGTGTACCAGTTTCTATTATCTCTGATAGGGATCCACGCTTTAATTCTTGATTCTAGAGAAATTACACAAAGGTCTGGGTACTCGACTACATTTTAGTACAGTATTTCATCAACAGATCGATAGTTAGTCTGAGCGAGTAATTTAGGTACTCGAGAATATGCTTTGATGTTGTGTTTTAGAGTTCAAAGGTAATTTGGAGAAATTTCTTTCGTTGGTTGAATTTGCATACAATAACAGTTATTAGGCAAGCATTAAAATGGCACCGTATGAAGCTTTGTATGGTCAAAAATGTTGAACTTATTATACTAGATTGAGCTGAACGAAGAAATAGTTATTTGGTGTTGATTTGATTCGAGAAACCATAGAAAAGGTCAAAGTAATATGTGACAGTTTGAAAGCTGCTTCTAATCGTCAGAAATCTTATATAGATTTGAAAAGGAAAGATATTGAATTTCAAGTCGACGATAGAGTATTTATAAAAGTATCACCTTGGAGAAAAGTTCTTCGTTTTAGCCAAAAGGGGAAGCTTAGTCCGCGATTCATTGGTCCATTTGAGATCATTGAGAGGATTGGGCTAGTGGCTTATCGTTTGGCTTTACCAAAAGAATTAGAGAAAATTCTTAATGTGTTTCATGTGTCGATGTTACGATGATATCTATTAGACCCTTCGCATGTGATTTCACCTATAGATGTTGAGATTCATCAATATATGATGCATAGTGATGAACTGATCAGAATTTTAGCTCAGAAAGTTAAAGAGTTAAGAAATAAATGTATAACTTTAGTTAAAGTTCTCTGGCAACGTCACAGAGATGAAGAAGCTATGAAAGTACAACACCCAAACCTATTTTCTAGTAAGATTTTCGAGGACGAAATTTCCTTTAGGGAGAGAGTTGCAATAGCCCATTTTCAGTGGTTTTGATACCACAATTTTGATGGGTGAATTATTATTTTATTATTTATTTAATGTCTACAGTATAATTTTTAGATCATATTAAAATTTCGTTTAAAAAAATTTGATGTTTGAATGGTTAATTAGGTGAAAAGGACTAAATCATAAAAAGTGTAAATGTTTAGTTCTATTAGATAAATGGGTCTAATCGCTATGAAATCTTAAACTAAGGGACTTGAATTGTAAATAGACCATTTAATGATAAGTGGATGTGTGTGGCATGGTTTTATTTAAATTTTGTTAGTTTTTAAAGGTTAAAATGGTAATTAGGTAATTAAAACTTAAATTAAATAAAACGAAAATTGGTTCATCTTCTTCAAATGTTCTTTCCACCGAAAATTGAAGAGAAAAACCTCCATTTTTGTGCTTGAAGTTGGCTAGCCTAAGTGTGTGCATGTAAGTGATTCCGAGCCCTATTTTTAGTGATTTTTATGTTTTTTTTACTTTGTTTTAGCTTAATCTAGCTAGCCTGAGGGTTAATTTGCCAAAATGTTAAAGGCTGATGGTTATGCCATGAATGCTTTTGAATGAGTTTTGATGTTAAATGATAGATTATGAATCTTTGTTGAAAAATAAACAAGTTCTGTGGAGTGATTTTTGATAAATTTTGGATATAATGATTAATTTGTTAAAGGTATTAATTCTAGGGTTTTATTGTGAAATGATGATAAATATGGGTTTTTCAAGGTCCCTTGCATATTTGATTAACATGGATTTAGATTAAAATGGTTAGATTTTAAGTTATAAGCTTAAGGATTAAATTATGAAAAGTTAAAATGTTAGGAGGAATTTGATAATTTTGCATAAATATAAAATGTGGATTAAATTGAATACTAGAAGTATTTAATTGATTGAGATTACCTGTTTAGATCAAGATACATCACATTCGAACTTAGATCAAGGAAAAGCTAAAGTTTCAGTCTAGTTCGATTAAGCTATTACGCCCTAATTGTCGAGGTAAGTTCGTATGAACGATAATTGTGTTAATGTTATTTAAATTGAATGTTTACCATGTTATGCTTAATGTAATTGGATTGACATATAAATGTATCAATGCTATGATGAATTGACGGATTTTGAATCCTAGTTGAACCTTAGGAATTTTAGGATGTAACACCCTTAACCCAAAACCGTCGCCTGAATAGGATTAAGAGGCATTACCGAACAATCTGGACATTTCACATCTATTTTATGACACAAAGTCATTCTTCAATCATACACATTCAATTACAACCATATAGTCCTTTATCGAGGTCTACGAGACCTTAAATACATGTTAGAAAGATGTTGGGACTAAACCAAACACTTGTGAAAATCTTCATAAACATAAACATTTTTAAACACTGTAAATGTCACACGCCCGTGTAGTTGGGCCATGTGCCTCACACGACTACTAGACACGCCCATGTGTCCAGGTCGTGCCAAAATAGAGCATACATACTGACTTGTTCACACGGCCACTAGACACGCCCGTGCGTCATGGCTGTGTACTCTTAGGCTAGATACTAATTTATTCACACGGCTATCTAGCACGTCCGTGTGCCATGGCTGCGCACACTTGGATTGGCTACTAACTTAATCACACGGCTACTAGGCACGCTTGTGTGCCATGACCGTGTAGGAAAAATAGGCCATCTGCAAGGCCAAAATGTCACCCACACAAGGGACAATCCCTACCAGCAATTTACAAATTCATTTCATGCACATTTGGCAACCGAAAACATATCAAATTAATCATCAAATCTCCACATACAATTACAATTCCAATCATGCCAATTTGTAGAACTAAAACTTATATGCATTCAAGCATGATTCATCCACATTTTCTTTTCATATATCCCCTTCTTTGATCAAACATGCATACTCACATTTCATCCATATACTTACCATTAACTTAACCATTTCATAGTTACCAAACCATACCAAAAAATACACCATATTTCATATTTACTGATGCTCATTATCAACACTTATGTAGCCACATCTCATGCCTAATTATACACATTTCAATCATAAACCAAAACAACTAGCCTATACATTCCATATTTAGCTATGTACACATTTCAAAAGTACCAAAGTGAAATTGAATAGTGTGATGATGATCCTCGAAAGTCCCCGAGCCTTCATTAGCTTTGACGATCTATAAAACAGAGCAAACACACACAGAGTAAACTTTCCAAAGCTTAGTAAGTCATATACAAATAAACTTAGCATACAATGCACATAACCATAGTGATACAATGACATTAATGGTTCTCATAACAAATTCATCACATGTATTTCTTTGGCTTATTTGCTTAGCCATATCTTACCACATTCTTCAATTCAAATGTCACATACACATATTGCTCTTTTAAGCATCTCTTCACATATGATTCTATCATTTCATTTCACATATCCATCTTAGTAAGTTCATGTAGATACTTACCTTTCATACACACTTAGTGTACATAACAGGCGTACCTAAAACGGAAATACAATTCACATAGTCGTTCGTATCTCAGATTTTCCCATTGAATCGTTCAAAATCTAATAGGATACGTAGAGTGCTCGAAATAGTCATATAATGCCAACGTCCCAGTTGTGGTCTTACATGTAATCAAATATTGATTCCACTGTCCCAGACAGGGTCTTACACGAATCAATACGATGCCAATGTCCTGAACCTGGTCTTAACGTAACCAAATAATGATGCCACAGTCCCAGACAGGGTCTTACACGAATCTTATATCGATACCAACGTCCCAGATGTGGTCTTACATGGAATCTCAAATCAATGCCAACATCCCAGATGTGGTCTTACATGATATCACACAACAGACACCTATGTCATGACATAGTTAATCCTATCTATTCCTAGGTCCATCGGGACTTCTTGGATGTTAGTAATGTGCCGATCTTATCTCGAATTTCATATATTCAACATCTCATATGCATTCATCACTATCAATAGTCATATGAACATTCATAATTCAATATAAACACATTTATTTGTATATCGACTTACCTCAGATTCAGATATTCGTTCAAACTCGGTTATTCTACTACCTTCGCTTTCCCGCGATCTAAGTCCATTTTCTTCGGTTCTTGATCCATACATATTCAAACATAACCCTTTAATGCATCAACTTATTAATTCAATCCAAAATCATACATTTAGGGCTATTAGTAACTTAACCCTCACATTTGCACATTTTATCATTTTAGTTCATTTTTCACAAAACATCAAATATACAAGATCACCATATATCCATGCTTAGCCGAATGCTAATGTATATCATATAAATCCAAAAATTTCATCAAATTTATAATTTAGTCCCTAAAATAATCATTTTTTTAATTTAGCCCTAATTAGCTAAATTCATCAAATATTCAAGAACAACATATGTTCATTAAACACATATCTTTCATTTAACACCAGTATTTATCACAAAACTCACCATTTCATCAATGGCACATTTCATAAATATCATCAGTTTTTCAAATTACAACATGGGCTTGATAGTAGACTAAGCAACAATCTGAAAAACATAAAAATCATCAAAATTCAAAGTCAAAACATACCTTAATTTTGCTTGTATATGGCCGAAACCTCGCTTATGTTTTCTTTTCTTATTCTTTTATATTTTTGGTCAAAAGATGAATGAATATGGCCATTTTTCATGTTTTATCATTTTATAACATACATATTAATCTATTTACCTTATTAACCTTCCAATTAATAACTTAAACAAACATACATTAAGGGCATATTTGTCCTTTGTCCATCCACTAACTAAATAGCGGTTTAATTGCTTCTTAAAGCCTCCTCTTTTAAAAGCCACAACACATAGGTGCCTTAACAAATAGCATACAAATTTTGCATTTAATGCAATTTAACACATGTTTAATCACCCATCAATCGAACAAAAAATAATATTAAAATATTTCACTAACTCGGATTTGTGGTCCCGAAACCACTGTTCCAACTAGGGTCTAAACTGGTGTAACACCGCATACTCGAGTCTAGGGTTGGGACTGGATACAAGACATTACTATACTTGAACTTTCCTAAACATATATTTAAAGGCTATAAAATTTTGTTCCAAAATAAAAACTTCTCTTTATTAGTCAAACATACATTTCATGGGCCTACGAGGCTTTAAACTTGCATCCGGAGTCTTTCAGAACTCAATAGAAAACTTTTCCTTACAATAGGAGTCACACGCCCGTATGACTTGGGACACCCCCGGGTACCTTTAAGACATGCCCGTGTCCTTCACCCATGGTCGACACTGACTAATTACACACAGCCTTAACACGCCCGTGGCCCTAGACCGTGTGCCATGCCTTGACATACTGACTTAATCACATGGCTTGGAGCATACGCCCATGTGCTAATCGTATGTCACACACAGCCTATACAAACGGTCGTGGGGTTAGCCCGTGGTCTATTCTGACTTAAGACACTAACATGCAGGGAACACACGGCCTAGACACACGCCCGTGTGTCTATTCGCGTGGGCACTTAAAGGCTATTTACCAAGCCAATTACCGCCCTGAAATCAAGATCAATCTCAAGCCAAATTCAACAATTCAAATACTTCGTCTAACATTATAAAAGATACATACATCATTGACATAAATATACATACATACCTAGTCAAACTTGGCCAATCTCTTTAGCAAAATACAAAAGAATGATAAACTTGATAGCCCACACCTTGGCCCTTCTTAAGATATATTTCAAATGAAATGCTTCCTATACATGCCATATCAATATAAATAACATGGCTATACCAAAATAGCGATTGATAGTGTGCTTCGAGCTCTGACTTCAATGATCCACAAGTTAGCTTGGCGGGACTACATAGAAAGAAAGAATTAAAGATGTAAGCATTTAGCTTAGTAAGTTTGCATGTAATGCACATGGCAATATAATTGCTTAATCAAAACTCATTCGTCATAAACAAAGGCATTGCCTAACTCATGTGTTTGAACTTACTTACTATTGAAGATTCTTACATAACTCATGATACTTACTGGTCTCATGCTTGTGAGGTAAACAAGGTACCTGTATCATTTGATTACATAGATCAGCATACTTTACTATGATAAGCATATTCTCAACTTCATCATTCATCACATGTATAATACTCTTAGTTAACTTTAACTAGCAAGACTTGATGATAGCTTTAATTACTTAACTTCTTGCTTTCTCATTTAATCTTTACTATTATGCCCAATGAATTACTATGAATAATTGAGTTTACTGAATCCCATCCCATATGTATCTGGATATCAATGTTGTATCCTTGATATAGTCTTACAATGGGATCTCTTACTTGATATCGACGCCATGTATTGACATGGACTTACACGAGGTCTTCCTTGTGGGTTCCCTTGGGAACTTACCATTGTTATGTCTTGACGTAGTCTTACTTGGTATCTTTACTTTGTCAATACCGAGCCTTGGCTTGGACTTACATAAAATCTTCCTTGATACTCACCAATGCCGAGCCTTGGCATGGACTTACATGGAATCTTTATCTCATGATAAGTTTACAATGCAAAGACTTGTTTTGGACTTACATGACATCTTTGCTTGGAGACTCACCAATGCCATGCCTTGGCTTGGGCTTACATGGGTCTTCATCTCATAATAACTCCTTAATGCCAAGACTTGTCTTGTACTTAAATGATAACTTTCTTGATTGCCGATGCCATGCCTTGGCTTGGTCTTATACGGGCTTTCTTATCTTATGTGGTAGATCGAGTATCCTAAGTAATTCAACTTCAATAGGGACTTTCTCATGCTTAATCTTATTACTTTCTTTGTTTAACATACCATTAAACATTCTCATGAAAGTAATGTATATTTAACAACATAGCAAGCAATACAATGAAAATATTCATGAAGCTTGGAAACCATACAAACCTACCTCAATGTACAAAATGTATGTAGATATTGCAATTTAGTCATTGACTTTGTTCTTGCCTCCGTTTCAGTCCGGGCTTCGTTTCTCTTGATCTATAATAATAATTTAGCTCATTTAATACTCATATTGACTAAATTGACTCATAAATCATAATTTGGAAAAATTTCCATTTTGCCACTAAACTTTCTCATAATTACACTTTTGCCCCTAGGCTCGTAAAGTGATTTTCATTCAACTTTATTAAAATTCATGCTTAGTTGATTTATTTTCTCTACTATATCAATCATCAATGCTCACTATTTCTATTATTTATGACCAATTTCATAACCATCACAAATTAGTCCATACTAACATTTTTCATGAAATTCACATAGGAAAAGATGTTTATCTAACATCAAACTCTCATAATCTTCCATAAAACATCATTTTACAAGCATGTCATACATGGTTATTTTTTTATGGACATGAATTCTAGCTCAACATATAGCTATAAATAGCTAATTCATAATACGAGGACTCTAAAAATACGAAGAATATTAAAAAAGGAGTTAGTATACACTTACTTGCAAGCTTTAAAAATTGAAGAAACCCAGGTATTGAGTCTCTCTAATTTTTGGCACTTGGGGAAGAAGATGAAGAAGATTTTTATTATCTTTTTCCCTTTTTAATCTTTTAATTGGTAAATGACCAAAATGCCCTTCCCACTAATTCTTCATAAAAATCTAACTCATGTCCAATTTTTGTCCAAAATTTATAATTTGGGGAAATTACTATTTAAGGAATTTTAATTAATAATCCAAAGCTATTTCATACAAAAAACTTCTAGAATCTCATATTTTACAACTTTTACAATTTAGTCCTAATGGACCCCTTTAATGCCGATTTCATAAAATCTCTACATAAAACTTTCATAATATTATGAAAACATCTCAAATACTTTAAAAACTCATTTTACTAACTCATATTTTTGATCTCGCACCATTATTCTGACTAGGCCCTAAATCAGGCTGTTACAATCGAACTGTTACAATTCTCCCCCTTAGGGATTTTCATTTCCAAAAATCTTATTGTTAAATAGATTCAGATATTGTTGTTTCATTGCATCTTCAGGCTCCCACATAGCCTCTTCTACTCCGTGTCGATGCCACAACACTTTCACTAACAAAATTTTCTTATTTCTTAATTCTTTCACTTCACGAATTAAGATACGAATCGGTTCTTCCTCATATGTCATATTAGATCAAGTTTCAATCTTAGACAGAGTAATCACATGTGACAGATCAAAGCGATATCTATGGAGCATCGAAACATGAAATACATTATGAATGTTTTCTACCTCAGGTGGTAATAGCAATTTGTATGCAACTAGCCCAACACATTCAATAACCTCATATGGCCCAATGACTCTCGGACTCAACTTGCCTTTACGTCCAAATCATATTACTTTCTTCCATAGAGATACTTTCAGAAACACTTTGTCACCGATCTCTAATTCAATTTCTTTTCATTTTAAGTCCGCATAAGACTTTTGGTGATTAGATGCTAATTTCAGACTATCACGGATCACTTTTACTTTCTGTTTGGTATCATTTATCAAATCAACCCCATGCAGTTTATTATCACTAAGCTCGGTCCAATATAGAGGTGTTTGACATTTACGTCCGTACAAAGCTTCGTAAGGTGCCATTTTAATGCTCGACTGAACACTGTTATTATACGTAAAATCAATTAATGGAAAATATTGTTCCCACGTACCATCAAACTCAAGAATTCAGTATCTCAACATATCTTCGAGAATCTGAATAATCTGCTTGGACTGACCATCGGTTTGCAGATGAAAAGCTGTACTAAAATGAAATTTTGTGCCTAAGCTTCTTGTAGTTTCTTCTAAAACCATGAAGTAAACCTCAGATCTCTATCTGACATAATGGATAGTGGCACCCCGTATAATCTCAAAATATCAGGAACATAAAGCTCAGCTAACTTATCAAGTGAATACTTAGATCTCACCGGAATAAAATGGGCGGATTTCGCTAATAGATCAAATAAAACTCAAATTGCATCTTTCTTTCTCAGAGTTAGAGGCAATCCCGAAACAAAATCCATTGTCACTCTATCCCATTTCCACTCGGGAATTAGAATCGATTGTAGCAACCAGATGGATCTTGATGTTTAGCTTTAACTTGCTAGCAGACTATACATTTCGACACAAATTGAGGTATCTCGTTCCATTCCAGACCACCAATAGTGTTGTTTCAGGTCATGATACATTTTGTACTACCCGGATGAATAGATAGTCGACAGTTATGTGCTTCATTCAAAATTAACTAAATTAACTTTGGGTTTCTTGGAACACATAATCGATCTCAAAATCTCATGCAATAGTCCACATCTACTTGAAATTTTAAATTAGAATTTGAATCACACTGAGTTTGTTTCGCTATCATTTCATTATCAACTTTCTGAGCATCACATATCTTTTGTAAAAACAACGATTTTGCTTTCAATTTAGCTATCACTAAACTATCATCAGAAAAATCTAATGGGGCATTCAAAGTACACAATATAAATAGTGATTTCTGACTTAATGCATCGGCTACAATATTTGCTTTACCCAGGTGATAATCTATCACAAGCTCGTAGTCTTTTAACAACTCTAGCCATCTTCTCTGACGCATATTTAAATCTTTCTAAGTCATCATATATTTCAAACTTTTATGATCAGAAAACATATGACATTTCTCACTGAATAGATAATGCCGCCAAATCTTTAAAACGAATACAATCGCAGCTAGCTCAAGGTCATGTGTCTTATAGTTCTTTTCATGTGGTTTCAATTGTCTCGAAGCATAAGCTACTACTTTTCCTTCTTGCATTAGAACACATCCCAGACCATTCAACAAAGCATCACTATAAATTACAAACTCTTTGCCTGATTCTGGTTGTACTAAAACTGGAGCTTCAGTCAAAACGGCTATTAACTAATCAAAACTTTTCTGACATTTATCGGACCGTTCAAATCTCACATTTTTTTGAAGTATTCAAGTCAATGGGGTTACTATCATCAAAAATCCTTTTACAAACCGACGATAATAACTAGCAAGTCCCAAAAAATTACTGCTTCAGATACATTCTTCGGAGGTTTCCAATCAAGAATAGCATAAATCTTGCTCGGATCAACTCGTATTCCTGAGGCGATACTATATGTCTCAGAAAACCAACTTCACGCAACTAGAATTCACATTACTGAATTTCACATACAATTGCTTTTCTCACGAGCTTGCAACACAATCCTCAGATGCTTGGCATGCTCAATTTAATCTCGTGAATAAATCAAAATGTCGTCAATGAATACAACAACAAATCGATCTAAGTACGGTCTAAAACTTCTATTCATCAGATCCATAAATACAGCAGGATCATACGTTAGTCTGAAAGGCATAACTAAAAACTCGTAATGCCGATCTCATTTTGAAAGTAGTTTTCAGAATGTATGAATCTTTCACTCTTAACTGGTAGTATCCCATTCTTAGATCAATCTTAAAAAACACAGTGGCTCCTTTAACCTGACCAAACAAATCGTCAATCATTGGCAACGGATATTTATTCTTTATAGTCACTTTATTCAACTGAGGATAGTCAATGCACATTCTCATCGTACCATCTTTCTTTTTCACAAACAAAATAGGAGTACCCCAATGTAACATCTAGAAATTGGGCCTAGTAGAATTGGCCCCATTGGGCCTTAGGCTTGGGAGCGTTTAAAATTTTTGAGAACAAGAGAACGGCACTATTTCAAGTTGGACTTATTAAGAAGGCAATTATGGAAAGTTACAGGGTTTCTAGGAAGTTCCGGGTTCAAGTTAGGCCATAGGAAAATTTTAGTGTTGAAGCATTTAAAGGGGAGAAGGCTAGTGGTGTAACAGCCCGAATTTGACCCTAACCGGAATAGTGGTTTCAATGCTTATTATGTGTGAATTAGTGTGTGTGAAATTTTCGTATTAAATTTGATCGTTTTAGTGCTTAATTGTGAAAAAGGATTTAATTGCATAAAAAGAAAAATTTGGTGGTTCATTGTGTAAGTCTTAAATTAAAGGTGGCTTCTTAAATGGAGGCATTAAAAGTGCAATTTAGCCAAAATCTAAACTTAGTGCTAGTCATCATTTGCATGTAATAGTGATTGGAATTATTTTATTAGATTTTATTGTTAAAGTATTAATTAAACTTGATAAAATAATAAAATAATTAAAAGATGAAAATGTGTTCATCTTTCTCCTCAAAATAATCGAAAGTAGCTAAGAAAAAGAGAAGAGAACTTAGCTCCATTCAGCCTTATTAGTATTTAGCTTGTTTTCTTTAAAATTCTTACATCTTTGATATGGTTGTTTTGAGTTTTTATTAGCCCATGCTGAAATTTTTGATTTGATGGTATAATTTGAATATTACCATGAAAGAAAATTTGAGTTTCGAATGGTCAATGATAGAATATAATGCATGGATGTTAGATTAACAAGGTTCCCTTTTGAAAATTTATGAAATTAGCTTAAGGATTATTTATGACAAAATGAAACTTTCGAAAGGGCTAAGGGCAAAAATAATGGAAGAAAGGAATTGATATAAGAACTAGTTGTATTCAGCCCTCAATAGGTATTGGTTAATTCTTGATATTTTGTGTTTTATGGTTTGAGGACTTAACTGAAAAAGTTGTAAATTACAGGGGTAAAATAGTAAAATTATATAATTATGAGTTTTGGATTAAATTGAATAAAAATGATTTTGAATAAGCTTTACTTGGCTTTGTTTAGATCAAGAAAAAAAAGAATTGGATCGAGGAAAAGCTGAATTAAACGAATAGCCGAGAAACTCGAATTCATCGAATTTTGAGGTAAGTTTTAAGCAATTGGATTAATTTGAATTATCTCTATATTAATGTACATTTTTAAGTGACATAAATACTTTTATTTTCAAATTGCTGAATAAGGCATAGGGATTATTGTACATGATAGTTGATGTGGATGGGTAAATACATGTCTTTATGCAATTGTGATAAGGGATTAGATATATACCATTATATATGGAAAAGGAATATTCGGATATGTGTGCATGTAAATATATCCTTGATGATGTCAAATGTGATAGGATGACTTTAAACGTGGTTGCCGAATGTGATAGTACCATGAATATGTATTTATATATATATCGAAATACTTTGGATGGTTGAAACATGTATAAAGGTATATAAATTTTATCAATGTGATAGTGTATAAGATTAAATATTTGTATTGGCCGAATGTATGTTTGCCATAGGTATGAAATGTTGATATGTTTGCATGGGATAAATAATTATAGTTTGAGTTGTAGTTAATTGGAGAACAAGAAATGAGTGATGGTGGTGATTGAATAAATAAATAAGTGTTTAATTGTGTAAGGCCGAATGTAATGGTAAATTATAGGAAGAAACATTCGGGTTGAATGTGCGTATTTAGGTATGTCATATTTATAATATGTAAATTTATATGTTATGCTTAAGTGGAGGTTGTTAATGAGCACCGTGAGCGAAAACGTTAAGTAACAGCTCTGTGTGAGCGATACGTTACGAAAAGTTGGCATTGTGTGTGCGAAAATGATAAGTAACGGGTCTATGTGGATGCGTTACAGAAAGTTGGCACTCTGTGTGCGAAAACGTTAAATAACGGCTCTATGTGAGTGATACATTACGAAAAGTTGGCATTGTGTGTGCAAAAATGTTAAGTAATGGCTCTGTGTGAGCGATACATTACGGGATTTGTACTACGTATGTGGATTTTTGGATTTCCCTAAACAGAAGAAAACAATTAGTGAAGGTAAACGAGGGTGACAGGTATGAACGTTTTATATGATAGTTCATTATATTGGTCTAAATTAGGTGAGCCATTTTGGTTTGAAAATTTAGCATATAAACATTCAGTTTTTGTTTAGAGACCAAGTAAGTATGATATTGGTTAATGGTGACCCATTATGTGTATTGATATTGCAAACTAATCAATGATTGAGTTGAGTTAGTTAGAAGTTATTAAAAATGCTTGGTTATATGTATACTACCTTTTGCTTATGACTTACTAAGCTTTAAATAGTTTACGTTTGTATTTTGGTTATTTTTGGTGTAGATATTTGGAATTGAAGCTCGCACTCGGTGATCCTTGTCGAAGTCAAGCACATTATCACTTACTTTTGGTATTATTATTAGCATTAAACCTTAGAAATTATAGTATGTAATAGCTTGGATACTTTATGGTCTCTTTTGGGTTGGAATGTATATAAAAGCCATGCGAAGATGGCTAAAACTAGGTCATTTTGAACTTGCATGAATTCAGTCATGGTTAAAGCTTATTGTAAATTTATATGTCATGATGGATGCTATTCAAAATTTGATTATGAGATATGGTCTAAATGTCTATAGGATATTTGAATGGTGATAGATATATTTGACATGTTGTTCTAAATGTAGCTAAGTGACTAGAAACATTTGGTAAGGGTTGCATATTGTATATACGTGTGCTATTATTGATACATGCTCGGCTTGTATGCTTTAAGGGTTAAACAAATAATGAAATGAATTGATATAATGGATACATGAAATGTTCGAATAATCATATGTATGTGACAATGCCGAATATAACAAGAAAAATGTTGCTAATGAATTAGTCGTTTTAGTTATTAATATTATGGGTAAGTGGATTAAGAAATGTCATATACAAAAGTGAAGCATATGTATGCAAATGGCATATGTTTAAATGTATGGATGATTTTGAGAATGTGACCATGATAATTGTGAGCGATGTGGTTAATTATATGTGATGGATATTTTCGGGAAATGGTAGTAAAGATTGATATATGTATATTTATGTCTATTCTGGGTTTGATTTAATTTGGAAATGCCTCGTAAACCTAATTCGACGACGGATACGAAGTTAGGGTGTTACATTTGATTGGTATTAGAGCTACAGTTTAGTCGGTTCTCAGACTAACGTATTGCGTGTGAGTCTAGCTATACATGCCATAGTTTATACTGTGATAGTGTGATGACTTATGACAGTGAAATGTGTTTATTTCATTCATATAGTAATGGATCCCGATTCTGAGCAAGCCGTAGCTGATGACGTCGAGAGTGTGGCGCCCATTCCCGTGCAAGGGACCGCGCCAAAGGAATCTCGACCGGCTATAAGTAATCCTTATGAGGGGGCTAGACATGCCTTCTATAGTATGATGAAAGATTGGTTCAATCATTACATACGAACCAATCCGGCCGTTCAACCACCCCGAAATCCGAATATACCCCCTTTAGTACCGGTGGTACCTCCAGTTGCCAACCCTGAAAAAGTAATCAAACCTCCTGCTGATTGCATTAGGAAGCACGGAGCTCAGGAATTTAGAGCTGAGGATGACGATGATGTAGAGAGAGCTGAATTTTGGCTCGATAATACTATTCGCATTTTCGACGAGCTGTCCTGTACACCCAATGAGTGTTTGAAGTGTACCATATCATTATTTTGGGATTCTGCCTACTACTGGTGGAATACGCTAGTGTCAGTTGTCCCCAAAGAAAGGATTTGTGGGATTTCTTCCAGACAAAATTTCGTAAGAAGTATATAATCTAGCGCTTTATTGACTCTAAGCGTAAAGAATTTCTCAAGCTCAAACAGGGTCATATGACCGTAACCGAATACAAGTGCAAGTTTGTGCAACTTAGTCACTACGCTTGCGAGTGTATTTCATCAAAAGCTGTTATGTGCCGGAGATTTGAAGATAGTTTAAATGAAGATTTAAAGCTTCTGGTTGGTATTCTTGAAACTAATGAGTTAGTCGTGCTGGTTGAACAAGCTTATAAAGCTGAAGAACTGGGGAAAGAAAAATGGAAAGCTGAGCTTGAATCTAAAGTTTATTGGAAGAGATCAGTGGGTAAATTTTCACAGACGGTAATAAAGAAGTTCAAGAATGATGGTAGTCGATCCAAACCCAACACCAGGATTTCTATACGAGAACGGCCACCAGTGAGCTCTAGGGCTACATCAGTTGCAAGTGTTGGCAATGAGAGATCGAGCAAATCTGAGTGTCAGCAGTGTGGTAGACGACATTTTGGAGAGTGTTGGGGTAAATCCATTTCTCACACTTGTTACAAGTGTGGCTCGCAAGATCACTTCATTCGGAATTGCCAAGAGACTACTAAAAAGGGTACTGCTCAGAGTGCGAGACCGAGCGACGATACAACTAGAGGCAGATCTTCTCGTTTTGGAGGAGATAGGAGTTGTGCACAGAGAGGGACTACAGATGCAATTGTTCGATCAGATACTCGTGTACCGACTAGAGCTTATGCCATCCGAGTTGGAGAGGAGGCCTCATCTTCAAATGTCAGTACCAGTATTTTCACTCTCTTTGATACTAATGTTACTGCCTTGATTGATCCCGGCTCAACTCATTTGTATGTGTGTGAAACATTAGTATCTAGTAAGACTCTACTTGTTGAGTCTATTGAGTATGTGATTCGGGTTTCAAACCCCCTGGGGCGATGTGTATTAATTGGTAAAGTGTGGAAGAACTGCCCATTGATGATTCGAGATATGTGTTTCCCGACTGATCTAATGCTATTACCTTTTGATGAGTTCGACATTATTTTTGGTATGGATTGGTTGACAGTTTATGATGCGGTAGTAAATTACGGGCAAAAGACTATTGGTTTAAGATGCCAGAATAATGAGATAATCTAAATTGGGTCTTCGGATTTGAATGGACTACCTACTGTGATATCTTCGATGTTGGCTCGATAGTATTTGAAGAAGCGTTGTGAAGCCTATCTTGCATACGTGATTGACAATAAGATAACAGAAAAAAAGATTGAATCAATACCGATTGTTAGTGAATGTCTAGATGTATTCCCGGAGGAATTATCGGGATTACCACCCGTTCGTGAGGTAGAATTTGGTATTAAGCTAATGCCCCCACAGTTTTCATGGATTTGATGAATCGTGTATTCAGACACTATCCAGATTAGTTTGTGGTGGTATTCATAGATGACATATTGATCTATTCATGCGATGAAACCGAGCACGCTGAGCATTTAAAGCTAGTGTTACAGATTTTGAATGACAATCAATTGTATGCAAAATTCAGAAAATGTGAATTTTGGTTGAAAGAAGTCATTTTTTTTTGGGGCATGTTATTTCAGCATGGGGTATTCGAGTTGACCCGAGTAAAATTTTAGCTATACTTGATTGGAAACCACTGAGGAATATTTTTGAGGTTTGTAGCTTTTTGGGAATTGCCAGATATTATAGATGCTTCGTGAAAGGGTTTTCTATGATAGCAGCATCGATGACAAAGCTATTACAAAAGATGTTAAATTCGATTGGTCAGAAAGGTGTCAGAAGAGTTTTGATCAACTGAAGTCCTTACTAACGGAAGCTCCAGTACTCGTTCAGCCAGAGTCGGGTAAAGAATTTATTATTTTCAGTGATGCATCCTTAAATGGACTGGGTTGTGTGTTGATGAAGGAGGGTAAAGTTGTAGCCTACGCTTCAAGACAGTTGAAACCGCACGAGAGGAATTATCTGCCGCACGATCTCAAGTTGGCTGCTATAGTCTTTGCTTTGAAGATATGGCGTCACTATCTTTTCGGTGAGAAATACCACGTCTATTCGGATCACAAAAGTCTAAAGTACTTAATGACTCAAAAGGATCTGAATTTGAGACAGCGATGATGGTTGGAACTGTTGAAAGATTACGAGCTCGTGATTGATTGTCACTCGGGAAAAGCTAATGTTGTCGCAGATCTTTTAAGTCGAAAGTCATTATTTGCTCTTTGTACATTGAACGCATATGGTTATGTCTGATGATGGTTCTACAATAGCTGAATTAAATGCAAGACCGATGATTATCCAACAAATTAGTGATGCCCAAAAAGTTGACAGAGATTTGTTGGCAAGCAAAGTTCAATGTGAAAGCAATGTTGAGTCAAAATTTTGAATTGATGAGAATGACTGCTTGAAGTTCAAAGGCCGAATGTGTGTGCCGAGAAATTTAGATTTGATTCAGATGTTATTGAATGAAGCTCACAGTAGTCGATTGTCTGTACATCCGGGTAGCACGAAAATGTATAACAATCTGATACAATTTTATTGGTGGCCTGGTATGAAAAGGGACATATTTGAATTTGTCTCATAAGTGCTTAGTTTGCCAGCAAGTAAAGGCCAAACATCAGGTGCCTTCTGGTTTACTTCAGCGATCATGATACCTGAATGGAAATGGGACAGAATTACTATGGATTTTGTATCTTGCTTGCCTATGACACGAGCAAGAAAGATGTAATTTGGGTTATAGTGGATAGACTAACCAAATTAGCTCACTTTGTTCCAGTTCATACGGACTATTCGCTCGATAAGCTTGATGAGTTGTATGTATCTCAAATTGTGAGATTGCATGGTGTGACGATTTCTATTGTTTCAGACAGAGACCCGAGATTCACGTCGCGGTTCTGGAGGAAATTACAAGATGCTTTAGGTACTAAACTACACTTCAGCACAGCTTTTCATCCGTAGACAGATGGTCAATCAGAACGAACCATTCAGGTACTTGAGGATATGTTGAGATGTTGCGTCCTCGAGTTTGAAGGTACTTGGGAACGATACTTACCTTTGGTTGAATTTGCTTACTATAATAGCTTTCGATCTAGTATCACAATGGCACCTTACGAAGCTTTGTATGGTTGTAAATGTCGTACACCATTGTACTAGACCGAGCTCAGTGAAAACAAGATGCACGGTGTTGATATGACTAAAGAGTTTAATTGCATAAAAAGAAAAATTTTTGTGGTTAATTGTGTAAGTACTAAATTAAAGATGGAACCCTAAATAGAGGCATTAAAAGTGCAATTTAGCTGACATTTAAACTTAGTGCTAGTCATCATTTGCATGTAACAGTGATTGGAGTTATTTTATTAGATTTTATTGTTAAAGTATTAATTAAACTTGATAAAATAATAAAACAATTAAAAGATGAAAATGTGTTCATCTTTCTCCTCAAAATGACCGAAAGTAGCTAAGGAAAAAGAGAAGAGAACTTAGCTCCATTCGGCCTTATTTGAACTTGATTAAGGTGAGTATTTAGCTTGTTTTCTTTATAATTCTTACATCTTTGATATGGTTTTTTTTTGAGTTTTTATTAGCCCATGTTGAAATTTTTTATTTTGATGGTATAGTTTGGATATTACCATTAAAGACAATTTAAGTTTCGAATGGTCAATGATAGAATATAATGCATGGATGTTAGATTAACAAGGTTCCCTTTTGAAAAATTTATGAAATTAGCTTAAGGATTATTTATGACAAAATGAAACTTTCGAAAGGGCTAAGGGGCAAAAATAATGGAAGAAAGGAATTGATATAGGAACTAGAGGTATTCGGCCCTCAATAGTTATTGGTTAATTCTTGATATTTTGTGTTTTATGCTTTGAGGACTTAATTGAAAAAGTTGTAAATTATAGGGGTAAAATAGTAAAATTATATAATTATGAGTTTTGGATTAAATTGAATAAAAATGATTTTGAACAAGCTTTACTTGGCATTGTTTAGATCAAGAAAAAAAATGAATTGGATCGAGGAAAAGCTAAATTAAATGAATAGCCGAGAAACTTGAATTCATCGACTTTTGAGGTAAGTTTTAAGCAATTGGATTAATTTGAATTGTTTCTATATTAATGTACATGTTTAAGTGACATAAATACTTTTATTTTCAAATTGTCGAATAAGGCATAGGGATTATTATACATGATAGTTGATGTGGATGGGTAAATACATGTATTTATGCAATTGTGATAAGGGATTAGATATATACCATTATATATGGAAAAGGAATATTTGGATATGTATGCATGTACATATATCATTCATGATGTCAAATGTGATAGGATGACTTTAAATGTGGTTGCCGAATGTGATAGTACCATGAATATGTGAAATACTGGATGGTTGAAACATGTATAAAGGTATATAAATTTTATCAATGTGATAGCGTATAAGATTAAATATTTGTATTGGCCAAATGTATGTTTGCCATACGTATGAAATGTTGATATGTTTGGACGAGATAAATAATTATGGGTTGAGTTATAGTTAATTGGGGAACATGAAATGAGTGATGGTGGTGATTGAATAAATAAATAAGTGTTTAATTGTGTAAGGCCGAATGTAATGGTAAATTATAGGAAGAAACATTCGGGTTGAATGTGCGTATTTAGGTATGTCATATTTATAATATGTGAATTTATATGTTATGTTTAAGTGGAGGTTGTTAATGAGCACTGTGTGTGCGAAAACGTTAAGTAACGGCTCTGTGTGAGAGATACGTTTTGGAAAGTTGGCATTGTGTGTGCGAAAACGTTAAGTAACGGCTCTGTGTGAGCGATACGTTACGGAAAGTTGGCACTGTGTGTGCGAAAACATTAAGTAACGGCTCTATGTGAGCGATACGTTATGGAAAAGTTGGCACTATGTGTGCGAAAACGTTAAGTAATGGCTCTATGTGAGCGATACGTTACGGAAAGTTGGCACTGTGTGTACAGAAACGTTAAGTAACGGATCTATGTGAGCGATACGTTAAGGAAAGTTGGCATTGTGTGTGTAGAAATGTTCAGTAATAGCTCTGTGTGAGCGATACGTTATGGGATTTGTACTACGTGTGTGGATTTTTGGATTTCCCTAAAAAGACGAAAACAATTAGTGGAGGTAAACGAGGGTGACAGGTATGAACGTTTTATATGATAGTTCATTATCTTGGTATAAATTACGTGAGCCATTTCGGTTTTAAAATTTTGCATATAGACATTCGGTTTTTGTTTGGAGACCAAGTAAGTATGATATTGGTTAATGGTGTCCCATTATGTGTATTGATATTGCAAACTAATCAATGATTGAGTTGAGTTAATTAGAAGTTATTAAAAATGCTTGGTTATATGTATACTACATTTTGCTTATGACTGACTAAGCTTTAAATAGCTTACCATTTGTATTTTGGTTGTTTTTTGTGTAGATCTTTGGAATTGAAGCTCGTACTCGGTGGTCCTTGTCGAAGTCAAGCACATTATCACTTACTTTTGGTATTATTATTAGCAGTAAACCATAAAATTATGGCATGTAATAGCTTGGATACTTTATGGTCTCTTTTGGGTTGGAATGTATATAAAAGCCATGCGAAGATGGCTAAAACTAGGTCATTTTGAACTTGCATGAATTCGGTCATGGTTAAAGCTTATCGTAAGTTTATATATCATGATGGATGGTATTCAAAATTTGATTATGATATATGGTCTAAATGTCTATAGGATATTTGAATGATGATAGATAGATTTGACATGTTGTTCTAAATGTAGCTAAGTGACTAGAAACATTTGGTAAGGGTTGCATATTGTATATGCATGTGCTATCATTGATACATGTTCGGCTTGTATGCTTTAAGGGTTAAACAAATAAATGAATTGATAGAATGGATACATGAAATGTTCGAATAATCATATGTATGTGACAATGCTGAATATAGCAAGAGAAATATTCCTAATGAATTAGTCGTTTTAGTTATTAATATTATGGGTAAGTGGATTAAGAAATGTCATATACAAAAGTGAAGCATATGTATGCAAATGGCATATTTTTAAATGTATGGATGATTTTAAGAATGTGACCATGATAATTGTGAGTGATGTGGTTAATTATATGTGATGGATATTTTCGACAAATGGTAGTAAAGATTGATATATGTATATTTATGTCTATTCTTGGTTGGGTTTAATTTGGAAATGCCTCGTAAACCTAATTTGGCAACAGATACGGGTTAGGGGTGTTACAAGTGGCGTCTAGCATAACAGAATAATTGGGCAACTTGTTAGCACAAGAGGAGCTTGTGGCTTAGTGGCAAGTGGCGTGAATGGCAGAGGGGAGAGCTTGGGTTCGAATCCTACCTAGTGCACTTATTTTGGATTATTTTTTTGGTGCTTTATGGTGAGTGTCGGCCATGGCATAAAAATGGAAAGGGAGACTTTTTATTAATGGAAAGATGGCTAAGGATTATGGTAATGAGGAAAACAAGGGAAAATGAAGGAAAGAATCAAAAGAAAAAGGGTAAGAGAAGGGAACATGTTGGCCTGTTATGTGGAGGATGTTTTGGAAAGAATATTTTGGGTCAACACTCATCTTTTTGGTAAAGATGGTACAAAGTTTGGTAGGGGGGAAGTTGCCAATAGAGTTTTGTAAGTTTTAGGACATGTAAAGTTTTCTTCTTTGGAACATTTTGAGTTTTCTCTTTTCCCAATTTCTTCCCTCTCTTGTCGAAACTCTAAAGCCAAAATTGTGCACCTTTCTCCTTTGTTTTGCCGAAACTATCAAGCCATCCTTTTCTGCTACTTATCATTCTCTTAGCCTTGGTTTTGGAAGTTGATTGGTAAGTGGGTGATTAGGCTGAATATTGGTGGTAAGATGTTACTCTTTATTTCGATGTTTTGCGCCGCTCATGTGATTATATTTTGTGGTGATGATATCAACTTCTTGCTCTTGTGGAACGGCCGAATATTGGATGAAGGCTAACCCCTTTGGCATACCACTTATTTATTTTTAGGAACTCGTTGCAATAGCCAAAGTGCAAGGCTAGATTTTAGAACCTAGTAGGGAAGGATCATGATTGTGGGGGCAATGAAGAGTGGTTCTGTAAGAAATCCGAATAAGGTGTGTAATCCTGTACCCTTTCGAATACATGTTTGAAATGGTGTGTAATCTCACACCTCTCTGAATATTTGCATGAAATGTTTTGTGATTCGGTCGAAAGATCAAAAAATCGAAAACTGACATTTGTGATCACTCGGGCGTGTGTATGTTTGTAGTTGAAACCATATTTTGCAATGAAACAGTTTTTGGTTAGCAGCAGTGATGTAATTTTGAAAAATCATGAAAAATAGGAGAAAGGGAATTCAAATGTGAATAAGGTATATAATTAAAGCTTGTTGTGTCTATTTTTATATGAAAGAAACAGAGTAGGAAGAGGAATTTTATATTTTGTGATATTTTAATTTTAGTGAGACTGGTTTTGAATGACTTCGTGGTTCCCTATTTTGTCTTGGAAAAATCATTCAAAATTGTAAAAAGTGAATTATGAGTTATAATTTATATGTATAGATTCCTTAGTGAGTCTATTTTGAATAGAAACAAGTGGAAGAAATATATGAAAACTGTATAATGAGATATTTGGATTTAAGGTAAGAGAGGTCAGAATCGTTGGCCAGTGATACAGGGGAAACTTTAATGAATAAGCTATACTAAATGTCTAAGCCAAAAATTCTGAAAAATTGTAGTAAAAAGATATATGAGTCTAGTTTCAAGAAAAATTTACGGATATAAATTCTGAGTTTCCTAACACGAGTTATAGTCAATTTAGTCAATATGATGCAGATGAACAGTTTCAATTTTTGTGCCCCAAATTAGTAGTTAAGTCCGAGGTTGCAAAATTATGAAAATACCCTCAATGGGTAAAATTACAGAAATACCTTTGGGTTGTGACCTCTAACATCCAAAAATTTGAGTATCAATCTATTGCTAGTCTTTGGTGGTGGCTCGGGTATGATTTTATTATGTGCTTAATATAGTCTTGAGAAGGCTCGGATTTATTTGGAATTAGAATAAATTTTAGTAAAGAATACTTTACTGTAGAGAAATCAAGTGACCTTGAAGTTAAGTTAATTAAGTGATAAAAGATGGCATAAGATGAGTAATTGGCAAAGAGGTGATGGCGCCATAAGTTGGACTTGAGGGGTGAAGCACCCCAAACCCGACCCACAAGCCCTGACCGGATCTGGCATGCTTCTAGGAAAAACCATTCGAATCTTATTTGAAACTTTGCTAAAATTTTTCGTGTTTTTGAAAACAGTTGATTTGGGTTGGGTTAGAATTTTAAAACCCGCGTTGATTCGGTGTTAAAACATTTAATATTTATACTTAAGAAAAATGGACTTTAACTTTGAATTAATAAAAATCGTGTCATACTTAAATAGTTAATATTGCATGCATACTAGTTCAAACTACAGCCTTATTACATCAAATCAAAACCCAAATTAAATCCAAAATACTTAAAAAATAAGATATTCTCTCGAGTTGAGCATGGCCACCACTTGAGCTCCTACCGACCCGGCCCATTCTTGAGTGTCACTGAAAAATAATCCCACAAAGGGTGAGTCAAGCAGACTCAATGTGTACAACCAACATAAGTCTCAATTAAATTCGGGCATATCAAATCATACATAATAACATATATAATTAATGATGCAAACCCGAACCCAAACCTAAATAACCATCTGCTACACATCACCCATACCAACCATCACACCGTGGGGACTACTAAGTCGACCCTCCATCCGCTACACACCATCGAAGGTAGTCGCTGCAGTCACGTGCTCATCACCCTTATAAAATTCGTGGCATTGCCACCAGATAATTATTTTGTGACATAAGTCACCATATTCAGATTTCGTGACATAAGTCACCGCTTTCAAATTACGTGACATAAGTCACCACATTCAGACATTGGGGTATAAAACCACCAATTCACTTCCCATTTACATATCACCTATATGCCCCATGTCAAACAAATCATGCAATGTCATGCCTTATTTCACATTCTTATCACTATTGACATATGTGCCATAATAGATCATATCATACTCATAGTAGGAGTGGGTAAACGTACCTGAGTATTTTGTACCATTGCATGGTACTCTTAGCCACATCTTAACATATTCATAGTAACATATTTATTAAAACATAACCGTAAATTAATTAAGGCTTAGTGTGGGGTACACACCTGATTTACTTAACACTTTTACTAAAATCCCGAAAACCCGATCTAATGCTTTAGATCCTTAATTCCTACATTCGGCCAACCTTGAGCACTTTAGCAAAAAGCCATTCGGCTAATTAATTAAATCCCGAAGGATTATTGCAACCAAATCTTACCTTGCTGCCGATTGTATTAACAATCAAATCCCGAAGTTCCGTAGTCTTTCTCCCTTGGAATCGGCTAACACTAGATCACTTGATTAGGTTAGTTTTCGGCTTTTGAATTAATAGTAAATAGATCTAGTCACTATATAGGGCCTTGGCCGAATGTGCTTAGTCACTTACCTTATGAATCTTAAATCCCGAAAACCTCAGCTTACTTCTATCGACTTTCTTCTAAAAGCCAAAGTCACAATCGGTTAACACTTAAATACCAAATATAGCCTATGGCCAAATGTTATCAACCACTTACCTAGCTCGTCTAAATCTCGAAATCCTTGCTTGCACCTGAAGTTGTCGATACCCCTATTGAACCATTATTAGAATCGGCATTAAGTATAAACCCATGAGAATGGCCCTTGGCTGAATACCACTTTGTCTTACCTTGATCACTACAGATCCCGAAAGCTTCCCCTTTTAATGCTCCTTAATGTTGGCTACCTTCACAAGAAGCACATATCATAGCACAAGCACATTCGGCTATCCATAAACCAAGGCTTAATCCTTGATTCGGCACACTTAAAAGAGAAAAAGAACCCAAACCCGAATGGGTGGAGAGGAGATCACTTACCACTATGTTGCTTACCACTAACGTCTTCTTGAATAGACTACAAGGAAGTAGTCAACGGCACCACTCTAGAAGATTCGGCCTCAAAATTTGCGAAATAGAAGGGAGGATGAGAGGCTGAAAGATTCGACAAAGGTGATCAATAGTAGGGAGGTTTCGGCTTTAAGGATATGTGAAGAAGAAAATGAGATGAATGACTTATTAGGTTCGGCTTTGGGAGAGAAAATAGAAGAAAGAAAAGATGCACAAATCGCACGCATGGCTACTTCAATATTCGGTTCTTGCTTCAAAGAAAAGAGAGAAAAAGAGGAATTCTCTTGACTAAAAGTTTCGGCAAGAGAGACTTAAGGAAGAAGTAAAAAGATGAACACACTCACAAAGGCAATTTCGGCACCAACTCCCCCTTTACTTGACCAAATTTTCTTATCCAAAAGACTCCCCTGGCCGGCCACTTATTCTCTCTCAATCCAATCCCTTGTTTTTCTCTCCCTTACCCTTCCAAAAATAATTTAAAAATAAGTCATCACTTATCTCCTACCTTAGCCGAAATTTCCAAAAGAATTAGACCTCATCTTAAACTCCTCCCATAGACTCCCCATGCCGTCCATTACTCCCCCTTGTTGCCACAAAAATAATAGCTTTATTTAGCTTCCCATGTGACTCGAACCTTGGCCCATTTACACCTGTTGGTGGCATCTTTTACAGAGGCCCTAAGTGGCACCTTGCAACCACTTTAACAAGCCCAATTTCATGTCAAGTTTCCCTTACAAATTTTCTTAAGGCCTTATCGGACTTAGCTTCCTCTTTTAAACTTTAAAATCAAATGATTTCTAAGGCATCTACTACATTTTAAAGTTTCAAAAATTCATGCCACATAATTCAGAACACATAGACATGCTTTCACACATACTTAGGAAAAAATGCATAGGCCATAAATCCCGGATACTACAGTTCTACCCCCTTAAAATAATTTTGACCTCGAAATTACCTGGCTAGAATAGGTGAGGGTATTGTTGTCGCATTGCTTTTTTTGGCTCCCAAGAAGCTTCCTCTGATCCATGGTTACGCCATAACACTTTAACTAGAGAGACCGACTTTCTCTGAAGAACCTTCACATCACATTCCAGAATTTGAATCGGATCTTTCTCATAAGACAGATCTGGTTTCAGCTCCACCTCTTCAACCAGAGCCACGTGAGACGGATCTGATCGATATCGACATAGCATAGAGAGATGGAATACATCGTGCATCTGTTGCAACTCCGAAGGCAACTCCAACTGGTACGCCACCGGTCCAATTCACTTCAATACTCGATAAGGTCCTATAAATCTAGTACTTAACTTTCCTTTGTGACCAAATCTCATCACCTTCTTCCAAGGTGAAACTTTAAAGAACACTTGATCTCCTACATCAAATTCCATTTCCTTCCGTTTGAGATCGCGTACGACTTCTGCCTATCATATGCCTCCTTTAACCGTGCGGATTATCTTAACCTTCTCCTCGGATTCTGCCACAATTTTGGACCCAAAATCTGACGTTCTCCCAATTCCGTCCAACATGTAAGAGTGCGGCACTTCAATCCATACAATGCCTCATAAGGTGCCATTTTAATACTGGCCTGATAGTTGTTGTTGTAAGCAAATTCTGCTAAAGGCAAATATTCTTCCCAACTTCCTCTGAAGTCTATCACACAGCCTCTTAACATATCCTCTAACACCTGGATCACTCGTTCAGACTGGCCGTCCGACTGTGGATGAAAAGCCGTACTGAAATCCAATCTAGTGCCTAAAGCCTGATGTAGAGCTTTCCAAAACCGAGACGTGAACCTTAGATCCCTATCCGAGATAATTGACATTGGCACTCCATGCAACCTTACAATTTCTGCCACATATAACTTTGCCAACTTCTACAATGAATAATCAACTCGCACTGGTAAGAAATGCGCTGACTTTGTCAGTCGATCCACTATCACCCATACCGAGTCCTTCTTAGTAGGCGTAAGGGGAAGCCCACTAACGAAGTCCATGGTAATTCTCTCCCACTTCCATTGCGGAATTTGTATTGGCTGAAGCAACCTTGACGGAACTTGGTGTTCAACCTTAACTTGCTGACATGTCAAGCACTTGCCAACAAATTCAGTCACTTCCCGCTTAAGACCAGGCCACCAAAACTATTCCCTTAGATCTCTGTACAGCTTACTACCTCTAAGATGCATAGCATAAGGGCTACTATGCAATTCCTGAAGAATCCTCCGCCTTAAATCCTCATTCTTCGGCACACAAACCTTACCCTTGAAGCATAATACTCCCTCCTTATTAATACCATAATCCTCTAACTCTCCATTCTGCACCTGCCGTAACTTAGTACTTAAATCCTCATCTGCCAACTGTCCTTCTTTCACCTCATTCAACCACGTTGGCTTTACTTGCAGCTCTGCCAACAAACTTGCATCGTCATACAAGCTTAGATGTGTGAACGTAGCTCTCAGATCCGACACTACCTTCCGACTTAAGGCATCTGCCACTACATTTGCCTTGCCCGGGTGATATTCTATGGAACAATCATAGTCCTTCAATAATTCCACCCACCTTCGCTATCTCAGGTTCAGCTCTTTCTGAGTCAGTAGATACTTCAAGCTTTTGTGGTCCGTGTAGATCACTGACCTTTCTCCGTAGAGATAGTGCCTCCATACTTTAAGAGCAAAGACCACTACCGCTAATTCCAAGTCGTGCGTTGGGTAGTTAACCTCATGTGGCCTTAGTTGTCGAGACGCATAAGCAACCACCTTCCCGTCTTGCATAAGGACACCTCCCAACCCTGTATGGGAAGCATCACAATACACCACAAAATCCTTCCCTGCCTCAGGCTGAATCAAAACTGGAGCTTTGGTCAAGACTCTCTTAAGCTTCTCAAAGCTCTCCTGTTGCTTATCGGTCCATATGAAAGGCACTTCCTTTCTCAATAACTTTGTCAGAGGTGCGGCTATCGATGAGAACCCTTCCACAAACCTTTGGTAATAGCCTGCTAATCCTAAACTGCCTCAATCTTCCGAGGATCCACCCTTCCACAGATTTAGGGGGTTTCCAATCCAAAACTGCCTCAATCTTCCGAGGATCCACCCTTATTCCTTCAGCAGATACCACATGTCCTAAAAACGTAACCTCCTTAAGCCAAAATTCACACTTGTTGAATTTGGCGTAGAGCTTTTTTTCCCTTAATACTTGCAACACAACTCAGAGGTGCTCGTCAAGTTCTTCTTCAGACTTCGAATACACTAATATATCGTCTATGAACACAACAACAAACCGATCCAGATAAGGTTGGAAAACCCGATTCATCATGTTCATAAATGCGGCTAGGGCATTTGTTAATCGAACGGCATTACCAAGAACTCATAATGCCTGTACCTTGTTCGGAAAGCCGTCTTATGGATATCAGCCTCCTTCACCTTAAGCTGATGATATCCGGACCTTAAATCTATCTTTGAGAATATCGGGCCCCTTGAGCTGATCGAACAAGTCATCTATTCTTGGCAATGGATACTTGTTCTTGATGGTCAGCTTATTCAACTGACGATAATCTATGCACATGCGCATAGTTTTGTCCTTCTTCTTCACAATCAAGACCGGTGCTCCCCATGGAGACACACTGGGTCGAATAAATCCATGGTCTAGTAATTCTTGGATTTGAGCCTTAAGCTCAACCAACTACTTTGGTGCCATTCTGTATGGGGCAATGGACACAAGAGCTGTTCCCAGTAGCAAATCGATTCCAAACTCCACCTCCCTGTTCGGAGGTATTCCAGGAAATTCCTCCGGAAAGACATCCACAAACTCCCTTACCGTTCTAACTCCACTAACTCCCCCTTCGTTCATATCCAAAGCACTAACGAGGGCCAGAAATGCCTTACACCCCTTTCAAACCATCTTATCCGCTTTTAGAGCTGAAACTACATTAGACATGTAGTTCCTTCTTTCTCCTATCAAGATTACTATCTCATCCTCCGAGGTTCTTAACTCCATTCGCTTGGCTACACAATCCAATACAGCCCGATGTTCTACTAGCCAGTCCATGCCAAGAATAAGATCGAATTCTTCGAAGGGTAACTCCATCAAATTGGCAGAGAATATCACTCCCTGAAGTTCTAAAGGTACTCTCTGATACATCTTATTCACTACTATAGTTTGGCCTAATGGGCTTACTACAATCATCTCCCTACCAGATAGTTCAGAGGCTATTCCTAGAGTTTCAACTACTCTACATGCAACATAAGAATGGGTCGAGCCCACATCAATCAAAGCAACATAAGGTTTGCCAAATATAAGGAATGAATCGGTTATGACGTCTGGCGCGTCTCCATCCTTCCTCCGACGAACCGCATAAACCAAACCCAGCTGCTTGGCCTCCGTGTTACCAACACCTCGGCCGGTGTTCCCTGTCCTCTACCAGCACCATTACCCCTGTCAGCCAAACCATGGCCTCGCGGTGGCTGGAGGCCTCCTCTTTCAGCCTGATTAGAACCTTAACTTACTAATCGCCCCCCTTTGGTTCTCATAGGACAATCTTTAATCATGTAGTCATTGGACCCACACTTGAAGCATCCTTCCGTCTTCTTCCAACACTCTCCTAAATGCATCTTCCCACACTGAGTACAAGCACGGTATTGCCCTCCAGTAGCAGCTTGTTGACCTCGCGGCCCATCAACTCTAGGCCTCTTTTGCTCATTCCTAGCTGGCCTTGATGATCCAAATCCTCTTTTCTGCCTATTCTGATTGGTCTTCTGTCTTACAGAATCCTTGATCCCCTCGGCTACCTTAGCATTCTCCACTAACATAGTAAACTCCCGCTCTTGTTGTAGAGCTATCATCAGTCTCAAATCATCCCTCAGCCCGTCCTCAAACTGGACACACCGCTAATGCTCAGTTGACACTATGCCTCGAGCATAACGGCTCAACCTTAGGAATTCAGCTTCGTAATCTGCTACGGACTTGTTCCCTTGAACCAGCCCCAGAAATGCCTTCCTCTGCGCAACAATGTAATGAGTACCGATATACTTCTTCTGGTATACCGCCTTAGCATAATCCCAAGTGAGTTCCTCAGCTGTAGCACCAGCCTGAACCGTGAGCCACCATTGATATGACTCATCGCGGAGAAGCGACACCAAACCTTTCAGTTTTTCCACGGCAGTTAAATCGAGCTCATCCATAATCTGCTCAGTTGCCTCCAACCAATACTTAGTGATACTGGATGCCACACCAGATACACCACGGAACACCTCAGCTCTGTTGGCTCGGAGTCGCTCAAGTACTCGACTTTCGAGCTCCCATGCCTCCACCTACTCTAGCCACCCTTTCCAAGACCCGCAGCATTGCTTATGACACTGCGTCATCCCCCGTTTGATCCTGATATTCCATATCAGTGGCTGGTGGTGGTGGTGGCATTTCATTTTTAGATCATTGACCCGATCAAACGGGTTCTGACACAGTCATTCGGCCTCTACCACGCCTCGTACATTAGGCCACGTCCCCTTGAATTCATACTTCTAATTTGCGTTTATCTGATTAAAGAATTTTATGAATTAGTTTTGTTCCACTGATTTATCACGAACAATTTTATGCTTAATAGTTCGAGGAAGTAGTTCTTTCGATTTCATACATATACGGACTCATTTCATTTATTCAATCACTTTTATGAACTTGTGTTCATTACAGAGAAATGTTGTAGTTGTCGTTGTTTGTTGTTTTCCACCACCCAGGGGTATTTTCGTAATTTTGTCCTATAGGGGTATTTTGGTAATTTTCAAATTAAGTTATTTGAAAATGTTGCAAAATAGAGAATGTTGATATTTTTACAAAATTAAAATACTTGCGGAAAAAAATTTCAAGGGTAAAATGGTAATTTTATACACTAGGGGTATTTTTTTGTAATTTTACAGGCCAGGGTCATTTCGTAATTTTTCATAAAATATGGTTCCTGGTGACTTTTCAAAACAAGAATATTTTTAAATATTTTTAATTTAAGGGTACTTCGGTGATTTTCCATTCTGAAGGTACTTTGGTCATTTTGCAAATCAGGGGTAATTTTCGTAAATTTTCCAAGTCAAGATATCTTAATATTTGTAAAAATAGAGTTTTTGGATATTTGTAAGGTAAGAGAATCTTGATAAAAACTATGGGTAGTATGGAAATTTTATGAACCAAGGGCATTTTAGTAATTTTTCCAACCAGGGATATTTAGGTCATTTTAGTAAATCGAGAATATTTTAGAATTTTTTTTCAAAATAGTTTTCCTACACATCAAAGGGATAATTTGGTGGTTTTTTTAAAACTAAGGTTTTTATAAAAAATATGGCTAGTCCCTTTGGGTTTTAGTTATTGGGTTTAGCATGTGGCTGAGTCCTCTTGGTTAGGGTGAACCATTACTACGCACCAGGTAGGATTCGAGTGGGTAGGAGGTGAGTCACTAGGACTACTTAAATACCAAGCTCCCACCGAAACCAATCCTAGACATGCGCACGATGGTTGCCACACCCTAACTCGGTGACTTAGGCACAGGTTTGTTTGATTGGGCATTAAAGTTTTATGTAATTCTCATGTTGGGGTAAACTAGTCCTAGGGTTTAATTCCTAGTCCACTAATCTACGTCTCTATATATTCCCACATACAATTCACAGAAGAGTTGGGAGTACTTACCTAGTGGACTTCGGGCCGGAGCCTCAGGTGCCATGCTAGAAAAAACCTGCTTATTTCTTAGTAAAACCCATTTTCAAAAGAAGGAAAACATTTTGGGCCCTAAAAGCCCTCAAGGCCGAGTTTTGAACCGGGCTCTAATACCAAATTGAAACACCCCAAACTCGGCCCACAAGCCCTGACCGGATCTGTTTGAAACTTTGCTAAAATTTTTCGTGTTTTTGAAAACAGTTGATTTGGGTTGGGCTCGAATTTTAAAACCCGTGTTGATTCGGTGTTAAAACATTTAATATTTATACTTAAGAAAAATGGACTTTAACTTTGAATTAATAAAAATCGTGTCATACTTAAATAGTTAATAATGCATGCATACTAGTTCAAACTATGACCTTATTACATCAAATCAAAACCCAAATTAAATCCAAAATACTTAAAAAAAATAAGATATTCTCTGAGTTGAGCATGGCCACCACTTGAGCTCCTACCAACCCGGCCCATTACTGAGTGTCACCTGAAAGATAATCCCACAAAGCAAACAGACTCAATGTGTACAGCCAACATAAGTCTCAATTAAATTCAGGCATATCAAATCATACATAATAACATATATAATTAATGATGCAAATTCGAACCCAAACCTAAATAACCATTCGCTACACATCACCCGTACCAACCATCACACCGTGGGGACTGTTAAGTCGACCCTCTATCCGCTACACACCATCGAAGGCAGTCGCTGCAGTCGACTTGCTCATCGCCCTTATAAAATTCGTGGCATTGCCACCAGATAATTATTTTGTGACATAAGTCACCACATTCATATTTTGTGACATAAGTCACCACTTTCAAATTACGTGACATAAGTCACCACATTCAGACATTGGGGTATAAAACCACCAATTCACTTCCCTTTACATATCACCGATATGCCCCATGTCAAACAAATCATGCAATATCATGCCTTATTTCATATTCTTATCACTATTGACATATGTGCCATAATAGATCATATCATACTCATAGTAGGAGTGGGTAAACGTACCTGAGTATTTTGTACCATTGCATGGTACTCTTAGCCACATCTTAACATATTCATAGTAACATATTTATTAAAACATAACCGTAAATTAATTAAGGCTTAGTGTGGGGTACACACCTAATTTACTTAACGCTTTTACTGAAATCCCGAAAACCCGATCTAATGCTTTAGATCCTTAATTCCTACATTTGGCCAACCTTGAGCACTTTAGCAAAAAGCCATTCGGCTAATTAATTAAATCCCAAAGGATTATTGCAACCAAATCTTACCTTGCTGTCGATTGTATTAATAATCAAATCCCGAAGTTTCGTAGTCTTTCTTCCTTGGAAACGGCTAACACTAGATCACTTGATTAGGTTAGTTTTCAGCTTTTGAATCAATATTAAATAGATCTAATCACTATATAGGGCCTTGGCCGAATGTGCTTAGTCACTTACCTTATGAATCTTCAATCCCGAAAACCTCAGCTTCCTTCTATCGATTTTCTCCTAAAAGCCAAAGTCACAATCGGTTAACACTTAAATACTAAATATGGCCTATGGCCGAATGTTATCAACCACTTACCTAGCTCGTCTAAATCTCGAAATCCTTGTTTGCACCTGAAGTTGTCGATACCCCTATTGAACCATTGTTAGAATCGACTTTAAGTATAAACCCAGGAGAATGGCCCTTGGCCGAATACCACTTTGTCTTACCTTGATCACTACAGATCCCGAAAGCTTCCCCTTTTAATGCTCCTTAATGTTGGCTACCTTCACAAGAAACACATATCATAGCACAAGCACATTCGGCTATCCATAAACCAAGGCTTAATCCTTGATTCGACACACTTAAAAGAGAAAAAGAACCCAAACCCGAATGGGTAGAGAGGAGATCACTTACCACTATGTTGCTTACCACTGACGTCTGCTTGAAGAGACTACAAGGAAGTAGTCAACGGCACCACTCTAGAAGATTCGGCCTCAAAGATTTGTGAAATAGTAGAGAGTATGAGAGGCTGAAAGATTCGACAAAGGTGATCAATAGTAGGGAGGTTTCGGCTTTAAGGATATTTGAAGAAGAAAAGGAGATGAATGACTTATTAGGTTCGGCTTTGGGAGAGAAAATAGAAGAAAGAAAAGATGCACAAATCGCACATATGGCTACTTCAATATTCGGTTCTTGCTTCAAAGAAAAGAGAGAAAATGAGAGGAAATCTCTTGACTAAAAGTTTCGGCAAGAGAGACTTAAGGAAGACGTAAAAAGATGAACACACTCACAAAGGCAATTTCGGCACCAATTCCCCCTTTACTTGACTAAATTTGCTTATCCAAAAGACTCCCCTGGCCGGCCACTTCTTCTCTCTCAATCCAATCCCTTGTTTTTCTCTCCCTTACCCTTTCAAAAATAATTTAAAAATAAGTCATCACTTATCTCCTACCTTAACCGAAATTTCCAAAAGAATTAGACCTCATCTTAAACTCCTCCCATAGACTCCCCGTACTGTCCATTACTCCCTCTTGTTGCCGCAAAACTAAAAGCTTTATTTAGCTTCCCATGCGACTCGAACCTTGGCCCATTTACACCTGTTGGTGGCGTCATTTACAGAGGCCCTAAGTGGCGCCTTGCAACCACTTTAACAAGCCCAATTTCATGTCAAGTTTCCCTTACAAATTTTCTTAAGGCCTTATCGGACTTAGCTTCCTCTTTTAAACTTTAAAATCAAATGATTTCTAAGGCCTCTACTACACTTTAAAGTTTCAAAAATTCATGCCACATAATTCAAAACACATAGACATGCTTTCACACATACTTAAGCAAAAATGCATAGGCCATAAATCCCAGATACTACAAGGGGAGAGGTTCAAATCCTTTGGATAGCATTTTGGTGACTTTAATTTTTGCATCTATATGGCATGTTTCGGTCATGGATAAGGATTAGGATGAGTTGGATTAAATTTTTATGGTAAGAGGACTTAAGGTTATGGTAAGCATGAGTTAAGGGATGGAATTGCTTGACTTTGGGGATAGGATTTCTCAAACTTAAGGAAAATGGAAGATGGTAAGGCTTGAGACTAGGTTAATGTTTTGGTAATTTTTTCATGGTCATTTTGACCATGAATGGGGAACGATTTTGTGGACTAAAGGAGGAGCCAATTTTGGGAGGTGAATTTTGGTGATAGGCTAGTTTGGTTGGTAGCTTTGGGGTATTACCTTTTGGTCATTTTGCTTTTGCAAAACACTTTCTCTCCATCCATTTTTCTCCCTTGGCGAATGTATTGGTATAGAAGAAAACAACTTTTGTTTCATTTCTTATGGCCATACTTTTGACCATTTGATCACCTTATTTTTGCAAAACCTCTCCTAGTGCCGAAACTACCAACACAACAAGCCATAGTTTTCATCCCCCATTGTCGAATGCACCATTGTTTTAAACACTCTCTCTTTGCTTTTCTTTTACCTTTGATAATTTAATTATAAACCTATCATTCTCTTTCTCTTCCTTTCATCTCTTATTTTCTTTTCAACCATACTTTCTTCATTATTTTTCTCTCATGGCCGAATGTCAGTGACTATATACCTAAACCGAAAGTTTCTTTTGCTTTTCACATATTATTTCTTCTCAATTTTGTTTTATTCAAACTTTGAATATTCGATAAGAACCCTCTTTGATAGTTTTAATTTTTTTCTTAATTGCTTTATTTTTGAATCCTTAGGTTGGTTTTAGAAAGCTTTTTTGACCGAAATCTTCATCCATTTCTCTTAAATAAATTCTCTTCATTTTATAGTGAAATAGAGAAAGGCCAAAACTCAAGTGTTCGTAAGCGTCGTGAATCGTTGGAATCGATTTAAGGTGTTAATGTAAGGGATTATTAAGGACTCTCATATTACTCGACATATTGATGTAGATGGATTATTAATCGATTTCGTTTTAGGGGACGTTATCGCTCGATTGTCATATTGTGGAACGAGGATATTTGTGGTACGCCAATCTCACTGTTAAAACCGTTAGTCATAATTTTGATAATTTATTAGTCAGACTAATGATTTTTTGTCAATAGAGACAATCAAGATAGGGACGAAAAGGGCGGTATATAGTGTTCGGAAGAGGGGTGGTTCCACTATTCCCCCTAAGTTTAAGCGAAGGACTATTTCGGGAATCCGAGATTTTCCACCGGGTTGTGGATGTTCTTCCGAGGAGAACCAGTTGTTTGAAGTCGTTCGTACTCCCAAACCTTTGTTTGTTCGTGGATTTTCATCGGGTAACGAACTAATAATAGGGGAGAAACCGCAAATAGAAATGGTTCGAAATTCTGAGGGTAAAAGTCTAGATCGTTATTTCTAAGATACGATTTGTAAATAAATAATAGTGTTCTAATTTATCGTGTTGCGTTTAGGTATTGATGAGCGGGAAGGTCTAGTTCTCACAGTAACTAGGTGTGTAACTTCACACTTATCTCGGGTTAGATACTATACCGTAAGTATTGGGAAAAATCTTAAAGATGACAAAATCAGAAAATGTGTAATAATTAATACTTTTGTGTAAATACATGAAAACTGTTAAAGTTGTGAAATTTACGAAAATGCCCTCAATGAGTTAATTGGTAAATAGTAAATTTTATGCCTCATGTGTAATGGCCGAAAATCTGCTAGTTTATTAATTGTCTGAAAAATCTGCTAGATCGTTAATTGGGCCAGAAAATCTACTAGATCGTTAAATGGGCCGAAAATCTGCTAGATTGTTAATTTGGCCGAAAATCTGCTAGATCGTTAACTGGGACAAAAAATCTACTAGATCGTTAAATGGTTGGCGGTGTAGGCCTTAAGAATAAAATGTGGAAAATCTTAGGTGGGCCACACGAGCGTGTGGGCCTGAATGGGCCGAAATCGGGTTTAGGCCCAACAGTCCGGTAAAGACCGAAAATGGTAGTTGAGTCGCTCAAGGAGACACTGGGCCTTTAGAAAGGCCATTCCAGGTACGAAATTACGAAAATACCCTTGGTGTGTAAATTACGAAAATACCCTTGGTAGGTAAATTACGAAAATACCCTTGGTGGGTAAATTATGAAAATACCCTTGGTGGGTAAATTACGAAAATACCCTTGGTGGGTAAATTATGAAAATACCCTTGGTGGGTAAATTACGAAAATACCCTTGGTATGTAAAACTACTGCTATACCCTTAGAGGTTGGTTAGCTTGATTATGTTGTATATTATTATTCTGATGGTAAGTCCGTTTCATTACGAGTTCTGTTATTGATATATGATATCATGATCTATGATGTATGTGTTGTTAGATGCAATATTAACATGTTAGCATGATTTGCATGATTGGCATACTTTACATGAGTCGGTATGATATGTCTATGGGTGATATGAGAGGAGGGGGAATATGATATCCGTGTCTTTGGGACACCAAAGGTTTAGCACCTCCAAAGTGGTTTGGTACCACAGATCGATTTATTGTGACTTTGGGTCACCGAGGTTTAGCACCTCATGGCGACTTGTCCCAGTGGCTTAGTACCACAAAGGTTGGCCCCACAGTTGATATTACGGATCGCCGCCGGTGATTTGGTATCACACGTGGGTTGGCCCCACAACTTAACTATTCGTGACTTGGTCACCGGTGATTTGGTATCACGTTTGTGTCTTTGGGACACCGGAGGTTTGGCACCTCATAGCGACTTGTCCACGTGGTTTAACGCCACCGTGGGTTGGCCCCACTTTTGAGATCTGGGATCGCGCGGTGATTTGGTATCACCGTGGGTTGGCCCCACGATGGATTATTCGACTTTGGGTCACCGGTGGTTTGGCACCACATTGATGGATATCGTGACTTTGGGTCACCAGTGGTTTGGCACCACCAGTGGTTTGGTACCACACGGGGTAGAAAAGGTGTTATGGATGGTTAGGATCGGGTGCATTAATTGTATTACTTTGTTATGATGTGCGTTAGTATGTTGCATTCATCGGGAGGGGGATTTATGCACTGAGTCTTGCGACTCACCTTCTCCCTTATCATTTCAGGTGACACTTAGATCGCAGACACGGAGCCGGGTTGACTCGGGGTGACCATGCCGTGAATAAAAGTCAGATTTGCACTAATTTTAAACTTGGTACTTTGCTTTATTTATTTTCATTTGGATTTGTTGGGTTTGTAAAAGGCTTTTTTAAAAATTACGCTTTGGTTGATTATATGCCTAAACTTGATTTTAAATATGTCTTAACAAACTATTGAGTTAGAACTGGCTAAAATTTGGAAAAAAATAAGAATAAGGTTTTCAAATCACAAAGCGAGATGTTTTGAACTCTACCATCGGGTATCACGTTGTAAATTAAAAGCGAATGTAACTCAAATGTGTTTTCAAACTTGAGAATAGTTTCTTACTAAGTCAAATAAAATGTTTAAATCAACACAAAGAAGTTACTCGATTTCCAAATGTGACAAATTTTGTTTTACTTAAATGTATAATTAAGTTTTCAAAATTTTCGGTTTTCAAGTACACTATCCCTTTTTGAACAATCATGCTCAAGTTTTCTACAAGATCAAAACATACAAAAGATTCTTCATCAGACTTTTAACCGAAAACCTAAACCTCTCAAATACATTTTCCCTGTAACATACCAGATTCGGTCGTGGTGTATTGACTGGGTTTGGGGTGTTACAAATTGGTATCGAGCTTAGGTTTCAAAAACTCATTTGTGGGTTATGGGGTTCAAAAAGTTTGTTTGAAAATACATGTTGTTTGGAAGTATGGCACCTTGAGTCTCAAGCATCCAAATCCGTAAGTTCCCTTATTTTATGTTTGTTAAGACAATGTTATTCTTTGTATTTTTGGTATTTATTTTGTGTGTCTTTGGTTTGGATATAGAAATTGTATGTATAAATATCGATTTACTTTTGTGTTTAGTTATCTAGTTATGAGAAAGAAGTTTGAGATTTGGTTTATTAGTGTCACTAGATCGAGTCTTGGCGTGAGCGTAGTGTGGTAGGTTAGGACGTGTATTTGTTAGTTAGTTGGAAATTTGGGGACGAAATTTCTTTAAGGAAGGTACATTTCTAACATCCACGAAATTGGGCCTAGTAGGATTGAGCCCAATGGGCCTTAGGCGTAGTAGGGTTTAAAATTTTTGGAGAATAGGAGATCGGCTTAAGTGCAAGTTGGACCTTTTAGATAAGTGATTTTGAAAGGTTAGGGGCTTCTATGAAGTCTCGGGATCAAATATTAGCTTTGGGGAAATTTTGGTTTTAGGTGAAAAAACCACGAAAGTTGGCGTGTAGGCCTTAAGAATAAAATGTGGAGGAAAATGACACAAGTGGTGTGTGTGGTGTAGTGGGAAAGTGGCGCCACAAGGAAGGAAGGAGGTCAAGGTTCTAGTTGTAGCGTTTGCATTCCTTTTGATTATTTTTATTAAATGAATTTAGACCTTGGCCATAGGGTTATATTTAATTGCATGGTTTGAGGCACAAGGAGCTAGTTGGTAAAGTGGCTAGCAGCGTGGATTATGTTATAAGGGAGCACTGGGTTGAATCTCATGAGAAGCGGGGAGTATTTATTTTATGAGTGGGACGGTAAGAGTTTCATTGAATTTAAACTCTCTTGACGAAGGATCCCACATCGAAAAGATACAAGGAATGAAGGTGAAGAGCTAGCTATATAAAGAGCATGCGGAGAAGGGTTAACATACCTTGGTGGGCGTTGGGCACGAGGAGTATAGCAGCAGTTTAGCACCGAGTCTGTCGGTGTGTAACTCTCTCTACTCTAGTTGTAGAGCGGCAAATGCGAAGTCTTGGTCCACGACAATAGTAGCCACGAGCGTGCGGCCGACGTGGGGCTTCGACTTGATAGTTGAGGCCATCAATAGTATTCTTGTGGATTGGGACTACTTGGGCCGCGATAGGCTAAAGTGGGCCCAATGGGCCCATAGGCCCAATTGGAATAAATTGTATGATGATATAGTATATAGTGAACTAGGCTAGGTGGAACTTATATATGTCGATAGATTTGTGTTAGGTGGGCCACACGAGCGTGTGGGCCTGAATGGGCCGAAATCGGGTTTTAGGTCCAACAGTCCGGTAAAGACCGAAAATGGTAGTTGAGTCGCTCAAGGAGACACTGGGCCTTTAGAAAGGCCATTCCAGGAACGAAATTACGAAAATACCCTTGGTGTGTAAATTACGAAAATACCCTTGGTGTGTAAATTACGAAAGTACCCTTGGTAGGTAAATTACGAAAATACCCTTGGTGGGTAAATTATGAAAATACCCTTGGTGGGTAAATTACGAAAATACCCTTGGTGGGTAAACTACGAAAATACCCTTGGTGGGTAAATTACGAAAATACCCTGGTAGGTAAATTACGAAAATACCCTTGGTGGGTAAATTACGAAAATACCCTTGGTAGGTAAAATTACTGCTATACCCTTAGAGGTTGGTTTATGTTGTATATTATTATTCTGATGGTAAGTCCGTTTCATTACGAGTTCCGTTATTGATATATGATATCATGATCTATGATGTATGTGTTGTTAGATGCAATATTAACATGTTAGCATGATTTGCATGATTGGCATACTTTACATGAGTCGGTATGATATGTCTATGGGTGATATGAGAGGAGGGGAATATGATATCCATGTCTTTGGGACACGAGGTTTGGCACCTCCGGTGGTTTGGTACCACGATAGATTTATTGTGACTTTGGGTCACCGAGGTTTGGCACCTCATAGCGACTTGTCCCAGTGGCTTAGTACCACGAGGGGTTGGCCCCAGATTGATATTACAGGATCGTCGCGCCATGATTTGGTATCACACGTGGGTTGGCCCCACAACTTGACTATTCGTGACTTGGTCACGGTGATTTGGTATCACGTTTGTGTCTTTGGGACACCGAGGTTTGGCACCTCATAGCGACTTGTCCCGTGGTTTAACGCCACCGTGGGTTGGCCCCACTTTTGAGATCTGGGATCGCCGCCGGTGATTTGGTATCACGTGGGTTGGCCCCACAGATGGATTATTCGTGACTTTGGGTCACCAGTGGTTTGGCACCACATTGATGGATATCGTGACTTTGGGTCACCAGTGGTTTGGCACCACCAGTGGTTTGGTACCACACGGGGTAGAAAAGGTGTTATGGATGGTTAGGATCGGGTGCATTAATTGTATTGCTTTGTTATGATGTGTGTTAGTATGTTGCATTCATCGAGAGGGGGATTTATGCATCGAGTCTTGACTCACCTTCTCCTTATCATTTCGGTGACACTTAGATCGCGGACACGAGCCGGGTGGACTCGGGGTGACCATCTTAGTGAATAAAAGTCGGATTTGCACTGATTTTAAACTTGGTACTTTGCTTTATTTATTTTCATTTGGATTTGTTGGGTTTGTAAAAGGCTTTTTTAAAAATTACGCTTTGGTTGATTATATGCCTAAACTTGATTTTAAATATGTCTTAACAAACTATTGAGTTAGAACTGGCTAAAATTTGGAAAAAAAATAAGAATAAGGTTTTCAAATCACAAAGCGAGATGTTTTGAACTCTACCATCGGGTATCACGTTGTAAATTAAAACGAATGTAACTCAAATGTGTTTTCAAACTTGAGAATAGTTTCTTACTAAGTCAAATAAAAATGTTTAAATCAACACAAAGAAGTTACTCGGATTTCCAAATGTGACAAATTTTGTTTTACTTAAATGTATAATTAAGTTTTCAAAATTTTCGGGTTTTCAAGTACACTATCGCTTTTTGAACAATCATGCTCAAGTTTTCTACAAGATCAAAACATACAAAAGAGTCTTCATCAGACTTTTAACCGGAAACCTAAACCTCTCAAATACATTTTCCTGTAACATACCGTATTCAATGGTGGTGTATTGACTGGTTTGGGGTGTTACAAATTGGTATCGAGCCTAGGTTTCAAAAACTTCGGTACGTGGGTTATGGGGTTCAAAAAAGTTTATTTGAAAATACATGTTGTTTGGAAGTATGGCACCTTGAGTCTCCGCATCCAAATCAAGTAAGTTCCTTATTTTATGTTTGTTAAGACAATGTTATGACTGTATTTTTGGTATTTATTTTGTGTGTCTGGTTTGGATATAGAAATTGTATGTATAAATATCGATTTGCTTTTGTGTTTAGTTATCTAGTTATGAGAAAGAAGTTTGAGATTTGGTTTATTAGTGTTATTAGATCGAGTGCTTGTGCGTGAGCGTAGTGTGGTAGGTTAGGACGTGTGACTGTTAGTTAGTTGGAAATTTCGAGGACGAAATTTCTTTAAGGAGGGTACATTTGTAACATCCTGAAATTGGGCCTAGTAGGATTGAGCCCAATGGGCCTTAGACATAGTAGGGTTTAAAATTTTTTGGAGAATAGGAGATCGGCTTAAGTGCAAGTTGGACCTTTTAGATAAGTGATTTTGAAAGGTTAGGGGGCTTCTATGAAGTCTCGGGATCAAATATTAGCTTTGGGGAAATTTTGGTTTTAGGTGAAAAAACCACGAAAGTTGGTGTAGGCCTTAAGAATAAAATGTGGAGGAAAATGACACAAGTGGTGTGTGTGGTGTAGTGGAAAGTGGCGCACAAGGAAGGAAGGAGGTCCAAGGTTCTAGTTGTAGCGTTTGCATTCCTTTTTGATTATTTTTATTAAATGAATTTAGACCTTGGCCATAGGGTTATATTTAATTGCGCATGGTTTGAGGCACAAGGAGCTAGTTGGTAAAGTGGCTAGCGGCGTGGATTATGTTATAAAGGAGCACAGGTTGAATCTCATGAGAAGCGGGGAGTATTTATTTTATGAGTGGACGGTAAGAGTTTGGTTGAATTTAAACTCTCTTGTGAAGGATCCCACATCGAAAAGATACAAGGAATGAAGGTGAAGAGCTAGCTATATAAAGAGCATGCCGGAGAAGGGTTAACATACCTTGGTGGGCGTTGGGCGCGATGGAGTGGTCGCACATGTGATTTAGCACCGAGTCCTATCGGTGTGTAACTCTCTCTACTCTAGTTGTAAGCGGCAAATGCCGGAAGTGCAGTCCAATCACGGCAATAGTAACCACAGGCGTGCGGCCTTGCGTGTGGGGCTTCGACTTGATAGTTGAGGCCATCAATAGTATTCTTGTGGATTGGGGCTACTTGGGCGCGATAGGCTAAAGTGGGCCCAATGGGCCCATAGGCCCAATTGGAATAAATTGTATGATGATATAGTATATAGTGAACTAGACTAGGTGGAACTTATATCGTCGATAGATTTGTGTTAGGTGGGCCACACGAGCGTGTGGGCCTGAATGGGCCGAAATCGAGTTTTAGGCCCAAGGTCAGATAAAGACCGAAAATGGTAGTTGAGTCGCTCAAGGAGACCTTGGGCCTTTAGAAAGGCCATTCAGTACAAAATTACGAAAATACCCTTGGTGTGTAAATTACGAAAATACCATGGTGTGTAAATTACGAAAATACCCTTGGTAGGTAAATTACAAAAATACCCTTGGTGGGTAAATTATGAAAATACCCTTGGTGGGTAAATTATGAAAATACCCTTGGTGGGTAAATTACAAAAATACCCTTGGTGGGTAAATTATGAAAATACCCTGGTGGGTAAATTACGAAAATACCCTTGGTGGGTAAATTACGAAAATACCCTTGGTAGGTAAAATTACTGCTATACCCTTAGAGGTTGGTTAGCTTGATTATGTTGTATATTATTATTCTGATGGTAAGTCCGTTTCATTACGAGTTCTATTATTGATATATGATATCATGATCTATGATGTATGTGTTGTTAGATGCAATATTAACATGTTAGCATGATTTGCATGATTGGCATACTTTACATGAGTCGGTATGATATGTCTATGGGTGATATGAGAGGAGGGAATATGATATCCGTGTCTTTGGGACACCAGAGGTTTGGCACCTCCGGTGGTTTGGTACCACGATCGATTTATTGTGACTTTGGGTCACGGAGGTTTGGCACCTCATAGCGACTTGTCCGGTGGCTTAGTACCACAGTGGGTTGGCCCCACAGTTGATATTACAGGATCGTCACCAGTGATTTGGTATCACACGTGGGTTGGCCCCACAACTTGACTATTCGTGACTTCGGTCACCAGTGATTTAGTATCACGTTTGTGTCTTTGGGACACGGAGGTTTGGCACCTCATAGCAACTTGTCCCTGTGGTTTAACGCTTGTGGGTTGGCCCCACTTTTGAGATCTGGGATCGTCGCGGTGATTTGGTATCACACGTGGCTTGGCCCCACAGATGGATTATTCGTGACTTTAGGTCACCAAAGTGGTTTAGCACCACATTGATGGATATCGTGACTTTGGGTCACTAGTGGTTTGGCACCACCGGTGGTTTGGTACCACACGGGGTAGAAAAGGTGTTATGGATGCTAGATCGTTAAATGGGCCAAAAATCTGCTAGATCAATATATGGGCCAAAGTTTGCTAGATTGCTAAATGGCTATATGTTATTTTGTCTTATGGGCCAAAATAAAAACTTGAAATATAGGCTCACATGTATTATGGGCTTTTTATTAAATTATCATATGTATATAGACTGTTATGCATACATGATTGCATGGGTTGGGATAAATGATGAAGAGAAGAAAGGCCTGTTGCTAAAATCTAGTTCGGTGGCTCTGCCACAAATATTTTAATAGCTTATGCCTCTTGTTCGGTGACTTTGTCACAATCTAGTTCGGTGGTGCACCACAACATTATTTAAAAATGGCTTTATGCTTACGATTGGTGTGTTGGCGGGGTGGGTTGACTTGATCCCCACAGGTGTGATGGTTGGTATGGGTGGTGTGTAGCGGATGGAAATTAGGTTTGGTTGGGAAATTTCATTTTACATGCATTTAATTTATTATATTGTTAAATCCGTTTCTGGGCTCAAGCCCAAAATTAATGACTTGATGATCTGGCCCAGTGGATATGGTAAGTGAGTTATACACTGAGTTCTGAGTAACTCATTCCGTTTAATTTTTCATCTCAGGTAATGGCAATTGACGGAGGCTTGGCCTAGGATGACTTCGTGGAAGCCATACTTCGAACATGGGTTTTATAAACTATGAACTTTTAATTAAGTGAATCCTTTTAATTACTATTTTGGGTATGATGTAATAAGGCCTTTATTAATATTTCATGGATTTTTATAAGTGGATGGATTTAAATTTTGTTTTAGATATTTAATATAGGCTTATGTTAATCCTATAATGTTTCCTTAAAATACTTTGGTTTTTAAAACATATGAGATTCTTTAACTATTCTTGTTTTCAAATTCTTTGAACTCTTTAAAAACTACTTTAAGGTTTTTGACAATTAAATACTAAATGATAAGATTTCAACTAATGTTTCTTAAATTCATCGATTTTAAATCATTTTTCTTAGTTTTACTAAACTTCACATTCAAGAGGTTTTGTAGAACGGTTTCACCTAATTCATTAGAAAAATTAAAAGGATGTTCGATCTGTGTGACAAACCAAATCTCGTCTTAACGTATAGACCTGGTTTGGGGTGTTACATGACATATGGGCCGAATTACGAAAATGCCCCTATAGGCCGAAATGTTAGAATGCTTTAGTGGGCCGAATTACAAATTTCTATAATTGGCCAATTTACCGTAATAAATTATTGGATTAATGATTGTTTTACATATATGTTGATAATACGCTTTATTATGTATGTTGCATTTTACATATCGCATGGGTTGGGACAAATTGAATGAAGAGAAGTGTAGCCTTGTGGCATTGCCACAATTTGTTCATTAATGTGCTTATGACCCTAGTGGCTCAGCCATAAATACTATAAAAAGCAATTTAACTACAGCGTTTCTGGTGGCTCAGCCACAAATATATTATAAATGGCAACTTGCCTGCGATTGGTGTGTTTGCCGGGGTGGGTTGACTTGATCCCCACATGTGTGATGGGGTGGTATAGGTGGTGTGTAGTGGATGGATTACTAGGATGGGTTGGGTTGCATACATTCCACATATATATATATATATTCTGTTATGTAAATGGGCTTCAGCCCAACATTATGCTATATAGGCTCAAGCCCAAGATATTACTTTACAGGTTCAGACCCAGTGGATGACGGTGAGGGGATTACACACTGAGTTCTAGTAACTCACCCCTCCTTTTTAATCCTTGCAGGTAATACTCAGTGACGTGGACTTGGGCCATGGATGACTCGGTGGAGGCCATACTTTAGAAATAATGTTTTCGAACATTAGTAAACTTCTTTACCGTTTTAATTCGTTACTTTTACTATTTTGGGTTTTAAAGTTGTAATAAGGCCTCTGGAATATGTTTTATTTTGCTTTACATTTAGACGTACTTAATATCTTTTTTGAATTGTTTTAAATGGGGATTTTCTAAAACCATTAATAACGGTTTTCCAAAATTGATTAACAAATGGATTTTATAATAAATATGGACAAATAATTTAACTTGGATTTTCTTTCGAAATTTTCAACGTTATTTTTAAAAGTCACGGTTTTAAGATTCGCTAGTTCGATTTTCAATTTACCAATCAACCTCTTGAAATTAGTAGTATTTTATCGAATATCTATATTCAAAATTGTTTTTCTTAAACTATAACTAAATAACACCAACTTTAGTACAAACTCAAGTTCTTTAAACATTTTCTTCGTGTGACATACCAAATCTGGTCGTAACGTATGGGCCGGGTTTGGGGTGTTACACCCAAGGTGAGAAACTCGGTCTACTGAACCCTCTGTTAGTTAAATCTTACAGCTATGACTTTAACTCTTTCAAATCTGTTAGTCCCATTCTTTGTGGAGCTATCGAAATAGGAGTCGTACTAGGCAACAAATCAATACCAAATTAAACTTCACGTTTGGAGGTGATCTTGGCAATTCTTTAGGGAATACATCAGAAAACTCACAAACAGCTGACACTGATTCAACTTTCTTTTCAGACACTTTCGAATCAATCACATAAGCAAAATAAGCTTCGTATCCCTTTTTCACATAACTCTGAGCTTTCAACACAGATATCACAGCAGGCAATCCATTTAAATCATTAGACTCAATCCGAATTATTTCATCATTTAAACATATCAAGTCAATAGTCTTTCTTTTACAATTCACAACAGCATCATGCAATGTCAACCAATCCATACCCAGAATGATATCAAACTCGTCAAATGGTAGTAACATCAGATTAGCAGAGAAACAGATATCTCGAAACATTAACGGACAATTATTGCATACTTTGTCAACCGAAACACTTTTACCTAAGGGGTTCGATACTTTTATAACAAATATAGTAGACTTTACTGGCAAAGTCTTACTGGATACTAAGTTCATGCATATACATATGAATGTGTAGAACCAGGATCTATCAATGCAATCACAGAAGTATAATAAAGTGTAAATGTACCCGTTATAACACCTAGAGATGAAGCTTCCTCACACGCTCAGATAGCATACGCTCTGGTAGGCACTCTAACTTCGGATCTCACAACTGAAGTCTTTTGTAGCTCTCTGATTACCACTGATATTTCTTACATTTCGCGAAGGTCTACCTCTCGCTGAATGTAACAGCCCGATTATGACCCTAATCCAAATGGTGGTTTCGGGACCATGAATTCGAGTTAGAAAAATATTTTAATATTTTATTTGATATCTATGTTATACGTTTGAGCATTTTTTAAAATATTGTAGGTTAATTTGTATGTTTGGATGTTTAATTTTAGAAAAAGGACTAAATCGCATAAGTGGTAAAAGTAGCCAATTATTAAATTAAGTGGCTAAATTGTTTTGTCTTCTTTTGTATGAGTATTTAAGTTGCAAATTTACCTTTTTGCATCCTAGTGGATGGCATTGACTTTAAATTTATATTAAAGTGTATTTTTAAACATAATTTTTATAGTAAAATGTTATGTAATAATATATGTTAATATTGTTAAATTAAGAAAACATTGGAAACATCATCATCTTCTTTCTTGATCACTAAAAACAAAAGAAAAGAGAAGAGCTTAAGCTCTTAACCATTCGGCCCCTTGCATGATTAAATAAGGTATGCAATTGAGTTCGGTTTTAGATAATTTTTACATTTTTGAAATCGTTGCTTCGAATACTATCCGACACATGCTAGAATTTTTTATTTTGATATATGAGTAATGTTCGGTCATGGATGAAAAATTGTGTTTGTGATGGTTTATGACTTCAAATAAAAAATATGTGTTAGATTATTAAATTTTGTATTAGAAATTTTGATTAAATTGAGTATTTAGGACTAAATTTTAGAAATAGTAAATTGAGGGGCTAGATTGTGAAATTTATGAAATATGGAGACTTGTATAAGCCTAGTGAACTTTCGGCCCTAGAGGAGTAAATTCAAATTATGTGAATTTTGTGTTTTGTGAATAGAGACTAAATTGTAAAAGTTGTAAATGTCAGGGGTAAAATGGTAATTTGTATAATTATGTTTCTTTGGATTAAATTGAATGAAAATATATTTGAATGAGTTTAATTTGGAATTATTTAGATCAATAACATAAGGATACGGGATTGGATCGGGGAAAGGCAAATTTGAACGAATAGCCGGGAAACCCTAATCCATCGATTTTCGCGGTAAGTTTTTAAGCAATCAGATTAATTTGAATTATCTCTTTATTAAAATATGCATGTTCGAGTGAAGCATTAGATTTTATTTTTAATATGCCGAATAAGGCATAAGAATTATTATATGTTTTGCCGAATGTGGGTTAGTAAATATGTATATATATGTATAACAATTGAAAAAATGAGTTGCCTAAATATATGCACTTGTGTTAAGATATATATATATATATATATATATGGAAATGGAACGAGAGTAGTAATGGTAATTGAATATTTGGATATGTGTGTATGTATATATTTGATGATTCCGAATATGATGACATGAGATAAGAGAAAAGAAATGTTAGTGAACTTTCAAATATATGTTTATATAAGAATGAATATGAAATCATGTGTGTACTTGGATTTGAGTAGAAAATGAGTTAAAGGGCACTATGTGTGCGAGCTACAATACCGAGCACTGTGTGTGCAAAATCGGTCAAATGGCACTTTGTGTGCGGAAAATGAGTAATGGCACTAAGTGTCTGATACATTACTAGAAGATGGCACTGTGTGTGCTCATTTCAAGTAACAACACTAAGTGTGCGATATGTTTCTTGAATTGCACTAAGTGTGCGGAGTTACGGATCTATCAAAACATTAATTAACAAATGGAGATAGCCAAGAAGTATTACTTATGGAAATGATGCATGATATCTTGGCTACAAAGTATTAATGAGGTAAGTTGCTCTCGTTTTATGAAATTATAAGAACGAGATGTATTCATTAATCTATGAGCTTGTTCGAAATGGATAAGTTGTATGTAAGTATGCGGTTTTGAGATCTATGGAATTTGGTAAGGTATGCATGGTAATATGTTATATGCATTTGCGGTTATGAGCTCTTTTATGATTAAGTTGAATTGATTAAAGTTTGACTAATGAATTGTGGTATTTAAAACCATTGCTTATAAATTACTAAGCTATATAAGCTTACCCTATGTGTTTATTTTACTATTTTATAGATCTTAAAGTCGAAGCTTGAGCTCAAGGATTCATCGTCAAAGTCAATCACACTATCGACTATCTTTGGTACTCTTTTGATGAGTTAAACTATGAGAACTATGGCATGTATAGGCTATACTACTCTTTTGAGCTTATATTTTGAATTTGATGTATATAATGCCATGCGAAAATGGCTTCACTTCTATCCTTGAATTGAGTGAGTATGTTTGAGTGGGTATATATATATATATAAGTTTGTGAAATTTTGATTTTAAATATAACTTGATTTGGGTAGGTATGTTTCCCTAAGATTATGAATGGCATATTACTATGTGTTGGGTTTGTTAAAAATTATCAAGCTTGATTATAATGCTTAGTTATGTATGGTTTTGTGGTAAGCATTTTTGGAAATTTTATACCTTGATAATATATATATGCGGCATATACGAATGCATGTATATGATTTTGTGTAATGCATATAGTATATTAAGGTAATTGGATGAGCATATGTACAATTATATGAAAGTACCATATGTCAAGTTTATGAAATAAAATATTTGGCCATGACTTGGTCTAGTTTGGAGTCTAAATTTTCTATTGAGTGCTATGGTATATTCGGTCATGGGAAATAAATGGTTAAATTATTGATTTATTATCTAGCTAAAGTGTGGTTATGAGGGAATATATAAATGTAATGATCATTGCCGAATGTGATAAGAAACTATGAAATAAATGAGTTGGTTGAAATTTATATTTATAGTATATTTGAAAGTGAGGTAAGTAGATAGGTCAATGATATAATCGTATGTGGTATTACAATAAGGAGTGTACATGATGGAAAGTGAAGCATAAGTTCATTAATGATATATGTTTGAATGTATTGATGATAATAGAAATGAAATAAGTGAATAAGTACCATATACCTATTCGGCCTTTGCATTTAAATGACCAAGTGAGTAGTGATTTACAAGTTGAATATAATTAGTTTTTAGTTGATGTAAATGATATTATTCGTGATATATAAGTTAATGTTTTGATATTAGATGGGATATACATGTTTATTCGTGATAGTATAAATTGGTACACATTTATCAAAGTAATACCTTTTATACTTGTGTTTGGTTTAGTAATGCCCGTAATCCTAATCTGGCGATGGATACGGGTTAAGGGTATTACATTTGATTGGTATCAGAGCTATGATTTAGTCGATTCTTGGACTAACGTAGCGCGTGTGAGTTTAACTATACATGCCATATTTTATAATGTGATAGTGTGATGACCGCTGACAGTGAAATGTGTTTATTTCTTTCATATAGTAAATGGATCCTGATCCCGATCAAGCTATAGCTGACGATGTCGAGAGCGTGGCACCTGCTCCCGCGCAAGAGACCGCGCCAGAGAAATCTCGACCAGCTGCGAGTAATCATGATGAGGGGGCTAAACAAGCATTCTATAGCATGATGAATAATTGGTTCAGTCAGTATATTCGAGCCAATTTGGCTATTCAACAACCCCAAATCTGAACACTCCCCTTGTAGTACCGGTCGTACCCCCGATTGTTAATCCTGAGAGAGCAAGCAAGGCTCCAGTTGATCAAATTAGAAAACACGGGGCTCAAGCTTTTAGATCCGAAAATGATGATGATGCTGAGCAAGCTGAATTTTGCCTCGATAATTCTTCGATGAGCTATCATGCACACCTGATGAGTGCCTGAAGTGTGCCATATCTGTATTACGGGATTTTGCCTATTATTGGTGAAATACTCTCGTATCGGTTGTTCCAAAGGAACGAAGTACCTGGGACTTCTTTCAGATGGAGTTCCTTAAGAAATACATCAATCAGCGATTTATAGACTCTAAACGCAAGGAATTTCTTGAGCTTAAACAAGGTCGTATGACCGTATCTGAGTACAATCGCCAATTTGTGAGACTTAGTCGCTATGCTCGCGAGTGTGTTTCGTCCGAGGTTGCTATGTGCTGAAGATTTGAAGAAGGGCTAAATGAAGATATAAAACTACTGGTTGGCATACCTAAAATAAATGAGTTCGTAGTACTTGTTGAGCAAGCTTGTAAAGCCAAAGAGCTGGGGAATGAAAAATGGAAAGTCGAGTTTGAAGCTAGAGACTTTCGAAAGAGATCTGCGGGTAAATTTCCTCAAACGTCAACAAAGACGTTCAAGAATGATAGTAGCCGATCAAAACCTAACACAGGGATCTCAATATGAGAACGACCACTAGTGAGTTCTCAGGCTACATCGATTGCTATTGTTGGCAATACACGACCTAATAAGCCCGAGTGCCAACAATGCGATAGACAGCATTTTGGTGCATGCTGGGGTAAATCTAATAATCACACTTGCTACAGGTGTGGTTCACAGGATCATTTTATTCGGGATTTCCGGAGACAGCTGAAAATGGTATTGCTTAGAGTGCGAGACCGAGCAACAATGCAGCTAGAGGTAGACCATCTCGTAATGTGGGAGGTAAGAGTCGCATTCAAGGGGACTTCAATGCGGCTATTCTATCAGAGGCCCGTGCGCCAGCTAGAGCCTATGCCATACGTGCTAGAGATGAGGCTTCATCTCCAGATGTCATCACCGGTATATTCACTCTCTTTGATACTAGTGTAACTACTCTGATTGATCCTGGTTCAACTCATTCTTATGTATGTGAAACATTACTATCCAGTAAGACTCTACCTGTTGAATCTACTGAGTTTGTGATTCGGGTTTCAAACCCCCTAGGTCAGTGTGTGATAGTTGATAGAGTGTGCAAGAATTACCCTTTAATGATTTGAGACTCATGTTTCCCAGCCGATCTGATGTTGCTACAACTTGATGAGTTTGATATTATCCTCGTTATGGATTGGTTAATAGTGCACGATGCAGTAGTGAATTGTAGACGAAAGACTATTGATTTGCGGTCTCAAAATAATTAGATAATTCGAATTGAATCTACGAATTTGAATGGGATACCAACAGTGATATCTTCGATGTTGGCTTGCCAGTATTTGAGAAAAGGTTGTGAAGCTTACTTAGCTTTTGTGATTGACAGTAAAGTAACCGAAAAGAAGATTGAATATGTACTGGTTGTTTGTGAGTATCCGGATGTATTCCCGGAGGAATTGCCGAGATTGCCACCTGTTCGGGAGGTAGAGTTTGGTATTGAGATAGTGCCAAGGACAAATCCGATTTCGATAGCTTCTTATAGAATGGCACTGACCGAATTAAAAGAGTTGAAAGCTCAGTTGCAAGAATTGATAGATAGAGGTTTCCTCGATCGAGTTCTCACCCTAGGGTGTGCCAGTCCTATTTGTGTAAAAGAAGGATGGAACTTTGAGAATGTGTATCGATTATCGACCACTCAATAAAATGACCGTAGAGAATAAATATCCATTGCCACGTATCGATGATTTATTTGATCGACTTAAGGGAGCTTTGGTATTCTCGAAAATTGATCTGAGGTCAGGTTATTATCAGTTGTGAGTTAGAGACTCGGATGTACCAAAGACTACTTTCCGGACGAGATATGACTATTATGAGTTTTTAGTGATGCCATTCGGACTCACTAATGCCCCTGCTATTTTCATGGATCTGATGAATAGGGTATTTAGACTGTATCTAGATCGGTTTGTGGTTGTATTCATAGATGACATACTGATCTATTCACGTGACGAAACCGAGCATGCTAAGCATTTGTGACTTATGTTACAAATTTTGCGTGATAAGTAGTTGTACAAGAAATTCAACAAATGTGAGTTTTGGTTGAATGAAGTTAGTTTCCTCGGGCATGTCATTTCGGCATCAGACATTGGGTTGACTCGAGTAAACTCTCGACTATACTTGATTGGAAACCTCCGCGAAATATTTCTGAGGTTCATAGCTTTCTAGGACTTGTCGGATATTATAGACGCTTCATGAAAGGGATTTCTATGATAGTAGCACCGATGACAAAGCTATTACAGAAATATGTTAAATTCGAGTGGTCAAAAAGGTGCTAGAAGAGTTTTGATCAGCTAAAAACCTTGCTAACGGAAGCTCTAGTGCTTGTTCAGCTAGAGTCGGGTAGGGAGTTTGTTATTTTAGTGATGCATCCTTAAATGGGTTGGGTTCTGTTTTGATGCAAGAGGGTAAAGTTATAGCCTACGCCTCGAGACAGTTGAAGCCGCACAAGAAGAACTATCCGACACACGACCTTGATTTGGCTGCTATAGTTTGTGCTTTGAAAATATGGCGTCATTATCTATTTGGTGAAAGATGTCATGTTTATTCGGATCACAAGAGTCTAAAATATTTACTGACTCAGAATGACCTGAATTTGAGAGAACGACGATGGTTGGATCTACTTAAAGGTTAAGAGCTTGTGATTGATTATCACCTAAGCAAAGCTAATGTGGTGGCTGATGCATTCAACCAAAAGTCACTATTTACTCTATGTACGATGAATGCAGATATATCAATGATTGATGATGGTGTGATTATTTTAGAATTGAAAGCGAGACCACTATTCGTACAATAGATTCGCGAAGCTCAAGAGGTTGATAATGACCTAATAGCAAAAAGGAGCCAATGTGGTTCAAGAACTGATTCAGATTTTCAGTTAGATGCTGAGGGATGTCTACGGTTTAAGAATAGGATATGTGTGCCTAAGAAACCTAAGTTGATTCGAATGATTTGTGATGAAGCTCATAATAGTATATTGTCGATTCATCTAGGTAGTACGAAGATGTATAATGACCTGAGGTAGCATTACTGGTGGCATGGTATGAAACGAGATATTTCAAACTATGTGTCGAAGTGTTTAATATGTCAACAAGTGAAAGCCGAGCATCAGGTGCCATCAAAACTACTCCAACCGATTATGATACCTGAGTGGAAGTGGGATCGAGTCACGATGGATTTCGTATCTGGTTTGCCGTTGACGCCAAGTAAGAAAGACTCAATATGGGTTATTATTTATAGATTGATGAAATCGGCCCATTTTATTCTGGTACGTATGGATTTCTCACTTGATAAGTTAGTTGAGTTGTACATATCTCAGATCGTACAATTGCACGGAGTACCTATTTCTATTCAGTACGGCTTTTCACCCTCAGTCGGATGGTCAATTCAAACGTGTTATTCAAATACTCGAGGATATGTTGAGATGTTACGTTCTCGAGTTTGAGGGTACGTGGGAATGATATTTACCTTTGATTTAATTTGCATACAATAATAGCTTTCAATCAAGTATCAAAATGGCACCCTATGAAGCTTTGTACTTTCGTAAATGTTGTACACCTCTATATTGGACTGAGCTAAGTGAAGGCAAGATACAGGGGGTTGATTTAATCAAAGAGACTGAGCAGAAAGTTAAAGTAATCCTAGAAAGTTTGAAAGCCGCGTCAGATCTTTAGAAGTCATATGTGGACTTAAAAAGTAAAGATATAGAGTTTTAGGTGCGCGACTGAGTATTTTTGAAAGTCTCGCCGTGGAAAAAGATACTTAGATTTGGTCGTAAAGGAAAGCTGTGTCCGTGATTCATTGGGCCGTACAAAGTTATTGAGCGTATTGGGCTGGCTGCGTACATACTTATGTTGTCATATGAGCTAGACAAGATTCACAATGTCTTTCATGTATCGATGCTTCGTCGATACCGATCTGATCCTTCTCATGTGATTAGCCCATCAGAGATTGAGATTCAACCCGACTTGATTTATGAGGAAGAACCGATTCGCATCTTAGCTCGTGAAATGAAAGAATTGCGAAATAAGAAAATCTCATTGGTTAAAGTTATGTGGCATAATCATGTGATTGAGGAAGAAACATGGGAACTTGAAGATTCAATGAAAGAATGTTACCCGCATTTATTCATTGGTAAGATTTTCGGGGACGAAAATCCCTTAAGGGGGAGAGTTGTAACAGCCCGATTATGACCCTAATCGAAATGGTGGTTTTGGGACCATGAATCCAAGTTAGAAAAATATTTTAATATTTTACTTTATATCTATGTTATATGTTTGAGCATGTGTTAAAATATCGTACGTTAATTTGTCTGTTTGGATGTTTAATTTTTTTAAAAAAAAGACTAAATTGCACAAGTGGTAAAAGTAGCCAATTATTAAATTAAGTGGCTAAATTGTTTTGTCTTCTTTTGTATGAGTATTTAAGTTGCAAATTTACCCTTTTGCATTCAAGTGGACGACATTGACATTAAATTTATATTAAAGTGTATTTTTAAACATAATTTTTATAGTACAATGTTATGTAATAATATATGTTAATATTGTTAAAATAAGAAAACATTGGAAACATCATCATCTTCTTTCCGGATCACAGAAAACAAAAGAAAAGAGAAGAGCTTAAGCTCTTAACAATTCGGCCCCTTGCATGATTAAATAAGGTATTCAATTGAGTTTGGTTTTAGATAATTTTACGTTTTTGAAATCGTTGCTTCGAATACTATTCGACCCATGTTAGAATTTTTTATTTTGATATATGAGTAATGTTCAACCATGGATGAAAAATTGTGTTTGTGATGGTTGATGACTTTAAATAAAATATATGTGCTAGATTATTAAATTTTGTATTAGAAATTTTGATTAAATTGAGTATTTAGGACTAAATTTTAGAAATAGTAAATTGAGGGGCTAGATTGTGAAATTTATGAAATATAGAGACTTGTATAAGCCTAGTGAACATTCAGACCCATAGAAGTAAATTCAAATTATGTGATTTTTTGTTTTGTGCAATAGGGACTAAATTGTAAAAGTTGTAAATATTAGGGGTAAAATGGTAATTTTCATAATTATGTGTCTTTAGATTAAATTGAATGAAAATATATTTGAATGAGTTTAATTTGGAATTATTTAGATGAAGAACATAAGGACATGGGATTGGATCGGGGAAAGGCAAAGTTGAACGAATAGCCAAGAAACCCTAATCCATCGATTTTCGAGGTAAGTTTTTAAGCAATCGGATTAATTTGAATTATCTATTTATTAAAATATGCATGTTCGAGTGAAGCATTAGATTTTATATTTAAAATGCCGAATAAGGCATAGGAATTATTATATGTTTTGCATAATGTGGGTTAGTAAATATGTTTATATATGTATAACTATTGAATAATGAGTTGGCTAAATATATGCACTTGTGTTAAGGATATATATATATATATATGGAAATGGAACGAGAGTAGTGATGGTAATTGAATATTCGGATATGTGTGTATGTATATATTTGATGATGCTGAATACGATGACATGCGATAAGAGAAATGAAATGTTAGTGAACTTTCAAATATATGTGTATATATGAATGAATATGAAATCATGTGTGTACTTGGATTTGAGTAGAAAATGAGTTGAAGGGCACTATGTGTGCGAGCTAAAATACCAAGCACCTTGTGTGCGAAATCGGTCAAATGGCACTATGTGTGCGGAAAATGAGTAATGGCACTAAGTGTGCATTACATTACTAAAATATGGCACTGTGTGTGCTCTTTTCAAGTAACGGCACTAAGTGTGAGATACGTTGCCTGAATTGCACTAAGTGTGTGGAGTTACGGATCTATCAAAACATTAATTGACAAATAGAGATAACCGAGAAGAATTACTTATGGAAATGATGCATGATATCTTGGCTACATAGTACTAATGAGGTAAGTTGCTCTTGTTTTATGAAATTATAGGAACGAGATGTATTCATTAAACTATGAGCTTGTTCGAAATGGATAAATGGCATTTAAGTATGCGGTTTTGAGATCTATGGAATTTGGTAAGGTATGCATGGTAATATGTTATATGCATTTGCGGTTATGAGCTCTTTTATGATTAAGTTGAATTGATTAAAGTTTGACTAATGAATTGTGGTATATAAAACCATTGCTTATAACTTACTAAGCTATATAAGCTTACTCTATGTGTTTTTTTACTATTTTATAGATCTTAAAGTTGAAGCTCGAGCTCGAGGATTCATTGTCAAAGTCAATCACACTATTGACTATCTTTGGTACTCTTTTGATAAGTTAAACTATGAGAATTATGGCATGTATAGGCTACACTTGTAACACCCCAAACCCGGTCAAAACGCTACGACCGAATCAGGTATGCTACAGGAAAGGAAATTTGGAAAACTAACTAAATATCACGAGTTTCACATAGTCTAGTTCACTATCTACTACTCAATCATACAATTTACTCATATGGGCCCTCGGGCCCATTGGGCCCACTTGGCCCCTTTCGGGCCATCGTGGCCCAACATACTACACCCACTAGAATACTCATGGTGGCCTCGACTATAGCATCGAAGCTTCCACATGTGCACTCGCATGCTTGTGTGGCTATCATCACCGTGTGACCGACATTTTGGCATTTGCTGCTCTACAACTAGAGTAGAGAAAATACACACCGGATAGGAATCTAAAGCTGCTAAATCGCGCTCCGAGCACTCCTACGTCCAACGCCAACAAGGTATGCTTACTCTCCTCATAGACAGCTCTATATATAGCTAGCTTCTCACCTTCCTTCTTTGTATCTTTCCGATGTTGGATCCCTCCGCCAGTAGAGTTTAAATCCAACTCAAACTCTTGCCGTCTAATTTGCAAAATAAATACTCCTTTGCTTGTCATGAGATTTGAACCCAGCTCCCTTGCACCCTTAATGACGCCTTGCCACTAGACCACTCAATTTCTTGTGTCTAAAACCATCCGCAACTAAATATAAACCTATGGCCAAATTTCGAGTTCACTTAAAAAGGAAATCAAAATGCAAGCGCCAAGACTTGAACCTTGGACCTCTTTCCTTCCTTGTGGCATCACCACCTTGTTTCTTATGTGGCGTCACTTTGCCACTACACCACACACTCCACTTGTGTCATTTTCTCCACATTTTATTCTTAAAGCCTACCTACTAACTCCCATGGGTTTATTCACCTAAAACCAATTTTTTTCCTAAAGCCCAAGTTTGGTCCCGGGACTTCATAGAAGCCCCCTAACCTTCCGAAATCACTCACTTACTATTTCCAACTTGTGTTTAAGCCGTTCTCTTGTTCTCAAAAATTTTAAACACTACTACGCCCAAGGCTCATTGGGCCCAATTCTACTAGGCCCAATTTCAGGATGTTACAAATCTACCCCCTTAAAGAAATTTCATCCTCAAAATTTCCAACTATAGGAACAATCACACATCCTAACCTACCACATTACACTCTTGCTGTGCACTCTGATCTTAATAATAGTAATACACTTTCCCTAGAACGTTGACTTAAAGAAGTCCCAGGTAATGTGGTCAGCCACTATACCATCTCTGACCATGGGTTATGCCTCATCTCGGAGGAGAGATACCATTCCCTTCAATTTCTCTTCCACAATACAGTCAAGATCATCCATGATGCGCTCAATTACTTCTAGCCAATACTCAGCTATGTTGGGAGCCATATTGGAAACGCCCCTAAACATTTCAGCCCCATTTGCTTGGAGTCATTCTGACACAGATTTTTGAGCCTATGATCCCGTGCTCACTCTAGCAACTCTCTCCAAAACACGTAGCATAGCCTGAGACACAGCATCGTCTCCACAAGTTTGATCCTGAAATTCTATTTCTACAACTGGCAATGCTGGCACTTCACCTTTCAGCCCAAGCCTTGATTTTAAAGGTTCAACCCCAATACCCCGGCCTCTACCATGACCGCGCATACCACTTCCACGTCCCCTAGTGCTCATGACTACTGATTCGAACTAATCTGATTAAAAGTTTTATGAATTAGCCTTTCTTTCGCTGTTTATTACCGAACAGTCTTATGGAAATAGCATTAAAAGTAGATTTTCATAAATACAGATATACCTAAAGTTTTCAGTCTCTAAAGTTTGAATTTCTTAGTACTAGCAATCAAAGCACAATACAACAACCAATGGTCAGAAGAATTACCGTGCAGATTTGGTCTAGAGACTCGGGTGTCATGCTTTCAGAAAACATGTATTTTTCTAAACCTTTTTCTAAACCAAATTTTGGAAATATTTTTGAACCTCATACCCACAGCCAAGTTTTTGAAACTTAGGCTCTGATACCATAATTGTAACACCCCAAACTCAGTCAAAATGCTACGACTGAATCTGGTATGCTACAGGAAAGGAAATTTGGAAAACTAACTAAATATCATGAGTTTCACATAGTCTAGTTCACTATCTACTACTCAATCATACAATTTACTCATATGGGCCCTCGAGCCCATTAGGCCCACTTGGCCTCTTTCGGGACATCGTGGCCCAATAGCCTATACCCACAAGAATACTCATGGTGGCCTCGACCATCGCGTCAAGCTTCCACACATGCGCTCACATGCTCGTATGGCTACCATCACCGTGTGACCGGCATTTTAGCATTTGCCGCTTTACAACTAGAGTAGAGAGAATACACACCTGATAGGAATCTAAAGCTGCTAAACCGCGCTTCGAGCACTCCTACGTCCAACGCCAACTAGGTATGCTTACTTTCCTCCTAGACAACTCTATATATAACTAGCTTCTCAACTTCTTTCTTTGTATCTTTTCAATGTGGGATCCCTCCATTAGTAGAGTTTAAATCCAACTCAAACTCTTGCCATCCAATTCACAAAATATATACTCCCTTACTTGTCATGAGATTCAAACCCAGGCTCCCTTGCATCCTTAATGACGCCTTGGCACTAGACCACTCACTTTCTTGTGTCGAAAACCATGTACAACTAAATATAAACCTATGGCCAAATTCCAAGTTCACTTAAAAAGAATACCAAAATGCAAGTGCCAAGACTTGAACCATGGACCTCTTTCCTTCTTTTTGGCATCACACCTTTGTCTCTTATGTGGCGTCACTTTGCCACTACACCACACACTCCACTTGTGTCATTTTCTCCACGTTTTATTCTTAAAGCCTACCTACTAACTCCCAGGGTTTTATTCACCTAAAACCAAATTTTTTCCTAAAGCCCAAGTTTTATCCCTGGACTTTATAGAAGCCCCCTAACCTTCCAAAATCACTCACCTACTATATCCAACTTGTATTTAAGCCATTCTTTTGTTCTCAAAAATTTAAAACACTACTACGTCCAAGGCCCATTGGGCCTAATTCTACTAGGCCCAATTTTGGGATGTTGCAAATCTACCCTCTTAAAGAAATTTCGTCCTCAAAATTTCCAACTATAGGAACAGTCACACATCCTAACCTACCACATTACGCTCTTGCTATGCACTCTGATCTTAATAAAGCTAATACACTTTCCCTGGAATGCTAACTTAAAGAAGTCCCAAGTAATGTCGTCAGCCGCTGTACCATCTCTAACCATGAGCCACCATTGATATGCCTCATCTCGGAGGAGAGACACCACTCCCTTCAATTTCTCTTCGCGGTACAGTTAAGATCATCCATGATGTGCTTAACTACTTCTAGACAATACTCATCTATGTTGGGAGCCATACTAGAAACGCCCCTAAACATTTCAGCCCCATTGGCTCGAAGTTGTTCAGATATAGATTTTAGAGCCCCTGATCCCGTGCTCGCTCTAGCAACTCATTCTAAAACACGTAGCATAGCCTGAGACACAGCATCGTCTCCACAAGTTTGATCCTAAAATTCTATTTCCGTAACTGGCGATGCTGGCACTTCACCTTCTAGCCCATGCCTTGATTCCGAAGGTTCAACCCCAACACTCCAGCCTCTACCACGGTCGCGCATGTCACGTCCACGTCCCCTAGTGCTCATGACTACTTATTCAATCTAATCTGATTAAAAGTTTTATGAATTAGCCTTTCTTTCGCTGTTTATTACCGAACAGTCCTATGGAAATAGCATTAAAAGTAAATTTTCGCAAATATAGATATACCTAAAGTTTTCAGTCTCTAAAGTTTAAATTTCTTAGTACTAGCAATCAAAGCACAATACAACAACCAATGGTCATAAGACTTACCGTGCAGATTTAGGCCGGAAGACTCAGGTGTCATGCTTTAAGAAAACATGTATTTTTCTAAACCATTTTCTAAACCAAATTTTGGAAATATTTTTGAACCTCATACCCACAGCCGATTTTTTGAAACCTAGGCTCTGATACCATAATTGTAACACCCCAAACTCGGTCAAAATGCTACGACCGAATCTGGTATGCTACAGGAAAGGAAATTTAGAAAACTAACTAAATATCATGAGTTTCACATAGTCTAGTTCACTATCTACTACTCAAGCATACAATTTACTCATATGGGCTCTCGGGCCTATTTGGCCCACTTGGCCTCTTTTGGGCCATTGTGGCCCAATAGCCTACACCCATAAGAATACTCAAGGTGGCCTCGACTATCATGTCCAAGCTTCCATACGTGTGCTCGCATGCTCGTGTGGCTACCATCACTGTGTGACTGGCATTTTAGCATTTTTCGCTCTACAATTAGAGTAGAGAGGATACACACCTGGTAGGAATCTGAAGCTGCTAAATCACGCTCCGAGCACTCCTACGTCCAACGCCAACCAAGTATGCTTACCCTCTTCCTAGATAGCTCTATATATAGCTAGCTTCTCACCTTCCTTCTTTGTATCTTTTCGATGTGGGATCCTTCCATCAGTAGAGTTTAAATCCAACTCAAACTTTTGCCTTCCAATCCGTAAAATAAATACTCCCTTGCTTGTCATGAGATTCAAACCCAGGCTCCCTTGCACCCTTAATGACACCTTGCCCCTAGACTACTCACTTTCTTGTATCTAAAACCATGCGAAACTAAATATAAACCTATGGCCAAATTCCAAGTTCACTTAAAAAGAAAACCAAAATGCAAGCACCAAGACTTGAACCTTGGACCTCTTTCCTTCCTTGTGGCACCACCCCCTTGTCTCTTATGTGTCATCACTTTGCCACTACACCACACACTCCACTTGTGTCATTTTCTCTATATTTTATTCTTAAAGCCTACCTACTAACTCCCAGGGTTTTATTCACCTAAAACTAAAATTTTTCTTAAAGCCCAAGTTTGGTCCCGGGACTTCATAGAAGCCCCCTAACCTTCCAAGATCACTCACCTACTAGATCCAACTTGCATTTAAGCCGTTCTCTTATTCTGAAAAATTTTAAACACTACTACGCCCAAGGCCCATTAGTCTTAAATCTACTAGGCCCAATTTCGGGATGTTACAATACTACTCCTTTAAGCTTATATTTTGAATTTGATGTATATAATGCCAAGCGAAAATGGCTTAACTTCTATCCTTGAATTGAGTGAGTATGTTTGAGTGGGTATACATATATATATGTTTGTGAAATTTCAATTTTGAATATAACTTGATTTGGGTAGGTATGTTTTCCTAAGATTATGAATGGCATATTACTATGTGTTGGGTTGGTTTAAAATTATCAAGCTTGAATATAATGCTTAGTTATGTATGGTTTTGTGGTAAGTATTTTTGGAAATTTTATACCTTGATAATATATATATGTGGCATATCCGAATGCATGTATATGATTTTGTGTAATGCATATAGTACATTAAGGTAATTTGATGAACTTATGTACAATTATATGTATGTACCATATGTCAAGTTTATGAAATGAAATATTTGGCCATGGCTTGATCTAGTTTGGAGTCTAAATTTTCTATTGAGTGCTATGGTATATTCGATCACGGGAAATGAATGGTTAAATTATTAATGTATTATCTAGCTAAAGTGCGGTTATGAGGAATATATATATGTAATGATCATTGCCGAATGTGATAAGAAACTATGAGATAAATGAGTTGGTTGAAATTTATATTTATGGTATATTCGAATGTGAGATAAGTAGATAGGTCAATGATATAATCGTATGTGGTATCGCAATGAGGAGTGTACATGATGGAAAGTGAAGAATATGTTCATTAATGATATATGTTTGAATGTATTGATGATAATAGAAATGAAATAAGTGAATAAGTACCATATACCTATTCGGCCTTTGCATTTAAATGACCTAGTGAAAAGTGATTTACAAGTTGAATATAATTAGTTTTTAGTTGATATAAATGATATTATTCGTGATATAAAAGTTAATGTTTTGATATTAGATGGGATATACATGTTCATTCGTGATAGTATAACTTGGTACACATTTATCAAAGTAATAGCTTTTATAAAGTGCATTGACTTGTGTTTGGTTTAGTAATGCCCGTAACCCCAATCCGACGACGGATACGGGTTAGGGGTGTTACACTGAAGCATTATCAGATATCACATTCTGAACATTTTCTTCTTTAGCCATCTTTGGGCAGTCTCAAATGAAGTGATCTCGTGATCCACATTTATAACAAACTCTATTGTTATACTTGCCTCAACATTTTTCCACGTGTCATCTTCTACACTATCTACACTCAGGTTTGTTGCTCTTAGTACTTCCAACACTTGATTCAATTGGAGCTTGAGTTCTCAGACCAACTCTTGGTCTCACACGATCTGTAGCAGTCCAGTTTATGCCCTAGTCGAAATAGTGGTTTCAGGACCACAAATTCGAGTCCTATAATATTTTAATATTATTTTCTATGCCGTTGATATGTGATTAAGCATGTGGTAAATTTATGTGAGCTAATTCGTTTGTTTGTATGTTTAATTTGACAAAAGGATGAAATTGTATTAAATGTGAAACTTGTATGCCATTTGTTAAAACACTTATGTGTTGTGGCTTTTAAAAGTTATGGCTTTAAGTTGTAATTGAACCACTATTATGTTAGTGGATGGTTTTGGTCAAAAATGGCCTTGTTAATTATGTTATAAATATTTTATATTTTAAGGCTAAATTAGTAAATAGATTATTATGTATGTTATATTTGATAAAAGCATGAAAAATAGCCATTTTAGTTCATCTTTTGGCCGAATATTTGAAAAAGAAGAAAGGGTTTAGTTCTTTTGAATTTTGGCACTTACAAGCTTTAATTTAAGGTTAGTTTTTGATTGATTGTTGATAATTGTTACATTTTTTAATCGTTGCTTTGAGAGCTACAAAACCCATGTATTAATTTTATGAATTGATGATGTTTGTGTGATATGCCATTGATGATATGTCAAGCTTTTTGATAATTTTTTGTGTTAAATGAAAGAATTGAACTAGATGAACATGTTATGTTCTTGAAGTTTTGATGAATTTAGCTAAATAGGGCTAAATTGAGAAAATAGTAAATTGAAGGATTAAATTGCAAGGTTGATGAAAAGTATGGACTTATATAGTCCCTAGGGATATTCGGCTATGCTTGTGTTTGTATTGATTTTATGAATTTGATGTTTTGAGTAAAATGAACTAAATTGATAAATTCTGTAACTATTTTCGATCTATTCGGTAACGCTTCTAACCCTAATCTGGTGACAGACAGGAGATGAGGGTGTTACATTTGGTTGGTATTAGAGCTACGGTTTAGTCGATTCGTGGAATAACGTAGCGTGTTAGAGTCTAGCTATACATGCCATGTATTTGAATTGTGATAGTGTGATGAATCCTGACGTATAAAATGTGATTTTTGTATAGTAATGGATCCCGAAAGAGTCGTAGCTGACGACGTAAAAGCAATGCCCCTGCTCACATGCAAGGGCAAGTACCTTCTGATTCGAGACCGGCTACGAGCAGTCAAGAGGGAGAAGCTAAACAAGCTTTTTTCCAGATGATGAGTGAGTGGTTCACTCAATTTATGAGGAATAATCCGACTGTTTCGCAACCCCCACCCCCGGTTAATCCCCCTCAGACTATAGTTGTGCCACCGATTATGTATCCGAATCTGTTGAATAAGCCTCTAGTTGTCAAGATCCGTAAGTACAGGGCCGAAGAATTCTAGGCTACTAATGATGATGATGCTGAAAAGGCTAAGTTCTGGATTGAAAATACTATCTGGGTATTCGACGAAATGTCTCTAACTCCAGAAGAATGCATTAAATGTGTGGTATCATTGCTTCGAAATGCAGCTTATCAATGGTGGAAAACTTTAATTTCTATTGTGCCGAAAGAACGATTTACATGGGATTTCTTTCAGACTGAGTTTCGAAAGAAATATATCAGTGAAAGATTTGTTGATCAGAAACAAAAGGAATTTTTAGAGTTTAAATAGAAATTTGAATAGTATTCATAGAATATGAGCGAGTTCGTGAGATTGAGTCAATATGCTCGAGAATGTGTATCTTCTGAAGCTATAATGTGCAAAAGATTCGAAGATAGCCTTAATGAAGACATTCATCTACTAGTCGGGATTTTAGAAATGAAAGAGTTTATTGTACTAGTTGGCTAAGCTTGCAAAGTTGAGGCACTCGGGAAAGATAAAAGAAAAGCTGAGTCTAAAGCCCGAGATACGAGAAAGAGATTTTGGAACAAGACTTCAAAGAGATTCAGAGATGATCAAGGTCACTCTAGAGACTGTGGGACATCCAAATAGAATTCGAGCTAGATCACAAATGAGTTCCAAAACTCCAGCAGCTTCAATGGCCAACGTTTGTAATGTTCGATCCGAGAGACCTGAATGTAAACATTGCATAAAAATACATCCGAGAAGCTGTAGATTAAATGCCAGAGCTTGTTTCTGATGTGGATCACTTGACCATTTTATCCGTGATTGTCCTGAGTCTACCGAGCCAGAGACTATTCAGAATTTGAGACCTGATAATGCATCTGTAAGAGGTAGACCTTCGAAGAATACAAGAAATGTTAGTGGTATTTAGAGGTACTATTGTAAGATCTGAAGCGAGAGCGCCTGCCAGAGCGTATGCTATCCAAGCTCATAAGCAAGCTTCATGACCTGATGTCATAACGGGTACTTTTATGTTTCATGATACTTATGTGATTGCATTGATAGACCCCGGTTCTACGCATTCGTATACATGCATGAGTTTAGTTTACAGTAAGACTTTGCATGTAGAGTCTACTGAGTTTGGTATAAAAGTATCGAACCTCTTAGGTAAAAGTGTCCTTGTTGACAAAGTATGCAGGAACTATTCATTAATGTTTTGTGAAAATTATTTTCGTGCTGATCCTATGCTTCTGCCATTTTATGAGTTCGATATTATTCTATGTATGGACTGGTTGTCTTTACATGATGCTGTTGTGAACTGCAAAAGAATGACTATAGATTTGAGATGTCCAAATAATGGAATTGTATGGGTTGGATCTAATGATTTGAATGGATTGCCTGCTGCGATATCGGTTTTGAAAGCTCAAAGTTATGTGAAAAAGGGGTATGAGTCATATTTCGCTTATATGATTGATTCGAAAGTGTCTGAGAAGAAAGTTGAGTCAATACCTATTACTTGTGAGTTTTCTGATGTGTTCCCTGAAGAGTTATTGGGTTTACCCCTGATTCGTGAAGTTGAGTTTGATATTGAATTGATGCCTAGTACTACACCTATTTCGATAGCTTCGTATAGAATGGAACAAACAGAGTTGAAAGAGTTAAAGTCACAGTTCCAGGAGTTGACTGATAGAGACTTCGCTAGATCGAGTTTTTCACCTTGGGGTGCTCCTATTTTGTTTGTGAAAAAGAAAGATGGTACGATGAGAATGTGTATAGATTACCGTCAGTTGAATAAGGTGACCATAAAGAATAAATATCCATTGCCCAGAATTGATGTGTAACACCCCAAACCCGGTCTGAACGTTACACACGAGTCCGGCGTGCTACAGGAATGAAAACACTTTTAGAAAATCAGTTTGTCGATTTTATGGGGGAGGAGACCCTTGAAACAAAACTCTTTTTGTTTTTATAAATCGAATAAGTGTTTGATGAAAAATCAAAAATGTGCTGAGACTTGTCTTTAGAAAATTATTTGCTTTGTTGTTACTTATATCATTTACTTAATCAATGAACAGTTGAAAAATGTACTTATCGAGGTTCTTTAAAAAAACATCCAATTCTTATCTATCAGGTTTGCTTATCAATAGTTATAGGAACATACAAATAAAACATCCCAAATTAAAAGTTAGGCGGCCTTATTACAACAATGTAAACCCCAGAAATAATAAAAAACTAAGTTCAACCAAAAACTTTGAAATAAAGCAGTTGCTGAGCATGGCCACCTCGAGTCCACTCCGGCTCCATATCCACGATCTAAGTCTGATCTCTAAAAATGTAAAGGAAGGGGGTGAGTCACCGAGACTCAGTGTGTAAACCCCCATCCTAAGAGAATCATGCTCTTACACAAGTTCATACAATAATATGCATGTCATGCAACCCACCTAAGTATCCATCCGGGTCTCCCGATTCTACCCCTTGTGGTACCAAACCACTGGTGGTGCCAAACCACTGGTAACCGAAGTTAAAAATTAAATATATGTGGTACCAAACCACTGGTGGTGCCAAACCATTGAGACATAGTCACAATTTTGTATTATGTGGGGCCAACCCACTGTGTGATACCAAATCACTGGTGACAGTCTAATAGATCATACTTCCCCCTCCTCTCATCACCCATGACAATACTCATGCAATCAATATTTGTATGATCATATTCAATATACCAAGACATGTATACAAGGTAACATGCTTCATAGATCTCATGCAATGCAAGTAATAATAACTTACCCGGCATCCACGCTTTTATTCAAAGGGGTATTTCAATAGCCATAGCCGTCATTCTGGCTTTCAATCAACACACATCACAAACACATATTAAGTAGGAAAGTGTGTAAGAGTTACACACCTGATTACACCTTTACCACTTCTATGCTACTTCGGCATTGGGTTTACAGATCCAATATCCTTTTACCGCTTGACTGCCATTAGTGGCCATAATAACCCTTTGGTCACTTAAACTATTTAGATCAATAAGATCTAATAAATAATAATGTTTAAAAGAATTCTTACCTACTTTCAAGTCCCGAAAGCCTTCAAGAAATTGTCACCTCAATTTTACCTACATTCGGCCATTCTCCAAGTATTCAACAAACCAAAAATCACAACTAACTTAGCCCATATGGCATTCGGCCATAAAAAGAAAAGAACAGAAAAGGGCCATTCGGCCACCTACCATCAACCACTCACCTTCGACTTTTCCAAAATCGACACTTACGGCTATTGTAGAAGCGAGATTAAACTTCAGGGATAAAGAGGAGAAATTGATAGGCATAAACAATTGATTCGGGTTAGATCTTGATGAAAAGAAAGGAAGAAATCACAAACGAAAGAAATCCCGAAACTTACCGAATCACTAAGGAACATGCGTCCTATGGTGCTCCTTCGGGAAAACTAAACTACCCTTGTAGATTCGGCTAGGTAGGAATAAGGAGTGAAACCAACTAAGCCTTGGAAACGTGATTCAGGTTAGAAACTAATTAAAGAAGAAAGAAACCACAAATAAAAAAAAATCCCAAAAACTCACCAAACTCGAGGGGTGTATGCGGCTATGGTGCACCTTCGGGAAACAGTGAAACCACCTTGGGGATGCGGCTATGGTGGAAGATGATCAGAGGGGAGTGGGTTTGAAGGAAAAACAATTGAAGAGAGGGAGAAAGTGTTGGGAGGTTGCGGCAAGGAAAAGAAAAGAAAAGAGTTTGAGAAAGAAAGAAAAAGAAAGATTTCGATGAGAAGGAAAAAACAAAAGGAAAAGATGGATATGTTTGCTAAGAGTTTCGACTACATACTCACCCCCCACAGAGTTGGAGTTTCGGCCAACTCTGCTAGCTCCTGATAAGCTTTATCTTGCCTAATAGCTCAACCATTATCCATCCCTTTATGAGAGACCCACCAAGCTCCAACTCTTCCCTCCTATTATCATCTTTTAAACCATAAAATAAAAGAAATAAACACTCCTAATTGTAGCTATGTGCCGTCCCACTCCTTACCTTAGGGGTGCCGAATTTTAACCCATTACTTTGGGCTCCAAGCGACCATACTAGGCCCAAGTCATCCTCCTAAGTGACGCCATTCTCATGCCTAATTTAGCATTAATAGATTTTTGGGTCGCAAGCCCAACTTGTTACTAATTTAATAATCCAACATCAATTACTACTAACACTATTTATCAGTCACTTAACCCAGGTTTTAAAGTCCAAACCTGAGCCCAATTCACCCCTATGAAGCCTTAGTCCACTAACTTAGCCATGCAACACACCAAATGCATATACCCACAAAATCAGGATATTACAGTTCTACCCACCTTAAAATAAATTTCGACCTCGAAATTTACCTGGTTCGAAAAGTTGAGGGTATTGCTGTTGCCGCATAGTATCCTCCGGCTCCCATGTCGCTTCTTCCGATCCATGGTTCCGCCATAATACCTTCACCAAAGGGACTGATTTCCTGTGTAAAACCTTAATATCCTAATCTAGGATCTGTACTGGTTCCTCCTTAAAAGATAAGTCCGAATTCACCTCTATTTCCTCCACTGGCACCACATGTGACGGATCCGAGCGATAGCGTCTCAGCATGGAAACATGGAACACGTCATGGATTTGACTCAACTCAGGTGGCAATTCAAGCTGGTACACCATTGGTCCTACTCGTTTCAACACTTGATAGGACCCAATGAATCTAGGGCTTAACTTGCCCTTCCTACCAAACCTTAGAACCTTTTTCCACGGCGATACCTTTAAGAAAACTTTATCACCTTCAGCAAACTCTATATCCTTCCATTTAAGATCGGCATAAGACTTCTGCCTGTCCGAGGCTTCCTTCAAATGAGTTCTAATCACCTTCACCTTATCCTCTATCTCTGCAACTAGCTCCGGACCCAACAATTGTCGTTCTCCCAACTCCGTCCAACACGTAAGGGTACGACACTTTCGACCATACAACGCCTCGTATGGTGCCATTTGAATGCTTGCCTGATGGCTATTATTGTACGCGAATTTCGCCAACGGTAAGAATTCTTCCCAACTGCCCTTAAAATCCATGACACATCCTCTTAGCATGTCCTCTAAAACTTGAATCACCCTCTCCGACTGTCCATCAAACTGGGGATGGAATGCCGTACTAAAATCCAACCTCGTACCCAATGCCTGATGCAACGCCTTCCAGAACCTTGACATAAATCTAGGGTCTCTATCCGAAATAATCGACACTGGCACCCCGTGCAACCTTACAATCTCTGCTATGTATAGTTTTGCCAGGTTCTAAAGAGGATAATCCATATGCACTGGTATGAAATGAGCCGACTTCGTCAAACGGTCCACGATTACCCACACTGAATCTTTCTTGGTCGGCTTAAGAGGTAGCCCAATCACAAAATCCATGGTAATTCTTTCCCACTTCCATTGTGGAATCTTAATTGGTTGCAACAACCCCGAGGGTACCTGATGTTCAGCCTTGACTTGCTGATACGTCAGACATTTACCCACAAACTCCGTCACCTCCCGCTTAAGTCCCGACCACCAAAACTATTCTCGCAAATCTCGGTACACCTTACTACCTCCTGGATGCATAGCATAGGGACTGTTATGTGCTTCCGCAAGATTTTCTACCTTAGCTCCACATTCTTAGGCATACACACTCGAAAACATAACACTCCACCACTGCTCAAACTATACCCCTCCAATCCACCGCTCTGCACTTGCAAACCACAAGCACTTAAAGCTTTATCTTCCAGCTGTTTCTCCTTAACCTCGTTGATCCAAGTTGGCCTTACTTGCAATTCCGCTAACAAGCTTCCATCCTCATACAGGCTAAGGTGAGCAAACATGGCTCTCAAATCTGTCACCACCTTACGGCTCAAGGCGTCTGCTACCACATTAGCCTTTCCCGGGTGGTATTCAATTGAGCAATCATAGTCCTTTAACAGCTCAATCCACCTCTTTTGCCTCAAATTTAACTCTTTCTGCGTAAGAAGGTACTTCAAACTCTTGTGGTTTGTATACACAAAAGCTACTGCAAATTTTCTCCATACAAATAATGTCTCCAAATTTTTAGCGCGAAAGCTACTGCAGCCAATTCCAGATCGTGTGTCGGATAGTTCACTTCGTGAGGTCTTAACTATCGGGAAGCATACGCTATTACCTTCCCCTCCTGCATTAGCACACATCCCAATCTTGTATGGGACGCATCATAATAAACCGTAAATTCTTTTCCGGCTTCCGGTTGAATCAACACTAGAGCTTCCGTCAAGATCTTCTTTAGCTTTTCAAAACTTTCCTGCTGCTTGTCTGACCACATGAACGAAACCCCTTTCCTCAGCAACTTGGTCAATGGTGCTGCAATCAAAGAAAACCCTTCCACAAACCTCCGGTAATACCCTTCTAACCCTAAGAAACTTCGAATCTCTGCCACAGACTTTGGTGGCTTCCAATCTAAAATAGCCTCAACCTTCCGAGGGTCCACTCTAATCCCCTCAGCTGACACCACATGCCCCAAGAAAGTAACCTCCTTCAACCAGAACTCGCACTTACTAAACTTGGCATATAAACGCTTTTCCCATAGAATTTGTAACACCACTCGTAAATGCGCGTCATGCTCCTCCTCCTATTTCGAGTACACTAGGATGTCGTCGATAAATACTATGATGAACCGATCCAAATATGGCTGAAACACTCGATTCATTATATCCATAAACGTGCTGCTGAGGCGGTCGTTAACCCGAACGACATAACGAAAAATTCATAATGCCCGTATCGAGCACGAAATGCCATCTTATGGATATCTGCCTCCTTTACCTTGAGTTGGTGATACCCCGACCTCAAATCTATCTTGGAAAAGACCGATGCTCCCTTAAGATGGTCGAACAAGTCATCTATCCTAGGCAAATGGTACTTGTTCTTAATCGTCAATTTATTCAACTAACGGTAGTCTATGCACATCCGCATCGACCCATCCTTCTTCTTAACAAAGAGTACCGGTACTCCCTACGGAGACACACTTGGTCGAATAAAACCCCGATCCAGCAACTTCTGAATCTGCGCTTTCAACTCCACCAATTCCTTTGGTGCCATCCTATATGGAGCGATAGACACTGGCACTGTTCGGTAGAAGATCTATACCAAACTCCACTTCACGATTTGGGGTAAACCGGGAGTTCTTCCAAAAGACATCAACAAAGTCTTTGACCATTCACACATTCTCCATTCTTGATTCCTTAACTTCCAAGGCACATACGTAGACCATAACCGCCTCACATCCTTTCTTTACCATCTTTTTCGCCTTTAGTGCGAACACCACATTCGATAGGTAATTCCTTCTATCCCCTATCATCACTACCTCTTCACTCTCATCCGATTTCAGCACCATACCCTTAGCTGCACAGTCCAATTCTGCATGGTTCTTTACCAACCAATCCATTCCTAGGATTAAATCAAACTCCCTAAGGGTAGTTCCATCAAATTCGCTTGAAACACGACCCCTTGAAGTTCTAGGGGTACGTCCCTATATAGTTTGTCTACCACCACAGAGTGTCCTAGAGGGCTAACTACCGTCATCTTCCTAGCAGATATCTCATAGGCTAAGTTCAGAGTTCCTACCACACTACTAGCAACATACTAGTGTGTTGAACCAATATCAATTAAAGCAATGTAAGGCAGTCTAGAAATTATAAACGTACCAATTATGATGTTCGGTGCGTCTCCCTCCTCTCGATGTTTGGCTGCGTAGACCAACCCAGGCTGCCTAGCATTAGCCCCACTAGTACCTCGGCCAGGTGCTCCACGACCTCGACCATTACCATTACCATTACCCCTAGCTGCACCTCGACCCCTCTATGGTTGCTGGCCATCTCTCCTGAATTGTCCATGTCCTTGACCCTCAGCTTGGATCCTAGCTAACTTCTACGGACAGTCCTTTACCCGGTGCTCCATTGACCCACACTCAAAGTAGCCTCTACTACCAGCCAAACATTCTCCCGAATGGGACTTCCCGCATCTAGCACACTGAGGCGGCCACTGAGCAGCAGCAGGCTTTGCGGCTCTTTCCGGTCCACCAAATCTAGCCTTCTTCTGTGAACTTCCAACGGACCCTGAAGGCCCAAAACTCCTTTTATCCCTACTTCTGTCCTGATTTCGCCTCTCAGTTCGCTTTACCTCTTCAACTACCTTAGCCTTTTCTACATGAATGGCAAATTCCCTTTTGCACTGTGGTGCAATTAACACCCATAGCTCATCTCTTAACCCATCCTCAAACCTAACATAGCGCTCATGTTTCGTAGCCACCATACCCCGAGCATACCTACTCAACCTCAAAAATTTAGCCTCGACTCAGTGCAAACTTATTCCTTTGTACCAAATTTAGGAGCACGCCTTCGTTGTGCATCAAGTATAGCCGGTCCCCACATACTTCCTCGATGGTGCCCTAAAATAATCCCAAGTGATATCATGGCATTGCACCATCCACATTGTGAGCCACCACCGACACGACTCATCTCGGAGAAGAGATACTATCCCCTTCAACTTCTCCTCAGCCGAGAAGTCTAAGTCATCCATTATTCGTTCGGTTGCCTCCAACCAATACTCAGCACCATTGGGAGCTACACCGGACACCCCCTAAACACCTCCGCTCCATTAGCTCGAAGCCTCTCAGCCACTGATTTGTGAGTTCCTGCTCCCCCATCTACCTCGGTAACCCTTTCTAAAACTCGCAATACCACCTGCGATACTACATCATTACCATCGGTCTGGTCCTGAAACTCAGCTTCTGCCACTGGCAGATCCAGCATCACATTTTCGGACCCATGGCCAGACCCTGCTGGCTCTGACAAGGCCATTCTACCCCTACCACGGCCACGCGATGGACGTCCACGACCTCTTGTACTCATTCTTCTTATTCGCGATTATCTGATTAAGAATTTTATGCATTATTAATACTGTTCACTATTTACCCACGAACAATTTTATAGAAAATAGTTTTTAAAAGTGGTTCTTTCGCATTCGAGCCTATCTACAGTTTTCAGTCTTCCTAATACTAGGAAACATGCACATTCAGCATTCATACGCGCACATCTATCACCTAGGGGTATTTTCGTAATTTTAACCTACAGGGGTATTTTTATAATTTTCAAAATATGCTTCCGGGTGATTTGGTGAAATAAGGGTATTTTGGTAATTTTTCCAACTCGGGGGTATTTTGGTAATTTTGCAAATCCAAGGGTATTTTAATAATTTTGTAAATCCGGGGGTATTTCAAAAATTTTCCAAGTCAGGGTAATTTGGTAGTTTTGTAAACCAAGGGTATTTTGGTCTTTTTTTTTCAATCTAAGGTAATTTTCACAAATCTAGGGTTATTTGGTAATTTCAAAACTAGGGTTTTCACAAGACAGGGTGGCTGGTCCCTTTCGGGTTTTAGTTGTAAGTTTTGGCTTGTCGGCATGCCCTCGTAACTAGGGTGAATAGTCACTATGCACCAGGTAGGATTCTAGTGAAAAGGAGGTGAGTCACTAGGACTGCTTAAATACCAAGCTTTTCTTGAACCCATTCCTAGACATGCATATATCTATTGCCACACCCCAGCTTGGCTAAAGTGAACAATCACTATACACCAGGTAAGATTCCTATGAAGAGGAGGTGAGTCACTCGGACTGCTTAAATACCAAGCTCTTCCGGATCTACTCCTAGACATGCATATGTTTGTTGCCACACTTTAGCCTTATGGCTTGTCTACAGGTTTTGTTTATTAAGGTTAAGTCTTATGGATTAGAAGAGTTTTTTGTCTAACCTAAAGTCCATTGATACTATCATCCTTAGCTATGTATAAGCCCACAAAACCCAACAAATATATATCACAACAGAGGTTAGGGTACTTACCTGGGTGGATCGGCGCCGGAGATTCAGGTGCCATGCTTTATCATTTCACAAACCCAAAAATATATTTTGGGCCCTAAGCCCACAACCGAGCTTTTGAACCTGCTCTGATACCAAAAATATAACACCCCAAACCCGATCTGAACATTACACCCGAGTCCGACGTGCTACAGAAATGAAAATGCTTTTAGAAAATCAGTTTGTCGATTTAATGGGGGAGAAGACCATTGCAACAAAACTCTTTTTGTTTTTAGAAATCGGATAAGTGTTTGATGAAAAATCAAAAACGTGCTGAGACTTGTCTTTAGAAAATTATTTGCTTTGTTGTTACTTATATCAATTACTTAATCAGTGAACAGTTGAAAAACGTACTTATCGAGGTTTTTAAAAAAAAACATCCAATTCTTATCTATCAGGTTTGCTTATCAATAGTTATAGGAACATCCGAATAAAACATCCCAAATTAAAAGTTAGGCGGCCTTATTACAACAATGTCAACCCCAAAAATAATAGAAAACTAAGTTCAACCAAAAACTTTGAAACAAAGCAGTTGCTGAGCATGGCCACCTCGAGTCCACTCTGGCTCCATATCCACGATCTAAGTCTGATCTGAAAAAATGTAAAGGAAGGGGGGTGAGTCACCAAGACTTAGTATGTAAATCCCCATCCTAAGAGAATCATGCTCTTATACAAGTTCATACAATAATATGCATGTCATGCAACCCACCTAAGTATCCATCCGGGTCTCCCGATTCTACCCCTTATGGTACCAAACCACTGGTGGTGCCAAACCATTAGTAACCGAGGTTACAAATTAAATATATGTGGTACCAAACCACTGGTGGTGCCAAACCACTAAGACTTAGTCACAATTTTGTATTATGTGGGGCCAACCCACTGTGTGATACCAAATCACTGGTGACAGTCTAATAGATCATACTTCCCCCTCCTCTCATCACCCATGACAATACTCATGCAATCAATATCAGTATGATCATATTCAATACACCAAGTCATGTATACAAGGTAACATGCTTCATAGATCTCAAACAATGCGAGTAATAATAATAACTTACCCGGCATCCACGCTTTTATTCAAAGGGGTATTTCAATAACCATAGCCGTCATTCCGGCTTTCAATCAACACACATCACAAACACATATTAAGTAGGAAAGTGTGTAAGAGTTACACACCTGATTACACCTTTACCGCTTCTATGCTACTTTGGCGTTGGGTTTACAGATCCAATTCCCTTTTACCGCTTGACTGCCATTAGCGGCCATAATAACCCTTTGCTCACTTAAACTAATTAGATCAATAAGATCAAATAAATAATAATGTTTAAAAGAATTCTTACCTACTTTCAAGTCCCGAAAGCCTTCGAGAAATCGTCACCTCAATTTTACCTACATTCGACCATTCTCCAAGTATTCAACAAACCAAAAATCACAACTAACTTAGCCCATATGGCATTCGGCCATAAAAAGAAAAGAACAGAAAAGGGCCATTCGGCCACCTACCATCAACCACTCACCTTCGGCTTTTCCAAAATCGGCACTTCTGGCTATTGTAGAACAGGATTCGACTTCTAGGGATAAAGAGGAGAAATTGATAGGCATAAACAATTGATTCGGGTTAGATCTTGATGAAAAGAAAGGAAGAAATCACAAAGGAAAGAAATCCCGAAACTTATCGAATCACTAAGGAACATGCGGCCTATGGTGCACCTTCGGGAAAACTAAACTACCCTTGTAGATTCTGTAACACCCCTAACCCATATCCGTCACCGGATTAGGGTTACGAGGCCTTACTATAACAATTACCAAGCCCAAGCACTCCATCTAGACTAATACTTGATAAATTCATATCATTTCATGCTATTAGAAATGAATATATATATGTATATATTCTATCAGGTCTTAATACAACAACTTGCATAATTAAAATCACATGGTCATTTAAAATCAACAACAACATAAGCATATAATATTTATACATTTATTAAGCCTATAACACGAGCACAAACAAAAATCTAATTGTCAATTACATATTTAATCGAATAAAATCTTAAAGCATTCCATATATATATATATATACGTAATATTTATAAACACCAAATTAGCACATACCATTTTTTTAAATCAATCCACGTACAAATATGTTTATGTACCACTTTATTACTTACCATTATACATCGAATCCTTATAGCAAAATATACTAGTAAAATCATTATTATAAATATATTTTTACGCATCAAGCATTCGTATATATATCTTTGTGAAATATTATACATAACATGAGCGTCTATTAAACCAAATATACCTTATCAAATCATCATCTTAGCCCAAAATGCCATAAACCACAAAACCAAACCATACCTATCAAATATATAATTTGAAAGGAAAGATAATCACTTACCTTGTTCCTTGCATCTATAAACCTTTATTTTTTTTACCCGAGCATTTTGTTTATTAAAGTATTTTCATCCCACCTTGTAAAGAATTTATAACACATTATCGGCATTAAGCCTGCTAGACCCGAGGTCTAAACTTGATCATAGGCATTAAGCACGCTAGGCAATAAGCGATATACATCAAGGCACAAGGCCGCTAGGCTCATAGCGCCAATTACATCATCAAGCACAAGGCACGCTGGGCATTTAGCGAATTACATCAAGGCACAAGGCACGCTGGGCATTTAGCAGATAAATAACACCGACATGAAGCACGCTAGGCTTAAAGCCCGATATATATATGATCATCAATTCAGCACTCATTTCATAACATCAACAATGCAAACAACTCATATAGATCATATTACCTTCACATACAAACCAAAACATATTTATACACTTATCATTTTACAAAGTAAATTCAATTCAATACCATACTTCTACATTCGGCTATTATCTATAATTATACTTTAAATATTCAAGTTTCATCATTCATCATAGTTGTGAATAAATCTTTAACGTATATTTGCTTAAGGATTTACTTGGTTGTCGATAGGCCGTAAATCGGCTATTCGAGAACCTTTGTCTTTCCAGATCCAATCTCGCTTTTCTTTGATCTTGATCTAAAACACATTAAATTCAGCTCATTCAAGTACATTTCAATTCAATTTAGTCATAAATCACAATAATGGGTAAATTACCCTTTTACCCCTAGTGTTTCACATTTTACACTTTAGTCCTAATTGCACAAAACACAAAATACACATTATTTCAATACAACACTCAAGGGCGAATATGTATAAGGACTATATAAGTCCATTTCTTTCATTTATTTTGCATTTAAGCCCTCTCAAATTTTTATTTTTACAAATTAGTCCTATTTACTCAATTTTCACTAAAACTTCAATATAAAACTTATCAATCTTAATCCTATCTTAAAATTAAATTCATCAAACATCAATTATCATATAACAATGTTAATGGCGAACCTTAGACATGCTCGATTTAAAAATTACAAAATGGGTCGGCTACGGTTCAAGCAACGATCTCAAAAACGTAAAATTAACAAAAATCGAGCTAGAATCCATACCTAATTGAAGCTTGAATGAATGGCGAATGTACCAACTCTCTCTTTTACTTTGTTTCTTTCTTATTTTAGTCATGCAAAATGAAGCACTAAGCTTTATTTTATGTTTTATTTACATATATTATGATATTTGGCCATTTACTAATTTAACCTTATTATTATAATATTCATTAACAAAACATAATGGCAAAAGTGAACTTTAATTGTCTACTAATATCAAGAATGGACTAATTTCCTTTCAATGCTTCAAATCAAGAAACCACTATCAATTTGGCACATTTTACTATGGATTGAAACTTTTACGCTTTACGCGATTAAGTCCTTTCTCTCCAATTAGGCACTTAAGCGATTAAATTTTTCTCTGAAACTTTCACACATTAATTCACATATTAGACACAAAATATAATATTAAAATATTTCTCAAACTCAATTCATGGTCCCAAAACCACCGTTCGATTAGGGTCAAATTCGGTCTATTACAACTCTCCCCTTTAGGATTTTCGTCCCCGAAAATCTTACCGTTAAACAAAGTCGATATTGTTGCCTCATTGAATCCTCAGGCTCCCACGTAGCCTCTTCAACTCCGTGCTGACTCCATAGTACTTTCACTAAAGGAATTCTTTTGTTTCTTAACTCTTTCATTTCCCGAGCTAAAATATGGATCGGTTCTTCCTTGTACATCATATCTAGTCAGATTTCAATCTGAGACGAAGTGATCACATGCGACGGATCGATCTATATTCTGAAGCATCAAAATGTGAAATCGTCATGTATCTTTTCTAACTCAGAGGGAAACTTCAATCTATAAGCAACAGGTCCAATACGTTCGATGATTTCATACGATCCGATAAATCTTGGGCTCAACTTGCCTTTCCGACCAAATCGGAGTACTTTCTTCCACGGAGAAACTTTTAAGAATACACGATCTCCGACCTGAAACTCAATGTCTTTACGTTTCAAATCAGCATACGACTTTTGACGATCTGAAGCAGCTTTCAAATTGCCTCTAATAATAGCTACCTTCTATTCTGTTTCTTTAATCAAATCAACCCCGTGTATCTTATTCTCACTGAGCTCAATCTAGTATAACAGAGTTCGGCATTTTCGCCCATACAAGGCTTCATAAGGTGCCATTTTGATACTAGATTGGAAGCTATTATTATAAGCAAATTCAATCAAAGGTAGGTATCGTTCCCACGTACCTTCAAACTCGAGAACGCAACATCTCAACATGTCCTCAAGTATCCGAATAGTTCACTCGGTGACCAAATACATCTATGGATGGAAGGTCGTACTAAAATGAAGTTTAGTACCTAAGGCATCTTGCAACTTCTTCCAAAATCGCGATGTAAATCTCGGTCTCTATGCGAAACAATGGAACTTGGTACACCATGCAATCTCACAATCTGCGATATGTACAATTCAGCAAGTTTATCGAGTGAAAAGTGCATTTAACCAAGCACAAAATGAGTGATTTAGTCGGTCTATCAACTATAACCCAGACGATATCTTTCTTACTCGGTGTCATAGGAAGACCGGATACAAAATCCATTGTAATTCTATCCCATTTCCATTCAGGTATCATGATTGGATGAAGTAGTCCGGATGGCACTTGATGTTCAGCTTTTACTTGCTGACAAACTAAGCATTTCGAAACAAATTCAGATATATCCGTTTCATGCCCGGCCACCAATAGAACTGTTTCAAATCATTATACATCTTTGTGCTACCGGATGTATTGATAATCGACCACTATGGGCCTCACTCAAAATCATCTGTATCAAATCTGAGTTCTTCGGAACACACATTCGACTTTTAAAATTCAAACAGTCATTTGCATCAATCTAAAATCGATTACGCACCTTTTCACAATCGAATTCGACTAGCAATCAAATCTTTGTCAACTTTCTGTGCAGCACAAATTTTCTGAATAAACATCGGTCTTGCTTGTAACTCGGCTATGATCAAACCATCACCAGACATAGCCATCTGTGTGTTCATTGCACGAAGAGCAAACAATGATTTTCGACTTAACGCATCTGCAACAACATTAGCTTTTCCCGAATGGTAGTCAATCACCAACTCATAGTCTTTCAACAATTCTAACCATCTGCGTTGTCTCAAATTTAGATCTTTCTGAGTCATTAAATACTTTAGACTTTTATGATCTGAATAAATGTGACATTTCTCGCAGAATAAATAGTGACGCCAAATTTTCAATGCGAAAACTATGGCTGCTAATTCCAGATTGTGAGTCGAATAATTTCTCTCATGTGGCTTCAATTGTCTCGAAGCATAGGCTGTAACCTTGCCTTCCTGCATCAAAACGCAACCCAACCCATTCAAAGAAGCATCACTAAAAATAATAAATTCTTTACCCGTTTTAGGCTGAGCTAACATGGAGCTTGATCGGAAGGGCTTTCAAGCTATTCGAAACTTTTACGACACTTTTTGACCACTCAAACTTGACATCTTTACGTAGTAGCTTTGTCAAAGGTGTAGCTATTACGGAAAAACCTTTACAAATCGTTTGTAATATCATAAAGCCTAGGAAGCTTTGGATCTCGGAAACATTCTTTGGTGATTTCCAATCGAGTATAGTGCTATTTTGTTTGGATCCACCGAATACGATGCTAAAACAACATGACCCAAGAAGCTGAATTCATTCATCCAGAACTCACACTTACTAAACTTTGCATACAGTTGTTGGTCTCGCAAAGTTTGTAGCACTAATCTCAAATGCTCGGCATGTTCGGTTTCATCTTTGGAATAGATTAGTATATCATCAATAAACACAACTACAAACCGATCCAAAAACTGTCTAAAGACCCTATTCATTAGATCCATAAAATAGCAGGTGCATTAGTGAGTCCAAAAGGCATAACCAGAAACTCAAAATGTCGTACCTCATCCGAAATGCAGTCTTCGGCACATCTGCATCTCTGACTCACAACTGATAATAACCCGAACTCAAATCTATCTTCGAAAATACTGAAGCCTCTTTCAACTGATTAAACAAATCAACAATCCGAGGTAACGGATAATTATTCTTTATAGTTACCTTATTCAGTTGTCGATAATTAATACACATTCGCATCATTCCATCTTTCTTTTTCACAAAAAGAATGGGTGCACCCCAAGGAGAGAAACTCGGTCGTGCAAAACCCCTATATGTTAACTCTTGCAATTGTGCTTTCAACTCTTTTAACTCAGTAGGTGCCATCTGATACAGAGCCATCGAGATCGGAGTCGTTCCCGGTACTAATTCAATGCCAAATGCAATTTCTGATACTGGTGGTAAACCCGGTAGCTCTTTAGGAAACACGTCTGGGTATTCACACACAAATTTCGATACTTTATTAACCAATACATAGGCCAAATAAGCTTCATACCCTTTTCTCACATACTTTCGGGCTAACATCGGGGATATTACTGTAGGAAACCCGCTTAGATCACTGGATTCAATTCTGATGATCTCACCGTTCTGGCATCTCAAATCAATAAGCTTTGTTTTGCAATTTACCACTGCATCATGTGAAGTTAACCAGTCCATTCCCAAAATTAAATCAAACTTGTCAAAAGGCAGTAACATTAAATCAGCTGGAAAGCAAGGATCCTGAATCATCAATGGGCAACCTTTACACACTTTATCAACCATTACACAGCGACCTAGAGGGTTGGACACACGGATCACAAACTCAGTAGACTCGACAGGTAGAGTCTTACTAGATATTAAAGTTTCACACACATATGAATAAGTCAAACCAGGATCAATCAATGCAAACACAGTAGTATCGTAGAGTGTGAAAGTACCAGTAATGACATCGGGGGAGGAAGCATCCCCTCTGGCTCGTGTAGCATAAGCTCTAGCTGGAGCTCTAGCCGGAGCTCTAGCCTCGGATCGAACTGCAGTGTTCTTCGTTTCTCTCTGACTACCACCTATATTGCCTAAATGTCTAGGTGGCCTACCTCGCGCTGATGTGTTGCTCGACTTAATGTTCTGAACTGTATTCTGCTCAACTAACATCGGACATTCTCTAATAAAATGATCTGACGATCCACATTTAAAGCAAGACCGATCATGGAATCTATAACTCCCGGAATGACATTTCCCACAATGCTTGCATTCAACTCAATTCTATGGAACATTACCAACACTGGCCATCGAGGTAGCTCGGGAGCCCACTGGAGGTCAATCACATCTAGGTGAATCTAAAGTAGCTTTATGTCGGCTGAAGTCATCTCTAAACTTCTTAGATGTGGAATGGAAATTCTTACCCGACGGTCTCTTACGAGTGTCTCTAGCTTCTGTCTCAGCCTTTCTTTTCTCCTTCCCGAGCTCTTCAGCTTTGCAAGCTCACTCGACTAGTGTCACAAACTCTTTGATTTCAAGAATGCCAACAAGCAACTTTAAATCTTCATTCAAACCATCTTCAAACCTTTTGCACATAATGGCTTGGTTGATACACACTCCGAGCATATCGACTCAATCGACAAATTTTCGCTCATATTGATCACGGTCATTTGCCCTATTTTAGTTCAAGAAATTCTTTACGTTTACGGACGATGAACCTCTGGCTGATATATTTCATGCGAAATTCATTCTGAAAGAAATACCATGTCACTTTTTCTTTTGGAACCACTGATACTAGTGTATTCCACCAGTGATAGGCAGTGTCCCAAAGTAAAGATATAGCACATTTCAAACATTAAATGCGGAGTCTTTGGATAGCTCATCAAGTACCGAATAGTGTTATCAAGCCACATTTCATTTCGCTCTGCATCATCATCATCATTAGCCTTGAATTCCTTGGCCCCAAATTTCTTGATTTTATCAATAGGAGGCCTACTAGATCTCATTGGATCTATCATCGAAGTCTTAAAGGTACGGAGTTGGATTATTCGGGGTGGAGGTTGGTGTACAGTAGGGTTAACTTTGAATAAGTTGGGTAAACCACTCGTTCATCATCTGATAGAAGGCTTGTTTAGCCTCCCCCTCGTGGCTACCCGAAACTGGTCGAGAGTCTACCGACACTGATCCGTGTGCACGGTCAGGTGCTACACTCTCTACATCATCCGCTACGGCTCTTTCAGGATCAGTGTCCATTTACTATATAAAACACAGTTCAGAATGTCAGAAGTCACCACACTATCAATATATATATAACAAAGGCATGTATAGTTAGACTCTCACGTGCTACGGTAGTCCTAGAATCGACTAAACCATAATCTCTGATACCAATCAAATGTAACACCCCTAACCCATATCCGTCACGGATTAGGGTTACGAGGCCTTACTATAACAATTACCAAGCCCAAGCACTCCATCCAGAAATTCATATCATTTCATGCTATTAGAAATGAATATATATATGTATATATATTCTATCATGTCTTAATACAACAACTTGCATAATTAAAATCACATGGTCATTTAAAATCAACAACAGCATAAGCATATAATATTTATACATTTATTCCCTATAACACGAGCACAAACAAAAATCTAATTGTCACTTACATATTTAATCGAATAAAATCTTAAATCATTCCATATATATATATACGTAATATTTATAAACACCAAATTAGCACATACCATTTTTTTTAAATCAATCCACGTAGAAATATGTTTATGTATCACTTTATTATTTACCATTATACATCGAATCCTTATAGCAAAATATACTAGTAAAATCATTATTATAAATATATTTTTAAGCATCAAATTGCACATATATCTTGTGAAATATTATACATAACATGAGCGTCTATTAAACCAAATATATCTTATCAAATCATCATCTTAGCCCAAAATGCCATAAACCACAAAACCAAACCATACCTATCAAATATATAATTTGAAAGGAAAGATAATCACTTACCTTGTTCCTTGCATCTATAAACCTTTATTTTTTTTTACCAGAGCATTTTGTTTATTGAAGTATTTTCATCCCACCTTGTAAAGAATTTATAACACATTCTTGGCATTAAGCACTGCTAGACCCGAGGTGCGAACTTGATCATAGGCATTAAGCACCGCTAAGCAATAAGCACGATATACATCATCAGTCACAAGGCACTGCTAGGCTCATAGCCGAATTACATCAAGGCACAAGGCACGCTGGGCATTTAGCCGAATTACATCAAGGCACAAGGCACGCTGGGCATTTAGCTCGATAAATAACACCAACACGAAGCACGCTAGGCTTAAAGCCCGATATGGATATGATCATCAATTCAGCACTCATTTCATAACATCAACAATGCAAACAACTCATATAGATCATATTACCTTCACATACCAACCAAAACATATTTATACACTTATCATTTTACAAAGTAAATTCAATACAATACCATACTTCTACATTCGGCTATTTTCTATAATTATACTTTAAATATTCAAGTTTCATCATTCATCATAGTTGTAAATAAATCTTTAACGTATATTTTCTTAAGCGTTTACCTCGGTTGTCGATAGACTGTGTAAATCGGCTATTCGAGAACCTTTGTCTTTCCTTGATCCAATTTTGCTTTTCCTTGCTCTTGATCTAAAACACATTAAATTCAGCTCATTCAAGTACATTTCAATTCAATTTAGTCCCAAATCACATTAATGGGTAAATTACCCTTTTACCCCTAGTGTTTCACATTTTTACACTTTAGTCCTAATTGCACAAAAAACAAAATACACATTATTTCAATACAACACTCAAGGGCCGAATATGTATAAGGACTATATAAGTCCATTTCTCTCATTTATTTTTCATTTAAGCCCTCTCAAATTTTTATTTTTACAAATTAGTCCTATTTACTCAATTTTCACTAAAACTTCAATACAAAACTTATCAATCTTAATCCTATCTTAAAATTAAATTCATCAAACATCAATTATCATATAACAATGTTAACGGTCAAACCATAGACATGCTCAGATTTAAAAATTACAACATGGGTCGGCTACGGTTCGAAGCAACGATCTAAAAAACGTAAAAATTAACAAAAATCGAGCTAGAATCCATACCTAATTGAAGCTTGAATGAATGGCCGAATGTACCAACTCTCTCTTTTACTTTCTTTCTTTCTTATTTTAGTCATGGAAAATGAAGCACTAAGCTTTATTTTATGTTTTATTTTACATATATTATGATATTTGGCCATTTACTAATTTAACCTTATTATTATAATATTCATTAACAAAACATAATGGCAAAAGTGAACTTTAACCGTCCACTAATATCAAGAATGGACTAATTGCCCTTTCAATGCTTCAAATCAAGAAACCACTATCAATTTGGCACATTTTACTTTGGATTGAAACTTTTACGCTTTCTGCGATTAAGTCCTTTCTCTCCAATTAGGCACTTAAATGATTAAATTTTTCTCTGAAACTTTCACACACATTAATTCACATATTAGACACAAAATATAATATTAAAATATTTCTCAAACTCGGATTCATGGTCCCAAAACCACCATTCCGATTAGGGTCAAATTCGGTCTGTTACAGATTCGGCTAGGTAGGAATAATGAGTGAAACCGACTGAGCCTTGGAAACGTGATTCAGGTTAGAAATTAATTAAAGAAGAGAGAAACCACAAAGATATCAAAATCCCAAAAAACTCACCAAACTCGAGGGGTGTATGCGGCTATGGTGCACCTTCGGGAAATAGTGAAACCACTTTGGGGATTCAGCTATGGTGGAAGATGATCAGAGGGGAGTGGGTTTGAAGGAAAAACAATTGAAGAGAGGGAGAAAGTGTTGGGAGGTGGTGGCAAGGAAAAGAAAAGAAAAGAGTTTGAGAAAGAAAGCAAAAGAAAGATTTCGATGAGAAGGAAAAAACAAAAGGAAAAGATGGATATGTTTGCTAAGAGTTTGTTTGCATACTCACCCCCACGAGTTGGAGTTTGACCAACTCGCTAGCTCTGATAAGATTTATCACGCCTAATAGCTCAACCATTATCCATCCCTTTATGAGAGACCCACCAAGCTCCAACTCTTCCCTCCTATTATCATCTTTTAAACCATAAAATAAAAAAAATAAACACCCCTAATTGTATCTATGTGCCGTCCCACTCCTTACCTTAGGGTTGCAAAATTTTAACCCATTACTTTGGGCTCCATGCGACCATACTAGGCCCAAGTCATCCTCCTAAGTGACGCCATTCTCATGCCCAATTTAGCATTAATAGAATTCTTGGGTCACAAGCCCAACTTGTTACTAATTTAATAATCCAACATCAATTACTACTAACACTATTTATCAGTCACTTAACCCAGGTTTTAAAGTCCAAACTTGAGCCCAATTCACCCCTATGAAGCCTTAGTCCACTAACTTAGCCATGCAACACACCAAATGTATAGACCCACAAAATCAGGATATTACATGATGACTTATTTGATCAGTTAAAAGGAGCTACTATATTATCTAAGATAGATCTGAGATCAGGATACTATTAGTTAAGAGTGAAAGATTCTAATATACCTAAAATTGCATTCAAAATGAGGTACGTGCATTATGAGTTTTTAGTTATGCCATTTGGACTAACTAATGCTCCTGCTATTTTTATAGATTTGATGAACAGAATTTTCAGACCGTACATAGATCAATTTGTTTTAGTTTTCATAAATGACATATTGATTTATTCATAAAGTGAAAATGAACATGCTAAACACTTAAGGATTATGTTACAAACTCTATGAGAAAAGTAATTGTATGCGAAATTCAGCAGATGTGAATTTTGATTGTACGAGGTTAGTTTTCTGGGACATATTGTGTCAGCTTCTAGGATTCGTGTTGATCCGAGTAAGATCTTTGCTATTCTGTATTGGAAACCTCCAAAGACTGTGTCTAAAGTCCATAGTTTTCGGGTCTAGCTGGTTATTATCATCATTTTGTAAATGAATTTTCAGTGATAGCTACTCTGTTGACCAAATTACTTCAAAAAGATGTTAGATTTGAATGGTCAGAGAAATGTCAGAAAAGTTTCGATCAGTTGAGAGCTCTGCTAATAGAAGCTCCAGTGTTAGTATAACTAGAATCGAGCAAAGAATTTGTGATTTACAGTGATGCTTTGTTAAATGGACTGGGATGTGTTTTGATGTAAGAGGGCAAAGTTGTAGCTTATGCCTCAAGACAATTGAAACCTCATGAAAAGAACTATCCGACGCACGACCTTGAGCTGGCTGCGATTGTTTTTGCACTTAAGTTTTGGCGCCATTATTTGTATGGTGAGAAATATCATGTATTTGCAGATCATAAAAGTCTGAAATATTTGATGACCCAGAAAGATTTGAACCTGCGTCAAAGAATGTGGTTAGAACTATTAAAAGATTATGAGCTTGTGATAAATTATCATCCGGGGAAAGCAAACGTTGTTGCTAATGCTTTGAGTTGAAAATCATCAATTGCATTACGTACTTTAAATGCTCAGTTAGATTTGTCTGATGATAGTTCTATGATAGATTAATTGAAAGTAAAATCGTTGTTCTTACAATAGATATGTGGTGCTCAGAAATTTGATAATGAATTGCTAGCAAAATGAGCACAATGTGAAGTGAATTCCAAATCTAAATTTCAAATTATTGATGATTGTTTGAGATTCCAAGATCGTATCTGTGTTCTGAGAAATCAGAGTTGATTCAGCTGATTTTGAGTGAAGCACATAGTAGTCGTTTATTTGTTCATCTGTGAAGCACTAAAATGTATCATGATTTGAAACGACATTACTGGTGGTCTGGTATGAAACGGGACATTCTAACTTTGTTTTAAAATGTTTAGTCTGTCAGCAAGTAAAAGCTGAACATCAAGTTCCGTATGCTTTGGTACAACCAATTTTTATTCCAGAATGGAAATAGGATAGAGTGACTATGGATTTTGTTTCTGGTTTGCCCCCGACTTCGAGAAAGAAAGATGCGATATGGGTTATGGTTGATAGATTAATGAAAACTGTCCATTTTATTCTAGTAAGATCTGATTTCTCACTTGAGAGATTAGCCGAGCTTTATATTTCTGAGGTTGTGAGATTGCACGGGGTGCCACTATCCATTGTGTCAGATAGAGATCCAAGATTTACATCGCGATTCTGGAAGAAGTTGCAAGAAGCTTTAGGCACAAAATTACATTTCAATACAGCTTTTCATTCGCAAACAGATGGTCAATTCGAGCTAATTATTTAGATTCTTGAAGACATGTTAAGATGATGTATACTTGAGTTTAATGGTTCGTGGGAACAGTACTTGCCGTTGATCAAATTTGCGTATAATAATAGTTTTCAGTCAAGCATCAAAATGGCACCATATGAAGCTTTGTACAGACGTAAATGTCGAACACCTCTGTATTGGACCGAGCTTAGTGAGAATAAGCTACACGGGGTTAATTTGATAAAAGAATCAAAAGAGAAAGTGAAATTAATCCAAGATTGTTTGAAAGTGGCATCTGATCGTCAGAAATCTTATGCGGACTTGAAACGAAAAGATATAGAATTTGAGATCAGCGACAAAATATTTCTGAAAGTTTTTCCGTGGAAGAAAGTTTTCAATTTGGACGTAAAGGCAAGTTGAGTCCGAGGTTCATCGGGCCGTATATATTAAACCTGTCGCATACAAATTAAAGTTGCCCTTTGAGATAATTGAACGTATCGATCCGTCACATGTGATTGCCCCATCTGAAATTGAAATCCGATCTGATATGACATACGAAGAGGAATCGATCCGTATCTTAGCTTGTGAAGTGAAAGAGTTGAGAAATAAGAAAATTCCATTAGTGAAAGTATTATGGAATCGACATGGAATTGAAGAGGCTACGTGGGAGCCTGAAGACTCAATGAAACAACAATATCTGACTCTGTTTAACGGTAAGATTTTCGAGGATGAAAATCCCTAACGGGGGAGAATTGTAACAATTCGATTTATACCCTAGTCAGAACAGTGGTTTCAGGACCACAAATCCGAGTCTATTTAATATTTTAATATTATTTTCTGTTCTGTTGATATGTGATTAAGCATGTGGTAAATTTTCGTGAGCTAATTCGTCTGTTTGTGTGTTTAATTTGACAAAAGGATGAAATTGTATTAAATGTGAAACTTGTATGCCATTTGATAAAACACTTATGTGTTGTGGCTTTTAAAAGTTATGGCCTTAAGTGGTAATTGAACCACTATTTAGTTAGTGGATCATTTTGGTCAAAAATGACCTTATTAGTTATGTTATAAATATTTTATATTTTAAGGCTAAATTAGTAAATAGATTATTATGTATGTTATATTTGATAAAAGCATTTAAAATGGCCATTTTTAGTTCATCTTTTGGCCGAATATTTGAAAAGGAAGAAAGGGTTTAGTTCTTTTAAATTTCGGCACTTACAAGCTTTAAATCAAGGCTAGTTTTTGATTGATTTTTTGATAATTTCTACGTTTTTGTAATCGTTGCCTTAAGAGCTACAAAACCCATGTATTAATTTTATGAATTGATGATGTTTGTGTGATATGCCATTGACGATATGTCAAGCTTTTTGATAATTTTTTGTGTTAAATGAAAGAATTGAGATAGATGAACATGTTATGTTCTTGAAGTTTTGATGAATTTAGCTAAATAGGGCTAAATTGAGAAAATGGTAAATTGAAGGATTAAATTGCAAGGTCGGTGAAAAGTATGGACTTATATAGTCCCTAGGGATATTCGGTTAAGCTTATGTTTGTATTGATTTTATGAATTTGATATTTTGAGTAAAATGGACTAAATTGATAAATTCTGTAAATGTTTTTGATCTATCTGGAATGCTTCTAACCCTAATCCGACGACGGACATGGGATAGGGGTGTTACATGATCTCTACTTGTATGTCTAAATGAAGCATTTGATCGAATGCTTGCATCTCTATATATCTTCGTTGAAGGTTGAGAAAACTCACTCATTAATCTTTTTCTTTCATCACGATCTTTAGAATCGGCTTTCTCAGCATTATCATCATTAGTAGCCCTAAACTCTTCGGCCCCATATTTATGGATTTTATCGATCGGAGGCTTATTCAACAGATTCATATTCATAGTCGGAGGCATAAAAGATGTCTGAGGGGGATTAAGCGGGGGCGGAGGTTATGAAACAGTCGGATTATTTCTCATAAATTGAGTGAACCATTCACTCATCATCTGGAAGAAAGCCTGTTTAGCTTCTCCCTCTAGATCGCTTGTAGTTAGTCTCGAATCAGATGGTGCTATCCCTTGCACTGGAGCAGGCACATTACTTTCTACGTTGTCAGCTACGGCTCTTTCGAGATCCATAACTATATGATAAACACATTTTATATGTCAGTATTCATCACACTATCACAGTTAGATATATGGCATGTATAGCTAGACTCTGACACGCTATGTTAGTTCGAGAATTGACAAAATCGTAGCTCTGATACCAACCAAATGTAACACCCCTAACCCAAAACTATCACCAGAATAGGGTTAAGAGGCATTACTGAACAATCGAGACATTTCATAATTATTTTACGACACAAAGTCATTCATCAATCATACACATTCAATTACAACCATATAGCCCCTTATCGAGGTCTACAAGACCTTAAACACATGTTAGAGAGATGTTGGGACTAAACCAAACACTTGTGAAAATCTTCAGAAACTTAAACATTTTTCAACACTGTAAAAGTCACATGCTCGTGTAGTTGGGCCGTGTGCCTCACACGACTACAAGACACGCCCATGTGTCCAGGTCATGCCAAATCAGAGCATACATACTGACTTGCCCACACGGCCACTAGACACGCCCTTGCACCATGGCCATGTACTCTTAGGCTATATACTAATTTATTCACACGGTTTGTAACATCTCGAATTAGGGCCTAGTCAAAACAATGGTCTGGAGATCACATATCAGGCGTAAAAATTTATTTTTATTATATTTTTATGATTTACAATTACACAAAACAATTACGTGAAAATTTCGTTCGAAAATTTCGACGTTTGGCCACTCAATTTAGTCAAAAGGACTAAATTGTAAAAAGTGCAAAACTTGAGTTCTAGAAGCTAAAGTGTCAAATTGCTATGAGTTTTAAATTGGGGGTCGTTAAAAGGTAATTAGACAATTGGATAACTTGATGGACAAAAATGGACATGAATAGGACAAAATTGAAAGAAAAGCCTTAAGGGTATTTTAGTCATTCAGTGTTTTAAATGAATAAAAAGACAAAATACAAGAAAAAAATCTGCTCATCTTCTTCAAGTAGCTGACAAAATTTCTAGAATCCATGGCTAAAGGTTTCAAGCTTTTCAAGCTTCATAGAAATTGTTTCTAAGCCCCGTTTTTAATATTCATCGTATTTTTAAAATCTCGATAACTTAATTTAGCTATTTCTACCATTATTTTGAGCAACAGTTTGATTTTAAAAATTGACCCATGTTGAATAATTGTGAATTTTGATGAATTATGGTAGATTATGCATGTCTATGATTAGAGAAACAAGTTTTATTAGATGATTTTCGATGAAATTGTATAAAAGGGTTAAATTGTAAAAGTTATAAATTTGTCATAAGTGTGTGAATCAGTGAGAATTTGATGTTTCCATAGAAGGGGAAAATGATCATCATGTTATAAAACATAAGAGTAAGGGTTGAAGTTTAATTTTCGAGTATTGGGGTAAAAGTGTAAATATGTAAAAGTTTAGTGGAAAAATTATAATTTTAGAAATTTTGAGTTAAGGAATGTTTTGAATAGTACATTAACTAAATAAGTGAAATATGTTGTTATAGATAAAGGGAAACGATATTTGGAACTAGAACGAGGGCAAAACAAGTAATTCACGAATAAGTCATTTTCACCGATTTTGCTTTCGAGGTAAGTTTGTATGTAAATAATACATCGTTTTTATTTATGTTTTAATATTTTATTATATTATATGATATATGGTTGAATTTGGAGTAATTATTTGATGTAAATTATAAATTGTGTTGATTATGGATGAATTGGTAAAAATATTGAAAAGTGAGAATTCCCGGTTGAACCTTCGAAATAGAAAAGATACAAATAAGGTAGCTAGGTCAGATGTGTGGCACTAAATATAGGCCATTATGTGTAAAAGAGAGCTATGAGATGGTTTTAGGTCACGTGTGTAGTACTAAGTGTAGGCTACTATGTGCACCAGATGGATATGCCGCAAGTGTAGTACTAAGTGCAGGCTACTATGTGTACCCGACAGTTTCGATCACATATGTGGTACTAAGTGCAGGACACTATGTGTAAGTGATGGTTTTGGTCACATGTGTAGTACTAAGTGCACGCTACTATGTGCACCAGATAGCTTCAGCTACAAAGGCGGTACTATTTGCAAGCCACCGTGTGTCTATTATTATTTCGATGAGTTCAACGGGAAATTGACTAAGTGAAAATACATGTGATCGTGTAACGGCTAAGTGTAATTGAATATGATTATGTGATGAACAAGTGTAGGTATAAGTATGAAAATTTATGAACAATGTACTCATTATTTGATCGAACCTTCGGTAAGATGAATTGGAATAAGTGAAATTATGAAAGAGTAAATCTAGCAACAAAACAATTTTGGACAGCAGCAGTTATGTGACTTTGAGAAATCACCAAAAATGGTGGAAATCGAATTAGAGGTTGAATAAGATATGAAATTAAAGTTGAATAAGTATATTTTCACATAAAAGAAACTATGTAAACAAAATAATTTCATATTTTGTGATATTTGAAGTTTTCTGAGATAGGGTAAGAATGATGTCAAAATACCTGTTAAAACTTTGGAAATTCATTAAAAAATTGTACAAAAATAATCATGGGATAAAATTTATATCCTTAAATTTATTAATGAGTCTATTTTAATTAAAAAATGATAACATTTTATGGTAATAAGATATGTGAGTCTAGTTTCAGGAAAAATTAACGGATCTTAATTTGAAATTTCGTAGCTCCAGATATAAATAATTTAATGACTGTGACTCGAGAAAACAACTTAACTGGAATCTGGATAACTAGAAAGAATATGAAAATGGCATGTTATCGCATTGCTTATTCATTTCATGCGAGCTTACTAAGCGTAAAGCTTATTGCGCCTCTTTTTCGTTTCTTTTAGTTTTGTCAGGTCAGCTCAGGGTTTGAGATCGTCAAAGGCAGCATCACACTATCGAGCCATTATCCTTAGAGTATTGACATGTGTATGTTAAATGTTTCAAGTGAGTGGCATGTATAGAGACTTAGTTTTTCTATGATGGATGTTGTTGTGATTAGCCAAATGTATTGGCTTATATTGATTTGTATATTATAGCCATGAGATGCGGCTTATAATGATTTTGACCTATAAGCCTATTTGTCCATAGTATGTGTTTGAAAGGTTTTAATTTTGGGCAAAATTTGGTAACTCGATTTTGTATGATTGTGAATGTTTAAGTACGGTAACGCCTCAAACCCTATCTCGAACTTGGATACTGGTGAAGGGTGTTACATTTAGTGGTATTAGAGCTATGGTTTAGTCAGTTCTCGGGCTAACCTAGCATGAATGAGAGTCTAGCTATACATGCCACCATTCCATGATAGTGTGATGTCTTCCGACGCAAATGAGAACCATCTTGTTTGGACAGAGGTACTCTCCAACTGAGCTACACCAACCATGTTAAATGTGATACTATGTAATTTGGTTAAAGTATAGTTATGATAAACCTGGATTCAGAAAATTATAAATAAAAGTTCATGATATACGTGATAACATGTGAGATGGAAGTTCATGTTGCGTTGAATACTCATGCTTGTTTGATGCTCATATGATGTTGTACACTTGACTTACTTGATTAAGTGAATGTGATAAATAGAAATCCACAAAGGTGTGAATAAAGGATTATACTATGATGAGCTTACATATGTTTAAACGATGATTCCATGATGCATATGATTGATTTATTTGAACGAATGCATATGTTTGGGTGATTTACCATAAATATTATTAGAATAAATGCCTACATATGCTTGTTTGAATGAGATAATTGGAAATTTTATGTAAGGCAAATATTAATGATAAATTGTTTGAAGTGGATAGAATAGTTATAATGACATATGTTGATAACGAAAGATGTGTCATATGTATATATATATATATGTGAGAATCGAGTTAGAGGCTATACGATCTCACCCCCTTATCGATAAGGTGTTTATAACGAAAATTCATGAGAATCATGTTGATTATGTTCCTAAGTGTGGAATCAAAGAATTCAGTGATAGAATAACTATAGATATGATCAGAGACTGGAAATGGTTGACAAGTGAAGGATAGAGTTAGAAAGATATTAGATTGTAACATCCGGGATTTAGGGGTTATGCGCTTTTACTTAAATGTATGTGAATGCATGCTTGAGTATGATTAGAATGTGATTTGAGGGCTTCAAGAACCTTGGGATGTAGGTAGGAGCCTTAGAAGTTATTGAATTTTAAGCCAAAAAGGAGAACTAAGGGAGCTAGGCCTTAAGAAGTTTGTTGTGTGGTTTTAAACACAAGAAAAGCCTTGGTAAAGTGGCAAGGAGGCGCCACTTAGGGCCTTAGTCAGTGACGCCATAGGGAGTGTGAGGGCCTAGGCTCGAGCAGAAAGGGAAGCATTTTTGGAGTTTTATTTTGCAGCAAGGAGAGGCAGTGTTGGACGGCACAAGGACACTTCATAGATGAAGTGTAGATTGAGTCAAAAGCTAAAGGATTCGGCTAAGTTAGAGTGAAAAGGGGGATTGGGGTGAGAGAAAAAGAGTTGGTCGAAACACCAACTCTGAGTGTGTGCCTATGTATAGCCCGAATTTTGGAAGGGAATTATCATCTTTTTCATTTGTTTTTATTCTCTCTTTCTTTCTCACTTTCTCATCTTTTCTCTCAAGCCAAAATTCTTTTTCTCTTCTTTCTCTTCTAGCCGAAATTCCCCAGCCTTCTTCTCCTCTCCAATACTCTCCTGAAAGCTGAATTCTTCTTACTCATATTCCTCCTCCATAACTGAAACTACAAGGAAGGTTTCTATTTCCCGAAGGTGAACCATAAGCCGCATACTCCTTAGTAATCGGGTGAGTTTCGGGATTTCATTCTATGTGAATTCACTTTTATTTTCTTTTCTTTCTTTCTTTCATTATTTAGATCTAACCTGAAACACTTGTTTAAGGTCTGTCGATTCTTCCCTCTCTGCCTCTAGTAGCAGAACCTTCTGGTAAGTGAACTTCCTATTTCCCTTCTCTCCTTGACTGATATGTATAGTGCTGAAACCAAGGATACTAAACCCTCTTATTTTCCTATAGTCGAAAGTGGGAGGGTGATCTTTTCGGGATTCGTTTGAAGTCATCTGTGAGGGGAAATCATTTGGGATTTGAATATCCAAGGTAGGTGAAGTGTGATCTTGGGCCGAAGGCCATTTACTTTGTTCATCAAATGTTAGAATCAAATTTAACACATACCATGTAGGGATTCCGACATCTCCAAGGACAAGTGACATTTTCAGGATTTAGACAATCAAGGTGAGGGATATTTATATTCGGCTATATTACTTATTAAGGGTGCCAATTCTAATTATGGTGTCTTAGGGGTTTTCTGACAGATCTTCGGGATTTGGCTAAGCAATCTAGTGCCTAGCCGATTGCAAGGGGATCATCACGAAGTTTCAAGATTTGGTTAGTAACCAAATCGGTAGCAAGGTAAGGATTTTGGTTACCATAACCCTTGAGATTTGACTGTTTAGCCGAATGGCTTTTTGCTAACATGCTTAGTGTCGGTCGAATGTAGGAAAAAGGGATCTAGTACGTTAGATCGGGATTTTGGGATTTTGATTAGATCTACGAATAATCAGGTGTGTAACCCTACACTAATTCCCCCCTAGGTTGATAATATTGGATGTGTGTTAATGAAAATATGAAAATATGGCTAAGGGTACCATTCAATGGTACGAGTGCATTTAGGTACGTTACCCCTTTAACACTTGTAAATAATGTCTAATAACATTGATGTGAAAATATGTGAATTACCGTTATGATTTTGGGGTAAGGTAAATCACATGAAAAATAGCATGTTATGTATGTTGCATGGGCATATGGGTGATTATGTGAAAGGGGAAGTGATCTGGTGGTTCTTACCACAATATTTGGTGACTCTGTCACATTATCTGGTGACTATGTCACATAATATGAATCTGGTGACACTGTCACAATATCTGGTGGCTATGCCACAATTATAAGGGCGATGTGCGGTTATTGCAAGACAGCGCCTTTGATGGTGTGTAGCGGATGGAGGGTCAATTTAGTAATCCCCACAGTGTGATTGGTAGGTACGGGTGATGTGTAGAGGTTGGATCTAGGTGGTTTGGGTTGCATCATGGTTTACAATTATTTTATGTGATTTATTATGCATTGTATGATTTGGGAATCTGTAATGGTAGTTACAAACTGAGTCTGTTGACTCACCCTTCGTGGGCTAACTTTTTGCAGATGGCACTCAATAGACGGACCGGGTCGGCAAGAACTTAGCGGTGGCCATGCACAGCTCAGATTTTCGGTTTTCTTATTAAGTTTATATTTATTTATTTGGGGTTATATTTTGATGTAATAAGGCCATTATTACTTAATTGTTTTATTCACATTGCATTTTAAATTTCTGATATGATACGAACAACATCAATTGTTTTGAAACTCAATCACCTACGTTTTTTTTTTCAAGTTGACAAAAATATTAAAGTCTAAAATTCGGTATTTCTTTAACTTGTAACTTTCAAAATATGAAGTTATCGATTTGGTACAAAATTAAATCACAACTAAATTTTCAATTTGAGAACAACCCAAATCTACTTTCTTGAAACCACCATGATTTTCAACATGTCATACAAGACTTGACTACGTTTTGCTTAAAGAGCATGCCAGATCCGGTCGGGGTGAAACATCCCAAACCTGGCCCACGAGTCTTGACCAGATTTGGTATGTTCCTCCAGTAAAAATAGTTCAAATTTGTTGGTTCGTGTGAAAATCTTTAAGTGATTTTGGAAAAAACTCGGTTTGGGTTGGGCTCAAGTTGGAAACCAATTTATTTTGGAAATATAAGTTTTTATAAAGATGCCATTGTTAAGTTCAAAACGTTTAAATTAAAAGATATGTCAAATTATAGGTTTAATCTTTAATTAAAATCATGTGAATTTAAGCGTCAAAACATTTAAAGTTTATTTTCAAATAAAACATTTGATCTTTAATTTGATAAATTTAGTAACGTATTGAAATAATTAAAATGCATGCATGAACAGTTTATCACTATGGCCTTATTACATCAAAACAAGCCCAAATAAATTAAAGTACTTAAATGAAAATAAAATGTCAAAATCATAAAATTCCTTGCTGAGCATGGCCACCATTAAGCTCTTGCCAGGCCGGTCCATTCTTGATCGTCACCGAAAAATGTTCCCTAGCAGGGTGAGTCAGCAGACTCAATGTGTAACCACAACACTAAGCCTTAACAAATTTAGACATATCAAGTCATACATGTACGTATAGCATTTCAATAATATGATGCAAACCTGAACCCAAACCTAGATCCCATCCGCTACACATCACCGTACCAACCTGCACACCGTGGGGACTACTAAGTCAACCCTCCATCCGCTACACACCATCAAGGCGATCCATCGCAATCGGCGTGCTCATCGCCCTTATAAATTCGTGACATAAGTCACCATATTCATATATTGTGACATAAGTCACCACATTCTTATATTGTGACATAAGTCACCACATTCTTATATTGTGACATAAGTCACCACATTCTTATATTGGGGTATAAAACCACCAATTCACTTCCCCTTTACATATCACCCATATGCCCCATGTCATACATATCATGCAATATCATGCTTTACTCACATTCTTATAGTTGCACTTATGTGCCATAATAGATCGTATTATATTCCTAGTAGGAGTAGGAAAACGTACCTGAGTACTTTGTACCATCGCATGGTAACTTAGCCATACTTTTCACATTCTTAATAACACATATATTTATATTTATTAAACATTGCCATAAATCTTATTAAGAGATAGTGTGGGGTACACACCTGATACACTTAGCGGTTCACTTAAATCCTGAAAAGCCCGATCTAAAGCCTTAGATCCTTTAGTTCCTATAATCGGCCAACACTAGGCATATTAGCAAAAAGGCTTATTCGGCTAAAAACCCAAATCCCGAAGGATCCTTGCGAAAAAGTCCTTACCTTGTTGCCATTTTCACCACTAATCAAGTCCCGAACTTTGTTGTGCTTCTCCTTGAAATCGGTCAACACTAGATCACCTAAAGGATTAGTTTCGGCTTTTTAAACAAATAAGGAATAGACTTAAAACATCAAATATGGCCTTGGCCGATTGTACTTATGCACTTACCTTGCGATTTTCAAATCCTGAAAAGTATCCCTTGCCTTAGGTGTCTGTCAAAATCCCCATGGATACATGTTAGATCAATTTCTAACATTTAAACACATTAAGAATGGCCTATGGCCGAATATCATCTTACCTTGAATCTTAAAAATCTCGAAAGATCTTTCTTGAAGTCGACAACACCTTTGCTTGAATTCCACAGAGTATTCGGCTATGGCTAGATGTTATTTACTTAAGTTTCGACTTTCGATTGAATTTGCAAAAGAAGAAGAATTGATGATGGGAAGCACGGGGTATTTCGGTTTTAACAAAATAAAAGAAGGAAAGAAGAGTTGTTTGGAAGAATTCGGCTATGGTGATCTTTGGGAAGGGATTTTGGCTAGAGAAGAAAGGTGAGAAAATAAAAGAAAACAAGGAAAAAGATGAACACTTTGCTGATAAATTCGGCTATAAACTTAATCACTAGCCTCACCTTGTTATTCTCCAATTTTATCTCTTATCACCTCTTTAAATTTATAAAATAAATCCATCAATTATCCCTTATCTAGCCAAATTTTAAAAAGGATAAAATTCATCTTTTAAGTGCCTTGATGCCGTCCATTACCTCCCCATTTTGACGTCAACAAGCAAAAGAAATAAAAACCCGTCTTTTGCCTCCCATGCGACTCGAACCCTGGCCCAATTTCACATGTAGGTGGCGTCACATGCTAGGCCCTTAAGTGGCGCCTTGTAGCCACTTTACCAAGCCCATTCCCATGTCATATCTCCCTTACATTTTCTCTTAAGGCCCTATCCTTTTAGCTTCCTCTTTTAGACTTAAAACTTAATATTTTCTAAGGCTTTCTCCTATTTTCTAAAGTTCACAAATTCCATTATACACATTCACAACATACTCAAGCATGCTATTTCATATAATTAAGTGTAAATGCATAAGCCCATTTTCAAGATATTACAATTTACCCCTTAAAATAATTTCATCCTCGAAATTACCTGACTAAAATAGGTGAGGGTATTGCTATTGCATTGCCTCTTCTAGTTCCCACGAAGCTTCTTCCGATCCATGATTGCGCCATAACACCTTGACTAAAGGTACTGATTTCCGTCGTAACACTTTCACATCTCGTTCTAGAATCTGAATTGGTTCTTCCTCGTAGGATAAATCTGACTTTAGCTCCACCTCTTCAACCGGAACTACATGAGATGGATCCAATCGATAATGACGTAGCATGGAAACATGGAATACGTCGTGCATCTGCTTCAACTCCGGTGGCAACTCCAACTGATATGCCACTGGTCCAATTCGCTTCAAAACCTTATAAGGTCCTATAAACCTTGGACTTAACTTCCCTTTCTGACCAAATCTCATTACTTTTTTCCAAGGCAAAACCTTAAGAAACACTTGATCTCCCACATCAAATTCTATTTCCTTCCGTTTAAGATCTGCGTACGACTTCTGTCTATCAGATGCTTCCTTCAACCGAGCCCGAATTACACTAACCTTTTCTTCGGACTTTGCCACAATTTCTGGACCCAAAATTTGATGTTCTCCCAATTCCGTCCAACATGTAGAGTCCGACACTTCTGACCATATAACGCCTCATACGGTGCCATTTTAATACTGGCCTGATAGCTATTATTGTACGCAAATTCGCTAACGGCAAATATTCTTCCCAAATCCCACTGAAGTCTATCACACAGCCTCTTAGCATATCCTCTTGTACTTGGATCACTCGTTCGGACTGGCCATCCACTGTGGGTGAAAAGTCGTGCTCAAATCCAATTTGGTGCCTAAAACCAGATGTAATGCTTTCTAAAACTGAGACGTGAACCTCGGATCCCTATCCAAGATAATTGACATTGGTACTCCGTGCAACCTTACAATCTCCACTACATACAACCTTGCTAAATTTTGTAGGGAGTAGTCAACCCGCACTGGAATAAAATGCGCGGACTTTGTCAGTCGATCCACTATCACCCATACTGAGTCCTTCTTTGTAGGCGTAAGGGGAAGCCCACTAACGAAGTCCATGGTAATTCTCTCCCACTTCCATTGGGGAATTTGTATTGGTTGAAGCAATCCCGATGGAACTTGGTGTTCATCCTTAACTTGCTGACACGTCAAACACTTGCCAACATATTCGGTAACTTCTCGCTTAAGACCTGGCCACCAAAACTGTTCCCTTAGGTCTCTATACATTTTACTACCTCCGGGATGCATAGCATAAGGGCTACTATGCGATTCCCGAAGAATTCTTTGTCTAAGCTCCTCGTCCTTCGGTATACAAACCTTACCCTTGAAGCACAATACTCCCTCATCATTAACACCATAACCTTCCAACTCTCCATTCTGCGCTTGTCGCAACTTAACACTTAGATCCTCATCCACCAACTGACCCTCATTCACTTCATTCAACCACGTTGGCTTAACTTGCAGCTCTGCCAATAGACTTCCATCATCATACAAGCTCAGATGTGCGACATCGCCCTCAGATCTGACACAACCTTTCGACTTAGGGCATCCGCCACTACATTCGCCTTGCCTGGGTGATATTCTATGGAACAATCGTAGTCCTTCAATTGTTCCACCCACCTTCGTTGTCTTAAGTTCAACTCTTTCTGAGTCAACAAGTATTTAAGACTCTTGTGGTCTGTGTAGATCACCGACTTCTCTCCATATAGATAGTGCCTCCACACCTTAAGGGCAAAGACCACTACCGCCAATTCCAAGTCGTGCGTCGGGTAGTTAACCTCGTGTGGTCTTAACTGTCGAGATGCATAAGTGACTACTTTTCCATCTTGCATAAGGACACCTCCCAATCCTGTATGGGAAACATCACAATACACTACAAAATCCTTCCCTGCCTCCGGTTGAATCAAAATTGGTGCTTCGGTCAAAACCTTCTTAAGCTTCTCGAAGCTTTCCTGTTGCTTATTGGTCCATATAAAAGGCACTTCCTTCCTTAATAACTTTGTTAAAGGCGCGGCTATCGACGAGAACCCTTCTACAAACCTTCTATAATAGCCTGCCAATCCTAAGAAACTCCGAACTTCTACTACAGACTTAGGGGGTTTCCAATCCAGAACTGCCTCAATCTTTCGAGGATCCACCCTTATTCCTTCAGCAGATACCATATGTCCTAAAAACGTAACCTCTTTAAGCCAAAATTCACACTTGCTGAATTTGGTGTAGAGCTTCTTCTCCCTCAACATTTGCAACACAACTCGGAGATGCTCATCATGCTCCTCTTCAGACTTGGAATACACCAGAATATCGTCTATGAACACAATAATGAACCAATCCAGATAGGGTTGGAAGACCCGTTTATCATGTCCATAAACGCATCTGGGGCATTTGTCAAACCGAACGACATTACTACGAATTCAAAATGCCCATACCTTGTCCGAAAAGCCATCTTATGGATATCTACCTCCTTCACCTTCAACTGATGATATCCTGACCTTAAGTCGATCTTTGAGAAAACTGCGACCCTTTTAAGCTGATCGAACAAGTCGTCTATCCTTGGCAATGGGTATTTATTCTTGATAGTTAGCTTATTCAACTGACGGTAATCTATGCACATACGTATAGTTCCTTCCTTCTTCTTCACAAACAGAACCGGTGCTCCCCATGGAGACACACTGGGTCGGATGAACCCACGGTCTAGTAATTCCTGGATTTGAGCCTTGAGCTCAACCAACTCCTTTGGTGCCATTCTGTATGGGGCAATGGACACAGGAGCTGTTCTCGGTAACAAGTCAATTCTGAACTCAACCTCCCTGTCTGGTGTATTCTAGGTAATTCCTCCGGAAAAACATTCGCAAAATTCTTTACAGCTCTTACTCCACTAACTCCCCCTTCTTTTCCATCCAATGCACTAATAAAGGTCAAAAATGCCTTGCACCCTTTCCCAACCATCTTCTCCACCTTAAGTGCTGAAACTACATTAGACAAGTAGTTTCTTCTTTCTCCTATCATAATGACCACCTCATCCTCTAGGGTCCTTAACTCCATTCGCTTAGCTGCACAATCCACCACAGGCCGATGTTCCACTAGCTAGTCCATACCAAGTATGAGATCGAACTATCTGAAGGGAAGTTCCATCAAGTCAGCAAAAAATACTACGCCTTGAATTTCTAAAGGTACATTACGAAAGAGCTTATTCACCACTACAGTTTGACCTAGTGGGCTTACTACAGTCATCTCCCTATCAGAAAGTTTAGAGGCTATGTCTAGAGTTTCAACTACTCTACATGCCACATAAGAATGGGTCGAGCCCACATCAATTAAAGTAACAAAAGGCTTGCCATGAATAAGGAACGTACCGGTTATAACGTCTGGTGCGTCTCCATCCTCCCTCCGGCAAATCGCATAAACCAAACCCGGTTGCCTTACCTCAGTATTAGCAAGACCTTGACCCGATGTTCCACGTCCTCTACCAACACCATTTCCCCTTTTATTTGGACCACGACCCCACTGAGGCTACTGTCTACCTCTATCTGTCTGATTAACATTCTGAGCTACTAGTCGATTTCCATCTGGTCTCATCGAACAGTCCTTAATCATATGGTCCTTTGACCCACATTTGAAACATCCACCTATCTTCTTCCAGTATTCGCCTAAGTGTTTCTTCCCACACTGCTCACAAGTACGATATTGCCCTCTAGTACCAGTTTGCTGACCTCGCGGCCCATCAACTCTAGGCCTTTTCTGAGCATTCCCAGATGATCCAGACAACCAAAAACCTCTCTTATTTCTATTTCGATCAGAGTTCTACCTTGCAGAGTCCTTAATTCCCTCGGCTACCTTAGCCTTTTCTACTAATGCGGCAAACTCCGCTCCTGGTGTGGGGCTATCAATAACCTCAGGTCATCCCTTAGTCCGTCCTCAAACCGGACACATCGCTCATGCTCTGTGGCCACCACTCCTCGAGCATACTGGCTCAACCTCAGAAATTCAGCTTCGTACTCTGCTACAGACTTATTCCCTTGAACCGGCCCAAAATGCCTTCCTCTGCTCATCAATATATCTGGTTCCCACATACTTCTTTTGATACGCCGCCTTAACATACTCCCAGGTTAGATACTCAGCGGTGGCACCATCCCGAACTGTGAGCCACCATTGATACGCTTCATCGCGTAGCAACGCCATCACTCCTTTTAATTTCTCCTCAGGGGTCAGATCGAGCTCATCCATAATTCGCTCGGTCGCCTCCAACCAATATTCAGCTGTAGTGGGTGCCACCCAGAGACTCCACGAAACACTTCATCTCCATTGGCTCGGAGTCGCTCAGGTACAGACTTTCGAGCTCCCATATTCCCTCCAACACCAGCCACCATTTCAAGAACTCACAGCACAGCCTATGATACAACATCCTCTCCCATCTGATCTTGCTGCTCAACACCAACAGCTGGTGGTGGTGGTGGAAGTGGTACCTTATTCTTAAATCCTTGACCCGATCTAACGGGTTCCAACACAGTCATTCTGCCTTGACCGCGTCCTCGTACATTGCGACCACGTCCCCTAGAGCTCTTATCTATGGTCGCGCTTTAATCTGGTTTAAGAAATTTTATGAATTAGCCTTTATTCCACTGATTATCCGCGAAGAAGTTTTATGGAAGGAAGTTTAATAGGGGTTCTTTCGATCAATCAAAGTTTCATGTCTTCTATCCTAATTCAAAGAAAACACATCCATTCCATAGTACTTCCATACACATTCACTCTTCGAACATTTTTGTCCGTTCCTATCTTAGGGGTATTTTCGTAATTTTTCCTACAGGGATATTTTGGTTATAAATCGGGGTCAATTTGAAAATTACAAAAGTCATTTGAAATTTTCCAAACTCATGAGTATTTTGAAAGAAAGATTTTCCAAATCAAAGGTATGGTCAAAATTTCAGAAAGTAGGGTCATTTGGTAATTTTGGTAAATCAGGGGTAATTTCGTAAATTTTTTTTTCAAATCAGGGTATTTTGGACTTTCGAAAAATAGGGTTTTTGGATACTTTTACAAAGTAAGAAAATTTTATTGAAATTGAGAGTGATATGGTAATTTTAAAACTAAGGGCATTTTAGTAATTTTACCACTAGGGGTATTTTGGTAATTTTGTAAATCAAAATATTGCGAGAAAAATTTATAAAAATAGTCTTTACAAATCAAAAGGGTAATTTAGTGATTTTAAAACTAGGGTGTTTTATGAAAATACGGCTAGTCCCTTTCGGGTTTTAGTTATTGGGTTTAGCCTATGAATAAGTCCTCTTGGTTAGGGTGAACCGTAGCTACACACAAGGTAGGATTCGAGTGGAGAGGACGTGAGTCACGCGGACTGCTTAAATACCAAGCTCCCACTGAAACCAATCCTAGACATGCGCACCATGGTTGCTACACCCTAACTCGGCGACTTAGTCACAGGTTTGTTTAATTAGGCATTTAAAATTTTATATAATTGTTGGGGTAACTAGTCATATAGTTCAAGTACTTATCATGCTAACCTACATTCCATTTCTACCCTTCTACAATTCATATCATAATTCACACAATGGATAGGGTACTTACCTGGTAGACTTCGGGCCGGAGACTCAGGTGCCATACCGGAAAACCTATTTATTTCCTTGAAAAATCCACTTTCAAAAGACAGAAAACATTTTGGGCCCTAAAAGCCCTCAAGGCTGAGTTTTGAATCGAGCTTTGATACCAAACTGAAACATCCCAAACCCAGCCCACGAGTCTTGACCAGATCTGGTATGTTCCTCGACTAAAAGCAGTTCAAATTCGTTGGTTCGTGTGAAAATCTTTAAGTGATTTCGAAAAAAACTCGGTTTGGGTTGGGCTCAAGTTGGAAACCAATTTATTTTGGAAATATAAGTTTTTATAAAGATGCCATTGTTAAGTTCAAAATGTTTAAATTAAAAGATATGTCGAATTATAGGTTTTATCTTTAATTAAAATCATGTGAATTTAAGCGTCAAAACATTTAGAGTTTATTTTCAAATAAAACATTAGATCTTTAATTTGATAAATTTAGTAACGTATTGAAATAATTAAAATGCATGCATGAACAGTTTATCACTATGGCCTTATTACATCAAAACAAACCCAAATAAATTAAAGTACTTAAATGAAAATAAAATGTCAAAATCATAAAATTCCTTGCTGAGCATGGCCACCGTTAAGCTCCTGCCGACCCGGTCCATTACTGATCGTCACCTGAAAAATGTCCCCACAACGGGGTGAGTCAACAGACTCAATGTGTAACCACAACACTAAGCCTTAACAAATTTAGACATATCAAGTCATACATATACGTATAGCATTTAAATAATATGATGCAAACCCGAACCCAAACCTAGATGCCATCTGCTACACATCACTCGTACCAACCTGCACATCGTGGGGACTACTAAGTCAACCCTCCATCCGCTAAACACCATCGAAGGCAGTCGCTGCAGTCGACGTGCTCATCGCCCTTATAAATTCATGACATAAGTCACCACATTCATATATTGTGACATAAGTCACCATATTCTTATATTGTGACATAAGTCACCACATTCTTATATTGTGTCATAAGTCACCACATTCTTATATTGGGGTATAAAACCACCAATTCACTTCCCCTTTACATATCACCCATATGCCCCATGTCATACATATCATGCAATATCATGCTTTACTCACATTCTTATAGTTGAACTTATGTGCCATAATAGATCGTATTATATTCCTAGTAGGAGTAGGAAAACGTACCTGAGTACTTTGTACCATCTCATGGTAACTTAGCCATACTTTTCACATTCTTAATAACACATATATTTATATTTATTAAACATTGCCATAAATCTTATTAAGAGTTAGTGTGGGGTACACACCTGATACACTTAGCGGTTCACTTAAATCCCGAAAAGCCCGATCTAAAGCCTTAGGTCCTTTAGTTCCTATAATAGGCCAACACTAGGCATATTAGCAAAAAGGCCTATTCGGAACGACAAAAGTCCTTACCTTGTTGCGGTTTTCACCACTAATCAAGTCCCGAAACTTTGTTGTGCTTCTCCTTGAAATCGATCAACACTAGATCACCTAAAGGATTAGTTTCGGCTTTTTAAACAAATAAGGAATAGACTTAAAACATCAAATATGGCCTTGGCTGATTGTACTTATGCACTTACCTTACGATTTTCAAATCCTGAAAAGTATCCCTTGCCTTAGGTGTCTGTCGAAATCCCCATGGATACATGTTAGATCAATTTCTAACATTTAAACACATTAAGAATGGCCTATGGCCGAATATCATCTTACCTTGAATCTTAAAAATCCCGAAAGATCTTTCTTGAAGTCGACAACACCTTTGCTTGAATTCCACAGAGTATTCGGCTATGGCTAGATGTTATTTACTTAAGTTTTGGCTTTCGATTGAATTTGAAAAAGAAGAAGAATTGATGATGGGAAGCACAGGGTATTTCAATTTTAACAAAATAAAAGAAGGAAAGAAGAGTTGTTTGAAAGAATTCAGCTATGGTGATCTTTAGGAAGGGAATTCGGCTAGAGAAGAAAGGTGAGAAAATAAAAGAAAACAAGGAAAAAGATGAACACTTTGCTGATAAATTCGGCTATAAACTTAATCACTAGCCTCACCTTGTTATTCTCCAATTTTATCTCTTATCACCTCCTTAAATTAGTAAAATAAATCCATCAACTATCCCTTATCTAGCCAAATTTTAAAAAGGATAAAACTCATCTTTTAAGTGCCTTGATGTCGTCCATTACCTCCCCATTTTGACGTCAACAAGCAAAAGAAATAAAAACCCTTCTTTTGCCTCCCATGCGACTCGAAACCTGGTCCAATTGTACATGTAGGTGGCGTCATATGCTAGGCCCTTAAGTGGCACCTTGTAGCCACTTTACCAAGCCCATTCCCATGTCATATCTCCCTTACATTTTCTCTTAAGGCCCTATCCTTTTAGCTTCCTCCTTTAGACTTAAAACTTAATATTTTCTAAGGTTTTCTCCTATTTTCTAAAGTTCACAAATTCCATTATACACATTCACAACATACTCAAGCATGCTATTTCATATAATTAAGCGTAAATGCATAAGGCCATTTTCAGGATATTACACAGGGCTTGTGGGCCAGGTTTGGGGTGTTTCATAGATTGACCCAAGAATTATTCAGTTTATACAATATCATAATTAGTGAAAATTTTAATTTTGATAAATCGACTTATTCAGAGAAGATACTGAAAGGAAGTATTAATTGAAATTTTTCTAAACTGATTTTCTTTAGTGAAAGGAATAATGTTGGAAGGCAAGATACCAGATTATGGCAGTCTTTTCCTAGGTATTCTGTATGTTACTGTTCTCAGAAATATTTTTTTTCGATTACTACCCCACTGATAAAATCCTTGTTTTATGGGAGTGATTTCTAATCACGATGTATAGACGAAAGTATTGGTAAACCGACTGTTACATAATATGTATTGCTCTATGTATCTTTAGCATTTCATTACATTCCATCTAATGGGACTTTATGATATCATATGCATGATGATATAAATCTGTTTCTCCTAACTGATGCTCTATTCAATATACATATATGGGAAGGCATATTATCCTTATTGCATTTAATCCCAGTGGCTTGGACTGATATATTTTTATGGACGTCTTTTCTCTGAATAATTATCAAGATCATTCATATTTTTCTTATGAACATTTTTCTGGGTCTTTCTTTATGATATGGTATCTTGGATTTCTGTACCTTGGATATCTTTATCTTGGATTCCACTGTCTTGGATTTCTTTATTCTGGTTTTCTTGTTATTTTTATCTCATAAATTACCAATGATATGAAACACCCCACACCGGCCACGAGCTTTGAACGGATCTGGTATGTTCCTAAAGTAAACCGATTTCAAAATCATTTTCGATACTTAGAAAATTGTAAATTTTGGAAAAACTATTATTTTCAGTTGGGCTTAGATTGGAAACCCATTTATTTGATCTTGTAAGCCCATTTAATTAAATACATCCAATAAAGTTCTTAGCATGAAACTTAACTGTAAGCCAACATAAAGTATAATCCACTTGGCCTTAAGGCCTTATTACATCAAGTAAAACCCAAAATAGAATAAAAGCAACTAAAAATAAAATTTAAGTCCAAACTAAATGAAATTTTTCACATGTAGCATGGCCTCCTCATGGTCCACCAAGCACGGTCCAAATCCTTGCTCATCACGAAAAATAATTCCCACAATGGGGTGAGTCAGCAGACTCAATGTGCACACAATACTATCATTTAATAAATCGGGCATTCATGTTCAAATCATTAAGTCCATACAATAATGAAATTATGATGCAACCCAAAACCCAATCCTAATAAGCCATCCACTACACTCCCCGTACCAACTTTGTACAAGTGGGGACTACTAAGTCAACCCTCCATCCGCTACTCTCCATCAAAGGCATTCAGCCCATATACGTTGTGTCATTAGACACTATAATCAAATTATACGTTGTGTCATTAGACACTATTGTAAAGTTACCAAAATTTCGCAATGTGACCGTAGTCAACATATTTCATTGGTGAGACCGAAGTCAACACCTGTTCTCCCCCTTTCACATAAAACCCGAATGCCCCAAAAATTCATATATTATGCATAACTTAATTTCATGTTCAGTATACATATATTCGCATGTTATAAAATAACATTTTCACAATCCTATCGAAGTAGGAAGCGTGCACAGGTACTTTTTGCCACATTTGTGGTACATAGCCATATTCACATTATTATTCATATCATATACTAAAATATTTAGCCATAAAATATCGAAGGATAGTAAGGGTACACACCTGTTTCGCTTAATAGATTCCTTGAGATCTCGAGAATCCCGATCTAATTTTAGATCTATTAATTCCTATATTCAGCCCACCAATTAAAACACATTAATAAACCCTTTTTGGCTTAAACAAATCCAAATCCTAGTAAGATTTGTAAAGAGAAACTCACCTCTGCCGATTTGGTGTTTATACAAATCCCGAAAGTTTGGTTTTTTCCTCTACTTGATATTCGACCAACCTTGTATTCAATATGGGTTAGTTTTTCAGCTTTTCAAAAATTAAGGAATTGATCTAGATAATCTTACAACCATTGGCGAATATTTTAGAGGCTTACCTTACTGATTCCAAATCCAAAGTTTCCTTTATCTTGAATATCGTGAAAAATCCTAGTATTTAGAAGTTAGATCGATCTAATTTTAATAAGTAGTAATTGGCCTTAGGCCGAATATATCTTACCTTAATTTCCTCGAATTTGAAATCCCGAAACTCCTCCTTTGACATTCGGCCATAGACATAAGAGAGGTTATTATCTTAAACCTTGATTAAACGATTTAAAGGAACAAGAATCAAGTGTCTTTACCTAAAATCCTTGATATTTGTATTCGGTAGTTGTGGAAACTTGAGATCCCTTGTATATTCGGCCATGATCAAAAAGAATGGGGATTAGGCCTTTTACTTTCGGCAACTAGAAAAGAAAGAAAGAAAATTGAATGGCTAATCCTTACCTTGATGTCTTTAATCACTTGTTTCCTTGTCTTGAGTTACTGAGATCCGGCTATGGAGATTTAATCGAGATTGGAAGAAAGGTTTTGACTAGGCAATGGCAAAGGGAAGGAAAAGAAAAGATGGAGTCCTTGCTTAGGGGAAATTTCGGCAAAGAGAGGGGAAGGAGAGCAAAATTTCGGCAAAGAGAGTGAATGAGAGAAAAGTCTCACTTTTCCTCTTTTAACTGAAATTACTAGACCAAGAGTCCAAAACTTATTTTACTCTCCCAAGTGATAATTTAATCTCCATTAATTATCACTTAATTAAATTAAAAGTCTTTAATCCATCCTTTAATTCCTCATTTATCTTAGTAGAATAAATCCTTTATTTATCACTTTAATTTGACAAGTTTTAATAAAAATAAAACTCTCTCCTTTTTAGCAACCAAGTGCCGTCCACCCCTAGCCTTGGAAAGCAAAATTAAACCTTCAATAATTGCTTTCCAAGTGACTCGAACTCATGCCATTCCCATAAACCCTAAGTGACACTTCAGGCCACTTTTCCAAGCTCGATTGTATGTCAAAATTCACCAACTTTTTCTTTTAAGGCCCTCTTGCCCTTATCTCCTATTTTGGGCTTTAAAATTTGTCATTAAGCCTTATTTCTAAGTTTCCTAAAATTTTCGCTGACTCAGTAACTTGCCATTTTCCTTACATCTTGGGTTTCCAAAATGTTCGGGTTTCCAAAATGTTTAGGTTTCCAAAATGTTCAGGTTTCCAAAATGTTTAGGTTTCCAAAATGTTCAGGTTTCCAAAATGTTCAGGTTTCCCAAAATGTCTAAGTTTCCAAAAATGTCTAAGTTTCCAAAAATGTCCATTTCCATTTCCATTTTCATTTCCATTTCCATGCATTTCTAGGTTTCCAAAAGTATCAAAATTTATTCATAGTACTTGAAACTTGTCATTTCATACAATTAAACTGGAAATGCATAGGCCCTATTCAGGATGTTACAGTTCTACCCCCCTTAAACAAAATTTCGTCCCCGAAATTTCCTAACTAAAATAGTTGAGGTATTCTTGTCTCATCGCCTCTTCAGCTCCCACGAAGCTTCTTCCGTTCCATGATTGCGCCAGTAGCACTTTGACTAGAGGCTGTCTTCTTTCGTAGTACTTTCACATCACGTTCCAAGATCCGAATCGATTCTTCCTCGTATGATAAGTCTGGCCTTAGTTCCACCTCTTCAACCGGTACCACATGAGATGGATCCGATCGATAGCGACGTAGCATGGACACATGGAATACGTCGTGCATCTGCTTCAATTCTGGTGGCAACTCTAATTGGTATGCCACTGGCCCAACGCGCTTCAGTACTTGATAAGGCCCTATAAATCTTGGGCTTAGCTTCCCTTTGCGGCCAAACCTCATTACCTTCTTCCAAGGTGAGACTTTCAAGAACACTTGATCTCCCACTTCAAACTCTATTTCCTTTCGCTTAAGGTCTGCGTACGACTTTTGCCTATCAGAGGCTTCCTTCAACCGTGCCCGAATTAACTCAACCTTCTCTTCAGTTTCTGCCACCAACTCTGGACCCAAAACTCGGCGTTCTCCTAACTCGGTCCAACAAGTAGGTGTTCTACACTTCCTTCCATACAATGCTTAAATGCGGTGCCATTGAATCTTTGGCTTGATAGTCTGTTGTTATAAGCGAATTCAGCTAAAGGCAAGTAATCTTCCCAACTTCCTCAAAATCCATTACACGACCTCTCAACATATCCTCCAACACTTGTATAACCCGTTCAGACCGCCCGTCGATTGTGGATGAAAAGTCTTGAAGTCTAGCTTAGTGCCTAAAGCTTGATGAAGTGCTTTCCAAAATCGAGACGTAAACCTTGGGTCTCTATCAGAGATGATCGACTTTGGTACTCCATGTAATCTCACAATTCCCGCCACATACAACTTAGCCAACTTTTGAAGCGGATAATCCATTCTGACTGGGATAAAGTGTGCGGACTTGGTCAAACGGTCCACTATCACCCATACCGAGTCCTTCTTAGTAGGCGTAAGGGGAAGCCCACTAACGAAGTCCATGGTAATTCTTTCCCATTTCCATTGGGGAATCTCGATTGGTTGGAGCAATCCTGATGGGACTTGGTGTTCAGCCTTAACTTGCTGACATGTCAAACATTTCCCCACAAATTCAGTCACTTCTCGCTTCAGGTCAGACCACCAAAATTGTTCCCTTAGATCTCTATATAGCTTGATACCTCCGGGATGCATAGCACAAGGGCTACCATGTGCTTCCTGAAGAATCCTTTGTCTCAACTCCTTATTCTTCGGCATACAAACTTTACCCTTGTAGCACAATACTCCTTCATTGTTGACATCATAATCCTCTAATCCCCCTTGCTGTGCTTGCTGCAACTTAGTACTTAAGTCATTATCAGCCAACTGTCCCTCCTTCACTTCCTTTAGCCATGTGGGCTCGACTTGCAACTCTGTAACAAGGCTTCCATCATCATCTGAGACTTATATGAGCGAACAAAGCCCGTAGATCCGATACAACCTTTCGACTTAGGGCATCAGCTACTACATTCGCCTTGTCCGGATGATACTCTATTGAACAGTCATAGTCCTTTAGCAATTCCACCCACCTTCGTTGCCTCAAGTTCAACTCCTTACGAGTTAATAAATACTTAAGGCTCTTGTGGTGCTGTAGATAATCGACCTTTCTCCATAAAGGTAGTGCCTCCAAACCTTAAGGCGAAAATCACCTGCTAGCTCTAAGTCATGAGTTGGGTAGTTAAGCTCATGAGGCCTTAGCTGCCGAGACGCATAAGCAACCACTTTGCCATCTTGCATTAACACACAGCCTAACCCCGTATGCAAAGCATCACAGTACACCACAAATTCCTTTCCTACCTCATTTGAATTAACACTGGAGCCTCTGTCAAGACCTTCTTAAGCTTTTTAAAGCTCTCTCTTCGCTTATTAGTCCATTCAAGGTACTTCCTTCCTTAGTAACTTGGTTAAAGCGCGGCTATTGACGAGAATCCTCCACGAACCTTACGTAATAGCTTGCCAAGCCTAAGAAAGCTGGATTTCACCACGGACCTAGGTGGTTTCCAATCCAACACCGCTTCGATCTTCCTAGGATCCACTCTTATTCCTTCTGCGGATACCACATGTCCTAGGAATGCCACCTCCTTAAGCCAAAATTCGCACTTCTGAATTTGGCATAAAGCTTCTTTTCCTTAACACTTCCAACACGACTCGGAGATGCTCATCATGCTCCTCCTCCGACTTCGAATACACCAAAATATCATCGATGAACACAACAACGAATCTATCCAAGTAGGGTTGGAAAATCTGATTCATCATATCCATGAACGCGGCTGGAGTGTTTGTCAACCCAAACGGCATCACCACAAACTCGAAGTGACCATATCTTGTCCTAAAAGCGGTCTTATGGATATCAGCCTCCTTCACCTTCAACCGATGGTATCCCGACCAGTAAATCGATCTTCAAAACACTGCGGCTCCCTTCAGATGATCGAACAAGTCCTCGATCCTTGGCAAGGGATACTTGTTCTTAATGGTCAGCTTGTTTAACTGACGGTAGTCTATGCACATACGCATAGTTCCGTCCTTCTTCTTTACAAATAAGACCGGTGCTCCCCACGGAGACACACTGGGTCGGATGAACCCACGGTCCAACAGTTCTTGTATCTGAGCCTTGAGCTCCACTAACTCCTTTGGTGCCATTCGGTATGGAGCGATTGACACAGGAGCTATCCTCGGTAGCAAATCAATCCCAAATTCCACCTCCCTGTCTGGGGGTATTCCCGGTAACTCTTCTGGAAACACATCTACGAAGTCCCTTACCGTCCTAACTTCATTAACCCCTTCCTCCTTTCCACCTATCGCACTTACAAAAGCTAAGAACGCGTTGCAACCTTTCTTAACCATCTTCTCAGCCTTCAGTGCCGAAACTACATTAGATAAATAGTTCCTCCTTTCTCCGATCATTATTACCACTTCATCTTCCGGGGTTCTTAGTTCCATACGTTTAGCCGCACAATCCAACACGGCTCGGTGTTCTACTAACCAATCCATTCCGAGTATAAGCTCAAACTCTCCGAAGGGTAACTCCATTAAGTTCGCTCGAAAGTTCACTCCACGAATCTCTGGGGTACATTCGAAAGATCTTGTCTACCACTATAGTTTGGCCTAATGGGCTTACTACGGTCATCATCGCCTATCGAGAGTTCGAGTCTAGGCCTAGTGTTTTCACTACACTACTTGCAACATAGGAATGGGTCGAGCCCACATCAATCAAAGCAAAGTAGGGTTTGTCAAAATAAAAAACGTCTGGGTTATAACATCCGTGGCGTCTCCATCTTCCTTGATGAACCGCATAAACCAAACCCGGTTGTCTTGCATCAGCATTAGCATTAGTACCTCGACCACATGTGCCTACGGCCTCTTGCTGTACCACTACTACGGTTACTCGAACCACGACCTGTTGAGGTTGCTTGTCCACCTCACCGGTCGGCTAGCATTCGAACTACCGGTCGGCTCTCAAATCGATTGTTTGGGACAATCCTTAAACATATGGTCCTTGGACCCACACCTAAGACATGCTCCTATCTTTTTCCAACACTCCCCTAGATGCCTCTTTCTACAATACTCACAAGGACGAATCTGCCCGCCTATACCAGCTTGTTGATTTCGTGGCCCGTCAACCCGAGGCCTCTTGTAACCCTTTCCTGATGACCCAAACCCTCTTTTGGCCTTATTCTTATCTACGGTCTGCTTAGTAGCATCCTTAATCCCCTCGGCCACCTTGGCCTTTTCTACCAAAATAGAGAATTCCCGCTCCTGATGCGGTGCTATTAATAGTCTTAAATCATCTCTCAGCCCGTCCTCAAAACGGACACAGCGTTCATGCTCAGTCGCCACTACCCCTCGAGCATAGCGGCTCAATCTCAGAAATTCCGCCTCATATTCTGCGACGGACTTACTCCCTTGGACTAACCCTAGAAAAGCCTTCCTCTGCTCATCTGTATACTTTGTTCCCACATACTTCTTCTGAAAGGCCTCTTTAACAAACTCCCAGGTCAAATTTTCAGCTGCGGTACCATCCCGAACAGTCAACCACCACTGATACGCTTCATCGCGTAACAAAGCCACCATCCCTTTCAATTTTTCCTCTGAAGTCAAATCAAGCTCATCCATTATCGCTCGTTGCTTCCAACGATTTTCACCAGATCTTGGGTGCCACATTGGATACTCCTCGAAACATTTCTGCTCCATTAGCTCGGAGCCGTTCAGGTACCGACTTTCGATTTCCTCCATTTCCACCTGTACCGGCCACCAATTCCAAAACTCATGAGCGACTGCGACCATGCCTCTTCCTCCGTCTGAGCCTGCTGCTCAACATTAACAGCTGGGGGTGGTGGTGGCGGTGGCATCTCGTTGTCGGACCCTTGACCTGACCTAACGGGTTCCGACACGGTCATCCTTCCTCTTCCTCGACCACGACGACCACGTCCTCTAGAGCTCATTTTCTAACGTCGAGATCTGATTAAAAAATTTTATGGATTAGTCAATGTTCCACTTATTTATCAGCGAAGAAGTTTTATGAGAAGGGATTTTAGAGTGGTTCTATCGTATCATACAAACACATAGTCTTTTCCATTCTTCCATTCATTCATCAAACAAGTATGAACTTCCGTTCATTCAGAGAGATGTTGTAGTTTTTGTTGTTTGTTGTCATTTTCCACTACCCGGGGTATTTTCGTAATTTTGTCCTCTGAGGTATTTTTGTAATTTGTCAAAATGGGGTTCCTTGGTGATTTTGTCAAAATTATTTTTGGAAATTCAAAATCTCGAGGTAATTTGGAAAATTTTAAAGTCAGGGTATTTCGATAATTTTGACCTCGGGGGTATTTTGGTAATTTTTCACAAATCAAGGTAAATTTGTAAAATTTAATAAATTTTGGGTATTTCAAAAGTTGTAAAACTTTGAGGGTTCTTTTTAAAAATGGTTCCTTCAAAAATGGGGATGTTGCAAAAATCTTGGAAGTCAGGGTCATTTTGGTAATTTTGTAAGTTAGGGGTAATTTTGTAATTTTTCCAAAATCACGGTATTTCGATATTTTACAAATTAGGGTTTTTGAATGTTTATGAAATCATGCAATTTTGATAATGTTGTTGAGTAGTTGAATCATTTTACAAATCAGGGGCGTTTTGGTAATTTTACTGCTAAGGGTATTTTTGTAATTTTCGTAAATCAAGAGTTTTTCAGAAAATGTTGTAAAAATAAATTTTCTCAGATTTAAGAGAAAGTTTTAAAAGTTTGAAAAAAAAAACTAGGGTTTGTTGTTTTGTTCTCTCTTCTTTCTTTTTTAAAACATGGCTAGTTCCCTTTCGGGTTTTAGTCATTATGTTTAGCCTATGACCGAGCCCTCTTGGTCGGGGTGAACAAAGCTACACACCAGGCGGGATTCGTGTGAGAGGAGGTGAGTCACGTGGATTCGCTTAAATACCAAGCTCCCCAAAACCTGTTCCTAGACATGCGTATAGAGGTTGCCACAAGATTGAGCCCTCTCGAGTTAGGGTGAGCAGAAGCTACGCACGGGTAGGATTCTCTGAAGAGGAGGTGAGTCACTAGGGCTGCTTAAATACCAAGCTCTTTGGATCCAATCCTAGATATGCGTACAAGGGTTACCACACCACTAGCTCAGTTGACTTAGCCATAGGTGCATCAAGTACATTAAGTCTTATGTGGTTTGTGTTTTGAGTAGTCTAATCCTAGGGTTCAAGTTCCTATCATTCTATTCTCGTTCCATGCCTTTTCTACCCTTATATAAATCACGAGAATCACACATAGAGTTAGGGGTACTTACGGTGGATCATGGTTGGAGACTTAGGGCCATGCCGAAGCTTGTTTATTTTCAAAGAAAATCATTTGGCTCGCTTTGGAAACGTTTTGGGCCTTAGCCCACAGGCCGAGAGTTTAAAATTGGGCTCTGATACCAATTGAAACACCCCACACCCGGCCCACGAGCCTGAACCGGATCTGGTATGTTCCTAAAGTAAACCGATTTCAAAATCATTTTCGATACTTAGAGAAAATTGTACATTTTTGGAAAAACTATTATTTTCAGTTGGGCTTAGATTGGAAACCCATTTATTTGATCTTGTAAGCCCATTTAATTAAATACATCCAATAAAGTTCTTAGCATGAAACTTAACAGTAAGCCAACATAAAGTATAATCCACTCGGCCTTAAGGCCTTATTACATCAAGTAAAACCCAAAATAGAATAAAAGCAACTAAAAATAAAATTTAAGTCCAAACTAAATGAAATTTTTCACATGTAGCATGGCCTCCTCATGGTCCCACCACCGGTCAAAATCCTTTGCTCATCACACGAAAATAATTCCCACAATGGGGTGAGTCAACAGACTCAATGTGGACACAATACTATCATTCAATAAATCAGGCATTCATGTTCAAATCATTAAGTCCATACAATAATGAAATTATGATGCAACCCAAAACCCAATCCTAATAAGCCATCCACTACACTCCCCCGTACCAACCTGTACACCGTGGGGACTACTAAGTCAACCCTCCATCCGCTACTCTCCATCAAAGGCATTCGCCCATATACGTTGTGTCATTAGACACTATAATCAAATTTATACGTTGTGTCATTAGACACTATTGTTACTGAAGTTACCAAAATTTCGCAATGTGACCGTAGTCAACATATTTCGTTGGTGAGACCGAAGTCAACACCTTCGTTGGTGAGACCGAAGTCAACACCTGTTCTCCCCCTTTCACATAAAACCCGAATGCCCCAAAATTCATATATTATGCATAACTTAATTTCATGTTCAGTATACATATATTAGCATGTTATAAAATAACATTTTCACAATCCTATCGAAGTAGGAAGCGTGCACTGTACTTTTGCCACATTTGTGGTACATAGCCATATTCACATTATTATTCATATCATATACTAAAATATTTAGCCATAAAATATCGAAGGATAGTAAGGGTACACACCTGTTTCACTTAATAGATTCCTTGAGATCTCGAGAATCCCGATCTAATTTTAGATCTATTAATTCCTATATTCGCCCACCAATTAAAACACATTAATAAACCCTTTTGGCTTAAACAAATCCAAATCCTAGTAGGATTTGTAAAGAAAACTCACCTCTACCGATTTGGTGTTTATACAAATCCGAAAGTTTGGTTTTTCCTCTACTTGATATTCGCCAACCTTGTATTCAATATGGGTTAGTTTTTCGCTTTTCAAAAATTAAGGAATTGATCTAGATAATCTTACAACCATTGGCGAATATTTTAGAGGCTTACCTTACTGATTCCAAATCCGAAAGTTTCCTTTATCTTGAATATCTGTGAAAAATCCTAGTATTTAGAAGTTAGATCTGATCTAATTTTAATAAGTAGTAATTGGCCTTAGGCCGAATATATCTTACCTTAATTTCCTCGAATCTGAAATCCCGAAACTCCTCCTTTGACATTCAGCCATAGACATAAGAGAGGTTACTATCTTAAACCTTGATTAAATGATTTAAAGGAACAAGAATCAAGTGTCTTTACCTAAAATCCTTGATCTTTGTATTCGGTAGTTGTGGAAACTTGAGATCCCTTGTATATTCGGCCATGATCAAAAAGAATGGGGATTAGGCCTTTTACTTTCGGCAACTAGAAAAGAAAGAAAGAAAATTGAATGGCTAATCCTTACCTTGATGTCTTTAATCACTTGTTTCCTTGTCTTGAGTTACTGAGATCCGACTACGGAGATTTAACCGAGATTGGAAGAGAAAGGTTTTGACTAGGCAATGGCAAAGGGAAGGAAAAGAAAAGATGGAGTCCTTGCTTAGGGAAATTTCGGCAAGAGAGGGGAAGGAGAGCAAAATTTGACAAAGAGAGTGAATGAGAGAAAAGTCTCACTTTTCCTCTTTTAACGAAATTACTAGACCAAGAGTCCAAAACTTGGCCACTACTCTCCCAAGTGATAATTTAATCTCCATTAATTATCACTTAATTAAATTAAAAAGTCTTTAATCCATCCTTTAATTCCTCATTTATCTTAGTAGAATAAATCCTTTATTTATCACTTTAATTTGACAAGTTTTAATAAAATAAAACTCTCTCCTTTTTAGCAACCAAGTCCGTCCACCCCTAGCCTTGGGAAGCAAAATTAAACCTTCAATAATTGCTTTCCAAGTGACTCGAACTCATGCCATTCCCATAAACCCTAAGTGACACTTCAGGCCACTTTTCCAAGCTCGATTGTATGTAAAAATTCACCAACTTTTTCTTTTAAGGCCCTCTTGCCCTTATCTCCTATTTTGGGCTTTAAAATTTGTCATTAGGCCTTATTTCTAAGTTTCCTAAAATTTTCAGCATGCTGACTCTGTAACTTGCCATTTTCCTTACTTCTTGGGTTTCCAAAATGTTCAGGGTTTCCAAAATGTTTAGGTTTCCAAAATGTTCAGGTTTCCAAAATGTTTAGGTTTCCAAAATGTTCAGGGTTTCCAAAATGTTCGGGTTTCCCAAAATGTCTAAGTTTCCAAAATGTCTAAGTTTCCAAAATGTCCATTTCCATTTCCATTTTTCATTTCCATTTCCATGCATTTCTAGGTTTCAAAAGTATCAAAAATTATTCATAGTACTTGAAACTTGTCATTTCATACAATTAAACTGGAAATGCATAGGCCCTATTCAGGATGTTACATGATATCTCGTATCCAAGGTATGTTTTTCAACTTATGATGACTATGTCGATTATGAATGTGCTTCTAGCTTGATTACAGTAACATGATGACCCCCGTATCTGGATTTTTTTAAATCTTCATGTAAAGAACTGATATCAATAAAGGCATAAATGATGGAATTTTAGTTTCAATTTGTATGATGGATTCCTTTCCTCGAGTAAGTTAATCAAAGTTAATGTATTCAATTGAAGCATTTTTGTTATCTTAAGCTAAAAAAGACCCTGGATTTTTAATGAAGGCTAAAATAAAAAGATTCTTTAGAACTAATTATGAGATAGTAAAGATTATGACGAACTAAACCACTCTTCTGGTAAGATTTTCAAGGACGAAAATCCTTAAAAGGGGGAGAAATGTAACATCCCGAATTAGGGCCTAGTCAGAATAGTGGTTTGGAGATCACATAACAGGCATACGAAAATTTATTTTTATTATATTTTTATGGTCTACAATTTCATGAAAATATCGTTCGAAAATTTTGACGTTTGGGCACTCAATTTAGTTAAAAGGACTAAATTGTAAAAAGTGCAAAACTTGAGTTCTAGAAGCTAGAGGTGTCAAATTACTATGAGTTTTAAATTGGAGGTCCTTAAAAGCTAATTAGACCATTGGATAACTTGATGGACAAAATGGGCATGAATAGGACAAAATTGAAAGAAAAGCCTTAAGGGTATTTTAGTCATTTAGTGTTTTAAATGAATAAAAAGACAAAATACAAGAAACAAATCTGCTCATCTTCTTCAAGTTGCTGCTAAAAATTTCTAGACTCCATGGCTAAGGGTTTCAAGCTTTTCAAGCTTCATAGTAAGTGTTTCTGAGCCCCGTTTTTAATATTCATCGTATTTTTGAAATCCCGATAAATTAATTTTACTATTTCTACCATTATTTTGAGCAAGAGCTTGATTTTAAAAATTGACCCATGTTGAATAATTCTGAATTTTGATGAATTATGGTAGATTATGCATGTCTATGATTAGAGAAACAAGTTTTATTAGATGATTTTCGATGAAATTGTATAAAAGGGGTCAAATTGTAAAAGTTATAAATTTGTCATAAGTGTGTGAATCAGTGAGAATTTGATGTTTCCATAGAAGGGGGAAATGATCATCATGTTATAAAACATAAGAGTAAGGGCTGAAGTTTAATTTTCGAGTATTGTGGCAAAAGTGTAAATATGTAAAAGTTTAGTGGCAAAATTATAATTTTAGAAATTTTGAGTTAAGGAATGTTTTGAATATTACATTAACTAAATAAGTGAAATATGTTCTTATAGATAAAGGGAAATGATATTTGGAACTAGAACGAGGGAAAAACGAGTAATTGACGAATAAGTCATTTTCACCGATTTTGCTGTCGAGGTAAGTTTGTATGTAAATAATACATCGTTTTTATATATGTTTTAATATTTTATTATATTATATGATGTATGGTTGAATTTGGAGTAATTATTTGATGTAAATTATAAAATCTATTGGTTATGGATGAATTGATAATAATGTTGAAAAGTGAGAATTCCCGATTGAACCTTCGGAATAGAAAAGATACAAATGAGGTAGCTAGGTCACATGTGTGGTACTAAGTGTAGGCCACTATGTATAAAAGAGAGCTATGAGATGGTTTTAGGTCATGTGTGTAGTACTAAGTGTAGGCTACTATGTGCACCAGATGGATAGGCCGCATGTGTAGTACTAAGTGCAGGCTACTATGCGTACTCGATAGCTTCGATCACATGTGCGGTACTAAGTGCAGGACACTATGTGTAAGTGATGGTTTTGGTCACATATGTAATACTAAGTGCAGGCTACTATGTGCACCAGATAGCTTCAGCTACAATGGTGGTACTATGTGCAGGCCACCGTGTATCTATTATTATTCCGATGAGTTCAACGGGAAATTGACTAAGTGAAAATACATGTGATCGTGTAACGGCTATGTGTAATTGAATATGATTATGTGATGAATAAGTGTAGGTATAAGTGTGAAAATTTATGAACAATGTACTCAATATTTGATCGAACCTTCGGTAAGATGAATTGGAATAAGTGAAATTATGAAAGAGTAAATCTAGCAACAAAACAATTTTGGACAGCAGCAGTTGTGTGACTTTGAAAAATCACCAAAAATGGTGGAAATCGAATTAGACATTGAATAAGATATGAAATTAAAGCTGAATGAGTGTATTTTCAATAAAAGAATTTCTGTACACAAAATAATTTCATATTTTGTGATATTTGAAGTTTTGTGAGATAGGGTCAGAATGATGTCGAAATCCCCTGTTCAAACTTTGGAAATTCATTAAAAAATTGTACAAAAATAATCATGGGATAAAATTTATATCATTAAATTTATTAATGAGTCTATTTTCAATTGACAAAAAAAGTGACATTATTTGAATTCTGTACAATGAGATAAATGAGTTTTTGTAAAGATAGGTTAGAACCATCGAATAGTGAAATAAGGGAAAATTTAATAATAATCTGGTATTGATTGGCCAGACAAAAAAAATTCTAGAAATTTTATGGTAATAATATATGTGAGTTTAGTTTCAGGAAAAATTAACGGATCTTAATTTGAAATTTTGTAGCTCTAGATATAAATAATTTAATGACTGTGACTCGAGAAAACAACTTAACTGGAATCTGTATAACTAGAAAGAATATGAAAATGGCATGTTATCGCATTGCTTATTATTTTCATGCGAGCTTACTAAGCGTAAAGCTTACTCCCTCCTTTCCGTTTCTTTTAGTTTTGTCAGGTCAGCTCAGGGTTAGAGATCGTCGGAGGCAGCATCACACTATCGAGCCATTATCCTTAGAGTATTGACATGTGTATGTTAAATGTTTCAAATGAGTGGCATGTATAGAGACTTAGTTTTTCTATGATGGATGTTGTTGTGATTAGCCAAAAGTATTGGCTTATATTGATTTGTATATTATAGCCATGAGATGTGACTTATAATGATTTTGACCTATAAGCCTATTTGTCCATAGTATGTGTTTGAAAGGTTTTAATTTTGGGCGAAATTTGGTAACTCGATTTTGTATGATTGTGAATGTTTAAGTACGATAACGCTTTGAACCCTATCTCGAACTTGGATATGGGTGAGAGGTGTTACATTTAATGGTATCAGAGCTATGGTTTAGTCGGTTCTCGGGTTAACCTAGCATGAATAAGAGTCTAGCTATACATGCCACCATTCCGTGATAGTGTGATGTCTTCCGACGCAAATGAGAACCATCTTGTTTGGACACAGGTACTCTCCAACCGAGCTACACCAACCATGTTAAATGTGATGCTATGTAATTCGGGTAAAGTATTGTTATGGTAAACCTGGATTCAGAAAATTATGAATAAAAGTTCGTGATATACGTGATAACATGTGAGATGGAAGTTCATGTTGAGTTGAATGCTCATGCTTGTTTGATGCTCATATGATGTTGTACACTTGACTTACTTGATTAAGTGAATGTGATAAATAGAAATCCACAAAGGCGCGAATAAAGGATTATACTATGATGAGCTTACATATGTTTAAACGATGATTCCATTATGCATATGATTGATTTATTTGAACAAATGCATATGTGTGGGTGATTTACCATAAATATTGATAGAACAAATGCCTACGTATGCTTCCTTGAATGAGATAATTGGAAATTTTATGTAAGGCAAATATGAATGATAAATTGTTTGAAGTGGATAGAATAGTTATAATGACATATGTTGATAATGAAAGATGTGTCATATGTATATATATGTGTGAGAATTGAGTTAGAGGCTATACGATCTCACCCCCTTATCGATAAGGTGTTTATAACGGAAATTCATGAGAATCATGTTGATTACGTTCCTAAGTGTGAAATCAAAGAGTTCAGTGATAGAATAACTATAGATATGATCAGAGACTGAAAATGGTTGACAAGTGAAGGATAGAGTTAGAAAGATATTAGATTGACTCAAGAATTATTCAGTTTATACAATATCATAATTAGTGAAAATTTTAATTTTGATAAATCGACTTATTCAGATAAGATACTGAAAGGAAGTATTAATTGAAAATTTTCTAAACTGATTTTCTTTAGTGAAAGGAATAATGTTGAAAGGCAAGATACCAGATTATGGCAGTCTTTTCCTAGGTATTCTGTATGTTACTGTTCTCTGAAATATTTTTTTTGGTTACTACCCCTGTAACACCCCAAACCCGGCCTATGCATTAAGTCCGAATCTTGGCATGCCACACAAATTAAACATACATTGAAATCATTAACGATGTAGGAATCAAATCTTCAAAATGATTAAGAGAATGACTTTATCGAAAAATCGAAGTTCATTAAAAACCATAATTAAAAACACAAGAGATGATCATTTGATCTATAGAGTGGTATTTGTTCAAAACATAGAATTTATTTAGTCGAAATATATCATTGAAGAGTTTCCAAAAGAATTTCCTAATTTTCAGTGATATTTAAGAAAAACCTTTATTTTATACGAGAGTTTTAGAAAAATATTTATGAAAGCTAAAACATAATAAATTCCATCCACATAATAAAATCCATAATTAAAGAGGCCTTATTACATCGCCATAAAAATAGTACTTAACAAAATTTATTAAAGAAGTCTTAAAGTTTTATAAACCACCATTTGTAGTATAGCATCCACACGAAGTCATCTCCAACCCAAGTCTCCATCAATTATTATTACCTGAGAAAGGTAAGAAAATGGGGTGAGTTACTTAGAACTCAATGTGTAACCCACTTACCGGATTCACTGGGCCAAAACCATATAAACATATAATTGGGCTTGAGCTCATTTTGCAAATGTAAATATTTATAAATCAGGTATAAAATAATAATGCATGTAATATGCAATGCCCAACCAATCCTAATTTCCATCCGCTACACACCACCGTCCCAACCATCACACCTGTGGGGATCAAGTCAACCCACCCCGCCAACACACCAATAGTGGGCTTAAAGCCATTTATAATATTTGTGGCAACAGGCCATTTAAATAATTGTGGTAGAACCACCGATCTAGATTTTGGGCAAGAGGCCATCGTGACAGAGTCACCTATCTAGAATTTTGGCATCAGGCCTTTCTTCTCTTCATCAATAATCCCAACCCATGCAATCATGTTTATGCATATCAAAATATTTGTAAAGTAATTTTTTATAAAAACCATATTACAATTTATCAATTTGGCCATTAGTCAAAATAGCATTTTGGCACATAAAATCACATAATTCAAATTTGGCCCATAAAATCACATAATTTCAAAATTTGGCCTACAAAATCACATATTTCAAATTTGGCCCACAAAATCACATATTTCAAATTTGGCCCATAAAGGGGTATTTTTGTAATTTGGTCCATCGGGACATTTCGTAATTCGGTCCATCTAACATATAAGACCTTTTCACAATTTACACACTTAGCCAATTAATCAAAAATATTCACATGGCCCAAAATATCACCTTTTTTTTTCACAAATAACCCATTAAGGGAAAATCCGCAATTTTCCACATCCTCGATTTTTGGTTTCATGCATTCACATAAAATAATTTGTATAACATATTTTTAAATCTCATTGAATTTATGATTTTTATTATAATGCTTACGATATGGTATAACCCAAGAGATAAGTGTGAAGTTACACACCTGATTACGGTGAGAACTACACTTTCCCGCTCGTCGATATCTAAACACACATCACGATGGGTTAGAACACTAATATTTAATATAAAACTATTCTAATGTTAAGCGATCTAGATCCTTACCCTCAGAATCTCGAACAACAATTATTTGCGATTTCTCTCCGATCAAAGGTTCAGAACCACGAGTAAACAATGGTTCGGGGGTACGCACGACTTCGAATAATTGATTTTCGCCGGATGAGGGTCCACAACCCAATGGAAAGTCTCGGATTCTCAAACAGTCCTTCTCTTGAATTTAGGGGGATTAATATAACCACCCCTCTTCCGAACACTATTAACAACCATTTTCGTCCCTATCTTGATTATCTTCAAAGACAAAGAATTATTAGTCTTAACAATATATCGAAAATCCTAAGACTAATGACTTAAAAGAGTGAATTCGGCTTACCTTAATATTTCGAATGATCTCAAGAGAATCCTTTGTACGTTATTATCAAATCTTAAATGAACTTCAATATTTCTCTGAAAAGATGATGATTCGACCCTTCCACTATTTCACTAGGAATAACGAAAGAAAACGTTTGAATAGTAATTGGTTAATCGGTTAAAAAGTCTCTTCCAAAGACATTCTAACATTCGGCCATAGTGACCAATTATCAAAAGAAAAGACAAAGAATTGATACTTACTGTAACACCCCAAACCCGGCCTATGCGTTAAGACTAGATTTGGTTTGTTACACAGATCGAACTATCTTAATAATTTCAAATGAATCGGTATTTCAAAACCCCTTTTGAAATTAGAGTTTAATAAAACCAAGAGAAATAATTTTAAGTTTGATGTATTTGAGATATAAGAATAGTTAAAATTTTTCAGTATGTTTGAAAACCCAAATTATTTTAAGTAAACATTATATAAAAATCATAAAACCATATTAAAATATCCAAAACAAAATTTTAAACCAACCACACATAAAATCCATAAAATAATAATAGAGGTCTTATTACATCATACCCAAAATAGCAATTTAAAGAAAGTACTTATTAATAGTTCAAAGTTTATTAAACCCATGTTTGTAGTATGGCCTCCACGAAGTCATCCTCGGCCCAAGTCCACGTCAATTTCCATTACCTGAGATGAAAAATTTGAGGGAGTGAGTTACTCAGAACTAAGTGTATAACTTACTTACTTTATCCACTGGGCCAGATCATCAAGTTATAATTTTGGGCTTGAGCCCATTAACAGGATTAACAATATAAATAATGGGATGCATGCAAATAATGAAATTTCCCACCCAAACCTAATTTCCATCCGCTACACACCACCCGTACCAACCATCACACATGTGGGGATCAAGTCAACCCACCCCGCCAAACACACCAATCGTAGGCATAAAGCCATTTTATATTTGTGGCAGAGCCACCGAACTAGATTGTGACAAAGTCACCGAACTAGAGGCATTGAGCCATTAAAATATTTGTGGCAGAGCCACCGAACTAGAGGCAATGAGCCATTTAATTATTTTGTGGCAGAGCCACCGAACTAGATTTTGGCAATAGGCCTTTCTTCTCTTCATCGTTAATCCCAACCTATGCAACATGTATGCAAATAGTCTATGTACATATGATGATTTTATCAAAAAGGCCCAATTTACATATGAGTCAATATTTCAAGTTTTTATTAAGGCCCAAAAATTACAAAATAACATTTAGCCCATTTAGCAATTTAGCATCTTAGGCCCAATTAACGATCTAGCAAAGAGTTCGCCCATTTAACAATTTGTCGGTTTTCGATTTTGGCCCATTTGACGATCTAGGATTTCGCCCATTTACTATTTAGATTTTGGCCCATTTATCGATCTAGCATATGCATATAAAAATTCAAGATCATGATGCAAACCCGAACCCAAACCTATATGCCATCCGAGATTTAATGTAACCGGTTACCACTTAGTGAGACCAAGTCATCACATTCACTTAGTGAGACCAAGCCATTTATCGATCTAGCTTTTTGATAATTATAGATCTTAACTATGTAATCACACAACCTTGGCGAATACTTTCAAATGCTTACCTTATGGATTTTTAAACTCAAAACTTCACCTTCCCTTTTTCCTTATAATCGGCCAACACCTAGATCTCTGAATAGGTTAGGAATGCATGTTGATGTGCTTACCTCATTTTGAATCTCGGATGATTTCGCCCATTTACATGATTGCGCCATAATACTTTGACTAGAGGAACCGACTTCCTCCGTAGTATTTTCACGTCAAGTTCGAATCTGAATCGGCTCTTCCTCATAGGTTAAGTCCGGCCTTAGCTCCACTTCTTCCACTTGGTACTATGTGGGAGGGATCCGATCGGTAACGACGTAGCATGGACACATGGAACACGTCATGCATTTGTGTAACTCGTGGCAACTCTAGTCGGTATGCCACCGTCCCACTCGCTTTAGTATTCGATAGGGCCCGATAAATCTTGGGCTTAATTTCCCTTTCCGACCAAACCTCATCACTTTCTTCCATGGTGAGACTTTTAGAACGCTTGGTCTCCTACTTCAAACTCTATTTCCTTCCGTTTGAGGCTGGCATAAGACTTCGCCTATCTGAGGCTTCTTTTAACCGTGTTCAATTATTTCAACCTTTCTTCGCATTTTCGCCACTATCTCTCGGTCCCAAAACTCGACGTTCTCCTAACTCGGTCCAACAAGTAGAGTACGACACTTCCGTCCGTACAATGCTTCATACGGTGCCATTCAATGCTAGCTCGATAAGCTGTTGTTGTAGGCAAACTCGCTAAAGGCAAGTAGTCCTCCCAACTTCCTCGAAAATCCATCACACATCCTCTCAACATATCCTCCAACACTTGTATTACTCGTTCAGACCGCCTGGTCAATTGTGGATGAAAGGTAGTAGTGAAATCCAACTTGGTGCCTAAAGCTTGATGAAGTGCCTTCCAAAATCGAGACGTAAACCTTGGGTCTCTATCAGAGATGATCGACATTGGTACTCCATGTAACCTCACAATTTTTGCCACATATAACTTGGCTAGCTTTTGAAGGGGATAGTCTATTCTTACTGGGATAAAATGTGCGGACTTAGTCAAACGGTCTACTATAACCCATACCGAGTCCTTCTTAGTAGGCTTAAGGGAAGCCCACTAACGAAGTCCATGGTAATTCTTTCCCACTTCCATTGTGGAACTGGATTGGTCAAGCAATCCCGATGGAACTTGGTGTTCACCTTAACTTGTCGACACGTCCGACATCTTCCCACAAATAAGAACTTCTCGCTTAAGATCCGCCACCAAAATTGTTCTCTTAAGTCTCTCAGACAGCTTAATGCCTCCGGATGCATAACATAAGGGCTACTATGCGCTTCTCAAGGATCTTCATCTTAATTCCTTGTCTCTTAGCATCTGAGACTTTTCCTTTGTAGCACAATACTCCTTCATCATTAATCTCATAGTCCTCCAACTCTCCGCTCGCGGCTTTTTGTAGCTTAACATTTAAATTTTCATCAACCAACTGTCCCTCTTTTACTTCCTTCAACCATGTTGGCTTGACTTGTAACTCGGCCAACAAACTTCCATCCTCATATAAGCTTAAATGGGCGAACATTGCTCTTAGGTCCGTCACAACCTTCCTACTTAAAGCATCAGCTACTACATTTGCCTTGCCCGGATGATATTCTATCGAACAGTCGTAGTCTTTCAGTAATTCCACCCACCTTCGCTGCCTCAAGTTTAACTCCTTTTGAGTCAACAGATACTTGAGACTCTTGTGGTCTGTGTAGATCACTGACCTTTCTCCATACAGATAATGCCTCCACACCTTGAGAGCGAAAACCATCGCCCGGGACGCATAGCGACTACCTTGCCATCTTGCATAAGAACACATCCTAACCCCAGTATGTGACGACATACAAGATACCACAAAATCCTTTCCTACCTCAAAGTTGAATCAACACCGAGCTTAGTCAATGCCTTTTTAAGTTTTTCAAAACTCTCTTGTTGCTTATCCATCCACACAAAGGGTACTTCCTTCCTCGGCAATTTTGTTAATGGCGCTATCGACGAGAATCCTTACGAACCTTGGTAATAGCCCGCCAACCCTAAGAAACTGAATCTACGCCACGACTTAGGTGGTTTCCAATCCAACACCGCTCGATTTTCTTAGGATCCACCCTTATTCCCGGCAGACACCACGTGTCCTAAGAAAGCAACTCTCTAAGCCAAAATTCACACTTGCTGAATTTGGCATAAAGCTTCTTCTCCTTAATACTTGTAACACAATTCGAGAGATGCTCATCATGCTCCTCTTCGGACTTAGAATATACCAAGATATCATCGATGCCTGTCTAAGTAAGGTTGGAACACTCGATTCATCATATCCATGAACGCAGTTGAGGCGTTTGTCAACCCAAACGGCATTACCACAAACTCAAAGTGACCATATCTTGTCCTAAAAGCGGTCTTATGGATAGCCTCCTTCACCTTCGATGGTATCCCGACCGTAAATCGATCTTCGAAAACATGCGGCTCCTTTCACCGATCGAACAATCATCGATCCTTGGCAAGGGATACTTGTTCTTGATGGTCACTTATTCAATTGATTTATAGTCTATGCACATACGCATAGTTTCATCCTTCTTCTTCACAACAGATTTATTAGTCAAGTAGTTCCTTCTCTCCTATCATAATGACCACCTCATCCTTAGGGGTCCTTAGTTCCATTCGTTTACCCGCACAATCCAACACCGCCGATGTTCTACTAACCAATCCATACCAAGTATGAGATCAAATTCTCAAGGGTAATTCGTTTGGATTTACCGCCCATTTACTATTTATCCCACTTGTCGACCCTTCACCCCCGCCGGGCCTTTTACGCACATTTCCGACGATCTATACCTCTCTTTGGATCTATTCCTCGCCGAGTTTCGCCTAGTCGAGTCCTTGATTCCTTGACTACCTTAGCCTTTTCAACCAACGTGAGAACTCCTCTCCGATGTGGAGCTATCAATAACCTTAGGTCATCCTCAATCCGTCCTCAAACGGACCTGGCGTTCATGTTCATCGCGACTACTCCTCGAGCATATCGGCTTAACCTCGTAAATTCAGCCTCATATGCCGCCATCGATTTGTTCCCCTGAACTAGTCCTAGAAAAGCTTCTCACGCTCATCAATATACCGAAGTGCCGACATACTTCTTCCGATATGCCCCTTAGCATACTCCACGTCCGATCCTCCGTCGTGGCACCATCATGAATAGTTAGCCGCCATTGGTATGCTTCATCACGCAATGAGCTACCATCCCTTTCAACTTCTCCTCGTGGGGTCGGTCGAGTTCATCCATAATACGCTCGATTGCTTCCAACCAATACTCGCAGACTGGTGCCACACCGTACACTCCACGGAATACCTCTACCAGATTGGCTCGAGTCGCGCACATTTTCGAGCTCCTAATTTCCACCGCGCCACCACCATTTCCAATACTGCAACATGGCTCGCGACATGACCTCATCCCTGCCAGGAGCTCGCCGCTCGACATTAACAACTGGGGGTGGTGGTGGTGGTAACTCATTGTCGAACCTTGACTCGATCTAACGGGTTTTGACACGCTTATTCTTCCTCATCAAGCGTCCTTGATTTAATCGCGTCCTCTAGAACTCATTTTCTAGCGTCGAGATCGATTAAGAAATTTTATGGATTAGTCTTTGTTCCACTTATTTATCTGAAGGAGTTTTATGGAAAGGGATTTAAGAGTGGTTCTTTCGTATTCATACAAACACACGCCTTTTCCATTCATTCATTCATCCATCAAACAAGTATGAACTTATGCTCATTCGGAGAAACGTTGTAGTTTTTGTTATTGTTGTTGTTTTCCTCTACCCGGGGTATTGTCGTAGTTTTGTCCTACAAGGGCATTTTCGTAATTTTTTAGAAGAAAAACGTTCTTTGGTGTTTTTGTCAAAAATTATTTTGAAAATTTTGAAGTCTAGGTAATTTGGAAAAAATTTAAATCTGGGGTTATTTAGGTAGTTTTTAACCTCGGGGTATTTTGGTAATTTTTCACAAATCGAGGCAAATTTGTAAAATTTAATAAATCGTTGGTATTTCAAAAGTTGTAAAACTCTGAGGGTTCTTTTCAAAATTGTTCCTTTAAAATGGGAATGTTGCAAAAAATTTTGAAATTGTGGTCATGTTGGTAATTTTAGTGAGTTAGGGGCAATTTTGTAATTTTCCATAAATCAAGGTATATTGATATTTTGCAAGTTAGGGCTTTTGGAATGTTTATAAAATAATAAAATTTTGGTAAAACTATTGAGTAGTTGAATCATTTTATAAACCAAGGGCACTTTGGTAATTTTACCACTAAGGACATTTTGTAATTTGCATGGATCAAAAATTTTTTTCAAAATAATTGTGTACTGAAATAGTTTTCGTGAATTAAGGATAAGAGAAAGGAAGTGATTTAAGAATTTTAATATTAAGTGTTAAAAAAATGGCTAATTCCCTTTCGGTTTTAGTTATTGAGTTTAGCCTATGATTGAGCCTTCTTGGTTGGGTGAACCAAAGCTACGCACAGGCAGATTCGAGTGGAGAGGAGGTGAGTCACGCTGGACCTTAAGTACCAAGCTCCCATCAAACCATTCCTAGACATGCGTGGGGTTGCCACACCTGCTAAGTCCTCTAGGTTAGGTGAACCGAAGCTACGCACAGGTAGGATTCAAGAAGAGGAGGTGAGTCACTAGGACCGCTTAAATACCAAGCTCTTTAGGATCCACTCCTGACATGCGTACCATGGTTGCCACACCCTAGCTTAATTGACTTAGTCATAGGTTGGTTTAGTGCCTTAAATCTTATGTGTTTGTGTTTGAGTAGTCTAATCCTAGGGTTCAAGTTCCTATCATGCTATTCTCGTTCCATGCCTTTTCTACCCTTATATAAATCACGTAATCACACATAGAGTTAGGGGTACTTACCTAGTGGATCATGGGTTTGAGACTTAGGGCCATGTCTTTATACTGCTATTTGTAAAAAAAATACTTTCATAAAACTCATTTGGCCTTATTTTAAAAACGTTTTGGGCCTTAGGCCCGTGCCGAGAGTTTGAACGGGCTCGATACCAAATCGAAACACTTACGAGAATGGATGGATCCGTATGTTCCTCAAGTAACCGGTTTAAATTCATTCAATACTTTGAAAATCTATAGTAGAAATAAAAATTGTCATGGTGGCCTTATTACATAAAATGAAACCCAAAATAATAAATTGTACAGACTTTAAAATAAAATAAATATTCAAATTAAATTGAACTTCAAGTCGATCATGGCCACCACAAGTTCTCCGGTCAGTCTTGGTCCATTACCGTCACAAAACATATTCCCACAACAGGGTGAGTCGATAGACTCGGTGTGTAACCAACACTAAACATAATAGAGATAGGCACACCATAAAAATCATATGCATATAAAAATTCAAGATCATGATGCAAACCCAACCCAAACCTATATGCCATCCGCTACACTCCACCCGTACCAACTTTGCATAACGTGGGGACTACTAAGTCAACCCTCCTTCCGCTACACTCCATCGAAGGCGTCATTGCAATGACGTGCTCAACTAGCATACTTACGAAGTTACCACTTAGTGAGACCAAGTCATCACATTCACTTAGTGAGACCGAAGTCATCACATTCACTTAGTGAGACCAAGTCATCACTTTCACTTATAACGTTGGTGAGACCGTAGTCAACACCTTCTTCCCTTTCACAAAAATCCCAATGCCCCAAATTATAAATATCATGCATAACATATTTTTATTTCACTTTCACATCACTTTTCACTTGTATAACATTTATTTGAAATCCTAGTAGAAGTAGGAAAACGATTCGAATACTTTGTACCTTAATATGGCACTTTAGCCACTTTCTTTCACTTTCACATTAACATATATAACATATTTAAACCATAAAACTATTAAGAATAGTGTGGAATACACACCTGATTTATTTAGCGATTCCTTGAGATTTCGAAAGCAAGATCTAATGTTTAGATCCTTAATTCCTACATTTGGTTTATCAAGTATTACTTAGCATAAATTCTATTTTGGCTACAATATCCAAATCCTAGTAGGATTTGTAAAGAGGCTTACCTTTGATGCCGATTTGATGTTTATTCAAATCCCGAAAACTTTATTTTCCTTCACTTGATATTCTACCAACCTTAAATCTCAACAAAAATTAGTTTTCGCTTTTTAATAATTATATATCTTATCTATGTAATCACACAACCTTGGCGAATACTTTCAAATGCTTACCTTATGGATTTTAAATCCAAAACTTCACCTTCCTTTTTCCTTATAATCGGCCAACACCTAGATCTCTCGAATAGGTTAGTTTTTGATCAATTTGATCTAATTGACTAAGATTTGGCCTTGGCCAGAATGTATAGACTTACTTACCTTGAAGTTCTCAAATCCAAGTTGATCTTTATTTTAATTCTGCCAAATCACTTGTTAGATTCGAACTATTATTCAATTATGGAAGGAACCTTTTTGGCGAATGCATGTTGATGTACTTACCTCGTTTTCGAATCCCGAATGATATCTTTTAATATTCGGCTATGGCACTATTTGGGATCTCAAAGTTTTGGCTTTTGTGGAGGGATAGTAGAAGAAAAGAAAAAGAAAGGAAAAGAGATGGAGAGACTTTTGACAAGGAGGATTCGGCTAAAGAAAAAGAAAAAGTTGTTGTTGCTTGATTAGGAGGTTTCGGCAAGAAGATGAAGAGAAGAGAATGGCTTTTACTTTTCTCTCTTTGGCCGAAACTATTAGTCTTAGAGTCCCTAAATCCTCCAACTCTTCATTTGTGATAAGTTTTAATTTTATCAACTATGAAATTCCATCAAATCTCCTAATTAGCCAAAAGTTCTATTGAATAAAAATTCCTCTTCTTGGCTTCCCTTGTGCCGTCCAACTCCCCATTCATGGAAGCAAAATAAAATTTCTTTTATTTGTTTCGTTTCCAAAATGTCCATTTCCATTTCCATTTCCATTTTACTAACTAGAAAACTTATCGGCCATTTTACGATCAAACACATCTTTGGCCCATTTACACATGAGACATTTAATATACATTTTACCATCTACTCATCGAGGGCGTTTTCTTAATTTTCACAATTTTAACCGTTTTCATGTAATTTCACCAAAATACCAATTATTTTGTATTTGTACCAATTTTGTTGTTTTTACGATTTTGCTCAATACTACGGTATGACATCTAACCCGAGATAAGTGTGAAGTTACACACCTTGATATCGTGGGTACTAAACCTTCCCGCTCGTCAACACCTAAACGTAATACGAACCATTAGAACACTATCATTTATCAAAAATACACTATTGGTATACGATCTAAATCCTTACCCCTTTGATTTTGAACCATTTCTATTTTTGGTTTCTCCTCGTTTGTTGGTTCGTTGCCCGATGAGAATCCACGAACGTACAAAGGCTCGGGAGTACAAATAACCTCGAACAATTGATTCTCCTCGGTTGAAGGTCCGTAACCCGATGGAAAATCCCAGATTCCCGAAACATCCCTTCGTTTATAATTAGGGGGATTTGTGGAACCGCCCATCTTTCAAAAGCTATGAACTGCCCTTTTCTGCCCTATCTTGAATGTCTCTAAAGACATAAGATTATTAGTCTGATTTATTAATATCGAAATATGACTAACATTTATAAGATTTTAGATTTGGCTTACCACGATTTGTCTTCGTTCCACGAGAATCGATCGAGCGATTGTGTCCCTAAAATGAAATCGATTAATAACTAACTATACTAATATAATGAATAAGAATCTTTAAAACAAAATCTCCTTACCTTAATTCTTGAAATCAATTCCAAAGTTCCAAAAATACTCAAGAACACCTTGAGTTTCTACCCTCCAAAATCTCACTAATGCTCACGATTGGAAGAAATTGTGTGAGAAGAATTCGGTTTTTATCAAGAAAATGAAAGAAATTTTGGCACAAGTACAAGTTAACATTTGGCCATGGGAGAGATTATTGTTGAGATTTTAATTGAGAGAAAAGAAAAAGAATGGAACAATGGAGATAGTATGATTCAGTTTCAAGTGAGAAAGGGAGAAGGAAAGAAAAAGAAAGGAGAAAGAAAGAGAAGAAAAGAATTGGGTTTTGGAAGGATTGTGTAATCGGTTTTGTGAAGAAGAAAGAAAAGAGTGGCCTTTTGGTGTGTTGATGGTTTCGCACTAGGAAGAATGATTGGCAAAGAAAATGATCAAATGATCAAGAAGAAAGAATGGTAAATAAAATTGCTATAGTTTCCTCGAGGGGTTTGGTAAAATCGGCTAAGGAGAGAGCAAACTTTTGAGAGAAAAATTTGATGAACAAGTAACAATTGACCAAAAGAATTGTTCTCCCAATGTCCAAGCTTACAAATGCAAACACAAAACCGCCATCCCCTTAACCTCAATGGGTCCAAATACAATGGTCAAAAGGCCATTAAGAAGTTTCAAAACATCTTCCTACACTTAAGCCTTTTTCCCTCCTTTTCCTTAAGTTGATGAAACACAATCCCCATTTCAAGCCCTTATCCTTAGCTTTCCAAAACCTTAATCTTCTTACCAAAATAAAAACAATACAACTCATCCTATCCTTATCTCCTTGCCGACACATGCATAGACTAAAGCAAAAATAAAAATTCCTAATTGCATGCTAGGTTATTCGAACTCCTTCCCTCATGTCCAACTTATGGCACCATCACCACTATGCCATTAACTCATCTTATGCCATCTTTTAGTACATAATTAATTTAAGTCTCAAGATCACTTAATTTCTTTACTCTAAATTACACTTAACTAATATTTTTATTCTAACTCCAAGTAAACCCGAACTAACATTTAACAACATAATGATACTCAAATATTTAGGATGTTACAATTCTACCCCCTTAAAAGAAAATTTCGTCCTCAAAATTTACCTGATTAAAAGAGGTGAGGATATTGCTGCCGAATAGCTTCCTCAGGCTCCCACGTAGCTTCCTCCGCTCCGTGATTACGCCATAAAACTTTGACCAACGGCACAGTCTTCTTTCTTAGCACTTTAACATCCCGGTCTAAAATTTCCACTGGTTCTTCTTCAAAAGACAAGTCTGAATTTAATTCCACTTCTTTTACCGATACTATATGAGATGGATCCGATCTATAGCGCCTCAGCATGGAAACATGGAAAACATTATGAATTTGACCCAATTCCGGAGGTAATTCAATCTAATAAGCCACTGGACCAACACGCTTCGTCACACGATATGGTCCGATGATCCTAGGGCTAAACTTGCCCTTCTTTCCGAATCTGAAAATTTTCTTCCAAGGTGAGACCTTCAGAAAGACCTGGTCTCCCACAGCAAACTCGATATCCTTACGCTTCAGGTCTGCATACGACTTCTGTCTATATGAGGGTTCCTTTAATCGTGCTCGAATAACTTTTACCTTTTCATCGGTTTCAGATATCATCTCAGGACCCCACATCTGTCGTTCACCCAATTCAGTCAAACAAGTAGGAGTACGACACCTACGACCATACAATGCCTCATAGGGTGCCATCTGAATGCTAGACTGATAGCTATTGTTATACGTGAATTCTGCCAATGGTAGAAAATCCTCCCAACTACCTCTGAAGTCGATCACACATCCCCTTAACATGTCTTCCAATATCTGAATTACTCTTTCCGACTGACCATCAGACTGAGGATGAAAAGCCGTACTGAAATTCAACTTTGTCCCCAAGGCTTCATGCAGAGCTTTCCAAAATCGTGATGTAAATCTAGGATCCCTGTCTGATATAATAGACACTGGTACCCCATGCAACCTCACGATTTCAGATACATACAGCTTAGCCAATTTTTACAATGAATAATCCGTACGAACCGGAAGAAAATGAGCAGTCTTCGTCAAATGATCAACTACTACCCATACGAAATTTTTCTTAGTAGGTGTTAAAGGTAACCCACTAACAAAATCCATAGTTATCCGCTCCCATTTCCAAAGAGGAATCTTTACCGGTTGTAACAAACCTGATGGTAATTGATGCCCGCCTTCACTTGCGACAAGTCAAACATTTTCCTACAAACTCGAAATCTCACGCTTCATTTCGCCACCAACCACATTCACGGAGATCTCGATACATCTTATTTCCTCTGGGGTGCATAGCATAAGGGCTACTATGCGCCTCCTGTAGAATCATTTGCCTAAATTCTGAGTCTTTGGGCATACAAACCCTTCCACGAAAGCACAACACTCCATTCATGTTTATACCAAAATCCTCTATTTCACCCCTTTCAACCTGCTGGAATAAAAGTCCCAACTTTTTATCTGATGTTTGTTTTTCCCTGATTTGTTCTAACCATAGAGGCTTCACCTGAAGTTCTGCTAACAAACTACCATCCTCATACAAACTCAAATGAGCAAACATTCCTCTTAAATCGACATCGCTTTACGACTTAACGCGTCCACTACCACGTTAGCCTTTCCAGATGATATTCGATTGAGAAATCATAGTCCTTTAATAATTCCACCCATCTTCTTTGTCTCAAATTCAACTCCTTTTGGGTAAGGAGGTACTTAAGACTCTTGTGATCCGTGTAAATGATAGACTTCTCACCGTAGAGATAGTGCCTCCAAATCTTTAAAGTAAAGACCACTGCACTAACTCCAAATCATGAGTAGGGTAGTTTACTTCGATGCGGTCTCAATTGACGAGAAGCATAGGCCACCACCTTTCTATTTTGCATCAAGACACAACCCAAACCCGTGTGAGACGATCACAATAAACAGTAGAATTCCTTTCCGACCTCGGTTGAATTAAAACCTGTGCTTCCGCTGAATCTTCTTCAATTTCTCGAAACTTTCTTGTTGTTTTTGGTCCAAATATACTGGAACTCCTTCCGCATAGCAGTTTAGTTAGGTGCGCAATCAACGAAAACCCTCAACAAAGCGTCTATAGTAACCACCAATCTTAAGAAACTCAATTTCAACTACCGACTTTGGTGGTTTCCAATCTAATCTGACCTCAATCTTCCGAGGATCCACCCTTATTCCTTGGTGATACCACATGACCCATGAAAGTCACTTCCTTTAGCCAAAATTTGCATTTCTTTGAATTTGGCATAAAGTTGCTTATCTCAAGTAGTCAGTAATACAATACGCAAATGCGTGTCATGCTCCTCATCATTCCTTGAATAAACCAAAATGTCATCTATGAACACTACCACAAACCGGTCTAAATATGGTTGAAAGACTCGGTTCATCATGTCCATAAATGCAATTTGGTGCATTGGTTAATCCAAACGGCATCACTACAAACTCATAATGTCCATAACGAGTTTGAAATGCCGTCTTATAAATATCTGCTTCTTTCACCTTAAGTTGGTGATAACCCGATCTCAAATCAATTTTGGAGAAAGCGAAGCTCCCTTTAATTGATCAAACAGGTCATCAATTCTCGGCAAAGGATACATATTCTTGATCGTCAATTTATTCAATTGTCTATAATCAATGTACATACGCATCAATCCATCCTTCTTCTTCACGAACAAAACTGGCACTCCCTACGGAGACACACTCAGTTGTATAAATCCCCGATCCAGCAATTCTTGAATTTGAGCTTTAAGCTCCATCAACTCCTTCGGTGCCATTCTATAAGGAGCAATGGACACTAGAGCCGTTCTGAGCAAAAGCTCAATGCCAAATTCTACTTCCCGATCTGGAAGTATACTAGGAAGTTCATCGGGAAATACTTCTGGAAATTCCTTTACCGTTCTCACATCATTCACGGATAACTCTTTGGCATCCAAAGCACAAATGAAAGCTAGGAATGCTCCATACCCTTTCCGTACCAACTTTTTTGCCTTCAACGCCGATACCATGTTTGCCAAGTAATTCCTTCGTTCACCTATCATTATTACTTCCTTATCATCCAAGTTCTTAATGACATCCGCCAAAGACAATCCAAATGCGCCCGATGTTTAACCAACCAATCCATGCCCAAAATGAGATCGAACTCGTCGAAAGGCAATTCCATCAAATTTTCCAAAAATACCTCCTCTTGAATTTCTAAGGCACGCCTCTAAATAGTTTATTTACATTACCGAACGTGTCTAAAGGACTAATTCTTGTCATCTCACTATCGGTAATTTTAGATTCTAGATTCAGGTTTCCAGATATGGCGCTAGCAACATACGAATGGGTAGAACCAATATCTATTAAAGTAGTAACAGGTACATCGAAGATGAAGAACGTACCAGTTATTACATCAGGTGCATTGCCATCCTCGCGGCGTCTAACTGCATAGACTAGTCCTGGCTGTCTTGCATCCGTGTTACCTCTAGGACCATTGCCTCGACCCGGTGCACCTTGACCACGTCCAGCCCCATTACCACCACGACCTCTCGGTGGCTGCTGAGTACCTCTGGCCGGCTGTGCATCAGTATTACGAACTTCCTGAGTCGTATCTATACGTCGAGGGCAATTTTTATACTGGTGATCCATTGAACCGCATTTGTAACAATCGCCCGTTTTCCTCTATCACTCTCCAGAATGCCTTTTCCCACATTCAGCACAATCTTGACCTCGATTATTAGTTATAGGTGCTCTACCTTGAGCTGGTTCATTATTCCAAGGCCTCTTCTGAAACCTTTTTGAAGAACCCAACTGCTGTATATCTCTCTTGTTTCTAAATCTTTCTCGATTCTGATGTTCTGAGTTCTTAGCCTCTTCGGCTATCTTGGCCTTCTCCACAAGCGTGGTAAAAGTTCTAACTTGTTGTGGGGCAATCAAAACCCTCAACTCATCATTCAGCCCATCCTCGAATCGCACACAATGTTCATGATCCGTTTTCGAGCATAGCGACTCAAGCGTAAAAACTCAGCCTCATACGCTACCACTGTCTTACTCTCTTGGACAAGATTTAGAAATTCCTTCCTTCGGGCGTCCACATAACTTGTTCCAACATATTTCCCTTGGAAGGCGACTTTAAAAATTCCCAAGTAATCGATCTGACCTCGGTGCCTCCCTCAACAAGAAGCCACCATTGATACGCCTCGTCTCTTAGCAAGGACATAGCTCCTTTCAGTTTCTGCTCAACAGTGCATTCCATATCATCCATAATCCGCTCCACAGCTTCGAGCCAATATTCAGCCACATTTGGAGCTACACCAAAAACTCCTCTAAAAACTTCTGCATTATTTGACTTGAGTTGTTCCGAAATTGACCCACGAGTTGTTGGCCCAATCCTTGTTCCAGCGACCCTTTCTAGGACTCACAGCATTGCATGTGTCAAAGCATTATCTTCTTCCACATGATCCTGTGATCCCGTCTCACTTACAAGTGACGCAGGTGCATCCATTTCCGGCATATGATTTGGTACTTGATTGCAAAGACTCGTCCTCTACCACGGACACGTCTATGCGGCCCACGACTACGCCCTCTAGTGCTCATGATGACTAATTCGATTTAATCTGATTACACGTTTTATGAATCGGAAAATTGTTTGATGTTTATTAATGGTGTTTTATGAGATTTAAGAGATAAAGTTGTTTTTCACAACACATCCTATAGTCTCAATCTCTACGATTTTTGACATCTAAAACTAGAAGTTCTAGAGTGTTCCTATGATCATCATAATAATCATTAAGTAATAAATACTTACTTGACTTGTTGCCAGATGCTTGTGGTGCCATACTGATCTTTAAAACATAATTGAAATAATTTTATACAGAAATTATTTATTGAACCCAACCACAGCCGAGTTTGTGAAACTGGCTCTGATACCATTAAATGAAACACCCCAAATCTGGCCTATGCGTTAAGACTAGATTTGGTTTGTTACACAAATCGAACTATCTTAATAATTTCAAATGAATCGGTATTTCAAAACCCCTTTTGAAATTAGAGTTTAATAAAAACCAAGATAAATAATTTTAAGTTTGATGTATTTGAGATATAAGAATAGTTAAAAATTTTCGTATGTTTGAAAACCCAAATTATTTTAAGTAAACATTATATAAAAATCATAAACCCATATTAAAATATCCAAAACAAAATTTTAAACCAACCACACATAAAAATACATAAAATAATAATAGAGGCCTTATTACATCATACCCAAAATAGCAATTTAAAGAAAGTACTTATTAATAGTTCAAAGTTTATTAAACCCATGTTTGTAGTATGGCCTCCACAAAGTCATTCTCGGCCTAAGTCCACGTCAATTTCCATTACCTGAGATGAAAAATTTGAGGGAGTGAGTTACTCAGAACTCAATGTATAACTTACTTACTTTATCCAACGGGCCCGATCATCAAGTCATAATTTTGGGGCTTAGCCCATTAATGAGGATTAACAATATAAATAATGGGATGCATGCAAATAATGAAATTTCCCACCCAAACCTAATTTCCATCCGCTACACACCACCGCACCAACCATCACACATGTGGGGATCAAGTCAACCCACCCCGCCAAACACACCAATCGTAGGCATAAAGCCATTTTATATTTGTGGCGAGCCACCGAACTAGATTGTGACAAAGTCACCGAACTAGAGGCATTGAGCCATTAAAATATTTGTGGCAGAGCCACCGAACTAGAGGCAATAAGCCATTTAATTATTTTGTGGCAGAGCCACCGAACTAGATTTTTGGCAACAGGCCTTTCTTCTCTTCATCGTTAATCCCAACCCATGCAACATGTATGCAAATAGTCTATGTACATATGATGATTTTATCAAAAAGGCCCAATTTACATATGAGTCAATATTTCAAGTTTTTATTAAGGCCCAAAAATTACAAAATAACATTTAGCCCATTTAGCAATTTAGCATCTTAGGCCCAATTAACAATCTAGCAAAGAGTTCGGCCCATTTAACAATTTGTCAGGGTTTTCAGCCCATTTAACGATCAAGCAGAGATTTCGGCCCATTTATTGATCTAGCAGAGATTTCGGCCCATTTATCTATCTAGCAGGGATTTCGGCCCATTTACTATTTATCAGGGATTTCGGCCCATTTACTATTTATCAAAGAATTCGACCCATTTTACTAACTAGCATACTTATCGTCCTATTTTACTAACTAGCAAACTTATCGGCCCATTTTACAATCTAACACATCTTTGGCCCATTTACACATGAGACATTTAATATACATTTTACCATCTACCCATCGAGGGCGTTTTCGTAATTTTCACAATTTTAACCGTTTTCATGTAATTTTACCAAAATACCAATTATTTTGTATTTGTATCGATTTTGTCATTTTTACGATTTTGCTCAATACTACGGTATGACATCTAACCCGAGATAAGTGTGAAGTTACACACCTTGATATCGTGAGTACTAAACCTTCCCGCTCGTCAACACCTAAACGTAATACGAACCATTAGAACACTATCATTTATCAAAAATACACTATTGGTATACGATCTAAATCCTTACCCCTTTGATTTTGAACCACTTCTATTTTTGGTTTCTCCTCGTTTGTTGGTTCGTTGCCCGATGAGAATCCACGAACGTACAAAGGCTCGGGAGTACGAATAACCTCGAACAATTGATTCTCCTCGATTGAAGGTCTGCAACCCGGTGGAAAATCTTGGATTCTCGAAACAGCCCTTCGTTTATAATTAGGGGGATTTGCGGAACCGCCCCTCTTTCGAAAGCTATGAACTGCCCTTTTCTGCCCTATCTTGAATGTCTCTAAAGACATAAGATTATTAGTCCGATTTATTAATATCGAAATATGACTAACATTTATAAGATTTTAGATTTGGCTTACCATGATTTGTCTTCGTTCCACGAGAATTGATCGAGCCATTGTGTCCCTAAAACGAAATCGATTACTAACTAACTATACTAATATAATGAATAAGAATCCTTAAAAGAAAATCTCCTTACCTTATTTCTTGAAATCAATTCCAAAGTTCCAAAAATACTCAAGAACACTTTGAGTTTCTACCCTCCAAAATCTCACTAATGCTCACGATTGGAAGAAATTGTGTGAGAAGAATTCAGTTTTGATCAAGAAAATGAAAGAAATTTTGGCACAAGTACAAGTTAACATTTGGCCATGAGAGAGATTATTGAGGAGATTTTTAATTGAGAGAAAAGTAAAAGAATGGAACAATGGAGATAGTATGATTTTGTTTCAAGTGAGAAAGGGAGAAGGAAAGAAAAAGAAAGGAGAAAGAAAAGAGAAGAAAAGAATTGGGTTTTGGAAGGATTGTGTAATCGGTTTTGTGAAGAAGAAAGAAAAGAGTGGCCTTTTGGTGTGTTGATGGTTCCAGACTAGAAAGAATGATTGGCAAAGAAAATGATCAAATGATCAAGAAGAAAGAATGGTAAAGAAAATTGCTATAGTTTCCTCAAGGGGTTTGGTAAAATCGGCTATGGGAGAGAGCAAACTTTTGAGAGAAAAATTTGATGAACAAGTAACAATTGACCAAAAAGAATTGTTCTCCCAATGTCCAAGCTTACAAATGCAAACACAAAACCGGCCATCCCCCTTAACCTCAATGTCGTCCAAATACAATGGTCAAAAGGCCATTAGGAAGTTTCCAAAACATCTTCCTACACTTAAGCCTTTTTCCCCTCCTTTTTCCTTAAGTTGATGAAACACAATCCCCCATTTCAAGCCCTTATCCTTAGCTTTCCAAAACCTTAATCTTCTTACCAAAATAAAAACAATACAACTCATCCTATCCTTATCTCCTTGCCGACACATGCATAGACTAAAGCAAAAATAAAAATTCCTAATTGCATGCTAGGTGATTCGAACTCCTTCCCTCATGTCCAACTTATGGCGCCATCACCACTATGCCATTAACTCATGCCATATTTTAGTACTTAATTAATTTAAGTCTCAAGATCACTTAATTTCTTTACTCTAAATTACACTTAACTAATATTTTTATTCTAACTCCAACTAAACCCGAACTAACATTTAACAACATAATGATACTCAAATATTTAGGATGTTACACTTACCGATGATCCAAAGTTTGAATAGAAGAAAATGATTGATAATAGATGTTATGGAGAATAGAAGATTCGGCTATGCTAAAACAAAGGAGAGAAAGGAATGATTCAGCTATGGAGGTAGTCTAACATTCGGCCAAGGGAAAAAAAAATGTTGAAAGTATGTTTGAAAAGAAAATTAAAATGATGAAAGGAAAAAATGAGAATGAGAGGTTTATGATTAAATTTTTGAAATAAAGAAAAACAAAGGATGAGAGTTTGGACAATGGTGCATTCGGCCAAGAGAGGGGAGAAGAAAATGTTGTTTGTATTTGATGTTTTAGGCACTAGATGAGAACACCAAATGGGCAACTTGAGTGATTAGCAAAAAATGACCAAATGGTCTAAAAGGATAACCAAAAGAAACAAAACAAAGATGGTTTTCCTCTTAATCATAAGCACATTCGGCCAAGAGGAAAATATGAGAGAAAAATTTTGTTTTTGGGAGAGCAAATGACCAAAATGAAAAATTCTCTCAAACTACCAACTTTTCCAAAACTTACTTTCAGCTCCCTCTTTAGTCCACAAAACCTTCCATGTTCATGGACAATTGGCCATTCAAAGCTTCCAAAACAAAGCCCTTGATTCATGCCTTATGTCCCTTTATCACCTTAAATCATGAGATTCTTTTCCTTAAACTTTTACTTACCTTTTTCCTTTGGTCTTCTTGCCAAAAATGTTATCCAACTCATCTTTATCCCTTTCCATGACCGACACATTGAAAGAGGAAACAAAATAAAAATAATCTTAATGCACATCTAAGGATTCGAACCTTTTCCCTCAAGCAAACATACATGCGCTAACACCACCTTGCTACTAGCTCATCTTATGCTAGTTTTTGACACTTAAATTTACTTAAACCTCAAAGTCATTTGATCCACTTCAAATAAATACTCCTTACTAAAATTTATTCTAATTCTAAATAGTTCTCAAGTCTTCTCAAGACTATACTAAACATGCAAAATTTTAATTATACACAAGTTAAGCACCAAAACATGCATCATATAAATACTCAAATTTTTGGATGTTACAACCCCACTGATAAAATCCTTGTTTTATGGGAGTGATTTCTAATCACGATGTCTAGATGAAAGTATTGGTAAACCGATTGTTACATAATATGTATTGCTCTATGTATCTTTAGCATTTCATTACATTCCATCTAATGGGACTTTATGATATAACACGCATGATGATATAAATATGTTTCTCCTAACTGATGCTCTATTCAATATACATATATGGGAAGGCATATTATCCTTATTGCATTTAATCCCAGTGGCTTAGACTGATATACTTTTCTGGACTTCTTTTCTCTGAAGAATTATCAAGATCATTCATATTTTTCTTATGAACATTTTTCTGGGTCTTTCTTTATGATATGGTAACTTGGATTTCTGTACCTTGGATATCTTTATCTTGGATTCCACTGTATTGGATTTCTTTATTCTGGTTTTCTTGTTATTTTTATCTCATAAATTACCAATGATAGCTCGTATCCAAGGTATGTTTTTCAACTTATGATGACTATGTCGATTATGAATGTGCTTCTAGCTTGATTACAGTAACATGATGACCCCCGTATCTGGATTTTTCTAAATCTTCGTGTAAAGAACTGATATCAATAAAGGCATAAATGATGGAATTTTAGTTTCAATTTGTATGGTGGATTCCTTTCCTCGAGTAAGTTAATCAAAGTTAATGTATTCAATTGAAGCATTTTTGTTATCTTAAGCTAAATAAGGCCCTGGATTTTTAATGAAGGCTAAAATAAAAAAATTCTTTAGCACTAATTATGAGATAGTAAAGATTATGCGGAACTAAACCACTCTTCTGGTAAGATTTTCAAGGACGAAAATCCTTAAAAGGGGGAAATGTAACATCCTGAATTAAGGCCTAGTCAGAATAGTGGTTTGGAGATCACATATCAGGCATAAAAAATTTATTTTTATTATATTTTTATGGTCTACAATTTCATGAAACAATTTCATGAAAATTTCGTTCGAAAATTTTGACGTTTGGGCATTCAATTTAGTCAAAAGGACTAAATTGTAAAAGTGCAAAACTTGAGTTCTAGAAGCTAGAGGTGTCAAATTACTATGAGTTTTAAATTGGAGGTCCTTAAAATCTAATTAGACCATTGGATAACTTGATGGACAAAAATGGGCATGAATAGGACAAAATTGAAAGAAAAGCCTTAAGGGTATTTTAGTCATTTAGTGTTTTAAATGAATAAAAAGACAAAATACAAGAAACAAATCTGCTCATCTTCTTCAAGTTGCTGCTGAAAATTTCTAGACTCCATGGCTAAGGGTTTCAAGCTTTTCAAGCTTCATAGTAAGTGTTTCTGAGCCCCGTTTTTAATATTCATCGTATTTTTGAAATCCCGATAAATTAATTTTGCTATTTCTGCCATTATTTTGAGCAAGAGTTTAATTTTAAAAATTGACCCATGTTGAATAGTTGTTAATTTTAATGAATTATGGTAGATTATGCATGTCTATGATTAGAGAAACAAGTTTTATTTGATGATTTTCGATGAAATCATATAAAAGGGGTTAAATTGTAAAAGTTATAAATTGGTGATAAGTGTGTGAATTAGTGAGAATTTGATGTTTCCATAGAAGGGGAAAATGACCAGCATGTTATAAAACATTAGAGTAAGGGATGAAGTTTAATTTTTGAGGTTTGGGGTAAAAGTGTAAATATATAAAAGTTTAGGGGCCAAATTGTAATTTTGTAAAAGTTGAGTTAAGGAATGTTCTGAAGAGTACATTAATTAAATAAGTGAAATATGTTGTTATAGATAAAGGAAAATGAGATTTGGAACTAGAACGAGGGAAAAACGAGTAATTGATGAATAAGTCATTTTCACCGATTTTGCTTTCGAGGTAAGTTTGTATGTAAATAATACATCGTTTTTATTTAAGTTTTAATATTTTATTTTATTATATGAGATATTGTTGAATATGCAGTAATTATTTGATGTAAATTATAAATTGTGTTGGTTATGGATGAATTGGTAAAAATGTTGAAAAGTGAGAATTCCCGATTGAACCTTCGGAATAGAAAAGATACGAATGAGGTAGCTAGGTCACATGTGTGGTACTAACTGTAGGCCACTATGTGTACAAGAGAGCTACGAGATGGTTTTAGGTCACATGTGTAGTACTAAGTGCAGGCGACTACGTGTACTAGGCGGATAGGTCGCATGTGTAGTACTATGTGTAGGCTACTATACGTACCCGATGGTTTCAATCACATGTGTAATACTAAGTGCAGGCCACTATGTGTATGTGATGATTTTGGCCACATGTGTAGTACTAAGTGCAGGCTACTATGTGCACTAGATAGCTTCGGCTACAAGGGTGGTACTATGTGCAGGCCACAGTGTATCTGTTATTATTCCAATGAGTTTAACGAGAAATTGTCTAAGTGAAAATACATGTGATCATGTAACGACTAAGTGTAATTGAATATGATTATGCGATGAATAAGTGTAGGTATAAGTGTGAAAATTTATGAACAATGTACTCAATATTTGATCGAACCTTCGATAGGATGAAATGGAATAAGTGAAATTATGAAAGAGTAAATTTAGCAACAAAACTGTTCTGGACAGCAGCAGTTGTGTGACTTTGAAAAGTCACCAAAAATGGTGGAAATTGAATTAGACGTTGAATAAGATATGAAATTAAAGCTGAATGAGTCTATTTTCACATAAAAGAGACGATGTAAACAAAATAATTTCATATTCTAAGATATTTGAATTTTTGTGAGATAGGGTCTGAATGATGTCAAAACCCCATGTTCCAATTTTGGAAATTCATTAAAAAAATTTACAAAAATAATCATGCGATGAAATTTATATCCTTGAATTTATTAATTCTATTTTCAATTTAAACAAACGGTAACATTATTTGAATTGTGTACAATGAGATAAATGAGTTTTTGTAAAGATAAGTTAGAACCATCGAACAGTGAAATAAGGGAAACTTTAAGAATAATCTGGTATTGATTGGCTAGACAAAAAAATTCTAGAAATTTTACGGTAATAAGATATGTGAGTCTAGTTTCAAGGAAAATTAACGGATCTCCAGATATAAATAATTTAATGACTGTGAATCGAGAAAACAACTTAACTGGAATTTGGATAACTAGAAAGAATATGAAAATGGCATGTTATCGCATTGCTTATTATTTTCATGCGAGCTTACTAAGCATAAAGCTTACCCCCTCCTTTTCATTTCTTTTAGTTTTTTTAGGTCAGCTCGGGGTTGGAGATTGTCGGAGGCAGCATCACACTATCAAGCCATTGTCCTTGGAGTATTGACATGTGTATGTTAAAAGTTTCAAGTGAGTGGCTTGTATAGAGACTTAGTTTTTCTATGATGGATGTTGTTGTGATTAGCCAAAAGTATTCACTTATATTTATTTGTAGATTATAGCCATGAGATGTGGCTTATAATGATTTTGACCTATAAGCCTATTTGTCCATGGTATGTGTTTGAAAGGTTTTACTTTTGGGCAAAATTTGGTAACTCGGTTTTGTATGATTGTGAATGTTTAAGTACGGTAACACCTCGAACCCTATCTCGAAGTTGGATACGTGTGAGGGGTGCTACACGGCTACCTAGCACGTCCGTGTGCCATGGCTGTACACACTTAGATTGGCTACTGACTTAATCACATGGCTATTAGACATGCCCGTGTGCTATGATCGTGTAGGCAAAATAGGCCATTTGCAAGGCCAAAATGTCGCCCACACAAGGGTCATTCCTACCAACAATTTACCAATTCATTTCATGCATATTTGGCAACCAAAAACATATCAAATTAATCATCAAATCTCCACATACAATTATAATTCCAATCATGCCAATTTGTACACCTAAAACTCATATGCATTCAAGCATGATTCATCCACATTTGCTTTTCATATGTCACCTTCTTTGATCAAACATGCATACTCACATTTGATCCATATACTTACCATTAACTTAACCATTCCATAGTTACCAAACCAGACCAAAACATACACCATGTTTCATATTTACTCATGCTTATTATCAACACTTATGTAGCTACATCTCATGGCTAATTATACACTTTTCAATCATAACCAAAACAACTAGCCTATACATGCCATATTTAGTTATGTACACATTTCAAAAGTACCAAAGTGAATTTGAGTAGTGTGATGATGATCCTTGACAGTTTCTGAGCCTTCAGTAGCTTTGACGATCTATAAAATAGAGCAAACACACACAAAGTAAGCTTTCCAAAGCTTAGCAAGCCATATACAAATAAACTTAGCATAAAATGCACATAACCATTTTGATACAATGACATTAATTGTTCTCATAATAAATTCATCACATGTATTTCTTTGGCTCATTTGCTTAGCCATATCTTACCACATTCTTCAACTCAAATGTCACATACACATATAGCTCTTTTAAGCATCTCTTTACATATCATTCTATCATTTCATTTCACTTATCCATCTTAGTAAGTTCATGTTGATACTTAAATTTCATACACACTTAGTGTACAGAACAAGCGTACCTGAAATGGAAATACCAATCACATAGTCGCTCATATCTCAGATTTTCCCGTTGAACCATTCGAAATCTAATAGGATACGCAGAGTGCTCGAAATAGTCGTATAATGCCAACGTCCCTAGACGTGGTCTTACATGTAATCAAATATCGATGCCACTGTCCCAGACAAGGTCTTACACGAATCAGTACGATGCCAATGTCCCGGACATGGTCTTACACGTAACCAAATATCGATGCCACTGTCCTACACAAGGTCTTACACGAATCTCATATCGATGCCAATGTCCCAAATGTGGTCTTACATGAAATCTCAAATCAATGCCAACATCCCAGACGTGTTCTTACATGATATCACACAACAGACACCTATGTCATGACATAGTTAATCCTATCTATTCCTCGATTCGTATGAGACTTCTCGGATGTTAGCAATGTGTCGATCTTATCTTGAATTTCATATATTCAACATCTCATATGCATTCATCACTATCAATAGTCATATGAACATTCATAATTCAATACAAATACATTTATTTGTATATCGACTTACCTCAAATTCAGATATTCATTCGGACACGGTTATTCTACTACCTTCATTTTCCCGCGATCTAAGTCTATTTTCTTCGGTTCTTGATCTATACATATTCAAATTTAACCATTTCATTCATCAACTTATTCAATTCAATCCAAAAAGATACATTTAGTGCTATTAGTAACTTAACCCTCACATTTGCACATTTTATCAATTTAGTTCATTTTTCACAAAACATCAAATATACAAGATCACCATATATACATGCTTAGCTGAATGCTCATGTATCTCATATAAATCCAAATATTTCATCAAATTCACAATTTAGTCCCTCAAATAATCATCTTCACAATTTAGCCTCAATTAGCTAAATTCATCAAATATTCAAGAACAACATATGTTCATTAAACACATATCTTTTATTTAACACCAATATTTATCAAAAAACTCACCATTTCATCAATGGCACATTTCATAAACATCATTAATTCTTTAAATTAGAACATGGGCTTGATAGTAGACTAAGCAACAATCTCAAAAACATAAAAATCATCAAAATTCAAAGTCAAAACATACCTTAATTTTGCTTGTATATAGCCGAAACCTAGCTTATGTTTTCTTTTGTTATTCTTTTATATTTTCGGTCAAAAGATGAATGAATATGGCCATTTTGTAATGTTTTATCATATTATGACATACATATTAATCTATTTACCTTATTAACCTTTCAATTAATAACTTAAACAAACATAAATTAAGGGCATATTTGTCCTTTGTCCATCCACTAACTAAATAGTGGTTTAATTGCTTCTTAAGGCCTCCATTTTTAAAAGCCACAACACATAGGTGCCTTAACAAATAGCATTAAATTTTGCATTTAATACAATTTAACCCTTTTCTCAAATTAAGCATACAAACGAACAAATTAACTTACGAAAATTTAACACATGCTTAATCTCCCATCAATGGCACATAAAATAGTATTAAAATAATTCATTGACTTGGATTCGTGGTCCCGAACCCACTGTTCCAACTAGGGTCTAAACTGGACTATTAAATAGGATACAAATGACATGTCATGAGGGATTTCATGTTTTGGGTGCTGGTGTAACACCTCTTACCCGTATTTGGCACCGGAATAGGGTACAAGGCATTACTGAACTTAAACACAAGCAAATAGACATTTTCGAGTCATAATTTTCCATTCAAATTAAAAATTTCCACACACATTCATATCATCCCTAAAACGAGCCTACGAGGCTCAATACATGCTTTGGAAGTTGTTTGAGACTAAATCGAGAACTTTAAAAAAATTACAAAACATAAAAAAAATTATGTTACACGACTCACATGCCCGTGTGGTCCAAGGGACACGCCCGTGTGACCCTTTAACGTGCTCGTGCTATAGGCCGTGTAACACCCCTTACCCGTCTTCAACGCCAAAATCGGGTACGAGGCATTACCGAACTTAACTTACTTAAATCATACAAAATAGACCATAAATTTTCTTTGAACTTTAAAACTTTTCATTCATAATCATATAGTCCTTATTACAGGCCTATGAGACCCAAAACATACACAGAGAGTGGTTTGGGACTGAATTGGAAGCTTACGAACACTTAGAATTTTTTTGCTAGATGCAGGGCCGCAAGCCCATGTGGAAGGGAACACGCCTGTGTGGGCAGGCCATGTGGTCACACGCACATGTCCCTAGTCCGTGCGAATTTTATTTTCCATTTTGAACCTACAGGGGTTTTCATAAGGCCTGACACATGCTCGCGTCTATGGCCGGTGTCTCTCACCCTGCCATGACACTTCCATGTCTTAACTCGTTTGTGAAAACCTTGACATTCTGTTTATGACGTTGCAGACATTTAGGGTCACACGCCCATGTGCTAGCCCATGTGATGAACTTAATTATCGCAATTAATGTACAAACTTCACATGATTGAAACACACGGCCTATCAACATGCCCACGGGGTTGACCATGTGTCAGACACGGCCTAGACAAACGCCCGTGTGTCTACCCATGTGGACAAATATAAGGCTATTTACCAAGCCATTTGCCACCCTGAAAAGCAACCACACTTATTTCATTTTAATTGCGCAAGCTTGCACTTTATGAATTTCATCATCATTGAATATATATAACTTAACTAGTATTAACCAATTACAATGGTCATTTACAAAATGAATAAGTAACATTAATGACCAACCTACTGGCCAACCAATATGACATATAACAAAATGACCAAGTTCCTATACATGCCATACAAAAAATAATCAAACTTTACTATACCCAAATGAATAGCTTGATAGTGTGAATCGAGCTCTGACGTCGTCGATCCTCGAGCTAGCTTTGCGGTACTTCAAGAAAAGGGAAAAGAGAGGGAGTAAGCATAAAGCTTAGTAAGTCTGCATTTAAAAATAAAAACATAAGGTCTTGTAATAATATCCACATATTACATCATGAATTAACACAAGATTCTCAAGCAACATTGTCATGACTTATTCATGCTCACTCTTACCAACCACATATCACATACCGTACTCATTTTTTGTGAGTTTCACTCTCTTTTTCCATTTTTAACATAAGCTTTAATACCTTACCCCATTGAACCACTTGGAATATCGAGGGATATTCTGAAATTGTCACACACAGAGCAAGATGCCAATACTTTATCCCAAATATGGTCTTACATGGGATCACATGTCGATGCCGATGCCATATCCCAAATATGGTCTTATACGGGATCTCATATCGATGTTGACGTTATATCCCAGATATGGTCTTACACAAGATCGTATGTTAATGCCATGTCCCAGACATGGTCTTACATGATTTCCTACCAAAGTCAGGTCCCAAACGTGGTCTTACATGGAATCACTATTTGATGCTGCTGCCATATCCCAAATATGGTCTTACACGGGATCTCAATTCAGTTCCGAGGCCATATCCCAGACATAGGTATTAAATGGGACCTTGTTAATCTAATGTCGTGAGAAAGGTATCCTTACTATTCCTAAGGTTCAACCATGACTTCGTTATAGTAAATCTTCATCATTTTATCATTGAGACCTCATTAACCAATTTCATAAAAGAATACACATTTCATGTAATATCAACCATTGTAATACGTACAAACATAATGTTGATTTACTACACACAAACTTACCTCGATACCAAAATATGTATAATTATTCAATTTAGTCCACCACCTTGTTCTTTCCTCGGTTTTGGTCCAAACTTCGTGTTTCTTGATATATAATGAAAATTTTCATTTATTTAATTATCAATTGATGAAAACAGTCCATGAATCACACTTTGGCAAAAATTATAATTTTGCCCCTAAACTTTCACATATTTGTAAAATGGTTCCTAGGCTTGTATAATGAAATGTACTCATTTCCTTGGTTACCTAAGCCTAGCCGAACCTATCTTAGGCTTATAATAGCTCACACTTTCCTTCAAAACCAATTTTTACTACACATTTTATCACCTTTACAAATAGGTCCTTTTTAGGTGTTTTACAAGAAAATCACTTAGAAAAAGATGTTCATCACACATCAAACTTTCATATTCCTCCATTAAACATCAAAATACATGCATGTCATACATGGTTAAATTTTTAAACATGAGCTCTAGCTTACAATATGGCTAAAAATAGCTAAAACAATCTACGATGATCTCAAAAATATGAGGAACTTAAAAGACGGGGCTAAGATGTAGTTACTTTGAGTCAAATTTTTGACTTCTTTTCCCTTTTTTATTAATTTATTAACTATTTGACCAAAATGCCCTTAAGGCTCTTACTTGAGATTTTCCCTTCCCATGTCCATTTTTGTCCATCCTAACATATAATGGTATAATTACTAAATAAGGACCTCAAATAAATTTTCTAATGCCTAGAGGTTTATGGTTAGAGAAACGACTTTTACTAAGTGATTTTTGGTAAAAATGCCTAAAAGGACTACTTTGTAAAAGTTATGAAATTTATCATAAAAGTGTGAACTAGTGGAAATTTTGGGCTGTTGTAGTTATGAAAATGGTTCTTCTAGGATTAAAATACAAGGAAATTGAACAAAAATCATTTTACTAACCTAGGGGAAAAAGTGTAAATATGACAAAGTTTAAGGGCAAAAATGTAAATTTTTCCAAAATATGAATTTAGGCTAATTTGAGTAGCAGGATGAATAAATAAATTAAATATGTTGTTATAGATCAAGGAAGATGAGATTCAGACAAAGAACAGGGGAAAAACAAAGAGTATGATGAATAAGTCATTTTCACCGATTGTGTTATCGAAGTAAGTTTGTATGTAAATAATGCATCGTTTTTTGCTTACGATTTTATGTTTTGATATATTTTATAAGATGTGACTGAATATTGAACGAAATTGACAAAGTATCAAAATGTGAGAAATTTCCCGATTGAACCTTAGGAATAGAATAGGATACAAGTGACAAGTCACTAGGGACTTATGTGAAATCTATGTGAAATTTTGACTAAGTGAATCTGAGTGCTGGTCTTAAGTTTTACCAATGGCTGGGTATACCGGCATGTGTTTTAGATACCTGATAGCTTGTGTGAGCAGCACTGAGTAGTAACGAATGACCGACAGCTTATGTGAGCAGACTCGTGAAAGTGAATAGCTCGAGAACAAGCCTCTATGTGAAAAGTGATGTGAAGTAGCTTTGGCTACAAGTTAGCACTTATGTGAAAACTTTCAGTGTATCCAATAATATTCCAATGTGTTCAACAGGAAAATGACTAAGTGTAATTGAATGTGATTATGTGATGAACAAGTGCAAGTACATGTGTATATATATTCATGAGCAATGTGCTTGATATGTGATCGAACTTTGGTAAGGTTGATATGGAGTAAGTGTTACAATGAAGACTTGTAAATATTTGATGATGACTAGCTATTATCATGGCTAACTATGGATATACTTTAGTGTTATATGTGTGTAAATGAGAATTAATACAAAGAAAACATGAAAGAGTAAAATTAGTAATAAAACAATTTTGGACAGTGGCAATTGTGCGAATTTGAAAAATCACCAAAAATGGTGGAAATAAAATTAGAGGTTGAATAAGGCATTAAATTAAAACTTATTGAGTCTATATTTTTATAAAAGAAACAGTGTAAGCAAAAGAATTTCATATTCTGAGATATTTGAATTTTTGTGAGACAGGTTAGAATGATTTTGGAATCCCCTGTTTTGAATTTGGAAAATCACTAAATTTTGTATAAAAATAATTATGGTTTATAACTTATATGTTTAAATTTATTAATGAGTCTACCTTCAATAGAAACAAACAATAACATCATCCAAATCTCGTACAAAGAGAAAATTAATTTTTAGTAAAGAAGGGTCAAAATTGTCAAACAACAGAACAGGGGAGATTTTAGTGAATAAACTGTACAAATTGGCTAAACCAAAAATTCTAAAAATTTTATGGTAAGAATATATGTGAGTCTAGTTTCAGGAAAAATTAGAGGGTCTTAATTGGATTTCTTTATCTTGGAATATAAATAATTTAGTGACTGTGACTTGAGTAGACAGCTTGAGATGAACATGAATAAATAGTGGAACTATGTGCAATTATGATTGTATTCTCTTGAGAACATATCTGAATATTTATAAAAGCCTGTTAATAAATCACTTATTATTTACATCCCTACTTACTAAGCTATAATGCTTACCCCTCTTCCTTTCCTTTTTCCTATAGTGTCACAGATGTTAGCTCGAGTTGAAGGTCGTCGGAGATTCTATCACACTAACAAGTTATTGATTGGTCATTTGTGTACATGTTATTATGAGTTGGCCTAGAATATTGGCCTATGCTAATTGAAGGTCATTGTTGTATAAGGCCATTTGATGTGGCCAATATTTTTATGTTATAAGTCTGATGAAGCATTACATGGATGTGCATGCTTGTTTGGGTTGGACAAGTGAATGTGTGATAATTATGTGTGGCAAATACAAAATGTGAATGGTTGAGTAACTTATATGGTATGATTAGTTAAGTGTTAGTGTGGTTGTGCATGATGAATCTGATTTATAAATGGTATGTGAATGTCATGTTGTGGTTATTGGGATGCCTAAAAAAAGGCTATGTGTGTGTTGATAAACTTGGTATAAGTGTGCAAGAGTTTTTGGATGGAAAAAGGCTTGGTAAATAACCTAACTTTCATCCACGCGGATGGCCACATGGCCAAGCACACAGATGTGTGACTTCACCGTGCGACCCTAAATGGTTGATTACGTCATAAACAACAAGTTACATAGGTTGAGGACACGGGCGTGTCCCAAGCCACACAGGCGTGTGGCCTTATTTTGTGGTAAAATTTTCTAAGTATTACAAAGTTCTCGGTTTAGTCCCGAACCACTCCCAATATATGTTTTGGGTCTCCAAGGCCTGTATAAGGGACAATATGATTATGAATGAAAAGTTTTAAATTTGAATGGAAATTTGTGACTCGCAAACGATCAGTTATATGTGATTAAGTCCGGTAATGCCTTGTACCCTATTCCGGCTAAGGATACGGGTAAGGGGTGTTATATTTAGTGCTATCAGAGCTATGGTTTAGTCAATTCTCAGACTAACATAGCGTATGTGAGTCTAGCTATACATGCCATATTACTACTCGTGATAGTGTGATATCTCCCAACCCCGACATAATTATTTTGTTAAGACAGAGATGACTTCCAATCGAGCTATTTTTCGATAATACTGATAATGATATTGAAATGATTGAAATGTGCTTATGATGTGTCAAAATTTGGAAAGGTATCAATTGTAACAGCCCAATTTAGGGTTTGTTGGAACAGTGATCTCGGAATCACTAATTTGAGGTTAGAGAAAATTATTTTCATGTTACTCTATGTGTTATAACTTGTTTACAAGGATGCATGGATTTTGATGCCTTAATTTTAGCAATTTCTAGCTAAATTATGAAAAAGGACTAAATCACATAAAGTGCAAAAGTTCTATTTTAATTTCTAAAGGTGCCTAATAGCTATGGTTTATAAATTGGAGGCCCCAGGTGTGCAATTTGGCCGTGTTTTAAGTGGGTTGGCCGGCCATGTGACATAGGGGACAAGGGTTTTTAATTTTGGTAAAGTTGGTGGGATAAGATGGATGTTTTATAATAAAATAAAGAAAAGAAAATATCACCTTTCTCTCCATCTTCTCTCTACCAAAAATGAGCAACAAAATGGGGAGTTTTTGAAGCTCAAAATTTTAGCAAGCTTCATTCCACTTAGTAAGTGATTTTGATGACTTTTCTTGATAAAAACTGTACTTTTGAAGTCCCCAAAGCTTAAGCTAGCTAATAAGGGAACTATTTTGCAATATCGTTGAAAGTCTAGGGACTTGCAATGATAGATTTTGTGCTGGTTGCTGAATTTTTATGGAAGGAAATGAATGATAGGACGATGGGAAACAACTTTTGTGAAAGGTGTTGTCATGAAAACACCTAATTAGGACTAAAATGCAAAAGTTGTAAATTGTTCATTAAGGCATGAAATAGTTGGAATTGTGGATAGTTGTAAGAGGATTAAATGATCAGCTAGCTTGTTTAATATGAAAATGTGATGAAAATTTATTTACGAGCATGAGGGCAAAATCATAATTTTGCCAAAGTATAGGGGCAAAATGGTCATTTTTGCCTAAGCAGATATTAAGTTGTTATATGATCATTAAGTGACTAAATGAGTAAATTTCATTGTTCTAGATGGAAGAAAATGAGATTCGGACCTAGAACGAAAGAAAAGAGAAATGTAGGCAAAAAGTCCTTTTTGGCCTTTTCGTCATCGAGGTAAGTTCGTATGCAAACCTTGCAAGTACGTACGGGTTATTTAATATTCAAATGTTGTATGGTATGTATAATTATGCAATGAATGTATTAAATAAGTGTTGATGAGTTGTTAAGAGATTTGGAATCTAAGAATAGTAAGAAATGCAAATATATGAAAAGATGATAGTTAAGGTTCCGTGTAAGGCCATATTGAAATATGGCCTCGGTGAGAGATTTTGAATAGGACCATGTTGGGAACATGGCATCGATAGGTTAACTCGTGTATGATGTCAATGATATGTTATGTGTACGAGACTTAAGGGAGTTACTTAACGATTTTAGTGACTCAATATGTATTTGAGAATTGAGAATGAATGTATTGTACATGAGAGGTGTAGGAATGCATTAGAATAGAATTGAAGTGGATTCAGTATTTGGTGAACCCATAGTGGGTGATATGTACAGGATGCACTTTAGTTGCATAAGTTATAATTATTGTTGCATTGTGTGAATGCGAACAATTATAGTAGAAAGCTAAGTAAGAATGGTAGTGTGCGAAGAAGTTTACGGGTAAACACTTGAAATAGATAAATGCCTATGGATAACTATTCAAAATGTATAATATCGGTGGGTTGTGTGTATTACCACCTGATTAATTAGAAATTGATGGGCTGTGTGCGATACCATCAATTATATTACTATCGGTGGGCTATGTGCATTACCACCTGATTAATTAGAAATCGATGGGCTGTGTACGATACCATTGTTTATAATTGATTTTTGAGCTAAGTGCGAAATCACCCTAAGTATAATTGATTGGTGGGCTGTGTGCGATACCACCCATAAGAGATAAAATGGTGGGCTAAATGTATAACCACTGGGAGATTAGTAATATGAGTGGCTTATTGAAAATACTTGACATGTTGTTTTATATGATCTTATGATGATCATTGCAGGAATTTATGCTAATTAAATGAGCATTTGGCTTGTGGCAAGGTAAGAATATGGTAAGAGATAGAATGAGTAAGCTTTAAGGATGATTGAGTAGGTAACTATGAGTTCATGAGAAAAGCTCATCATAATAATTTGAAATCATGTATATTCAAGGAATGTCAGTGTTTATTAGTGTATGCAGACGAACTTACTAAGCATTATTGGTTACTCCTTTTCTTTTCCCATCTCTTATAGGTTATTTTGGCTAGCTCGGGTTGAGGCCATAGGAGATGCTTTCACACTATCGAATAAATGCTTGGTATGGTGTTCCAAGTCCTTATGAGTCATGGCATGTATAGGGATTCTTTTAGAATTGACTAAGTTCTAAATGATGTAGCCAAATTGTGTTGGCCTAAACGAACTTATAGTTTTGGTTGTGTATAGGCCTAGATGATGGCTTAAGTTGTTGTAATTGTATCGGAAGTAGTTCTCCCTAGTGTATAGGATAAAGACTTTATTTCACTTATGATTAAGTGTCTATAATTTAAGAGTTAAATTGATGCAATATGGAGTTATGTGATGATAATTGTATGTATGCATGTATGCAAATGAGAGTGGTAAAAGGCTTGGAAGATAGCCTCTAAGTGCCCACACGATTGGATATACGGGAGTGTGTCTAGACCGTGCGAACCCTGCACCTTATTATTTCAAATTAGAATAGGTCACGGGCAAATTCCACGGCCGTGTGCATGAACCGTGTAATACACACGGTAGGGACATAGGTGCGTGCCTAGGCCGTGTGGATCAAGTCAGTAGCTCCCCACGATTAGGAGACACAAGTGTGTCTAGGCTATGCTAAATTAGTCAGTAACTCCCCACGGGCGGAAGACACGGGCATGCCCCCATTTCATATGGGCGTGCCCTAGCCGTGTGAGTTTTGGCAGAATGTTGGGGTTTTTAGGCAAGGTGTGAGCACATGGGCGTGTGTGTCATCTATCACGGGCATGTACTCCCTGTCTAGATGAAAAGAAATTTTATAGGCCGTAAGATTTCTGATATGATCCTGAGAGTTCTCATAGGTACGATTGAGATCTCATAGGTTGAGTGTGAAGTAGTTGAAGCGATTCGAGAAGAGTAGTCATGTTGAGCCTAAGTAGCGATCTGATAAATTGTTTGGTAACGTCACGTGCCCGATTTCAGCGGGGATTACGGGTAAGGGTGTTACATTTAGTGGTATCAGAGCATAGTTTAGTTGGTTCTCAAACTAACCTAGCTTGAGTAAGAGTCTAGCTATACATGCCATAGGTGGACTATGATAGTGTGATATCTCTCGGCTCTAACAAAATTGTTTTGTTAAGACAGGGATGGTTCCCAACCGAGCTAAGCCCAATAATGTTGTAAGTGATAATGAGGTAATTGAAATACTCCTATGCATTGATGAGATTCAAAGAGGTATGAATAGAAGTATATGACATGTATGTGATAATGCATGAGATGAGAGTTATAAAGTGATAAGCTTATCTGTATTGGCTAGATGTGCACAAGGTGTTATATACTCAACTTACTGGGTTAGGTGCATATAGTGAGTAAATTTACCCAGAGAATGGGGTATACATGTATGTCTGATTATTTGAATGATGTATGATCAATATGTCCACACAGTTGAATCTCATGTGTGATTATTAAAGTAGATGATTGTATAACATTTTATTTTGGGACACTGTATGAAACTACGAGTAATATGGTGTGAGAGTTAAACTGGGAAGTTTGATTAAATAGAATGTAGGGATGAGTACAGTTGTTTAATGATAAAATGATGAATAAGACCATGATTGGACCATGACGATACGTGATCCCATGTGAGACCATGTCTGGGACATGGCATTGGTAACAATACGTGATTTCGTGTAAGACCACGTTTGGGACCTGGTATTGGTATGAGATTTCGTGTAAGACCATAGCGAGGCTATGGTATTGTGATGACATGTAAAAAGTAAATGGACCATGATGTTGTGATACGAGTAAGACCATAGTTAGACTATGGCAATCAGATAAATGACGTACTCAAACCCGTAAGACATTCTTTAGTTGATGAGTGATTGTAAGAGAAAGTAGAGTTAAATGTTGAGTACTCAAGCAGATATTAATATGGAACTTGAATTATTAAAGTCACAATTCAAATGTATGAGTGATAAAGACGATTGTAGCATGATAAATGTGGAAACTCACTTGGAGTGAGTTGTGTGACTATAATACTATTTCATTGATGATGAATATTAAATCATATGTAAGTAGTTGCGAGAGTTAGGCTAAGGGACTCTGCAACCTCGCCCTCTTACCACTGTTGAATTGTCATAAGATGTTATGAGAGTTAAGTTGAGTAAGTTTGCATTTGAATAATGCAATAATTATGTTAGCATAACTGAGAATGTCTTGTATCACATTGATACATAATACTCTATTAGATAGAGCAATTGTTGTTAAACATGATATGGCATCGATACTTGATGTGGCAGTCCATATAAGACCATATTTTAAATATGGCATTGGCATTGGTATTTAGAAGTGATTCCATATAAGATCACCTCTAGGATGTAATATTGGCTCTGAACTTGTTTTAATGATGATATTATGCGTTTTTGAGTATCCGTAATGATCATTGGGACTGATAGATGAGCCTAGAGGTAGAAAGGAGGAATGTACTAAAGTTATAGGAATGAGTGAATACAGGCACTCATGAACGAGTCGCAAGGAAATGAGTACGGAGTGTGGCACGGTATGCGCTCATTAAAGGTAATTGTAAGTGAGTATGTCTGAATACTTTGATGATTGTATTGTTTATACAATGTTGAGAACAAAAAGAAAGTTAGCCTAGGCTATTTGACACAAGTGATTAGGAAGCCTGAGGTGTATGTTTATCGAGACCTTTTAATTTGATGATCATTAATAAAAGAAATTGTTAAGGAGTTGAGGACGAAATGGTTAAAGAAACAATGTTTGAACTGTGAGAGTGTTCAATTATGATAATCATAGTTGTATGGATTATAATGACCTCTTTAGATATTACGAGTTAATATCTTTTACCTTCCAGGAGCGATGTAGTTGTTTATCTCATAAATCGAGATCGTGCGAGAATGTTAGCTTATTGTGAAATTAGATTAAACGGTTGTCGATTTAGTAATTAGAATTGACATTCCTTTATCTCGTCATAACCTTATTCAGGTACCTTGAGGAGGAAGTTGGTGATGATTCTCGTACAAGGAGTGAAATCTTAAGTTTCACGTTGTGGGATGAGTTTTTGGGCAAGCCGAATAGAGTTAACGAATTCGATTGAGATATCCCTGCTACCGTGAGGTGTGACGATAGTAAAGCTTTTAATCTAGCATAGAAGAGGAAATCAGTTGAGAGTGTTCTTAAATGCTGTTCTCAGTATGGAGAAAAGAGAAGATTAGTGTATTGAGATATGATTCGAGTTCTGTATATATTCATGAATGAGTTAGTAAAGAGAATAAAAATTCTTTTGTGTGTGTGAGTAGGAAGCATAATAAAAGGTTATACTCATCGAAATGTTCAAACCATGATGGTTGAGTTGAAAGCTATAGAAACAACTACTAATTGAAAGTTCTAGTACTAAATTCATTCTGAATCGAGAAAAAGAGTTGATCGGTTGGTGACCAAGAGACGAATCACTTTTATGTCTTTGTTGTGGGTTAGGTGTTATGAAATGATTTTTTGGGAAAATTTATGTGTATGGTTAGTGTAATACTTCTCAAATAATATATGAAACACCCCAAACCCGGCCCACAAGCCTTGACCAGATCTGGCATGCTTCTAGGAAAAACCGTTCGAATCTTGTTTGAACTTTGCTAAAATTTTTCGTGTTTTTGAAAACAGTTGATTTGGGTTGGGTTCAAAATTTAAATTCCGTGTTGATAGGGTGTCAAAACATTTAGTATTTATACTTAAGAAAAATTGGTCTTTAATTTTAATTCGATAATAATCGTATCATATTAAGTAATTTAAAAGCATGCATAAACAATTTAATACCTATGGCCTTATTACATCAAATAAAACCCAAATTAAATCCATCATACTAAAAAGAAAGCCCAAAATAAAATAATAAATCCAGAGTTGTGCATGGCCACCACTTGAGCTCCTGTCGACCCGGTCCATTACTGAGTGTCATCTGGAAAAAAATAGTCCCACAAGGGGTGAGTCATTCAAACTCAATGTGTACACCCAACAAAAGTCTTAAATTAAATTCAGGCATGTCCAATCATACATAATAACATATATAATTCATGATGCAAACCCGAACCCAAACCTAGATAACCATCCGCTACACATCACCCATACCAACCATCACACCGTGGGGACTACTAAGTCAACCCTCCATCCGCTACACACCATCGAAGGCAGTCGCTACAGTCGACGTGCTCATCGCCCTTATAAAATTCGTGGCATAGCCACCACTTAAATATTCGTGACATAAGTCACCACATTCAGATATTGTGACATAAGTCACCACATTCGGATATTGTGACATAAGTCACCACATTCAGATATTGGGGTATAAAACCACCAATTCACTTCCCCTTTACATATCACCCATATGCCCCATGTCAAACATTTCATGCAAAATCATGCTTCATTTCACATTCTTATCACTATTGTCATTTTTATCATACTCATAGTAGGAGTAGGAAAATGTACCTGAGTACTTCGTACCATTACATGGTACTCTTAGCCACATCATAACATATTCTTGTAACATATTAATTAAAACATAACTGTAATTTAATTAAAGCTTATTGTGGAGTACACACGATATACTTATCGCTTTATTGAAAATCCTTAAAATCCTGATCTAAGCTTTAGATCTTTTTATTCCTATATTCGGCCAACACTAGGTATGATAATAAAACCCACTCAGCTATAACCAAATCCCGAGAGATTATTGTAACCAAAACTTACCTTGTTGCCGATTAGATTTAAGAATCAAATCCCGAAACTTTACTATAATCTCTCTTATAATCGGCCAAGCACTAGATCACTTCACAAGTTAGTTTTCGATTTTTGAATAAACAAGAATTAGATTTGAACCGCCAAATATAGCCTTGGCCGATTAGAATATTCACTTACCTTTGTGAATCTAAAATCTCGAAAAGCTACTTGATTTATGGTATTTGCCGAAATCCATGTGTCAGATCCAATTTAACCTTTAATCACAATGCATGGCCCTTGGCTGAATACCGTCTGACTTACCTTGGTTTAGAAATCCCAAAAGATTCCCTCTTGAAATCGGATACAAAAAGAGTCCCAAAACCCCTTCAAACTTTCGGCCAAAAACAATAATGGCATTAGTCTTTAACTTTCAGCTTAAAGAAAAAGAAAAGAATTGGTATTTGATCTTACCCTTGTCACAGAAATTGACAGCACTTATGCTTGACACCATAGGGATTCGGCTTTGAGGCTTGAAGAATAACTGGCTTGAAGTCACTTTGTGTTTCTGGCTTTAGAAGAGAATAATAGGGAGTTATAGATTCGGCTAGATGATAATAGAGAGATTCGGCTTTGTCTCCTAATAGCAATAGGATATTTGGCTATCTCAAGGAACACAAGAGGAAGGGTATGAATCTTTTAGGGTTACGGTAAAGATGAACTAGGGAGGAGGAGGTTTGGCTAGAAACGGATAAAAGAAAAGAAGACTTTGAGAGAGGTAAAGTGGAAATTGGCTATGACTACTTGTGTTTTCGACTTTTGACAAAGTATGAGAGAAAGAGAAGAGTGGCTAGAGAATTCGGCAGAGGCTTCAAAAGAGAAAAGAATAATGGCCTTACTTTTCCTCCTTTTGCCGAAATTACTAAGCCTAGAGTCCCTTATTCGGCCATCACTATCATATCCCTTATTTTCCTCTTTATCTTCTCATAAAAATAATCCCACATTTATCTCTTATCTTGGCCAAATTTTAGAGAGAATCAAACTCATCCCTCTAGTGCCTTGGTGCCGTCCACTGCTGCTCAACCTGCAGAAAAAAATAAAAACTCTATTTGCTTCCCTTGTGACTCGAACCTAGGCCCATTTGCACCTACTTGTGGCGTCACTTCCAGAGGCTTTAAGTGGCGCCTCCAAGCCACTTAACCAAGCCCATTTGTGTGTCATAACTCCCCATTTATTTTCTTAAGGCCTATCAGGCTTAACTCCCTCTTTTAGACTTAAAATTAAATAATTTCTAAGGCATTCACCTACGCACTAATTCATACAACACATTCTTAACACACAAAGGCATGCTATTTCATACAATTTAGTAATAATGCATAAGCCATAGTTTGGGATATTACAATATACATAGCACATATGTCTGGATGAAAGATCCACGTTGGATAAAATTTTTGTTGTTGATGTTTTCCTCGAGATAGAACTGGAATGATGATAAAGCCAGAACCTATACAGAAGCTTTAGTATGGGATTTAGTAGTAGCATATCTACTAATGTAAGAATAAGGAAGTACAGTTACGAGCATAAATGTTTTGCCAATAGAGTACATTTTATGATATGATTGAGTTTATATTCAGAAGTAATTGACCACTGGAAGCTGAGTTTCCAAAGCGTACAAGTTGAGACTATTACGGTTGGTGAATGCTTTAATGAGGAAGTGAGATAAAACCTTATAGATTTTAAATTTGGTTTGATAAAATTTCCTAGAAGAAGAATGTTATTCAAATTGTAGTAAATCAACCAATAAGGATTCGAGCGAATCAGTTGGACATGTGCAGAGTTCTAAATTAGTCGATCATTCAGTGTATGCCCTGGAGGAAGAAATATCTAGGTCGCAAGTGGTACTTCGACCTTGTGTATGATAGCTTAAAGATTGTTGACAAAGGAAACTAGTGGAAATGAATTTGTGATTTTGAAGAGTTTATGGAAATATTCTAAGAATGATAGTAGCAACTCCTCCTGACAAGATTTTGGGGACAAAAATCCCTAAGGGGGGACAATTGTAACAACCCGATTTAGGGGCTAGTTGGAACAGTGATCTCGAAATCACTAATTTGAGGTTAGAGAAAATTATTTTCATGTTATTCTATGTGTTATAACATGTTTATAAGGATGTATGGATTTTGGTGCCTTAATTTTAGCAATTTCTAGCTAAATTGTGAAAAAGGACTAAATCGCATAAAGTGCGAAAGTTCTATTTTAATTGCTAAAGGTGCCTAATAGCCATGGTTTATAAATTGGAGGCCCCAAGTGTGCAACTTGGCCTTGTTTTAAGTGGGTTGGCTGGCCATGTGACATAGGGGACAAGGGTTTTTAATTTTGGTCAAAGTTGGTGGGATAAGATGGATGTTTTATAATAAAATAAAGAACAGAAAGTATCACCTTTCTCTCCATCTTCTCTCCACTGAAACTGAGCAGCAAAATGGGGGTTTTTGAAGCTCAAAATTTCAGCAAGCTTATTTCCACTCTAGTAAGTGATTTTGATGACTTTTCTTGATAATAATTGTACTTTTGGAGTCCCCAAAGCTTAAGCTAGCCAATAAGGGGACTATTTTGTTAACAGCCTGAATGTGACCCTAATCAGAATAGTGGTTTCGGGGATCACGAATCTGAGTTGGGATTATATATTAATGCTAATTTTGATGTTTATTATGTGTGAATTAGTAAGTGTGAAATTTTAGTATTGAATTTTAATCGGTTAATGCTTGAATTTCTATAAAGGGGTAAAATGTATAAAAGAGAAGCTTAGTAGTTGAATGTGTAAGTAGTAATTGAAGGTAGCTCCTTTAGTTGAGGTACTAGAAGTGAAATTTTACCAAAAGCATAAGGTGAGTGGCCGGCCATCATTGTGCATGTAATAGTGCTTCAAAATTTTTAATTTGTTTTAATTATTTATTAATTATTTTAATACTTTACTAATAAAACAAGAAAAGATGAAAGGGGGTGTTCATCTTTCTTCCTTGTGATTGGCGTAAGTTGCTAAAGAAAAAGAGAGGAGAGCTTAACTCCATTTGACTTTGTTGGAGCTTAATTAAAGTGAGTATTTAGCTTATTTTCTCATGATTTTTATATTTTTGGTATAGTTGTTTTAAGTTATTAGTAGCCCATGTGAAAATTTTGTATATAGACCATGTATGAGTGTGGTACCATTATTAATAATTTGAGCTTTGAGATGATTTTAACATTTAGATGAAAGACTTGTATTAGATAAATATAAGTTGTTTTTGGGTTGTTGATGAATGTGGGTAAATTAGGATTGTTTTTAAAGAAAAGAATATAGAGTTAGATTGTTAAAGAAATGAATTAGATAGATTGGTAATAGAGGAATGAACATTCGGTCCTTGTTGAATGTAGTCAAATTCTTAATATTGTGAGTTTTGAGTTACAAGGACTAGTTTGTAAACATTGAATTCGATGGGGGTAAAATGGTAAATCATAATATTGTGAATTTATAGATTAAATTGAATGGAACTTTATTAAAATGAATTTAATTTGAACCTAATTAGATCAAGATACAAAGGAGACGGGATTGGATCGGGAAAAAAAGTTACACGAATAATCGGGATACTCAATTTCACGACTTTCGAAGTAAGTTTTTAAGCTGTTTTGGTTGAATTAAATTCTTATTTTTATGGAATATTAATGTGTACGTGATTGATTGAATAAAGCTTATTAAATTAGGTAAGGCTGAATGTGACATTAGGGCAAGGTATATGTGGCCGAATGTATGGTTTAATTATGCAACAAATTTCCTATATATATTTGAAATAGATGAACATTTATGTATTAAGTAGTAGACATGTGTGGACCTTGAATATGTTATGATATAATCAAATGAACAACTTTTTGTATGTATGGGTGTGACCGAATGGATGGTAAGCCATAAGAACAATGGTTGGGTTTGAAAATATACTTTATGTGCGTTAGAGATTGCCGAAACTGATGGGATGGAATTGTATGAATAATTTATGATGAATATGTGTTTTGAAATGGTGTATAGTTGATAATATTGATAGTGAAATTATATATGTTTATGTGATTGAGGAAATGATCATTTCTGAGCAATCGTGTGTTGAAATTATTCTCAGAAACCTTGTGTGTGCGAGATCGGTTGAATGGCACTGTGTGTGCAAAATTATTCATCGAGCACTGTGTGCGCGAGATCGGTTGAATGGCACTATGTGTGCGAATTAAATTACCAAGCACTGTGTGTATGAAATCGATTGATGGGCACGAAATGTGCGAGAATTACGCAATGGCACTAAGTGTGTGATACATTGCAAGTAACGGCACTAAGTGTGCGATACGTTACGTAATGATTTGTCCAGCTTGTACGGGTGGTTAAATTGTCTAGAAATCTTACCAATTGAGTGGAAGTGTTTGAGAAATGGTATACACGTAATTCAAATGTGACAATCTAATAATTAGTACTATTGAGGTGAGTTAATCTTACTTATACACTTACAAAAATGTAATAGAATTACTTATATGTGAGCTTGATTCAAATTTACATAAAGTATATGAAGGTTAGGTTTGAAGTCTATTTGAAGTGGTGAATTACTAAACGGTAATAAACCATGCTCAACTGTGTACATAGAATGGATAATGATCATACTATTTGATCAAGATTTTTTTTATATCGATTAGTTGTATATATTTTTATATATATAAGCTTAAAACTTACTAAGCTATAATAGCTTACTTGGTGTGTTTGATGCATTGTTCATTAGATTTGAAGCGAAGCTTGAGCTCGGGGATCGTCGTTAAAGTCGATTACATTATCAACTCTTTTGGTACCCTTTTTATTTTTCAAACCCAAGGTTCATGGCATGTATAGACTAAGCTACTTGTTGAGATGTTTCTTATAAAGGAGTAAATGTGAATGTACAAGGATGCCATGCGAAAATGGCTATCTTATTTTGTTTTAGCTGACTTGTTTATGCATGGTAAAATGTATATATTTATACTTGTAATGTCATTTGATAATGCTTAAATATGTATGGCTTTGTGGTAAGCATTTGAGTAAAATTTTATACTTTGATAAAATGTACCTATAGTACGCATAAATGCATGTAAATTATGTTTGATTCATGCATATCATATATTTAAGAATTGAATGAACATAGGTACCATTATTTGCATGTCTTGTATGTTAAATGCATAAATAAAATACTAGGTTATGAGTTGATCTTGTTTGGAGTTTAGGTTTACATTTGAATGCTAACTATATTCGATTATGTGAAATGAGTATGAAGGTATGATTAATAGGTTATAATTACATAAGTATATATATGTACGTAAGTAATGGTCATTGCTAAATGGGATGAATGAAAATGTGAATTGATGAATCGGTTGATATTTATGTACATGTTATGCTATAATGCAAAATTGTTACATATGCAAGGTTGATTGTAGAAAAGGAGTAAAATGATTATTACTGTATGCTTATTTAGTCTTTGATGGTGAATGATTCAATGAGTGATGAGTCATTAGTTGTTAATTATTTTATTTGTGAAGTGTTACTAAATGTCTTGATATTTGACTAGGGATATGACTTTATTTTCAATAGTATGAGTTGGTATATTATATTTAAGTGGTAACATGTATAAAAGTGCATTTGATGAGTGTTGAGGTCGGGTAATACCTCGTAACCCTCTTCCGCGATGGATAAGGCTTAGGGGTGTTACATTTGATTGGTATTAGAGCTATGGTTTAGTCGGTTCTTGAATGAACGTAGTGCTTAAGAGTTTAGCTATACATGCCATGTTTTGTGTTGAGATAATGTGATTGACTTCTGACAGTGAAATGTATTCATTTCTTTTATATTAGTAATGAATCCTGATCCCGAACGAGTTGTAGCGGATGACGTTGAGAGCGTGGTGCCTGTCCTCGTGCAAGGGACTGCGCTAGAGAAATCTCGACCGACTATGAGTAACCTGATGAGGGGGCTAAACAGGCCTTCTATAGCATGATGAATGATTGGTTCAGTCAGTACGTACGAACCAACCCGGCTGTTCAACCACCCCTGAATCTGAATAATTCCCCTGTAGTACCGATGGTACCCTCAAACGTAAATCCTGAGAGAGTAAGCAAGCCTTTGGTTGATCGTATCAGAAAATATGGGGCTCAAGAAATTAGAACTGAGGATGATGATGATGCTGAATGAGCTGAATTTTGGCTCGACAACACTGTTCGTGTTTTCAACGAACTGTCCTACACACCCGATGAGTGTTTGAAGTGTGCCATATCATTATTACGGGATTCTGCCTATTACTGGTGCAATACGGTTGTGTCAGTTGTCCCGAAAGAAAGGTTTACTTGGGACTTCTTCCAAACAGAATTCCGTAAGAAGTATATAAGCTAGCACTTTATTGACTCTATGCGTAAAGAATTTCTCGAGCTTAAATAGGGTCGTATGATCGTATCCGAATACGAGCGTAAGTTTGTGCGACTCGATCGTTACACTTTCATGAGTGTGTTTAAATCGAGAGGTCATTATGTCTTTGGAAATTTGAAGATGGTTTAAATGAAGATATAAAGCTTCTGGTTGGTATTCTTGAAATTAACGAATTCGTCGTGTTAGTTGAAAGAGCGTGTAAAGCAGAATAATTGGGGAAAGAAAAACGAAAGGTTGAGCTAGAATCTAGGGATTTTCAGAAGAGATTGGCGGGTAAACATTCACAAACGGTAACAAAGAAGTTTAAAAATGATGGTAGTCGATCCAAACCCAACACTGGGATTTCTATACGAGAGCGACCCCAGTGAGCTCTTGGGTTACATATGTTACTAGTGTTAATAATGAGAGATCATGTAAACCCGAGTATCAGTAGTATGGCAGACGGCATTTCGGAGAGTGTTAGGGTAAATCCATTTCTCGCACTTGTTACAAGTATGGCTCATAGGACCATTTTATTCGGGATTGCCCAGAAACTGCTAGAAAGGGGTGCTACTCGGAATGTGAGACCGAGTGGCACTACAGCTCGAGGTCTACCATTTCGTTTTGGGGGTAGGAGTGGTGCACAAAGAGGGAGTACAAATACAATTATTAGATCAGATACTCGTGTACCGGTTAGGGCTTGAGCCATCCGTACCCGAGAGGAGGCCTCATCCCCAAATGTCATTACCGGTATTTTCACTCTCTTTGATAATAGTGTAATTTCTTTGATTGACCCCGATCCAACACATTCATATGTGTGCGAGAAATTAGTATCCAGTAAGACTCTACATTTTGAATCTACTGAATTCATGATTTAAATTTCGAACCCCTGGGTCGGTGTGTGCTCGTTGATAGGATATGTAAGAGTTGTCCTTTAATGATTCAAGACTCGTGTTTACCTGCTAATTTGATGCTGCTACCATTTGATGAGTATGATATCATCCTCGGTATGGATTGGTTAACTATACACGATGCAGTAGTAAATTGCAGACGAAAAACTATTGATTTGAGGTTTCAAAATAACGAGGTGCTTCGCATTGAATCTGTGGATTTAAGTGGGTTACCGACTGTGATATCATCAATGTTGGCTCGGTAGTATTTGAGAAAGGGTTGTGCAGCTTATCTTGCGTATGTGATTGATAGCAAAGTATGAGAAAAGAAGATTGAATCCGTGCCAGTTGTTTGTGAGTAATCGGACGTGTTTCTGGAGGAATTGGCTGGATTACCACCTATTCGAAAATAGAGTTTGGGATCGAGCTAGTGCCAGAAACCACCCTAATATCGATAGCCTCGCACAGAATGGCGCCGACTGAGATAAAAGAATTGAAAGCTCTGTTGCAAGAATTAACGGATAAAGGCTTTACCAGACCGAGTTTCTCTCCCTGGAGTGCACCCATATTTAAAAAAAAAAAAACTGGAACCTTAAGAATGTGCATTAACTATCAACAGCTCAATAAGGTGACGATAAAAAATAAATATCTGTTGCCACGTATTGGCGATTTGTTCGGTCAACTCAAAAGAGCTTCAGTGTCCTCAAAAAATTTGATTTGAGATCGGGATATTATCAACTACGAGTTAGAGAGTCAGATATACCAAAGACTACCTTTTGAACGAGATATGGTCACTACGAATTTTTGGTGATGCTGTTTGGGCTCTCTAACGACCCAATAGTTTTTATGGACTTGATAAATCGGGTATTCAGGCAGTATCTAGATCGGTTTGTGGTTGTTTTTATAAATGACATACTGATCTACTCCCGTGATGAAGCCGAGCATGTTGAGCATTTGAGGTTGGTATTGCAAATTTTACGGGAAAATGAATTATTCGCAAAATTCAGTAAATGTGAGTTTTGGTTGAAAGAAGTCAGCTTTTTGGGGCATGTCATTTCAGCATCGAGTATTCAGTTGATCGAATAAAGTATCAGCTATACTTGATTGGAAATCTCTGTGGAATGTTTCTGAGATTCGTAGCTTTCTGGGAGTTGCTAGATATTATAGACGCTTCGTGAAAGGGTTTTCAATGATAGCATCTCCGATGACAAAACTACTACAGGAAGATGTGAAATTTAAGTGGTCTGAAAGGTGTCAGAAGAGTTTTGATCAACTGAAGATCTTGTTAATGGAGACTCTGATACTTGTTCAGCCAGAATCGGGTAAGGACTTTGTTGTTTTTAGCGATGCATCTTTAAAGGGGTTGGGTTGTGTATTGATGCAAGAAGGTAAAGTCGTAGCCTATACCTCGAGACAGTTGAAACCGCACGAGAGAAATTACCTGACTCATGATCTTGAATTGGCCGCTATAGTCTTTGCTTTGAAGATATAACGTCACTATTTATTGGTGAAAAATGTCACATCTATTCGGATCATAAGAGTCTAAAGTATTTAACGACTCAGAGGGACTTGAATTTGAGACAGCGACGATGGTTAGAGTTGTTGAAAGATTACGAGCTCGTGATTGATTATCACCCGAGAAAGGCTAACGTTGTCATAGATGCTTTAAGTCGGAAGTCATTATTTGCTCTTCGTGCGTTGAACCCACATATGGCTAAGTCTGGTGATGGTTCGATAGTAGCTGAATTAAAAGCAAGACTATTGTTATTCAAAAGTTAGCGATGCCCAAAAAGTTGACAAAGATTTGTTGGCAAGATGAGTTCAGTGTGAAAATAACATCGAATCAGAGTTTTGAATTTATAAGAATGGCTGTCTGGAGTTCAAAGGCCGGTTATGTGTTCTGAGGAATATGGGATTGATTCAGATGATATTGAATGAGGCTCATAATAGTCGATTATCGGTACATCCGGGTAACACAAAAATGTATAATGATTTGAAATAATTCTATTGTTGGCTTGGCATGAAACGGGACATATCTGAATTTGTATCGAAGTGTTTAGTTTGTCAGCAAGTGGAAGCCAAGCATCAAGATCCATTAGGACTACTTCAGCCGAATATGATGCCAAAATGGAAGTGAGAACATGTTAAGATGGATTTTGTATCGGGTTTGCCTTTGACATTAGGCTAGAAAGAATCAATATGGGACAAAATCGGCCCATTTCATCCCGATCGTCTGGATTTCTCACTCAATAAATTAGCCGAGCTGTACTTATCACAAATTGTACGGTTACATGGAGTACCTGTTTCTATTGTGTCAGATAGGGATCCAAGATTCACATCGTGGTTTTGAAAGAAACTGCAAAATGCTTTAGGTACTAAGTTACATTTGAAAAAAAAAAAGAAGAAGAAAGAAAAGACAATGAGATTTGGTCGTAAAGGAAAGCTGAGTCTGCGTTTCATAGGGTCGTATGAAGTTAGTGAACGTATTGGACCAGTTGCATACAGATTGAGGTTGCCATCTGAGTTGGACAAGATTCATAATGTTTTCCATGTGTCGATGCTTCGACGATATAGATCTGGCCCTTCTCTTATGATTTTTTCCATTAGAAATTGAAATTCAGCTCGATTTGACCTATGAAGAAGAACCGATGTGCATCTTAGCTCATGAAGTGAAAGAGTTGCGAAATAAGAAAATATCGTTGGTTAAAGTATTATGGCTTAAACACTAGAATAGAAGAAGCAACATGGAGGCGAGGAATCAATGAAAGAATGTTACCACACATATTCACGGGTAAGATTTTGAGGACGAAAATTTTTTTAGGGGGGAGAGTTATAACAGCCCGAATGTGACCCTAATCAGAACGGTGGTTTCGAGGACCACGAATCCGAGTTGGGATTATATATTAATGCTAATTTCAATGTTTATTATGTGTGAATTAGTAAGTGTGAAATTTTAGTATTGAATTTTAATCGGTTAATGCTTGAATTTCTATAAAGGGGTAAAATGTATAAAAGAGAAGCTTAGTAGTTGAATGTGTAAGTAGTAATTGAAGGTAGCTCCTTTAGTTGAGGTACTAAAAGTGAAATTTTGCCAAAAGCATAAGGTGAGTGGCCGACCATCATTGTGCATGTAACAGTGCTTTGAATTCCTTATTTGTTTTAATTGTTTATTAATTATTTCAATACTTTAATAATAAAACAAGAAAAGATGAAAGGGGGTGTTCATCTTTCTTCCTTGTGATTGTCGTAAGTTGCTAAAGAAAAAGAGAGGAGAGCTTAGCTCCATTCAGCTTTGTTGGAGCTTAATTAAAGTGGGTATTTAGCTTATTTTCTCATGATTTTTATATTTTTGGTATAGTTGTTTTAAGTTATTAGTAGCCCATGTGAAAATTTTGTATATAGAGCATGTATGTGTGTGGTACCATTGTTAATAATCGAGCTTTGAGATGATTTTAACATTTAGATGAAAGACTTGTATTAGATAAATATAAGTTGTTTTGGGTTGTTAATGAATGTGGGTAAATTAGGATTTTTTAAAGAAAAGAATATAGAGTTAGATTGTTAAAGAAATGAATTAGATAGATTGGTAATATAGGAATGAACATTGGTCCTTGTTGAATGTAGTCAAATTCTTAATATTGTGAGTTTTGAGTTATAAGGACTAGTTTGTAAACATTGAATTGATGGGGTAAAATGGTAAAATGTAATATTGTGAATTTATAGATTAAATTGAATGGAAATTTATTAAAATGAATTTAATTTGAACCTAATTAGATCAAGATCCAAAGGAGGCGGATTGGATGGGGAAAAACAATGTTACACGAATAGTTGGGATACTCAATTTCATTGACTTTCGAAGTAAGTTTTTAAGCTATTTTGGTTGAATTAAATTCTTATTTTTATGGAATATTAATGTGTATATGATTGATTGAATAAAGCTTATTAAATTAGGTCAGGCTGAATGTAACATTAGGTCAAGGTATATGTGGCCGAATGTATGGTTGAATTATGCAACAAATTTCCTATATATATTTGAAATAAATGAACATTTATGTATTAAGTAGTAGACATGTGTGGACCTTGAATATGTGATGATATAATCAAATGAACAACTTTTATACGTATGGGTGTGACCGAATGGATGGTAAGCCATAAGAACAATGGTTGGGTTTGAAAATATACTTTATGTGCGTTAGAGATTGTTAAACCGATGGGATGGAATTGTATGAATAATTTATGATGAATATGTGTTTTGAAATGGTGTATAGTTGATAATATTGATAGTGAAATTATATATGCTTATGTGATTGAGGAAATGATCGACCACGGGCTTGTGTAATGCGAAATTATTCATAGAAACCTTTGTGTACGAGATCGGTTGAATGGCACTGTGTGTGCGGAATTATTCACCGAGAACTGTGTGTCCGAGATAGGTTGAATGGCACTATGTGTGCGAATTAAATTACCAAGCACTGTGTGTGCGAAATCGGTCAATGGGCACGAAATGTGCGAGAATTACGCAATGGCGCTAAGTGTGCGATACATTGCAAGAAACAACACTAAGTGTGCGATACGTTATGTAATGATTTGTCCAGCTTGTATGGGTGGTTAAATTTACTAGAAATCTTACCAATTGAGTGGAAGTGTTTGAGAAATGGTATACAGGTAATTCAAATGTGACAATCGAATAATTAGTACTATTGAGGTAAGTTGATCTTACTTATACACTTACAAAAATGTAATAGCATTACTTATATGTGAGCTTGATTCAAATTTACATAAAGTATATTAGGTTTGAAGTCTATTTGAAGTGGTGAATTACTGAACGGTAATAAACCATGCTCAATTGTGTACACAGAATGGATAATGATCATATTATTTGATCAATCGTCGAAGTCGATTACATTATCAACTCTTTTGGTACCCTTTTTGTTTTTCAAACCCAAGGTTCATGGCATTTTTTAGACTAAGCTACTTGTTTAGATGTTTCTTATAAAGGAGTAAATGTGAATGTACAAGGATGCCATGTGAAAATGGCTATCTTATTTTGTTCTAGTGACTTGTTTATGCATGGTAAAATGTATATATTTATACTTGTAATGTCATTTGATAATGCTTAAATATGTATGGTTTTGTGGTAAGCATTTAGAGTAAAATTTTATACTTTGATAAAATGTACTGTGGTACGCATAAATGCATGTAAATTATGTTTGATTCATGCATATCATATATTTAAGAATTGAATGAACATAGGTACCATTATTTGCATGTATGTATGTTAAATGCATAAATAAAATACTAGGTTATGAGTTTATACGGTTTGGAGTTTAGGTTTACATTTGAATGCTAACTATATTCGGTTATGTGAAATGTGTATTAAGGTATGATTATGAGGTTATAATTACATAAGTATATATATATATATATATATATATATATATATACGTAAGTAATGGTCATTCTTGAATGGGATGAATGAAAATGTGAATTGATGAATCGGTTGATATTTATGTACATGTTATGCTATAATGCAAAATGGTTACATATGCAAGGTTGATTGTAGAAAAGGAGTAAACTTGTAACACCCTAAATTAGGGGTTATTTGTAATTTAAATATTTTCCCATGTGTGTGCTTGAAAAATTAAATGCTAGGATTATTTGGCATGTTTTAGGGTCTAAAAGTAACCCCGAACTAGGTCGGATATGGAATTAAAAATTTCTTTTAAGGGTTTAAAAGGAAGGGAGCTAGGGGATAGGGGTTAAATAAAATTTTAGGCGAAATGTGACACAAAGAACAGCATGGCTAAGTGGCTTTCATGCGCCACTTAGGTGCCTTAGAGGTGGCATCAAAGGGGGTCTTGGGTTCGAGTCTCGGCAATAACAAGGGGGAAATGTTTTTCCTTTTGGGCTTTTTGGGCGTTAGGGTTAAGGAAGGCTTTAAAGAATTTTCGGGCAAGGTTTGTGACATGAAAGTCAAGGAGGTGGAGTGGCTTGGAGCTCCACTTTAAGGGGTTGGCAAAAGGACTCGAGTTTGAGTCATGAGGGACGCAAGGAAAGGTGTTTTATTTTTGGGCTTTTGGTGTTAAAAGAAAGAGGGCCAGGAAGGAGGCTTTAAAATTAAATGAGGAGGATATTTGACATGAAAGTCGGGTTGGAAGAGATGGCAAGGGGCATTGTAGGGGGCTGTATTAGAGAGGTTCCAGGTTCGAACCATAGGAGCAGCATATGGTTGTTTTTTTTTATTTTTGCTGCTGGCGTGTATGGGAGAATTGGCTGCATGTTGGACTCTTAAAAGTGATAAGGTTGAGCTAAATTTTTGCCCTAAAATCGGCTGGAAGAGAGTAGTATTAGTAATTTTATTTTCATTTAAATTGTTGAGAGTAGCTAGGAGATAATGTAAGATAATTTTGCTTTGTTCGTGATAATTAAAAGCTGGAAGTTTTATCTCAGGGGAGGGATGTTGTTGGCCGAAATAGGGACTCTCTAGGGCCATCTATTTTCGGTTTAATGATTAAACAAGGGAGTGCTGAAAAACATTCAGCAAGTTTCTTCTTCTTTTTCCTTTGCTGCTGCCGAATTTTTCCTTGTTCTTAAGCCAAAATTGTTGAAAATTTCCAGCATCTTTTTCTTCTACTTTGCCGCTGAATTTTTCCTTGTTGCATAGCCTAAGTTGTTCAAAATTATTTTCCAGCATCTTTTTCACCTACTTAGCCGAAACCACCCTTTAATTCCCCTACATCACTTCTTTTTCTTTTTCTTTCCCTAGTAGCCGAACATACCCTCCTCCTTCACTAAAATTCCAGCCCTTCCAATTGTGCTTAGGCCGAATCTCACATCCCCAATAAGGTGCTGCCGATTTTCAATAAGTGTGGTAAGGGGTAATCATCTCTTTTAGAATTAAAGTTATGGCCTATGATTCTTACTAATACGATTAAAGCGATTGTAGGGAAGCCATAGCCATTAAGGGAAGCTTTCGGGATTTATTCTCCTACGGTAAGTGGTGGTAAGGATCTACTTTAATAAACTATATTTTTAGTGATCGAAAAGTCGAAGGCTATTAATATGGATGGTTGCCGATTGTAGGGAAGTGAAACAGATTTACATATCGTGAGGTGGTTAGTGTTCAAAGGACGTGTAGGTAAGGTTTCGGGTTCGTGTGTAACCCTTTGATATAATTTTGGCTTGGCCGAATAGGCCTTTGATACTAACAAAGATGATTGGTCGAATCTAGGGGCAAGATCTAGCGTTGTAGATCGGATCTTCAGGATCTAGGAATTTCGGTAGAAATAGGTGTGTAAAAACTCACTACACACTTTATTAATTTACATGACTTTATTGTTTGCCTTTAATCTATTGGTTGTGATTAGCTTGTGGCATAATCATGGATTCGGGTAAGTCCCCTAACTTGTGATTTTTGATATATGATTTGCATGCCATCACATGATATTAAATGCTATGACATGATATATGATAATTGATGTATAAGCATGTGATGGTGGGATTGATGAGAGGAGGGGATGATTTTATGGATTTGTCGCGATGGTTTTGACCACAAGATGGGTTGGCCCCATCGATTATTTGTGACCTATGGTCATCGAGTGGTTTTGACCACAAGATGGGTTGGCCCCATCGATTATTTGTGACCTATGGTCATCGAATGGTTTTGACCACACCGATTGATAAATTGCGACTAAGTCCCAGTGGTTTGGTACCACCAGTGGTTTTGACCACACTTGATATATTGTGACCTATGGTCATCAATGGTTTTGACCACACGATGGGTTGGCCCCATCATTTGATTTGTGACTCTAAGTCATCGATGGTTTTGACCACCGATGGTTTTGACCACACGGGGTAGTTAAGGGAATGGATGGTTAGGTTGGGTTGCTGTGCATGTTTATTAATGACTTGTGTATGAGTTGCTTTCTAGGGTGGGGATTACACTGAGTCTTGGTGACTCACCCCCTTTCCTTAACATTTTGCAGATGAGTAAACCGTGGAGATGGAGCCAGAGAGGACTCGAGGCGGCCATGCTTGTCGAAGGATTTAAATTCATTTTAATAAAGTTATTATTATTTATTTTCTAAGTTTTCATTTTGGGTTTGTAATAAGGCCGATAATTATTGTTGGATGTTTATTTTACTATTTTATTTTACTTATGATATATTACAAAAGGAATTTTATAATTATTAATTGAACAGGTTAAAAGTAACTTTTCAAACTTAATAAACTTTTACGGTTTTTTTAAAGATGTTACCATCGGGTAACAAAAAAAATTAAACTAAGTCAACTATAACCTTGACGGATTTCAAAATGCTACATGATCAACTGTTTCTAAAAAAGGGGTTTATCAACCCAACTATACTTACAAAAAGGCCCAACTGAGTTTTCAAACTCCGTTTTCGTACCTTAGCCAAATTTTTGTCAACTTTTTCAAAAGCTTTTACTCCGTGACATACTAGATCCGGTCAGGACTTGTGGGCCGGGTTTGGGGTGTTACATTTTTGGTATCAGAGCCCAGTTTAAAACTCGGCTGTGGGGGGCCCAAGGCCCAAAATGTTTGTTTTGTTAGTAGGCCTTATTATGATGTTTTGAGAAACTATTTTTGCTTGAACAGCATGGCACCGAGTCTCTGGCACCTATCTGCCCAGGTAAGTGCTTCTATCCATTTTTGTGAATATTTGATGAAGGGTAGAAGGGTAAATTGGGAACGTAGACTATTAGAATAGAAATTATTGAACCCTAGGGCTAGCATACCTCAACTATGCATAAGATTTAATAATTACCTAAACAACCCTGTGAGTTGTCACTAAGCGAAGGATGTGGCAATCGTTATACGCATGTCTAGGATTGGATTCAGTGGGGGCCTGGTATTTAAGCAGTCCTCGTGACTCACCTCTTACTCACTTGAATCCTACTTGGTGTGTAGTGACGGTTCATCCCGGTGAGGCGACACACTCATGAGCTAAACTCCATAACTAAAACCCGAAAGGGACTAGCCGTTTTGTTTTTGGAGTAATTAAAACCTTGTTTTACAAAAAAGAATGACTAAAATACCCCTCAGTTGAAAAATGACCAAAATACCCCTGGTTTGAAAATTTCCAGAATACCCTCTGTATGAAAAAAATTTTAAATAAAAAATTTTCAAAACATCCCACTTTTGTGAAATCACTTAGAACCCAATTTTTTGGAAATCATTTACGTGAAAATGCCCTGATTATGTAAAAAAATTACTAAAATGCCCTTGGGGGTAAAATTATGAAAACACCCTTGATTTACGATATTCCCAAAATACCCACAGTTTTAATCAAAATTTTCATATCATAAAAAGTGCTTAAAAACCTTAAACTTCAAAAACGTCATGATTTGGTAAAATTACAAAATTGCCTCTCACCAGCAAAATTACCAAAACGACGTTGGTTTTCAAAATTTTTGCAACACCATCAACTTGGAAAATAAATTCTTAAAAAGAACCCCCAAAGTTTTACAACTTTTGAAATATCTTTGATTTATTAAATTTTACAAATTTACTCTGATTTGTGAAAAATTACCAAAAAGCCCCTGAGTTTCAAAATTTCTGAAAGACCCCAGACTTCAAAATTTTTCAAAATACTCGAGAACTTAAGAGTACCAAAATACTTTTTGACCAAATCATTCGAGAACCTGTATTTTTGAAAAATTACAAAAATACCCCTGTAGGATAATTACAAAATTACCCCTGGGTAGTGGGAAAAAAAACAATCATCATGGAAACTACAACATCTCTTTGAGTGAATGAATGGAAAACTGTGTGTATGTATGTTACGAAAGAACCACTCCTAAACTCTTATCATAAAATTCCTTCGCGGGTAATCCAGTGAAACAAGTACTAATACATAAAAATTTTTAAACAGATAAGCGCAATCGTTAGAATGAGTTCAAGAGGTTGAGGACGTCCGTTGCGTGGCCATGGTAGGGTAGGATGACCTTGTCCGAGCCGACAAGGTCCAGTCACGGTCCGAAATGAGATGCTTGGATCTGCCGGTGGCAAAATTGAGTTCAAGATCGACGGTGGTAATGATGTCGTGTCTCAAGTTGTATTATGAGTATTGGAGCAGGTGTCGAGGCAAAGCTTGGTGCGAGGAGCCTCGCAAATCGTGGTTGAGCGACTCGCCTATGAGAGAGAGGTGTTTAGAGGAATTTTCGGAGTGGCGCCCGGTCTGGTGTGAGTATTGGTTGGAATCCACCGAAAGGATTATGGGTGACTTGGATTTCACACCTGAGGAGAAGTTGAAAGGTATCATTTCTTTGCTTCGGGATGAGTCATATCAGTGGTGGCTCACCGTAAGAGATGGAATGGTGGCAGAAAATCTAACCTGGGAATTCTTCAGAGAGGCTTACCAAAAAAAAAATATATCGGAACTAGCTACGTGGATGCACAGCGGAAGGCTTTCTTGAATCTGGTTCAAGGCAATAAGACGGTGGTGGAGTGTGAGGCAGAGTTCCTCCGACTGAGTAGATATGCTCGTGGTATTGTGGGTACCGAGCATGAGCGCTGTGTTAGATTTGAAGATGGTCTGAGAGATGAGTTGAGAATGATGATAGCTCCACAACAGGAACGGGAGTTCGCGGTCTTAGTGGAGAAATCAAAAGTTGCCGAAGGGGTAAGACAGTCAGTTAGACGAAATCAAGATAGAAATTAGAATAAGAGGAGCTCGGAACCTTCAAGGTTCTCGGGTAATGAGCAGAAGAGGACGAGGTTTGATGGGTCGGATCAAGCTGCTAGGCCTGCTGCTGCTGCTAATCCTCAATGGCCGCCATGGTGTGCTCGGTGTGGCAAGTCTCACACGGGGGAATGTTTGAATGGTAATAGGGGATGCTTCGAGTGTGGGTCCTTGGAGCATCGAGTTAAAGACTATCCGAAAATGAAAGCTAGACTAAGATCAGAAGGTCAGGATCGTGCACCAAACAGGAGGGATAACCAACAGCCACAGAGGGGTTAAGGTGCAGTTAGGGGTAATGGAAATGGTAACGGGCGTGGCCGAGGTACTGAAGGTGCAGAGGCGAGGCAACCAAGGTTTGTTTATGCAGTTGGCCGTCGCGAGGATGAAGATGTGACAGATGTGACAACGGGTATGCTCCTTATTTCTGGAATACCCTTAATTGCTTTGATTATTGTAGAGTTTCTTGTTTTGATAGGGAAGTGCCTGAAACCTTGGTTGTGAACTTAGAGATTGTGCCTAGGAAGTAAGATAGTTTTATTAAGATCGAGTGCACTGACATAAGCGTATACGATGAGTTAAGGTGAACGACTATTCGTTAGTAAGTAATTTCGAGGACGAAATTATTTTAAGGGGGTAGAATTGCAACACCCTAAATTAGGGGTTATTTGTAATTTAAATATTTTCCCATGTGTGTGCTTGAAGAATTAAATGCTAGGGTTATTTGGCATGTTTTAGGGTCTAAAAGTAACCCCGAACTAGGTCTGATATGGAATTAAAAATTTCTTTTAAGGGTTTAAAAGGAAGGAAGCTAGGGGATAGGGGTTAAATAAAATTTTAGGCTAAACGTGACACAAAGAACATGGCTAAGTGGCTTTCATCGCCACTTAGGTGCCTTGGAGGTGGCGTCAAAGGGGTCTTGGGTTGAGTCTAAACAATAACAAGGGGAAATGTTTTTCCTTTTGGGCTTTTTAGGCGTTAGGGTTAAGGAAGGCTTTAAAGAATTTTCGGGCAAGGTTTGTGACATGAAAGTCAATGAGGTGGAGTGGCTTGGGACGCCACTTTAAGGGGTTAGCAAAAGGACTCGAGTTCGAGTCATGAGGACGCAAGGAAAGGTGTTTTATTTTTAGCTTTGGTGTTAAAAGAAAGAGGGCGGAAGGAGGCTTTAAAATTAAATGAGGAGGATATTTGACATGAAAGTCGAGGTTGGAAGAGATGGCAAGGCGTTGTAGGGTCAGTATTAGAGAGGTTCCGAGTTGAACCATAGGAGCGACATATGGTTGTTTTTTTATTTTCTTCTTGGCGTGTATAGGAGAATTGGCTGCATGTTGGACTCTTAAAAGTGATAAATCTAAGCTAAATTTTTGCCCTAAAATTTGGAAGAGTAGTATTAGTAATTTTATTTTCATTTAAATTGTTGAGAGTAGCTAAGAGATAATGTAAGATAATTTTGCTTTGTTTTGGGATAATTAAAAATGGAAGTTTTATCTCGGGGAGGGATATTGTTGGCAAATAGGGACTCTCTAGGGCCATCTATTTTCGGTTTAATGATTAAACAAGGAGTCTTGAAAAACATTCAACAAGTTTCTTCTTCTTTTTTTTCTTTCTTTGTCATTTAATTTTCCTTGTTCTTAAGCCAAAATTGTTCAAAATTTCCAACATCTTTTCTTCTACTTTCTTGCTGAATTTTTCCTTGTTCTTAAGCCAAAATTGTTCAAAATTTCCAGCATCTTTTCTTCTATTTTCTTTCGCTAAATTCTTCCTTGTTGCATAGCCTAAGTTGTTCAAAATTATTTTCCAAAGATCTTTTCACCTACTTAGCGAAACCACCCTTTAATTCCCTACATCACTTCTTTTTCTTTTCTTTCCTAGTAGCGAACATACCCTCCTCCTTCACTAAAATTCCAGCCCTTCCAATTATGCTTAGGCCGAATCTCACATCCCCAATAAGGTGCTGCCGATTTTCAATAAGTGTGGTAAGGGGTAATCATCTCTTTTAGAATTAAAGTTATGGCCTATGATTCTTACTAATACGATTAAAGCGATTGTAGGAAGCCATAGCCATTAAGGGAAGCTTTGAGTTTATTCTCCTAAGGTAAGTGGTGGTAAGGATCTACTTTAATAGACTATATTTTTAGTGATCGAAAAGCCGAAGGCTATTAATATGGATGATTGCCGATTGTAGGGAAGTGAAACAGATTTACATATCGTGAGGTGGTTAGTGTTCAAAGGACGTGTAGGTAAGGTTTTAGGTTCGTGTGTAACCCTTTGATATAATTTTGGCTTGGCCGAATAGGCCTGTGATACTAGCAAAGATGATTGGTCGAATCTAGGGGCAAGATCTAGCGTTGTAGATCGATCTTGAGGATCTAGGAATTTCGGTAGAAAGCAGTGTGTAAAACTCACTACACACTTTATTAATTTACATGACTTTATTTTTGCCTTTAATCTATTGGTTGTGATTAGCTTGTGGCATAATCATGGATTCCTGTAAGTCCCTAACTTGTGATTTTGATATATGATTTGCATGCCATCACATGATATTAAATGCTATGACATGATATATGATAATTGATGTATAAGCATGTGATGGTGGGATTGATGAGAGGAGGGGGATGATTTTATGGACTGTCGCCAGTAGTTTTGACCACAAGATGGGTTGGCCCCATCGATTATTTGTGACCTATGGTCATCAGTGGTTTTGACCACAAGATGGGTTGGCTCCATCGATTATTTGTGACCTATGGTCATCGGTGGTTTTGATCACACCGATTGATAAATTGCGACTAAGTCCCGGTGGTTTGGTACCACCGATGGTTTTGACCACACTTGATATATTGTGACCTATGGTCATCGGTGGTTTTGACCACACGATGGGTTGGCCGTCATTTGATTTGTGACTCTAAGTCATCAATGGTTTTGACCACGGTGGCTTTGACCACACGGGTAGTTAAGGAGTATGGATGGTTAGGTTGGGTTGCATGTGCATGTTTATTAATGACTTGTGTATGAGTTGCTTTACCGGGTGGGGGATTACACACTGAGTCTTGGTGACTCACCCCCTTTCCCTTAACATTTTACAGATGAGTAAATCGCGGAGATGGAGCCGGAGAGGACTCGAGGCGGCCATGCTTGTCGAAGGATTTAAATTCATTTTAATAAAGTTATTATTATTTATTTTCTAAGTTTTCATTTTGGGTTTGTAATAAGGCCGATAATTATTGTTGGATGTTTATTTTACTGTTTTATTTTACTTATGATATATTACAAAAGGAATTTTGTAATTATTAATTGAACCGGTTAAAAGTAACTTTTCAAACTTAATAAACTTTTACGAGTTTTTCAAAGATGTTACCATCGGGTAACAAAAAAAATTAAACTAAGTCAACTATAACCTTGACGGATTTCAAAATGCTACATGATCAACCGTTTCCAAAAAAAGGGGTTTATCAACCCAACTATACTTACAAAAAGGCCCAACTGAGTTTTCAAACTCCATTTTCATACCTTAGCCAAATTTTTGTCAAGTTTTTCAAAAGCTTTTACTCCGTGACATACCAGATCCGGTCAGGACTCGTGGGCCGGGTTTGGGGTGTTAGAAAACTGATTATTAATGTATGCTTATTTAGTATTTGATGGTGAATGATTCAATGAGTAATGAGTCACTAGTTGTTAATGATTTTATTTGTGAAGTGTTACTAAATGTCTTGATATTTGACTAGGGATACGGCTTTATTTTCTATAGTATGAGTTGGTATACTATATTTAAGTGGTAACATGTATAAAAGTGCATTTGATGAGTGTTGAGGTCGGGTAATACCTCGTAACCCTATTCCGGCGATGGATAAGGGCTAGGGGTGTTACAATTTTGCATTATGGTTGAAAGTCTAGGGACTTGCCATGATAGAGTTCGTGTTGGTTGCTGAATTTTTATGGAAGAAAATGAATGATAGGATGATGGGAAACAACTTTTGTGAAATGTGTTGTCATGAAAACACCTAATTAGGACTAAAATGCAAAAGTTAAAAATTGTTCATTAAGGCATGAAATAGTTGGAATTGTGGATAGTTGTAAGAGGATTAAATGATCAGCTAGGCTTGTTTAATATGAAAATGTGATGAAAATTTATTTACGAGCCTAGGGGCAAAATCATAATTTTGCCAAAGTATAGGGGCAAAATGGTCATTTTTGCCTAAGCGAATATTAAGTTGTTATGTGATCATTAAGTGACTAAACGAGTAAATTTCATTGTTCTAGATCAAAGAAATCGAGATTCGGACCTAGAACGAAAGAAAAGAGAAATGTGGGCAAAAAGTCCTTTTTGGCCTTTTCGTCATCGAGGTAAGTTCGTATGCAAACCTTGCAAGTACGTACGGGTTATTTAATATTCCAATGTTGTATGGAATGTATAATTATGCAATGAATGTATTAAATAAGTGTTGATGAGTTGTTAAGAGATTTGGAATCTAAGAATAGTAAGAAATGCAAATATTATGAAAAGACGATAGTTAAGGTTCTGTGTAAGACCATATTGAAATATGGCCTCGATGAGAGATTTTGAATAGGACCATGTTGGGAACATGGCATCGATAGGTTAACTCGTGTATGATGCCAATGTAATGTTATGTGTACGAGACTTAAGGGAGTTATTTAACGATTTTAGTGACTCAATAAGTATTTGAGAATTGAGAATGAATGTATTGTACATGAGAGGTGCAGGAATGCATTAGAACTGAATTGAAGTGGATTTGGTATTTGATGAACCCATAGTGGGTGATATGTGCAGGATGCACTTTAGTTGCATAAGTTATAATTATTGTTGCATTGTGTGAATGCGAACAATTATAGGAGAAAGCTAAGTAAGAATGGTAGTGTGCAAAGAAGTTTCGGGTAAACACTTGAAATAGATAAATGCAGGTGGATAACTATTCAAGAATGTATAATACCGGTGGGCTGTGTGCATTACCGCCTGATTAATTAGAAATTGATGGGCTGCATGCAATACCATCAATTATATTACTATCGGTGGGCTGTGTGCATTACCACCTGATTAATTAGAAATCGATGGGTTATGTGCGATACCATCGCTTATAATTGATTGGTGAGCTAAGTGTGAAATCACCCTAAGTATAATTGATTGGTGGGCTGTGTGCGATACCACCCTATAAGAGATTCAATGGTGGGCTAAGTGCATAACCATCGGGAGATTAGTAATATGAGTGGCTTATTGAAAATGCTTGACATGTAGTTTTATATGATCTTATGACGATCAGTGCAGGAATGTATGCTAATTAAAATAGCATTTGGCTTGTGGCATAGTAAGAATATGGTAAGAGATAGAATGAGTAAGCTTTAAGGATGATGGAGTAGGTAACTATGAGTTCATGAGAAAAGTTCATCATAATAACTTGAAATCATGTATATTCAAGGAATGTCAGTGTTTATTAGTGTATGCAGACGAACTTACTAAGCTTTATTGGTTACTCCTTTTCTTTTCCCATCTCTTATAGGATATTTTGGCTAGCTCGGGTTGGAGGCCGCAGGAGATGTTTTTACACTATCGAATAAATGCTTGGTATGGTGTTCCAAGTCCTTATGAGTCATGGCATGTATAGGGATTCTTTTAGAATTGACTAAGTTCTAAATGATGTAGCCAAATTGTGTTGGCCTAAAAGAACTTAGAGTTTTGGTTGTGTATAGCCCTAGATGATGGCTTAAGTTGTTGTAATTGTATTAGAAGTAGTTCTCCCTATTGTATAGGATGAAGACTTTATTTCTCTTATGATTAAGTGTCTATAATTTATGTAACACCCCAAACTCGGTCAACACACCATGACTGAATCTGGCATGCCACATGGTGATAACCTTTTAAAAGCAAAATTTTGTCGGATAATTTTCTTAGAAAACCCGTTTTGTAGTACGAAAAATTTAGAAATCCTTGCTTGAAATCGATGTATTGTTGCAAGTTTTTAGAAAACATTTGAGTTATCTTTGTTATCATAATTTAAGTGGTGTTACCTGATGGCAATGCTTTTAAGAAAACGAAGGAGTTATAGTTTTGAAGACATTGCTTTTTACCGGTTAACTTAACAAAACCATATATTCAACATAGTCAAAATAATAGCAAATAATAAAGAAAAACCCAAAATAAAACTTAGCGGCCTTATTACAAAACCCAAAACCAAAATTTAAAGAAAATTAATAAAATTGAAATAGTAACTAAAAGAAATTGTAATCCAACGAACATGAATGGCCGCCTCGAGTCCTCCCGGCTCCATCTCCGTAATCTATTCATCTGCAAAATATAAGGGAAGGGGTGAGTCACCAAGACTCAGTGTATAAATCCCCAACCCGATAGTGCATTCACATACACAAGCTATCAGTAAAACATGCAAATCATGCAAATCATGCAACCCACAACCTAACCATCCAATCTCCTTTAACTACCCCGTGTGGTCAAAACCACTGGTGGTCAAAACCACTGGTGATCGTAGTCACAAATATATCGGTGTGGTCAAAACCACTAATGACCGAAGTCACAAATCAAGTGATGGGGCCAACCCATCGTGTGGTCAAAACCACTGATGACAATCCCGTAATTAATCTCGTGGGGCCAACCCACTGTGGTACCAAACCACTGGGACGAGTAGCAAATCGATATGTGGTCAAAACCACTGGGACTTAGTCACAACTTATAATATCAAGACGGGGCCAACCCGTCGTGTGGTCAAAACCACTGGTGACAGTCCAAAATAAATCATCCCCCTCCTCTCATCAAACCCATCATCATGTTCATAACATACATGCCATAGTATCGAATGATTATGCAAATAACATATAACATAGCATCAACAGATCATAACGATGTATACTAAAAGTCACATAACAGGGGACTTACTCGGTTTCTAAGCTCATGTCCACAAAGCATACTCACTGATTCAATAGTTATAACGGTAACACAATAAGCATATTATACTAAATAGGAGTGTGTAAGCGTTACACACCTGGTTACTAACGTAATCACTAAATCCCGAAGATTTGGTCTACTGCACTAGATACCCTTTGCCCCCACATTCGGCCAACACTTAGGTTATTACCAAAAGCCATTCGGCTATACCAATAAACCCCGAAGGGTGTGATAACGCATAACTAACACAATCCTTACCTTTCTGCCTTATGAATGCTAATCCCAACACAAGATATGCGAGACTGATCCTCCCCCTACAATTGACCAATCATCAACTTTAAATCTCAATAGCCTTCGACTTTTGAACGATTAAGAAACGGTTATTAAGATGTTAAAGCCTTACCTAGATCGGCCACCAAATCCCTGAGATTCGACTACACACCTTCCTACAATCGGTTTAAACATTCCATTAGAGTTCTAAAGGCCATTTGGCCAAAACATAAATCTCGAAACCAAAAGGATTATCGCCTCCTTACCTTGAAGACTGATTCAGCTTCTAAACACCAAAGATCGGCACCCCCTATTGGTGTTAGGAGTTTCGGCTACCACGTAGAACAAGAATAATGTTTAATGCAGATCTTTAACAGAGGATCAAAATAGAAAAGAAGCCACTTACCAACGGATTCGGCTCTTCAAAGTGGATTAGAACGCGCGAGAAGAGAAGAGAATGAGACTAAGGGTATTCGGCCAATCACTTACCCTCCTCAAATCCGATTAGAAAAGAAACCAAGGATGATCTATGCTTGATTGATATTCGGCAATGGTAGAGAGCAAACAAATAGATCCAGCTAAAAAGAAAAGATGAGGAGAAGAGAATAGATTCGGCCTTTGATCAAAAATGGGAGAAAAGAAGTGAAACAAGTTTTGGCTTCTAACAAAACTTGTAAAATTGGTTCGGCCAATAACAATAGTTGCCGAAAAAGAGAGAAGAGAAAAGCACTTTGGTGTTTTGGTTTTGACACCTCTCCAAAAAGAAAAGAAAACCCCCTAGGCTAGCCAAAAATACACTCCCCCTTGACTAAGGAGAGTGACCTACCCCTAAATCCCAAACCGATCACACCTCCTCTCCTACAGTTTAAAATTTGGCCAACTCCTCAAGGCTCTCCCATCCACTTATTCAAATCCGTTTAACTCTTTCTAACCTTATCTCCTAGAGTCCATCCTGAGCACTTCTCCTCCTAGCTTGTGGCGTGAAAAAGAAATAGCAAAAAAGGGATTTTTGTAGCTCGAACCCAAGAACTCCTTCCCTGTGGCGTCACCTCCCTTGTGACTTAAGTGGCGCCTCCTTGCCACTTTACCAAGACACTGCTTGTGTCTAAAATTCCCAATAATATTCCTTTAACCCCTAATTCTTCTAGTTCCTTCTTCTTAAGTGCTAAAACAAAATTTTTAGCCATGACCCGAAACTAACCCAAGGTCATGCCTAGACCCCAAAACATATCAAACCACACAACATACTTACCAACACATGCAACCATATGCAAAATGTAGAGACCCCATTTTAAGGATGTTACAGTTCTACCCCCCTTAAAAATAATTTTGGCCTCGAAATTACCTGATCAGAAGAGTTGAGGGTATTGCTGCCTCATCACATCCTCTGGTTCCCACGTAGCCTCCTCCGTACCATGGTTCTGCCATAACACTTTCACCAAGGGTACTGACTTCCTACGCAGAACTTTGACATCCCAATCTAAGATATGTACCGGCTCCTCCTCGAAAGACAAGTCCGAGCTTACCTCAATCTCTGCAACCGGCACAACGTGTGATGGATCTGATCGATAGCACCTAAGCATCAAAACATGGAAGACATCGTGAATTTTACTTAACTCTTCTGGTAGCTCGAGCTGATAAGCTACCGGTCCTACTCGCTTCAACACCGTGTACGGCCCGATAAACCTAGGGCTTAGCTTCCCTTTCCGTCCAAATCTCAACACTTTCTTCCATGGCGATACTTTCAGAAAAACTTATCACCTACTGCATACTCTATATCTCTTCATTTAAGATCGGTGTAAGATTTTTGCCTATCCGATGCTTCCTTAAGACAAGCCCGAATCTCCTTAACCTTATCCTTAGTTTCTGTCACCAACTCTAGACCCAAAGCATGCCGTTCACCCAATTCTGTCCAACAAGTAGGAGTACGACACTTCCATCCATCCAGTGCCTCGTATGGTGCCATCTGGATACTCGCTTGATAATTATTGTTATAAGCAAATTCTGCTAATGGTAGATATTCCTTCCAACTACCACTGAAATCCAGAACACAGCCCCTTAGCATATCCTCCAGAATCTGAATTACCCTTTAGGCATCCATTAGATCTTTGGTGAAAAGTCAGTCTTTGAAATCCAACCTCATACCCATAGCGATGTAAAGCTCTCCAGAACCTTGACGTGAACCTAGGATCCCTATCCGAGATGATTGACACTAGCACTCTATGCAACCTTATAATCTCGGTGACATACAACTTGGCTAACTTCTGGAGCGAATAATCAACCCTCACTGGTATGAAGTGAGCTGATTTGGTCAGGCGGTCCACAATTACCCAAACCGAGTCTGAGTCCACAATTTCTGAGTCTTTTTGGGCGTAAGGGTAGCCACTAATAAAGTCCATGGTAATCCTTTCCCACTTCCACCGAGGAATCTTCATCGATGAAGTAAACTGACGGTGATGTTCAACCTTGACTACCGACACGTCAGACACTTACCCACAAACTCAGTCACTTCCGACTTGACCACAGCCACCGAATCGCTTTCGTAAATCCCGGTACATCTTGCTACCTCCTAGATACATAGCGTATGGGCTGCTATGTGCATCCTGAAGAATCCTCTGCCTTAACTCGATATCCTTCGACATACAAACTTTTCCTTGGAAACACAGTACTCCATCACTGGACAAGCTGTACTCCTCTAAACCACTATTCTGTACTTGCAACTTCTGAGCCCTCAAACCCTCATCCCTTAACTATTTTTCTTTAATCTGCTCCACCTAAGTCGGCTTCACTCACAATTCTGCCAGCAAACTCCCATTGTCATACAGACTAAGGTGAGCAAACATCGCTCGCAAGTCTGCTACCACCTTATGGCTCAACGCATCAGCTACTACGTTAGCCTTGCCCGGATGATATTCAATCAAGCAGTCGTAGTCCTTTAACAGTTCAATCCATCTCCGTTGTCTCAAGTTCAAATCCTTCTGAGTCAAAAGATACTTTAGACTCTTGTGATCTGTGTAGACTATCGACTTCTCTCCGTACAAATAGTGTCTCCAAATTTTCAGGGTGAAAACTACTGTAGCCAACTCCAGATCATGTGTCAGATAGTTAACCTTATGCGGTCTCAGCTTTTGAGATGCATACGCCACTACTTTCCCTTCCTGCATCAGCACACATCCCAAGCCAGTGTGTGATGCATCATAATGAACCATGAATACCTTTCACGCCTCAGTGTACTGCAGTCAAGCTTAGTCAAAATCTTCCTCAACCTGTCAAAACTTTCATGTTGTTTCTCTGACCATACAAATGGAACTCCTTTCCTCAATAGCTTAGCCAACGGTGCCACGATCAGTGAAAATCCTTCCACAAATATCGGTAATACCCTGTCAGACCGAGAAAACTCTAAATTTTGCAATTGACCTTGGCAGTTTCCAATCCAACACCGCCTCAATCTTGCGAGGGTCCATTCTAATCCCATCAGCGGACACTACGTGACCCAAGAAAGTTACTTCCCTAAGCCAGAATTTGCACTTACTGCACTTGGCAAATAGCTACTTCTCCCTCAAAATTTGGTACCACCCGCAAATGTGTATCATTATCCTCCTCAGTCTTTGAGTACACTAATATGTCGTCTATGAATACTACGATAAATTGGTCCAATCTTCTTTGGAGCACCCGATTCATCAAGTCCATGAATCTTTTAGGTGCATTGGTTAACCCGAACGGCATCACCAAAACTCTTAATGCCCATACCGAGTAGGGAATGCCATCTTATGAACATCAACCTCTTTCACTTTGAGTTGATGGTACCCCGACCTGAGATCTATCTTAGAGAAAACCGATGCACCCTTAAGTTGATCAAACAAGTCGTCAATCCTGGGCAATGGATACTTGTTTTTGATCGTCAAATTGTTCATTGGCGGTAATCTATACACATCCGCATCGCAGTCCTTCTTCTTGACAAAAGCACGGCACTCCCCAAAGAGATATACTCGGTCGGATGAAACCTCGGTCCAACAACTCCTGAATTTGGGCCTTCAACTCCACCAATTCCTTTGGCGCCATCCTATATGGGGCTATAGACACTGGCCTAGTTTCGGGTAACAGGTCTATCCTGAATTCCACTTCCCGATCCAGAGGCAGACCCGGAAGTTCTCTAGGGAATACGTCAATGAATTCCTTCACTGTTTAGACATTTCCCACTGCTGATTCATTGGCCTCCAAGGCATACACCCGAACCAGAAATGCCTCACAACCCTTCCTGACCATTCTCTCCGCCTTCAGTGCAGAGACCACATTGGATAAGTAATCTCTCCTATTCCCTATCATCACCACCTCTTCACCTTCCATAGTCCTCAACACCATGCGCTTGGCCGTGCAATCCAAACCGGCCTGGTACTTCACCAGCCAATCCATCCTGAGAATTAGATCGAATTCTCGAAACGGTAGTTCCATCAAATCTGCTAAGAACACGACCTCTTGAAGTTCTAGAGGTACATCCCTATATAGTTTGCTTACTTCTACAGAGTGACCTAAAGGGCTTATCACAGTCATCTTCCTAGAAGTAATCTCAGACTCTAAGTTCATAGTTTCCACTATGCTACTGGCTATGTACGAGTGTGTCGAACCCACATCTATTAAAGCATTATAAGGAAATTCGAAGATTAAGAACATACCGGTTATGGCGTCCGGTGCGTCACCCTCCTCTTGATGCCTCGCTGCGTAGACTAATCCAGGCTGTCTAGCCTCTGTACCACCTGCACCTCTGCCCGGATGCTCCACGGCCTCTACTAGAGGCATTATCTCCCCTAGCAGCACCACGGCCCCTCTGTGGCTGCTGACCATCACTCTATTTTGAGTACGATTCTGATCCCCATACTGCAATCTAGTTGACCGCTGTGGACAATCCCTCACTCGGTGCTCCATCGGCCTACACTCAAAACATCCTCTATTTCCAGTCCAGCATTCTCCCGTGTGAGACTTTCCACACCGAGCACATCGTGGTGGCCACTGAGTATTATTAGTAGTAGGCCTAGCAGCTTGATTCGGCCCACTATATCTACCCCATTTCTGCGATTCCCGCTAGACCCAGATGATTGAGCATTCCTTTTATTCCATCCCCCATCCGATTTTGTCTAACCGATTGTTTCACTTCCTCAGCAACTTTGGCCTTTTCTACTAAGACCATAAATTCTCTCTCTCTTGTAGAGTAATCAGCAACCTCAGATCATCCCTTAATCCATCCTCAAATCGGCGCGATCGGTCATGCTCGTTCTTATGATGCCCAAGCGTATCGGCTCAACCTTAAGAATTTTGCCTCATACTCCAATACGGACTTATTCCCCTAAACCAGCCTCAGAAACGCCTTCCCCTACGCATCAATATAACTGGTCCCGACATACTTCTTCTGATATGCTGCCTTGAAATAATCCCAAGTGAGATCATCAGCTGAAACACCATCTTGAACCGTGAGCCACCAATGGTATGACTCATCTCGGAGAAGCGACACTACTCCTTTTAGCTTCTCCTCAGCCGTCAGGTCCAAGTCATCCATGATTCGTTTCGTCGCTTCCAACCAATACTCAGCCGTATTAGGTGCCACACCAGATACTCCTTGGAATACCTCAGTTCCATTGGTTCGGAGTCGCTCAGATACGGGTTTTTGAGCTCCCGTACCCCTACCTACTCTAGCCACTCTTTTCAAGACACCGCATGACATCGCTGCGACATCGCATCCTCCCGTTTTATCTTGATACTCGACACCAGCAGTTGGTGTTGGTGGTATCTCATTCTTGGACTCTTGATCAGACCTAACGAGTTCTGATACGGTTATTCCACCTCTACCGCATCATCACACATTCTGACCACGTCTTTTAGTACTCATGTTTATAGTCGCGATTTATCTGTTTAAGAGATTTTTTATGAATTAGCTTCTATTTCACTGATTACCCACGAATAAGTTTTATGTAGAGAAATTTGGTAGTGGTTCTTTCGATCATCACACAGTTTTTATTTCAATTTCCTGCCCTCATTCCACGTGTAGGGGTATTCTCGTCATTTCACTACCCGGGGGTATTTTCGTAATTATCCTATCGGGGTATTTTAGTGATAAAACAGGGTTAATTTGAAAACCTTTACCAATCATAGATATTTCAAAAATTCCAGAGATCGGGGGTATTTTGGTAATTTCATAAACCAGGGGTATTTTTGTAATTTTCATAATCCAGGGGTATTTTCGTAAATTTATTTTAAAAAAATTGGTTCTAGGTGATTTTACAAAATAAGGGTATTTTGAAAATTTTCAATTCAAGGATACTTCGGTAATTCTCCATAATGAGGGCATTTTGGTAATTTTATAAGTCAGGGGTAATTTGGTCATTTTTCTAATCAGGGGTATTTTGATCATTTCTTAAATTAAGGTTACTGTGGCAATTTCAAAACCAAGGTTTAATTTTTAGAGTGTCTCAAAACAGGATGGATGGTCCCTTTCGGGGTTTAGTTATTAAGTTTAGCCTGTGAATAAGTCGTTTTAGCTAAGGTGAACCGTCACTACGCACAAGGTAGGATTCGGGTGAAGAGGAGGTGAGTTACTAGGACTGCTTAAATACCAGGTTCCCCCTGAATCCACTCCTAGACATGCGCACAACCCTTGCTACACCGTTAGCTCAGTGACGTACTCACAGGTTTTTTTAGTGGATCATTAAGTCTTATGCAATTTGTGTTGGAGTAAGCTATTCCTAAGTTTCAATAATTCCTATTCTACTAATCTACGATCTGAAATACCCTTTCCCCACATATAATTCACTAGCAGATTAGAAATACTTACAGGTGGATTGGTGTGGGAGACTCGGTGCCACTCTGTTCAACCCATGTACCTTTTCCACAAAACTTTTCAAAGTCAAATTTAAAACATTTTGGGCCTCGGGCCCACAGTGAACTTTGAACTTAGCTCGATACCAAAATTGTAACATCCCAAACGCGGTCAACACACCATGACCGAATCGGCATGCCACGGAGTGATAACCTTTTAAAAGCAAAATTTTGTCAGATAATTTTCTTAGAAAACCAGTTTTGTAGTATGAAAAATTTAGAAATCCTTGCTTGAAATCGACGTATTGTTGCAAGTTTTTAGAAAACATGAGTTATCTTTGTTATCATAATTTAAGTGGTGTTACCTGATGGCAACATTTTTAAGAAAACTAAGGAGTTATAGTTTTGAAGACATTGCTTTTTACCGGTTAACTTAACAAAACCATATATTCAACATAGTCAAAATAATAGCAAATAATAAAGAAAATCCCAAAATAAAACTTAGCGGCCTTATTACAAAACCCAAAACCAAAATTTAAAGAAAATTAATAAAATTGAAATAGTAACTAAAAGAAATCGTAATCCAACGAACATGCATGGCCGCCTCGAGTCCTTCCGGCTCTATCTCCGTAATCTATTCATCTGCAAAATATAAGGGAAGGGGTGAGTCACCAAGACTCAATGTATAAATCCCCAACCCGATAGTGCATTCACTTACACAAGCTATCAATATAAACATGCAAATCATGCAACCCACAACTTAACCATCCAAACTCCTTTAACTACCCCGTGTGGTCAAAACCACTGGTGGTCAAAACCATTAGTGACCGTAGTCTCAAATATATCGGTGTGGTCAAAACCACTGATGGCCGAAGTCATAAATCAAGTGATGGGGCTAACCCATCATGTGGTCAAAACCACTGATGACAATCCCGTAATTAATCTCGTGGGGCCAACCCACTATGGTACCAAACCACTGGGACGAGTCACAAATCGATATGTGGTCAAAACCACTGGTGGTCAAAACCACTGGGACATAGTCACAACTTATAATATCAAGATGGGGCCAACCCGTCATGTGGTCAAAACCACTGGTGACAGTCCCAAATAAACCATCCCCCTCCTCTCATCAAACCCATCATCATGTTCATAACATACATGCCATAGTATCAAATGATTATGCAAATAACATATAACATAGCATCAACAGATCATGACGATGTATACTAAAAGTCACATAACAGGGGACATACCCGGTTTCTAAGCTCATGTCCACAAAGCATACTCACTGATTCAATAGTTATAATGGTAACACAATAAGCATATTATACTAAATAGGAGTGTGTAAGCGTTACACACCTGGTTACTAACGTAATCACTAAATCTCGAAGATCCGGTCTACTGCACTAGATCCCCTTTGCCCCTACATTCAGCCAACACTTAGAAAAGCCATTTGGTTATACCAATAAATCCTGAAGGGTGTGATAACGCATAACTAACACAATCCTTACCTTTCTGCCTTACGAATGCTAATCCCAACACAAGATATGCAAGACTGATCCTTCTCCTACAATCGACCAATCATCAACTCAAAATCTCAATAGCCTTCGGCTTTTGAACGATTAAAAATGGTTATTAAGATGTTAAAGCCTTACCTAGATCGGCCACCAAATCCCGAAGATTCGGCTACACACCTTCCTACAATCGGTTTAAACATTTCATTAGAGTTCTAAAGGCCATTCGGCCAAAACATAAATCTTGAAACCAAAAGGGATTATCGCCTCCCTACCTTGATGACTAATTCGACTTCTAAACACTAAAGATCGGCACCCCCTATTGGTGTTAGGAGTTTCGGCTACCACGTAGAACAAGAATAATGTTTAATACAGATCTTTAACAGAGGATCAAAATAGAAAAGAAGCCACTTACCAACGGATTCGGCTCTTCAAAGTGGATTAGAACGCGCGAGAAGAGAAGAGAATGAGACTAAGGGTATTCGGCCAATCACTTACCCTCTTCTAATTTGATTAGAAAAGAAACCAAGGATGATCTATGCTTGATTGATATTTGACAATGGTAGAGAGCAAACAAATAGATTCGGCTAAAAAGAAAAAGATGAAGATAATAGAATAATTCGGCCTTTGATCAAAAATAGGAGAAAAGAAGTGAAACAAGTTTCGGCTTCTAACAAAACTTATGAAATTGGTTCGGCCAATAACAAGAGTTGTCGAAAAAGAGAGAAGAGAAAAGCACTTTGGTGTTTTGGTTTTGACACCTCTCCAAAAAGAAAAGAAAACCCCCTAGGCTAGCCGAAAATACACTCCTCCCTTGACTAAGGAGATTCGGCCTACCCCTAAATCCCAAACCGATCATACCTCATCTCCTATAGTTTAAAATTTGGCCAACTCCTCAAGGCTCTCCCATCCACTCCTTCAAATCCGTTTAACTCCTTCTATCCTTATCTCCTAGAGTCCATCCTAAGCACTCCTCCTCCTAGCTTGTGGCGTGAAAAAGAAATAGCAGAAAAGGGATTTCTATAGCTCGAACCCAAGCACTTCTTCCTGTGGTGTCACCTCCCTTGTGACTTAAGTGGCGCCTCCTTACCACTTTACCAAGACACTTCTTGTGTCTAAAACTCCTAATAATATTCCTTTAACCCCTAATTCTTCTAGCTCCTTCTTCTTAAGTGCTAAAATAAAATTTTTAGCCATGACCCGGAGCTAACCCAAGGTCATGTCTAAACCCCAAAACATATCAAACCACACAACATACTTACCAACACATGCTATCATATGCAAAATGCAAAGACCCCGCTTTAAGGATGTTACAATTTAAGAGTTAAATTGATGCAATATGGAGTTATGTGATGATTGTATGCATGTATGTATGTATGCATGCCAATGAGAGTGGCAAAAAGGCTTGGAAGATAGCCTCTAAGTGCCCACACGATTGGATATACGGGCGTGTGTCTAGACCGTGTGAACCTTACACCTTATTATTTCTAATTAGAATAAGCCACGGGCAAATCCCATAGCCGTGTGCATGAACCGTGTAATACACATGGTAGGGACATAGGCACATGCCCAGGCCGTGTAGATCAAGTCAGTAGCTCCTCACGATTAGGAGACACGGGTGTGTCCAGGCCATGCTCAATTAGTCAGTAACTCTCCGCGGACGGAAGACAGGCGTGCCCCCATTTCACATGGGCGTGCCCTAGCCGTGTGAGTTTTGGAAGAATATTGGGTTTTTAGGAATGTTGTGAGCACATGGGCAAGTGTGACTACACACGGGCGTGTGTGTCATTTAGCACGGGCGTGTACTCCCTGTCTAGATCAAAAGAAATTTTATAGACTGTAATATTTTCGATATGATCCTGAGAGTTCTCGTAGGTACGATTGAGATCTCATAGGTTGAGTGTGAAGTAGTTGAAGCGATTCAAAAAGAGTAGTCACGTTGAGCCTAAGTGGCGATCAGATAAATTGTTCCATAATGTCTCATGCCCGATTTCGAGGGATTATAAGTAAGGGGTGTTAGATGAATAGAAGTTGATGATATGTATGTGTTAATGTACGAAATGAGATAACCACAAGTTGAGAAATTTGAAAAGTGGAATGAAATGAAAGTTTATATGGTGATAAGCCCATCCATGTTTGTTTCGCATGAATATGATGTTATGTGCCCAACATATTTGATTAAGTGAAAACGATAAGTAAATTTACTCAAATTGACGGAATGTGTGTTTATGTACACTTGTTTGAATAAGATAATTGAAAAAGTTTGTGTAACATGATTATGTATGTTAATTAGCTTGAAGTGAATTATGTAATTGTGATGATATGATGTTGGTGATGAATGTTAAGCCATATGTGTGTACTTATGAGAGTCAAATTAGAGGCTTTACGACCTCACCCCCTTACCAGTGTTACTCTAAAATGAAAATTCACAAGAACCATGTGGAATAAGTCCATAAATGTGAAACTAAAGAGTTCAGTGGTGAAATAATTAGTAATGCATATTGAGATAAGAATAGTTTGGAAAGTGAAAAAAATTTTGGAAGGATATCAGAATGTTTTAAAGATTATACAGATTATGTAATGTCACGGATAAAGGAGAAGTTGGTCTCGGCTAATCGACTTATTCAGATATGATGTCTAAAGTATGTGTTTGCTAAAATTTTTCCCGAATTGATTTTTGTTAGTGAGTGGAATAATACGGGGTTCATGATGACATAATTAGTCAAAGAAATGATATTTGAGTAGTAAAGATGTCTGTGTGTGTGACAGTCACAGTTGAAATGAATATGATGATCTTTTCTAGGTATTGTATATATTCTTTTATCCTCAAAGATATGTGTGTGATTGTTCAGTTTCTAATAGACTTCTTATGTTGTGAGAAGCTAACTATGATGTTAGATGAAAGCCCTATTAGTCTGGTCAGTTTATGATTGATATTTCTTTATCTCTTCAGAATTCTATTCAAGTATGTTGGAATGAAGTCGATGGAAAAAATTTATGTGAGACTATTCTTATGTTTCTACTGATTATGATTTTGTTTTATATATACAAAAAATATATTATCTCTATTATGATGGAAGTCCTGTAATATCTCGGATTATGGCCTATGCATTAATTGCTTGATTAAATGAAATAGCATGCTTATGTGTGTTATGGATGTGCATTATGAATTTTGTGAACCTTAGTGCGTAGACAAATGCCTTAGAAAGTATTAGATTCTAAATCTAAAAGAGGAAGCTAAGCAGAAAGGCCTTAAAAAAATATTAGAGGAAACGTGACACACAAACGGGCTTGGAAAAGTGGCCCGGAGGTGCCACTTAAGGCCTCTGGCAATGACGCCATAAGCAGTAGTAGTGGGCCAAGGTTCAAGTCGCATAGGAAGCTAATTGAAGCTTTAATTTTTGCGGCAAAAGAAGTAGAGATGGACGGCATAGGGAGACTGAGGAAAGAGTTTAAGATGACGTCAAATTCTTTTGGAATTTTGGCTAAGGTAGGAGAATAAGTGTTGGCCGACCAAGGGACTCTGTAGGTGAGTATTTTCGGCTATGTAGAGGGGGATTAGGTGCCAAAATTGTTTGTTCATCTTTTAATCTCCATTGCCGAAATTTGTAGTCAAGAGAGTTCTCTCTTTTTCTTCTTTGACATTTGAAGTCGAATTCTCCTTAGTCACCTTTGCCAAAATTCTTCTACTCTTCTTCTATTCTTTTCCTTCCTCTCAACCCCAATTCCCTTGTATCCGAATATGCTTTTATGATTTAGAGGCTAGCCGAACCATTATAAGCATTCACCTCTTCTTTTTACAAGTTTTTCAAAAGTCGAAATATTCTTTGTGATACCCAAATGTTTCATCATCATTAGAAGTCATAGCCGAATATCAAGGGGCTCTTATTCTTTTTCTTCTGTCGCAAGTCTTAAAGCCGAATCTCTAAGGGGGGCTGTCGACTACTCTTTTCTGATCTTTCCTAGTCTTAATCGTGTTTGGTGGTAAGTATTTCTTCCTTAGCAATCGATTTCCTTTCTTTCTATTAGTGTGCTGAAATCATGGTGTTAGGCATTAAGGATGGTCGAATGTTATTTAAGCCATATTATGTGTCTTTGTTGAAGGTAGCCAACGATAGGAGCATCAAGAGGTGTTTTCGAGATTTTAGATTTACAAGGTAAGTGAATAGTTTAATCGGCCAAAGGTAAATTTGGTAGTTCAAATCTATTTCTTGTTTATTCAAAAGCTGGAAACTAATTATTTAGGTAATCTAGTGTTGGCAGATTGCTAGGGGGCAAGATCACGAAATTTTGAGATTTGAGAAGTACTCAAATCGGCAAGCAAGGTAAGAAGTTGGTTACATTAAGCCTTCGAGATTTGGTTTTTTTAGCTGAATGGCTTTTTACTAACATGTTAGGGTGGGCCGAATATAGGAATTAAATATCTAAAGTGATAGATCGAGTTTTCGGGATTTCAGTAAATTGCTAAGTAAATCAGGTGTGTACCCGCACTAAATCTTGATAGATTTACGGCTTTAATTTACTATATGTGTTAATATAAAACTGTAAGATTATGGCTAAGGTACCATGTAATGGTACGAAGTACTCAGATACGTTTTCCTACTCCTACTATGAGTATATTGTGATAAATATATGTTATGGCACATAAGTGCAGATATAAGAATGTGAATAAAGCATAAGGCATAATATTTGCATGTTTTGCATGACATGGGGCATATGGGTGATATGTAAAGGGGAAGTGAATTGGTGGTTTTATACCCCAATATAAGAATGTGGTGACTTATGTCACAATATATGAATGTGGTGACTTATGTATATATGAATGTGGACTATGCCACAAAATTATAAGGGCGATGAGCACACGTCATTTGTAACAAGCGCCTTGATGGTGTGTAGCGGATTGAGGTTGACTTAGTAGTCCCCACGGTGTGATGGTTGGTACGGGTGATGTGTAGCGGATGGTTATGTAGCTTAGGTTCTGGAATTGCATCATTCTATATAAATGCTATGTGAATATGTATTATGTGACATGCACGAATCATTTGAGACTTAGTGTTGATTGTACACATTGAGTCTATTTGACTCACCCTTGTGGGACTATTTTTCGGTGATGATCGGTGATGGACCTGTCGGCAGGAGCTCGGTGGTGGCCATGCAAAGCTCGAAACTATTTTCATTTTATTAGTTCTATTTAAGTTTTGAATTATTTGAGTTTTTATTTGATGTAATAAGGCCAAAGGATTAAATTGTTTATGCATGCTTTCAAACTTCTTAGTATGATACGATTATTATCTAATTAAAGTTAAAAGTAAATTTCTCTTAAATACTAGAGTTGAATGTATTAACATATAAACAACACGGTTTTTTTTTTTTTAATTTAAGCCCAACCAAAATCAACTGTTTTCAAAATCACATAAGTTTTTGGCAAAGCCCAAATAGAATTTGAAAGGTTTTTCTGTAGAAGCATACCAGATTCGATCAGGGCTTGTGGGCTGGGTTTGGGGTGTTTAAGTTTGGTATCAGAGCTCGATTCAAAACTCAGCCTTGAGGGCTTTTAGGGCCCAAAATGTTTTCTCTCTTTTGAAAGTGGATTTTTCTAAGAAATGAGCAGGTTTTCTAGCATAGCTTTGAGTCTCTACCAAGTCCACTAGGTAAGTACTCCTAATTCTTCTGTGATTTGTATTGGGAAGATATAGGGATGTAGAATAGTGGACTAGGAATTAAACCCTAGGACTAGGTTACCCCAACCATTACATAAAACTTTAATGCACAATTAAACAAACCTGTGACTAAGTCGCCGAGTTAAGGTGTGGCAACCCTTGTGCGCATGTTTAGGATTGATTTCATGGGAGCTTGGTATTTAAGCGGTCCTAGTGACTCACCTCCTACCCACTTGAATCCTACAGTGCGTAGTGATGGTTCACCCAACTAAGAGGACTCGACCACGTGCTAAACTCAATAATTAAAACCGAAAGGGACTAGCCACATTTTATGGAAACCCTAGTTCAAAAGTCAACAAACTACCTTTTGAATTGTGAAAATTAATATTTTGGAAAAACTTTCTAAGAATTTTTAATTTACAAATTACCCAAATACCCCTAGTGGTAAAAATTACTAAAATGCCCTTGGTTCTAAAATTTCCATATTACCCTTGATTTTAATAAAATTTCCCTACTTTGCAAGAGTATCCAAAAACTTTACAAAATATCAAGACACCCTGATTTGGAAAATTTATGAAATTACCCCTGATTTGCAAAATGACCAAATTACCCCTAACTTGTACAAATGAGCAAAATACCCTCAGAAAGGAAAACTACCGAAGTACCCTCAATCTAGAAATTTTTAAAAACACCCTTGTTTTGAAAAGTCACTAGGAATCATATTTTGTAAAAAAAAAAATTTTGAAAAGACCCTGGCTTAAAAAATTACAAAAATACCCCTTGTGTATAAAATTATCATTTCACCTTTGAAATTTTTTTGGCAAGTATTTAAATTTTGCAAAACATCAACAATCTCTATTTTGCAATATTTTCAAATACCCTAATTTGAAAATTACCAAAATACCCTTGTAGGACAAAATTACGGAAATACCCCTAGGTAGTGGAAAACAACAAACAACGATAACTACAACATTTCTCTGTAATGAACACAAGTTCATGTGTGTGACTAAATGAATGATGTGAGACTGTATGTGTATGAATTGAAAGAACTACTTCTTAAAACAATTAAACATAAAAATGTTCGTATTAAATCAGTGGAACAAAACTAATACATAAAATTCTTTAACCAAATAAACGCTAAGCCGAAGTATGAATTCAAGGGGACGTAGTCGTAATGTACGTGGCTGTGGAAGAGGCCGAATGACCGTGTCGAACACATTAGATCGGGTCAAGGATCGAGAATGAAATGCCACCACCACCACCAGCACCGATGTGGAATATCGAGGATCGGTGAGGGATGACGCAGTGTCACAGGCGATGCTGAGGGTTTTAGAAAGGGTGGCTGGAGCAGGTGGAGGCATGGGAGCTCGAAAGTTGGTACCTGAGCGACTCCAAGCCAACAGAGCTGAGGTGTTCCGTGGTATATCAGGTGTAGCACCCAATACCGCTAAGTATTGGTTGGAGGCGACTGAGTGAATTATGGATAAGCTCGACTTAACTGACGAGGAAAAGCTGAAAGGGTTGGTGTCGCTTCTTCGCGATGAGTCATATCAATGGTGGCTCATGGTGCGGGATGGTGCTACAACGGAGGAACTTACTTGGGAGTATGCCAAGGCGGCATACCAAAAGAAGTATGTTGGTACTCATTATATCGATGCTCAGAGGAAGGCATTTCTAGGGCTAGTTCAAGGGAACAAGTCCTAGCTGAGTACGAGGCTGAATTTCTAAGGCTGAGCCATTATGCTCGAGGCATAGTGTCAACTGAGCATGAGCGGTGTGTCCGTTTTGAGGATGGACTGAGGGATGACCTAAGATTATTAATATCCCCACAACAGGAGCGGGAATTTACTGTGTTAATGGAAAAGGCTAAGGTAGCCGAGGGTATCAAGGATTCTGTAAGGCAGAACACTGATCAAAATAGGCAAAAAAGAGGTTTTGGATTATCATGGCCATCTAGGAATGAGCAAAAGAGGCCTAGAGTTGATGGGCCGCGAGGTCAGCAAGCTGCTGCTATAGGGCAATATCGTACTTGTGATCAGTGTGGGAAAAAGCACTTGGGTGAGTATTGGAAAAAGACAGGAGGATGCTTCAAGTGTGGGTCCAAGGACCACATGATTAAGGATTGTCCCGAGAGAATCGAAGGGGGACGACCATTAGGTAAAGGATCAAATCAGGTTGAGAGAGGAGTACAGCAGCCACCACGAGGTCTTGGTACGGCTGGTAGAGGTAATAGTGCCGATAGAGGATGAGGAGCACCGGGCCGAGGTGTTGGTAACACGAAGGCCAGATAGCCGGGTCTAGTTTATGCAGTTCATCAGAGGGAAGACGGAGAAGCACCGGACGTCATAATCGGTACGTTCCTTATTTTTGGCAAACCTTATGCTGCTTTGATTGATGTGGGCTCGACCCATTCCTATGTTGCATGTAGAGTAGTTGAAACTCTAGGAATAGCCTTTGAACTATCTAGTAAGGAGATGACTGTAGTAAGCCCACTAGGTCAAACTATAGTAGTGAATAAGTTGTTTCGGAGAATATCTTTAGAGCTTCAAGGAACGGTATTTCCAACCGATTTAATAGAATTACCTTTTGGAGAATTTGATCTCATACTTGGCATGGACTGGCTAGTAGAGTATCGGGTTGTATTGGATTGTGCAACCAAACGAATGGATTTAAGGACCCCTGAGGATGAGGGGATAGTTATGATAGGCAAAAGGAGGAACTATTTGTCTAACGTAGTTTTGGCATTGAAGGCGGATAAGATGGTTCGGAAGGGGTGTGAGGCATTTTTGGCCTTCATTTGTGCTCTGGATAAAAACGAAAGGGGAGTTAATAGAGTTAGAACTGTAAGGGAGTTTGTGGATGTCTTTTCGGAGGAATTACCTGGAATACCCCTAGGCGGGAGGTGGAGTTTGGAATTGACTTACTATCAGGTACAGCTCCTATGTCCATTGCCCCATACAGAATGGCACCAAATGAGTTGGTTGAGCTTAAGGCTCAGATTCAGGAATTGCTTGACCGTGGTTTCATCTGACCCAGTGTGTCTCCATGGGGGGCACCGGTCTTGTTTGTGAAGAAGAAGGACGGGACTATGCGTATGTGCATAGATTATCGTCAGTTGAACAATATGACCATCAAGAACAGGTACCCGTTGCCAAGAATTGATGACTTGTTTGATCAGCTTAAGGGGTCGTAGTATTCTCGAAGATAGATCTAAGCTCTAGATATCATTAGCTTAAGGTGAAGGAGGCTGATATCTATAAGACGACTTTTCGAATAAGGTATGGGTATTACGAGTTCTTGGTAATACCGTTTGGTTTGACTAATGCCCCAGCCGTGTTTATGGACATGATGAACAGGGTTTTCCAACCCTATCTGGATCGGTTCGTTGTTGTGTTCATAGATGACATATTGGTGTATTCAAAGTCAGAGGAAGAGCATGATGAGCACCTCCGAATTGTGTTGCAAGCGTTGAGGGAGAAGAAGCTCTACGCCAAATTTAGCAAGTGTGAATTTTGGCTTAAGGAGGTGATGTTTCTAGGACATGTGGTATCTTCTGAAGGAATAAGGATCCTCAGAAGATTGAGGCAGTTTTGGATTGGAAACCCCCTAGGTCTGTGGCGGAAGTTTGGAGTTTCTTAGGATTGGCAGGCTATTATAGAAGGTTTGTAGAAGGGTTCTAGTCGATAGCCGCACCTTTAACAAAGTTATTAAGGAAGGAAGTGACTTTTATATGGACCAATAAGCAATAGGAGAGCTTCGAGAAGCTTAAGAAGGTTTTGACCGAAGCTCCAGTTTTGATTCAGCCGGAGGTGGGGAAAGATTTGTTGGTGTATTGTGACGCTTCCCATACGGGATTGGGATGCGTGTTAATGCAAGGTGGAAAAGTAGTCGCTTATGCATCTCGACAACTAAGGCTACACGAGGTTAACTACTCGATGCACGACTTGGAATTGGCGGTAGTGGTCTTTGCCCTTAAGGTGTAGAGGCACTATCTATATAAAGAGAAGTCGGCGATCTACACAGACCACAAAAGCCTTAAGTATCTGCCGACTCAGAAGGAGTTGAATCTGAGACAGCGAAGATGGGTGAAACTATTGAAGGATTATGATTGTTCCATAGAATACCACCCAGGCAAGGCGAATGTAGTGGTAGATGCCCTAAGTCAGAAGGTGGTGACGGATTTGAGGGCAATGTTTGCACATCTAAGCTTATATGACGATGGGAGTCTACTGGCAGAGTTGCAAGTCAAACCGACATGGTTGAATGAGGTGAAGGAAAGGCGGTTAATGGACAAAGATTTAAGTGTTTGCGAAAAACTGGAAAGTTGGACGATTATGGTACTTGGTGTTTCAAGGGTAAGGAGTTGGGAGAACATCAAATTTTAGGTAGCCCCAATGCTAGTTAGTATGCTGAGAGATATAAGGAACAATTTTGGTGGCCTAACCGGAGGAGGGAAGTGTTAGTATAATTCGAGATTGATACTCGATTGAAGGAAGCATCCGATAGTGGACACAAAGTAGTGCGGGTTGACTACTCCCTACAAAAGATCTCAAAGCGGAGATTGTAAGGAGATAGAATTTGATAGGGATCCAAGGTTCACATCTCGAGATCACAGTGCACCAAATTGGATTTAGCATGGCTTTTCACCCAAGTATCACCTTGAAAGAAGGTGATGAGATTTGGTCGATAAAAGAGGAAGCTAAGTGCCTCTAGTGGAATTTGGTTCATGGATGGACTCCTACGTGTTGGACGGAGTTGGGAGAACATCAAATTTTAGGTCGAGTTAGTAGCGAAATCGGAGGAGAATAGGAGCTCGATTGAAGGAAGCATCCGATAGGCGTAGATCTACGGAAGGAGATAGAATTTGATGTGAGAGATCAAGTGCCATGATGAATTGAAAAGAAAGCTAATGCACGGTTCATATTCCATGTTTCCATGCATACGGTTGGAATTGCCATCGATGAAGCGATCGGATCCATCTCCATGCGTAGATCCATCTCACATAGATTGAAGAGGTGGAGCTAAGGCCAGACCTGACCTACGAAGAGGAGCCGATTCAGATCTTGGAATGAGATGTGAAAGTGTTACGGAGGAAGTCAGTACCTTTAGTCAAAGTGTTATGGCGAAATCATGGATCGGAGGAAGCTTCGTGGGAGCCAAAAAAGCAATGAGACAATAATACCCCCACCTATTCTAGCCAGGTAATTTCTAGGATGAAATTATTTTAAGGGGGTAGAACTGTAATATCTCGGATTATGGCCTATGCATTAATTGCTTAATTAAATGAAATAGCATGCTTATGTGTATTGTGGATGTGCATTATGAATTTTGTGAACCTTAGTGCGTAGACAAATGCCTTAGAAAGTATTAGATTCTAAATCTAAAAGAGGAAGCTAAGCAGAAAGGCCTTAAAAGAAATATTAGAGGAAATGTGACACACAAATGTGCTCAGAAAAGTGGCCCGGAGGCGCCACTTAAGGCCTCTGGGAATGACGCCATAAGCAGGAGTAATAGGCCAAGGTTCGAGTCGCATAGGAAGCTAATTGAAGCTTTAATTTTTATGGCAAAATAAGTAGAGATGGACGGCATAAGGAGACTAAGGAAAGAGTTTAAGATGAGGTCAAATTCTTTTGGAATTTTGGCTAAGGTAGGAGAATAAGTGTTGGCCGGCCAAGGGACTCTGTAGGTGAGTATTTTCGGCTATGTAGATGGGGATTAGGTGCCAAAATTATTTGTTCATCTTTTAATCTCCATTGCCAAAATTTGTAGTCAAGAGAGTTCTCTCTTTTTCTTCTTTGACATTTGAAGCCGAATTCTTCCTAGTCACCTTTGCCAAAATTCTTCTACTCTTCTTCTATTCTTTTCCTTCCTCTCAACCCCAATTCCCATATAACTGAATATGCTTTTGTAATTTAGAGGCTAGCCGAACCATTATAAGCATTCACCTCTTCTTTTTACAAGTTTTTCAAAAGTCAAAATATTCTTTGTGATACCCGAATGTTTTATCATCATTAGAAGTCATAGCCAAATATCAAGGGGCCCTTATTCTTTTTCTTCTGTCGCAAGTCTTAAAGCCGAATCTCTAAGAGGGGCTGTCGACTACTCTTTTCTGATCTTTTCTAGTCTTAATCGTGTTTGGTGGTAAGTATTTCTTCCTTAGCAATCGATTTCCCATCTTTCTATTAGTGTGCCGAAATCATGGTGTTAGGCCTTAAGGATGGCCGAATGTTCTTTAAGCCATATTATGTGTCTCTGTTGAAGGTAGCCAACGATAGGAGCATCAAGAAGTATTTTTGGGATTTTAGATTCACAAGGTAAGTGAATATTTTAATCGGCCAAAGCTAAATTTGGTACTTCAAATCTATTTCTTGTTTATTCAAAAGCCAAAAACTAATTATTTAGGTAATCTAGTGTTGGCCGATTGCTAGCGGGCAAGAACACGAAATTTCGGGATTTGAGAAGTACTCAAATCGGCAAGCAATGTAAGAAGTTGGTTACATTCAGCCTTCGGGATTTGGTTTTTTTAGTCGAATGGCTTTTTACTAACATGTTAGGGTAGGCCGAATATAGGAATTAAAGATCTAAAGCGATAGATCGAGTTTTCGGGATTTCAATAAATTGCTAAGTAAATCAGGTGTGTACCCCGCACTAAATCTTGATAGATTTACGGCTTTAATTTACTATATGTGTTAATATAAAAGTGTAAGATTATGGCTAAGGTACCATGTAATGGTACGAAGTACTCAGGTACGTTTTCCTACTCCTACTATGAGTATATTGTGATAAATATCTGTTATGGCACATAAGTGCAGCTATAAGAATGTGAATAAAGCATAAGGCATAATATTTGCATGTTTTGCATGACATGGGGCATATGGGTGATATGTAAAGGGGAAGTGAATTGGTGGTTTTATACCCCAATATAAGAATGTGGTGACTTATGTCACAATATATGAATGTGGTGACTTATGTCACAATATATGAATGTGGTGACTTATGTCACGAATATATATCTGGTGGCTATGTCACAAAATTATAAGGGCGATGAGCACGTCGACAGTAGCGACTGCCTTCGATGGTGTGTAGCGGATGGAGGGTTGACTTAGTAGTCCCCACGGTGTGATGGTTGGTACGGGTGATGTGTAGCGGATGGTTATATAGGCTAGGGTTCGGGAATTGCATCATTCTACATAAATGCTATGTGAATATGCATTATGTGACATGCCTGAATCTATTTGAGACTTAGTGTTGATTGTACACATTGAGTCTGTTTGACTCACCCCTTGTGGGACTATTTTTCAGGTGATGATCAGTGATGGACCGGGTCGGTAGGAGCTCAGCGGTGGCCATGCAAAGCTCAGAAACTGTTTTCATTTTATTAGTTCTATTTAAGTTTTGAATTATTTCGGGTTTTTATTTGATGTAATAAGGCCAAATGATTAAATTGTTTATGCATGCTTTCAAACTTCTTAGTATGATACGATTATTATCTAATTAAAGTTAAAAGTAAATTTCTCTTAAATACTAGAGTTGAATGTATTAACATCTAAACAACACTATTTTTTTTAATTTAATCCCAACCCAAATCAACTGTTTTCAAAATCACATAAGTTTTTGGCAAAGCCCAAATAGATTTTGAAAGGTTTTCCTTTAGAAGCATACCAGATCCGGTCAGGGCTTGTAGGCCGGGTTTGGGGTGTTTCAAGTCCAGAGCCGGTAAGCATTGTTTTATGCTAGGTTTCTTTGAGGAATCATCAGGATCTCTATTATTTTCTTATGTGTTATGTTCTCGGACTTCCGGTATGGTATTGTATCTTGGATTTCTTTATCTCGATTTTCCTATAATTCTTATTCGAAGAATTATCGACCATAGCTCATCTTGAAATAGTGTTCTTCGACTTGTGATAACTATGTCTATTATGGTTGTATTTTTGGTTTGATCATATGAACATGGTGACCCAAGTATTTGGATTTCTCTAATTTTCGTGTAAGGAATTGACTTTGGCAATGGTATAAATGATGGAAGCACAAACTCAAATCGTATGATGGATTTCTTTCTCAGGTAAGTTGATTAAAGTCAATGCATTCAATCGAGATGTCTTTGCTTCTTTGAGCTAATGCGATTGTAAAGGCCTTTGATTAGAATGATAAGAGAATTTTGAAAGATTGTGTGCTTGAGATGTTTTAATGGCACAATGAAAGAAGTATTTTGAGATGTGTTATTCTATAGTTGAGATCGACTCAACTATTTTTATCGGAATGAGCTGATTTGTTGGGATGTGATTTGAGTTATATGTATTTAAGTATGTCCTCAGCTAAGAGAATGAATTTTGTGCATTCATGAGTGTATAGATGGGTAGTCTGAATGAAGAATTGATATTCTTGAAAGCATGATATAGAAAAATACCTATTAGATTTGTTTTAAATGGGTGATGTTATTCTGAATTAAAGTTGGTCTGTTAATAAAGTTATCCCAATTTTGAAAGTTTGAATGGTCTGGGCTTGCTAGCAAAGTTAAAGCAATTGAAGGTATTATTAGCGAAGCTCTGGTTTTGAGTTCAGCTGGAATTGAGTAATGAATTTATGATTTTTAGTGATGTACTAGTGAACGGATTAGAATGAGTTTTATTGCTAGAATATAAAGTGATGGTTCATGTTTTCAAACTGTTAATGTCACATTAAAAAGAATTGTTCGACTAGTGATTTAGATACGGTCACTATTATGTCTATAATGAGAATTTGATGAAATTGTTCGTTCAACGAAGATTTCCATATATTTCCTGAACTTAAAAGTTTAATGTATCTAAGGACATATAAAGATCTGAGTTTAAGATGTGTTGATGACTTGAGCTATTGAAAGATTGTGAGTAATTATTGATTGACCTGTGGGAAGGTAAGTGTAGTTATAGATGCTTGTATAGAAAATCCTCATTTATTTTGTGTGAGTTGGTTACTCAATTGATCTTATTTGATGATGGTCTAATTTTAGCTAAATAAAAAGCTAAAGTGATGTTTTCTTTGCAATTTTGAGAAACTCAAATTTGTGTTAGTGAGTGATAAGCTAAATGAGTACAGTGAGGATCGACTTTTGATTCTGAACTTTAGTTGGACCTGATTCATGTTATTATTATTTTGAAATATAATTTGTGCACCGAAGAATCTAGGGCTTATGCAGAAATTTTTATACGAAGTTCACAATAGTGGCTTGTCTGTTGATCCAAAAAGTAATAAAATAGGCAGTCATGTGAAGTTGATGTCCTGGTAATTGCGTATGTTACATGCTATTTTTGATCTTGTGTTCAAATGTTGATTTGTCAACAGGTAAAAGCTAAATTTCAAGAGTATTTAAGACTATTACAGTTAGTAATGATTCTAGAAAGAAAATGAGATGGAAACACTATAGATTTCGTATCTGAATTATCCTGATCTCTAAAAAGGAAGATGTTATCGGATTGTGATTGATCGCTCATTTATAGGTTTCTTGTTTAACAAACTAGTCAAGTAAGATGTTTCTTGGATTATTCGATTATGTGAAGTATCAGTCTCCATTATTTTAGATTGAGATCTGAGGGTTATGTCCCAAATATGGGAAAAGCTACAGGAAACTCTGAGCACGAAACTAAATTAAATTGTGATTATGACAAAAAGTTGAAACCAAATTCTTCTAGTAAGATTTTGCAGGGATGAAAATCCTAAAGGGGAGGAGAGTTGTAATAACCCAATTTTGGGCCTAGTCGGAACAGTGGTTTCAAGATCACAAATCCGATGTAAGAAATTTTTTTATTGTATTTTTATGGTATACAATTTCACGGAACAATTTTGTGAAAATTTCGTTCGAAAATTTCGACATTTGGGCACTCAATTTAGTCAAAAGGACTAAATTGTAAAAAGTGCAAAACTTGAGTTCTAGAAGCTAGAGATGTCAAATTGCTATGAAATTTTAAATTGGAGGTCCTTCAATGGTAATTAGACCATTGGTTAATTTGTTGGACAACAATGGACATGAAATAGGTGAAATAGAATATTTTTAAGCTAGGGGCATTTTGGTCATTAGTAATTAAAATGAATTAAAAACTAAATTAAAAGCCAATTTTTATCCATCTTCAAGCTATGGCCAAAATTACCATGAAGAAACCATGGCTAGGGTTTTTCAAGCTTTCAAGCTCGATTGTAAGTCTATTTTAGCCTCGTTTTTAATGATTTTTATGTTTTTGAAATCTTCGTAACAAGATCTATCTATTTCTACCACTAATTTGAGATATGGTTAAAGTCTAGGGTTTTGACCCATGATGAATATGTGTGTATTTTTGTGTTTAATGGTAGAAAATGCATGTTTATGGTTAGAGAAATGACTTTTACTAAGTGATTTTCGGTAAAAATGCCTAAAAGGACTAATTTGTAAAAGTTATGAAATTTATCATAAAAGTGTGAATTAGTGGAAATTGTGGGCTGTTGTAGTTATGAATATAACAACCCAGTTTAGACTAGTCGAAACAGTGGTTTTGAGACCACAAATCTGGGGTCAAAAATATATTTTAATATTATTTTTGATGTTTACAATATGTGATTGAGCATGTATGAAAATTTTGTGTGAAAATTTTATCATTTGTATGCTGAATTATGAAAAAGGACTTAATCGCATAAAATGCAAAAGTTGTGTGCTGATTGTTTAAGTGCTTATTTTGCATGGCTTTTTAAATGAGGAGTCCTTATGTGGTATTTAGACCTTTGGTAGTGGAAGTTGACATATATAGCCATTAAATGAATGAAATTATAATGTTTTAATTAAGGGTAAAATTGGAAATTGATTATTAATATTAATATAAATAAAAAAAGATAAAATAATGGCCATTTGTGTGTTCATCCACCGAAACCAAGAAAAGAAAAAAGGGTTTTTATGCTTTGTGATATTCAGCCATTGGAGAGCTTGATTAAGATATGGATTTTGATCGGTTTTTGATGATTTCTACATTTCTGTTATTGTTGCTTAGTGTTCTAGCTAGCCCATCCTTTAGTTTTAGAATTTGATGAAGATTTTGAGATGTACCATTGATGCATGCTTGAGCTTTGTGATTATTAGTGATGAAATATGAAAGATATGTGATAGATTAACATATTTTGTCTTTGAATTTTTGATGAATTTGATTAATTTGGGCTAAACTATGAAAAAGAAAAAATAGAGGACTAAATTGTGAAATAAAAGAAATATATGGGCTTGTATAAGCTAGGTGGAAATTTGGCTAAACATGTATAAGATGAAATTATATGTATTTGATGATTTTATGAAATAGGGACTTAAGTGCCGAAATATGAAAATATGAGGGCTATTTTGTAAATGCCCTAAATATTTTTGATTGGATTATATTGAATGAATTGGTGATTGAATGAGTTGAGTTCAATATTATATAGATCAAGAAAAGAGATATTTGGATCGAGATCGAGGCAAAGACAAAGTGCTCGATTAATTGACTAGTCTCGATATTTCTACATCCGAGGTAAGTTCTTGTATAATATGAATCGTTTAATTCATATTCATGTGTTATGAAATGAATGAGTATGTGGTTGATGAATTAGAAATGCTATATATTGTGAATTAGAGAAATGTGGCACTAAGTGTGCATAACTAGAATGGAGACAGAGGTGAATAGCACTGTGTGTGCAAAGTAAAGGAAGCTTCGACTATGTCGATTGGCATTGTGTGTAACATACGGAGTTAAATTCAATTTAAAATAAAGGCACTAAATGTACGATGATATTAAATCTTCGGCTAAGAAATTAGCACTAAGTGTGCGAGTAAATCGAATGATTACTGAAGGTTGATCAAAATGTGGTATTGAGCATTGAGTAGCAAGAATGATTGTTAACTAAGTGTTAGCAAAGGTATGTTCGGAACCTATGTGGTTGATGATATCATTTATGGAAAAATGGATAATTGTTTAAGCATATGGCTAAGGATGATGTTGTGAATTGTTGTGAATCTATCTAAGTGATGGTTTATTTTGTATATTGATATTGTATTATTGAGTTATATGTATTATACAACGAACTTACTAAGCTTTAAAGCTTACTGTGTGAAGTTATCTTTGTTTACAGTGTATTTAAAGCTAGCTCAGATCCAGGTATCATTAGTGACTCAATCACACTATCGGCTATCTATTTTGGTACTTTTGGAAGTTGTATATATTTGGTATATGGCATGTATAGGCTAGTGATTATGGCATGTTTTGAAGTGCTTAAGTCTTGCCATGTGCTTTGGCTTGGTAGTTTGATGTTTTGGCATATGTTTTGGACATGTGAAAAGAATGATTTATTAGTGTATATGTGTGTTCTATGAGAGTGATCATTATTTCATAAATTAGTAAGATGGAAATGGTATGTTTCATGATGAAATTAGTAAGGAATGAATGATGAATAGATTATGAGATTTGGGATGTGAAATTGATATTTTGGATGGACTTATTTGAGATGAATTTGAGTATGGAAATAATTGGTGTGGTTGATGATTATATGGTGCTTATATTGGTATGTTTTGGCTGCCATTTGAGGTATAAATGCATATGATTTGATGTTTGTATGTGATACCAAAGTGTGGATGGTAATTTGGCCTTGAAAATGGCCTATAATTACCCATACGGTTGAGCGCATGGGCGCGTGGCTCGACCTTGTCATTTAAGTTTGCAAATTGAAATATGTGGGCTCAAGACTTTACAATTTGAACACACAGGCGTGTGGTCATTGCGTGGTGCAAGTCTGTGTCGACCACGAGTGAGGCATACTGGCGTGTCTGTGGCCGTGTGGACAAGTTAGTATGTATGGCCTGTTTTGCCATGGCTTGGACACACGGGTGTGTCCGAGGCCATGTGAAGCACACGTAGCTTAGAAAAATGTTAAGTTCTAAAAAATTTTGTATGTGTTCGGTTTAGTCTCGATCCATTTTTAATGCATGTTTATGGTCTCATAAACCTCATTAAGGGACTACATGATTAGATTTTGATATGTTTAGATGATGATATACTTTGTGTTGTGAAATAGTTGTGAATATTCTGGATTGATCAGTAATGCCTCTTAACCCTAGACCGGCGATGGTTACGGGTTAGGGGTGTTACATTTTATTGGTATCAGAGCTACAGTTTAGTTTATTCTAGGACTAACGTAGTGCGTGTGAGTCTAGCAATACATGCTATATATATAATTGCGATAGTGTGATGAATCCTAATAGTTAAAAATGTGTTTTTATATAGAAAATGGATCTCGATCGAACAGTTGTTGATGATGTTATGACAGCAATGCGCCTGCTCCCGCTCAAGGGACAGCGCTAGCAGAATCTAGGTCGATAGCTAGTAGCCACGAGAGAGAGGCTAAGCAAGCCTTCTTCCAAATCATGAGTGAATAGTTTTGGAGTTCTTTCGAATGAATCAAGCTGCTTAACAACCTCCACCCCACAAGTGCCCGTAGTTCCACAAGTTTCAGATCCAATCTGATTGATTAAACCTGCTGTGGATAAAATCTGAAAGTACGGGGCTAAAGAGTTTAGAGCCACCATTGATGATGTTGTCGAGCGAGCTGAGTTTTGGCTTGAGAATACAAATCGAGTGTTTGATGAGATGTCAAATACCCCTGATGAATGCTTAAAATGTGCTATTTCATTGTTGAAAGATACGACATATAACTGGTGGAAAAAGTTGATATCCATGGTTCTAAGAGAGAGAACCACCTGGGATTTCTTTCAAGTTGAATTCCAGAAGAAATATATCAGTCAACGATTCATATATCAGAAACGTAAAGAATTCCTTTAGCTAAAATAGGGTCGTATGTCAGTTACTGAGTATAAACGAGAGTTTGTAAGATTGAGCTAATACGCGAGGGAATGTGTTTCGACTGAAGCTACTATGTGTAAACGTTTCATTGAAGGGCTGAATGAAGACATTAAATTGTTAATTGGAATACTTATTTGAATGAATTTGTAGTTTTAATTGAAAGAACAGAAAGTAGATTTCGAACCTAGAGATGAAAGAAAAAGATCAATGAATAAGTCGTATCAACATTCATCAATGAGATTCAAAGATGCAACTAATCATTCATATGTTTCATTTGGACATCCGAGTAAAGACCGAGTGAAACAGAATGCTAATTCTAAAACTCAAATTTCGATTGAATCGAGTGTTGATAGTGTTAGAAGTAACAAACCTGAATGTAGACAGTGTGGAAGACGTCAAACTGGAGAATGCTAGGGCAAGTATAATAATAGAGTTTGCTATAAATGTGGATCACGAGATCACTTTATTCAAGATTGTCTAGAGTTAGCCGAGAGAGACAATGTTCAGAATATGAGGCCGAGTAATACGCAGGCTAGGGGTAGGCCACCCAAAAACACTGGAAATGTGAGTGGAAGTCAGAGAGGGACAACCGATACAACTGTGAGATCCGAGGCAAGAGCACCTGCCTGAGCCTATGCTTTTCATGCTCGTGAAGAAGCGTTATCTCCAGAAGTCATAACTGGTACTTTTACTCTATTTGATACTGATGTGATTCCATTGATAGATCCAGGACCTACTCATTCATATGTGTGTGTGAATCTAGTATCTAATAAGACTCTGCCTGTTGAGTCTACTAAATTTGTAATTAGAGTATCGAACCCCTTAGGCAAGTGTGTTCTGGTTGATAAAGTGTGCAAGAAATGTCCATTGATATTTCGGGATATTTGTTTTTCATCTAATTTGATGCTACTACCATTCGAGAATTTGATATAGTTATGGGTATGGTTTGGCTAACCTTACATAATGCTATTGTGAATTGTAAATGGCGGAGTATTGATTTGAGAAGTCAGAACGGAGAGATAGTTCAAATTGAATCCAGGGATTTGAATGGGCCACCGGCTATTATATTATCGATGAAAGCCTTGAATTATATGAAAAAGGGGTTGTGAAACTTATCTTGCTTATATGATAGATACAAAAGTGACAGAAAAGAAAGTTGAATCTGTGCTTGTGGTTTGTGAATTTCCAGAAGTATTTCCTAAAGAACTACGGAGATTACCTCCGATATGAGAAGTTGAGTTTGGTATTGATTTAGTGCTGAGAATGACTCCTATCTCTGTAACACCCCAAACCAGGTCTATGCGTTAAGACGAGATTTGGTTTGTCACACAAATCGAACATCCATTTAATTCTCTAATGATTTAGGTAAAACAGTTCTACAAAACCTTTTGAAAGTGAAGTTTAGTAAAAATCAAGAATTTGATTTAAAATCGATGAATAAAGAAATACTAGTTTGAAATCTTATCATTTAGTATTTAATTGTTAAAAACCTTTAAGTAGTTTTTTTCAAAAAAAAAAAAGAGTTCAAAAGAATTTTGAAAACAAGAATATTTAAAGAATCTCATATGTTTTAAAACAAAATATTTAAGGAAACATTATTGAATTAACATTAGCCCATATTAAGTGTCTAAAACAAAATTAAATCCATCCACACATAAAAATCCATAAAATATTAATAAAGGCCTTATTACATCATACCCAAAATAGTAATTAAACAAAAATACTTAATAAAAGTTCATAGTTTATAAAACCCATGTCTGGAGTATGGCCTCCGTCAATTGCCATTACCTGAGATGGATAATTAAACAGAGTGAGTTACTCAGAACTCAGTGTATAACTCACTTACCACATTCATTGGACCAGATTATCAAGACATTATTTTGGGCTTGAGCCCATTTACGAATTTAACAATATAATAAATAAAGTGCATGTAAAATGAAATTCCTAACCAAACCTAATTTCCATCCGCTACACACCACCCGTACCAACCAACACACCTGTGGGGATCAAGTCAACCCACCCCAACAACACACCAATTGTAGGTATAAAGCCATTTTAAATAATATTATGGTGCACCACCGAACTAGATTGTGACAAAGTCACCGAACTAGAGGCATTAAGCCATTTAAAATATATTTGTGGCAAAGCCACCGAACTAGATTTTTTGCAACAGGCCTTTCTTCTCTTCATCAATTATCCCAACCCATGCAATCATGTATGCATAACAATATATATATCCATATGATAATTTAACAAAATCCCATAATACATGTGAGTCCAAAAATTCAAATTTTCATTTTGGCCTATAAGACAAAATAACATTTTAGCCCATTTAACGATCTAGCAAACTTTGGCCCATATATCGATCTAGCAGTTTTTCAGCCCATTTATTGATCCAGCAATTTTTCGACCCATTTATCGATCTAGCAGTTTTTTCGGCCCATTTATCACATGAGGCATAAAATTTACTATTTACCAATTAACTCATTGAGGGCATTTTCGTAAATTTTACGACTTTAACTATTTTCATGCATTTACACAAAAATGTTAATTATTACGCATTTTTGATTTTGCCATCTTTACGATTTTATCCCAACACTTACGGTATAGTATCTAACCCGAGATAAGTGTGAAGTTACACACCTGATTACTGTGAGAACTAGACTTTTCCGCTCATCGATACCTAAACGCATCACGATAAATTAGAACACTATTATTTATTTACAAATCGAATCTTAGAAATAACGATCTAGACTTTTACCCTCAAAATTTCAAACCACTTCGATTTACAGTTTCTCCCCGATTGTTGGTTCATTACTCGATGAAAATCCACGAACAAAAAAAGGTTCGGGAGTACGAATAACTTCAAACAACTGGTTCTCCTCGGATGAGGGTCCACAACCCGGTGGAAAATCTCAGATTCCTGAAACAGCCCTTTGCTTAAACTTAGGGGGAATAGCGGAACCACCCCTCTTCCGAACACTATTTATCACCCTTTTCGTCCCTATCTTGATTGTCTCCATTGACAAAAGATCATTAGTCCGACTAAATAATATATCAAAATTATGACTAACAGTTTTAAGGGTGAGATTGGCTTACCACAAATATCCTTGTTCCACAATATGAAAATCGAGCGATAACGTCTCCTAAAATGAAATCGATTAATAATCCATCTATATCAATATGACGAGTAATATGAGAGTCCTTAATAAACCCTTACCTTAACACCTTAAATTGATTCCAACGATTCACGACGCTCATGAACACTTGAGTTTCGACCCTCCACTATCACACTAAAATATAACGAAAGAAAACGTTTAATAGAATGAACGATGATTTCGATCAAAGAGATTATTCTTACCACAATTAAGATTCAGCCAAGACATCCCTTAAGCCAACATAAGAACCAAAAAGAAAGCTCTTACCTATTGCTTAAACGAGGGTTGAAAGAATAACCAACAAGACAATATAGTTGAATAGGAGATTCGGCTTTGAAGGAAAATTGGAGAAAATGGTATTAATACCATTCGACTATGAGAGAAAAATAATGAAGAAAGTGTTTGAATGATAAATAAAAAAAAATGAAGAAGAAGAGAGAATGGGAAGAAGGTGTTATAATTCAATTTTCAAATAGAAGAAAAGAGAATAAGGAAAGAGATAAATTTAGGAGCAAAATGCATTCGAAAATGGGAAAGGAGAAGGAAAAAGAATGGCTTTTTGTGTTGGTAGTTTTGGCACTAGGAGAAAGACACTAGAATGATTAGCAAAAATGACCAAATGGTCAAAAAGATGACCAAAAGAAATAAAGCAAATGTTTTTTTCTTCTACACCAATACATTCGGCCAAGGGAAGAAAAAGATGAATGGAGAAAAAGTGTCTTCAAACAAAACAAAAATGACCAAAAGAATTCTAAAAAGCTACCATCCTACCCCAAGCTAACCACCAAATTTCGACTCCCCCCTTTTGTCCATAGTGCCGTCCATATTCATGGTCAAAATCGCCATGAAAAAGTTTCCAAAACATCAACCTTGATTCAAGCCTTGCAATCCTCCATTTTTCAAAAGTTTGAGAAATCCTATCCCCAAAATTAAGTAATTTTATCCCTAATTCATGCTTGCCATAACCTTAAGTCTCATTACCATAAAAATTTAGTCCATCTTATCCATGAATGATGCTTGGCCGACACTTGGTAGGAAAAAGCAAAAAAAAAAAAAGCTCTCAATTTGCATGCTAGTAGATTCGAACCTCTCCCCTCAAGTCCAACTTATGGCGCCATCACCACTTTGCCAATTACTCATCTTATGCCATCTTTTATCACTTAATTAACTTAAACTTCAAGGTCACCTGATTCCTCTACAGTAAAGTACTATTTACTAAAATTTATTCTAATTCCAAGTAAACCCGAGCCTTCTCAAGACTATATTAAGCATGCAATAAAATCATACCCGAGCTAACACCAAAGACAAGCAACATATTGATACTCAAATTTTTAGGATGTTACAATCTCGATAGCTCCATATAGAATGGAGCCGATAGAATTGAAAGAGTTGAAATCTTAGTTACAAGAGTTGACAGATAGAGGATTTGCACGACCGAGTTTCTCGCTTTGGGGTGCTCCTGTGTTGTTTGTGAAAAAGAAATATGGCACTATGAGGATGTGTATTGACTATTGACAGTTCAACAAAGTGACAATAAAGAATAAATATCATCTACTGCGAATTGATGATTTATTTGATCAACTGAAATGAGCTACAGTGTTTTCTAAGATAGATTTGAAATCGGGTTACTATCAGCTACGAGTTAAAGAAGTAGATGTACTGAAGACTGCTTTCAGAATGAGGTATGGACATTATGAATTCTTAGTTATGCCTTTTGGACTAATGAATGCTCCTACAATGTTTATGGATTTGATGAATCTTGGATTGATTTCTCGTGGTGTTTATTGATGACATTCTTATTTATTCTTGTGATGAGACGCAACATGTCGAGCATTTGAGAATTGTGTTATAGACTCTGCGTGAGAAGCAAATGTGAGTTTTGGTTGTGTGAGGTTGGTTTTCTGGAACATATTGTATCAGCTATGGAATACAAGTTAATCCCAGGAAGATCTCAACTATTTTAAAATGGAAGCCTCCGAGAAATGTTTCTAAAGTCTATAGTTTTTTGGGACTAGCAGGATATTATAGGCAGTTTGTGAAAGGATTCTCGATGATTGCGATTCTGTTGACAAAATTTCTACAGAAAGATGTTAAAATCGAGTGGTCAAAAAAGTGATAGCAGAGTTTTTAACAGTTGAAAGCATTATTGACAGAGGCACCAGTGTCGGTCCAACCTGAATCGAGTAAAGAATTTATAGTTTATAGTGATACATTGTTGAATAATGTGGGCTGTGTGCTGATGCAAGAGGGTAAAGTTATAGCTTATGCTTCAAGACAGTTAAAGCAACATGAAAAGAATTACCCGACGCACGATCTTGAATTAGCCGCAATTGTATTTGCATTGAAGATCTGGCGTCATTACCTATTTGATGAGAAATGTCATATTTATACTGATCATAAGAGTTTGAAGTATTTGATGACTAAAAAAGAATTGAATTTGAGACAACGAATATGGTTAGAATTACTAAAAGACTATGAATTAGTGATTGATTATCATCCGGGTAAAGCTAATGTTATTGTTGATGCTTTGAGCCGAAAGTCTTTATTTGTTTTGTGAGCAATGAGTAATCAAATAGATTTGTGTGATGATGGTTTAGTTTTGGCTGAATTGAAAGTGAGGCCAATGTTTATACGTCAGATTTGTGATGCTCAGAAGAGTGATGATGAAATGATGGCAAAATGAGCTCAATGTGGTTTGAATTCTGATTCAGAATTTCAAGTGAATAATAATGATTGTTTGAGATTTAGAGATTAGATTCGTATTCCAAAAATTTAAAGTTGATTCAGTTGATTTTGAACGAAGCTCACAATAGTCGTTTGGTTATTCATCAAGGGTGTAAAAATATGTATAATGATCTGAAACAATTTTATTGGTGGCATGGTATAAAACGGGATATCTCAGAGTTTGTTTCGAGATGTTTAGTTTTTCAGCAAGTTAAGCTGAACATCAGGTTCCATCTGGTTTGTTACAACCAATTATGATTCCTGAGTGGAAATTGGAGAGAATCACGATGGACTTTGTGTTGGGATTGCATTTATCTCCAAGAAAGAAAGATGCAATCTGGGTGATAGTTGATAGATTGACGGAATTAGCTCATTTTGTTTTGGTGAAAATAGATTATTCACTTGATAAGTTAGCCGAATTGTATATTTCTGAGATTGTGAGATTGCACGGGGTGCCACTATCTATTGTATCTGATAGAGATTCGAGATTTACCTTACGATTGTGGAAGAAATTTCAAGAAGCTTTAGGTACAAAGTTGCATTTCAGTACTATATTTCATCCGCAAACGAATGGTCAATCTAAGCGGATCATTCAGATTTTTGAAGATATGTTGAGATGCTGTATTCTTGAGTTTGAAAGTATGTGGGAAAAACATTTTCCGTTGATTGAATTTGCGTACAATAATAGTTTTCAATTTAGGATCAAAATGGCACCATATGAGGGTCTTTACGATCATAAATGTAGAACTCCATTATATTGTATTGAGCTTAGCAAGAATAAGATTCACGGGGTTGATTTAATCAAAGAGACTGAGCAGAAAGTGAAAGTTATTCGTGATAGTTTGAAAGCACCCTCAGATCGTCAAAAATTTTACGTAGATTTGAAATAAAAATATATTGAATTTGAGATCGGTGATAAAGTGTTTTTGAAAGTGTCTCCGTGGAAGAAAATACTTCCATTTGGCCAAAAAGGGAAGTTGAGTCCGAGGTTCTTCGGGCCTCATGAGATCATTGAATGAATTGGGCCAGTTGCTTATATATTGTTATTGCCACCTAAGTTAGAGAAAATTCATAATGTGTTTCACGTATCGATGCTTTGACGATACAGATCTGATTCATCGCATTTGATTGCTCCTACTGAGGTTGAGATTCAATCAGATTTGTCGTATAATGAAGAATCGATTCGAGTTTTGGCATTTGAGATCAAAGAGTTGAGAAATAAGAAAATTTCTCTAGTGAAAGTGTTGTGGCACAAACGAGGAGATGAAGAGGCTACGTGGGAGCTTGAAGATGTTATGAGAGAGCAATATCCAAACCTATTCCCTGGTAAGATTTTCGGGGAAAAAAATCCCTAAGAAGGAAGAGTTGTAATAGCCTAGTTTAGACCTTAGTTGAAACTGTGATTTCGAGACTACAAATTTGAATTCAGAAAAATATTTTAATATTATTTTTGATGTTTACAATATATGACTGAGTATGTGTGAAAATTTTATCATTTGTGTACCGAATTATGAAAAGGGACTTAATCGCATAAAATGCAAAAGTTGTGTGTTGATTGTTTAAGTGCTTATTTGGCATGGCTTTTTAAATGAGGAGTCCTTATATGGTAATTAGACCTTTGACAGTGGAAGTTGACATATATAGCCATTAAATGAATGAAATTATAATGTTTTAATTAAGGGTGAATTTGGAAATTGATTATTAATGTTAATATAATTAAAACAAAGATAAAATAATGACCACCAAAAATAAGAAAAGAAAAAGGTGTTTTTAAGCTTTGTGATATTCGGCCATTGGAGAGCTTGATTAAGATATGGATTTTGATCGGTTTTTTATAATTTCTACGTTTTTGTGATCGTTGCTTAGTGTTCTAGCTAGCTCATGCTTTAATTCTAGATTTTGATGAATATTTTGAGATGTACCATTGATGAATGCTTGAGATTTGTGATAGTTGGTGATGAAATATGAAAGATATGATAGATTAACATATTTTGTCTTTGGATTTTTGATGAATTTGAGTAATTTGGGCTAAATTATGAAAATGAGAAATTAGAGGACTAAAATGTGAAATAAATGAAATACATGGGCTTTTATAAGCTAGGTGGGAACTTGGCTAAACATGTTTAAGATGAAATTATGTGTATTTGATGATTTTATGAAATAAGGACTTAAGTGTCGAAATGTGAAAATATGAGGGCTATTTTTTACAATACCCTAAATATGTGTGTTTGGATTAAATTGAATGAATTGGTGATTGAATGAGTTGAGTTTAATATTATATAGATCAAGAAAAGAGAGATTTGGATTGCGATCGAGGCAAAGATAAAGTGCTTGATTAATTGACTAGTCTCGGTGTTTCTACATCTGAGGTAAGTTCGTGTATAAAACGAATCATTTAATTCATATTCATGTATTATGAAATGAATGAGTATGTGGTAGATGAATTGGAAATGCAATATAATGTGAATTAGAGAAATATGGCACTAAGTGTGCGTAACTAGAATAGAGACAGAGGTGAATAGCACTGTGTGTGCGAAGTAAAGGAAGCTTCGGCTATATCGATTGGCACTGTGTGTAAGATACCGAGTTAAATTCTATTGAAAATAAAGGCACAAAGTGTGCGGTGATATTAAATCTTTGGCTAAGAAATTGGCACTAAGTGTGCGAGTAAATTGAATGATTACTGAAGGTTGATCGAAATGTGGTATTGAGCATTGACTAGCAAGAATGATTGTTAACTAAGTGTTGGCAAAGGTTTGTTCGGAACCTATGTGGTTGATGATATCATTTATGGACAAATAGATAATTGTGTTAGCATATGGCTAAGGATGATATTGTGAATTGTTGTGAATCTATCTAGGTGATGGTTTATTTTGTATATTGTTATTGTATTATTGAGTTATATGTATTATATAACAAACTTACTAAGCTTTAAAGCTTACTGTGTGAAGTTATCTTTTTTACAGTGTATTTAAAGCTAGGTCGGATCCTAGGATCATCAGTGACTCAAACACACTATCAACTATCTATTTTAGTACTTTTGGAAGTTGTATATATTTGGTATATGGCATGTATAGGCTAGTGATTATGGCATGTTTTGAAGTGTTTAAGTCTTTCCATGTGATTTGGCTTGGTAGTTTGATATTTTGGCATATGTTTTGGACATGTGAAAAGAATGATTTATTAGTGTATGTGTGTGTTCTATGAGAGTGATCATTATTTCATAAATTAGCAAGATGGAATTGGTATGTTTCATGATGAAATTAGTAAGGAATGAATGATGAATAGATTATGAGATTTGGTATGTGAAATTGATAGTTTGGATGGACTTATTTGAGATGAATTTGAGTATGGAAATAATTGGTGTGGTTGATTATTATTTGGTGCTTATATTGGTATGTTTTGGCTGCCATTTGAGGTATAAATGCATATGGTTTGATGTTTGTATGTGATCCCAAAGTGTGGATGGTAATTTGGCCCTGAAAATGGCCTATAATTGCACACACGGCCACACGCCCGTGTTATTTAAGTTTGCAAATTGAAATATGTCAGGCTCACACACGGGTGAGGCACACAGGTGTGTCTCCGGCCATGTGGTGCAAGTCTGTGTTGACCATGGGTGAGGCACATGGGCATGTCCTCGACCATGCAAACAAGTCAGTATGTATGCCTTATTTTTCCACGGCTTGGACACACGGGTGTGTCTGAGGCCGTGTGAAGCACACATCCTACTAGCACGGGCGTGTGACCCCTGTAGCTTAGAAAAAATGTTAAGTTTTAGAAAAATTTCGTATGTGTTCAGTTTAGTCTCGATCCCTTTTTAATGAATGTTTCTAGTCTCATAGACCTCATTAAGGGACTACATGATTATATTTTGATATGTTTAGATGATGATATACATTGTGTTGTAAAATGGTTGTGAATGTTCTGGATTGATCAGTAATGCCTCTTAACCCTAGACCGGCGACGGTTACGGGTTAGGGGTGTTACATTGGAAATGGTTCATCTAGGCTTAAAATATAAGAAAATTGCATAAAAATTATTTTACGAGCCTAGGGGTAAAAATGTAAATTTTTCAAAATGTGAATTTAGGCTAATTTGAGTAGCAGGATGAATAAATAAATTAAATATGTTGTTATAGATCAAGGAAAATGAGATTCGGACATAGAACAGGGAAAAAAAGAGTATGACGAATAAGTCATTTTCACCGATTGTGTTCAAAGGTAAGTTTGTATGTAAGTAATGCATCATTTTTAATTATGTTTTTATGTTTTGATATATTTTATGAGATGTGGCTAAATATTGAACGAAATTGAGAAAGTATCGAAATGTGAGAAATTTCCCGGTTGAACCTTAAGAATGGAATAGGATACAAGTGACATGTCACTAGGGACCTATGTGAAATATATGTGAAATTGTGACTAAGTGAATCCGGGTGCTAGTATTAAGTTTTACCAGGGGCTTGGTATACCGGCATATGTTGCGGATACCTGACAGCTTGTGTGAGCAGCACTGAGTAGTAACGAATGACCGACAGCTTGTGTTAGCAGACCCGTGAAAGTGAATAGCTCAACAACGAGCCTCTATGTGAAAAGTGATGTGAAGTAGCTTTGGCTACAAGTGTGGCACTTATGTGCAAACTTCCGTTGTATCCAATAATATTCCGATGTGTTCAACAGGAAAATGACTAAGTGTAATTGAATGTGATTATGTGATGAACAAGTGCATGTACATTGTACATATATTCATGAGCAATGTGCTCGATATGTGATCAAACTTTGGTAAGGTTGATGTGGAGTATCTGTTACAATGAATACTTGTAAATGGATGACTAGCTATTGGCATGGCTAACTATTGATATACTTTATTGTTATATGTGTGTAAATGAGAATTAATACAAAGAAAACATGAAAGAGTAAAATTAGCAATAAAACAATTTTGGACAGCATAAGTTGTGTGACTTTGAAAAATCACCAAAAATGGTGGAAATCAAATTAGAGGTTGAATAAGACATGAAATTTAAAATTATTGAGACTATTTTTGCATAAAAGAAACTGTGTATGCAAAATAATTTTATATTATGAGATATTTGAATCTTTTTGAGACAGGGTCAGAATAATTTCGAAATCCCCTGTTCCAAATTTGAAAATCACTATAAACTGTATAAAAATAATTATGGTTTATAACTTATATTTTTAAATTTCTTAATGAGTCTATCTTCAATAGAATCAAATGATAACATCATCCAAATCTTGTACGAAGAGATAATTAATTTTTAGTGAAGAATGGTCGAAACTATTGGACAGAAGAATAGGGGAGACTTCAATGAATAAATTGTACATATTGGCTAAACCAAAAATTTTGAAAATTTTATGGTAAAAAGACATGTGAGTCTAGTTTTAGAGAAAATTAGAGGATCTTAATTTTGAGTTCTTTATCTTGAGATATAAATAATTTAGTTACTGTGACTCGAGTAGACAGCTTGAGATGAACATGAATAAATAGTGGAACTATGTGCAATTATGATTGTATTATCTTGAGAACATATTGTGAAGATTTATAAAAGTCTATTAATAAATCACTTATTATTTACATACCTACTTACTAAGCTATAATGCTTACCCCCCTTCCTTTCCGCTTTCCTATAGTGTCACAGATGCTAGCTTGAGTTGGAGGTCGTCGAAGATTCTATCACACTAACAAGTTATTGATTGGTATTGTATCAATGATCTTCAAGTATTTTTAAGTCTATGGCATGTATAGGGACTTGGTCATTTGTGTACATGTTATTATGAGTTGGCCTAGAATATTGGCCTATGGTAGTTGAAGGTCATTGTTGTATAAGGCCATTTGATGCGGCCAATATTTGTTATGTTATAAGTCTATGATGAAGCATTACATGGATGTGCATGCTTGTTTGGGTTGGATGAGTGAATGTGTGATAATTATGTGTGGCAAATACTAAATGTGAATGGTTGAGTAAGTTATATGCTATGATTAGTTAAGTCTGTGTGTGGTTGTGCATGATGAATGTGATTTATAAATGGTGTGCGAATTCCATGATGTGGTTATTGGGATGACTAAAAAAATGCCATGTGTGTGTTGATAGACTTGGTATAAGTGTGCAAGAGTTTTTGGATGGAAAAAACGCTTGGTAAATGGCCTAACTTTCATCCACACGGATGGCCACACGGCCTAGCACACAGGCGTATGACTTGGCTGTGCGACCCTAAATGGTTGATGAAATCATAAACAGCGAGTTACACGAGTCGAGGACACGAGCATGTCCCAAGCCACACGGGTGTGTGGCCCTGTTTTATGGTAAAATTTTCTAAGTATTACAAAGTTCTCGGTTTAGTCCTGAACCACTCCCAATATATGTTTTGGGTCTTGTAGGCCTGTATAACAGACAATATGATTATGAATGAAAAGTTTTAAATTTGAATGTAAATTTGTGACTCGAAAATGATTGGTTATATGTTATTAAGTGTGGTAATGCCTCGTACCCTATTCTGGCGAAGGAGATGCGTAAGGGGTGTTACACCCTCTGACTTGTGCCACATGCCACATGCCTGTATGCTAGGCTGTGTGGTTAATTTAATTTTCATAATTTTTCATAAAATAGGTGCAGACTTCACACGGCCGAGCCACATGCCCGTGTTCAAGGCCTTGTAGCACACACGGCCAATACACATGCCCATATCTCTGCTCGTGTGCTCAATTCTGGACATTCTGTTTTACAACAATTAAGGTCCAGGGGACACACGGCTAAACTACATGCCCGTTAGGTAGAACATGTGTCACACACGGCCTAGACACACGCCTATGTATCTGCCCGTGTGGACAAAATAAGGCTATTTACCAAGCCATTGCCACTCCTTTAATGCACACACCTACATATCATAACATAGCACGAATTCAAGCTTATACATAGAACCAAATCATTTATAGCCAAGATATCAACACATCATTCACATGCAAACATCACAGAACTTATCAACTCAAATCATGTAAGTTTCCTCATTCATGAAAGGCATCATCATATGAATATACTTATACCAATATTTGCCAATTTCAAATGGCCTTATACAAAATGAACTTCTAACCAACATAAGCCAACACATTTGGCCAAATCAATTATGACATATAACAAAATGACCACGTCCCCTATACATGCCATAATTCAAAATGTTGAATTCATTGATACCAAAATAATTGTTGATAGTGTGTATGGATCTCCGATGATCTCCGAACCCACAAGGGACAAGAAAAGGGGAGTAAGCTATATAGCTTAGTAAGTTCCTATGCAAATAATAAGCATCCTAACCACACATTTGACATAAAAATTACATAATACAATTTATCATGGATGTAATAATAATCTTATGATAGTAACTTAGTCAATCACCACCTTACCAAGGGTTCATCACATATCGAGCTCATTACTTATGTAACACCCCAAACCAGGTCTATGCGTTAAAATGAGATTTGGTTTGTCACGTGATCGAACATCCATTTAATTCTCTAATGATTTAGGTAAAACAGTTCTACAAAACCTTTTGAAAGTGAAGTTTAGTAAAAATCAAGAATTTGATTTAAAATCGATGAATAAAGAAATAGCAGTTTGAAATCTTATCATTTAGTATTTAATTGTCAAAAACCTTTAAGTTGCTTTTTTTTTAAAGAGTTCAAAAAGAATTTTGAAAACAAGAATATTTAAAGAATCTCATATGTTTTAAAACAAAATATTTAAGGAAACATTATTGAATTAACATCAGCCCATATTAAGTGTCTAAAACAAAATTAAATCCATCCACACATAAAACTCCATAAAATATTAATAAGGGCCTTTTTACATCATACCCAAAATAGTAATTAAATAAAAATACTTAATAAAAGTTCAAAGTTTATAAAACCCATGTTCGAAGTATGGCCTCCACGAAGTCATCCTCGGCCCAAGCCTCCGTCGATCGCCATTACTTAAGATGGATAATTAAACAGAGTGAGTTACTCAGAACTCAGTGTATAACTCACTTACCACATTCGTTGGGCCAGATCATCAAGACATTATTTTGGGCTTGAGCCCATTTACGGATTTAACAATATAATAAATAAAATGCATGTAAAATGAAATCCCAACCAAACCTAATTTCCATCCGCTACACACCACCCATACCAACCAACACACCTGTGGGGATCAAGTCAACCCACCCCGCCAACACACCAATCGTAGGCATAAAGCCATTTTAAATAATATTGTGGTGTACCACCGAACCAGATTGTGACAAAGTCACCGAACTAGAGGCATTAAGCCATATAAAATATATTTGTGGCAGAGCCACCGAACTAAATGTTTGGCAACAGGCCTTTCTTCTCTTTGTCAATTATCCTAACCCATGCAATCATGTATGCATAACAATATATATATCCATATGATAATTTAACAAAAGCCCAAAATACATGTGAGTCCAAAAATTCAAATTTTCATTTTGGCCCATAAGACAAAATAGCATTTTAGCCCATTTAACGATCTAGCAAACTTTGGCCCATATATCGATCTAGTAGTTTTTCGGCCCATTTATCGATCTAGCAGTTTTTTGACCCATTTATCGATCTAGAAGATTTTCGGCCCATTTATCGATCTAGCGCCCATTTATCGATCTAGCGCTTTTTCGCCCATTTATCGATCTAGCGCTTTTTCGCCCATTTATCACATGAGGCATAAAATTTACTATTTACCAATTAACTCATTGAGGGCGTTTTCATAAATTTCACGACTTTAACTGCTTTCATGCATTTACACAAAAATGTTAATTATTTCACATTTTCCAATTTTGCCATCTTTACGATTTTATCCCAATACTTATGGTATAGTATCTAACCCGAGATAAATGTGAAGTTACACACCTGGTTACTATGAGAACTAGACTTTCCTGCTCATCGATACCTAAACGTATCACAATAAATTAGAACATTATTATTTATTTACAAATCGAATCTTAAAAATAATGATCTAGACTTTTACCCTCAGAATTTTGAACCACTTCTATTTGCAGTTTCTCCCCGATTGTTGGTTCGTTACCCAGTGAAAATCCACGAACAAACAAAGGTTCGGGAGTACGAACGACTTCAAACAACTGGTTCTCCTCGGATGAGGGTCCATAACCCGATGGAAAATCTCAGATTCCCGAAATAACCCTTTGCTTAAACTTAGGGGGAATAGTGGAACCACCCCTCTTCCGAACACTATTTATCGCCTTTTCATCCCTATCTTGATTGCCTCCATTGACAAAAGATCATTAGTCCGACTAAATAATATATCGAAATTATGACTAATGGTTTTAAGGGTGAGATTGGCTTACCATAAATATCCTTGTTCCACAATATGAAAATCGAGCGATAACGTCCCCTAAAATGAAATCGATTAACAATCCATCTTTATCAATCTGACGAGTAATATGAGAGTCCTTAATAAACCCTTACCTTAACACCTTAAATCGATTCCAACGATTCACGACGCTCACGAACACTTGAGTTTCACCCTCCACTATCACACTAGAATATAACGAAAGAAAAACATTTAATAGAATGAACGATGATTAAGATCAAAGAGATTCTTCTTACCACCATTAAGATTCAGCCAAGACATCCCTTAAGCCAACATAAGAACCAAAAAGAAAGCTCTTACCTATTGCTAAAACGAGGGTTGAAAGAATAACAAACAAGACAATATAGATGAATAGGAGATTCAGCTTTGAAGGAAAATTGGAGAAAATGGCATTAATACCATTCGACCATGAGAGAAAAATAATGAAGAAAGTGTTTGAATGATAAAAAAAAATGAAGAAGAAGAGAGAATGGGAAGAAGGTGTTATATTTCGGTTTTCAAAGAGAAGAAAAGAGAATGAGGAAAGATATGAATTTAGGAGCAAAAATGCATTCAAAAATGGGAAAGGAGAAGGAAAAAGAATGGCTTTTTGTGTTGGTAGTTTCGGCACTAGGAGAAAGACACAAGAATGATTAGCAAAAATAACCAAATGGTGAAAAATATGACCAAAAGAAATAAAGTAAATGTTGTTTTCTTCTACACCAATACATTCGGCCAAGGGAAGGAAAAGATGAATGGAGAAAAAGTGTCTTCAAACAAAACAAAAATGACCAAAAGAATTCTAACAAGCTACCATCCTACCCCAAGCTAACCACCAAATTTAGGCTCCCCCCTTTTGTCCATAATGCCGTCCATATTCATGGTCAAAATGGACATGAAAAAGTTTCCAAAACATCAACCTTGATTCAAGCCTCGCAATCCTCCATTTTCCAAAAGTTTGAGAAATCCTATCCCCAAAATAAGCAATTCTATCCCTAATTCATGCTTGACATAACCTTAAGTCTCATTACCATAAAAATTTAGTCCATGTTATCCATGAATGATGCTTGGCCGACACTTGCTAAGAAAAAGCAAAAATAAAAGCTCCCAATTTGCATGCTAGGAGATTCAAACCTCTCCCCTCAAGTCCAACTTATGGCGCCATCACCACTTTGCCAATTACTCATCTTATGCCATCTTTTATCACTTAATTAACTTAAACTTCAAGGTCACCGATTCCTCTACAAGAAAGTACTCTTTACTAAAATTTATTCTAATTCCAAGTAAACCCGAGCCTTCTCAAGACTATATTAAGCACACAATAAAATCATACCTGAGCTAACACCAAAGACAAGCAACATATTGATACTCAAATTTTTAGGATGTTACAATTCTACCCCTTAAAAGAAAATTTTGTCCTCGAAATTTATCTGATTAGAAGATGTGAAGATATTGTTGCCGAATTGCATCCTCAGGCTTCCACGTATCTTCCTCCGCTCCGTGATTATGCCATAAAACCTTGACCAATGGCACAGTCTTCTTTCTTAGCACCTTAACATCTTGATCTAAGATTTCTACTGGTTCTTCCTCGAAAGATAAGTCAGATCTCAACTCCACTTCTTCTACAGGTACTATGTGAGACGGATCCGATCTATAACGCCTTAGCGTGGAAACATGGAAAACATTATGAATTTGACTTAACTCCGGAGGTAATTCAATCTGATAGGCACTGGACCAACACGTTTCATCACACGATATGGTCCAATGAACCTAGGGCTCAACTTGCCCTTCCTTCCATATTGAAAATATTTTTCCAAGGTGAGACCTTCAGAAAGACCTGATCCCCCACAGCAAACTCGATATCTTTACGCTTCAGATCTGCATACTACTTTTGTCTATCTGAAGCTTCCTTTAACCGTGCTGGAATAACTTTTACCTTTTCTTCCGTCTCAGATATCAATTCAGGACCCAACATCTGCCGTTCACCCAATTCAGTCCAACAAGTAGGAGTACAACACCTATGACCATACAATGCCTCGTAGGGTGCCATCTGAATGCTAGACTGATAGCTATTGTTATACACAAACTCTGCTAATGGTAGAAAATCCTCCCAACTACCTCTAAAGTCGATTACACAACCCCTTAACATGTCTTCCAATATCTGAATTATTCTTTCCGACTGACCATCTGACTGAGGATGAAAAGTCGTACTAAAGTTTAACTTTGTTCCCAAAGCTTCATGCAGAGATTTCCAAAATCGTGATGTAAACCTAGGATCCCATCGATATAATGAACCTTTGGTACCCCATGCAACCTCATGATTTTAGATACATACTGACTTAGCCAACTTCGTAATGAGTAATCCGTACGAATTGGTAGAAAATAAGCAGTCTTCGTCAATCGATCAACTACTACCCAAACGGAATTTTTCTTAGTAGGTGTTAAAGGCAACCCACTAATAAAATCCATTGTTATCCGCCCCCATTTCCAAAGGGGAATCTTTACCGGTTGTAATAAACCTGACGGCAATTGATGCTCTGCCTTCACTTGTTGACAAGTCAAACATTTTCCTACAAACTCAGAAATCTCAATACATCTTATTTCCTCCGGGGTGCATAGCATAAGGGCTACTATGCACCTCCCGTAGAAGTATTTGTCTCAAATCTAAGTCATTGGGCATACAAATTCTTTCATAAAAACAAAGCACTCCATCAATGTTTATACCAAAATTCCCTATTTCACCACTTTCAACTTGCCGAAATAAGGGTCCCAACTTTTCATCTGATATCTGCTTTTCATTGATTTGATCTAACCACAGAGGCTTCACCTGAAGTTCCGCTAACAGACTACCATCCTCATACAAACTCAAATGAGCAAACATTGGTCTCAAATCAGATACCACCTTACGACTTAACGCGTCTGCTACCACGTTAGCCTTTCTAGGATGATACTCGATTGAGAAATCATAATCCTTTAACAGCTCCACCCATCTTTTTTGTCTCAAGTTTAACTCCTTCTGAGTAAGAAGATACTTAAGACTCTTGTGATCCATATAGATGATAGACTTCTCACCGTAGAGATAGTGCCTCCAAATCTTTAAAGCAAACACTACCGCAGCTAACTCCAAGTCATGAGTAGGGTAGTTTACTTTGTGCGGTCTCAACTGATGAGAAGCATAAGCCATCACTTTTCCATTTTGCATCAGCGCACAACCTAAATCCGTGTGTGACGCATCATAGTAGACGATAAATTCTTTTCCAGCCTCAGGTTGAATCAAAACTGGTGCTTCCGTCAAAATCTTCTTCAATTTCTCGAAACTCTCTTGTTGTTTTTCAGTCCATATATACGGTACTCCCTTTCGCAACAGCTTAGTTAAGGGTGCAACAATCAGTGAAAAACCCTCAACAAAGCGTCTATAATAACCAGCCAAACCCAAGAAACTCCGAATCTCGACTCATCGACTTGGTGGTTTCCAATCGATCTGACCTCAATCTTCCAAGGATCCACCTTTATTCCTTCACCGATACCACATGACCCAAGAAAGTCACTTCCTTGACCAAAATTCACATTCTTGAACTTGGTATAAAGTTGCTTATCTCGAAGTAACTGCAATACTATACGCAAATGTGAGTCATGTTCCTCTTCATTCCTCGAATATACCAAAATGTCATCTATGAACACTACCATAAACCGGTCTAAATATGGTTGAAAGACCCGGTTCATCATGTCCATAAATGCAGCTGGTGCATTGGTCAACCCAAACGGCATCACCAAAAACTCATAATGTCCATAATGAGTTCGGAATGCCATCTTATGAATATCTTCTTCTTTCACCTTGAGTTGGTGATAACCTGATCTCAAATCAATTTTGGAGAAAACCGAAGCTCCTTTCAATTGATCAAACAGGTCATCAATTCTCGGTAAAGGATACCTATTCTTGATCGCCAATTTATTCAACTCCCTGTAATCAATGCATATACGCATCAACCCATCTTTTTTCTTAACGAACAAAATCGGTGCTCCCTACGGAGACACGCTCGGATCGAATAAATTTGCGATCCAATAATTCTTGAATTTGAGCTTTAAGCTCCGCCAACTCTTTTGGTGCCATTCTATAAGGAGGAATGGACACTGGAGCTGTTTCGGGCAAAAGCTCAATACCAAATTCTACTTCTCGATCTGGAGGTATACCAGGAAGCTTTTTGGGAAATACATCTGGAAATTCCTTCACCGTTCTCACTTCTTCGACTAGTAACTCCTTGGCATCCAAAGCACTAATAAAAGCTAAGAATGCTCCATACCCTTTCGCACCAACTTTTCTGCCTTTAATGCAGATACCACATTTGCCAAATAATTCCTTCGTTCGCCTATCATTACTACTTCCTTATCATCCGAAGTCCTTATTGACATCTATTTTTCAGCACAATCCAAATGCATCCGGTGCTTAACCAACCAATCCATGCCCAGAATGAGATCGAACTCGTCGAAAGGCAATTCCATAAAATTTGCTAGAAATTTTTTCTTTGGATTTCTAAGGGCACGTCTCTAAACAGTTTATTTATAATTACTGGCTGTCCTAAATGACTAATTACCGTCATCTCACTATCGATAATTTTAGATTCTAGATTCAGGTTTCCAGTTATGGCATTAGCAACATACGAGTGGGTAGAACCAATATCTATCAAAGTTGTAATAGGCACATCAAAAATGAAGAACGTACCAGTTATCACATCAGGTGCATTGCCATCCTCGCAGCGTCTAACTGCATAGACCAATCCTGGCTATCTTATATCTGCATTACCTCTAGAACCATTGCCTCGACCCAGTGAACCTTCCACGTCTAGCCCCATTACCACCAAGACCCGGTCCACGGCCTGTCGGTGGCTGTTGAGTACCTCTGGCCGATTGTAAATCAGGATTACGAGCTTTCTGAGTCGTATCCAACCGTCGAGGGCAATTCTTATATTGATGATCCATTGAACCACATTTATAACAAGCACCAATTTTCCTCCAACACTCTCCGGAATGTCGTTTCCCACATTCAGCACAGTCTCGACTCTGATTAATAGCCCTAGGTGCTCTACCTTATGCTGGCTCATCACTCCGAGGCCTCTTCTGAAACCATTTTGAAGAACCCGAATATTTTATATCTCTCTTGCCTCTGACTCTTTCCTGGTTCTGACATTCTGAGCTCTTAGCCTATTCGGCTATCTTGGCTTTCTCCACAAGCGTGGAAAAAGTTCTCACTTGTTGTGGGTCGATCAGTACCCACAACTCATCATTCAGCCCATCCTCAAAGCGTACACAGTGCTCATGATCCGTTAGCACTATTGTCCGAGCATAGCGACTCAAGCGTAAAAACATAGCCTCATACACTGCCACCGTCTTATTTCCCTGAACTAGATTCAGAAATTCTTTGCTCCGGGCATCCACATAACTTGTTCCTACATATTTCCCTTGAAAGGCAACTTTGAAGAAATCCCAAGTAACTAATGCGCTTCAGTGCCTTCTCGGATAGTAAGCCACCATTGATATGCCACGTCCCTTAACAAAGACACCGCTCCCCTTAGTTTCTGTTCTACAGTGCACTCTAGGTCGTCCATAATTCACTCCACCGCCTCAAGCCAATATTCAAAAACATTTGGAGCTACACTTAAAACACCTCTGAAAACCTCAGCACCACTTGATTTCAATCACTTCGATATTGACCCACGAGCTGCTGGCCCAGCTCTAGTTCTAGCGACCCTTTCAAGGACTCGCAACATTGCTCGTGTCAAAGCATTATTTTCTCTCCTATTCTCTTGTGAATCATTTTTCAACGCTGGTGATGCCGGTGCATCCATTTCTGGAAAATGTCCCGATTCCTCGGACACAGCTCTAGCACCTCGGCCTCTACCACAGCCACGTCTACCATGTCCGCGTCCTCTGACGCTCATACTGACTAACTCGTTTTAATCTGATTATGAATTTTATGAATTAGAAAATTGTTTCAGTGTTTATTAACGATATTTTATGAGATTCAAGAGATAAAGTTGTTTTTCGTAAACACATCCTATAGTCTCGATCTCTACGATTTTCAACATCTAAAACTAGAAGTTCTAGAGTGTTCCTATGATCATATCATCATAATAATCATTCAGTAATGAATACTTACTTGACTTGGTGCCAAATGCTTGTGGTGCCATACTAACTTTAAAACATAATTAAAAATAATTTCAAACGAAAGTTATTTATTGAACCCAACCACAGTCGAGTTTTGAAACTAGCTCTGATACCATTAAATGTAACACCCCAAACCAATTCTATGCATTAAAATGAGATTTGGTTTGTCACACAGATCGAACATCCATTTAATTCTCTACTGATTTAGGTAAAATAGATCTACACAACCTTTTTGAAAGTGAAGTTTAGTAAAAATCAAGAATTTGATTTAAAATCGATGAATAAAGAAATACTAGTTTGAAATCTTAACATTTAGTATTTAATTGTCAAAAACCTTTAAGTAGTTTTTTTTAAAAGAGTTCAAAAAGATTTTTGAAAACAAGAATATTTAAAGAATCTCATATGTTTTAAAACAAAATAATTAAGGAAACATTATTGAACTAACATCGCCCATATTAAGTGTCTAAAACAAAATTAAATCCATCCACACATAAAAATCCATAAAATATTAATAAAGGCCTTTTTACATCATACCCAAAATAGTAATTAAATAAAAATACTTAATAAAAGTTCATAGTTTATAAAACCCATGTTCAAGTATGGCCTCCACGAAGTCATCTCGCCCAAGCCTCCGTCAATTGCCATTACGAGATGGATAATTAAGCAGTGAGTTACTCGAACTCGATGTATAACTCACTTACCACATTCATTGGGCAGATCATCAAGACATTATTTTGGGCTTGAGCCCATTTACGGATTTAACAATATGATAAATAAAATGCATGTAAAATGAAATTCCCAACCAAATGTAATTTCCATCCGCTACACACCACCCGTACCAACCAACACACCTGTGGGGATCAAGCCAACCCACCCCACCAACACACCAATCGTAGGCATAAAGCCATTTTAAATAATATTGTGGTGCACCACCGAACTAGATTGTGACAAAGTCACCAAACTAGAGGCATTAAGCCATTTAAAAAAAATTGTGGCAGAGCCACCGAACTAGATGTTTGGCAACATGCCTTTCTTCTTTTTGTCAATTATCCCAACCCATGCAATCATGTATGCATAACAATATATATATATATATATATATATCCTTATGATAATTTAACAAAAGCCCATAATACATGTGAGTCCAAAAATTCAAATTTTCATTTTGGCCCATAAGACAAAATAGCATTTTAGCCTATTTAACGATCTAGCAAACTTTGGCCCATATATCGATCTAGCAGTTTTTCGGCCCATTTATCGATCTAGCAGTTTTTCGGCCCATTTATCACATGAGGCATAAAATTTACTATTTACCAATTAACTCATTGAGAGCATTTTAGTAAATTTCACGACTTTAACTATTTTCATGCATTTACACAAAAATGTTAATTATTATGCATTTTCTGATTTTGCCATCTTTACGATTTTATCCCAATACTTACGGTATAGTATCTAACCCGAGATAAGTGTGAAGTTACACACCTGGTTACTGTGAGAACTAGACTTTCCCGCTCATCGATACCTAAACGCATCATGATAAATTAGAACACTATTATTTATTTACAAATCGAATCTTAGAAATAACGATCTAGACCTTTACCCTCAGAATTTCAAACCACTTCTATTTACGATTTCTCCCCGATTGTTGGTTCGTTACCCGATGAAAATCCACGAACAAACAAAGGTTGAGGAGTACGAATGACTTCAAACAACTGGTTATCCTCGGATGAGGGTCCACAACCCAGTGGAAAATCTCAGATTCCCGAAATAGCCATTCGCTTAAACTTAGGGGGAATAGTGGAGCCACCCCTCTTCTAAACACTATTTACCGCCCTTTTTATCCCTATCTTGATTGTCTCCATTGACAAAAGATCATTAGTCTGACTAAATAATATATTGAAATTATGACTAACGGTTTTAAGGGTGAGATTGGCTTACCACAAATATCTTTGTTCTACAATATGAAAATCGAGCGATAACGTCCCCTAAAATGAAATCGATTAATAATCCATCTATATCAATATGACGAGTAATATGAGAGTCCTTAATAAACCCTTACCTTAACACCTTAAATCGATTTCAACGATTCACGACGCTCACGAACACTTGAGTTTCGGCCCTCCACTATCACACTATTACTTAAACGAGGGTTGAAAGAATAACCAACAAGACAATAGATCAAATAGGAGATTCAGATTTGAAGGAAAATTAGAGAAAATGGTATTAATACCATTCGGCCATGAGAGAAAAATAATGAAGAAAGTGTTTGAATGATAAAAAAATGAAGAAGATGAGAGAATGGGAATAAGGTGTTATAATTTGGTTTTCAAAGAGAAGAAAGGAGAATGAGGAAAAGATTAAATTAGGAGGAAAAATGCATTCGGAAATGGGAAAGGAGAAGGAAAAAGAATGGCTTTTTGTGTTGGTAGTTTCGACACTAGGAGAAAGACACTAGAATGATTAGCAAAAATGACCAAATGGTCAAAAAGATTACCAAAAGAAATAAAGTAAATGTTGTTTTCTTCTACACCAATACATTCGGCCAAGTGAAGGAAAAGATGAATGGAGAAAAAATGTCTTCAAACAAAACAAAAATGACCAAAAGAATTCTAACAAGCTACCATCCTACCCCAAGCTAACCACCAAATTTTGGCTCCCCCCTTTTGTCCATAATGCTGTCCATATTCATGGTCAAAATGGCCATGAAAAAGTTTCCAAAACATCAACCTTGATTCAAGCCTTGCAATCCTCCATTTTCCAAAAGTTTGAGAAATCCTATCCCCAAAATTAAGCAATTCTATCCCTAATTCATGCTTGCCATAACCTTAAGTCTCATTACCATAAAAATTTAGTCCATCTTATCCATGAATGATGCTTGGCTGACACTTGCTAGGAAAAAGCAAAAATAAAAGCTCCCAATTTGCATGCGAGGAGATTCGAGCCTCTCCCCTCAAGTCCAACTTATGGCCCCATCACCACTTTTCCAATTACTCATCTTATGCCATCTTTTATCACTTAATTAACTTAAACTTCAAGGTCACCTGATTCCTCTATAGTAAAGTACTCTTTACTAAAATTTATTCTAATTCCAAGTAAACCCGAGCCTTCTCAAGACTATATTAAGGACACAATAAAATCATACCCGAGCTAACACCAAAGACAAGCAACATATTGATACTCAAATTTTTAGGATGTTACAACTTATGAGTTTTTCGTACATACCTATACCAACTCATATCATAGCCATATCCTTTCACAACTTTAACATTCCCATTGAACACTCGAAATATTAATGGATACTCTAAAATCTTACACATAAGTGCCATATATGTAGCTAAAGCTACCTCATATCTCATAATACATATAGGCTTACTTTTGAGCTATTCACGGGCCTACTCACACAAGTTTTCAGTTAGGACGTAGCCACACAGTGCTGCTCACACAAGCTATCAGGTATCTTTAACACATGCCAAACTACCCAGCCACTAGTAGGACGTACAATACTAGCACTCGGATCACGTAGTCGCATATACACATGGGTTCCTAGTGACATGTCACTCGTATCCTATTCTATTCCTAAGGTTCAACTGGGATTTCTAATTTGTCTAATATGTCCAAAGATTCAATCACAATTTATACCATATCAAAGCATTTAAAACATAAATATAACAATGCATTATTTACTTATGAACTTACCTCGGTACAAAAACAGTTGAATAGGGCCTAATCATCAAACACTTTATTTTTCCCTCGACCTAGGTCCAAACATTTTTTTTCTTGATCTATAATAACAAAATTAACTCATTTAATATTTTCATCATTCAATTTACCCCAAAAAGCACATTATGGCCAAATTACAATTTTGTCCCTAAACTTGACATTTTACATTTTAGTCCCTAGGCTCGTAAAATGAAATATAGTCAATTTCATCAAAATATAAGCCTAGCCGAACCATTTTCATGCTCATACAACCCACATTTTTCATTAAATCACACTTCTACTACATATTTTACAACTTTTACAAATCGGTCCTTTTAGATAGTTTCATCAAAAATCACTTAGTAGATGTTGTTTTTCCAACATCAAACTTGCATAATCTACCATTAGAAATCAAAATACACAAAAATATAATATGGGTAAAATTTTATACTTTGATTTTCTTACATATTAGTCCTCAAAATAGATAAATTAGGTTACAAGGATCTCAAGAAACATAAAAATCATTAAAAATGGGGCTAGAACGAACTTACAATTGAACTTGAAAGATGGACAAACCCTAGCTATGGACTCCTCTTCAAATCTCGGCACTAAGGATATAACAGCCCGATTTTAGATAAATCAAAATAGTGGTTTGAAACCACAAATTCGATGTCAAAAAATTATTTTAATATAATTTTGATATTTATACCATGTTATTTGATATGTTTGAAAGTTTTGTGAGCTAATTTTATCGATTGAGTGCTTAATTTGATAAAAAGGACTAAATTGCGTAAAGTGTAAAACTTGAGTTCTATTAGCTAAAGGTGACTAATAGCTATAGAACCTTAAAGTGGAGGTCCTTATGTGGTAAATAGCCCATTAATATGTTAGTGGATGATCATGGCTTGTTAATTTTGAAATTTGTGATAATTTTTATGGTTAATTTTGGTATTTAGTAAATAAAGGTTAATTAAATAAAAACAAAAATTTTCTCATCTTCCCAAAAGTGTTCTTCACTGAAAATTGAAGTATAAAAATAACCTATTGATGGTTCTTCATTCGGCAAGCTTCTATTGTCCATTTACGTATGGTATTTGTCTTGTTTTTAATGATTTCGATGTTTTTGTAACCGTTGCAACTTAATCTAACTAACCCGTACCTTTAATTTTGAAACTGTTAAATATTTTGAGAGTTTCCATTGTTGAATCTATGTGTTCTTTGATGTTTAATGTTGAAATATGAAAGCTTGAGAATAGTTTTACATATTTTGTTAAGTGATTTTTGATGAAAATGCATAATAGGGATTAAATTGTGAAATGTGCAAATTGTGTGGATGAAATGTGAAATAAATGAAATTTTTGGATTGCTAGGGACCTATATATAATTCAGTCAAGCATAGGTTTTGTTGAATTGTGTGAATTTTGTGTATTTTTTAAATAGGGACTAAATTGATTAAATGCAAAAGTTTAGGGGTAATGTGTAAAAATGCCCAAATGTGTATCTTTTGATTAATTGAATGAGTAGATGAATAAATAAGTTAGTTTTGAATCCATATAAATCAAAAAAAGAAAGAATTCAGATTTAGATTTTGGGAAAAGCAAGGTTATCAAGTAGTCGACCTGATCCGTCAATTCTAAATACGAGGTAAGTTCGTAAGTGATGATTACATTATAAATGTATGTTAAAATGCTTTAATATTGCATAAATTTTTAAAATGGGATTATGGATAATGTATGAATTTTGAAAACAACTTTACGGATGCATTTGATAATAGAAACAAAAAGTGTGAAAGCCTAGTTGAGCCTTAAGAATTGCTTTGGATACTATTGACATGTTAGTAAGTGATACGTTGAGTTGAATTCGGGCCATGATATTAGCACTTCAAATGGATATTTTATCGATTTGGCTTTGGGCCATGCATATCGGATGATTTGGCTTTGAGCCATGATAATAGTTCTTCGGATAAGTTTCCTTGATTTGGCTACGGGCCATGGTATAAGTACTTATCGTACAAGAGTCATAAGTATTTGATTTCTATTCCGAATGGTTCAACGGGTAAATGAATGATGTGGTTGAGAAAAAGGTTAGTACGAGGCAATACAGGTACGTACAGAACCTACTCGGGTATTAAATAGTGAAAGTTCAATGAGTTTGTATTTGATTATGTTTTGAGACATGAGAAAGGTTTGTAGTTAATGTGTATATGGTTTTGTCATGTGTAATTGGTTGATTTGCATTTATTCGAAGAAATAAGTTATTCACATACGAGCTTACTAAGCTATGAAGCTTACTTCAAATTTGTGTTATTTTTTTTAGGTTTTATAGTGAATCAAGGCTAGCTCAGATCCGGGAGTCGTCGGGAACATCATCGCACTATCAAACATCTAAGTTAGTACATTTGAATTATACATTTATGGTCTATGGCATGTATAGGTTAGATGTGGTATTTTGGTTGTGATTATAGCCATGAGATATGGCTTGTAAAAGTATATGTTTTGGTTTGTATATATAGCCATGAGTAATGGCTTATTTTGGTATGATTTTAGATGTTGTGTTGGTTATTTATAGGGTAAGTTATGTATGTGTGAATTATGGTAAATGAACCATATTTTTTTATATTGTTTTGGCATGTATTTGGCTAATTAAATGGAAGTGATTCGAGAATTGGAATAGATGAAATTATAATGGTATGAGTTGTGCATTTGATTGATGATTTTGGCTGCCTAATTGTATGATGAAATGGTACCATTTTTCCTTGTGTAGGTACATTGAAGTTAGAGTGGAAAATTGGCCTCGGAAATGGCCTATTTTTGTCTACACAGGAAGAGACATGGGTGTGTGTCTCAGTTGTGTGTGACATACGGTCATGTTACACGACCGTGTGTCCTTTGGTGTTGAAATTGAATTGAAGGTAGTATTCTCCACACTGTCTCACACACTGGCGTGTGACTTGGCCGTGTTGCATAAGTCAGTATACCCTATCGGTTTGGCACGATGTGTGGCCACTTCGAAGGGCACACGGGCTAGACACACGAGCATGTGGTTGACCGTGTGACCCAAGTCGGTATGTATGCCCTATTTCTACTCGACCTGAGATACAGACGTGTTTGGAGTCATGTGAGGCACACGGTCTGTTCACATATGCGTGTGATCCCTGTATGGTTGAAATTTTTCTATGTTTCTAAAAATTTTTGTATGTTATCAGTTTAGTCCTAAACCATTTCTAAAGCATGTTTAAGGCATCATAGGCCGTTATAAGGGACAATGTAATTGAGTTGAATGATTTATGATAATGAATGCTTTATTTTTTATAAATATATGCTATATGTTGTGAACTGATTAGTAATACCTTGTAACCCTACTCTTGCGACGGATACGAGTATTACATTTTATTGGTATCAAAGTCAGGTTTAATCGATTCTAGGCCTAATGTAGCGTGTGTAAGAGTCTAACTATACATGCCATATATACTATGCGATAGTGTGATGATTCCTGATTGGTTAAATTGTGTTTTCTTATAGTAATGGATCCCTAATAAACCATAAAAGCAACATATTTTAGGCCCACATTTAGTATGCTTTTGGATGATTTAGCCCTTGTTTTATGTAAAAAAGGTGCTCTTAACCCTTTCTTTTCATGTTTTTACTCAGGAAAGCACCCGAGGACGAAAAGAACAAGAAACGGGGTTAAAACGGGCCAATTTGGGCCAAAGAGGAAATCGACATGGCCTAGACTTCAAGCCACACAACCGTGCCTCGATAATTAACTAAGACATGGCCATGCCACGATTTACACGGTCGTGCCCCAATCGATAGAATCGAGACACGGCCTGAAAATGATTTACATGGCCGTGCCCCTGCCGAGGGAGAGAGTAATTTCACTCGGATTTGGATACTTTGAAGCAAAGAAACACATTCCAAAGCCTAATCAAACACTGAGTAGGAAGTATACTTGAATTGGGACACTTAGAGGCCAAGTAAAGCATTCTAAAAGTCTATATAAACACCCTAAGTGTAACCTGAAAGGGGGCGTTAGACGGATGGGTTAGGCTAAAGAGCCGAAGCCAGTGCAGTTCAATTCAGGGAATTACTCGAAGATAGCCAGTGATCCATCTTAAGGAGCCGAAATTCTACTCAAGACGGTGGGTTTCTCCTTCAATTCCTCCAGGGGGTTTTAGGGATTTCTTATGTTTTATCTTTTCTCTTGAGATGTTTTCTTTATTTGTTATGAACTAAACCCTTCAGATACCTGAAGGGGATGAAACCTAGATGAATCTTGCTATTGATTTATGATAAATACTTAGTTTGTTGTTAATTATGCATACTTAATCCAAATCTGATATGCTTAGGTGGAGGAGGAATATACCCTGCTTAAGAGTAAATCTAGCGTAATTAAGCGGAGTTGATCGCACGCCTAGAGATAGGGTGACGAGATTTTGCCGGATTAGGTGAAACCTAATATGGGAGTCCATAGATCGATTTACTGTCATTTTAGGGGATTATTATAAGAGAACGAGAGTTCCACTAATTAACCTAGGGTTAGACGTTATTCGCCTCGAGAGAGGGTTTAATATACGTTAGGGAGTCTTACGGATCAAACTAAGTGAATAAATCATACGGTTCAGTGTTAAATAACAAGTGAAGTCTTGATGGATTCTTCCTAAGGTTATCGTCGTGATCAACTGAGTTTTTCTTCAATTTATTTTCCAAGTCATTCTTTTTGTCTTTGTGTTTTTAGCTTAGTAGTCCTTAAATTAGATTAAATCAACCAATCACTCCATATTTTGGTCTAAATTATAAAAAGAAAGTGAGTATTAATAGTTTTAGTTCCTTTGGGTTCGAAAATTCGGTCTTGCCTAAGCTATACTACTGTTCGATAGGTACACTTGCCTATAATCGTTGTTAGAGTTAGTTTCCAAGTTTGATCATATTCTTTATAAATTTTAAAACTCGACAAAACAATGATCAAGTTTTTAGCGCCGTTGCCAGGGAACTAAAATATTAAGAAAGCTCTATTTTTGTTACTTTAGCTATTATTTTTATTTTTATTTTGCAATTTATTTTATTCTTTTTTTTTTTTGCTAATTTTATTTCTTCCTTTTTCCCAGCAGGTACCTCTAGTTTATGACTAGAAGGAACCCGACATGACCTCTAGTATACGATAGTGAAATTGAAGCAACCACTCGGAGAAATCGCAGAGAAATTAGGCGAGCCCTAAATTAAACGGAAGAAGAGCGAGAAGACAGATCCAATCCTATTGAAGAGATGGACGAGAATAATCCACCACGAGATGTGGAAGAAAACAATGCTCCGCGTACTATGTATGATTATGCTAAACCTCATTTAACAGGAGCTGAATCTAGTATTGTTAGGCCTGCTATAGCCGCTAATAATTTTGAATTAAAGCCTAACACAATACAAATGCTTCAACAATTTGTCCAATTTGATGGTTTGCAGGACGAAGACCCGAACAATCATATAGCTAATTTTTTAGAGTTCTGTGATACTTTCAAAATAAATGGCGTTTCTGATGATGCCATTCGTCTTCGGTTATTTCCCTTTTCATTAAGAAATAAAGCCAAACAGTGGTTGTACTCCTTACCTCGAGGGTCAATCACTACATGGGACCAAATGACTAAAAAATTTTTATTAAAATATTTCCCACCGACCAAAACAGCCAAATTACGAAATGATATCTCTTCTTTTGTGCAAATGGATTTAGAGACATTATACGATGCATGGGAGAGATACAAGGATCTCTTGAGAAGGTGTCCACACCATGGTCTACCCTTGTGGCTACAAGTCCAAACTTTCTATAATGGTGTAAACCCCTCAACGAGGCAACTAATTGATCCATCCGCCGATGGAACCCTGAACAACAAAACTCCTGAAACAGCCTATGAGTTCATTAAAGAGATGTCACTGAATAACTATTAGTGGCAAGTTACAAGGACAAAACTGACAAAATCAGCCGGATTTTACAACCTCGATGCAGAAACCATGCTGTCAACATAGGTAGAGATGAGGAATAAAAAGCTTGATAGTTTGTGTTCTTCACAGGTACATCCAGTCATGCAGTGCAACATCATTTGTAACCCCCCAAACACGATCAAAACATTACGACCTAATCTATATTGCTACAGAGAAAGTAAATTTGAAAAGTTTGGAAAAACATCGTGGTTCAAGGAGATAACTTGCTTAAAGAATCTGTGTTATGGGCTTGTACTATTATTTAAAACTGCTTTGTTGTCTCAATCCTACTTTTAGCTTTACTAATTCGACTAAGTGCTAAAATGAACGAACATTTCTTATCAAAATCAAATTAGAGAAAAGTTTGAAGGGTGTTCTTTGAGTTAATCCTTGAGGTGCGTGACTTCTTTTGAAAATATTATTCGCTATGCTAAGAAAAATTTCCAAGTTTTAATTATTTACAGTTTATTACCCATTTGTTGTAGATTTGGGAAATTTTCTTTTTATTCTTTTAAGAAAACACCGATTATCAATAAAACCCAGAATGTATAAACTAACTCATTATCAAAACCCAACATAAAATTTAAGCAGCCTTATTACAACTTAAATCCCAAATAAAAATAAGTCTAAGTAAAAGAAATGAGTTTACGAGAAATAGTGCTGGCCACCTCGAGCCTGCCTCGACTCCTAAATCCGCGATCTACTGATTACCTACAATAATTAGAAAAAGTGGTGAGTCATCGAGACTCAGTGTATGGATCCCCATGTAACACAAATCGGCCTTAAGCCATTCAATACAGAACATGCTAGATGTATGCAATGCAGCCCATCCCAGTTTAGCTCTCCATCCAAACACCCGTGGCATTATGCCATTCGTGGTTCATAACCACCGGTCATAGACCACTTATGACCATAGTCACTCATGACAATAGTCACTATAATGTACTCATGGGGCCAACCCACCATGGTCGTAGAACACTGTGATGATCTCTGGCAAATAATGCATACGTGGGGCCAACCCACTGTGGTCGTAGACCACCAAGATAAGTCACTAATCAGATTATTTGTGGTTTCAACCACTGTGCACCTAGACCACTTGTGACCTTAGTCACTCGTGACAATTGTCACTAATTCTCCCTCCTCCTCATATTCAATCCCAAGCCCATGCTCTTTATATTGTGCACATTAAGTATGTAGCTTATATCATAGTGTATAGCAGATCATATGCATGCATAACATTGAATATACATATATGCAATTTAACAACAATATCAATATCAAGAACTTACCCAGCGTCTCCAACCTTGCCCATAGGGTAGTTAACCTATCATATCAGTTATTTTGGCTTCCAGCCTATACAATTAATAACACGATTACATAGAAGGCCTGCGAGTAATACACATCTAATAACACGTAACACCAAGCTATCTGCATCGACACTCTCGTTTGCAGGGACAACGACTATTCGTCTATCCCAAACAGAGGTCGGCTCTCTACCACAGCCCAACAAAAAATCTCAAACCGCCGACATAGCATGCTTCTTAAACTTGGGAGTCGAAACTAGGGGCTCACTCCCTTCCTTAGATCAACTACCAGTTGAATCCATGAAGAGACTTGATCAGTACTTAAAGAAGAGAACGTGTGGTTAAGGCCACGAAAAAGGAAAATAAGAAGTAGATAACTTTGAAATCGGGCAAGTCTTTTACCTTAGGAATCCGAATGAAAGGTAAAGTTCGGCAACTGATAGGCCTTCAGGATCAAAACTACAACTATTCAGCAACTAAGGTTTCCCAGAGAAAGCGTTCCCAAAACATGAAGAAAGAAGATAAAGGAAGAGGAGTCAACCCAAATGTAACAACAAGCCAATTAGCCATTCGGCTTTGGCTACTAAATACCAAAAGAAGGAAAAGAATTGGGTAGCAGAGTCTCACTTACCTTAACCATCAAATCGATAAAAATATCTGGGCAGATTCCTAACACCTTGCTTCACAGTATTCGGCTAACAGGTGAGAGTGAAAGAACCAGATTCAATTATCAACAAGGCAGGTTTTACCTCACCACGAAAAGAAAGAACAGAGGGATTAATCAAGAGGAAAGAAAAAGAGAGAATCATACCTTAACGCAGAGAAATCGAATGATATACAAGGAGATTCAGTGCAAGCGACTATGGCAAAAAAAGTTCCAAATTCAGCCAAGATGATCCCACCAGAGAGGATTCAGTTTTTGAAAGGATAACTAAGTGGATTCGGTTTGGTGATAGAATCCACTTGCAGAAGATGACCCAGGGTTCAGCTCAAGAGAACAACAAAGAAACCGCAAAAAAGAGAAGAAGAAGAAGAAGAAGAAGAAGAAAATGATTTATGAGAGCCAGGAGGTTTCGACTAACCAAGGGAGAAAATAGAGGAACAAGGAGAGAAAAAGAAAAGAAAATGCAGAGGGGTAAAGGTGAATGGTTCGGCCAATAAAATCAAAGAAAGTATAAGGGAAAAGAGAATGAAAAAGTGGGGTGTGATGAACAAGTGAAGGTTCGGCTAATACCTAAAATGAGAGGAAAAAGGAGTAGTGAGCTACGGTTCTCTTTTGGTAAACAAAAAGAAAATGAGACGACTGATTGAAAAAAAAGAGGAAAAGAAATGATTTCAGCCTAAACTTTACACAATAGACACTATAAAGATCGGCACACCCACACACACACGATCGAAAAGCTCACCTAAAATGCCTAATTGCTAAATGAAATTCAGCAAACACCCACTACAAGCCAAAATCAACTTCTCCCCCCCTTCAAGCATCCAAAATTTGGTCATCCCCTTCACCAACATCCAATCCCATATTTCCCTCCTAAATTCACTCGCTTCACCCATTCAAACCTTGTTGTCCCATTCAAACCCCACAAACTCCTCATGGGCACCCATTTGAAATGTTTGACTCAGTCTTCACCCACTCCCTTAGAGTCCTGGCCAAATCCACTTCTCTCCATTCAAGTGCCAAAAATTAAAGCTCCAAAGTGGGATTTGTGGACTCGATCCTCTTCCTTGCTGCTACCCCCTTGTGACGCCACCTCCAAGCTCTCTAAGTAGCGCTTCTTTGCCACCTTACCACTCCTTAATTGTGTTAACAAAACACAATTAAATACCCTTAAGGCCAACCTCAGCTAGCCCTCCCCTAGAGTGCCTAAAAATGAAATTTTCATCAAGGCTTCATCTTAACCCAAGCTTTCTCGGGACCCCCAAACACATCAAAATAACAAAAAAAGCATGCCAACACACAACAATATAGTATAATGCCAAGCCCTTAATTCCAGGATGTTACAGTTCTACCCCCTTGAAGATATTTTGGCCTCAAAATTTACCTAATCAAAAGACAAGTCAAGCCTTACTTCTATTTCTTCTACTGGCACTATATGAGATGGATCCGAACGATACCGTCTTAACATTGAGACATGAAATACATCATGGATCAATCTCAACTCTGAAGGTAGCTCGAGCTGATAAGCTACTGGTCTCACACCTTTCAACACATTATAAGGCTCGATGAACCTAGGGCTCAGCTTGCCCTTCCGCCCAAACCTTAGAACTTTCTTCCACAGTGAAACCTTTAAGAAAACCTAATCACCTACTGCAAACTCTATGTTTTTTCACTTTAGATCCGCATAGGACTTCTACCTCTCAGAAGCTTCCTTCAACCGAGTCTGAATTAACTTAACCTTTTCCTCTGTTTCAGAAACTAACTCTGGACCCAATAACTGTCGCTCACCCGACTTTGTCCAGCAAGCAGGGGTGCGGCATTTCTGACCATACGATGCTTTATAGGGTGCCATCTGTATACTAGATTGGTAACTGTTGTTGCATACAAATTCCACCAATGGTAGAAACTCCTCTCAACTACCCCTGAAGTCAATGACGCAGCCTCTCAACATGTCTTCCAAGATTTGAATTACCCTTTCCGACTGACCATCAGTCTGTGGATGAAATGTTGTATTGAAATCTAATCTTGTACCCAATGCTTGATGTAACGCCTCCAAAATCTCAACGTAAATATGGGGTCTCTATCTGATATAATAGACATAGGTACCCCATGCAATCTCACCACCTCCACTACATACAGTTTGGCTAACTTCTACAATGAGTAATCAACCCGAACAGATATTAAATAAGCAGCCTTCGTCAATCGATCCACAATTACCCACACTAAATTTTTCTTCGTAGGAGTAAGGGGTAGCCCACTCACAAAGTCCATCACTATTCTTTCCCACTTCTAGAGTGGAAACTTCACTGGCTGTTGCAACCCCGAAGGCAATTGGTGCTTCACTTTTACCTACTGACATGTCAAGCATCTACTCACAAATTCAGTTACCTCTTGCTTCAGACCCAGCCACCAAAACTGTTCTCGCAGATCCCGGTACATTTTACTCCTACCAGGATGCATAGCGTATAGCCTACTATGCGCTTCCTATAGAATCTTCTATCTTAACTCAAATTCTTTTGGCATACAAGTCTTTCCTCGGAAGCACAATACCCCATCACTATTCACACTAAAATCTCCTACATTACCACATGTGACTAACTGAAGTTTTGAGCTTAACGACTTGTCAGACAATTGCTTCTCTTTATTCTTACTGACCCAAGAAGGCTTCACTTGTAGCTCAGCTAATAAACTTCCACCATCATACAAGCTGAGATGGGCGAACATTGCCCTCAAGTCTGATATTACTTTATGACTCAACGCGTTCGCCACTACATTAGCATTATCCGGGTGGTACTCGATCGAGCAGTCATAATCCTTCAACAACTCAACCCACCTCTGCTGCCTCAAATTCAATTCCTTTTAGGTAAGGAGATATTTTAGGCTCTTATGATCTGTATAGATAATGGACTTCTCCCCATATAGATAATGTCTCTAGATCTTCAGAGCAAACACCATTGTAGCCAATTCCAGATCATGCGTGGGATAATTCACTTCATACGGTCTCAACTATCGAGACGCATATGCCACCACCTTCCCTTCCTGTGTCAATACACAACCTAACCCTGTATGCAACGCATCACAGTAGACAACAAACTCCTTCTCGACGTTAGGCTGAATCAACACTTGAGCCTCAGTCAAAATCCTTTTTAGCTTCTCAAAACTTTCCTACTACTTATCTGACCAAACAAACGGTACCCCTTTTCGCAACAACTTGATTAATGGTGTCGTAATTAAAGAGAATCCCTCAACAAATCTTCTGTAATACCCAGCCAGACCAAGAAAGCTTTGAATTTCTGCCACAGACCTAGGTGGCTTCCAGTCCAACATAGCCTCAATTTTCTAGGGATCAACCTTAATTCCCTCAGCAGACACAACATGACCTAGAAAGGTAACTTCTCTCAGCCAGAATTCACACTTACTGAATTTGGCGTACAACTATTTCTCCCCAAAATTTGTAGAACCACCCGAAGATGCAAATCATGTTCCTCTTTCGAACTTAAGTAAACCAAAATATCGTCTATGAACACCACAACAAACCGATCCAGAGAGGGTTGGAATACCCGGTTCATCATGTCTATAAACGCTGTTGGTGCATTGGCCAAACCAAACGACATCACCAAGAATTCATAATGACCATAACAAGTTCGAAAAGTTGTCTTATGGATATCTGACTCCTTAACCTTAAGGTGGTGATACCCCGACCTCAAGACTATCTTTGAAAAGACCGAAGGCAACTGATCGAATAGATCGTCTATTCTAGGTAGCGGATACTTGTTCTTAATCGTCAGCTTGTTCAACTGCCTATAGTCAATGCACATCTGCATCGATCCATCCTTCTTCTTAACAAATAACACCGGCGCTCCCCACAGTGACACACTTGGTCGGATAAAACCTTGGTCCAACAGTTCTTGAATTTGGGCTTTAAGTTCCACCAACTCCTTCGGCGCCATTCTATATAGGGCAACAGACACCGACGGCGTCGTCCCAAAAGAAGATCAATACTGAATTCCACCTCACGATCCGGAGGTAATCCTGGAAGCTCTTTTGGAAAAACATCAAAGAACTCTTTAACTATTTTGACATCCCATACAGTCAACTCCTTAGCCTCCAGAGCTCGAACTAAAGTTAAGAAAGCCTCGCCTCCTTTCCTCACCATTCTTTCGGCCTTTAATGCAGATACTACATTAGACAAGTAGTTTCACCTTTCACCTATACCACCACCTCATCACCCTCAGGAGTCCTTAACACCATGCGCTTGGCAGCACAATCCAAGCTTGCTCGATACTTCACTAGCCAATCTATACCTAAGATTAAATCGAACTCCCCGAACGGTAGTTCCATCAGATCAGCCGGGAAAACCATCTCTTGAACTTCTAGAGGTATATCCCTAAAGAGTTTGTTTACCACTATAGATTGTCCTAAACGTCTAAGTACAATCATCTCCCTAGAAAGCAGTCTCAAATTCTATGTTCAGAGTTCCCGATACAGTACTAGCAACATAGGAATGTGTTGATCCAATATCAATCAATGCAGTATAAAGCAACCTATAAATAAGGAACGTACCGGTTATGATGTCTGGTGCATCGTCCTCCTCTCGGCGTCTAGCAGCATAGACTAACCCAATTTGCCTTGCATATGTATTCCTAGCATCTCTGCCGGTGCTCCACATCCATGACCAAAACCATTATTTCCTCTGACCGGACCACGACCTCTCTATGGCTGCTGACCACCTCTACCAAGCTGACAATAATTCTGACCTACGGGTCACATTCTGTTTGGCTCTTGGGGACAGTCCTTCACCGATGATCCCCTGATCCACATCTGAAGCATCCACTACTTCTTGCCCAGCACTCCCCATAATGGAACTTCCCACATATAGCACATTGTGGTGGCCGACCAGTAGCAACAAGCATCACAACTTAACCTGGCCCCTCCGACCTGGGCTTTTTCTAAAAGTTCCCAGTAGATCTTGATGGCCCAAAACTTCTTTTATTTTTGCCCTTGTCCCTATCTTGATTCTGCCTTTTAGAACGCTTTGCCTCCTCGGCTATCTTAGCCTTCTCAACCAAAATAGTGAATTCCCTTTCTCATTGCGGAGCTATCAATACTTGCAACTCATCCCTTAAACCATCCTTGAATCGAACACAACGCTCATGATCTGTAGACACAATACCTCGAGCATACTGGCTTACGCGCAAGAATTCTGCCTCATATTCACCCACTGACTTATTACCCTGAACCAAGTTAAGGAATGCCTTACACTGAGCGTCCACATAACTTGACCCAATATATTTCCTTGGAAATGCAGACTTAAAGAAGTCCCAGGTGATGCGATGCGCTGCTGTACCATCACTAACCGTGAGCCACCATTGATATGCATCATCTCTAAGAAGAGACACAACCCCTTTCAGCTTTTTTTCTGTAGTGCAGTCAAGATCATCCATAATTCATTCCACTGCTTCTAACCATTATTTGGCTACATTAGGAGCCACACCAGAGGCGCCCCTAAACATTTTAGCCCCATTAGCCCTGAGTCGCTCAGGCACAGACTTTCGAGCACTGATCTTATGCTCACCCTAGCCACTCTTCCCAGAATGCGTAACATAGCCTGCGACACAACATCGTCTCCATCAGTTTGATCTTGGAATTCCACTTCTGCAACTGGCGAGGTGGGTACCTCACCCTTCGGCCCATGCCCAGATTTCAAGGCTCAACTTCAACACTCGGCCTCTTCCACGGCCTCATATCTCGCGTCCATGTCCTCTAGTACTCATTATTACTAACGCGATTTAATCTAGTTAAGAGTTTTATAAGTTAGTGTCTTCTTCCACTATTTATCCCTGAGCAGTTTTATGAAGATTGCAGTATAAGTAATTCTCACCCTATTCATACAAACCTAAGGTTTCAGTCCCTAGGGTTACATTTCTCAGTACAAGTAGTCATAGCACATTATACATAGTTCGTATAAGACAACCAATAGTCAGAGAACTTACCAGGTGATTTGGTGTCGGAGACTCGGGTTCCATGCTTCCAAAAGACATGCATCATCTTTTAAAACATTTTATACCCCCATACCCACAGTCGAGTTTTTAAAACCTTGTTCTGATACCACAATTGTAACACCCCAAACCCGGTCAAAATGTTACGACCGAATCTGGATTTCTACAAAGAAAGTAAATTTGAAAAGTTTAGAACAACATCACAGTTCAATAAGTTAACTTGCTTAAAGAATTCGTGTTATGGGCTTGTACTATTATTTAAAACTGCTTTGTTGTCTCAATCCTCCTTTTAGCTTTACTAAGTAAACTAAGTGCTAAAACAAACGAACTTTTCTTATCAAAATCAAATTAGAGAAAAGTTTGAAGGTGTTCTTTGAGTTAATCCTTAAGGTGTGTGACTTCTTTTGAAAATAATGTTTGCTATGCTAAGAAAAATTTCCAAGTTTTAATTATTTACAGTTTATTACCCATTTATTGTAGATTTGGGAAAACTTCTTTTTATGCTTTTAAGAAAACACCGATTATCGATAAATCCCACCATGTATAAACTAATTCATTATCAAAACCCAACATAAAATTTAAGCGGCCTTATTACAACTTAAATCCCAAATAAAAATAAGTCTAAGAAAAAGAAACGAGTTTACGAGAAATAGTGCATGGCCACCTCGAGTTCGCCTTGGCTCCTAAATTTGCGATCCACTAATTACCTGAACAATTAGAAAAAGGGGTCAGTCATCGAGACTCAGTGTGAGGATCCCCATGTAACACAAATCGGCCTTAGGCCATTCAATACAGAACATGCCAGATGTATGCAATGCAGCCCATCCTAGTTTAGCTCTCCATCCAAACACCCGTGGCATTATGCCATTCGTGGTTCATAACCAACGTGGTCCTAGACCACTTGTGACCGTAGTCACTCGTGACAATAGTCACTATAATGTACTCGTGGGGCCAACCCAACATGGTCGTAGAACACCATGATGATCTCTAGCAAATAATGAATACGTGGGGCCAACCCACTGTGGTCGTAGACCACCGACATAAATCACTAATCAGATTATTCGTAGTTTAAACCATTGTGGTACCTAGACCACTCGTGATCGTAGTCACTTGTGACATTTGTCACTGATTCTCCCTCCTCCTCATATTCAATCGCGAGCCCATGCTCTTTATATCGTGCACATTAAGTATGCAGCTTATATCACAGGGTATAGCATATCATATGCATGCATAACATCGAATATACATATATGCAATTTAACAATGATATCAATATCGAGAACTTACCCGACGTCTCCAACCTTACCCATAGGGTAGTTAACCTATCATATCAGTTATTTGGCTTCCAGTCTATACAATTAATAACATGATTACATAGAAGGCGTGTGAGTAATACACACCTGATAACACGTAACACCAAGCTATCTACATCGACACTCGTTGTAGGGACGACAACTATTTGCCTATCCCAAATAGAGGTCGGCTCTCTACCATAGCCCGACGAAAAATCTCGAACCGTCGACACAGTATGCTTCTTAAACTTGGAAGTCGAAACTAGGGGTTCACTCTCTTCATTGGATTGACTAGCAGTTGAGTCCATGAAAAGACTTGATCAGTACTTAAAGAAGAGAACGTGTGGTTAAGGCCACGAGAAAGGAAAATAAGAAGTAGATAACTTTGAAATCAGGCAAGTCTTTTACCTCAGGAATCCGAATAAAAGGTAAAGTTCAGCAACTGACAGGCCTTCAAGATCCAAATTACAACTATTCAAAATTGAGATTTCTCGGAGAAAGCGTTCCCAAAACACGAAGAAAGAAGATAAAGGAAGAGGAGTTAATCCAAATGTAACACCAAGCCAATTAGCTATTCAACTTTGGCTACTAAATACCAAAAGAAGGAAAAGAACTGGGTAGCAGAGTCTCTCTTACCTTAACCACCAAATCAATAAAAAGATCTGGGCAGATTCCTAACACCTTGCTTCACAGTATTCGGCTAACAGGCAAAGAGTGAAAGAACCAGATTATTATTAACAAGGCATGTTTTACCTCACCACGAAAAGAAAGAACAAAGGGATTAATCAAGAGGAAAGCAAAAGAGAGAATCATACCTTAACAGAGAAACTGAATGATATACAAGGAGATTTGGTGCAAGTGACTATGGCAGAAAAAAGTTCCAAATTCGGCCAAGATGATCCCACCAGAGAGGATTCCATTTTTGGAAGTATAACTAAGGGGATTCGGTTTGGTGATGGAACCCACTTGCAGAAGATAACCCAGGGTTCGGCTTAGGAGAATAACAAAGAAACCGCAAGAAGAAGAAGAAGAAGAAGAAGAAGTTGATTTATGAGAGCCAGAAGGTTTTTAACCGAGGGAGAAAATAGAGGAACAAGGAGAGAAAAAGAAAAGAAAACGCAGAGGGGTAAAGGTGAATGGTTCAGCCAATAAAATCAAAGAAAGTATAAGGGAAAAGAGAATGAAAAAGAAAGGTGTGATGAACAAGTGAAGGTTCGACTAATACCTGAAATGAGAGGAAAAATGAGTAGTGGGCTATGGTTCTCTTTTGGTAACCAAAAAAAAAATGAGACCACTGATTGAAAACAATAGGAAAAGAAATGATTTTGTCCTAAACTTTACACAATAGACACTATAAAGATCGGCACACCCACACACACACATGACTGAAAAGCTCACCTAAAATGCCTAAGTTGCTAAATGAAATTTGGCACACACCCACTACAAGCCAAAACCGACTTCACCCCCTTCAAGCATCCGAAATTCGGCCATCCCCTTCACAAACATCCAATCCTATATTTCCCTCCTAAATTCACTCCCCTTCACCCATTCAAACCTTGTTGACCCATTCAAACCCCACAAACTCCTCATGGCCACCCATTTGAAATGTTTGACTCAGTCTTCTCCCACTCCCTCAGAGTCTGGCCGAATCCACTTTTCCCCATTCAAGTGCCAAAAATTAAAGCTCCAAAGTGGGACTTGTGGGACTCGAACCTCCTTCTTGCTGCTACCCCCTTGTGACGCCACCTCTAAGCTTTCTAAGTAGCACCTCTTTTCCACCTTACCACTCCTTACTTGTGTTAACAAAACATAATTAAATACCCTTGAGGCCTACCTCAGCTAACCCTCCCCTAGAGTGCCTAAAAATGAAATTTTCATCAAGGCTTCACTTAACCCCAAGCCTTCCTAGGACCCCCAAACATATCAAAATAACAAACAAAGCATGCCAACACACAGCAATATAGTATATTGCCAAGCCCATAATTCCAGGATGTTGCACTATTGGAAATGTGGCGAATTCGAGTACCGTCCCTACCAACCAGGACATAGAGAGCGAACAGATGAACTATATAGGTAATAATTTCAGATCCAATAATAATACGTATAGTAACAACTATAATCTAGGTTGGAGGAACCACCCAAATTTTTCATGAGGAGGCCAAGGAAATCAAGGGAATCAAAGACAACAACCTCCTCAAAACTTCCAAAATCAGCCATATCCACAAGAGAAGAAGCCAAACCTCAAAGAGATGCTGACAAAATTAATGGCAAACACAGAAAATCACTTCCAAGAAACTGAGAAAATAATTAAAAGCAACGAGAGCCGAATTGGGGAACTTATTAAGTTAGCCAATGCAGCCACTCATGCAGCCAAACAACTCGAAAAGCTAATGTCAGAACGACCGCAAGGACGACTACCAAGTAACACTGAGATTAACCTGAAAGAATAAATCCAAGCCTTTATAGCTGATGAAAATAAAAGAGAAGATGAATCCAGCTCAGTACAAGAAAATAAGGGAGACAAAGGTAAGATAGAGATAACACAAGAAAAGCCTAAACCGGTAATCAAGGAGTACCAACCTCCCATACCTTATCCCGAAGCAATGAAAAGAGATGATTCAGAGGAATAGTTTAGTAAGTTTCTTAAACTCTTAAAGAAATTACATATTAACTTACCTCTTCTTGAAGCTCTCTTTCAGATGCTAGACTCGAGGACATTTTTAAGACAGCTCTTCACTAGCAAACGTAAATTAGACGAAGAGCACCACGTGGAATTGAACGTAGCATGCTCAAAAATGTTATAGAATAGACTTCCACAAAAGCTAAAAGATCCAGGGAGTTTTACAAATCCATGTTTAATTGGTAGTTTAGCTATTGATAATGCGTTAGCTGATTTAAGGGCAAGCATAAATGTCATGCCTTATACATTATTTAAACCACCAAGTCTAAGGAAGGCCAAACAAACTAGGATGAGTATACAATTAGCTGATAAAATTGTTAGAATTCCTAGGGGCATTATCAAAGATGTTCTTGTCAAAATCGATAAATTTATTTTCCCAGTAAATTTTGTTATCTTAGATATGGATGAGGATAATAAAATCCCCTTAATTTTAGGAAGACCTTTTCTAGCAACTGCCAAGACTAAAATTGATATTGCCACAGGAAAACTCATACTTTTTGTAGGTGACGAATCAATCAATCTTCAAGCTCGTGACTCGGCCAGGACAATAATCGATGAAGGTAAGAAAGTCAATACAAATGATAATCAAATTGTTCAACCTTTATCACAAGAAACACCATATCAAGACAAACCTGAGCCAAATCATAGCACCCAAATCGACAAAGAGCTTAAGGTTGATAGACTAGAAGAGCAGAAGTCACACGTCAAAGAAGAACCACACAAAGTATACCAAAGGAACCACCAGATGAGCTCGTAGAAACATCCAATCACTTTAAAATAGGAGACCAGGTACTGTTAGACAAAGCAGATCCGTACATCATCACAACAGACCTGAAGCCCAAGGGAGAAATCCTTCTTAAGGTACACAATATCTTTCCACACTGAAGCAGTCAAGGTAAGCAACCCAACATTCAACACCTCTAAGGTAAATGCTTCTCGATTTGAACTTTGTCAAGAAAATAGAACTTTAAGCAAGAGGGAAGATATTCAAACCTTTAAACCTCCTTGATTCAAGTGCAAGGAAAAGTCTAGCTTCAGACTATAAACGAGCGCTTCTCGGGAGGCAACTCGAGCACTAACCCTACTTCTCTTTACATTTGTTTTCATTTTATTTTTTTTCTCTTTCCCTTTGTAGCTTAACCAAAACTATAGATTTCTAGGACACACGTCCTTACACACGGTCGTGTCCTTGGTTGTGTGGACCATTAGAATCTTTGTAGTGGCATAGTGGAGGCCGTGAGAATCAAATCCTAACAACTTTTTGGCATCACGGATCCAACCACTCCCTAAGGGCACTAGTAAATTACCACGACCGTGCTCCACAACCGTGTGAAGCCACTGACTTATCATACATGGGACAAACATGCCCATGATACACAACCATGCCAACACACTACCTTTTCAAGAACGGGCGTGGCACCGGAAAATGAGTGTGGGTGAGAAAACACGCCTAGACATGCGTCCATACGATGCGGCCATGTAATTCAACACACCCTCGATCCACGAGTGTGGGAACATGCTAAATTTGAGACCCTATTTAAACCTCATAGCCCTCCTCCTTCTCCCCTCATTCTTCTTCCTTCTTTTTCTATCTTTCTTTAGAAAAAGTGTCCAGACTCTTGAGCTACACTAGAATCATGCCGAAGAAGCATAAGAAGGCAAGCATTGTCTCCTTAAAGGATACCCCAACACATAAGTTCATGCTGGCCGCTTCATCCAAACACCAAGCCAAGGGTCTTTTAGACCATTTGAATTCTTCTTTATGTTTATTTTCCCCTTTATCCTACTTATCTATAATTCTATTCTACTTAATATATTTTAAATTCTTTTAGTTTATTTGTTTTAGGTTCTAAAAGCTGCTTGGGAATCATGCACCACATCCTTAGAGGTCACACCCACCTCGCAAACCATCCAACAATAAGGACTCTTTAGTTCATTAGTCTTTTCTTTTAATTTCAATTTTCTTCTTAGTCTCATTCTCTTTGTTTCCTTTTTATTTAATTATAGTATTAGTATATTATTAATGTTTCTTTAGAATTCTTGGCTATATCTTTGTAGGCTACCCAATTTCTTTATCTAGCACAAAGCTCATCGGTAGACATTCCACTAGGACCATAGAAAATGCCACCACCGCCTCCTCTACCCACCATTCACCACGACCTCTACCAACTCCCAGAATCATCCAAAATTCAAGAAGTGTTACTTCTCCCTTTATCTTTTGATTATTTTATTACATAATTATTTATCTATCTTTGTACATTAAGGGCAATCCACATCTTAAGTGTGGGGGTAAAAGTACCTAACATTTTATGTAACATCCTAAATAAGAGGCTCTATATTTGTAATGTGTTATGTGTGTATGCTGTGCTATGTGTGTTAATCTGGTGTGTTTAGAGGTTTGGGAAGGCTTGAGGTTAAGTCTGAACCTTGGTAAAAATTTTTATTTTTAGGCACTACAAGGAAGAGCTAGTGAAGTGGGCCTTAAGGGTACTTAAGTGGGGTAGTTGACATAAGAATCTAACTGGTAAAGTGGCAAGGAGGCGCCACTCAAGGTGTAGGTAGGTGACGCCATAGGGAGGTTGTGAGGGAGCAGGTTCGAGTTGTGTTGACAGCAAATGGGAGTGTTTTTTTATTTAGGAACCTAAGGAGCCTGAGTGATGGATTTGGCTATGACTCTGCATGGGTGAGTGTGGATTAAGTCAAAAGATATGAAGATGTGGCTAAGAGGAAAACGTGGGATAAGATATGGGTGTAGGTGGTGGCTGAATGTTGGACACTAGGAGCAAGGGGGAGAAATCGGTTTGGTGTGGCTAGGGTGTGCCGAATTTTTACTTTGGAACATAGGTTCTTTGTTCTAAAAAATAATGCATTTTTGATTTTTGGGTTAGTAGGTGCCGAAATTGTGTTTAGTATTTTCTTTTTCATCTTCTTTCTCTGCCAAAATCGAATCCACTTAGGTCCTATCGAAAATTCTTCTTCTTCTTTACCATTCCTAACACTTCTTTCTATCTTGTTTTTATTTCTCTTCTCCCAATTGTTTCCTTCTCAAAAGCGGAAACCCCTAACTCAATTCTCATCCCCACTCTATGCTATAGCCGAATGTCCCTTGCCCATAGTTCTCTCCTCTATTTTTTTTCCACAAGTCAAATCTTCATAGCCTTTCTCTTATTTGTCTTTTATTCTGATCTCTTCTAAAACCCAAATGCCCTAGGTCTCATCTATGGTTTAATTTTATTTCTTTCGGCCTTTCAATCTTTTTCCCTATCATTACTGAATCTTCTCTTAAGTGGTTATCGGATCTCTTGTGTTGAGGTAAGTGTCGACTCCTGTTAATTCTCTATGTTTCTCTTTCGGTTCTTGGAAGCCAAAATTGAATGGCTAATTGGCTTGTTAAGGCCATCGTTAGATTGATGTTTCTCACTGTTTCTTGTGTTCTCTTTGGGGCGCTATTCCAGAATTAAAGGAGATCAGATCATTTAGGTTCCTAAGCCGAAAACTATTAACCTTTGAACCATATCTCTTCTTTCGGGATTTTAAGGTAAGGGTGTTCTCTTTGGATTGTATTTAGGTCATTATCATAATCGGTACCTTAACCCTACCTTCTGGTTTGACAACCATATTTCATTATAGTAGCATCTGATAAGATCTTTGATGGAATCTAATATCGATCAGGCAATAGAGGGGGTTGGACTCGTAAACCCTACCCTAAAGTTCAAGAAATGAGCGGTGTTTGCTGTTCGAGATTGGCCACCGGGGTGTGGTCCAGCTTCTGAGTAGAATAGTAGACAGATAGTAGTGGTTCCTATTAGCGATAGTGTTGGCATAGAAAGCGTGGTATTGCGCGTTATCAGGTGTGTAAACCTCCACACACTTTACTTTATTTGTACTAACGATTGTGTGGGCTGAAAAGCCGAAAAAAGTTGTGTAGACAGTCGTGATGCCCTTAGGGGTAAGGCTAGGAATGCCAGGCACGTGACCGTACCGTTTCCTTTACATGGACGAATAAATTTGTGGTGATCTGTTGTGTTATGGATAGCATGTTGTATCTGTTAGATATGTATGTAGTTCATGGGGGTATGGGTTTGATATGAAGGGGAAGTGCATGATTATTTCGTCACAAAGTGATCGGTGGCTATGCCACGATATATATATATGTACACACATTAATTGGGTCACATAAAGATCGGTGGTTAAGCCACGATATATATATATACTTTATTTGGTTACATTGTGATCGGTGGCTAAGCCACGATGTATTATTTGGTCACCTAGTGATCGATTTATGACTGGCAACATGACTGTCAAAATGGAGTGTAACGGATGGAGGGTTGATTGTAGAAATCCCCACGGTGTGATGGGCTGGTACGGGTTGGTGTGTAGAGGATGGAAAAACTAGGCTTGGGTTGGGCTTATTGCATTCATGTGTTTGTATGTTTTTATATATGGGCTAAGGCCCAATGTGTGATTGTGGGCCATGAGCCGTTTGTATAATGTGGGAGAATTTACACACAAAGTCCCAGTGACTCACCCCTTCTTTATTTTTTCAGGTAATCAGTAGATCGTGGATGTGGGAGCCAAGGCAGACTCGTGGAGGCCATAATAACCTTTTCTTTCATAAACTCATTTCTTATTATACTTTATTTTTAATTGGGATTTTTGTTTTGTAATAAGGCCTTTCTAAGTAAAACTTGGGTTTTTATTAGTTATAGATTATCTCAAATTCGACACTTAATCATTAAAGTGGAAATGAATTTTTTCAAAAACATACGGGCAGCATAAATTAATCATTTCTATTTAAAGTATCAGCTAATATAATGAATGCTCGATTATCACAACTTGGGAATTTCCTTAATCTACGTATTGTTATTTTCAAGACAACACCCTAATCGAAAAGTTTTTCAAAACTCTGATTTTTCCTAAATTCAACAAATCCCATTTTTACTTCACCCTATAACATACCGGATTTGGTTGTAACTTTTAGGCCGGGTTTGGGGTGTTACACTTTGCATTATTCTAAAATACTAAATTTTAGTCTTATCCCTAAGAAATTTTCTCATATTATTAATTAGGGTGAAATTTCTAATGATTGATGATTTTTATTGATATGTTTTTGAGTAAGTCATTGATAATTGTGCATTGATGATTTATACTTGAAGAATACTAGAGAATCAAGCATGATAAGTCTATTTTCAAGAATCAAAAATTTTCTAGGTTGTTGAACTGAATTTGAATATTACCTTAAAGTTTGGAATTTACAAGATTGATGTCAAATACCCATAATTTTTGTGAGATTTGAGCCTTATAGAGCATATATTCTTTTTCATGCTCATTTTATTAATTATGAATATGCCAAAATTGAATTGTTATTCTAGAACTTGCCTAGATTATACATATCGAGACCACATTAATGATTTGATATACTGAGATGATAAAGGCACCTAGGTTTTAACCCATTCACTCCACTAAAAAGCCTACCTTCAAAAATTAACCCTTAGTGAACCCATTTGATCCTAACGACCCTTTTTTATTGAATTACCCGCTTAATATTAAACTAAAACCCTTTGTATTTGTTATCACTATTCTTTTTTGCTACCCTTCTATCGAGAATTGATTTGATTAGTTACCAAATTAGTTTATTTCAGATGATAAAGTTCTTTCTTTATTATGTATTTACTTAGTTTGTTCTTAAAAAAAACCAGAGTATATTCAAGCATTAGTATATGATTAAAGGAGATTATGCATTTAAATTCCAATTGTTGAAGAAGAGCTCATTTTAAAAGTATTATCAATAGTAGTATTACTAGTTTCAAAGCAATCATTTATCTTCTAGTTCATTTTTCTTGTTAGGTTATTGGTCAGGGGAATCTCGATCTTGGACCTTCTAATTTAGCCTTTATCCACACCTTGAACCTAAGCCCCGTTACAACCCTGTCAAAAGACCTTTTGATTCGTGTATCATCTCATATTACAGTGGTGGAGATTTGATTTTTAGGCAAGCCTATGGGATTAACTTTTCAGGTTCGACTTATGAGTGCTTTTCTTGAAACTTAAACACTTTGAGTGATTTGAGTGAATCTTTAGTGAGGACGTCAATCCTTGTCAGTTTTGAATTAAAGGTTATTATTTAAATAAGGGGAGACACTTATGTTTTCGTGCTACAAAATATATGACTTAGAATTGTTTGAATCTTTAGGAGTCTTTGAGTTAAATTATCCATGTATGAATTATCTGTAAATTATGATGAGGCATTGTTGATAGGAATTGTGAATTATGGAATGTTCGTTTTAATTATAAGTTGAGAATTTTGCTTGAGGACAAGCAAAAGCTTAAGTGTGGGTGAATTTGATAAACCGTAAAAGTAACATATTTTGGGCCCGCATTTAGTATGCTTTTAGATGGTTTAGCCCTTGTTTTATGTAAAAAGGTGCTCTTAATCCATTCTTTTCATGTTTTTACTCAGGAAAGCACCAGAGGATGTAAAGAACAAGAAATGAGCTTAAAACGGGCCAATTTGGGCTAAAGAGGAAATTGACATGGTCTAGACTTCAAGCCACACGGCCATGCCTTGACAATTAACTAAGACACAGCCATGCCATGATTTACACGGCCGTGCCCCACTCGACAGAATCGAGACACGGCTTCAAAATGATTTACACTAGCATGTACCATGGCTGTGCCCCTACCACGGGAGAGAGCAATTTCACTCAGATTTGGATATTTTAAGGCAAAGAAACACATTCCAAAGCCTATTCAAACACTGAGTAGGAAGTATACTTGAATTGGGACATTTAGAGGCCAAGTAAATCATTCTAAAAGTCTATATAAACACCCTAAGTGTAACCTGAAAGGGGGCATTAGGCTGGTGAGCTAGGCCAAAGAGCCAAATCAAAGCAGTTCAATTCAAAGAATTACTCGAAGATAGCCAGTGATCCATCTCATGGAGCCAGAATTCTACTCAAGATGGCTAATTTCCCCTTCAATTCCTCCAGGGGGTTTTAGGGATTTCTTATGTTTTGTTTTATCTTTTCTCTTGAGATGTTTTCTTTATTTGTTATGAACTAAACCCTTCAGATACACAAGGGATGAAACCTAGATGAATCTTGTTATTGATTTCCGAATTATATGATAAATACTTAGTTTGTTCTTAATTATGCATACTTAATCCAAATCTGATGTGCTTAGGTGGAGGAGGAATAGACCCTGCTTAAGAGTAGATCTAGAATTAAGCGGAGTTGATCGCACACCTAGAGATAGGGTGACGAGATTTTACCGGATTAGAGTGAAACCTAATATGGGAGTCCATAGATCGATTTACTGCTATTCTAGAGGGTTATTACAAGAGAACAAGAGTTCCACTAATTAACCTCGGGTTATATGTTATTCACCTCGAGAGAGGGTTTAATATACGTTAGGGAGTCTTACGGATCAAACTAAGTGAATAAATCATATGGTTCAGTGTTAAATAACAAGTGAAGTCTAGGTGGATTCTTCCTGAGGGTATCGTCATGATCAACTGAGTTTTTCTTCAAGTTATTTTCCAAGTCGTTCTTTTTGTCTTTGTGTCTTTAGCTTAGTAGTTGTTAAATTAGATTAAATCAACCAATCACTCCATATTTTAGGCTAAATAATAAAAAGAAAGTGATTATTAGTACTTTTAGTTCCTTTTGGTTCGACAATCCGGTCTTGCCTAAGCTATACTACTGTTCGATAGGTACACTTGCCTATAATCATTGTCAGAGTTAGTTTTCAGGTTTGATCATATTCTTTCTAAATTTTAAAAATTGACAAAACAACGATCAATCCCGAACGAGCTGTAGCTAATGATGTATAGAGTAATGCGTCGCTCTCGCTCAAGGGGCAGTGCTATCTGATTCTAAGTTTGTAACTAGTAGCCACGAGGGAGAGGCTAAACAAGCCTTTTTCCAAATAATGAATGAGTGGTTCACGGGGTTCATTCGAATGAACCCAGCTGCTCAACAACCTCCACCCCCACCTATTCCTCAACAAATCCCTATTGTTCCTCAAGTTATAGATCCGATACAGTTGAACAAGCCGGCAGTAGATAAGATTCATAAATATGGGGTTGAAGAGTTCTGGGCTACTGTTGATGATGATACTGAGAGAGATGAGCTCTGGCTCAAAAATACGATTAGAGTATTCGATGAATTGTCTTATACTTTTGATGAATGTATTAAATGTGATGTATCTTTGCTGAGAGACACCGCGTCTTAATGGTGGAACACTTTGATATCTATGGTTCTAAAAAAATGGGTTACTTAGGAGTTCTGTCAATCTGAATTCTGAAAGAAATACATCAGTCAAAGATTTCTCAATAAAAAGCACAAAGAGTTTCTAGAATTAAGACAAGGTCGAATGATTGTACCAGTATGAAAGAGAATTTGTACGGTTGAGTAAGTATGCCAGGTAGTATGTTTCTACCAAAGACATTATGCATAAACGGTTCGTTGATGGGTTGAACAAAGATATAAAACTATTAGTCGAAATTCTAGAGTTGAAAGAATTTTTCATTTTGGTTGAAAGGGCTTGTAAAACTGAGGATCTTAGTAAGGAAAAGAGAAAAGTAGATTCAGAAGTTGGAGACTCGAGAAAAAGATCTATGAGCAAGCTGTATCACTCTTCATCAAAGAAATCTAGAGATTCATACTCTTGCCCAAATGCTTCAAACGAATATTTGAACAGAGATCATAGAAAATAATACTTAGGTTCTAAAGCTCAAGCTATATCAGTATCGAGTGTTGGCAGTGTGAGAGACTACAAACCCGAGTGTCAGCAGTGTGGGAGACGACATTTTGGAGAATGATAGAATAATAAGCTTGTTACAAATGTGGTTTTCTAGATCACTTCATCCGAGATTCCCTTGAGCTGGATGAGAAAGATAATGTTCATAATGTGAGACAAAGTAACACGTCGAATAGAGGTAGACCACCTAGAATTGTTGGAAATGTAAGTGGTAGTAGAGGGACAACAAAGGATTCAGCTGTGAGATCCGAGGCCAGAGCACCTACTAAAGCTTATGCTATTGCACTCACGAAGAAGCGTCATCTCCAGATGTTATCACTGGTACTTTCACTCTTTATGATACTAATATGATTGTATTGATAGATCTAGGATCAACTCATTCTTATATATGTATGAATTTAGTTTCTAGTAAGACTTTGCTTGTAGAGTCTAGTGAATTTGTGATTAGAGTATCGAACCTCTTAGGCAAATGTGTTTTGGTTGACAAAGTCTGCAAGAATTGTCCGTTAATGAATCAGGATTTCTATTTTTGGCTAACCTAATGTTGTTGCCATTTGATGAATTTGATGTGATTTTGGGTATGGATTGGCTAACGATGCATGATGCTATAATGAATTGTAGAAGAAAGACAATTGAAATGAAATGTCAGAATAATGAGACTATTAGAATTGAATCTGATGATCTGAATAGTTTTCCAGTTGTGATCTCATCTATGTTAGCTCAAAGATTTGTGAGAAAGGGGTGTGAAGCTTATCTTGCTTATGTACTTGATACGAAAGTGATAGAAACAAAGTTTGCCAGTTGTGTGCGAGTATCCAGATATATTTCCCGAAGAGTTACCGGGTTTACTACCTATCAAAGAGGTTGAGTTTGGTATTGAATTAGTACCGAGAACAATGCCAATATCAATAGCTCTGTATAGAATGGCTCCGAAAGAGTTAAAAGAATTAAAAGCTCAGTTGCAAGAGTTGACAGATAGAGGTTTTGTTAGATCAAGTTTCTCTCCCTGAGGTACACCGGTGTTATTTGTGAAAAAGAAAGATGGCACAATGAGAATGTGTATAGACTATCGACAACTAAACAAAGTAACGATCAAGAATAAATACCCTTTGCCACGAATAGATGATTTGTTTGATCAGTTAAAAGAGGCAATAGTGTTTTGAAAATTAATTTGAGATCGGGTTATTAGCAGTTGCGAGTTAAAGACTCAAATGTGCCAAATACTACATTTAGAACAAGGTATGGACACTACGAATTTCTTGTTATGCCTTTTGGACTAACAAATGCACCTGCTATTTTTATGGACTTGATGAATCGGATTTTTAGGCCATAGTTAGACCGATTCATAGTTGTGTTTATTGATGACATTTTGATTTACTCTAATGATTAATCTAAGCATGTTGATCATTTGAGAATCATGTTACAAACTTTGAGAGATAAATTTTTGTTTGCAAATTTCAGCAAATGTGAGTTTTGGCTACGAGAGGTTGATTTTTTGGGACTATAGTTTCAGTCGCGGCTATCCAAGTTGAACCGAGCAAAATTTCTGCGATTATAGATTGGAAGCCTTCGAGAAATGTTTCTGAAGTCCATAGTTTTCTGTGACTAGCTGGCTATTATAGACGATTTGTGAAAGGCTTCTCGATGATTGTGACTTCGATGACACGATTTCTTTAAAAAGATATTAAATTTGAGTGGTCAGAAAAGTGTGAGCAGAGCTTCAAGCAGTTGAAAGCATTATTGACAGAGGCACCAGTGTTAGTTCAACCTGAGTCGGGTAAAGAATTCGTAGTTTTCAATGATGCATCGTTAAATGGCATAGGTTGTGTTTCAATGCAGGAAGGCAAAGTTGTAGCTTATGCCTCGAGATAGTTGAAGCCGCACGAAAAGAATTATCCGACGCACTATCTAGAGTTAGTTGCAATCGTGTTCGCATTGAAAATTGCATCATTACTTGTTTGGTGAGAAATGCCATATTTATACTGACCACAAAAGCTTGAAATATTTGATGATTCAGAGAGATTTGAATTTGTGATTGATTATCATCTGGAGAAAGCAAATGTAGTTGCTGATGCTTTAAGTTGAAAGTCCTTATATGCTTTACGTGTTTTTAACACACAATTAGCTTTTTCTTACAACAGTTCGATAGTAGCCAAGTTGAAAGGGAGACCGTTATTTCTACAGCAAATTTGTGAGGCTCAAAATTTTGATAATGAATTGCAAGCAAAACGAGCTCAGTGTGAGTCAACTTCTATTCATAGTTTCGAATAGGGCCTGATGATTATTTGATGTTTTGTGATAGAATATGTGCAACAAGAAATTTTGAGCTCATTTGGAAGATTCTAAATGAAGCACACAATAGTTGTTTATTAGTACATCTGGGAAGCACGAAAATGTATAACGATTTGAAACAGCTTTACTGGTAGCACAGCATTAAACGAGATATCTCAAAATTTGTTTGAAATGTTTGATTTGTCAGCAAGTCAAAGCTGAGCATCAAGTGCCATCAAGTTTATTACAGCCTATTATGATTCCTAAATGGAAGTGGGGTAGAGTAACAAAGGATTTCGTATCGAATTTTCCCTTATCTCTAAAAAAGGAAGACACGATCTGGGTTATTGTTGACAGATTAACGAAATTGGCTCATTTCATTCCAGTATGTATAGATTTCTTACTTGATAAATTAGCTGAGTTGTATATTTCTAAAATTTTGAGATTTCATGGTTTTCCCCTATCTCTTGTTTCATATAGAGATCCAAGATTTACTTCACGATTTTGGAAGAAATTTCTAGAAGCTTTGGGTTCAAAGTTTCATTTTAGCACCACGTTTCACTCGCAAACGGATGGTCAATCTGAACTAGTTATTCAGATACTTGAGGATATGTTACGTTGTTGCATTCTTGAGTTTGAATGTAGCTGGAAAAAATATCTACAACTAATTGAATTTGCTTCCAATAATAGCTTCCAATCAAGTATAAAGATGGCACCGTACAAAAGCTCTATACGGTCGTAAATGTAGAACACTGTTGTACTAGACTGAGCTAAGTGAAAATAAGATTCACGGGGCTGATTTGATAAGAGAGACTGAAGAAAAAGTGAAAGTAATTTGCAATAGTTTGAAAGCAGCTTTATATTGATAGAAATTGTACGCAGACTTGAAATGGAAAGATATTGAGTTCCAGATCGAGGATAAAGTGTTTTTGGAAGTGTCACCGTATAAAAAGATATTGTGGTTTGGTCAGAAAAAGAAATTGATTCTGCAATTGATTGGACCGTATGAGATTACTGAGTGAGTTGAGCCAGTGGCATATCGACTATCTTTACCATCCGAGTCAGAGAAAATTCATAATGTGTTTCATGTTTCGATGCTTCAACGATACCGATCTAACCCTTCACATGTCATTTCCCCAACCGAGGTTGAAATTTAGTCTGATATGTCATATGCTGAAGAACCTATTTGAATTTTAGCTCATGAGATGAAAGAGCTGAAAAATAAGAAAATCGCATTAGTGAAAGTATTATGGCATCGACACGGGGTTAAAGAAGCTACATGGGAACCTGAGGATGTTATGAGAAAACAATACCTAAACCTATTCACTGGTAAGATTTTCGGGACGAAAATCCATAAAGAGGGGGAGAGTTGTAATAGTCGATTTTAGCTAAATCAAAACAGTGGTTTTAGAACCACAACTTCGATGTTGGAAAATTCTTTTAATATTATTTTCAGCATTTACAGCATGTTATTTGATATGTGTGAAAGTTTCATGAGCTAATTTTATCGATTGAGTGTTTAATTTGATAAAAAGGACTAAATCGCGTAAAGTGTAAAACTTGAGTTCTATTAGCTAAAGGTGTCTAATAGCTATAGAACCTTAAAGTGGAGGTCCTTATGTGGTAAATAGTCCATTAATATGTTAGTTAATGAGAATGGCTTGGTAATTTTGAAATTTGTGATAATTTTTAAGGTTAATTTTGTTATTTAGTAAATAAAGGTTAATTAAATAAAAACAAAAAATTTCTCATATTCCCCAAAAGTGTTCTGCACCAAAAATTAAAGTAGAAAAACAAGCTATTTAGGGTTCTTCATTTGGAAAGCTTCTATTGTCCATTTAGGAATGGTTTTTGTCTCGTTTTTAATGATTTTATGTTTTTGTAATCGTTGCAACTTAATCTAGATAGCCTGTACCTTTAATTTCAAAACTATTAAAGATTTTGAGAGTTGTCATTTTTGAATCTATGTGTTCTTTGATGTTTAATTTTGAAATATGAAAGCTTTATGATAGTTTTACATGTTTTGTTATGTGATTTTTGATGAAAATGCATAATAGGGATTAAATTGTGAAATATGCAAATTGTGTGGTTGAAATGTGAACTAAATGAAAATTTTAGACTGCTAGGGACCTATATATAATTTGGCCAAGCATGGGTTTTGTTAAATTTTATGAATTTTGTGTATTTGTGAAATAGGGACTAAATTGATTAAATGCGAAAGTTTAGGAGCTAATGTGTAAAAATGGCCAAATGTGTATTTTTGGATTAATTGAATGAGTAGATGAATAAATAAGTTAATTTTGAATTCATGTAGATCAAGAAAGAAAGAATTCAGATTTAGATTAGTGGAAAAGCATGGTTATCGAGTAGTCGACCTGATCCGTCAATTCTAAATACGAGGTAAGTTCGTCTGTGATGATTATATTATAAATGTATGTTAAAATGCTTTAATATTGCATAAATTTTTAAAACGGGATTATGGATAATGTATGAATTGTGAAAACGAATTTACGGATGCATTCAATGATAGAAACGAAAAGTGTGAAAGCTCGGTTGAACCTTAAGAATAGTTTCAGATACTATTGACATGTCAGTAAGTGATACATTAAATTGGCTTCGGGCCATGACATTAGCACTTTGGTGTGTCTTTTATCGATTTTGCTTCGGGCCACGCATATCGGGTTATTTGGCTTCGAGCCATGATAATAGTTCTTCGGATAAGTTACCTTGATTTGGATACAGACCATGGTATAGGTACATACCATACAAGATTCCTGAGTATTCAATTTCTATTTCAAATGGTTCAATGGGTAAATGAATGTTGTGGTTGAGAAAGAGGTTAATACGAGGCGATACAGGTACATATAGAGCCTATTCGAGTATTAAATAGTGAATGTTCGATGAGTTTGTATTTGATCATGTTTTGAGACATGAGAAAGGTTTGTAGTTAATGTGTATATGGTTTTTTTCACGTGTAATTGGTTGATTTACATTTATTCGATGAAATAAGTTATTCACATATGAGCTTACTAAGCTATGAAGCTTACTTTTGTTATCTTTCTATGTTTATAGTGAATCAAGGCTAGCTCGGATTCGAGAGTCATCAGGAACATCATCGCACTATCAAACATCTAAGTTGGTACTTTTGAATTATACATTTATGGTATATGGCATGTGTAATGCCCCTTACCGTGTTCAACGCCGGAACCGGATACAAGGCATTACTGAACCTAACTTGCATAAACATACATTTTTGGGCTATAAAATTTTGTTTCGACTTAAAACTTTTCATTCATATACCTAACGTCCCTATTATGGGCCTGCGTGGCCCTAAACATACATATGAAAAGTTTCGGAATTAAAATGGAAACTTTTGCGCACTTAGAAATTTTTTGTTTAAAACAAGGCCACACCCCGTGTGGGCAAGCCGTGTGGTCACACGCGCACATATTTCTATCCTGAGTGGAATTTATTTTTCATTTTGACCCTACAGGGGTTTTCCCACGGCCGGACACATGCCCGTGTTTGAAGCCCGTGTCCCTCACACGGCCTAGACACGCCCGTGTCCTCACCTGTGTGTGAAAACCTTAGCATTCTATTTACGAAATTAGTAAACTCTTAAGGGGCACACAAGCTAATCACACGCCCATGTGCTGGCCCATGTGACGAATCAAATTCTCGCAAATTTGATGCAGGGGACACACGGCCTATCAACACACCCATGGGGGTTGACCATGTGTCACACACGGCATAGACACACGCCCATGTGTCTGCCCGTGTGGACAATTAGAAGGCTATTTACCAAGCCAATTGCCACCCTGAAACATAAACACATATATACCACCACAAGCAACACATAACATGGCAATAATACACTCTGAAGAATCACTAAATCATCATTCATATACGTCACATTTTACTCCATCAATTGCATGAACTTGCACTTTATAAAATTCATCATCATTAAATATATGAAAATTAACAAATATTGCTAATCATTAATGGCCATTTACAAAATGAGTGAGTAACATTAATAGCCAACACTTTGGCTTTCAAATATGCCATAACACAAGATGACCAAGTTCTTATGCATGCCATACTCAAAATAAATCAAGTTTACTATACCAAAAGAATAGTTGATAGTGTGATCCGAACTCCGACGTCCTACGATTCCCGAGATAGCTTGGCGATACTGCAAGGAAAAGGGAAAAGAGAGGGGTAAGCATAAATCTTAGTAAGTTTGCATGAGATAAATAGCATCATTAAACTTATGATAGCTTACATTCATCTCATCAAAAGATACACAAATTCTCAAACACATCCACATAACTTACTCATGTATACTCTTACCAAATTACATATCACATATTGCATGCATTTCTCGCAAATTACTCATGGGTACCTGTATCACTTCACCACATAAATTTAGCACTTTCATACTTTTTAAACATAGACTTAACTCTTTGTCATTTTAACATAACTTAGCTCTTTGCCCATTGAACTACTCAGAATATTAGAGGATACTCAATCTCAACATACATGTGTCACGATGCCAATGCCATATCCCAGATATGGTCTTACATGGGATCACCTCTTAATACCGCTGCCATATCCCAGATATGGTCTTACACGGGGTCTCATATCTTGATGTTGATGCCATATCCCAGATATGGTCTTACACGAGATCGTATATAGATGTCGATGCCATGTCCCAGACATGGTCTTACACGAGATCTTTCTTTGGTGTCGAAGCCATGTCCCAGACATGGTCTTACACGGGACCTTCCTTAATCACTGTCGATGCCATGTCCCATACATGGTCTTATACAGGACCTACATTCTGTGCCGATGCCATGTCCCAAACATGGTCTTATACGGGACCTTCATTATCTCATGTTGTGACATAGGTATCCTTGTTATTCCGAATATTTAATCAGGACTTTAACTTAACATATTCTCATCATATCCTCATCAAGACATCATTAGCCGATTTTCATAGAAATAATATTCATTGGTCATAATATCAAGCAATGGAAATATAAAAACATTATGTAGCTTTAATTTCACACAAACTTACCTCGGTACTCAAAATGTGTGTAGATATTCGATTAAGTCCACAACCTTGTTCTTGCCTCAATTTTGGTCCGAGCTTTGTGTTTCTTGATCTATAATAACAATTTAACTTGATTAATACTCAAATTGATTAAATTGACTCATAAATCATAGTTTGGAAAATTTACAATTTTGCCCCTAAACTTTTACATAATTACCTTTTTCCCCTAGGCTCGTAAAATGATTTTTATTCAAATTTCTTGCATTTTAAGCCTAGACGAATCATTTTCTTAACTAAAACATCACCTAATTTCCACTATTTCACTCATGTATGACCATTTTCATGACTTTTACAATTTAGTCGTTTTTATGAATTTCTCATGAAAATCACTTAGAAAAATATGTTTGTAAGGCATCAAACTTTAATATTCTTCAATAAATCATCAAAATACATGCATGTCATACAAGGGTAAATTTTTGGACATAAACCCTAGCTCAAAATATAGCTAGAAATAGCTAAATCGATCTACAATCAAACTTGAAAGTTGAACAAACCCTAGCTATGTCTTCTTTAGTGATTTTCGGCCGTGGGAAAAGAATATGAACACAATTTTGACTTCTTTTTCCCTTTTTAATCTTTTATTTACCAAATGATAGAAATACCCTTAAGGCCTCTTTCTTAAGATTTTTCCTTCCCATGTCCATTTTTGTCCATTTCAACATATAATTGTCTAATTGGTAAATAGAGACCTCAATTAATTTTTATAATTCTATTTCATACTTAAATCTTCTAGAATCTCATATTTTCTAATCTTTGCAATTTAGTCTATTACGATAAATTGATCACTAATTAATAAAATTTCCTCATGAAATTTTCACACAATCATGTAAACACATCATAAGCCTCATAGAAATTGTAAAACATATATTTTTACTTCGAATTTGTGATTTCACAACCACTATTCGACTAGGCCCTAAATCGGGCTGTTACAGCATGTATAGGTTAGATGTGGTATTTTGGTCGTGATTATAGCCATGAGATATGGCTTGTAAATGTATATGTTTTGGTTTGTATGTATAGCCATGAGTGATGGCTTATTTTGGTATGATTTTAGCTATTGTGTTGGTTATTTATAGGGTAAGTTATGTATGTGTGAATTATGGTAAATGAACCATATTGTTTGATATTGTTTTGACATGTATTTGGCTAAGTAAATGGTAGTGATTTGAGAATTGGAATAGATGAAATTATAATGGTATGAATTGTGCATTTGATTGATGATTTTGGTTGCCTAATTGTATGATGAAATGGTACCATTTTGCCTTATGTAGGTACATTGTAGTTGGGGTGGAAAATTAGCCTTACAAATAGCCTAGTTTTGTCCACACGGGTAGAGACATGGGTGTGTATCTCAGCCATGTGTGACAAATGGTCATGCTACACGGTCGTGTGTCCCCTGGTGTTGAAATTGAATTGAAGTCAGTTTGCTCCACACGGTCTCACACACGGGCGTGTGACTTGGCCATGTTGCATAAGTCAGTATACCCTACAAGTTTGGCATGGCCTAGCACACAGGCAAGTGTGGCCACTTCGAGGGGCACACGGGCTAGACACACGGGCGTGTGGTTTTTCATGTGACCCAAGTCAGTATGTATGCCCTATTTCCACACAGCCTGAGACACAAGGGTGTCTTGAGCCATGTGAGGCACACGGTCTATTCACACGGGAGTGTCATCCCTGTATGGTTGAAATTTTTCTAAGTTTCCAAAATTTTTTGTATGTTATTGGTTTAGTCCCGAACCTCTTCTAATGCATGTTTATGGCCTCGTAGGCCCTTATAAGGGACAATGTAATTATGTTGAATTATTTATGAGAATGAATGCTTTATGTTTGATAAATGTATGTTATATGTTGTGAATTGATCGGTAATACCACGTAACCCTACTCTGGTGAAGGATACGGGTTAGGGGTGTTACAAAGGATGAAATTGAAGAAGATGACATCTTTTATTTTAGTTATTTTGGCTTTATTTACTAAATGACCAAAATACCCTTAATGCCTAACTTTAAAATTTCACCTAACCATGTCATTTTTTGTCCATACTAAAGTATAATGGTCTAATTACCATCTAAGGACCCCTAATTTAAGTTCTCATAGCAATCAGACACCTATAACATATAGAACTCAAATTTTACACTTTTTACAATTTAGTCCTTTTAACTAAATTGGGTGCCCAAACGTCAAAATTTTTGAACAAAATTTTCACAAAATCATTCCATAACACAGTAGACCATAAAAATATAATAAAAATAAATTTTACTGTGTCAAATTTTTGGTCCCAAAACCACTGTTCTGACTAGACCCAAAATCGGGCTGTTACATTGTTAATAAGGCTCTTATGGTATGTTTTGAATAGTTTGGAAATGGTTAAATGAGGTATTTTTTAGTACCTAAGTGGACTAGGTTTGTATGCATGAAATGAGGCATGTGAACATGTTTAGGTAAGTGATGTTGGGATGCTAATTGTGGTGCTTTTGAATGGCATATTAGTTAGTTGAATTAGGGTCTTGGAAATGGCAATTATATGTGTGCTTGGATGATGTTTTCATCCATTGAAAGTGTGCACAATTAGATTGAATGTTTATGCATGAAATGGTTTGATTTTAGGTAAACTTTGGGTTTACACGGCTTGGGACATGGGTGTGTAACTTAGCCGTGTGAGGCACACGGCCTAGCGATACGGCCATCTGTCATTTGAGCATTTCTTAGGGTTCAAGTCAATGAGTTACACAGGCTAACACATGGCTTGGCATATGGGCATGTGGGGCAACTCAGAAAGTTACATAACTTGGAACATGGACAAGTGACCCTACTCAGTGAGTTACACATGTGAGGACACGGGCTGGGACACGGCTGTGTGTCCCTTGTGCCAAAGTTACATGGGCTAGGGTAATTCCACACGGCCGTGTGACCCTTGTTTCTAATTTTTGCAAATTTTTCCTAAACTTTTCGATTTGATTCAGATTAGTCCTAAATTGCTTCTAAGCTATTTTTATGGCCTCAATGGCTCAAATTAGGGACAATATGCATGTCAATGAATGGTTTATGATATTATTAACATGTTGAATGATGTGATGTTTAATTGTTTTGATTGTGCAGTAATGCTCTATAACCCTAATTCGGCGATAGCGACGGGTTAGGAGTGTTACAACATCTCTCTAAAAACTAGCATCAATTGATTTTACATCTTCATCATATGTTTTTGGATCCTCGTCTCTTAGAAAAGTATGATCAACTTATTGAGTCTAAGTCAACGATTTTAATTATAAAAGAAGTAAGGAAATCAAGACCAACACTAGTTAGTAGTTTTTTTTTTTTTTTTACACCTCCTAGGTTCATCATTATATTGAGCATCCCTAGCATGTTTACTAGCAGAGGAAGAAACATGTTCGTTTAACTATATGTCATGCATTATTACAAATTTCTTTAAATTAAAAATGTTTTTGAAGAAAACAACATTTATAGATTGACAAATAGAATGATCATGTAAGGACATAAATCTATATGCCTACTATTTAAAGCATAACCAATAAAAATCGCATCAAAAGTTTTTTACCCGATGATGTTCTTTTTAAAAACAGGTAGACCTACTTTAGCTAAGCACTCCCATACTTTCAATTATTGTAGATTAAGGGCATAACCTTTCCATAGTTCATATAGGGTGCAAACTAATTTTTTATAAGGCACCTTATTAAGAATATGGTTTGTAGAAAGTATGGCCTCCCTCCCCACATATTATTAGGCAAGCTAATTAAACTTAGAAGTAAGACATTCATCATTTTGTTTAAAGTTCTATTCATTCTTTCAACTATGTTTTTTTTTTTTTTTTGTTATGGAGTATAAGAGGCAGTGGACTCATGTATTTTTTTTTTTTGTGTTTCTGACATACTTCTTTTAGGAAATTAGTGTTATATTGACCACCTCTATTGGATCTAACCCATTTTATTCTTCCATCAAGTCGATTTTCTACTTCTACTTTATAAAGAATGAATGTTTTATCAGCTTCATCTTTTAACCTTAGAAGATAAAATTTTGTGTATCTATAGTAATCATCTATAAAGGTAATATATTATAGCGTTTTCCTCATTTACTCTCTATGTTTCTAAAATATGCTAAATCTGTATGAATTTACTCTAAAAGTATAGTCTTTCTATCAATAGCATGTTTAAAATGAGGTCTAGTATACTTTTATTCAACACATATTTCACATTTATTAAAGTTGTTATCTAGATTAGAAGCAGTTTAATCTCTTTAGGCATTTTAAGGCAGAGAAAGTTTGCATGTCCTAATCTAGCGTGCCACATATCAAGTGACTCAATAGTGTAACCAAAAGTAGAAGTTCTATTAATAGTATTAGACATAGTCTCGATCACAAACAACCCTCCACTTAGGTAACCTTTTCCTACATAGGTTCCATTTCGGCAAAGTATAAGTTTGTCGGATTCAAGACTAGTTTAATACCCGCCTTATTCAGAATTCCACCACTAATCAAATTTCTACATAAAGTAGAAACATAAAAACATTATTTAAAGCAAGTGCTTTTCCAAAAGTAATTTAAGTAAAATCTTTCCTTTACCGAGAACTTCTAAACTACTAGACTTACCCATATAGTGTAACAGCCTGATTTTGGATCTAGTCGAAACAGTGGTTTTGGGACCACAAATTTGACATAGTAAAGTTTATTTTTATTATATTTATATGGTCTATAGTTTAACGAAATGATTTCGTGAAAATTTCGTTCGAATATTTTGACGTTTGTGCACTTAATTTAGATAAAAAGACTAAATTGTAAAATGTACAAAATGTGTATTCTAAAAGCTTGAGGTGTCTAATTGCTATGAAACATTAAATTAAAGGTCCTTAGATGGTAATTATACCATTTGTTAAGTTAGTGGACAAAAGTGGACATGGAGGAAGATAATTTTTATGTTTTAAGTTAGGGGCATTTTGGTCATTTGGTAATTAAATGAATTAAAAGGAAAAATGAAGCCAAAATCCCTATCCATCATCCTAACCATAGCCTAAATTTATAAGGGAAGCCATAGCTAGGGTTTGGCCACTTTCAAGCTGGATTGTAAATCCATTCTTGCCCTATTTTTAATGCTCTTTACATTTTTGAAATCGTTGTAACCCGATCTATCTATTTCTACCACTAATTTGAGAAATGATCAAGGTCTAGGGTTTGAACCATGTTAGATAATTGTTTATTTTTATTTGTAATGGTAGATTATACAAATTTGATGTTGGATAAACAACTTTTGCTAAGTGATTTTCGGTAAAGGACCTACTTGTAAAAGTTATAAAGTATGCAGTAAAATTATGATTTAATGGAAATTGTGGGTTGTTATGGGTATGAAAATGGTTCGGATAGGCTTTTGTATTGAAGAAATTGAACATATTTCATTTTACGAGCCTAGGGACTATAATGTAAAATGTCAAAAGTTTAGGGGCAAAATGTAATTTTTCCATAATATGATTTTTGCGCTGAATTGAATAATGTGATGATTTAATGAGTTAAATTTGTTATTATATATCAAGAAAAATGAAGTACGGACCTAAACCGGGGGAAAAACAAAGTATTTGATGATTAGGTCAAATTCTATTATTTTTGTAGCGAGGTAAGTTCGTATGTAAATAATGCATTGTTATTTATATTTTAAATGCTTTAATATTGTATGAATTGTGATTTACCCTTTGGATGTACTCGAAAAAGTTTCGACAAGCGAGGAATTTCAGCTGAACCTTAGGAATAGATAGGATATAAATGTCATGACATTAGGGTTACTAAGATTATGTGTAAGACCATATCTGGGATATGGCATCGATATGAGAGTTCGTGTAAGACCATAGCTGGGCTATTGGCATCGATATGAGATTTCATGTAAGACCATATCTGGGATATGGCATTGGTACAGTACTATGTGTACGATATTCTTGAGTATCCTTTAGTATTCCAATTGGTTCAACCGAAAACTTAACGGAAATGTCAAAGTTGTGAAAGACTATGATTATGTGGTGAATTGGTACAGGTATGTACGTAAAACTCATAATTAATGAGCTCAATATGTGATGAACCCTTGGTAAGGTTGTGATTGTATAGCAACCCGATTTAGACCCTAGTCAGAACAGTGGTTTTGGGACCACAAATTCGAGGTCAAAAAAATATTTTAATATTATTTTCTTTGTTTACAGTATGTGATAAAGCATGTCTGAAAGTTCTGTGTGAAAATTTTATTGATTGTGTGCTGAATTTTGAAAAATGATTTAATCGCATAAAATTTAAAAGTTGTATGCTATTTGTTAAAGTGCTTAATTGGCATGGCTTCTTAAATGAGAAGTCCTTACGTTGTTATTAAACCATTAATAGATTGGATAGACGAAAATGCCTAAGGTTAGTGGATTTTGAATGATATTACTAAGGCTAAAATGGTAAAACATGAATTAATGAATAATTAAAATAAAACAAAAGCATGAAATAGGTTATTTTGTTCACCCATTGCTGAAAATAATAAGAAAAGTAAAAAAGGAAATCGAGCTAGGGTTCGGCCATTGATGTTCTTGATTGAGGTATGCTTTGAACTCGATTTTTATAATTTCTACATTTTTGTGATCGTTGCTTAGCATACTATCAAGCCCATGTCTTAATTTTAGAATTTGATGATGATTTTGAGATGTGCCATTGATGAATATGTGAGCTTTCTGTTGATAGATGGTGAAATATGAAAGTTTAATGTTGCGTTTACAAAGGCCCAATTTAAGGGCTAGTCGAAACAATGATCTCGAGATTACTAATTCGAGGTTATAGAAAATTATCTTTATGTTATTTTATGTGTTATAACATGTTTTTAAGGGTGCATGAAAATTTTGGTGCTTTAATTTTAGCGATTTCATGCTTAATCGCAAAAAAGGACTAAATCACATAAAGTGTGAAAATTGTATTTTATTTGCTAGAGGTGCCAAATAGATATAGAATATTAATTGGAGGTCCCAAATGTGCAATTTGGCCTTGTTTTAAGTGAGTTGGCTGTCCATAGTATGCATAAGGGACAAGAGCATTTATTATGGTTAATATTTGGAGATATTAGTTGATAAAATGAATAAAATAAGATGAAATAAGCCAAGGCTATCATCTTTTCATTTTCTTTTCTTCTCCAACTGAAAATATCAACCAAGGGAGGGCTTTGAAAGCTTGAAAATTTCAAAAACTCATTTTCTATACAAGTAAGTGATTTTGATGGTTTAAGTTGATAATTTTTGTACTTTTGGAGTCCCCAAAGCTTAAGCTAGCTAATGAGGGAACTAATTTGCAATATGGTTGAAAGTCTAGGGACTTTCCATGAGATACTTTATGTTGTTTGCTGAGTTTTTATGGAAGAAAATGAATGTTAAGGAGATGAGAAACAACTTTTGTGAAAGGTGTTGTCATGAAAACACCTAATTAGGACAAAGTTGTAAATGTTGCAAATTGGTAATAAGTGCATGAAATAGTTAAAATATTGAGTTGTAATAGAAGGGAATATGAATCGTCTAGGCTTGATTAGTAAAGAAGTTGGATGAAAATTTATTTACGAGCCTAGCGGCAAAATTGTAATTTTGCCAAAGTCCAAGGGCAAAATGGTAATTTTTCCAAAATAGAAATTTTGAAATGTGTCAATTAGTATGGTGATTAAATGATTAAATTCTATGGTTCTAGATCAAAGGAAACGACATTCGGACCTAGAACAGGAGAAAATAGAAATGTGGGCAAATAGACCCCTTTTTACCCTATTCAGTATCGAGGTAAGTTCATGTGCTAAATTATGCAACTCTTAGTGAAGTATTTAATATTCCAATGTTGTATGGAATGTATATTTACTCTATGGATGTATTTAATATGTTTTGACGAGATGTCAAGAGAATTTAATCTAAGAATAGCGGGAACGCAAATAATAAGATATGATGATAATTAAGGTCCCGTATAAGACCATATTTGGAATATGGCCTCGGTGTGAGATATTGAATAAGACCATGTCAGGGACATGACATCGATATGATATTTCAAGTAAGACCCTATCTGGGGCATGATGTCGATGTGATATTATATGTATGAGATTCAAAAGTGTTATTTAACAATTTTAGTGATTCCACAAATATGTTGAAAATGAGAAAGTATGTGATTGTACCATGTGAGGTACAGGTACGTGTTAGAACTAAATTGAGGTGAATTTGGTATATGACGAACCCATAGTGGGTCACGTGTAAATGATGCATCCTAATTGCATATGTTGTATTTATAAATGCATTGCGTAAAACCGAATGATTATTGCAAAAATCTAAGTAAGAATGATAGTGTGTGAGGATGTTCCCGGATGAACATTTGAAATAGGGAGATGCATGTGGATAAATATCCATGAATGTATAATAATGGTGGGCTATGTGTGATACCATCTTATTAATTGTTAAAGATGGGTTGTGTCCGATACCATCAACAATATCAAATGATAGGCCATGTGCGTTACCACCATATTATTTGTTACCGATTGGTTGTGTGCGATACCATCGAGTTTAGTATCAAATGGTGGGATATGTACGATACTACCCTATTAAAGATTGATGGCAAGCTATGTACGAAACCACCGAGTGATTGGTAATATGAATGGTACATTGAGAAGTTACGATGTGCTGTATCATGTGACTATGTGATGTTAAGTGTAGGGATATAAGTTAATGAATGTGAGCATTAAGCTCGAGATATGGTTAAAACGTGGTAAGAGACAGAATGAGTAAGCACTATGAATAATTGAATAGGTAACCATGAGTTAAGAGTAAAACTCATTATAATACCTTATGATTGAGTATAGTCAATGAATATCAATAATTGATTATTATTTGCATATGAACTTACTAAGCATTATTGCTTACTCCTTTTCTTTTTCCATTTTATATAGGTTAGCTTAACTAGCTTGGGTTGGAGATGGCCAGAGATGTTTTCACACTATCGAGCAGGCACTTGGTATGAGGTTTCAAGTCCTTATGAGTTATGGCATGTATAGGGATCTTTTTAAAGTTGATTAAGTCATAGTTGATATGGCCAAATGTGTTGGCCTAGGAGAGTTTATGGATCAGTTGCATATGGCCATAGATGATGGCTTAAGTCAATTGTAATTATACCAGAAATAGTTCTCCCTCGTGTATGGGATGAAGACTTCATTTTATAGTTTAAATGTGATAATTGAAGAGTTATAATTGATGATATGTGAAGTTTATTTGATGGTGTATGAATGTATGCAAGGGTGGCTAAATGGCTTGAAAAATAGCCTTGAATTGGTCCACACGGGTAGACACACAGACGTGTGTCTAGGTTGTGTGAGACACACGGTCAGTCCCATGGGTGTATGACTTGGTCGTGTGTCCCCTACATGCTAGTGTTCTAAGCCAGTGTCGACCATGGGCTAGCCACACGAGCATGTGCCCAGGCCGTGTGACCCTTATAAAGTTGCTGATGTCACAAATAGAATACCCAAGTTTTTACATATGGGCAAGGGCACAGACGTGTCTAGGCCGTGTGGAGCCTACGGACTTGTGTCCGGCCATGTGAAAACCCCTATAGGTTCAAAATAAAACTAAATTCCACATGGGGTAGGGACATGGGCATGCGAGACCACATGGCCTGCCCACACAGGCATGTCCCATTTCACACGGGCGTGTGGCCCCTATTTAGGTGAAAAGTTTCTAAGTGTTTGAAAAGTTTCAGTTTGGTTTCGCGACATCCCGAGCTGGTGTAAAGGGTCTCATTGACCCATGATAGGGATGTTACGATTGTGAATGAGAAGTTTTAAATTTGGAGAGAATTTTTATAGCCTAAAGTGGAATGATCAAGCAAGTCAAGTCCGGTAATGCCTCATGCCCGATTTCGACATAGAATTTGGGTAATGGGTGTTATAGGGTTAACATATTTTGTCTTTGAATTTTCTTATGAATTTTACTATTTTGAGCTAAATTGTGAAAATGAGAAATTGAGGTACTAAAATGTGAAATAAATGAAATATGTGGGCTTAAATGTGTGTGATGAAATTATGTGTATTTGATTATTTCATGAAATAGGGACTTAAATGTCAAAATGTGAAAATGTGAGGGCTATTTTGTAAAATGCTCAAAATATGTGTTTTTGGATTGAATTGAATGATTTGGTGAATGAATGAGCTAAATTTGAACATATATAGATCAAGAAAAGAGAACTTCAGACTTAGATCGAGACAAGAATAAAGTGCTCGATTGATCATCTTGAATCGTTGTTTCTATGTCTGAGGTAAGTTCGTATATAATACGAATTATTTAAATCATGTTCATGTGTTATATAAGGAATGAATATGTTGTTGATGAATTAGTAATGATAAATGTGGATTTGAGAGACATGGCACTAAGTGTGCGTAAATAAGATCGATACAGTGGTAATTGACACTATGTGTGGAAAATAAAGAAAGCCTTGACTATATTGATTGGCACTGTGTGTGCGATACCGAGTCAAATTTGGTTTAATGTAAAGGCAATAAGTGTGTGATGATATTAAAGCTTCGGCTAAGAAATTGGCACTAAGTGTGAATGATATTAAAGTTTCGGCTAAGAAATTGGCACTAAGTGTGCGATAATATTATAACCCATTATGTATTAAACCCTACCCAAACGTTAGGACCGAATAGTCGTTACGATAAAGAACTTTTGAAACCCATTTTCTAAATCCACTTAAGTTTGTTGAAAACTGCTTATTTTAAGTTATCTTGCTGAAATTATACTTAGTCCAATTTGAGCATTTAATTAAGTCAAGTTGTTACACAAATTTTCAGATGTGCTTAGATGGCACGATAAAACATTTTCGTGTCCATTTTGAAAAAACGTGTAGTTCAAATTTTAATAAAATATCCAACATAAAAGAAAATAACTAAAGTAAAGTTTAATGAGGCCTTATTACATCCAAAATAAAACAACCCAAAACCAACTGTAAAATAACAAGAATTAAAGTCTATTTAAACTTAAATCCACCGCATGGCCTCCTCAAGTCCCTCCGGCTCCATGTCCGCGTTCTAAGCATCACCTGAAAAATTAATGGAGAAGGTGAGTCACCAAGACTCGATATGTAACCCTTCCCCGTTTTAAAACATTTTCATACACAACATATAATAATTAATATGCAAAATAATGTGTACCCAACCTAGCCAACCATACACCACTGTCTACCCCGTTGTGGTACCAAACCACTGGTGGTGCCAAACCACTGGTGACATATAGTCACAATGTGTTACCAAAACACTGGTGTCCGTGAGACACAAATCGGGTGATGGGGCCAACCCATCGTGTGATACCAAATCAGCGCGACGATCCCATATCTCAAGTGGGGCCAACCCACGGTGGTGTTAACCACAGGGACAAGTCGCTATTGAGGTACCAAACCTCTGGAGGTACCAAACCTCTGGTGACATATAGTCACGGTGTGCTACCAAAGCACTGGTGCCCGTCGGCACAATTTCACTGCCCCCTCCACTCATCAATCCCACAACAGATAAACATACATATATTTCATGCCATCACATTCTTAAATTTCATGTGTCAACACATCATGCTTACCAAAAGCATTAATAATAATAAATCACATTACAGGTACTTACCTGAATCACCACTTATACCGATTTGGTATTCAATCCAATGCTACATTCATAAAAATGAGCATTCACAAAGTTAAGCATATTTAATATATTATATAGTGTGTATGTACACACGATACCACAGTAGTCTAAGTCCCGACAAGAAGAGCCGATCACCCTAGATCTCTTGCCTATATTCGGCCAAAACATGTGTTAGTACATTCGGCCAAATCAATCAATTTTAAGGGTTCACCTTTTGAACGAAACCTTACCTCTACGCTTTTGGATCACAATACTCGATTCCGAATCTGCTTCATAAATTACCACCGGTTAGCAAACAAGCCAATAGCCTTGACTTTTAAATATTTGCAAACTAGATCCTATGAAAACCAATTCTTACCAACACACTTACCACTTGATTGGTCACAAATGATGACTTGCTTTGTCGAACTCCAAAATCCGGAACACCTAGACATAATCGGTTTCATTAAAGAGAGTTAATATCTTGTTATCAAGTGCGAAATAGATTCTTACCCTCCCTAGAAGTCGACAAGTGCTAGGGGTCAATAAAAAATACTTGATCTACTTACCTTAAAACCGAATTGGAGAAATAGGGGAACACGGGTTTGAGATTCTACCAATACTTGAAATTTGGAGAGGGGTATTCGGCTATCAAATAGGACAAAGAAAAGAGGACAAAGGAAGAAATCGGCACTTCAATAGGTATATTGACCAAAGAAAATTAGTAGGGGAGAAAGGAAGTTTGATTCTTGAAATAGGGAATAGGTTTGAATGGAGAAAAATAAAGAGAAGAGAAGAGAAGAGTGGGAGGGTTTGACCAAGCTATGAAAGTTTAATGGAGAAAGTTTGGAAAAAGAAAGAAAAGAGTGGAATGTAGGGGAGTGCCTAGCAGAAATTTTGTAAAAAGAGTACTAAAGAATTCTTCCCATCACCTAGTCTCCAAGCGATTACTCCTCTTCAAGGAGTTTAAAATTGACCAACACCTTAAATTATTCTAGGCCACACATTTGTATTAATTCAAAATTAATTTGAATTAGTTAACAAGCTATTTTCCTCTACTAGATTATCATAATTTAATCCTCAATTAATCCAAATAAAACCAAATAATATCTTCATTATCCTTATTATCTAAATAATAATTAGAGTTTAAAGAGAAAGGACTCTCTCTCCCTTGTTGCCGTCCCACCATAATGCAAAAGAAGGATTCTTGTGACTCAACCAAGGCTCTCCTTGCTCCCTTGGTGGCGTCACATGCACTCTTAAGTGGGCTTACTTTTGCCACTTAGTCTAGGCTTATTTTATGTCCAAATTATCCCCATTTATTCTTATAACACCCACTTGCTAGGGCTCCCTACCTTAGAAGTTAAAACTAAAATTTCCTACCAAATCGAGCCAACACAAAAACTTAAATTAATCATGATCATTCCATAAATAATGCCTCAACCATTCATACATAGGAAAAATAATTAAATTCGAGTAACCCCATTTTGGGATGTTCGATTCTACCCCCTTAAAATAAATTTAGTCCGAAATTACATAACTAAAACAGATGAGGGTATTGCCGCCGTATCACATCCTCGAGTTCCCCGTAGCTTCCTCGGCACCATGGTTCCGCCATAGCACTTTCACTAAGGGCGCGACTTCCTACGTAGAACCTTTATATCTCTATCCAAGATCGAACAGTTCTTCCTCAAAAGATAAGTCGCGTTAACCTCGATTTACATCACGGGTACCACATGAGATGGATCGACCGATACCGCTCTCGGCATTGATCGTGGAAGACATCATGTATCGACTTAACTCATCGGCAGTTCAAGGCGATAAGCTACCGGTCCTACTAAACTTGATCTTGTATATGGGCCAATGAATCTTGGGCTCGGCTTCCCTTTCGTCCAAATCTTAACACCTTCTTCCAAGCGACACCTTGGAAAGACCTTGTCTCCTACGAGATACTCCATTTCCTTGCGTTTGAGATCGGCATAAGACTTACATCTATCTCGATGCTTCCTTAAGACGAGACCGAATCACCTTGACTTTGTCTTGATCTCTCGCTACCATTTACGGGCCCAACACTTGTCGTTCACCCAATTCATCCAACACGTCGGAGTTCGGCATTTCCGTCCGTCTGATTGCTTCAGTATGGTGCCATCGAATACTCGCTTGGTAGCTATTGTTGTAGGCGAACTCGGCTAGAGGTAAGAATTCCTCCCAACTACCTCGAATTCCAAGACACAACCCTCAAACATATCTTCTAAGATCTGATGACCCTTTCATTGCCCGTCCAGTGCGAGGATGGAAAACATCTTTGAAATCCAACCGCGTACCAACGCTTGATGTAACGCTTTCAAAACCTCGAAGTGAACCTTGGGTCCCTATCCGAGATAAGCGATACCGGTACACCATGCAATCGACTATCTCGCCACATACAACTTTGCTAGTTTACGGGTGAGTAGTCCATTCTCACCGGTATAAAGTGGTGATTTAGTCGATCGGTCTACGATTACCCAAATCGTATCTTTCTTCTTTGGGCGTAAGGGTAGACCATCGACGAAATCCATAGTGATTCGCTCCCACTTCCATTGAGGATCTTTACCGGTTGAAGTAACCCGATGGTGGCGGTGTTCAAACCTTAACTCTGCGACACGTCAAACACTTCCTCTGAACTCCGTTATCTCACGCTTCAACCCGGGCCACGTAATCTTTCAGTAAATCTCCATACATCTTGCTTCCTCCCGGATGCATAGCGTATGGGCTGCTATGAGCATCCTGGAGAATTTTCTGCCTCAACTCCATATCCTTTGGCATACAAGGCCGTCCCTGAAAACATAGCACACCATCACCAGTCAGACTATACCCCTCTACACCACCATTCTGAACTTGTATTCTCTTTGCATTTAGCCCTTCATCCACTAACTGTTTGCTCCTAATCTCCTCGATCCACGTTGGCTTAACTTGAAGTTCTGCCAAAAGGCTTCCATCGTCATATAGGCTCAACTGAGCGAACATTGCTCTTAAATCCGCCACGACCTTTCGGCTCAACGCGTCAGCCACCACGTTAGCCTTACCGGATGATATTCGATGGAGCGATCGTGAGTCCTTAATGACTCAATCCATCGGCCATTGTCTCGATTGAGATCCTACGTCCGGAAGATACCTCAAACTTTGTGGTCGTATAAATTACCGACTTCTCCCCATAAAGATAATGTCTCCATACTTTCGAGCGAAGGCATTGCGGCTAACTCTGTGTCGTGAGTTGGATAGTTAACCTCATGCGGCCTTAGGCGGCGGACGCATAGGCTACTACCTTCCCATCCGCATCAGACACACCCCAAACCGGTGTGAGATGCATCACAATAGAGCGTAAATAATTTCCACGCCTCGGGTTGTACTAGAAGCAGGAGCTTAGTCAAAATTTTCCTTAGCTTATCAAAGCTTTCTTCGCTTCTCCGTCCATACAAATGGAACACCTTTCCTCAACAACTTAGTCAGCGGTGCTGCGATCGAGAAAACCCTTCCACAAATCTCGGTAATACCCGCTAACTGAGAAAACTTCATTATCTACGCCCATCGACTTAGGCGGTTTCCACTCCAATACCGCTTCAATCTTGCGGGATCCACTCTAATCCCTTCCGCTGATACTACGTGACCTAAGAAAGTCACCTCCCTCAGCCAAAATTCGCACTTACTGAATTTGGCATACAACTGTTTTTCCCTCAACACTTGTAGGACTATCCGTAAATGCTTGTCGTGCTCCTCCTCCGTCTTAGAGTAAACCAATATGTCGTCAATGAACACTACGACGAATTGGTCCAAGTATTGTTGAAAAACTCTGTTCATTAGATCCATGAACGCCGCCGGTGCATTGGTCAACCCGAATGGCATCACTAGGAACTCGTAATGCCCATACCGAGTTCGAAAAGCCGTCTTGTGAACATCGGCCCCCTTCACCTTAAGTTGATGGTAACCCGACCTAAGGTCTATCTTCGAAAACACCGACGCCCCCTTCAACTGGTCAAACAAGTCATCGATCCGTGGCAATGGGTACTTGTTTTTGATCGTTAACTTGTTTAAGCGACGGATGTCGATGCACATTCGCATAGAACCGTCCTTCTTCTTGACAAACAACACAGGCTCCCCACGGAGATATACTAGGTCGAATAAATCCCTTATCCAAGAGCTCACGAATTTGAGCCTTGACTCCACCAATTCCTTTGGTGCCATTCGGTGAAGTGCTATGAACACGAGTGCGTTAAGGTGGCAGTCTATCTGAATTCGACTTCCGATCTGGAGGCAGACCCGGAAGTTCTTCAAGGAACACATCAGCAAATTCCCCAACCGTTCGGACCTTTCCAACTACCGACTCCTTAGCTTCCAAAGCACAAATTCGAACCAAATACGCCTTACAACCCTTCTTGACCATCTTTTCCGCCTTCAAGGCAGACACCACATTGGATAGGTAATTCCTTCTATCACCTATCATAACCACTTCACCATTCTCAGCCGTCTTAAGAACCATGCGCTTAGCGCGCAATCCAAATTACCGATACTTAGCACCAATCCATTCCAAGGATCAAATCGAACTCCCGAATGGTAGTTCCATCAGATCAGCCCCGAATACGACCCCTTGGAGTTCTAGGGGTACGTCCCTAAAAAGTTTGTCTACCACTACAGAGTGACCTAAAGGACTCACTACAGTCATCTCCCTAGCGGCAGATCTCGAGTCTAGGTTCAAAGTCTCTACCACACTCACGGCTATGTATGCGAATGTGTAGACCCACATCAATTAATGCATAGTAAGGGAGACCAAAAATCGAAGCGTGCGGTTATGACATCCGGTGCGTCACCCTCTCATGACGCCTTGCCGCATAGACTAAGCCAGGCTGCCTAGCCTCTGTGTTGCCTGAACCTCTGGCCTGAGTTCCTCGACCTCGGTTAGGACCATTGCTTCCTCTGCCATTGCCACGACCCCTCTGCGGTCCCACATTTCGGTCTGAGTGCAGTTACGCCCTGGTGATTCCGAGCTCGCTTTCGGGGACAATCTCTGACCCGATGTTCTAAAGACCCACACTCAAAACATCCCCTATCACCGGTCGAACATCCTCCCCAATGGGACTTCCCACAACGATTGCCTTGGCGGCCTCGATTATTAGCTACGGGCCTTCTTTTGATTTGGCCCACTCGCCTAGCCTTCTTACGATCATTACCACTGGATCCGGTGACCCAAATCCTCTCTTGATTATTTCTACTATAATTACGCCTCACGACCTCCTTGATCCCTCGGCAACTTTAGCCTTTTCCACGGAGATGAAAACTCCGAACTTCTTTGCGGGGCAATCGATAGTCTCAGATCATCTCGAAGGTCGTCCTCAAGCGGACCACAGCGCTTCGTGTTCGATGGCTACGATTCCTCCGCATACCTACTCGGCCTTAAAACTCCGCCTCATACTCGGCCACGGACTTAGTTCCTTGCACTAAACCGGAAAAGCCTTCCTCTGCGCATCGGTGTAGTGGTGCCCACATACTCTTCCGAAGGCGGTTTTAAAGTAGTCCCACGTAAGATCATCGTTGTGGCTCCATCCCGGCCATCGACCACCACCAGTACGCTTCATCCTTTAGAAGCGACCGCCCTTCGACTTTTCCTCCTCGGTCGGTCGAGATCATCCATTATTCTTTCCGTAGATTCCGGTAATACTCTCTGCCTTTGGGTGCCACTCGACACGCCCCGAAATACCTCGGCTCGTTGGACCGAATTCGCTCGGAACAGATTTCGAGCTCCTAAATTCCACCATTGACCACCAATTCAAGGACTCGCAATACCGCTTGCGTCTTGCCTCTCCTCCGTCGATCCTGCTCCCTGCTGCTCAAAAATTTGGAGGTGGTGGTGGCGGTACATCGTTCGAACCTTGTCCCGACTGACGGGTTGAACAAATCATCCTACCCCTACTGGCGTCCACGGCGTCCACGTCCTCTAGAACTCATTCTATCTCTGCGCTTTTAATCGATTAAGAGAAATTTTATGTATTAGCGTTTGTTCCACTTCATTACTCATGAAGAAATTTTATGAAGAAATTTTAATTAGGGATTCTTTCGTGCAAACAAGGTTTGATCTTCTATCCTAGTTCACACAAAAAGTTCTTGCATCCATTCCTTAATACTTTCCATACCTATTAGCTCTTGGACGTTTACGTCCATTTCTAACCTGTGGGTATTTTCGTCATTTTCCTACTGAGGTATTTTCGTAATAAAAGAAATTTTAAAACTTTAGTAGAGTAGGTTGTTTTGAAACTCCCAAAAGCGGAGGGTTTTTTTTACGAAAAAGTTGTAAAATTTTAAAGATACATCATCACTTTGAAGCCGGGGTATTTTGGTAATTTTGTCCGTCGGGGTAATTTTTTGTAAAACAAGGGTGTTTTAACCATTATAAAACTCGAGGGTCCCTTTAAGAATTTTCCTTCTTAAAAGCGGTGATGTTGCAAAAATTTTTGTACTCGGGGGCATTTTGGTAATTTTGTAAGTTGAGGCGTTTTGTAATTTTCCAAAACCAAATATTTTCTTGATGATTTTCAAGGCTAAGTTGTTGAATATTTATAGAATAGTTAAAATTTTTGGACAAAACCATTGATTTGATATTTTATGAGCAAGGGTACTTTAGTAATTTTACCCCTAAGGGCATTTTGTAATTTTTTCAAATCAAGTTTTTCAAGGAAAGCGTTGTAAAATGATGTTTTCGATTTGAAAGAGTTATTACGAAATTTTGAAAACATTAGAGTTTTTGTTGTTTGTTCCTTTCAAAACATGGCTAATTCCCTTTCGGGTTTTAGTCATTAGGTTTAGCCTATGTTAGAACCTTCTTGGTCGAGTGAACCCAAGCTACGCACTGGCGGGTTTCATGTGGAGAGGAGGTGAGTCACATTTGCTTAAATACCAAGCTCCCACCGAACCTTTCTAGACATGCGCATGAGGTTACCACACCCTGAGCCCTACGAGTTAGGGTGAACCCGAGCTACGCACGGGTAGGATACTGCGAAGAGGTGGTGAGTCACTCGGACTGCTTAAATACCGAGCTCTTAGGTTCCAATCCTAGACATGCGTCTGGGGTTACCACACCTAGCTCGATGACTAAGTCATAGATTGGTTTAGTTCTTTAAGTCTTATGTTTAGCTTGTGTGTTTGAGTATTCTAATCCTAGGGTTCAAATTCCTATAAGTCTATCTACGTTCCATGCTTCCTACCCTTCTACAGAATATAATCCACAAAGAGGTTTAGAGGTACTTACAGGCGGATCGGTCTTGGGAGACTCAGACCATCTTGCTTTAAAACCCAAAACAATTAATAAGGCCTACTAAAACATTTTTTGGGCCTTGGGCCCCACAATAGAGTTTTGAGCTGGGCTCGATACCAATTTGTGGCCCAAACCGGCCCAAACGTTAGGACCGAATATGGGTCGTTACGATAAAGAACTTTTGAAACCCATTTTCTAAATCCACTTAAGTTTGTTGGCGCTTATTTTAAGTTATCTTCTTTGAAATTATACTTAGTCCAATTTGAGCATTTAATTAAGTCAAGTTGTTACACAAATTTTCGGATGTGCCAGATGGCACGATAAAACATTTTCGTGTCCATTTTGAAAAAAAGCGTGTAGTTCAAATTTTAATAAAAATATCCAACATAAAAGAAAATAACTAAAGTAAAGTTTAATGAGGCCTTATTACATCCAAAATAAAACAACCCAAAACCAAGCTGTAAAATAACAAGAATTAAAGTCTATTTAAACTTAAATCCACCGCATGGCCTCCTCAAGTCCCTCGGCTCCATGTCCGCGTTCTAAGCATCACTGAAAAATTAATGGAGAAGGTGAGTCACCAAGACTCGATATGTAACCTTCCCCGTTTAAAAACATTTTCATACACAACATATAATAATTAATATGCAAAATAATGTGTACCCAACCTAGCCAACCATACACCACTGTCTACCCGTTGTGGTACCAAACCCTTTGGTGGTGCCAAACCCTTGGTGACATATAGTCACAATGTGTTACCAAAACAACTTGGTGTCCGTGAGACACAAATCGGGTGATGGGGCCAACCCATCGTGTGATACCAAATCAGCGGCGAGGCGATCCCATATCTCAAGTGGGGCCAACCCACGGTGGTGTTAACCACGAGGGACAAGTCGCTATTGAGGTACCAAACCTCTGGAGGTACCAAACTCTCGGTGACATATAGTCACGGTGTGCTACCAAAAGCTTTGGTGCCCGTCGGCACAATTTCACTTGCCTCCACTCATCAATCCCACAGCAGATAAACATACATATATTTCATGCCATCACATTCTTAAATTTCATGTGTCAACACATCATGCTTACCAAAAGCATTAATAATAATAAATCACATTACAGGTGCTTACGAATCACCACTTATACCGATTTGGTATTCAATCCAATGCTACATTCATAAAAATGAGCATTCACAAAGTTAAGCATATTTAATATATTATATAGTGTGTATGTACACACGATACCATAGTAGTCTAAGTCCCGACAAGAAGAGCCGATCACCCTAGATCTCTTGCCTATATTCGGCCAAAACATGTGTTAGTACATTGGCCAAATCAATCAATTTTAAGGGTTCACCTTTTGAACAGAAACCTTACCCTTACGCTTTTGGATCACAATACTCGATTCCCGAATCTGCTTCATAAATTACCACCGGTTAGCAAACAAGCCAATAGCCTTCGGCTTTTAAATATTTGCAAACTAGATCCTATGAAAACCAATTCTTACCAACACACTTACCACTTGATTGGTCACAAATGACGACTTGCTTTGTCGAACTCCAAAATCCGAACACCTAGACATAATCGGTTTCATTAAAGAGAGTTAATATCTTGTTATCAAGTGCGAAATAGATTCTTACCCTCCCCCAGAAGTCGACAAGTGCTAGGGGTCAATAAAAAAATACTTGATCTACTTACCTTAAAACCGAATTGGAGAAATAGGGGGAACACGGGTTTGAGATTAACCAATACTTGAAATTTGGAGAGGGGTATTGGCTATCAAATAGGACAAAGAAAAGAGGACAAAGGAAGAAATCGGCACTTCAATAGGTATATTCGGCCAAAGAAAATTAGTAGGGGAGAAAGGAAGTTTGATTCTTGAAATAGGGAATAGGTTTGAATGGAGAAAATAAAGAGAAGAGAAGAGAAGAGGGAGGGTTTCGCCAAGCTATGAAAGTTTAATGAGAGAAAGTTTGGAAAAAGAAAGAAAAGAGTGGAATGTAGGGGAGTGCCTAGCGAAATTTTGTAAAAAGAGTACTAAAGAATTCTTCCCATCACCTAGTCTCCAAGCCGATTACTCCTCTTCAAGGAGTTTAAAATTGACCAAACACCTTAAATTATTCTAGGCCACACATTTGTATTAATTCAAAAATTAATTTGAATTAGTTAACAAGCTATTTTCCTCTACTAGATTATCATAATTTAATCCTCAATTAATCCAAATAAAACCAAATAATATCTTCATTATCCTTATTATCTAAATAATAATTAGAGTTTAAAGAGAGAAAGGACTCTCTCTCTCCCTTGTTGCCGTCCCACCATAATGCAAAAAGAAGGATTCTTGTGACTCGAACCAAGGCTCTCCTTGCTCCCTTGGTGGCGTCACATGCAGCTCTTAAGTGGGCTTACTTTGCCACTTAGTCTAGGCTTATTTTATGTCCAAATTATCCCCATTTATTCTTATAACACCCACTTGCTAGGGCTCCCTACCTTAGAAGTTAAAACTAAAATTTCCTACCAAATCGAGCCAACACAAAACTTAAATTAATCATGATCATTCCATAAATAATGCCTCAACCATTCATACATAGGAAAAATAATTAAATTCCAGGTAACCCCATTTTTGGGATGTTACATCAGCTAATTATTTGGCACTGAGTGTGCGAAGTCATCGAATGTTTAAAGAGAATTGAATGAGTAATGGCTTGGAGCATTGAATAGTAAATGTTGTTGTTGAATACATGATGGTACACATACGAACATAACCTATGTGGTTGATGGAGTTGTGTTTGAGTTAAATGGATTGTTATGTGAATGAATGATGGAATGAGTGAGATTAAGCATCTTGGTAAATGCTTGTACATTGAACACATAGTTATGGATAAAAATGAGAATTTTTATGGATGAGAATTGATTATTGAGATGAATTGAACTAGGTGTTGATAATTTTGTATAAAGAATTTGAATTGTTGAGCAAATGGTGTTATATTACGAACTTACTAAGCTTTAAAGCTTACTGTGTGAAATTTCCTCTATTTTACAATGTCATTAAAGCTAGCTCGAATTCGGGGATCGTCAGCGACTCAATCACACTATCGACCAACTATTTGGTACTTTTCGAAGTTGTATATTTGGTATATGGCATATATAGGCTAGTGATTTTGGTATGTTTTTGAGATGTATAGTTCTTGCCATGTGATATGGCTTGAAAGTTAAATGCCTTTAGTATACATTTTGTGAAGATGGTAGTTATAATGTGTAAATGTGGTTATGTGAATGATCATTTATGGTATAAATTAGAGAAGATGAAAATATATGTTTTAAGCTTGAATTGGTTAGTGGAAATGATGGTTAAAATGTATGTTTTGGATGCATTTGAGATATGTTTTTGGAATGGTTTGATGCTTGTAGGTGTGACCCAAAGTGTGGGTGGCAAATTGGCCTTGCAAATGGCCTATATTTGCCCACATGGTTGAGCATACAGGCATGTGGCTCGATCGTGTCTCTTAAGTTTCCAAATTGAAACAAGTCAGACCCACACATGGGCTGGACACACGGGCGTGTGACTGGCCGTGTGAAATAAGTTAGTGTCGACCACGGGTTAAGTACACGGGTGTGTCATTGGTCATGTGGACAAGTCAGTAGGTATGCCCTGTTTTGCCATGGCTTGGACACACGGGTGTGTCTGAGGCCATGTCAGGCACACGGCCTACCCACATGGGTGTGTGACCTCCTTAGCTTTGAAAAATGTTAAGTTTTTTGAAAATTTTCATATGTGCTCGGTTTAGTCTCGACCCCTTTCCAATGCATATTTAAGGTCTCGTAGACCTTATTAAGGGACTTAATGACATTGATAGATTATGATTTAATGTTGTATGAATAATGAAGGTTAAAGGTGATTTGATCGGTAATACCTGGTAACCCTAATTCAGCAACGGATACGAGTTTGGGTGTTACATTTTATTGGTATCATAGCTACGATGTAACACCCCTAACCCGTAACCATCGCCGATCTAAGATTAAAGGCATTATTGGACAAAATAGAACCTTTTATGGATATTTCATAATATTATTCAACGAATCAAATCAAAATGTCCCTTAAATAGGTCTTCGAGACCTTAAACATGCTTTAGAATAGGGTTGGGACTAAACCAAACACATATGAAAATTTTCAGAAATTTAAAAATTTTTCAAAGTTACAGAGGTTACACGCCCTTGTGGGAAGGCCGTGTGCCTCCCACGGCCTAAGACACGCCCATGTGTCTAAGCTGTGTCAAACTAGGGCATACATAATGACTTGTCCACACGGCTGTGGACACGCCCTATGCCTCACCCGTGGCCTCTACTGACTTGCACCACAAGGCCAGTCACACGCTCGTGTGTCTAGCCCGTGGTTGAATCTAACTTGTTTTGAAGTACAACCACGAGGGACACGGTCGAGCCACATGCCTGTTTATACATATATCACATTTTATATCCACAAATCTATGCACATATCTCACTTAAGTAAGTTCACATATATATACTTACCTTCTTTACACATACATAGTGTACAATTAAAACGTACCTGATTCGTTTATACATTTCACATAGCCTTTCATTTTCTCGAAACTTGCCTATTGAACCGTTTGAAATCAGATAGGGTACTTAGAACACTCAGAATAGTCGTACAATGCCAACGTACTAGACGTGGTCTGAAACACCCCAAACCCGGCCCAAGAGCCTTGCCCGGATCTGGTATGTTCCCCGGTGTAAACCGTTTCAAATTCTTTTGTTACTAAGGAAAAACTTGTGTGATTTGGAAGAAAGATTGTTTTGGGTTGGGCTTGAGTTGAGAACAAGTTTATTTCATTATTAAAAATCCTTTACTTTAGGTGACAAAACGTTTGGGCTTAGTTTTAAAATAGATTTACTTAATCTTTAATTGATAAAAATTAAGTAAAATAATAATTAAAAGAATAATAAAGTAGTTCAACTATGGCCTTATTACATCAAATAATCCCAAAATTAAAATTTAAAACACTTACAATAAAATAAAAGTCCAAGTCGTAAATTTCTTGTTGTGCATGGCCATCCCTAAGCTTCTGCCGAACCCGGTCCATCCCTGATCGTCACCTGAAAATAGTCCACAATGAGGTGAGTCAAGCAGACTCAATGTGTAACCAACACTAAGAATTAACATTTCGGCATGCATTATCATATCACATACATGTTCATATAACAGTAAAAATAATGATGCAACCCAAACCCAAACCTAGTTAACCATCCGCTACACTCCACCGTACCATCATCCTCGCACACCGTAGGGACTACTAAGTCAACCCTCCATCCGCTACACACCATCGAAGGCGTCATTGCGATCGGCGTGCTCATCGCCCATATAAAATTCGTGGCATAGCCACAGATAATTGTGTCATGAGACACCACATTCAGATAATGTAACGAAGTTACCACATTCAGATAATGTGACCGAAGTCACCACATTCAGATAATGTGACTGAAGTCACCACATTTAGATAGTGAGACCGAAGTCATCACATTCACTTCCCCTTTCTCAAATAACCCGAATGCCCTATATTATTCATATCATGCATATCATACTTAAATTCACATTCATGTCACTTTTCACATGTTAAGTATAACATATTTCGTAATCCTAGTAGGAGTAGGAAAACGTACCTGAGTACTTTGTACCATAACATGGTACTTTAGCCACATTCTTACACTTTCATATTAACACATATATCAAGTTTAAGCCATAAATCTATTAAGATTAGTGTGGGGTACACACGGTACCTTAGCCATGCTTTTCACGTTCTTAATAACACATTTAATTTAAAACATAGCCATGAACATATTAAAACTTAGGGTAGGGTACACACCTGATTCGCTTAACAATTTCACTAAAATCCGAAAATCCTATCTACTGCCTTAGATCTTTAACTCCCTACATTCAGCCCATATTAAAGTTTTAATGAAAACCCATTCGACCATAAAACCAAATCCTAGTAGGATTTGTGTACTAAAACTTACCTTAATATCGATTTGCTTATTACTCAAATCCCGAAAACTTTGTTATTCTTCTCCTTGTATTTGGCCAAACACTGGATCTCTACATAGGTTAATTTCAGCTTTTCAACAATTATGAAATAGATCTAGATATCCAAAATAGGCCTTGGCCGAACATATCTATGTACTTACCTTGTGGATATTAAATCTCGAAATTCACCGAATAACTAGGGAGCACGCGGCCTATGGTGTACCTTCAGGAAAAGAACTTCTCCTTCTTGTAGTAGACTTAAACAAATCACGAAAAGATCTCTTCAAAGTTTCGGCAACAAGATATTAATGGGGTTAGTCCACAATTTCGGCAAATCTTAAAAGAAAAAGGATGAAACCGAATGAGATCTTATCCTTACTTGAAGAAATTGATTACACCTTCACTTCAACCTTTAGAGATTCGGTTATGGCTAGATGATGAGCTTACAACTTTCGGCTTTTGGAGGGATTAGAAAGAAAAGAGAATGAAGAATAAAGATGGAGGATTCGGCTAGAACACAAGGTATTTCGGCTTGGCAAAAATAAAAGAAGAAAAAGATTTGGTGAAGAGAATTGGAAGAGGCTTTCAAAGAACAGAAAATAATGCAGAATGGCCTCTCTTTTCCTTTTATAGTTGAAATTACTAAGTTAGAATCCCTTACTTGGCCATCACTCTTCTATTTTGATAGCTTTATCTCTTTAATTATCACCTAAAATAAAAGATAATTTAGCAACTATCCTTACTTAGCGAAATTATTAAACTCAAAGTCCCTTACTTGGCCATCACTTCTCCTTATTTTCCTAATTAAAGAATAATTCCTCATTTATCTCTTGAAAATAATCTAAAATAAATCCATTATTTATCCCCTAATTAGCGAATTTAAAGAGAATGAAACTCCTCTTTTGCAAGCCTTGTGTCGTCCACCTCTGTGCTTCTAGAAGCAAAAATAAAACTTCTTTTATTTTCTTCCTAAGTGACTCGATCCCTGGCCCAAATACACTTGCATGTGGCGCCATTTCCAGAGGCCCTAAGTGGCATTTTAGAGCCACTTTTTCCAAGCTTGTTTGTGTGTCAAATTTCACATACTTTTTCTCTTAAGGCCACCTTGCCTTAATTTCCTCTTTTAAACTTTAAAACTCGACATTTCTAAGTCATTTCTAAGTTTCCAAAATTTTCGCTTGGCTCTTTAAACTTGACATTTCCTTACATTTCCTAGTTTCTAGAAATGTTCACTTTCCTCTTTGAATCATTTCTAAATCATTTTCCTAGTTTCCATAAATGTTCACTTTCCTCTTTTAACTTAGCATTTCCATACATTTCCTTACATTTCCATACATTTCCTTACATTTCCATATATTTCCATACATTTCCTTACATTTCCATACATTTCCATACATTTCCATACATTTCCTTACATTTCCATACATTTCTTACATTTTCATACATTTCCTTACATTTCCATACATTTCCTTACATTTCCATACATTTCCTTACATTTCCATATATTTCCATACATTTCCTTACATTTCCAAGGTTCTAAAATGCACACTACATATCACATAAACATGCTATTTCATAAAATTAAGCAAAACACACACAATGGGATTGAACCTCTTCCTCAAAGTACTTCACTTGATGCCATAACCCTTGCACCTTAGGTGGCGTCCATTGCCACTTTTCCACATCACTTCTTGTTTTTAACTTAAAACCAATAATTGTCCAAAGCTTTCTCTTCCATCCTAGGTTTTAAAACCCTTACTTCACTTCCAAACACTTGCCAAAACCTACTACTCATGAATTATGCACAAACGCATAACCCCTAATCTAGGATGTTACAGTTCTACCCTCCTTAAAAATAATTTCGTCCTCGAAATTACTTACTAACAGTCGTACAATCCTTCTCACCGCACTTATACTTACGCTGCACACTCTGATCTTAATAGAACCATCATACTTCCTAGGCATAATTTTTTTTTAAGTTCACGTTCCCGAGAACTCATTTCTAATGTCGCGATTTAATCTGATTAAAGAGTTTTATGCATTAGTACTTTGTTCCACTGTTTAACACGAACAGTTTTGTGAAAAAGAGTTTAATAGTGGTTCTTTCGATCAAACAAAGTCTCAGTTCAAGTTCACTATTCTAATTCAAAGATTCACATTCACATTCACATTCATCCATCTCGAAAGAGACACATTCATTCACGACATTCACTTCACTACTTTGGGCATTCCTGATCATTCCCCCCAAGGGTAATTTCGTCATTTTTCCTATAAGGTATTTTGGTAATAAATCGGGGTCACTTCGAAAATAATCTTTATAAATCAAAAGTATTTCAAAATTTACAAAAACTCGAGGTTATCTTGAAAATTTGTTTTCCAAATCAGCGGTGTTGCAAAAATTTTAGAAATCGGGGTTATTTCGGTAATTTTGGAAGTTAGGGGCATTTTCGTAAATTCTCCAAATCAGGGTATCTTGATATTTGTAAAACAAAAGTTTTTGGTATTTTTGTAAAGTAGAAACATTTTAGCAAAAGTCAAGGGTATTTTTGAAAATCTTAAAAACTAAGGGTATTTCATTAATTTACAACACAGGGGCATTTTAGTAATTTTCCCAAATCAAAGTACCTTGAATTTTTCATAAAATAGAGTTTTTGGACACTTTTGCAAAATAGAGAAATTTTACTAAAATCGAGGGTAATATGGTAATTTTAGAAACCAAGGGCATTTTTTTGTAATTTTTTACCACTAGGGGTATTTTTGTAATTTTTATAAATCGAAAATAATTTTGAAAATTTTCCAAAATAATTTTTTGCTACTATTCAAGGGGTAATTTGGTGATTATAAAACTAGGGTTTTCATAAAAAAATACAGCTAGTCCCTTTCGGGTTTTAGTTAAGGGTTTAGCCCGTGTATAAGTCCTCTTGGTTAGGGTGAACCGAAGCTACGCACCAGGTAGGATTCGAGTGGAGAGGAGGTGAGTCACATGGACTGCTTAAATACCAAGCTCCCATCGAAACCAATCCTAGACATGCGCACCATGGTTGCCACAACCTAACTCGGCGACTTAACCACAGGTTTGTTTAGTTAGGCATTTAAGTCTTATGTTTTTGTTGGGGTATACTAGTCCTAGGGTTCAAGTACTTAATCTCTATTCTATGTTCCATTTCTACCCTTCTACAAGTCATAATATAAATCACACAAAAGATCGGAGTACTTACCTGGTGGACTTCGGGTCGGAGACTTAGTTGGCCATGCCAGAAAAACCTGCTTTATTCACAAAAATTCTTTTTGGGATTATCTTGGAAAACGTTTTGGGCCTTAAACCCAAGGCCGAGAGTTTAAAACTGGGCTCTGATACCAAATTGAAACACCCCAAACCCGGCCCACGAGCCTTTCCGGATCTGGTATGTTCCCCGGTGTAAACCGTTTCAAATTCTTTTGTTACTTAGGAAAAACTTGTGTGATTTGGAAGAAAGATTGTTTTGGGTTGGGCTTGAGTTGAGAACAAGTTTATTTCATTATTAAAAATCCTTTACTTTAGGTTACAAAACGTTTGGGCTTAGTTTTAAAATAGATTTACTTAATCTTTAATTGATAAAAATTCGTAAAATAATAATTAAAAGAATAATAAAGTAGTTCAACTATGGCCTTATTACATCAAATAATCCCAAAATTAAAATTTAAAATACTTAAAATAAAATAAAAGTCTAAGTCGTAAATTTTGTGCATGGCCATCCCTAAGCTTCTGCCGAACCCGGTCCATCACTGATCGTCACCTGAAAATAGTCCCACACGGGGTGAGTCAAACAGACTCAATGTGTAACCAACACTAAGAATTAACATTTCAGGCATGCATTATCATATCACATACATGTTCATATAACGGTAAAAATAATGATGCAACCCAAACCCAAACCTAGTTAACCATCCGCTACACTCCACCGTACCATCACACTGCAGTAGGGACTACTAAGTCAACCCTCCATCCGCTACACACCATCGAAGGCAGTCGCTGCAGTCGACGTGCTCATCGCCCATATAAAATTCGTGGCATAGTCACCAGATTATTGTGTCATGAGACACCACATTCAGATAATGTAACCGAAGTTACCACATTCAGATAATGTGACCGAAGTCACCACATTCAGATAATGTGACCGAAGTCACCACATTCAGATAGTGAGACCAAGTCATCACATTCACTTCCCCTTTCTCAAATAACCCGAACGCCCCATATTATTCATATCATGCATATCATACTTAAATTCACATTCATGTTACTTTTCACATGTTAAGTATAACATATTTCGTAATCCTAGTAGGAGTAGGAAAACATACCTGAGTACTTTGTACCATAACATGGTACTTTAGCCACATTCTTACACTTTCATATTAACACATATATCAAGTTTAAGCCATAAATCTATTAAGATTAGTGTGGGGTACACACGGTACCTTAGACATGCTTTTCACATTCTTAATAACACATTTAATTTAAAACATAGCCATGAACATATTAAAAGTTAGGGTAGGGTACACACCTGATTCGCTTAACAATTTCACTGAAATTCCGAAAATCCTATCTACTGCCTTAGATCTTTAACTCCTACATTCGGCCCATATTAAAGTTTTAATGAAAACCCATTCGGCCATAAAACCAAATCCTAGTAGGATTTGTGTACTAAAACTTACCTTAATATCGATTTGCTTATTACTCAAATCCCGAAAACTTTGTTATTCTTCTCCTTGTATTCGCCAAACACCGGATCTCTACATAGGTTAGTTTCGCTTTTCAACAATTATGAAATAGATCTAGATATCCAAAATAGGCCTTGGCGAACATACCTATGTGCTTACCTTGTGGATTTTAAATCCGAAATTCACTAAATAACTAGGGAACACGCTGACCTATGGTGTACCTTCGGAAAAGAACTTCTCCTTCTTGTAGTCGACTTAAACAAATCCGAAAAGATCTCTTCAAAGTTTTGGCAACAAGATATTAATGGGGTTAGTCCTAGATTTGGCAAATCTTAAAAGAAAAGGATGAAACCGAATGAGATCTTATCCTTATTTGAAGAAATCGATTGCACCTTCACTTCAACCTTCGGAGATTCGGTTATGGCTAAATGATGATCTTACAACTTTCGACTTTTGGAGGATTAGAAAGAAAGAGAAGGAAGAATAAAGATGGAGGATTCGGCTAGAACACAAGGTATTTCGCTTGGAAAAATAAAAGAAGAAGAAGATTTGGTGAAGAGAATTGGCAGAGGCTTTCAAAGAATGAAAATAATGCGAATGGCCTCTCTTTTCCTTTTATAGCTGAAATTTCTAACTTAGAATCCCTTACTTGGCCATCACTCTTCTATTCGATAGCTTTATCTCTTTAATTATCACTTAAAATAAAAGATAATTCAACAACTATCCTTACTTAGCGAAATTATTAAACTCAAAGTCCCTTACTTGGCCATCACTTCTCCCTTATTTTCCTAATTAATGAATAATTCCTCATTTATCTCTTGAAAATAATCTAAAATAAATCCATTATTTATCCCCTAATTAGCCGAGTTTAAAAGAGAATGAAACTCCTCTTTTGCAAGCCTTGTGCCGTCCACCTCTATGCTTCTAGAAGCAAAAATAAAACTTCTTTTATTTGCTTCATAAGTGACTCAATCCCAGGCCCAAATACACTTGCATGTGGCGCCATTTCCAGAGGCCCTAAGTGGCATCTTGAGCCACTTTTTCCAAGCTTTGTTTGTGTGTCAAATTTCACATACTTTTCTCTTAAGGCCACCTTGCCTTAATTTCCTCTTTAAACTTTAAAACTCGACATTTCTAAGTCATTTCTAAGTTTCCAAAAATTTTCGTTTGGCTCTTTAAACTTGACATTTCCTTACATTTCCTAGTTTCCAGAAATGTTCACTTTCCTCTTTTGAATCATTTCTAAATCATTTTCCTAGTTTCCATAAATGTTCACTTTCCTCTTTTAACTTAGCATTTACATACATTTCCTTACATTTCCATACATTTCCATACATTTCCATATATTTCCATACATTTCCTTACATTTCCATACATTTCCATACATTTCCAAACATTCCTTACATTTTCATACATTTCCTTACATTTCCATACATTTCCTTACATTTCCATATATTTCCATACATTTCCTTACATTTCCATACATTTCCTTACATTTCCATACATTTCCTTACATTTCCATATATTTCCATACATTTTCTTACATTTCCAAGGTTCTAAAATGCACACCACATATCACAATAAACATGCTATTTCATAAAATTAAGCAAAATGCACACAATGGGATTGAACCTCTTCCCTCAAAGTACTTCACTTGATGCCATAACCCTTGCACCTTAGGTGGCGTCCCTTGCCACTTTTCCACATCACTTATTATTTTTAACTTAAAAACCAATAATTGTCCAAAGCTTTCTCTTCCATCCTAGGATTTTAAAAACCCTTACTTCACTTCCAAACACTACCAAAACCTACTACTCATGAATTATGCACAAACGCATAACCCCTAATCTAGGATGTTACATGGTCTTACATGTAACCAAATATCGATGCCACTGTCCCAAACAGGGTCTTACACGAAATCAAATACGATGCCAATGTCCCATACATGGTCTTACACGTAAATCTCAAATCGATGCGAATGTCCTAGACGTGGTCTTACACGATAACACATATCAGAGACCTATGTCATGACATATGTAATCCTATCTATTCCTAGGTTCATATGAGACTTCTCGGACACTAATTCATTGTTGATACATCCTCGGGTTTCATGTATTCATCATCTCTTGCACATTCATCACAATGAAATTTCATATGTACATACATAAATCAATACAAATACATTTATTTGTATATAGACTTACCTCAGATTCGGATAACGTATGGACTTTACTATTCGATCACTTTTGACTTTTTGCAATCTAAATCTATTTTCTTCAGTTCTTGATCTATACATATTCAAGTTTAATCTATTTATTCACCAAATAATTCAATTCAATCCAAAAACACTTATTTAGGGAAATTTACAAATTGGCCTTCATATTTTCACATTTTGACATTTTAGTCCCTATTTCAAAAAATCACAAAACACACCAAATTTACATACACCATGCTTAAGCCGAATATCACCCATGCTCATACAAGTCCACACATTTCATTTATTTTATAATTTAGTCCTTCAAAATATTATTTTCTCAATTAAGTCCAAATTACTCAAAATCACCAAAAACTCAAAGACAAACTATGTTAATCTAACACATACCTTTCATGATTCAACTTCAAACATCACAAAACTCATGTGTTCATCATTTCCATATATCAAAATCTTCATCAATTCACAAAATTGAAGCATGGGTTTTGAAGTATAGAAAGAAACGATTACAAAAATGTAGAAATTATCAAAAATCTAAAAAATTACATACCTAAATTGAACTTAGTAATGGAAGAACATTCAAAGACTTTAAACCTATTTCTCTTTTCTTGTTCTTGGGGGAAGAACATATGAAATGGCCATTTTAACATTTTTTTATTATATTAACTTTAATAATAAATTTCCAATTTCACCCTTAATTAATCAATAAGAAAACTATATATTATAAGTCCATAACCGTCCATGTAGATATTCAATGGCATAATTTCAACATAAAACCTCCATATTAAAAGAACAACCACTATTCAACCCTTTTAAGAATATCCACTAAATTTTCATTTTACGCAATTTAATCATTTTTCTAAAATTAAACACGTAATTGACCAAATTAAATCACGAAACTTTCACACATGCTTAATCACATATCATAGGAATAGAAAATAATATTGAAATATTTTTTGACTCAAATTTGTGGTCCCGAAACCCCTATTCCAACTAGGGTCAAAGTCGGATTGTTATATACAGTTTAGTTGATTTTAGGACTAACGAAGCATGTGAGAGTCTAGCTATACATGCCATATATATATATCTGTGATAGTGTGATGATTCCTGACAATTAAAAATGTGTTTTTATATAGCAAATGGATCCTAATCGAGCAGTAGCTGACGATGTTGAAAGTAATGCACCTGCTCCTGTTCAAGGGACAACGCCGGCTGAATCTAGGCCGATTGCTAGTAGTCACGAGGGAGAGGCTAAGCAAGCCTTCTTCTAAATGATGAGTGAGTGGTTTACAGAGTTCGTTCAAATGAATCCCGCTGCTCAACAACCTCCACCCCCGCAAGTACCTATAGTGCCACAAGTTTTAGTTCTGCTCTGATTGTGTAAGCCTCTAGTGGACAAAATTCAAAAGTACGGGGTTGAAAAGTTCATAGCCACAGTTTATGATGATACAGAGCGAGCTAAATTCTGGCTTGAGAATACCGCAAGAATGTTTGGTGAATTATCATGTACTCTTGATGAATGCTTAAAATGTGATGTTTCATTGTTGAGACATACGACATATCATTGGTGGAAAATATTGATATATGTGGTTTAGAGAGAGAATCATCTGGGATTTCTTTCAAGCTGAATTTCGAAAGAAATACATCAGTCAACGATTTATAGACCAGAAATGAAAATAGTTTCTAGAGCTGAAATAGGGTTGTATGTCAGTTACGGAATATAAACGGAAGTTTGTGAGATTGAGCCACTATGCGCGAGAATATGTTTCAACAGAAACTACTATGTGTAAACGTTTCATTGAAGGATTGAATGAAGACATCAAACTTCTGGTCAGAATTCTTGATTTGAATGAATTTGTAGTATTGGTTGAAAGAGCCTGCAAATTCGAAGAGCTTAGTCAAAGAAAAGAAGAAAGCGAATTCAGAAGCTAGAGATGAAAGAAAAAGATCTATGAGTAAGTCGTTTCAACATTTGTCAAAGAGATTCAAAGATGCAACTAATCGCTCAAATGTTTCGTTTGGACATTCGAGTAAAGATCGTGTGAAACAAAGTACTGATCTTAAAACTCAAACTCCAATGGAATCAAGTGTTGGAAGTGTTAGAAGTAATAAGCCTGAGTGTGGACAATGTGGGAGACATCATATCGAAAAATGCTGGGGCAAGTATAACAACAGAACTTGCTATAAATGTGGATCACAAGATCATTTTATTTGGGATTGCCTAGAGTTACTTGAGAAAGATAATGTTCAGAGTGCGAGACTGAGTAACACCATCGTTAAAGGTAGACCACCCAGAAACACCGAAAATGTGACTGGTAGCCAGAGAGGAACAACATACACAGCTCTAAGATCTGAGGTGAGAGTACCTGTCTGAGCTTACGCTATTCGCGCTCTTGAAAAAGCGTCATCTCCAGACGTCATAACTAGTAATTTTACTCTTTTCGATACTAATTTGATTACGTTGATAGATCCAGGATCTACTTATTCATATGTGTGTGTGAATCTAGTATCTAGTAAGACTCTACCTATTGAGTCTACTGAATTTGTAATTGTAGTATCAAACCCCTTAGGCAAGTGTGTTCTAGTTGATAAAGTGTACAAGAACTTTTCGTTGATGTTTCGGGATATTTGATTTTTGGATAATCTGATGCTGCTACCCTTTGATGAATTTTATATAATTCTGAGTATGGATTGGCTAACTTTGCATAATGCTATTGTAAATTGTAAACAAAAGAGTATTGATTTGAGAAGTCAAAATGGTGAGATGGTTCGAATTGAATCCTGTGATTTGAATGGACTATCGACTGTAATATCTTCAATGAAAGCTTTGAATTATGTGAAAAAGGGATGTGAAACTTATCTTTCATATGTGATAGATACAAAAGTGTCAGAAAAGAAGGTTGAATATATGCTTGTAGTTTGGGAATTCCCTGATGTGTTTCCTGAAGAACTACCGGGATTACCTCTAATACGAGAATTCGAGTTTGGTATTGATTTAGTGCTGGAGATGACTCCTATCTCAATAGCTCCATATAGAATAGCATCGACAGAATTGAAAGAGTTGAAGTCTCAGTTGCAAGAGTTAACAGATAGAGGATTTGCTCGACTGAGTTTTTTGCCTTGGGGTGCTCCTGTGTTGTTTGTGAAAAAGAAAGACGGAACTATGAGAATGTGCATTAACTACAGACAACTCAACAAGGTGAATATAAAGAATAGATATCCTTTGGCATGTATTGATAATTTGCTTGATCAGTTGAAAGGAGCAACAGTGTTTTTAAGATAGATTTGAGATCGAGGCATTATCAACTACAAGTTAAAGACTCTGATGTACTGAAAATTGCTTTCAAAATGAGGTATGGACATTATGAATTTTTAGTTATGCCTTTCGGACTAACAAATGCTCCTGCAGTATTTATAGATTTGATGAACGGAATATTTAGACTGTATATGGATCAATTTGTCGTTGTGTTTATTGATGATATATTAATCTATTCTTGTGATGAGACACAACATGCCGAGCATTTTAGGATTATGTTATAGACTCTGTGTGAGAAGCAATTGTATGCAAAGTTTAGTAAATGTGAGTTCTGGTTGTGTGAGGTTGGTTTTCTGGAACATATAGTGTCAGCTGTGGGAATACGAGTTGATCCAAGTAAGATTTTAGTAATTTTAGATTAGTAACCTCCGAGAAATGTGTTTGAAGTCTGTAGTTTTCAGGGACTAGTTGGATATTATAAATAGTTTGTGAAAGCTTCTCGATGATTGCAACTCCGTTGACAAAATTGCTACGGAAAGATGTTAAATTTGAATGGTCAGAAAAGTGTCAGCAGAGTTTTGAACAGTTGAAAGCATTGTTTACAGAGGCACTAGTGTTAATCCAACCTGAATCGGGTAAAGAATTCATAATGATGCATCGTTGAATGGTTTAGGCTGTGTGTTGATGTAAGAAGGCAGAGTTATAGCCTATGCTTCGAGACAGTTAAAACCGCATGAAAAGAACTATCCGACTCACGATCTTGAATTAGCAGCTATAGTTTTTACATTGAAGATTTGGCGTCATTACTTATTTGGTGAGAAATGTCACATTTATACTGATCACAAGAGTTTGAAATATTTGATGACTCAGAAAGAATTGAATTTGAGACAGCGAAGATGGTTGGAATTACTAAAAGACTATGAATTAGTAATTGATTATCATCAGAGAAAAGCTAATGTTGTTGTTGATGCTTTGAGCTGAAAGTCTTTATTTGCTTTATGAGCAATGAGAACTCAGATAGATATGTGTGATGATGGTTCAGTTTTGCCTGAGTTGAAAGTTAGACCAATGTTCATACGTCAGATTTTTGATGCCCAGAAATGTGACGCTGAGATGATGGCAAAACGAGCTCAATGTGGTTTGAATCTTGATTCAAGATTTCAAGTTGATAATGACAGTTTTTTGAGATTCCAAGATCGAATTTGTATACCGAGATATTCAGAATTGATTCAGTTATTTTTAAACGAAGCTTACAGTAGTCGTATGTCTGTTCATCCATGAACTACTAAAATGTATAATGATCTGAGATAGTTTTATTAGTGGCATGGTATGAAACGGGATATCTCAGAGTTTGTTTCGAGATGTTTAGTTTGTCTGCAAGTTAAAGCTGAACATCAGGTTCCATCCAGTTTGTTACAACGATAATGATTCCTAAGTGGAAATGGGAGAGAATCACGTGGACTTTGTGTCGAGGTTGTCTTTATCTTCGAGAAAGAAGGATGCAATCTGGGTGATAGTTGACAGATTAATGAAATCAGCTCATTTTATTCCGGTGAGGATAGATTATTCGCTTGATAAGTTAGTTGAATTGTATATCTCTGAGATTGTGAGATTGTAAGGGGTTCCTATTATCTATTGTGTCTGACAAAGATCTGAGGTTTACTTCGCAATTTTGGAAGAAACTGCGAGAGGCTTTAGGTACGAAGCTACATTTCAGTATTGCATTTCATTCCCAAATGGATGGTCAATCCAAGCGGATCATTCAGATTCTCGAGGATATGTTGAGATGTTGTATTCTTGAGTTTGAAAGTACATGGGAAAAACATTTTCCATTTATTGAATTCGCATATAATAATAGTTTTCAATCAAGTATTAAAATAGCACCATATGAGGCTCTTTACGGTCGTAAATGCAGTACTCATTATATTGGACTGAGCTTAGTGAAAATAAGATTCACGGGGTTGATTTGATTAAAGAGACTGAGCAGAAAGTGAAAGTGATTCGTGACAACTTGAAAGCAACATCAGATCGTTAGAAGTCTTATGCATATTTGGAATAGAAAGATATTAAATCTGAGATTGGTCATAAAGTGTTTTTGAAAGTATCTCTGTGGAAGAAAATATTTCGTTTCGGCAAAAAAGACAAATTGAGTCTGAGGTTCATCAGGCCGTATAAGATTATTGAATGTATTAGGCCAGTTGCTTATAGATTGCTGTTTCCATCTGAGTTAGAAAAGATCCATAATGTGTTTCACATATTGGTGCTCCAACTATATAGATCCGATCCATCACATGTGATTGCCCAACTGAAGTTGAAATTCACATATTCTAATCTTTGTAATTTAGTCCTAATGGATGAATTGATCACCAATTAATAAAATTTCCTCATGAAATTTTCACACAATCGTGGAAACACGTCATAAGCCTCATAGAAATCGTAAAACATATATTTATACTTCAGATATGTGGTCTCTCAACCCCTATTCTGACTAGGCCCTAAATTGGTTTGTTACAATTCTCCCCCTTAGGGATTTTGTTCCCCAAAAATCTTTCAAGCAAAAAGTTTTGGGAACTGGTTTCTCATAGCCTCCTCGGGCTCCCATGTAGCCTCTTCTACCCCATGTCTTTTCCATAGAACTTTCACAAGAGCTATACTTTCATTTCTTAATTGTTTGACTTCTCGTGTCAAAATATTAACTGGTTCTTCGCCATAAGTCATGTCAGGTTGAATTTCAACCTCTGTCGAGTGTAATAACATGCGAAGGATCTAATCCGTAACGACGTAGCATCGACACGTGGAACACATCATGAATCTTCTCCAATTCAGTTGGCAAAGCCAAATGATAGGCTACCAACCCATCCTGTCGGTAATCTTATATGGTCCGATAAAATGTGGACTCAATTTGCCTTTCTGGCCAAATCTGAAAACTTTCTTCCATGGTGACACTTTTATAAACATCTTATCACCAACTTGAAAATCGATCTTTTTTCGTTTCAAATCGAGTAAGATTTTTGTCTATTAGAAGCAGCTTTTAACCAATCATGGATTATTTTCACCTTCCCTTCTATTTCTCTAACCAGATCAACCCCATGAATCTAATTTTCATTGAGTTCAGTCCAATACAAAGGCGTTCGATGCTTACGCCCATACAAAGCCTCATAAGGTGCCATTTTCAAGCTTGACTGAAAACTGTTATTGTATGCAAACTCTACCAATAGTAAATATTTTTCCCAGCTGCCCTGAAATTCAAGAATACAACATCGGAGCATATCCTCAAGTATCTGTATTAATCTCTTAGACTGTCCGTCAGTTTTTGTGGGTGAAAAGCTGTACTAAAACTCAACTTTGTGCCTAAGCTTCTTGCAATTTTTTCCAAAAATGGGATGTGAATCTCAGATCTCTATCTGATATAATCGATAAAGGCACTCCATGTAGTCTTACAATCTCTGAAACATACAAGTCTGCCAACTTATTAAGTGAATAATCGATGCGTACATGTATGAAATGGGCTAACTTCGTAAGTCTATCTACCACAACCCATACGGTATCTTTCTTACTCGATGTCAACGGCAAACTGGTTACAAAGTCCATAGTAACACGGTCCCATTTCCACTCGGGAACCATAATAGATTGAAGCAAACTCGAGGGTACTTGGTGTTCAGCTTTCACTTGTTGACAAATCAAGCATCTTGATACAAACTCAGAAATATCTTTCCTTATACTCGGCCACCAATACCATTTCTTCAAATCATTATACATTTTTATGCTACCTGGATGTATAGATAGACATCCGCTATGTGCCTCGTGTAAAATCTTCTGAATAAGCTCATCATTCCTCGGTATATAGACTCTATCTCTAAACATCAAACATCCATCAGAATTAATCCAAAAGTCAGACTCAACACCCGACTCGCACTGAACTCTTTTGGCTTGCAAGTCACTGTCATCTTTCTGAGCCTCATAAATCTCTTGAATAAACATAGGTCTAGCCCTCAACTCAGCTAGAATGGAACCATCGTCTGAAAAAGTCACTCGAGTATTCATAGCCCTTAATGTAAATAAGGATTTTCTACTCAAAGCATTAGCGACTACATTTGCCTTCCCCGGATGGTAGTCAATCACTAACTCATAATCCTTTATCAACTCTAGCCATCTTCATTTCCTTAAGTTCAATTCCTTTTGAGTCATCAAGTACTTTAAGCTTTTATGATCGGTGAATATCCGACATCTTTCACCATATGAATGGTGTCTCTATATCTTTAATGCAAACACAATGGCAGCCAACTCTAAATCATCTGTCGGTCAATTCTTCTCATGTGGCTTTAACTGTCTAGAGGCATATGCTATCACTCTGCCCTCTTGCATAAGCACACAGCCCAATCTATTCAGGGATGCATCACTATAAATCACAAATTCTTTTCTCGATTTAGGTTGTACTAGAACTGGAGCCTCAGTCAACAATGCCTCTAGTTTCTTGAAACTCTGTTGGCACTTTTCTGTCCAATCAAACATCACATCTTTTTGTAACAACCTCGTCATTGGAGTCGCTATCATGGAAAATCCCTTGACAAACCGTCGGTAATAGCCAGTTAGGCCCAAAAACTTCTAACCTCTGATACATTTCTCGGCATTTTCTAATTAACAATAGCTAAAATCTTGCTCGGGTCAACTCGGATTCCATCTCCTGAGATAATGTGCCCTAAAAACCCAACTTCCTTAAGCCAAAATTCACTTTTGCTAAACTTATCATACAACTGATTATCTCGTAAAATCTGTAAAACCATCCTCAAGTGTTTGGCATGCTCATTCTCATCACGAGAATAAATCAGTATATCATCAATAAAAACCACAACAAACTTATCCAAGTATGGCCAAAAGATATGATTCATTAAATCCATAAACATAGCAGGGGCATTTGTTAAGCCGAAAGGCATAACTAAAAATTCATAGTGCCCATACCTCATTCGAAATGCAGTTTTTAGCATGTCTGAGTCTTTTACTCTCAACTGGTAATATCCCGACCTCAAATATATCTTCAAAAACACAATGGCTCCCTTTAATTGATCGAACAGATCATCGATCCTTGGCAATGGGTACTTGTTCTTCACGGTTACCTTATTAAGTTGCCGGTAATCTATACATAATCTCATGGAACCATCTTTCTTTTTCACAAATACTACTGGAGCACCCTATGGAGAAAACTCGATCGTGCAAAGCCTTTGTCCGTCAACTCTTGTAACTGTGCCTTTAATTCTTTCAACTCAGTTGGAGCCATCCTGTATGGGGCAATCGATATAGGTGCAGTACCAGGGGCTAACTCAATGCCAAATTCAACCTCTCTAACTGGAGGTAACCCTGGTAATTCTTCTGGGAATACATCTGGATACTCACACACTATCAGCACTGACTCAATTCTTAACTCAGTTTCCTTGGCATTCATAACAAAGGCAAGATAAGCTTCATACCTTTTCCTTACATATTTCTGGGCAGTCATATGAGAAATCACTACAGGCAATCTGTCTTGTTCATCTGATTCAACACGAAGAGTGTCCCTGTTTTCACATCTCAATTCAATGTATTTCTTCCCACAATTTACTGTCACGTCATGAGTGGTTAACTAGTCCATACCAAGAATTATATCAAATTCATCAAATGGCAATAGCATGAGATTTTCCTTAAAATAATGACCTCTAATCATCAATGGGCAATCTTTGCATACCTTATCAACTAATACACTTTTACCTAATGGATTGGACACTTTTATCACAAACTCTATAGACTCCATAGGCGTGCTCATACTAAATACTAATTTCATGCAAATATATGAGTGGGTAGATCCCGGATCAATTAAGGCAACAACATGAGTATCATAGAGAAAATGTACCCATAATTACATTGGGGATGACGCCTCTTCACGAGCGCGAATGGTATAAGTCCTTGTAGGCGCTCTACCCTCTGATCTCGCAGCCTGCTCTCTGGGTGTACTCTTACTACTTGTTCCACTTCCCAGGTTTCTCTATTGCCTCCCTCTAGTCGTGCTTCCCGATCTTGGATTCTAAATTTTCTCTTTTTCAACCATCTCAGGGCACTCTCTAATAAAATGATCTTGGGAACCACACTTAAAACAGGCTCTCTCATGTGCTCGGCATTCACCGTGGTGATGTCTACCACACTGTGGACATTTCGGCCTATTAGGTCGAGTGTTCCCATCACTAGCAACTGAAGTAGGCTAAGCTTTAATCCCCGAGTACTATTTAACCTTACTTCTATTTGAAAACCCACCTGAAGTAGCTGATGGGGTAGGAAAGTCTCTTGACTTCTTGGATGAGGACTAAAATGACTTACTCAATTGTCTCTTTCTTGAGTCACGAGACTCCACCTCAGCTTTTCTTTTCTCTTTAACCAACTCCTCGGCTTTACAAGCCCTGTCCACTAGCACAACAAATTCCTTCAATTCTAGGACACCAACAAATAATCAGATATCTTCATTTAATCTGCCCTCAAACCGTTTACACATAATGGCTTCAGTGGATACAGACTCTCGAGCGTATTTGCTGAGTCTCACAAAGTCATGCTCATACTCAGTTACTGTCATCTTACCTTGCTTCAGTTCAAGGAATTCTTTTCTTTTCTGGTCGATAAACCTTTGGCTTATGTACTTTTTCTAGAACTCTTCCTAGAAAAACTCCCATGTAATCCTTTCCCTTGGTACAATCGACACAAGGGTGTTCTACCACTAGTAAGCGGAATCTCTTAAGAGAGACAGCACACATTTCATGCACTCTTCAGATGTGCAAGATAATTCATCAAACACCCTAATGGTGTTTTCAAGCCAAAATTCTACCCTTTCCAGATCATCATATTTACTAGCTTGAAATTCCTCAGCTCTCGGAGGCTTTTCTCTTCTTAACACTTCTACCACTTGGGGAGCTACAAGAGTAGGTTGAGGAATAGGTGGGGGTAGAGGGGTTGTGCATTCGGTTCGCACGAACGAACTCCGTATACCATGCATTCATCATATGGAGAAAGGCTTCTCTAGGCTCTTCTCCTCCTCTCTGACTCACAGTCGTTGGTCTATTCTCATTTTCATTTGGCACCGTCCCTTCAATGGGAGCCGACGTGTTATTTTCTACATCATCTACCACAACTCTATCGGGATCTATTTACTATATAAAAACACAATTTAAATCGTCAAGAGTCGTCACACTATCATTATGTAAATACTCTTATTTATGGCATGTATAGCTAGACCCATGCATACGCTATGTTAGTCTGAGAATCAATTAAACCGTATCTCTGATACCTCTAAATGTAACACCCCATACCCGTGTTCAATGCTGGGATCGAATACGAGGCATTACTGAACTTAACTTGCTTAAATGTACATTATTGGGCTATAAAATTTTGTTTCGACTTAAAACTTTTCATTCATATACATAACATCACTATTATGGGCCAACGAGGCCCTAAAGATACATACGGAAGGTTTCAAAATTAAACATGCAACTTTTGCGCACTTAGAAAATTTTTGCTTAAAACAGGGCCTCATGCCCGTGTGAAATGGAACAAGCCCGTGTGGGCAGGCAATGTGGTCACACACGCCCATGTTCCTATCTCTTGTGGAATTTATTTTTCATTTCGAACCTATAGGGGTTTTCACACTGTCGGACACACGCCCGTGTCTGATGCTCATGTCCTTCGCACGGCCTAGACACTCCCGTGTCCTCACCCGTGTGTAAAAACCTTAGCATTCTGTTTATAATGTTAGCAAACTCTTAAGGGGTACACGGCATAATCACACACCGTGTGCTGGCCCGTGTGATGAATCAAATTCTAGCAAATTTGATGCAGGGGACACATGACCTATCAACACACCCATAGGGGTTGACAGTGTGTCAGACACGGCCTAGACACACACCGTGTGTCTACCCGTGTGGACAATTAGAAGGCTATTTACCAAGCCAATTGCCACCCTGAAACATAAACACACATATACCACCACAATCAACACATAACATGGTGATAAAACACTGTGAAGAATCACTAAATCATCATTCATATACTTCACATTTTACTCCATCAATTGCATGAACTTGCACTTCATAAAACTCATCATCATTAAATATATGAAACTTAACAACTATTACTAATCCTTAATGGCCATTTACAAAATGAGTGAGTAACATTAATAGCCAACACTTTGGCTTTCAAATATGACATAACACAAGATGATCAAGTTCCTATACATGCCATACTCAAAATAAATCAACTTTACTATACCAAAAGAATAGTTGATAGTGTGATCCGAACCCCGATGTCTTATGATTCCCGAGCTAGCTTGGCGATACTACAAGGAAAAGGGAAAAGAGAGGGGTAAGCATAATGCTTAGTAAGTTTGCATGAAATAAATAGCATCATTAAACTTATGATAGCTTCCATTCATCTCATCAAAAGATACACAAATTCTCAAACACATTAGCATAACTTCTCAAGTATACTCTTACCAAATTACATATCATATATTGCATGCATTTCTCGTAAATTACTCATGGGTACCTGTATCACTTCACCATAAAACTTTAGCACTTTCATACTCTTTAAACATAGACTTAGCTCTTTGTCATTTTAACATAACTTAGCTCTTTTTCATTTTAACATAACTTAGCTCTTTGCCCGTTGAACTACTCGAAATATTAGAGGATACTCAATCTCAACATACATATGTCACGATGCCAATGCCATATCCAAGATATGGTCTTACATAGGATCACCTCTTAATGTCGATGCCATATCCTAGATATGGTCTTACATGGGATCTCATATCTCGATATCGATGCCATATCCTAGATATGGTCTTACACAAGATCGTATATAGATGTCGATGCCATGTCCCAGACATGGTCTTAGACGAGATCTTCCTTTGGTGCCGAAGCCATGTCCCAGACATGGTCTTACACGGGACCTTCCTTTTCGGTGTCAATGCCATGTCTCAGACATGGTCTTATACGGGACCTACATTCAGTGCTGATGCCATATCCCAAACATGGTCTTATACGGGACCTTTCTTATCTCATGTTGTGACATAAGTATCCTTATTATTTCGATTATTCAACCGGGACTTCAACTTAACATATTCTCATCGTATCCTCATCGAGACATCATTAGTCAATTTTCATAGCAATAATATTTATTTTTCATAATATCAACCAATTGAAAATATAAAAATATTATGTAGCTTTAATTTCACACAAACTTACCTCGGTAGTCAAAATGTGTCTAGATATTCGATTTACTCCACAACCTTGTTCTTGCCTTAGTTTCGGTCTGGGCTTCGTGTTTCTTTATCTATAATAAAAATTTCACTTGTTTAATACTCACATTGACTAAATTGACTCATGAATCATACTTTAGAAAAATTACAATTTTGCCCCTAAACTTTCACATAATTACACTTTTGCCCCTAGGCTCGGAAAATGATTTTAATTCAACTTTCTTGTATTTTAAGCCTAGTCGAATTATTTTCTTAACTACAACAGCACCTAATTACCACTATTTCACTCATGTATGACCATTTTCATAATTTTTACAATTTAGTCCTTTTATGAATTTCTCATGAAAATCACTTAGAAAATGATGTTTATAATGCATCAAACTTTCATATTCTTCCGTAAACCATCAAAATACATGCATTTTATGCATGGGTAAATTTTTGGACATGAACGCTAGCTCAAAATATAACTAGAAATAGCTAAATCGAGCTACGAAGATCTCAAAAATTGAAGAGCATTAAAAATGGGGCTAGGAGGTACTTACAATCAAGCTTGAAAGTTGAACAAACCCTAGCTATGTCTTCCTTAGTGATTTTCAGCCATGGGAGAAGAAGATGAACACAATTTTGACTTGTTTTTCCCTTTTTAATCTTTTATTTACCAAAAGACAAAAATACCCTTAAGGCCTCTTTTTAAGTTTTTTCCTTCCCATGTCCATTTTTGTCCATCTCAACATATAATGGTCTAATTGCTAAATAAGGACCTCTAGTAAATTTTATAATTCTATTTCATACTTAAATCTTCTAGAATCTCATATTTTCTAATCTTTACAATTTAGTCCTAATGGATGAATTGATCACTAACTAATAAATTTCCTCATGAAATTTTCACACAATCATACAAACACATCATAAGCCTCATAGAAATCATAAAACATATACTTTTACTTTGAATTTGTGGTTTCACAACCACTATTCTACTAGGCCCCAAATCGGGCTGTTACAGCATGTAAAGGTTAGATGTGGTATTTTGGTCGTGATTATAGCCATGAGATATGGCTTGTAAATGTATATGTTTTGGTTTGTATATATAGCCATGAGTGATGGCTTATTTTGGTATGATTTTAGATGTTGTGTTGGTTATTTATAGGGTAAGTTATGTATGTGTGAATTATGGTAAATGAACCATATTGTTTGATATTATTTTGGCATGTATTTGGCTAAGTAAATGGTAGTGATTTGAGAATTGGAATAGATGAAATTCTAATGGTATGAATTACGCATTTCATTGATGATTTTGGCTGCCTAATTGTATGATGAAATGGTACCATTTTGCCTTGTGTAGGTACATTGATGTTGGGGTGGCAAATTGGCCTTGCAAATGGCCTATTTTTGTCCACACGGGCAGAGACATGGGTGTGTGTCTCAGCCATGTGTGACATACGATCATGTTACATGGTTGTGTGTCCCCTGGTGTTGAAATTAAATTGAAGTCAATATGCTCTACACGGTCTCACACACGGGCGTGTGACTTGGCCGTGTTGCATAAGTCAGTATATTGTACAGTTTTGGTATGGCCTGGCACACGAGCGTGTGTGGCCACTTCAAAGGGCATAATGGCTAGACACATGGGCGTGTGGCTGGCTGTGTGACCCAAGTCAGTATGTATGCCCTGTTTTCACATGGCCTGAGACACGGGCGTGTCATCCCTGTATGGTTTAAATTTTTCTAAGTTTCCAAAATTTTTTTATTTTATCGATTTAGTCCCGAACCTCTTTTAAAGCATGTTTTTGGCCTCGTAGGCCCTTATAAGGGACAATATAATTGTGTTGAATGATTTATGAGAATGAATGCTTTATGTTTGATAAATGTATGCTATATGTTGTGAATTGATCGGTAATACCTCGTAACCCTACTCTGGTGATCGATACGGGTTAGAGGTGTTACAAAGGATGAAATTGAAGAAGACAACATCTTTTATTTTAGTTTTTTGGCTTTATTTACCAAATGACCAAAATGCCCTTAATGCCTAACTTCAAAATTTCACCTAACCATGTCAATTTTGTCCATACTAAATTATAATGGTCTAATTACCATCTAAGGACCCCTAATTAAGTTCTCATAGCAATTGGACACCTATAACATATATAACTCAAATTTTGCAATTTTAGTAGTTTAGTCCTTTTAACTAAATTGGGTGTCCAAACGTCAAAATTTTCGAACGAAATTTTCCCGAAATCATTCCATAAAACTGTAGACCATAAAAATATAATAAAAATAAATTTTACTGCATCAAATTTATGGTCCCGAAACCACTATTTCGACTAGACCCAAAATCAGACTATTACATTGTAAATAAGGCTCTTATGGTATGTTTTGAATGGTTTGGAAATGGTTAAATGAGGTATGTTTTAGTACCTAAGTGGACTAGGTTTGTATGCATGAAATGAGGCATATGAACATGTTTAGGTAAGTCATGTTTAGATGCTAATTGTGGTTCCTTTGAATGGCATACTAGTTAGTTGAATTTGGGTCTTGGAAATGGCAATTATATGTGTGCTTGGATGATGTTTTCATCCGTTGAAACTATGCACAATTAGACTGAATGTTTATGCATGAAATGGTTTGATTTTAGGTAAATTTTGGGTTTACACGGCTTGTGACACGGGCATGTGACTTAGCCGTGTGAGACACATGGCCTAGCGACACGACCGTCTATCATCTGAGCATTTCTTAGGGTTCAAGTCAATGAGTTACACGGCATGGCATACGAGCATGTGGGGCAACTCAGAGAGTTACACAGCTTGGCACACGGGCATGTGACCCTACTTAGTGAGTTACACAGGTGAGGGCACGGGTTGGGACACGGTCGTGTATCCCTTATTTGAAAGTTACATGGGCTAGGGTGATTCCACAGGGCCGTGTGACCCTTGTTTCAAATATTTGCAACTTTTTCCTAAACTTTTTGATTTGTTTCAGATTAGTCCCGAATTGCTTCTAAGCTATTTTCAAGGCCTCGAGGGCTCAAATTAGGGACAATATGCATGTGAATGAATGGTTTATGATATTATTAACATGTTAAATGATGTGATGTTTAATTATTTTTTATTGTACACTAATGCTCTATAACCATAATCCGGCAACAGAGACGGGCTAAGAGTGTTATAGCATATCTCCAAAAACTAGCATCAATTGATTTTACAACTTCATCATATGTTTTTAGATCATTGTCTCTTAGAAAAGTATAAGAAACTTATTGAGTCTAAGCCAACAATTTCAATTATAAAAGAAGTAAGGAAATCAAGACCAACACTAGTTGTAGTTTTCTATTGTTTTACACCTCCTAGGTTCATCATCATATTGAGCATCCCTAGCATGTTTACTAGCAGAGGAAGAAACATGTTCATTTAACTGTATGTCATGCATTATTAAAAATTTCTTTAAACTGAAAATGTTTTCAAAGAAAACAACATCTATAGATTGACAAAGAGAATGATCATGTAAGGACATAAATCTATATGCCCACTATTTAAAGCATAATGAATAAAAATCGCATCAAAAGTTTCTGACCCGATGATGTTCTTTTTAAAAGTAGGTAGACCAACTTTAGCTAAGCACTTCCACACTTTCAAGTATTGTAGATTAAGGGCATAACCTTTCCATAATTCATATAGGGTGCAAACTATTTTTTTATGAGGCACCCTATTAAGAATATGGTTTACAGAAAGTACGGCCTCCCCCCACATATTGTCGGCAAGCTAAAACTTAGAAGTAAGACATTCATCGTTCCTTTTAAATTTCTATTCTTTCTTTCAACTATGTTGTTTTGTTATGGAGTATAAGAGGCAGTGAACTCATGTATTTTGTTATGTTTCTCACATACTTCTTTTAGGAAATTAGTGTTATATTGACCACCTCTATTGGATCTAACCTGTTTTATTCTTCTATCATGTCAATTTTCTACTTCTACTTTATAAAGAAGGAATGTTTTATCAGCTTCATCTTTTAAACTTGAGAGATAAAATTTTGTGTATCTAAAGTAATCATCTATAAAGGTAATATATTATAGCGTTTTCCTCATTTACTCTCTGTGTTTCTAAAATTTGCTAGATTTTTATGAATTAACTCTAAAAGTATAGTCTTCCTATCAACAACATGTTTAAAGTGAGGTCTAGTATACTTTGATTCAACACATATTTCACATTTATTAAAGTTGTTATCTAGATTAGGAAGCAGTTTAATCTCTTTAGGCATTTTAAGGGAGTGAAGGTTTGCATGTCCTAATCTAGCATGCCACATATCAAATGACTCAATAGTGTAAGCAAAAGTAGAAGTTCTATTAATAGTATTAGACATAGTCTCAATCACAAACAACCCTCCACTTAGGTAACCTTTTCCCACATAGGTTCCATTACGGGAAAGTATAAGTTTGTCGGATTCAAAGATTAGTTTAATACCTGCCTTATTCAGAAGTCCACCACTAATCAAATTTCGACGTAAAGTAGAAACATACAAAACATTATTTAAAGCATTACCAAAAGTAATTTAAGTAAAATCTTTCCTTTATTGAGAACTTCTAAACAACAAGAATTACCCATGTGGTGTAATAATCTGATTTTAGGTCTAGTCAAAACAGTGGTTTCGGGACCACAAATTTGACGTAGTAAAGTTTATTTTTATTATATTACTATGGTCTAAAGTTTTACAAAATGATTTCATGAAAATTCCGTTTGAAAATTTTGACGTTTGGCCATTTAATTTAGTTAAAAGGATTAAATTGCAAATTGTGCAAAATGTGTATTCTAGAAGTTAAAGGTGTCTAATTGCTATGAAACTTTAAATTGAAGGTCCTTAAATGGTAGTTAGACCATTGGTTAAATTAGTGGACAAAAATGGACATGGAGGAAGATAATTTTTATGTTTTAAGTTAGGGCATTTTGGTCATTTGATAATTAAATGGACTAAAAAGAAAATCAAGCCAAAATCCCTATCCATCTTCCTCACCATAGCCTATATTTAAAAGGGAAGCCATAGCTAGGGTTTGGCCACTTTCAAGCTCTATTGTAAGTCCATTCTTGCCCCGTTTTTAATGCTCTTTACATTTTTTAAAATTGTTGTAACCTGATCTATCTATTTCTACCACTAATTTGAGAAATGATCAAGGTTTAGGATTTGACCCATGTTAGATAATTGTGTGTTTTGATGTTTAATGGTAGATTATATAAATCTAATATTGGACAAACAACTTTTGCTAAGTGATTTTCGGTAAAAATGTCAAAAAAGACCTATTTGTGAAAGTTATAAAATATGTAGTAAAATTGTGATTTAATGGAAATTGTGGGTTGTTATGGTTATGATAATGGTTCAGATAGGCTTTTGTATTGAAGAAATTGAACATATGTCATTTTACGAACCTAGGGACTAAAATGTAAAATGTTAAAAGTTTAGGGGCAAAAATGTAATTTTTCCATAATATGATTTTTGGGTTGAATTGAATAATGTAGATCAAGAAAAACGAAGCACAGACAATAAAGTATTTGACGATTAGGTCAAATTCTACTATTTTTGTACCGAGGTAAGTTTGTATGTAAATAATCCATTGTTATTTATATTTTAAATGCTTTAATATTGTATGAATTGTGATTTACCCTTTGGATGTAGTCAAAAAAGTTTCGACTGTAACGCCTCGAATTTGGGCCTAGTAAAATTGGGCCTATTGGGCCTTGGGCATAGGAGCATTTAAAATTTTTGAGAACGACACTAATGCAAGTTGGATCTATTAGGTGAGTGATTTTGGAAGGTTAGGGAACTTCCATGAAGTCCCGAGATCAAACCTGGGCTTTAGGAAAAATTTTGGTTTTAGGTGAATAAAACCCTGGAGTAAGTAAGTAGGCTTTAAGAATAATTGGGGTAAAATAAGACACAAAAAGAGTTGTGATCTAGTGGTAAATGACGCCACATGGGAGACAAGGAAGTGATGCCATAGAGGAAGCAAGGGGTGCAAGGTTCAAGTCTTGGCGCTTGCATTTCATTTTGATCTTTTTTTAAATGAACTTGGACTTTGGCCCATAGGTTTATATTTAGTTGCGCATGTTGTAAGTCACAAAAGGAGCTTGCGTTGTGGTGGCATGTAGCGTCTGGAGCGTAGGATAGGGCAAGGGTTTGAATCCCATTGCAAGCAAAAAGGGATATTTATTTTGCTAAGTTGGGGCAACAAGTGGTTGTGATGGAATTAAACTCTGTTGAATGAGGGATCCCACATCGGGAAGCTAGCATGAGGGAAGGTGAGAAGCTGGCTTTAGATAAAGTAATCTATGAGGAGAGTAAGCATACCTTGGTTGGCGTTTGGGTATAGGAGTGCTCGGAGCGCGGATTAGCTTCAGATTCCTTCAGGTGTGTATTTTGCACTACTCTAGCTGTAGAGTGACAAATGCCGAAATACCGGTCACACGGTGATGGTAGCCACACGAGCGTACGAGCGCACGTGTGGGAGCTTCGAGCGATAGTTGAGGCCTTATGAGTGTTCTTCTGGGTTTAGGCTGTTTGGGCCGAAAGGGGCCATGTATGGCCAATGGGCCCATGGGCCCAATCGGATAAGTTGTATGATTGTGTAGTGAATATTGGACTAGACTATGTGAATCGCATATCTGTCGCTAGATTTGGGCTAAATGGGCCAACACGCGAGAATGGGCCCTAGGCCCATTCGTATCATTATCATTGTTTAGAATATCTTGATTTATGAAATTATTAAAATACTCTTGATTTATAAAATTACGAAATACACCTAATTTATAAAATTATCGAAATACCCTCAGTTTGGAAAATTACCGTAATACCCCCAGTTTGTGAAACTACCAAAATATCCATGTAGGGTAGAATTATCGAAATATCCTAATTTGCAAAATTACTGAAATACCCCTAGTTTGGAAAATTACTAAAATACCCCCAGTTTATGAAATTACCGAAATACCCTGGTTGCGAAATTACCAAAATACCCCAATTTGTAAAATTATCAAAATACCCCTAATTTGAAAAAGTACCTAAATACCCTCGATTTGTGAAATTACTAAAATACCCCTAATTTGCAAAATTATCAAAATACCCTCGATTTGTAAAATTACCAAAGTACCCCTAATTTGTAAAATTATCGAAATACCCTTAATTTGTAAAATTACCAAAATACCCCCAGTTTATGAAATTACCGAAATACCCCAGTTTGTAAAATTATCAAAATACCCTCAGTTTGTAAAATTATCGAAATACCCCCAGTTTACAAAATTACCGAAATACCCCCAATCTATGAAATTATCGAATTACCTCTAGTTTATGAAATTACCGAAATACCCTCTATGGGTAAAGTTAACGAAATACCCCTAAAGGGTAGGATTATCGAAATACCCTTATAGGGTAAATGTTTGTTTTGCCCTTGCAGGTAACGGATTGATTCGGACTATGACTGTTCTAACTATGGATGTTTGACCATGTTTTAACTGATTTGACTGTGGTCGTGTGACTGTTATGTTTTTAATGTGTGTAAATGATTATTAATGAGCATGGCCATTTTGCATACACGTGTAATGATTGAGCATGACATACATAACATATTACATTGGGTTAGGTTTGCTGATTGAAGGAAATACCGCTTTAGTGGCATCGCCATATACCGTTCTAGTGGCATCGCCACATACCGTTCTAGTGGCATTGCCACATACCGTTATAGTGGCATCGCCACGTAATCTGGTTATGGCTCTGTGCCAACCTAAACATAGCTCCGTGCCATCTTAATTATGGCTTTGTGCCAATCGTATTTACCCGTGGCTATGTGCCTAACATATATATCGATGACTCTGTGTCGATCATATTTACCCAAGGCTGTGTGCCGAATATATTACCGTCGCTGATGGCTTTGTGCCAATTATAATACCACTACTGAAGGCTTAGAGCCATGTATATATATATTAGCATCTTTGCTGCGTTGTTATTAGCAGCTTGGCTGCATTATTGAAGAGTTTTGGCTGGGTGGGTCGACATGGTCCCCATATAGAGAGTTTGGTTGGTACGAGTGGAGAGTTTGGTTGGATTGGGGTGGGTACATGTGCATTGTATTGATATGATTTTGGGGCCCAGGCCCAGATTGTTACCGAATAGGGCTTAGGCCCAAATCGTTACTGAATAGGGCTTAGGCCCAGACTAATACCGTATGGGCTCGGGCCTTGACTGTGACCGTATCAGGGGATTACACACTGAGTTCTCGTAACTCACCCATTTCTTTTAATTGTGCAAGTAATCCCCAGCCTTAAAGGATTTGGAGCTGCGGAGGACTCAGGGGTGGCCACACGTCGGATATGGTTTAAAGACTAAACTTTACGATTTTAGTTTAATTTAGTTATTTTAAAATTATTGGGTTAACAATTTTTGTAATAAAGCCATTGGGTTTTCTTTTTAACTTTTATTTGGTATTTCTTTAAATTACAAACTGCTGGTCTATTAAACACGGGTTTTCAAAACTATAACCACTGTTTTTAAAATATCATGTATTCGCAAATGTTTGAATCAGACTTTTGCAACAAACAAGATTTTGAAAGTAATAAAGTTTTGGCAAGAGAATGACTTTAAGCAAATGGTGTTTTGGTAATAAGCAGCGAAATTTGAGGTTTTTAAATGGTAAAGAGATTTAAACAAGAAGGGTTTGAATGCAAGCATGGTTTTTGAAAAACACTTTAATGTGACACGCCAGATTTGGGTCCAACTTTTAGGTTGAGTTTGGGGTGTTACATCGACAAGCGAGAAATTTCGGTTGAACCTTAGGAATAGATAGGATACAAATGTTATGACATTAGGGTTACTAAGATTACGTGTAAGACCATATCTGGGATATGGCATCGATATGAGAGTTCGTGTAAGACCATAACTAGGCTATTGGCATCAATATGAGATTTCATGTAAGACCATATCTGGGATATGGCATTGGTACGGTACTATGTGTACGAGATTCCCAAGTATCCTTTAGTATTCCAATTGGTTCAACCAAAAACTTAACAGAAATGTCAAAGTTGTGAAAGACTATGGTTATGTGGTGAATTGGTACAGGTATGTACGTAAAACTCATAATTAATGAGCTCGATATGTGATGAACCCTCGATAATGTTACGATTTTGTAACAGCCCGATTTAGACCCTAGTCAAAATAGTGGTTTTGGGACCACAAATTTGAGGTCAAAAAATATTTTAATATTATTTTTTGTGTCTACGGTATGTGATAAAGCATGTGTGAAAGTTCTGTGTGAAAATTTTATCGATTGTGTGCTGAATTGTGAAAAAGGATTTAATCGTATAAAATGTAAAAGTTGTGTGCTATTTGTTAAAGTGCTTAATTGGCATGGCTTCTTAAATGAAAAGTACTTATATTGTTATTAAACCATCAATAGATTGGATGGACAAAAATGCCTAAGGTTGGTGGATTTTGAATGATATTAAAAAGGCTAAAATGGTAAAACATGAATTAATGAATAAGTAAAATAAAACAAAGGCATGAAATAGGTTATTTTGTTCATCCATTGCCGAAAATAATAAGAAAAAGAAAGAAAGGAAACCAAGCTAGGGTTCGGCCATTGTTGTTCTTGATTGAGGTATGCTTTGAACTCAGTTTTTGATAATTTCTACATTTTGTGATCGTTGCTTAGCATACTATCGAGCCCATATCTTAATTTTAGAATTTGATGATGATTTGAGATGTGCCATTAATGAATATGTAAGTTTTGTGTTGATAGATGGTGAAATATAAAAGTTTAATGTTCGGTTAACATATTTAGTCTTTGAATTTTTGATGAATTTGACTATTTTGAGCTAAATTATGAAAATGAGAAATTGAGGTACTAACATGTGAAATAAATGAAATATGCGGGCTTATATGAGCTAGGGAAAGATTCAGCTAAGCATGTGTGTGATGAAATTATGTGTATTTGATTATTTTATGAAATAGAGACTTAAATGTCAAAATGTGAAAATATGAGGGCTATTTTGTAAAATGCTCAAAATATGTATTTTTGGATTGAATTGAACGATTTGGTGAATGAATGAGCTAAATTTGAATATATATAGATCAAGAAAAGAGAACTTCAGACTTAGATCGAGGCAAGAATAAAGTGCTCAATTGATCGACTTGAATCATTGTTTCTACGTCTGAGGTAAGTTCGTATATAATACGAATTGTTTAAATCATGTTCATGTGTTATATAAGGAATGAATATGTGGTTGATGAATTAGTAATGCTAAATGTGGATTTGGGAGACATGGCACTAAGTCTACTTAAATAAGATCGATGCAGTGGTAAATGGCACTATATGTGCGAAATAAAGAAAGCCTCGACTATATTGACTGGAACTATGTGTGTGATACCGAGTCAAATTTGGTTTAATGTAAAGGCACTAAGTGTGCGATGATATTAAAGCTTAAGCTAAGAAATTGGCACTAAATGTGCGATAATATTATAGCTTCGACTAATTATTTGGCACTGAGTGTGCGAATTCATCAAATGTTTAAAGAGAATTAAATGAGTAATGGCTTGGAGCATTGAATGGTAAATGTTGTTGTTGAATACATGATGGTACAGACACATACATAACCTATGTGGTTGATGGAGTTGTGTTTGAGTTAAATGGATAGTTATGTGAATGAATGATGGAATGAGTGAGATTAAGTATCTTGGTAAATGCTTGTACATTGAACACATAGTTATGGATAAAAATGAGGAATTGTTATGGATGAGAATTGATTATTGAGATTAATTGAACTAGGTGTTGATAATTTTGTATAATGAATTTGAATTGTTAAGTAAATGGTGTTATATTACGAACTTACTAAGCTTTAAAGCTTACTGTGTGAAATTTCCTCTATTTTACAGTGTCATTAAAGCTAGCTCAAATTCGGGGATCGTCAGCAACTCAATCACACTATCGACCAACTATTTGGTACTTTTGGAAGTTGTATATTTGGTATATGGCATGTATAGGCTAGTGATTTTGGTATGTTTTTTACATGTATAGATCTTGCCATGTTATATGTCTTGAAACTTAAATGCCTTTAGTATACATTTTGGATATGTGAATACAATAGTTATAATGTGTAAATGTGGTTATGTGAATGATCATAATGGTATAAATTAGAGAAGATAAAAATTTATGTTTTATGCTTGAATTGGTTAGTGGAAATGATGGTTAAAATGTATGTTTTTGATGCATTTGAGGTATGATTTTGGAATGGTTTGATGCTTGTAGGTATGACCCAAAGTGTGGGTGGCAAATTGGCCTTCCAAATGGCCTATATTTTCCCACACGGTTGAGCACACAAGCGTGTGGCTCGACCGAGTCTCTTAAGTTTTCAAATTGAAATAAGTCAGACCCGCACACGAGAGTGTGACTGGCCATGTGAAATAAGTCAGTGTCCACCACGGGTTAAGCACATAGGCTTGTCTTTGGCTGTGTGGACAATTCAGTAGGTATGCCCTATTTTGCCACGGCTTGGACACATGCACGGCCTACACACAGGTGTGTGACCTCTGTAGCTTTGAAAAATGTTAATTTTTTTGAAAATTTTTGTATGTGCTCGGTTTAGTCCAAACCCCTTTCAATGCATATTTAAGGTCTCATAAACCTTATTAAGGGACTTAATGACATATATAGATTATGATTTAATGTTTTATGAACTATGAACGTTAAAGGTGATTTGATCGATAATATCTCATATCTCTAATTCAGCGACGGAAATGGGTTAGGGGTGTTACAGATTGAGTAAATTATGACTATGAGATTTTAGTAACATTCATGTTAACTTACATTATGTTAATTGTATGTTAAATGTATGGTTATGATGCTTATGATTTGCATAGGAACTTACTAAGCTATTAGCTTACACCCCTTCCTTTCCCTTGTTTTATAGTGTCGCCAAGCTTGCTCGGGGTTCGGAGATTGTCGGAGATCTACTCACACTATCAACAATTATTTTGGTACCAATGAAATTAACATTTTGAGTTATGGTATATATAGGGGACTTGGTCATTTTGTTATGTGTCATAGTTGATTTGGCCAAATATGTTGGCTTATATTGGTTGAAAGTTCATTTGTAAATGGCCATTGTAATTGGCTAATGTTGGTATAAGTAATTTATATAATGATACCTTTCATTGATGTGGAAATTTACATGATATGAGTTGATAAGTATGTAATGTTTGTGTATGATAGATGGTAGCATGTGAATGGTGTGTTGATGTCTTAATTGTGGCTGATTTGGTTGTATGTATATGCTTGGTTTGGTGCCATGTTATGTTGTGTAGTTGTGTATAATGAAGGGTGGCAACATGGCTTGGTAAATAGTCTTATTTTTGTCCACACGGGTAGACACAAGGGCGTGTGTCTAAACCATGTGTGACACACGGTCTGTCCCTCAGGATGTGTTTCAGTCGTGTGTCCCTTGCACCTTAATTATTGCAAACGAGAATGTCCAGAATATAGCACACGAGCAGAGACACGGGTGTGTTACACGGCCTTAGACACGGGCGTATGTCTCAACCCTGTGAAGTCTGCACCTATTTAATGAAAGAATTATGAAAATTAAATCAACCACACGACCTAGCACATAGGCATGTGGCACGATCGTGTGGCACAAGTTAGAGAGCTTCCTATTTTGAACACGACCTGTAGCACGGGGGTGTCTAAGGGTCACACGGGCGTGTCCTTTGGACCACACGGGCGTGTGAGTCCTATAACATGAAAAAATTTCTAATTTTTTCTAAAATTTTCTAAAGTTCTCGTTTAGTACCGTACTACTTCTAAAGCATGTATTGAGCCTCGTGGGCTCATTTTAGGGGCGATATGAATGTGTATGAAAAGTTTTAATTTGAATGAAAAATTATGACCCGAGAATGTAGGTTTGCTTGTGTTTATGTTCGGTAATGCCTTGTACCCTGTTCTGGCGTTGAATAGGGGTAAGGGGTGTTACATTTACTGGTATTAGAGCTACGGTTTAGTTGATTCTCGAACTAATGTAGCGTGTGTAAGAATCTAGCTATACATGCCATATATGAACTATGATAGTGTGATGACTCCTGACAATTTTAAACTATGTTTTCATATAGTAAATGGATCCCGACCGAGCTATAGCTGATGAAGTAGAAAGCAATGCGCCGGCTTCCCTCAAGAGGCAACACCATCTGAAAGTATACCTCCCACGGTTAGTCAGGAGGAAGAGAAGGGGCTAGGGAAGCCTTCCTTCACATGATGAACTAGTGGTATTCGGAGTTTGTTTGAACAACTGTGAATCCTCAACATCCTCCACCCCTCCTTATCCCCAACCGAATCTCGTAACTCCTCAAGGTATGGATTTGGTAAGATAGAATAAGCCTCCGGTCGATAAGATTCAAAAGCATGGGGATGAGGAATTCAGGGCTAATATAGATGATGACCCCGAGAAAGTCGAGTTCTGGCTTGAGAATACTATCAGGGTATTTGATGAGTTATCATGTAAACCGAAAAATGCTTGAAATGTACTATATCACTCCTGAGGGATCGGTATATCATTGGTGGAAGACACTAGTATCTGTGGTACCGAGAAAGAGGGTTACATGGGAATTCTTTCAAGAGGAATTTCGAAAGAAATATATCAGCCAACGGTTCATTGATCAGAAACGTAAAGAATTTCTTGAGCTGAAATAGGACCAAATGTTAGTGACAGAGTATGAGAGAGAATTTGTCAGGCTCAGTAAGTATGCCCGAGAGTGTGTTTCCTTCGAGGCTATTATGTGTAAAAGGTTTGAAGATGGGCTGAATTAGGATATCTGACTGTTAGTTTGAATCTTGGAACTAAAAGAATTTGTCATATTGGTTGAACGAGCTTGCAAAGCCGAAGAGCTAAGCAAAGAGAAATGAAAGGCCGAGAGTGAGGTTAAAGATACAAGAAAAAAGGTCGATGAGTAAGTCATTTTAATCTCTGTCAAAGAAATCTAGATAAGTGAATTCTCGTTCAAATGTATCAGCTAGGTATTCGCACAGAGACAACGGGAAGCAATATTCAGGTTTTAAATCTCAAGCCACTTCAATGGCAAGTGTGGGTAATGTTAGGTCAACAGACCCGAATGTCAGCATTGTTGAAGAAGACATCCCGGCGAGTGTAGGGTGAATGACCGAGCTTGTTTCAAGTGTCGTTCTCAAGAGTATTTTATCTGAGATTTCTTTGGGATGGCTGAGAAAGAATAATTTTTGAGTGCAAGGAAAAGTAATACTACCAATAGAGGTAGGCCATTGAGAAACACCGGGAATGGAACTAGCTGTAAAGGTGTGATAAAGGATTCAGCAGTGAGATCCGAAGCCAGAGCACCTGCTAGAGCTTATGCTATACGTGCGCGTAAGGATGCATCATCTCCCGACGTGATTTCTGGTACATTTTCTCTTTATGATACTAATGTTATTGCATTGATCGATCCTGAATCAACTCATTCTTATGTTTGAGTGCATTTGGTATCAAGTAAGAGTTTTCCTGTTGAGTTTATTGAGTTTGTAATTAAAGTGTCAAACCCCTTAGGAAAATATGTGCTAGTTGATAAAGTTTGCAAGACTTGTCCTTTAATGATTCTATGTCACTATTTTTCGGCTGATTTAATGTTGTTGCCATTTGATGAATTTGATGTTATTTTGGGTATGGATTGGTTAACACTGCATGATGCGGTAGTAAATTGTAGAATAAAAACTATTGAATTGAAATGTGAAAATGGTGATGTTCTTCGGGTTGATTCAGATGAGTCGGGTGAGTTGCCTATTGTGATTTCTTCAATGATTGCCCAAAGATATGTGAGAAAGGGTTGTGAAGCTTATCTAGCTTATGTTTTGAATACAAGATTGTTTGAAATAAAAATTTGAATCAGTACCGGTAGTTTGGGAATATCTGGATGTATTTTCAGAATGGTTACCTGGGTTACCTCCGATCAGAGAGGTTGAGTTTGGTTTTGATTTAGTACCAAGGACTTCACTGATATCGATCACTCCATATAGGATAGCTCCGACTGAATTGAATGAATTGAAAGCTCAGTTGCAAGAGTTGACAGATAAAGGTTTTGCGAGACCAAGTTTTTCTCCCTAGGGTGCTCCAATGTATTTGTAAAGAAGAAAAACGGATCTATGAGACTTTGTATCTATTATCGATAGCTCAACAAGGTGACTATAAAAACAAGTATCCTTTCTCAAGGATTGATGACTTGTTTGATCAATTGAAAGGAGAAATGGTGTTCTCAAAGATTGATTTGAGATCTGGCTATTATCAGTTGAGAGATAAAGAGTCGATGTGCTGAAAACTACTTTCAGGACAACATATGGGCATTATGAATTTTTTGTTATGCCTTTTGGATTAACTAATGCTCTTGCTGTTTTTATGGACTTGATGAACCGAATTTTTCCAACCATATTTGGACAAGTTTGTGGTTGTGTTCATCGATGAAATTCTGATTTATTCTCGAGATGAGACCGAGCATGCTGAGCACTTAAGAACTGTATTGCAGACTTTGAGAGAAAAAATTATTTGTGAAATTTAGTAAAAGTGAATTTTGGCTCCGAGAAGTCAGATTTTTGGGACACATTATCTTGGGAGATGGTATTCGGGTTAATCCGAGTAAGATTTCAACAATTGTTGATTGGAAACCACCGAGAAATGTATCTAAAGTTAGAAGATTTTTTGGGCTTAGCCGGTTATTATCGACGATTTGTTAAGGGTTTTTCGATGATTGCTACTCCTATGACTAACTTGTTTCAAAAAGATGTTAAGGTTGAATGGTCTGAAAAATGTCAGCAAAGTTTTGAGAAGTTGAAAGCATTATTGACTGAGGCACCGGTTTTAGTGCAACCTGAACCGAGCAAAAAATTTGTGGTTTATAGTGATGCATCACTCAATGGATTAGGATGTGTGTTGATGCAAGAGGGCAAAGTGATAGCTTATGCCTCGAGACAGTTGAATCCGCACAAGAAGAATTATCGACTCATAATTTGGAATTGTCGCCATTGTTTTTACTTTGAAAATTTGGCGTCATCATTTGTACGGTGAGAAGTGCCACATCTATACCGACTAGAAGAGTTTGAAGTATTTGATAACTCAAAAAGATTTGAACTTGCAACAACGGAGATGGCTCGAGTTACTAAAAGATTAAGAGTTGGTAATCGACTACCATCCCGGAAAGGCGAACGTAGTCGTAGATGCTTTGAGTAGAAATTCCTTGTTTTCCTTGAGAGCTATGAATACGAGGTTGAATTTATCCAATACGATTCAGTTCTAGCTGAGTTGAGATCTAGACAGGTGTTTTTTCAGCAAATTTATGAAGCTCAAAAAGTGATAGTGAATTGCAAGCTAAAAGAGCTCAGCGTGAATCTGGTAATGATTCAGACTTTTGGATTGGTTCGAATGATTGTTTGATGTTCGAGATAGAATATGTGTACTGAAAAATAATGAAATTATTCAGAATATTTTACACAAGTCGAATAGTGGTTGCTTATCAGTTCATCCTAGTTGTACAAAAATGTATAATGATTTGAAGAAATGGTATTGGCAGTCAGGTATGAAATCGGATATTTTGGAGTTTGTTTCAAGATGTTTAGTTTGTCAACAAGTAAAGGCCAAACACCAAGTACCTTCGGTCTTACTTCAACCAGTGATGGTACCCGAGTGAAAATGGGAAAAATTACGATGGATTTCGTAACGGGTTTGCCTTTAACTCCGAAAAAGAAAGATGTCATTTAGGTCATTGTTGATAGATTGACGAAATCGGCTCATTTTATTCCAGTATGTACCGATTACTCACTTGACAAGCTAGCTGAATTGTACATTGCTGAATTTGTGAGATTGCACGTAGTGCCTATGTAACAGCCCAATTTTAGCTAAATTGTAACAGTGGTTTCAGAACCACAAATCTAAGGTTGAAAAATTATTTTAATATTATTTTTGGTGTTTATAACATGTGATTATATATGTGTGAAAGTTTCGTGATTTAATTTTATCGATTGAATGCTTAATTTGATAAAAGGACCAAATCGCGTAAAATGCAGAAGTGGCACTTTCTATGTTAAATGTGTTTAATTGTTATGATTTATTAAATGAAAGGTCCTTATGATGTTATTAGACCATTGATAGTGGAATTTGACATAAATATGCATTAAATGGATGTTTTTATTGGTTTTTAATTAAGGTTAATTTGGTAATTAATTAAAATAATGTATATTAATTAAAACAAAACCAAAATTAAGCTTCATTTCATCTTTCTTTGGCCGAATATGGTGGAAGAAGAAAAAAAATTAGTTCATTTTAGGGTTCGGTCAATTGGGAGCTTAATTGGTAAGTGTTTTGAGCTCGATTTTTTTATGTTTTTTACGTTTTTGAGATTGTTGCTTTGTATTCTAGCTAGCCTATGTCTTAATTTTTGAAGTTTTCAATGTTTTTGTGAAGTGCCATTGATGAATGCTTGAGATTTTGAATGTTTGATGATGAAAAATGAATATTTGTTTATAATTAAACAAGTTTTGTAAAGAGATTTTAGATAAAAATGTCAAATAGGGATTCAATTGTGAAAATGTGAAAATGTGTCGTTAAATATGTGAATAAATGATAAATATGGGCTGATATGTACAATAGGAAGATTTGGATAGCATGTATTTGAATTAAATTGTGTGAATTTTGTGTATTTATGAAATAAAGACTAAATTGTAAAAATATGGAACTTTAGGGGCTAAAATGTAAAAAGGCCCAAATATGTGTTTTTGGATTGAATTGAGTGATTTGATGAATAAATGAGTTAATTTTGAATGTATATAGATTAAGAACGAAAGAAATCGGATTTAGATCGGGGAAAATCAAAAGTAATCAAATAGTCGATCCAGTCCGTTTGTCCGAATACAAGGTAAGTTCATATGCAAATAAATGTCTTTAAAATGAATTATATAAGTTTAATTTTCATTGAACTTTATGAATGATGAATGATCAAATACGAGCAAGAATCAACAGGGTTATAATATCCGAGAGTCCCGTATAAATCTTAGGAATTGTATAGGATACAAATGTCATGACATTAGGATTACCGAGATGTGATTGCATGTAAGACCATGTTTGGGACATTGGCATCGTTATATGATTTTGTATAAGACCCTATTTGGGACAGTGGCATCGATATGTGTTAACATGTAAGACCATATCCGGGATATGGCATTGTACGAGTTATATGTGATTTCCAAGTATCCTTAACGATTCTGAATGGTTCAACGGGCAAAGTCAGGTCGAGAAAGAATGTGTGAATGAGTTAAGTGACTCAAGTACACATACAAGTATTAAAAAGGGAGTATTTGATGAATTCACTTATGATTTTGAATGTGTTAAATGGGAAATGTTTGTGAGCTTTTATATGCTTATTCATGATTTGCCTATTAATGAAAATGATATTGATTCATGTGGAGAATTTTATATTGTATATGGCTTACTAAGATTTTAAAGCTTAATTTGTGTGTTCTTTCCCTATTTTATAGATAATCGAAGCTAGCTCGGACTCAGGGATCATCAGGAACATCGTCACAATATCGATAAACTTGTTGGTACTTTTGATGTTATGTATATATGATATATGCATGTCTAGGCTAGTGTTAAGATGATATGTTTTGAGTTGTGATTTTAGCCATGAGAGTTGGCTTGTAAATGATGTACATGTTGGTGTGTGATTGGCCATCTAAGTTGGCTTAGTTTATGAATTTGGTAAGTGATATGTGATGTATATATGGCCTTGTGTTTTGTCATGTTTAGTATGATTGTTGTGATGGCTAAGTGGTTAATTGTTTTGATTATTTACCAATGATATATCATAGTTGACTTGGTATGATATAGGGATGATGAATTGGTATATTTTATGGCATGAATTAGTTGAAAATGCATAGGGAAGATAGGTGAAATGGTTGGTAATTATATATTGTTTTGGTATGTTTATGGTTATGATTTGAGCAGTGAAATGGTTAAAGATGAAATGGCATGATTTGTATATGAATTGGCATGTTTTGGTTACCTATAAATGTGTTGAAATGGTATTAATTTGAATGTATACATGAACATGAGAAAGGGTGGCAAATTGGCCTTGTAAATGGTCTATTCTTGTCCACACGGGCGTGTGTCTCAGTCGTGTGCAACACATGGTCAGAGACATGGGCGTGTGTCTCAGCCGTGTGCAACACACGGTCATGATACACAGTCGTGTGTCCCCTAGTGTTGAAATTGAATTGAAGTCAGTATGCTTCACACAGCCTCACACACGGGCGTGTGACCGGCCGTGTGGAACAAGTCAGTATACCCCCTAAATGGCACATGGCCTAATACACGGGCGTGTGACTTGGTCGTGTTGCATAAGTCAATATACCCTACAGGATTGGCACGGCCTAGTTCACGGACTGGCACATGGGCGTGTGTGGCCATTTCGAAGGGCATACTAGCTAGACACACGAGCGTGTAGTCAGCCGTGTGACCCAAGTTAGTATGTATGCCCTATTTTCACGGCCAGGGACACGGGCGTGTTTGGAGCCGTGTGAGGCACACGATCTGTTCACACGAGCATGTGAACCCTGTAATGCATGAAAATTTTATAAGTCTCCCAAAGATTTTAAATGTTATCGGTTTAGTCCCGAACCTCTTCCAAGCATGTTTTGAGGTCTCGTAGAGCCTTATAAGGGACAATGTGATTATGTTTGATTGATGTTTATATGATAATGGATTTATGTTTGATAAATTTATATAGTATGTTGTGATCTAATCGGTAATGCCTTGTAACCCTATTCTGACGACAGATACGGGTTAGGGGTGTTACAGCTTATTTCTATTATTTCGGATAGAGATCCGAGGTTTACGTCTTGATTTTGAAAAAAGTTACAAGAAGCTTTGGGTACAAAGTTGAACTTTAGTACAGTATTTCATCCACAAATCGATAGCCAATCAGAGAGAACGATTCAGGTTCTCGAAGATATGCTTCATCTTTGTGTTTTAGAATTCGAAGGTAGTTGGGAAAAATATCTACCTTTAGTCGAATTTACTTATAACAATAGTTTTCAGTCAAGTATAAAAATGGCACCGTATGAGGCATTTTATGGCCGCAAGTGTCGAACTCCGTTGTATTGGACAGAGCGTAGTGAGAAACAGGTTCATGGGGTTGACTTGGTTAGAGAAACTGAAGAAAAAGTAAATGTAATCAGTGATTGCTTGAAAGCCGCTTCAGATCGACAAAAGTCATACGCAGATTTTAAAAGAAAAGAGATTGAATTTCATATTGGTGATAAAGTATTCCTAAAAGTATCTCTATGGAAGAAGATTTTGAGATTTGGCCATAAAGGCAAATTAAGTCCACGTTTCATTGGGTCATATAAGGTTATTGAAAGAATAAGGTCTATGGCATATCGGTTAGCTTTACCGAAAGAGTTGGAAAGGATTCACAATGTGTTTCATGTATCTATGTTACGCCATTATTGATCGGACCCTTCACATTTGATTTCTCCGATAGAAGATGTGATTCGACCCGATATGACTTATGGTGAAAAATCGATTAAGATTTTGGCTCGGGAAGTTAAACAGTTGAGAAATAAAAACATAGCCCTAGTTAAAGTTTTTTGGCAACGACATGGATTCAAAGAGGCTACGTAGGAACCTGAGGAAGCTATGCGAAAAAAATACCCAAACCTATTTTCTGGTAATATTTTCGGGGACGAAAATCCCTAAGGGGGAGAGTTGTAACAGCCCGATTTTGGGTCTAGTCAGAATAGTGGTTTTGGGAACACAAATTTGATGTAGTAAAGTTTATTTTTATTATATTTCTATGGTCTACAGTTTTACGAAATGATTTCATGAAAATTTCGTTCGAAAATTTGACGTTTGGGCACTGAATTTAGTTAAAAGGACTAAATTGTAAAAAGTGAAAAATGTGTATCTTGAAGCTAGAGGTGTCTAATTGCTATGAAACTTTAAATTAAGGGTGCTTAGATTGTAATTAGACCATTGGTTAAGTTAGTAGACAAAAATGGACATGGAGTAAGAGATTTTTATGTTTTAAGTTAGGGCATTTTGGTTATTTGGTAATTAAATGAATTAAAAAGAAAAATCAAACCTAAATCCTTGTCCATCTTCCTCAGCATAGCCTAAATTTAGAAGGGAAGCCATAGCTAGGGTTTGGCCACTTTCAAGCTCAATTGTACGTCCGTTCTTGCCCCATTTTGAATGCTGTTTACATTTTTTGAAATTGCTGTAACCTGATCTATCTATTTCTACCACTAATCTGAGAAATGATCAAGGTCTAGGGTTTGACCCATGTTAGAAAATTGTGTGTTTTGATGTTTCATTGTAACATCCTGAAATAGGGGCTATTAGGTTTGAATTGTTTTGCATGTGTATGGCTTGATTGTGCATTAATTAAGGTGTTTTAGGATCTAGGTTTAAGCCAAGGGTAGGCCTGAGCTGTAGGAAAAATTTTTGTTTTAAGTGTTAGTTAAAGGGAGCTAAGGGGAGCTAGGCCTTAAGGGAATTAATGTGGAGGTTAAGACATAATAATTCACTTGGCAAAGTGGCAAGGGAGGTGGCACTTAGGGTCTTGGAAAGTGACGCCACAAGCAGTGTGAGGGGGACTTAGGTTCGAATCCCATGGATAGTCTTAAGGTGATTTTTTTTTATTTTGGACTTGTATGGCATGTGATGGTCAAACTTTAATTAAGGTAAGGTTGGACTTTTTCTTTTATGGATAGTAGACTAAGGAAAAAGGTAAGTGTTAATTTAAGGAATGAAATCCTAAGTTTTGGTATGATAAGGGACATAAGGCTTGAAATAAGGGATAGAATTTCTTAAACTTTGGGAAAGTAGAGGATTATAAGGCATGAATCAAGGGCTTTTTTTGGAAATTATTTCATGGCCATTTTGACCATGAACTTGGTGGTTTTGGGGCTAGGGGTTGGCGAATATTGAAAGGGAATAGAGGATAGTTGATCAAATTCTTGACAAATTGGGCACCATTTTCTTTTCTCTCCAAAACCTCTCTTCCTAGCCAAATGTGTCTTGGGCTATTGGTAAAATTTTGCTTTGGTTTTGGCTATTATTCTTGACCAAATTGGTATTATTTTCTTTTCCTCTCAAGCTCTTTTCCTCTTTGTGCCAAAATTACTACCATTGAAAGGAGCATTGTTTTTCTTTCATTTTATTCTTTTTCTTCCTTGGTCAAACTTATAGTCATCATTCTCTCTTTCCTCATCTTCTTCTTTTCTCTTCTTTTCTTTTCTTTTTACTTTGCTTAGGCGAATCTCCTTTGGATACCAAAGCTAAATTGCATCAAGTCTCAACCTTCTCTTTTCTTTTCACAATCCATCAAAACCGAAAGCACAAGTAAGCCTTAGCCGATTTCTCCATCTCTTTCTTCTTCCAAAGTCAATCACTCCTCTATAGTAACCGAATATCTCTGTGGTTCCAAGGTAAGAGAAGTGTGATATTCGGCCAAAGGCCATTTTTTTTTTGTAAGCCTTATGGGTTGATTCTAACATAGTTACGTAGGAGGGAGTTCATCAAATCGCAAGGTGCAAATCGTTTAGGCTTTGGGTTTCGGGATTTAATCGATCGTCTTAGAAAAAGGTATGTAGTTATCGACCGATCTCCGTTGTTTGGATTTGTTGTTATGTATATATATATACGTATAAGATGTGTATGATAGCCGAAAATAATGGCTGAGATGGTGGCTACCCATAGTAGATATTCAGTTAACCAGGTCAGTTTTATGATATTATTTTATCTTGGTATATGTGTGGAAATGTGGTAAGCATGTGATGTATGCTCATTGGAATTTTACTATTATTTGGCCATGATACTGACATATGCATAGGGATTGGGATATGATTATTGAAGGACAGGGTGTACATTTATGTACGTGGTTTAGTGATGGCTACGAGCCTCACGTGGATTGATGATCGGCCCTGTGCCTCATCGTGGTTGGTATCGGCTTTGTGCCATATCATGGTTGGTGATGGCTATGTGCCTCATCGTGATTTGATGTTAGCTATGAGCTACATCGTGGATTGACGTTGACTGAGGTCATGTTGTGGATTATACTATGATTTATTTCACGTGGACTAGTGGCTTGACCACTTGGTGGATGGCATTGCTTGCCAAATTGGTGTGTAGAGGTTGGAGGGTTGATTTAGTAATCCCCTGGTGTGTGGTGGCTGGATACGGGGGTGTGTAGAGGATGGACCCTAGGCTGGGTTGGGTGCATTTTGCATTATTATTTGATATGTGGATTGGTGTGGTTTGGGCTAAGCCCATGTGTGGAAATCTGTGGACTAATTACACACTGAGTCGGTTTGACTCACCTAATTTTTTTTTACCAAATAATGCAGGTGATACATGATTCTTGGACCGGGCTGGAGTGGATATGAGGTGGCCATGCAGAAGATGTTTTTCATTGTTTTATGCACTTTATATTTTCAGTATTTTGAGTAAATATTTATTGTAATAAGGGCCACTTAAAGTATTTGGGGACTTTTATTGTGTTCGAGTTGGATTGACGATCGAGATGATATTTGGAATGTTTTATTTTAGAAAGCGATTTACATCATCAAAACTTATATTAAAGTTTTAATTCAATAATTTGTAACAACATAATTTTACTTAGAATTTTAAATAGACAATGTTTTTTTATAAATGACAGAAAATTTTTATGTTTTCACTCTTATGACAAATTCTTTTCAAACTTTTTCCTAACTAGCATTCTAGATTCAGCCGTAGCGTTTGGGCCGGGTTTGGGGTGTTACATTAATGGTATATTATACAAATCTGATGTTGGATAAACAACTTTTGCTAAGTGATTTTCGGTAAAAATGTCAAAAAAAGGACCTATTTGTAAAACTTATAAAATATGTAGTAAAAGTGTGATTCGATGGAAATTGTGGGTTGTTATGGATATGAAAATAGTTTGGCTAGGCTTGTGTATTGCAGAAATTGAACATATATCATTTTATGAGCCTAGAGACTAAAATGTAAAATGTTAAAAGTTTAGGGGAAAATTTAATTTTTCCATAGTATGATATTTGGGCTGAATTGAATAATGTGATGATTGAATGAGTTAAATTTTTTATTATAGATCAAGAAAAACTAAGTACGGACATAGACTGGGGGAAAAACAAAGTATTTAACGATTAGGTCAAATTTTACTATTTTTATACCGTGGCAAGTTCCGTATGTAAATAATGCATTGTTATTTATATTTTAAATGCTTTAATATTGTATGAATTGTGATTTACCCTTTGGATGTACTCGAAAAAGTTTCAACAAGCGAGAAATTTCGATTGAACCTTAGGAATAGATAGGATACAAATGTCATGACATTAGGGTTACTAAGATTACGTGTAAGACCATATCTAGGACATGACATCAATATGAGACTCGTGTAAGACCATAGCTTGGCTATTGGCATCGATATGAGATTTCATGTAAGACCATATCTGGGATATGGCATTAGTACGGTACTATGTGTACGAGATTCCCGATTATCTTTTAGTATCCCAATTGGTTCAACGGAAAACTTAACGAAAATGTCAAAGTTGTGAAAGACTATGGTTATGTGGTGAATTGGTACAGGTATGAATGTAAAACTCATAATTAATGAGCTCAACATGTGATGAACCCTCGGTAAGGTTACGATTGAGTAAATTATGACTATGAGATTTTAGTAACATTCATGTTAACTTACATTATGTTAATTGTATGTTAAATGTGTGGTTATGATGCTTATGATTTGCATAGGAACTTACTAAGCTATATAGCTTACTCCCCTTTATTTCCCTTGTCTTATAGTGTTTCCAAGCTAGCCAATGAAATTCACATTTTGAGTTATGGCATGTATAGGGGACTTGGTCATTTTGTTATGTGCCATAATTGATTTGGCCAAATATGTTGGCTTATATTGGATGAAAGTTCATTTTCTAAATGGTCATTGCAATTGGCTAATGTTGGTATAAGTAATTTATATGATGATACCTTTCATGGATGTGGAAATTTACATGATATGAGTTGATAAGTATGTAATGTTTGTGTATGATAGATGGTAGCATGTGAATGGTGTGTTGATGTCTTGATTGTGGCTGATTTGGTTGTATGTATATGGTTTGGTGCAATGTTATGGTTTGTAGTTGTGTATATTAAAGGGTGGCAAAATGGCTTGGTAAATAGCCTTATTTTTGTCCACATGGGTAGACACACGGGTGTGTGTCTAGATCATGTGTGACACATGGTCTATCCCACAGGTATGTGTTTCAGCCGTGTGTCCCCTGCACCTTAATTGTTGCAAAATAGAATGTCCATAATATAGCACACGAGCAAAGATACGGGCGTGTGTCTCGGCCATGTGAAGTCTGCACCTATTTTATGAAAAAATTATTAAAATTAAATCAACCACACGGCCTAACACACGGGCATGTGGCACGGCCGTGTGGCACAAGTCATAGAGCTCCCTATTTTGAACACGGCCTATAGCACGGGCATGTCTAAGGGTCACAGGCGTGTCCCTTGGACCCCATGGGCATGTGAGCCCTATAACATGAAAAATTTTCTAATTTTTTGTAAAATTTTCTAAAGTTCTCGGTTTAGTCCCAAATAACTTCCAAAGCATGTATTGAGCCTCGTAGGCTCATTTTAGGGACGATATGAATGTGTATTTAAAGTTTTAATTTGAATAGAAAATTATGACTTGGAAATGTATGTTTGCTTGTGTTTATGTCCGGTAATGCCTCGTACCCTGTTCTGGCATTGAATACGGGTAAGGGGTGTTACATGCAGACTTGTTCACCTTCAGCTACATTCTCAAATTCAGTGAACATTTTTCTATTGGTGTAGAAATGTTTAGAAGCACTTGTGTCTTGTATCCACTTAGTATAATTTTCCACCAGGTTGAACTTGGAGACGACAACAACGATCATCTCGTCTAGATCTTAAATCAAATGGGCTAGTGGTTTGTTCCCATTCTGATTGTGACTCTCAGAGTTGTCAAAGCATTGAAAGCATTGGTATACTTTGTGTCTTAGCTTTTCGTATACATAGCAACTCACCAAGTTATTAGGTATTTGATTCTTTCCTGGTTTCTTAAAGTTAGCTAGCTTCTTAGATTGAGGCTTAGATTTCTTCTTTGAATTCTCATAATTGTTAAACCTGTTAAGTTTAGGACCAAAAGAAGATTCCACGAGGTTAGCCTTAAAAGATAATTCATTGGTAGTGATATAATCCTTATCTTTAAGACGATTGGCTTCCTCGATTTTCATGTGGCTGATTAGCTCCTCCAAGGACATGTCTCATTTCTTATGCTTCAGAAGATTCCAATAGTTGGTTTTGTGTAGGGGTTCGAGTTTGGATAGATCAAGGATGTATTTCTTAATGGCAAGAGTCATTGTTTCTACATTAGTAGGTAAATCACTTCTAAATTGTTGGAAAATTACTACTGCAAAACAAAGATGTTAGCATTGACAAGTACAACTAATAAGGGGAAAATAAATAAATAAATAAAAATTATGCCATGGAGAACCACTTCCTTAGAAGTGATTTTTGTAACACCCCAAACCCGGCCTAGACGTTACGACTAGATTTGACATGTCACATCGAAGTGTTGATTTGAAAACTGGTCTTGTCGATAAAAATTCGTGACTACAGTTTTAAATCATTTTTAAAACTAATTACTATTGAAAATGTTGGGGTTGTAAAATCAAAACTTGTTAACCACTTATTGGTCATATCATTTATTACAAGTTTATTAATTTGAATTAAAAACCGTGGAAGCTTTTCTAATTATAAACCTTAAAATCTAAAATGCATGATTTTCTTTAGAAATAGTGATTATTTTGAAAAACCCGTTTTTCCTAATCTAGTAGGTAGAAATAAGAAGTTAAAACCAAATAAAAGTTAAACCTCAAATGGCCTTATTACATAAACAAACCCAGGCATAAATTAAAAATATTCAAGTCTCAATCAGAAAATCAGTGTTCACATGGCCACCTCCAGGTCCCTCGCGGCTCCAAATCAATTAAGGCTAGGGATTACTGTAGAGTTAAGAGAAAGAGGTGAGTTTGTTAAAACTCAGTGTGTAATCCCCTATCAGTCAAATAACAACCGGTGCAAGCAAAAATAGACTAGACCTAAGCCCTATACAGTAACAGATCAGTCTGGGATTTAGCCCTCTACAGTAACAGTGTGGGTCTAAGCCCAAAATAATAACAGTACAGAACAGAGATGCAACCCAACCTAATCCAGCCAACACACCACCCGTACCATACAACACACCATGTGGGGACTAAGTCGACCTGTCCAGCCAACAAACCAATATCGCAGCATAGCTACTAATAGTATTGCAGCAAAGCTGCTAGCAATAGTAAAAGTGGCCCAGCCATTAAAATCAGAATACATGGCGAAGCCACTAGAACAGGAAAAACGTGGCAGAGCCACTAGTACAGTACTTCCTCTAAATCAGAATCCCAACCCCAATGCAGAATGTCGTGTCATAAATATTACGTGTATGCAGTATGTCATATTCATAAGTAGTCATATACATATCATACGCACATCAATTAAACTGCCACTAGGGGTATAATGGTCATTTCATCGATTAGGGGTAAAACGATAATTTCACCCCTCAGGGGTATTTTGGTAATTCTACCCTACAAGGGTATTTTGGTACAGTCAATGACTTTTTCAAAGACCTACAATTGCCTCGAACGACTCGGATAACCTATATGGAAAAAATAGTGTAATTGGGCCCAAGGTCCATTACTCGGCTCAAGTGGGCCCACACGCTCATGTGGCCCGTTCAGCACAAATTTCGTCACGGCTATACGAACTTCGCAGCCCAATCCATTATTATTTGCTTACCATGGATTTTACCCATGTGGGGCCCATGAGCCTATTGGGCCCTATCTTAACCCAACGAGGCCCATTACGATCCAAGCCCACGAGAATGCTCGTGGGGGTCTCTACAGTTTGTCACTGATGATTTGTAGGCTCAATTTATCATACGAGTGTTCGTACGCTCGTGAGCCCTCAAATGTCAAAGTTTCAGCTTTTCAGCTTTTACCAATTCATAGTAACACAGGGGTGTGAATACACACCATTGCCCATCGTTTTGACAGTAACAATACTAGGTGTATGATTGCACACCTTTTAGCGACCACTTGCGAGATTCCAAAAGCACCAACCTAGATTCAATCCAAAGGATTTCAATTAATCCTCAAATCAATCATAAGATTCACAACCCTGAATCTCTACACTGTCTTTACCACTCACCTTGGTAAATAGAAGTATAGCTTTTAACCCAAAAATCGCTTGGCTAGACTCCCACAATTGTTGATTGACCGCTCACTGTATAACAAAAGATCTCGTTAGAGGGTTGATTTAGGATGTAGTTTACACCCATCAATAATAACCTGAGGGAGACAGAGAACAACTTACTAAGTCCCTAAGAACCGAATGCTGACTTAGAAGGGCGGTACACATGAGTGAATTATCGCGTACGATCTAAAAAAATAAACCGAAAGGAGATCATTGAATAGCAACCACGATAATCCGAATAGGGAAAATTGAAAAGTAACAAGAAACAACCCATTTACTTACCCCCAATATTTGACTTGTTAGAGCTTTAGAAGATGTGAGGAGGAGGGAAGCTATTCGGCTATTACTCAAGAAGGGAGGAATAGAAGAACTTAATTCGATTTTGTAACAGCCCGATTTAAGGGCTAGTCAGAATAGTGATCTTAGATCACTAATCCGGGGTTAGAGAGAATTTATTTTAATGTTATTTTATGAATTAGAGCACGATTATATAAGTGCATGAAAATTTTGGTGCTTTAATTTTAGCGATTTCAAGTTCAATCGCGAAAAAGGACTAAATCGCATAAGGTGTGAAAGTTCCATTTTATAAGCTAAAGGGGTTTAATAGCTTAAGAACATAAATTAGAGGTCTTTAATGTGCAATTAAACCCTTGGAATTTGAGTTTCCGGCCATAGGGGAAAAACATTGTCAAAATTGGTCAAAGTTGTAAGATTAGGTGGATTAAATTGAGGATTTCTAATAAAATAAAGAAAGGATTTATAATAAAATAAAGAAAGCTCAAAATTTCAGCAAACTCTTTTAGAACCCCTAAAGCTTAAGTTTTCTAAAGAGGGGATAATTTGCAATAAGGTAAAAAGATTGGAGCTTTGCCATGAGAGCTTTCAATGCAATTTGCTGCATTTTTATGGAAGAAAATGAGTCTTAGTTGTTAGATGAACAACTTTTGTGAAAGGTGTTGCCATGAAAACACCTAAATGAACCTTTTTGTAAAGGTTGTAAAATTGGTAATAAAATGTGTGAAATTTTGGGTTTTGATGATAGCATAGAGAAATAAATGTTCACCTAGGCTCATTAAAGGTAGAAATTTGATTAGAATTGATTTTCGAGCCTATGGGTAAAATGGTTATTTTGCCAAAGTGTAGGGGCAAAATAGTAATTTTTCCAAAGCAAGATTATTAAAATGCTTTATTAATGTGATGATTGAAACGAGCTAATTTGCTATTATAGAGCAAAAAGAACCAAGAATCAACCTTGACCGGGGCAAGAATAAAGTCTCAGACTAGATTGAAGATCTAGCTCATTTTAAAATCGAGGTAAGTTTGTATGTGATAAATTCCACATTTATGCTTGCATGTTAGAGAATGTTTGATGTTATAATGATACATGATGCTCTATGAAATTAAGTATTTGGTATTGAATGAGAAATTTGAGATGGATAAGGTCTTGTGTAAGACCATGTCAGGGACATGGCCTCAGCACCGAATTGAGATCCCGTATAAGACCATATCTAGGATATGGCTTCAGCATTGAATATGAAAAATTGTATAAGATCATATTTGGGATATGGCATCGATATTGATGTGAGGTTCCGTATAAGACCATATCCGAGATATGGCATCGATATTCAGAGATGATCCATGTAAGACCACTTTCGGGATGTGGCATTGGCTTTGTGTTTACGCTACTGTTAATAAATATGCATCTATGAGTATCCTTAGTGATTTATTGGGATAAATAGATTTGCTTGCAAATAGAAATGAGAATTGTATTAAAGTCATGTGAATGAGTGAATACAGGTACCCGTGAGAAAATTCACGAGGAATGTTTACGATATGTGGCATGATATGTTCTAGATAATAACAAGTACGAGTAAGTATGGCAAAGTGCTCATGACTTTGTATGGTTATCTAATGCTATGGATTGATGTCATTATGAGCTTATTGTTTCTATTTATTTTCATGCAAACTTACTAAGCTTTGTGCTTACCCCTCTCATTTTCCTTTTCCTTGTAGTATTGCCAAGATAATTCAGGGATCGTGGGACGCAGGAGTTCGGAAATCACACTATCAACATCACTTTGGTATAAAAATTTAGACTTATTTTGAGTATGGCATGTATAGGACTTGGTATTTTGTTGGGTTGTAATTGTTAGCCAAAGTGTTGGCTATGTATGTTATCAAAGTCATTTTGTAAATGGTCATCGAAAATGGGCCATCACTTGTTAAGTTTACATATATTTAATGATAATGAAATTATGAAGTTTATGCTTGTGTGAATGCATTGAATTGAGTTATTGGATGTACCTTTGGGTCATGAATGATGTTTATATGAGTTGGAGTTAGTATGTCTACTATGCAGGGTGGAATTTGGCTTGGAATATAGCCTTTTTATGTTCACACGGGTAGACACACGGGCATGTGTCTAGGCCATGTGGGACACACGATCAGCCCCATGGGCGTGTCGATCGACCGTGCGTCCCTTGCATGCTAGGTTTACAAAGTCAAGATGTTCAGTAGTAAACACACGGGCAGAGACACGGCCATGTGTCTAAGTCATGTGGGAGGCACGGCCTTGGACATGGGCGTGTGCCCAGGCCGTGTGAAGTCAGTACTTTAAATGTGGAATTTAATTCGACACACGGTCTAAGGACACGACTGTGTGCCTTGGCCGTGTGACCTTAGTGGAGTGATGACGTCATAAACAGAATGCCAAGGTTTTGGTACACGGCCTAAGACACGGGCGTGTCGAGGCCATGTGAGGAACACGGGCTAAAGGCACGAGCGTGTGTTTCGCCGTGTGAAATAAGTTAGTGTCGACCATGGGTGGAAAACACGGGCATGTCTCAAGGGCACACAGGCGTGTAGCACCTATTTAGGCAAAACTTTTCTAAGTGCGTAAAAGTTTCGATTAAATCCTGAAACTTTTCAAAAGTATGTTTAAGGACTCGTAGGCCTAGGACGAGTTTGTTTGGGGTTTGTATGGAAAGTTTTTAAGACGAAACGAAATTTTATAGCCCAAAACGTCATATTTAAGCAAGTTGAGTTAGGTAATGCCTCGTATCCGGTTCCAGCTTTGAATACGAGTAAGGGTGTTACATTTTATGGTATTAGAGCTACGGTTTAGTCGATTCTAGGACTAACATAGCGTAAGCATGAGAATAGCTGCACATGCCATACATAAGAGAACTTGTGTAATGATAATGTGGCAGCTCCTGACGTTTTAATTACCAAGACATTACTGTAACAATTACCAAGACATAGCACTCCATCCAACTAACACTTGATAAATTCATAATATTCATGCTATCACAAATGAATATATGCATATGAATTCTATCAGGTCTTAATACAACAACTTGCATTATACGAACCACATGGTCATTTAAAAAAAACAATGGCCGAATAAGAATATAATGTTTAAACATTTATTTCATTTCTAATATCAACGATACATTCAAACATACACTATTATTATTAAACATTTAATATGTTTGTTTCTTTATTTAAATACATGCATGCTCACTATAGCAATATCATATATGAAAAATACCATTTACTCACTGATCACACAAACACCAAATAAAACCTAATAGTCACTTACATATTTGATCAAACAAAATTTCAAAACATGCCATACATATGTAATAATTGCAATTACTTATTTAGCACATACCACTTTCGCATTCAACTCATGCACAAATATGTCATGTACAACTTTATTAGTTACCATTGTACACCGAATCCCTATAGCAAAATATACCAGTAAATCACCATTATAAATACATGCATATATATATGTATATACATCAAACGGCTGCACATATAAACTCTAAAACAATATACAACTTGAATATATATTTAAACCGAATATATATTATTAAAGCAGTATCTTAGCCCAAAATGCCATAAACCACAAAACCAAACTATACCTATTATATATATGTACAATGGCCGAATATATGCTAACTAAAACCTCCATAGCCCATGTTCAATAATGCCACAAACATGTTCACCATTTGACCATTTAAAACCATATGTCTCAATACCAAACTAACAAAGGGGATAAGCCATATTCGCATGGCTTTTAATATATAAACAAGAACAAAATTCATGTCTCAAAATATAGTTTAGCCTATACATGCCTTTAGTTCAAAACTAAACCCAAAAAGGTACCAAAATAGATTGATAGTGTGGATGACTTTAATGACGATCCTCTGAGCTCGTAGCTTGATCAAAATCTATAAAACAGAACATTGAACACACACACAGTAAGCTTACTAGCTTAGTAAGTCTTAAGCAATCAAAATATAGCATTCAAACATTCAAGCTTTTAAAACGATTAGTTTATGACATTGAATATAAATAATTTAACTTATAAGTTCATTATGGCCGAATACCATTACTTTAACTTAACATTTATCATTTTCTTACCATAAACATGCAAACTCACCAAAACACCTATATACAATAGATATTCGCATATTCCAAAACAAATAAGTATAACATACATCTTAACCACATGAAATCAGTCATACACATATGTAAGCATATCCAATCACTCTCACATTTAACATTTACACATATGGCCGAATCTAAAAGGCATAACTGAGCTTATATTTCAATATACATATCATACTCACTATTGATAAGATCAAGTGCACATATTAACACTTCACTGAAAGCTTCAACTACATCACATCTTACTTAATTCGAATGGAAAATATAATAACTTACCTTATTCCTTGCAACTACGAAAACTTATACTTACCCGAGCACTTAGCTTATTGCAGTAATTATGTTCCACCTTGTAAATGATTCATGAATTCTCTATTTATAATACATCACCGGCATTAAGCCTGCTAGACCCGAGGTCTGAAATTTGATCACCGGCATTTAGCCTGCTAGGCAATAAGCCCGAATTCACTGGCATAAGGCCTGCTAGGCTCGAAGCCCGATACAATTCACTGGCACAAGGCCTACTATGCTCGAAGCCCAATACAATATTATTATCATCTCATACACATTACATATGCCCAAATTAACATAAATCACACATTATTCAAATCACTTTAACATATCATCTCGGTTAAAAATGTAACAACATATCATTTCAAATTCACTATCCACATTCGGCTATAACAAGTTTTACAACTATAATTTCATAATTCAGTCCATAATCAATGTTATAAATGATATTAACAATATTAGATTGCTTATAGACTTACCTCGATAATCGTCGGACAATAAAACCTGCTATTCAATAACTTTTGCCTTTCCCTGATCCAAGTCTGTTTTTCTTTGTTCTTGATCTAAACACATTCAATTTGAGCTCATTCAAACACATTCCATTTCAATTTAATCCAAAAACACTCAAATGGGTAAATTACCATTTTACCCCTAACATTCACAACTTTTATAATTTAGTTCCTATTGCACAAAACACAAAATACACATAATTTAAATGCAATCCTCAAGGGCCGAATCTTCCCTATGCTCCTACAAGTCCCTACTTTTCATTTATTTCACAATTTAATCCCTCAAAAAATTTATTTTTGCAATTAAACTCTAATCACTCAAAATCACCAAAAATTTCAATACAAAACGTGTTAATTCAAAACATACCTTTAATATTTTTCCATCAACATTACAAAGCATAAACAATCCATCAATGGCCGAATATCAAACATGCTCAAATTCAAAAATTCTAACATGGGTCGACTTGTATTCGAAGCAACGATCTCAAAAATGTAAAAATTAACAAAAACTAAACTAACCACATAAAAACTAAACTAACCACATACCTTAATTTGGCTTAAAAATGGCCGAACCAAGTTTGATGTTTTTCTTTTCTCTTGTGCATGTATTCTGTCAAAGAAGATGAACAGAAACAAGGTTCATCTTGTATTTTATTTACATATATATATATATATATATATTAACTTATTATTAAATTACTATTATAACCTTTCATCATAAATTAACAAACATTATATTATAAGGTTACTATAGTACATGGCGGCCACTACCATTTTAAATGGTTAAATTGCCTTTTAAATACTTCCATTTAAAAGACAACAACAATTCAAATTTCTTGCACATTAAACTAGCAAAGTTTCATTTTACGCGATTAAGCCCATTTTAACAATTCTAAGACCCAAACGATAAAATTTTAAAACGAAAATTTAATACTCACAAATTCACACATTATAAACACCAAAAATATTTTTAAAATATTTTTCTGACTCGAATTTGTGGTCCCAAAACCACCATTCTGATTAGGGTCAAATTCGGACTGTTACAACTCTCCCCCCTTAGGGATTTTCATCCCCAAAAATCTTACCAGTAAACAGAGTCGGATAATGTTGTCTCATTGAATCCTCAGGCTCCCACGTAGCCTCTTCTACTCCATGTCGGTTCCATAGTACTTTTACTAACGAAATTTTCTTGTTTTCAACTCTTTCATTTCACGAGCTAAAATACGGATCGATTCCTCCTCGTATATCATATCAGATCAGATTTCAATCTCAGACGGGGCAATCACATGTGATGGATCTGATCGATATTTACGGAGCATTGAGACATGAAACACATTATGAATCTTTTCAAGCTTAGAGGACAACTTTAATCTATAAGCAACAGGCCCAACACATTCGATGATCTCATACGGTCCGATGAACCTCAGATTTAATTTGCCTTTTCGACCAAATCGAAGTAGTTTCTTCCATAGAGAAACTTTCAAAAATACCCGGTCTCCGATCTGAAACTCGATATCTTTACGTTTCAAATCCGCGTATGACTTTTGGTGATTGGATGTAAATTGCAAACTATCTTGGATCACTACCACTTACTGTTCAATCTCTTTAATCAAATCAACCCTGTGTATCTTGTTTTCACTAAGCTCGGTCTAGTACAAAGGTGTACGACACTTGCGGCCGTACAAAGCTTTGTAAGGTGCCATTTTGATACTAGATTAAAAGCTATTATTGTAAGCAAATTCAATCAAAGGTAAGTATCATTCCCACGTACCTTCAAACTCGAGGATGCAACATCTCAACGTATCCTCAAGTAAACTGAATGGTTCGTTCAGACTGACCATCTGTCTGCGGGTGAAAAGCTGTGCTAAAGTTTAGTTTGGTACCTAAAGCATCTTGCAATTTCTTCCAAAACCGTGACGTGAATCTCGGGTCTCTATCCGAAACAATGGAAATCGGCACACCATGTAATCTCACAATTTGAGACACATACAACTCAGCAAGCTTATCGAGTGAATAGTCCGTACGAACTGGAACAAAGTGAGCTGATTTGGTTAGTCTATCCACTATAACCCAGGATGTATCTTTCTTACTCGGTGTCATAGGCAAATCGGATACAGAATCCATAGCAATTCTATCCCATTTCCATTCAAGTATCATGATCGGCTGAAGTAACCCAGAAGGCACCTGATGTTTGGCTTTTACTTGCTGACAAATTAAGCACTTCGAGACAAATTCGGATATGTCTCGTTTCATACCAGGCCACCAATAGAATTATTTCAAATCATGATACATTTTCGTACTACCCGGATGTACCGACAATCGACTATTATGAGCCTCATTCAACAACATCTGAATCAAATCCACATTCCTCGGAACACATATTCGGCCTTTGAAGTTCAAACAATCATTTTCATCAATTCAAAATGTGACTCTGCATTACTTTCACACTTAACTCGTCTTGCCATCGAATCTTTGTCAACTTTCTGAGCATCACAAATTTGTTGAATAAACAACGGTCTTGCTTTTAATTCGGCTACTATCGAACCATCACTAGATAAAGCCATATGTGCGTTCAAAGCACGAAGAGTAAATAATGACTTCTGACTTAAAGCATCAGCAACAACGTTAGCTTTCACCGGATGATAGTCAATCACTAGCTCATAATCTTTCAACAACTCTAACCATCTACGCTGTCTCAGGTTCAAATCTCTTTATGTCATTAAATACTTTAAACTCTTGTTATCTGAATAAACATGACATTTCTCACCAAACAGATAATGACGCCATATCTTTAATGCGAACACAATGGCTGCAAGCTCTAAATCATGCGTCGGGTAATTTCTTTCATGCGGCTTCAATTGTATCGAAGTGTAGGCTATGACTTTGCCTTCCTGTATCAAAACGCAACCCAAACCATTCAAAGAAGCATCACTATAAACAACAAATTATTTACCCGATTCAGGTTGGACTAACACTGGAGCTTCGGTCAAAAGAGCTTTCAACTGATCGAAACTTTTCTGACACTTTTCTGACCATTCAAACTTAACATCTTTCTGTAATAGCTTTGTCAATGGGGTAGCTATTATAGAAAAACCTTTCACAAACCGTCTGTAGTAACAAGTAAGTCCCAAGAAACTTCAAATTTTAGAAACATGTCTTGGTGGTTTCCAATCAAGTATAGTCGTTACTTTATTCGAATCAACTCGTATGCCTGACGCCGAAACAACGTGACCTAGAAAACTGACCTCATTCAGCCAAAACTCACACTTACTAAACTTTACATACAACTTCTTATCTCGCAAAGTTTGTAGCACAAGTCTCAGATGCTCAACATGCTCGGTTTCATCTCTGGAGTAGATCAGAATATCGCCTAGAAACACTACCACAAATCAGTATAAATACTGACTGAAAATCTGATTCATCAGATCCACAAAAATAGCAGGTGCATTAGTGAGTCCAAAAGGCATAACCAAAAACTCATAGTGTCTGTACCTCATTCGAAAGGCAGTCTTTGGCACATCGAAATCTTTGACTCGCAACTGATAATAACCCGACCTCAAATCTATCTTTGAAAACACTGAAGCCCCTTTCAACTGATCGAACAAATCGTCAATCCGTGGCAATAGGTATTTATTCTTTATAGTTAACTTGTTGAGTTATCGGTAATCGATGCACATTCGCATAGTCCCATCTTTCTTTTTCACAAATAAAACTGGTACACCCCAAGGAGAGAAGCTCATCGTGCAAAGCCCCTATCTGTCAACTCTTGCAACTGTACTTTCCACTCTTTTAATTTTGTAGGTGCCATCCGATACGGAGCTATTGAAATTAGAGTCGTTCCCGGTGCTAATTCAATACGAAACTCTATTTCTTGAACAGGTGGTAACCCCAGTAGTTCTTCAGGAAACACATCTGGCTACTCGCACACAACTGGTACGGATTCAATCTGCTTCTTAGTAACTTTACTGTCCAACACATAAGCCAAGTAAGCTTCACACCCTTTTCTCACATACTTATGAGCTAACATCGAGGATATTACTGCCGGTAAACCATTCAGGTCATTAGATTCAATCCGGATAATTTCACCACTCTGACATCTCAAATCAATGGTCTTTCTTTTACAATTAACCACAGCATCATGCAAAATTAACCAATCCATTCCCAAAATTATATCAAACTCGTCGAAAGGCAACAACATTAAATTAGCTGGGAAGCATGAATCCCGAATCATCAAAGGGCAACTTTTACACACTTTATCAACCAGAACACATTGACCCAAGGGGCTTGATACACGAATCACAAACTCAGTAGACTCAACAGGCAGAGTCTTACTGGATACTAAAGTTTCACACACATATAAATAAGTCAAACCCAGATCAATCAATGCAATCACAGTAGTATCATAAAGAGTGAAAGTACTGGTGATAACATTTGGGGAAGAAGCATCCTCTCTGGCACGTATAGCATATGCTCTAGTAGGTGCTCGAGCCTCTGATCGAACTACAGTGCCATTTGTTCCTCTCTAACTGCCACCTACATTCCCTAAATGTCTAGGTGGTCTACCTCGTGCTGACGCGTTGCTCGATCTTATATTTTGAGCCATATTTTGCTGACGATCCACATTTAAAGCAAGACCGATCACGAAATCTACAACTCCCAAAATGCCATTTTCTACAATGCTTGTACTCAGCCCAGTTTTGTTGAACATTACCAACACTAGCCATCGAAGTGGCTCGAGAACCCACAAGAGGTCGATCTCGTCGAGAGAAGTCTGAAGTAGCCTTATGTCGACTGGATTCATCTTTAAACTTCTTTGATGCAGAATGAAAGGTCTTACTCAATGATCTTTTTCAAATGTCTCTAGCTTTAAACTCGGCTTTTCTTTTCTCTTTTCCAAGCTCTTCAGCTTTGCAAGCTCATTCGTCAAGTACCACGAACTCTTTAATCTCGAGTATGCCAACTAGCAACTTAATATCGTCTTCAAATCTTTTACACATAATGGCTTTAGTTGACACACATTCATGGGCATATCGGCTCAGTCTGACAAATTTCCATTCATACTCAGTCACGGTCATTCGACCCTATTTCAATTCTAGAAATTCTTTTTGTTTCTGATCAATGAATCTCTAACTGAAGTAATTTTTACAGAATTCTATCTGAAATAATTCCCAGGTCACTTTCTCCCTCGAAACCACCGATACTAGTGTATTCCACCAGTGATATGCGGTGTTTCATAACAAGGATATAGCACACTTCAAGCATTCATCTGGAGTACATGACAACTCATCAAGCACCAGGATGGTATTATCAAGCCACATCTCAGCTCGTTCTGCATCGTCATCATCATTAGCTTTAAATTCTTCAGCCTCATATGTCCTGATTTTATCAATGGGAGGCCTGCTAGATCTCATCGGATCTATCATCGGAGATGTTGAAGGTATCGGAGTTGGATTATTCGGGGGTGGAGGTTGTTGTACAGTTGAATTAGTCTAGATAAATTGGGTAAACCATTCATTCATCATCTGGTAGAAGGCTTACATAGCATCCCCCTCATGGCTACCAGAGACAGGTCGAGAGTCTACTAGCGCTGACCCATGTGCGAGATCAGGCGCTACGCTCTCTACATCATCAGCTACGGCTCTTTCAGGATCCATTTACTATATAAAACACAATTTAAACGTTAGAAGTAATCACACTATCATATTATCAAGTTAAGGCATGTATAGCTAAACTCACATGCGCTACGATAGTCCTAGAATCGACTAAAATGTAAGCTATGATACTAATTAAATGTAACACTCCTAACCCATATCCGTCATTGAATTAGGGTTACGAGGCATTACTGTAACAATTACCAAGACATAGCACTCCATCCAACTAACACTTGATAAATTCATAATATTTCATGCTATCACAAATGAATATATGCATATGAATTCTATCAGGTCTTAATACAACAACTTGCATTATACGAACCACGTGGTCATTTAAAAAAAAACAATGGCCGAATAAGCATATAATGTTTAAACATTTATTTCATTTCTAATATCAACGATACATTCAAACATACACTATTATTATTAAACATATAATACGTTTGTTTCTTTATTTATAGACATGCATGCTCACTATAGCAATATCATATATGAAAACTACCATTTACTTACTGATCACACAAACACCAAATAAAACCTAATAGTCACTTACATATTTGATCAAACAAAATTTCAAAACATGCCATACTTATGTAATAATTGCAATTACCTATTTAGCACATACCACTTTCGCATTCAGCTCATGCACAAATATGTCATGTACAACTTTATTACTTACCATTATACACCGAATCCGTATAGAAAAACATACTAGTATAAATACATGCATATATATGTATATACATCAAATGGCTACACATATAAACTATGAAACAATATACAACTTGAATATATATTTAAACCAAATATACATTATCAAAGCAGTATCTTAGCCCAAAATGCCATAAACCACAAAACCAAACTATACCTATTATATATATAAATGTACAATGGCCGAATATATGCTAACTAAAACCTCCATAGCCCATATTCAATAATGCCACAAACATGTTCACCATTTGACCATTTAAAACCATATGTCTCAATACCAAACTAACAAAGGGGATAAGCCATATTCGCATGGCTTTTAATATATATATACAAGAACAAAATTCATGTCTCAAAACATAGTTTAGCCTATACATGCCTTTAGTCCAAAACCAAACCCAAAAAGACACCAAAATAGATTGATAGTGTGGATGACTTTGCTGACGATCCTCTGAGCTCGTAGCTTGATCAAAATCTACAAAATAGAACATTGAACACACACACAGTAAGCTTACTAGCTTAGTAAGTCTTAAACAATCAAAATATAGCATTCAAACATTCAAGCTTTTAAAACGATTAGTTTATGACATTGAATATAAATAATTTAACTTATAAGTTCATTATGGTCGAATACCATTACTTTAACTTAACATTTATCATTTTCTTACGATAAACATGCAAACTCACCGAAACACCTATATACAATAGATATTCGCATATTCCAAAGCAAATAAGTATAACATACATCTTAACCACATGAAATCAATCATACACATATGTAAGCATATCCAATCACTCTCACATTTAACATTTACACATATGGCCGAATCTCAAAGGCATAACTGAGCTTAAATTTCATGTAACATCCTAGATTAAGGGTTATGCATTTGTGCATAATTCATGAGTAGTAGGTTTTGGCGGTGTTTGGAAGTGAATTAAGGGTTTTAAAATCCTAGGATGGAAGAGAAAGCTTTGGACAATTATTTGTTTTAAGATAAAACAAGAAGTGATGTGGAAAAGTGGCAAGGATGCCACCTAAGGTGCAAGGGTTATGGCATCAAGTGAAGTACTTTGAGGAAGAGGTTCAATCCCATTGTGTGCATCTTTGCTTAATTTTATGAAATAGCATGTTTATTGTGATATGTGGTATGCATTTTAGAACCTTGGAAATGTAAGGAAATGTATGGAAATGTATGGAAATGTAAGGAAATGTATGGAAATGTAAGGAAATGTATGGAAATGTATGGAAATGTATGGAAATGTAAGGAAATGTATGGAAATGTAAGGAAATGTATAGAAATGTAAGGATAAGTATGGAAATGTATGGAAATATAAGGAAATGTATGGAAATGTAAGGAAATGTTAAGTTCAAAGTGAACATTTTTGTAAACTAGGAAATGTAAGGAAATGATTTAGAAATGATTCAAAAGAGGAAAGTAAACATTTCGGGAAACTTGGAAATATAAGGAAATGTTAGGTTAAAGGAGGGAAACGAACGTTTTTGAAAACCAGGAAATGTAAGGAAATGTCAAGTTTTAAAGTTTAAAAGAGGAAACTAAGGCAAGGTGGCCTTAAGAAAATTAATAGGAGGAATTTGACACAAGAATGGGCTTAGAAAAGTGGCAAGGAGACACCACTTAAAGCCCAAGAATGACGCCACCAAAGATGTGGGCAAGCTTAGGTTCAAGTAGCAAGGAGAGCATTCTTGAGAGTGTTTTTTTGCGAATTGGGCTTATGCCCAATTCGTTATTAAAGCTAACCTAATCATAGGAGGCGCCACTTAGGTGGATAATTTGGGTCTCAGATGGCCACAAGGAGTCCAATAGAATAAGTTTAAATTCGACTCATCAAGGGAAGGGGTGGACGGCATCTAGCTAAGACTTTAAGTGATTTTATTTAATTACTTAAAGAGGAAGCAATGGACTGCAATAGGGACTCTTAAGGGAAGAGTTTAATTCTCCTTAAAACTCGGCTAAATAGGTGGATAAATGATGATTTATTTTAGATTATTTTCAAAGAGATAATTGAGGATTATTCTTTAATTTTTAATTAAAGAGATAAAGCTATCAATAGAAGAGTGATGGCCAAGTAAGGGATTCTAAGTTAGTAATTTTGCTATAAAAGGAAAAGAGGGCCATTCATTCTTTCTTCTAACTCTCTCTCGTAATTCTCTCTAGCAAATATCTCCTTTTTTCATTGTTTTGCTGTCAAAATACACCTTGTGTAGTCGAAACTTCATTACCAAATTGCTCAAACTCTTTTCTCTTCTTCTTTCATAATCTTCCAAAAGCCGAAAGTTTGCTAAAATCAAGGCCATAGCCGAATAGTTTTGAGACTTCAAACAAGGGGTTGTCGACTTCTATATTAAGGGTAAGAACTAGTTATCATTCGATTTTCATATTTTTTCTTTTAAGATTTGCCGAAATCTAGGACTAACCCCATTAATATCTTGTTGACGAAACTTTGAAGAGATCTTTCAGGATTTACTAAGTGTCGACTACAAGGAAGAAGAAATTCTTTTCCCGAAGGTACACCATAGGCCACGTGTTCTCTAGTTATTCAGTGAGTTTCGGGATTTAAAATTCACAAGGTAAGTATCTATAGCATTCGGCCAAGGCCTGTATTGATACTAAGATCTATTTCATACATGTTAAAAAGCCGAAACTAACCTATGTAGAGATCTAGTGTTTGGCCGAATACAAGGAGAAGAATAACAAAGTTTTCGGGATTTGAGTAATAAGCAAATCGATATTAAGGTAAGTTTTAGTACACAAATCCTACTAGGATTTGGTTTTATGGTCGAATGAGTTTTTCATTAAATATTTAATATGGGCCGAATGTAGGGAGTTAAAGATCTAAGATCGAAAATTGGATTTCAAGTGAAATCGTTAAGTTTAATCGTGTGTGTACCCTACACTAAATCTCAATAGATTTATGGTTTTAATTCATTATATGTGTTAATATGAAAGTGTAAGAATATGGCTAAAGTACCATGTGTACCCACACTATATCATAATATGTTTTATGGCTACATTTAATTAATATATGTGATATTAAGAATATGAAAGTGGCTAAGGTACCATGTTATGGTACAAAGTACCCAGTCGCTTCCTACTCCTACTAGGATTAAGAAATATGTTAATTGTAACATGAGAATAAGAATAAGAATGTGAACTCGCATATTTATGCATATTACTATTATATGGGGCATATGGGTTTATTTTTGGGGAAGTGAATGTGGTGACCTAAGACCACAAACACGGTGACCTAAGACCGTGATATCTGAATGTGGTGACCTAAGACCATAGTAATCGAATGTGGTGACCTAAGACCACGTAAATCTAAACGTGGTGACCTAAGACCACAAATGCGGTGACCTAAGACCGCGATATGGAGTGTAGCGGAAGGAGGGTTGACTTAGTAGTCCCCACTGCAAAGGATGGTACGGTGGTGTGTAGCAGATGGCATATAGGTTTGGGTTCGGGTTGCATCATATTGTTTAAATGCTTTATGAACATGAATGATATTGTATGCCTGAAATATTAAATTTTAGTGTTGGTTACACATTGAGTCTGTTGACTCACCCCGTTGTGGGATTACTTTTCAGGTGACGATCAGTGATGGATCGGGCCGGCAGATGCTTAGTGGAGGCCATGTGAAGTTCAGATTTATTTTATTTGGACTATTTTACTTTAAGTATTTTGAATTTAAATTTTGGGAATTATTTGATGTAATAAGGCCTTAGTAGGAATATTTTATTCTGTCTTTATTTGTTAAGCTTACAAACCTTATTTTATTAAAAGATTAAGTAAAATACGTTTTAAAAACAAAGCCCAAACATTTTGTCACCTAAAGTAAAGGATTTTTAACAATGAATTAAACTTGTTTTCAACTCAAGCCCAACCCAAAACGATCTTTCTTCCAAATCACACAAGTTTTTCCTAAGTAACAAAAGAATTTGAAACGGTTTACACCGGGGAACATACCAGATCCGGTCAAGGCTCGTGGGTCGGGTTTGGGGTGTTTCAATTTGGTATCAGAGCCCAGTTTTAAACTCTCAGCCTCGGGTTTAAGGCCCAAAACATTTTCAAAGTTAAGCCCAAAAAGAATTTTTTTGAATTAAGCAGGTTTTTCTGGCATGGCCCACTAAGTCTCCGACCTGAAGTCCACCAGGTAAGTACTCCGATCTCTTGTGTGACTCATATTATGATTTGTAAAAGGGTAGAAATGGAACGTAGAATAGAGATTTAGTACTTGAACCCTAGGGCTAGTTACCCCAACAATTACATAAGACTTAGATGCCTAATTGAACAAACCTGTGGTTAAGTCGCCGAGTTAGGGTGTGGCAACCATGGTGCACATGTCTAGGATTGGTTTCGATGGGAGCTTGGTATTTAAGCAGTCTGCGTGACTCACCTCTCCTCCACTCGAATCCTACTTGGTGCGTAGCCTCGGTTCACCCTAACCAAGAGGACTTATACACGGGCTAAACTCAATAATTAAAACCCAAAAGGGACTAGCCATATTTTTATGGAAACCCTAGTTCTAAAGTCAACGAACTACCCTTTTGGAACTTTGAAAATTATTATTTTGGAAAAACTTCCTAAGAATTTTCGATTTTCAAGATTACCGAAATACCTTAGGGGTGGAAATTACTAAAATGCCCTTAGTTCTAAAATTTCTATATTACCCTTGATTTCAATAAAATTTCCTCACTTTGTAAAAGTATTTAAAAAACCCTATTTTGTGAAAGTCCAAAATACCCCGATTTGAAAATTTACGGAAATTACCCCGATTGACAAAATTACCAAAATGACCCTGATTTTCAAAATTTTTGCAACATCACCGATTTGGAAAACAAATTCTCAAAAGAACCTCAAGTTTTGCAAATTTTGAAATACCCTTGATTTATTGAGATTTACAAATTTACCTCGGTCAATTATCAAATACCCAGTAATTTCAAAATTTCAAATACTCCGAGATCTCAAAATTACCAAAATACCATTATTGACCAAATCACCAAGGGACCTTATTTCAACAAATTACGAAAATACCCCTATAGGGTAAATTACGAAAATACCCCCGGTAGTGGAAAAACAACAACAATGAAAACTACAATATTTCTCTAAATAAACGAAAGTTCATAATTGATTGATGGATGTATGAATGTAAAGATTGTGTGCATGTATGAATCTGAAAGAACCACTTAAAAAAAAATTTCTTTCCATAAAACTTCTTCATGTTAATCGCTGAAACAAAATTTTTAATACATAAAACTTCTTAATCGATTAAATCATGACGTTAGAAATGAGTTCTAAGGGACGTGAACTTAGAGATTGTGCCTGGAAAATATGATGGTTCTATTAAGATCGAAAGCTGCGTAAGCATAAGTGCGGTGAGAAGGATTGTACGATGTTAGTAAGTAATTTCGAGGACTAAATTATTTTTAAGGAGGGTAGAACCGTAACATCCTAGATTAGGGGTTATGCGTTTGTGCATAATTCATGAGTAGTAGGTTTTGGCGGTGTTTGGAAGTGAATTAAGGGTTTTAAAATCCTAGGATGGAAGAGAAAGCTTTGGACAATTATTGGTTTTAAGTTAAAATAAGAAGTGATGTGGAAAAGTGGCAAGGGACGCCACCTAAGGTGCAAGGGTTATGGCATCAAGTGAAGTACTTTGAGGGAAGAGGTTCAATCCCATTGTGTGCATCTTTGCTTAATTTTATGAAATAGCATGTTTATTGTGATATGTGGTGTGCATTTTAGAACCTTGGAAATGTAAGGAAATGTATGGAAATGTATGGAAATGTAAGGACATGTATGGAAATGTAAGGAAATGTATGGAAATGTGAAACACCCACACCCGCCCACGAGAAAGGAAATGTATGGAAATGTAAAGCATAACCGTGGGGACTACTAAGTCAACCCTCCATCCGCTACTCTCCATCAAAGGCATTCGCCCATATACGTTGTGTCATTAGACACTATAATCAAATTTATACGTTGTGTCATTAGACACTATTGTAACCGAAGTTACCCAAAATTTCGCAATGTGACCGTAGTCAACATATTTCGTTGGTGAGACCGAAGTCAACACCTTCGTTGGTGAGACCGAAGTCAACACCTGTTCTCCCCCTTTCACATAAATCCCGAATGCCCCAAAAATATATATATTGTGCATAACTTAATTTCATGTTCATATACATATATTTGTATGTTATAAAATAACATTTTCATAATCCTATCAAGTAGGAAACGACTGGGTACTTTTGCCACATTTGTGGTACATAGCCACATTCACATTATTATTCATATCATATATTAAAATATTTAGCCATAAAATATCAAGGATAGTAAGGGTACACACCGATTTGTTTAGCGATTCCTTGAGATTCGAAAAGCTAGATCTAAAGTTTAGATCCTTAGTCCCTAATTTGATTCATCCTTTATTACTTAGCATAAATTCTATTTGGTTATGATATCCAAATCCTAGTAGGATTTGTAAAAAGACTTACCTTGAGGCTAATTAGGTGTTTATTCAAATCCCGAACACTTGGTTTTTCCTTTACCTGATATTCGGCCAACCTTGAATCTCAATATGGGTTAGTTTTCGACTTTTCAATAATTAAAGAATTGATCTAGATAATCTCACAAACATTGGCCGAATATTTTTAGATGCTTACCTTATGGACTTTAAATCCCGAAATTCACCGAATAACTAGGGAACACGTGGCCTATGGTGTACCTTCGGAAAAGAATTTCTTCTTCCATGATTCGCCAAGATTAATAATCGAAATTAGTCTCTAAATTTCAATAAGTCTAGAATATAAAAGAATGGGAAACTAAACTTGGATCTTACCCTTATTTGAAGGAATCGATTGCACCTTCACTTCAACCTTTGAGATTCGACTTAGAGACTTGATGAACAATCGGCTATGATTCCCTTATGTATTTGGTTTCAAAGATGAAAGAAGAGAGGAATAATAGTCTTAGAAGGAAATCGCTAGGAGGTTAAAAGAAAAGAAGAAAAGAATGGATGCTCAAGAAGAATATTGGCAGAGGAAAGAGAGGAGAATGAATAATGAATGGCCCTAGTCCCTCCTTTTATAGCCGAATTTACTAGGCCAAGAATCCTTTACTTGGCCACCACTCTTCCTTATTTTCCTAATTAAAGAATAATTCTTCATTTATCCACCTATTTAGCTGAATTTTAAAGAGAATTAAACTCTTCCCTTAAGAGTCCTTATGATCTTCTAATTAGTCGAGTTTTAAAGAGAGTGAAACTCCTCTTTTGCAAGCTTTGTGCCGTCCACCTCTTGGCTTCTAGAAGCAAAATAAAACTTATTTTATTTGCTTCTTATGTGACTCGAACTCAAGCCCAAAACCTTTTGCATGTGGGCCATTTCCTAAGGCCTTAGGTGGCATCTTCAGGCCACATTTCCAAGTCCGTTATTGGGTCAAATTTCATGTACTTTATATTTTTAGGGTCACTTGGCCCTAAGTTCCCTTTGGGCTCTAAAATTCGACATTCCGGGGTCATTTTTAAGTTTCCAAAAATTTTCGCGCGGCTCTGTATTTTCCAAGTTTCCAAAATGTTTAGTTTCCTATTTTGGCTTGGTTTCCAAAATGTTTAGTTTCCTATTTTGGTTTGGTTTCCAAAATGTTTAGTTTTCTATTTTGGCTTGGTTTCCAAAATGTTCACTTTCCTAATTTACTTAGGTTTCCAAAATGTTCACTTTTCTAATTTACTTAGGTTTCCTCTTTAACTAATCGCTCCATATATTTCTTACATTTCCATACATTTCCTTACATTTCCATACATTTCCATACCTTTCCATACATTTCCTTACATTTCCTTACATTTCCATACATTTCCTTTCATTTCTTTATATTTCCTTTCATCTTAGGGTTCTTGAAACTCTTCAGAACACATCCAACACACCCACTGATCCCACTATCTCATGAATTACGCAAGAACGCATAACCCTAATCTAGGATGTTACGCTTCTACCCCTTAAAAATAATTTCGTCCTCGAAATTACTTACTATCATTCATCCGCATACCTAACTCACAATACTACGCTATTGTTGCAAGACTCGATCTTAAAGAACTATCATACTTTCTAGGCACATTATTTATTTTTCTTTTTTTTTGTTCACGTTCCCGAGAACTCATTTCTAACGCCACGATTTAATCGATTAAAGAGTTTTATGCATTAGTACTTTGTTCCTTTGCTTAACCATGAACAATTTTATGAAAAGGAGTGTAGGAGTGGTTCTTTCGTAATCATACATGCATACGATCTTTTCACCACTCATACATCCATCAAACAATTATGAACCTTAGTTCATTCAGAGAAATGTTGTAGTTTTCATTTGTTGTTGTTTTCCACTACCCGGGTATTTTCGTAATTTGTCCCTATGTGGGTATTTTCGTAATTTGTCAAAATAAGGTTTCTTGATGATTTTGTCACAAAGTATCTTTGGTATTTTTAAGTTCCGAGGTATTTTGGATTTTTTTGAGATCCAGGGTATTTCAAAAATTTTAGACCTTGGGGTATTTTGGTAATTTTTCCACAAACCGGGTAAATTATAAAATTTTAATAAATCGGGATATTTCGAAGTTGCAAAACTTTGAGGGTTCTTTTGAGAAATTTATTTTCCAAAACGATGAAGTTGCATAAATTTTGGAAGTTAGGGTCATTTTGGTAATTTTAGTAAGTTAGGGGCAATTTTATAATTTTTGAAAAATCAAGGTATTTTGATAATTTGCAAATTAGGGTTTTGGACTTTTATAACATAATGACATTTTGGTAAAGCTGTTGAGTAGTTGAACATTTTATAACTGTGGCATTTTGTAATTTTACCACTGGGGTATTTTAGTAAATTTGTAAATCGAAATATTTCAGAAAATTTATAAAAATATTCTTTTTAAATCAAGAGGGTAATTTAGAAATTTTTAAAATTTAGGGTTTCCATAAAATACGGCTAGTCCCTTTCGGGTTTTAGTTATTGAGTTTAGCAGTGACTAAGTCCTCTTGGTTAGTGGTGAACTGTTGCTACGCACTGTAGGATTCGAGTAAAGAGGAGGTGAGTCACTAGGACCTGCTTAAATACCAAGCTCTTCATGAATCCACTCCTGACATGCGCACAACAGCTACCACACCTAGCTCGGTGACTTAATCAGTGTTTGTCTAGTGTATTAAGTCTTATGTATTTGTGTTTGAGTAGACTAATCCTAGGGTTCAAGTTCCTATCATGCTATTCTACGCTCCATGCCTTTTCTACCCTTAAGCAGTTCACGTAATCACACATATAGTTAGGGTACTTACCGGTGGATCATGGTTTGAGACTTAGGGGCCATGTCTTTATACTGTCCATTTGTAAAAATACTTTCATAAAACTCATTTGGCCTTGTTTAAAAACGTTTTGGGCCTTAGGCCATGTGCCGAGAGTTTGAAACTGGCTCGATATCAAACTCAAACACCCCACACCCAAATTTACGAGAATGGACCGGATCTCGGTATGTTCCTAAAGTAAACCGGTTTCAAAATTATTCATTACTTAGAGAAAATTCGTAAAATTTTTCTTTTTTTTTTTTTTTTGAAAAATGTTGTTTGGATTGGGCTTAGATTGGAACCCATTTAATAAATTTTGAAAATCCAACTTAAGTGAGGTGACAAAACAATTTTAGGGTTTATTATTTTGAAAGAAATAAATTTTGTTTTTCTTAACTTTAATTAAAAATAAATTGTAACACAATCAACATGAATAAGCGGAAATAAAGAAAATCCAACTGGGCCTTATGGCCTTATTACATCAAGTAAAACCCAAAATAAAATAAAAGTAACTAAATCAAATAAAGTCCAAACTAAATAAATTCTCCTAATGTAGCATGGCCACCTCAACGCTCACCGCCCTGGCCCATCACTGCTCATCACCAAAATAGTTCCCACAACGGGTGAGTCAACAGACTCAATGTGCACACAAGACTAACATTCAACAAATCGGGCATTCATGTTCAAAACATCGATCCATATAAAATGAAATTATGATGCAACCCAAACCCAATCCTAATTAGCCATCCACTACACTCCCCGCACCAACCTCAGCATACCGTGGGGACTACTAAGTCAACCCTCCATCCGCTACTCTCCATCAAAGGCATTCGCCCATATACGTTGTGTCATTAGACACTATAATCAAAATTATACGTTGTGTCATTAGACACTATTGTAACCAAGTTACCCAAAATTTCGCAATGTGACCGTAGTCAACATATTTCGTTGGTGAGACCAAGTCAACACCTTCGTTGGTGAGACCAAGTCAACACTGCTTCTCCCCTTTCACATAAATCCCGAATGCCCCAAAATATATATATATTGTGCATAACTTAATTTCATGTTCATATACATATATTCGCATGTTATAAAATAACATTTTCACAATCCTATCAAGTAGGAAACGTACCTGAGTACTTTTTGCCACATTTGTGGTACATAGCCACATTCACATTATTATTCATATCATATATTAAAATATTTAGCCATAAAATATCGAAGGATAGTAAGGGTACACACCTGATTTGTTTAGCGATTCCTTGAGATTCCGAAAAGCTAGATCTAAAGTTTAGATCCTTAGTCCCTACATTTGATTCATCCTTTATTACTTAGCATAAATTCTATTTGGTTATGATATCCAAATCCTAGTAGGATTTGTAAAAAGACTTACCTTGAGGCTGATTAGGTGTTTATTCAAATCCCGAACACTTGGTTTTTCCTTTACCTGATATTCGGCCAACCTTGAATCTCAATATGGGTTAGTTTTCGGCTTTTCAATAATTAAAGAATTGATCTAGATAATCTCACAAACATTGGCTGAATATTTTTAGATGCTTACCTTATGGACTTTAAATCCTGAAATTCACCGAATAACTAGGGAACACGTGGCCTATGGTGTACCTTCGGGAAAAGAATTTCTTCTTCCATGATTCGGCCAAGATTAATAATCGAAATTAGTCTCTAAATTTCAATAAGTCTAGAATATAAAAGAACGGGAAACTAAACTTGGATCTTACCCTTATTTGAAGGAATCGATTGCACCTTCACTTCAACCTTCGTGAGATTCGGCTTAGAGACTTGATGAACAATCGGCTATGATTCCCTTATGTATTTGGTTTCAAAGATGAAAGAAGAGAGGAATAATAGGCTTAGAAGGAAATCGGCTAGGAGGTTAAAAGAAAAGAAGAAAAGAATGGATGCTCAAGAAGAATATTGGCAGAGGAAAAGAGAGGAGAATTAATGAATGGCCCTAGTCCCTCCTTTTATAGCCGAATTTACTAGGCCAAGAATCCTTTACTTGGCCACCACTCTTCCTTGTTTTCCTAATTAAAGAATAATTCTTCATTTATCCACCTATTTAGCGAATTTTAACATTTTAAGTTTCCAAAATTTTTGCTCTATATTTTCCAAGGAAATGTATGGAAATGTATGGAAATGTAATTTTGGCTTGGTTTCCAAAATGTATGGAAATGTAAGGAAATGTATGGAAATGTAATCGGAAATGTATGGAAATGTATGGAAATGTATGGAAATGTAAGGAAATGTACTATCTCATGAAATGTAAGGAAATGTTAAGTTCAAAGTGAACATTTTGGAAACTAGGAAATGTAAGGAAATGATTTAGAAATGATTCTAGGAAAGAGGAAAGTAAACATTCAAAGAGGGAAACTTGAAACTTGGAAATGTAAGGAAATGTTAGGTTAAAGGAGGAAACGAACGTTTTGGAAACCTAGAAATGTAAGGAAATGTCAAGTTTTAAAGTATAAAAGAGGAAACTAAGGCAAGGTGGCCTTAAGAAAATTAATAGGAGGAATTTGACACAAGAATGTGGCTTGGAAAAGTGGCAAGGAGGCACCACTTAAAGCCCAAGAATGACGCCACCAAAGATGTATGCAAGCTTAGGTTCGAGCAGCAAAGAGAGCATTTCGAGAGTGTTTTATGCGTTTGAATTGGGCTTATGCCCAATTCGTTATTAAAGCTAAACTAATCATAGGGAGGCGCCACTTAGGTGGATAATTTGGGCCTCGTGATGGCCACAAGGAGTCCAATAGAATAAGTTTAAATTCATCTCATCAAGGGAAGGGGTGGATGGCATCTAGCTAAGACTTTAAGTGATTTTATTTAATTACTTAAAGAGGAAGCAATGGACGACAATAGGGACTCTTAAGGAAGAGTTTAATTCTCCTTAAAACTCTGCTAAATAGGTGGATAAATGATGATTTATTTTAGATTATTTTCAAAGAGATAATTGGGGATTATTCTTTAATTTTTAATTAAAGAGATAAAGCTATCAAAATAGAAGAGTGATGGCCAAGTAAGGGATTCTAAGTTAGTAATTTCGGCTATAAAAGGAAAAGAGGGCCATTCTTTCTTTCTTCTAACTCTCTCTCTGCCGAATTCTCTCTAGCAAATATCTCCTTTCTTCATTGTTTTGCCAAGCCGAAAATACACCTTGTGTAGTCGAAACTTCATTACCAAATTGCTCAAACTCTATTCTCTTCTTCTTTCATAATCTTCCAAAAGTCGAAAGTTTACTAAAATCAAGGCCATAGCTGAATAGTTTTGAGACTTCAAACAAGGGGTTGTCGACTTCTATATTAAGGGTAAGAACTAGTTATCATTCAATTTTCATCCTTTTTCTTTTAAGATTTGTCGAAATCTAGGACTAACCCCATTAATATCTTGTTGCCGAAACTTTGAAGAGATCTTTCGGGATTTACTAAGTGTCGACTACAAGGAAGAAGAAATTTTTTTCCCGAAGGTACACTATAGGCCACGTGTTCCCTAGTTATTCGGTGAGTTTTGGGATTTAAAATCCACAAGGTAAGTATCTATAGCATTCGGCCAAGGCCTGTATTGATACTAAGATCTATTTCTTACATGTTAAAAAGTCAAACTAACCTATGTAGAGATCCGGTGTTTGGTAGAATACAAGGAGAAGAATAACAAAGTTTTCGGATTTGAGTAATAAGCAAATCGATATTAAGGTAAGTTTAGTACACAAATCCTACTAGGATTTGGTTTTATGGTCGAATGAGTTTTTCATTAAATATTTAATATGGGCGAATGTAGGAGTTAAAGATCTAAGATCGAAAATTCAGGATTTCAAGTGAAATCGTTGTTTAATCAGTGTGTACCTACACTAAATCTCAATAGATTTACGGTTTTAATTCATTATATATGTTAATATGAAAGTGTAAGAATATGGCTAAGGTACGTGTGTATTCTACACTATATCATAATATGTTTTATGGCTACGCTTAATTAATATATGTGATATTAAGAATATGAAAGTGGCTATGAAACACCCCAAACCCTACCAAAAAGTCCAACTGGATTTGTTATGTTCCTCTAATCTAATTTTTGCAAACTCTTAAAAATTTGATGATTTTGTAGAAAGCATTTAACTTAATATTTTAGGTTGAAATCAATTTGTAAAGTACATTTTGTCTCTTAAAACATTATTTTTAGAAGGAATTAAAAGGAAACCAAATTTAAGAAAATTACTTTAAAACATTTATATATTAGTGACAAAAACATTTTTAAATTATTTATGAAAACCATTTAGTTATTTACTTAATAAATGTTCATGACAAAATAAATTCAAACACCCAAAATTTAAAATAGTTTATAGTGGCCTTATTACATAAAAATAGCAAACCCATAATAAAGTCTAATTAATCAAATTAAATAAGTTTAAATTGAAAATCTCCAAAATACTTGATACGAGCATTGGCCACCTCAAATCCTTGTCGATTCGATCCATCGCACTACTTAATCATCTGCAAAGTTTATCCCACAAAATGGGTGAGTTATAAACTCAATGTATAACACATACATTAAAAAGCCCATTTGATTAAGCCTTTAAGCCCATTAATTACACATATGGCCATAGGCCCATTTAAGTCATATTTGGCCAAAAGTCCATTTTCATAACAGATCAAATAATAATCATTTATGATCACATGATTAGATACAAATAATGAAATGCAAACCCGCCCACCTAAATATCCATCCGCTACACACCACCGTACCAACCAACACACCGTGGGATTTCTAAATCGACCTCCATCCGCTACACACCATCAAGGCGATTGTCGCACCAACATACACATCACCCTTATAATATTGTGGCAAAGCCACTGCATAAATGTGACCGAAGTCACCAGATTTCAAATATGTGACCGAAGTCACCAAATTCACATATGTGACCGACGTCACCGGATTTCAAATATGTGACCGAAGTCACCATATTCACATATGTGACCGGTTACCGGATTTCAAATATGTGACCGAAGTCACCAGATTCACATATGTGACCAAGTCACCGGATTTCAAATATGTGACCGAAGTCACCGGAAATGTGGTAAAACCACCAGAATACTTCTCCTTCATCAATAATACCCATATGCCCATGCACATACATATCAATAAATTTTCATGCTATTTACCCCACGATCATAATATAGTCATATTTATCTTCACATTTATGCATATAGCAAAATGAACAAAATATTGGGGTAAACATACCGAATATCGATACCATCGAATGGTATTCAAAATCACAATCATACACATGGTCATATAATCACATTTAAATATATGTAAATCTATGAGATTTTTAATGTAAGGTTACACACCTTATGACAGTGAGAACGATATCCTCTCACTCACAACACCTAGTTAATTAGCACACTTGGTTAGTATACACTATTACTAACAAAACTACACTTATTGATGATGGATCTAAATCCTTACCCTCGGATTCTCGAACGATAGTTATTTGTGGTTTTTCTCCGCTAGATGGATCAAAACCACGCTGATATTCCACCAACGTAAAGTGGTTCGGTTGTACGCACTACTTCAAATAATCGCTCCTCGTTAGCAGAGGGTCCACAACCCGTGCAAAGTCTCTAATCGCCGACACTGACCTTCGCTTGAAGTTTGATGGTAAACAATACCTCCTCTCTTCCAAACACTCCATACTGCCCTTTTCTTACCTATCTTGTTAGTCTTAAATCACCCCTAAAATAACGTTGATTAGTGATCCATTCTAAAAGAATTGATATGATTGAAATTAAAAATCCTTACCTTGATGATCTCGAAAGATCACTTCTTAAAAGTTGGCTTCAACAAAGATCTTTAAAAATCCTTTCCAAGGATTCGCCTAGATGAAAAAAACAAAAGGATTATGAGACTAAAATAAGAAGAAGATCATGAAAATGATTGACAAAATCCTTACTTGATTCACTTGAAGGTTCGGCCTTGAACAAAAAGAAGAAAGGAATTGATGATTGGCTTTAACAAAAGAGAGAAATATTGTGCTTTGGCTATGGTGGTTTTGGTTGAGAATGAAGAAGAAAGAAGTATGAAAAGAGAAGGAAAGAGAAAAGGAAGAAAGAGAAAGAGAAAGAGAGAGATTAAAGGAAGAAGATGATGATGGTGATGTTGTTTTTCAAAAGAAAAGAGATTGGTTTTGGAACCTATGCTCATTCGCCAAGAGGAAGAAATGAAGAAAAGGTTCTTGATCTTTTGTGGTTTTGCTATGAGAGGGAAAGAGAAGAGAGAAATAGAATGAAAAAGAAAGAAAAGAAAATGAGAGAAAGCTTTTGGTGAAAGTTGAATTGCACTAGAGAGGAAGAAAAGGAAGTGTCTTCAAAAGTGACAACAATTTGGTATCAAAAGGAGATAAAATTTTGAGAGAAAAGAAGAAATAAAGGTACCTATTTGGTCAAAATGCAAAGGCCAAAATAAAGCAAACTTTGTACCAAATGTCAATAGACAATTTCGGCTAAGAGAAGAAAAATATTGGACAAAGGAAAAATGTATAATTGACAACCTTTTGGTCAACTAAAACCTCCCTAATCCCATACCAAAATTTGGCCAACACAATAGCCTACACAATCCCTTCTTTCCTCCTTGATTCTTCCCTATCAACTCCATAATTTCCAACACAATTAATCACTCCCTTAGACCCTTATGTTGTCTAGGTTCATGGTCAAATGACCATGAACAAACTTCCAAAACATTGCCCACATATCATGCCTTTTGTCCCCCTTTCTTACCATCTTCTTATGATTCCATACCATAAGTTCCTAGCTTGCCTTTTTCATATGGTCAAATGGCCAAAATAAAAGAATACTCATCCACTCTAGAACATTCTTGGCCGACACTATAGAGAAGGAACATAAAACTAAAATTTTTCCCATTTGCTAGCTAGGGATTCAACCTCTCCCTCAAGCACTCATCCAAGCGCCTTACCACTTTGCTAATTATTCAACTTATGCTTAAAACTCCTTGTCATTATTTCTTAAGGCCTAACTTGTTTAGCTCCTCTTAATTATTAGAAATTAAAAGTTTCACTAAGCATTCACTTAATTAATGAAGCTCAAATAACTTCCAAAATACACTCAATAATAATTAAGCATGCAACATCATTCAATTAAGTAGAAAATGCATAACCCCTAATTATCGTGGATGTTTACAGCTAAGGTACCATGTTATGGTACAAAGTACTCTGTGTACATTTCCTACTTCTACTAGGATTATGAAATATGTTAATTGTAATATGAGAATAAGAATAAGAATGTGAACTCGCATATTTATGCATATTACTATTATATGGGGCATATGGGTTTATTTTTGGGGAAGTGAATGTGGTGACCTAAGACCACAAACACGGTGACCTAAGACCGTGATATCCGAATGTGGTAACCTAAGACCACAAGAATCTAAATGTGGTGACCTAAGACCACGAAATCTAAACGTGGTGACCTAAGACCACGAATGCGGTGACCTAAGACCGCGATATGGAGTGTAGCGGAAGGAGGGTTGACTTAGTAGTCCCTACGGTGTGCGAGGATGGTACGGTGGTGTGTAGCGGATGGCATATAGGTTTGGGTTGGGTTGCATCATATTGTTTAAATGCTTTATGAACATGAATGATATTGTATGCCCGAAATATTAAATTTTAGTGTTGGTTACACATTGAGTCTGTTGACTCACCCTGTGGGATTACTTTTCGGTGACGACCGGTGATGGACCGGTAAACAGATGCTTAGTGGAGGCCATGTGAAGTTCATATTTCTTTTATTTGGACTATTTTACTTTAAGTATTTTGAATTTAAATTTTGGGAATTATTTGATGTAATAAGGCCTTAGTAGGAATATTTTATTCCGTCTTTATTTGTTAAGCTTACAAACTTTATTTTATTAAAAGATTTAGTAAAATACGTTTTAAAAACAAAGCCCAAACGTTTTGTCACCTAAAGTAAAGGATTTTTAACAATGAATTAAACTTGTTTTCAACTCAAGCCCAACCCAAAACGATCTTTCTTCCAAATCACACAAGTTTTTCCTAAGCAACAAAAGAATTTGAAACAGTTTACACCGAGGAACATACCAGATCCGGTCAAGGCTCGTAGGCCGGGTTTGGGGTGTTTCATTTTAATATGCATATCATACTCATTATTGATAAGATCAAATGCACATATTAACACTTCATTGAAAGCTTCAACTACATCACATCTTACTTAATTCGAATGGAAAATATAATAACTTACCTTATTCCTAGCAACTACGAAAAGTTATACTTACCCGAGCACTTAGCTTATTACATTAATTACGTTATCATCGGCATTAAGCCTGCTAGACCCGAGGTTTGAAATTTGATCACCAGCATTTAGCCTGCTAGGCAATAAGCCCGTTACAATTCACTGGCACAATGCTTGCTAGGCTCAAAGCCCGATACAATTCACCGGCACAAGGCCTGCTAGGCTCGAAGCCCGATACAATATTATTATCATCTCATACACATTACATATGCCCAAATTAACATAAATCACACATTATTCAAATCACTTTAACATATCATCTCGGTTAAAAATGTAACAACATATCATTTCAAATTCACTATCCACGTTCGGCTATAACAAGTTTTACAACTATAATTTCATAATTCAGTCCATAATCAATGTTATAAATGATATTAACAATATTAGATTGCTTATAGACTTTCCTCAAAAATTATCGAACACCAAAAACCAGCTATTTAGTAACTTTTGTCTTTCCCCGATCCAAGTCCGTTTTTCTTTGTTCTTGATCTAAACACATTCAATTTGAGCTCATTCAAACACATTTCATTTCAATTTAATCCAAAAACACTCAAATGGGCAAATTACCATTTTACCCCTAACATTCACAACTTTTATAATTTAGTCCATATTGCACAAAACACAAAATACACATAACTTAAATGCAATCCTTAAGGGCCAAATCTTCCCTATTCTCCTACAAGTCCCTACATTTCATTTATTTCACAATTTAATCCCTCAAAAAATTTATTTTTGCAATTAAACTCTAATCACTCAAAATCATCAAAAATTTCAATACAAAACATGTTAATTCAAAACATACCTTTAATATTTTTCCATCAACATTACAAAGCATAAATAATCCATCAAGGGTCGAATATCAAACATGCTCAAATTCAAAAATTCTAACATGGGTCGACTTGTATTCGAAGCAACGATCTCAAAAATGTAAAAATTAACAAAAACTAAACTAACCACATACCTTAATTTGGCTTCAAAATGGCCAAACAAGTTTGATGTTTTTCTTTTTTTCTTGTGTATGTATTCGGTTAAAGAAGATGAAAAAAAAACATGGTTCATTTTGAATTTTATTTACATATATATTAACTTATTATTAAATTACTATTATAACCTTTCATCATAAATTAACAAACATTATATTATAAGGTTACTATAGTACATGGCCGGCCACTACCATTTTAAAATGGTTAAATTGCCTTTTAAATACTTCCATTTAAAAAGACAACAACAATTCAGCCCTTGCACAAACTAGCAAAGTTTCATTTTATGCGATTAAGCCAATTTTAACAACTCGGCACCCAAACGATAAAATTTTAAAACGAAAATTTAATACTCACAAATTCACACATTATAAACACCAAAAATATTTTTAAAATATTTTTTTGACTCGGATTTGTGGTCTCAAAACCACCATTTCGATTAGGGCCAAATTCGAACTGTTACATTGCAAAGGTTGCCCTTGGACAATTAGGGGTCATTGCTTTCTGGTTGATCTTATTTTATTACCGTTTGATGAGTTTGATGACATCCTTGGGATGGATTGGTTAGTTACTCATGATGTAATCATGAATTGTGGAAAGAATTTTATTGAGTTGAAATGTGAAAATGGGGATTTTATTCGTGTTGAATCAGACGAGCAAGACAAATCACCAGTAGTGGTGTCATCCTTGTTGGCTCAGAAGTATTTAAGAAAGGGGTACGAAGTTTACCTTGCCTTTGTGATAAATACTAAAGAGACTGAGTTGAAAATTAAGTCGGTACCCATAGTATGCGAGTATTCAAATGTTTTCCCGGAAGAATTGCCAAGGTTACCTCCGGCTAGAGAGATCAAATTTGGGATTGAGTTAACTCTGGGTACTGCCCCCATCTCTATTGCTCCATATAGAATGGCCCTAATTGAGTTAAAAGAGTTGAAAGCACAGCTACAAGAACTAACGAATAAAGGTTTTGCAAGACTAAGTTTTTCTCTGTGGGGTGCTCCTGTTTTATTCGTGAAGAAGAAAGATGGTTCTATGGGATTATGCATAGATTATCGGTAACTTAACAAGGTAACTATGAAGAACAAGTACCCATTGCCAAGAATCGATGATTTATTTGATCAATTGGGGGGAGCCACGATATTTTCCAAGATAGATTTGAGGTCAAGGTACTATCAGCTAACAGTCAAGGACTCAGATGTACCAAAAACCGCATTCAGGACTAGGTATGGCCATTATGAATTTTTGGTCATGCCTTTTGGTCTAACGAATGTCCCTACCATTTTCATGGACCTGGTGAATCGTATTTTTCGCCCATACTTGGATAATTTTATCGTGGTCTCCATCGATGATATATTGATCTACTCTCGGGATGAGAACGAGCATGTCGAGCATTTGAGAACGGTTTTGCAAATTTTGAGAGATAAACAATTATATGCCAAGTTTAGTAAAAGTGAATTTTAGCTGAAAGAAGTTGGATTTTTGGGGCACATTGTCTCGGGAGATGGAATTAGAGTCGACCCGAGTAAGATTTCAAAGAATCGAGATTGAAAGCGCCAAGGCGTGAATCAAGTAAGGAGTTTTCTAGGCCTAGCCGGCTATTATAGGCATTTTGTCAAGGTTTTTTCCATGATAGCTACTCCGATGACGAGATAATTGCAAAAAGATGTGAAGTTTGGATGGACAGAGAGGTGTTAACAGAGTTTTAAGAAACTAAAGGCGTTGTTGACTGAGGCTCCTGTTTTGGTACAACCTAAACCGGGAAGAGAATTTGTGGTTTACAGTGATGCATCCCTGAATGGGTTGGGTTGTGTACTTACGTAAGAGGGCAAGGTGATAGCATATGCTTCTAGATAGTTAAAGCCACACGAAAAGAATTACCTGACCCATGACTTAGAGTTGGCTGCCATTGTGTTTGCATTAAAGATTTGGAGGCACCATTTATATAGTGAGAGGTGTCGGATTTTTACTGACCATAAAAGCCTAAAATATTTGATGACTCAAAAGGAATTAAGTTTGAGGCAATGAAGGTGGTTGGAGTTGATCAAGTATTATGATTTAGTGATTGACTACCATCCGGGAAAGGCGAACGTAGTCACCGATGCTTTAAGTAGAAAATCATTGTTTGCACTGAGAGTTATGAATACTTGAATGGCTTTGATATATGATGGTTCTATTCTAGCCGAGCTGAGGGCTAGACCATTGTTTCTCCAAAAGGTTTGTGAAGCTCAGAAAGATGACAGCGATTTATAAGCCAAAAGAGTTCTATTTGAGTCAAATATTGAGTCGGACTTTATGATAAGTCCTAATGGATGTTTGATGTTCCGAGGTAGGGTCTGTGTACCCAAAATGAAGAGCTTATTCAAAATATTTTGCATGAAGCACATAGCGGATGTTTAACTATGCACACTGGTAGCACGAAGATGTGAAATGACTTGAGGAAGTGGTATTGGTGGCCTAGTATGAAGAAAGACATTTTTGAGTTTGTGTCGAAATGCCTAATTTGTCAACAAGTGAAGGCTGAACACCAAGTACCTTCGGGTCTACTTCAGCCCATTATGGTTCCTGAGTGAAAGTGGGACCGTTTTACCATGAACTTCGTGATGGGTTTACTGTTGACACCGAAAAAGAAAGATGCGGTATGGGTCGTGGTTGATAGACTCACGAAATCAACCCATTTCATACCAGTGTGGGTTGACTACTCACTTGATAAATTAGCGGATCTGTACGTGATAGAGATAGTAAGACTTCATTGAGTACCGTTATCGATCATTTCAGATAGAGATCCGAGATTCACGTCACGATTTTGGAAAAAGTTGAAAGAGGCGTTAGGCATAAAATTGAGTTTCAGTACAGCTTTCTACCAACAAATCGACGGGCATTCAGAAAGAGTAATACAGATGCTCGAAGACATGCTTCGATGTTGTGTTTTGGAATTCCAAGGTAATTGGGAAAAATATTTACCATTGGTGGAATTCGCTTACAATAACAATTTTCATTCAAGTATTAAAATGGCGCCTTCTGAGGCATTGTACGGGCGTAAGTGGCGAACGGCTTTATATTGGACAGAACTTAAGGAGAATCAAATACACGGGGTTGATTTAGTCAGGGAAACTAAAGAGAAAGTAAAGGTGATACGTGAATGTCTTCAAGTGGCCTCTGTAACACCCCTTACCCGTAATCCCCATCAGAATCAGGCACGAGGTGTTACCGTATAAAACTATTTAATCGCCACTTAGACTCAACGTGACTACTCTCCGTGAGTCACTACAACAACTTTTTTTTGACTTACGAGACCTCACTCATACATGCGAGGTCTCTATATCGGGAACTCTTACGATCCGCAAAAATTTATTTCCCATCTAAACAGAGATTACACACCCGTGTTAGATGACACACACGCCCGTGTGTAGTATCACACGCCCATGTGCCCAAACCGTGCCTAAAAACCCCAGTATTCTGCCAAAGTTCCCACGGCTACGACACACGCCCATGTGGAATGGGGCACGCCCGTGTACCCTTAAGACATGCCCGTGTCTTCTACCCGTGGTCGACACTGCTAAGTCACACATGGTCTTGACACGTTTGTGGCCTCAGACCATGTGCTATACCCTGATATACTGACTTGTTCACACGGCTTGGGGCACACGCCCGTATTTTAATCGTGTCTCACCCATGGTCTACACAAACGACCGTGGATTTTTCCCGTAGTCTATCCTAATTTGAAACACTAAGGTGCAGGGTACGCACGACCTAGAAACACGCCCGTGTGTCTACCCGTGTGGGCACATGAAGGCTATTTTCCAAGCCAATTGCCACTCTCATTTTTATACATCCATTCATCATCACATAACTTCACATAGCATCAATATAACTCTTGAAATAAGGATATCTAATCATAAAAGAGATAAAGTCTTCATCCCATGCACTAGGGAGAACTATTCCCAATACAATTACAAACGACTTAAGCCTTCATCTATGACTATACACAACCAAACTCTAAGTTCTCTTAGGCCAACACAATTTGGCTACATCAATTAGAACTTAATCAAATTTAAAAGAATCCCTATACATTCCATGATTCAAAAGAACTTGAAACACCATACGAGGAGTCTACTCAATAGTGTGAAAACGTCTCCCGCTGCCTCTAACCCGAGCTAGTTAAAAATAACCTATAAGAGATGGGAAAAGAAAAGGAGTATGCAATATGCTTAGTAAGTTCATCTATATATAACTGAAAATTTCTAATATTCATTGAATATCCATGACTACAAGGTATTATAATGAATTTTCTCATAAACTCATGGTTACTTACTCAACCACTTTTGAAGCTTACTCATTCTATCTCTTACCACATTCTTACCATGCCATTAGCCTTGCTCATTTAATTAGCATACATTCCTGCACTGATCACCACATGATCATATAAACAACATATCAAGCATTTTCAATGAGTCACTCATACTACTAATTTCTCGGTGGTTACGTACTTAGCCCACCATTAAATCTCTTATAAGGTGGTATTGCCCACAACCCACCAATCATTTATAACTATGGTTATTTTGCACTTATCTTACCAATCATTTATAAGCGACGGTATCGCACACAGCCCATCGATTACTAACTAATCAGGTGGTAACGCACATAGCCCAGCGATAGTAATATAGTTTATGGTAAAGCACACAGTCCATCAATTAATAATATATTAGGTGGTATCGTACACAGCCCACCAATCATTTATAATTGTCTATCCACATACATTTATCTAATTCAAATGTCCATCCGTAAATATCCTCACTCACTATCATTTTTTCTTAACTTTCTACGATTCTCATTCGTATTCACACAATGCATTAACAAATCTATCTCATGCAACTATAGTGCATTAATTTCACATATCTCACTAGGGTTCATCATATATTGAATTCATATCAATTTAGTTCTAACACATACTTGTTCTTTTCGTGGTACAATCACATACATTCAACATATTTTTTGAATTATTCAAATTATTAAATAACTCTCTTAAGTCTCATACCCTTAATTCTCATTGACATCATACCCCAATAGGGTCTTACATACATTAACTTGTCAATGCCATGTCCCTGACATGGTCTTATACGAATTCTTACACCGAGGCCATATTCCAATATGGTCTTACACGAAATTATAACTATCATCATATAATGCTATATCCATTTCCCATTACTCCCAATTTCAATTTTCTTGACATCTCATTAAAAGATATTTCATACATTCATCGAGTAAATAAACATTCCATACAACACTGGAATACTAAATTAACTCATACATAATTGTCACATTCACACATGAACTTACCTCGATGTCGAAATGGCCAAAAGGGACTTTTTGCCCACATTTCTCTTTTCACCCGTTCTAAGTTTGAATCTCATTTTCTTTGATCTAGAATAATAAAATTTACTGATTTAATCACTTATAATTCATAATTCACCATAAACTACACTTTAGGCAAAAATGACTATTTTGCCCCTACACTTTGGTAAAATTACGATTTTACCCCTAGGATCGTAAATAAATTTTCATCACATTTTATTATTAAACAAGCCTAGTTGATCTTTTAATCCTCTTACATCTATCCAAAATTCCAACAATTTCATGCCTTAATGAATAATTTACAACTTTTACATTTTAGCCCAAATATGGTGTTTTCATAACAACACCTTTCAGAAAAGTTGTTTGTCATCATCCTATCATTCATTATCTTCCATAAAAACTCATCAAACAACATAAACTCTATCATGGTAAGTCCTTATACTTTCAACCATGCTACAAATTAGTCCCCCCATTAGCTATCTTAAGCTTTGGGGACTCCAAAAATACAATTTTCATAAAAAATAAATATCAAATGGACTTACTTGAATGGAGTAAAGCTTGCTGACCCATGGCTGATATTTTTAGTTGGAGAAGAAATATAAATAAAAAGATGATAACTTTTGCTTATATCATCTTATTTTATTCATTTTTTCCAACTAATATCACTAACTTTTAATCACAATAAATGCACTTGTCCCCTTAGCTTCTTTGACCGGCCAAGCCACTTAACAAGGCTAGATTACACTATTGGGACCTCCAAATATTAATCCATAGCTATTTGGCACTTCTACCAAATAAAGTAGAACTTTTGCATTTAATGAGATTTAGTCCTTTTAGCGATTAAGCATGAAATCGCTAAAATTAAAGCACCAAAATTTCCATATATCCTTATAAACATGTTATAACACATAACATAACATGAAAATAATTTTATCTAACCTCAGATTAATGATTTTGAGGTCACTGTTCTGACTAGCCCTTAAATTAGGCTATTACAGCCTCAGATAGACAAAAGTCCTATTCAGATTTAAAAAGGAAAGAGATTGAGTTCCAAGTAGGTGATGAAGTGTTTCTGAAAGTATCACCATGGAGAAAAGTACTCAGATTTGGCCGGAAAGGCAAATTTAGTCTGCGTTTTATCGAACCTTACGAAGTTACCAAGAGCATAGGACCGGTAGCTTATCGTTTGGCCTTGCTACCTAAGCTAGTGAAGATTCATGATGTTTTCATGAATCCATGTTACGACGATACCGCTTGTACCCTTCACATGTAATTATGCCATCAGAGGTAGAGATTCAACCAGACATGACTTATGGCGAAGAGCCAATTAAAATTTTGACACGGGAGGTCAAACAATTGCGAAACAAAAGTATAGCTCTAGTAAAAGTGCTATGGCAAAGACATGGAATAGAAGAGGCTACATGGAAGCCCAAGGAGTCCATGAGAAACCAATATCCCAACCTTTTCACCGGTAAGATTTTCGGGAACGAAAATCCTTAAGGGGAGAGAATTGTAATAGCCCGATTTAGGGGCTAGTCAAAATAGTGATCTTGGGATCATGAATCTAGGGTCAGAGAGAATTTATTTTAATGTTATTTTATGAATTATATCATGATTATATAAGTTCATAAAAATTTTGGTGCTTCAATTTTAGCGATTTCAAGCTTAATCGCGAAAAAGGACTAAATCGTATAAAGTGTGAAAGTTCTATTTTATAAGCTAAAGGGGTTTAATAGATTAAGAACATAAATTAGAGGTCTTTAATGTTCAATTATACCCTTGGAATTTGAGTGGCCGGCCATAGGGGACAAACATTGTCAAAGTTGGTCAAAGTTGTTAGATTAGGTGGATTAAATTGAGGATTTATAATAAAATAAAGAAAGGAAAAATATATCATCTTTCCTCTCTTATTCTCCACCAAAAATAGCAAGCAAAATAGGGGTTTTGAAAGCTCAAAATTTCAACAAACTCTTCTCCATTCAAGTAAGTGATTTTAATGATTTTTCTTGATGATAGTTGTACTTTTAGAACCCCTAGAGCTTAAGCTTTCTAAAGAGGGGACTAATTTGCAATATGGTGAAAGGATTAGAGTTTTTCCATGAGAGCTTTCAATTTTATTTTCTGCATTTTTATTGAAGAAAATGAGTCTTAGTTGTTTGATGAACAACTTTGTGAAAGGTGTTGTCATGAAAACACCTAAATGAACCTTTTTTGTAAAGGTTGTAAAATTGGTAGTAAAATGTGTGAAATGTTGGGTTTTGATGATAGCCATAAGAGAAATAAATGTTCACCTAGGCTCATTAAAGGTATAAATTTGATTAGAATTTATTTTCGAGCCTATGGGTAAAATGGTCATTTTGCCAAAGTGTAGGGGCAAAATAGTAATTTTTCCAAAGCATGATTATTAAAATGCTTTTATTAATGTGATGATTGAAACGAGCTAATTTGCTATTATAGAGCAAGAAGAACCAAGAATTGACCTTGATCGGGGCAAGAATAAAGTCTCGGACTAGATTAAAGATCTAGCTCATTTTGAAACCGAGGAAAGTTTGTATGTGATAAATTCAACATTTTATTAATGTTTGATATTATAATGATACATGATGCTCTATGAAATAAACTATTTGGTATTGAATGAGAAAGTTGAGATGGATGAGGTCCCATGTAAGACTATGCCGGGGACATGGCCACAGCACCGAATTGAGATCCCGTATAAGACCATATCTGGGATATGGCTTTGGCATTGAATATGAAAAATCGTATAAGACCATATCCGGGATATGGCATCGATATTGATGTGAGGTTTCGTATAAGACCATATCCGAGATATCGCTTCGATATTCCGAGATGACCCATTTAAGACCACGTCCGGGATGTGACATTGGATTTGTGTTTATGTTAATGATAATGAATATGCATCTATGAGTATCCTTAGTGATTTATTGGGATAAATAGATTTTCTTGGAAATAGAAATGAGAATTGTATTAAAGTCATGTGAATGAGTGAATACAGGTACCCGTGAAAAAATTCACAAGGAATGTTTACGATATGTGGCATGATATGTTCTAGATAAGAACTAGTATGAGTAAGTATGGCAAAGTGCTTATGACTTTGTATGGTTATCTAATGCTATGGATTGATGTCATTATGAGCTTATTATTGCTATTTATTTTCATGCAAACTTACTAAGTTTTGTGCTTACCCCTCTCATTTCCCTTTTCCTTGTAGTATTGCCAAGATATTCGGGGATCGTGGGAAGCAGGAGTTCGGAAATCACACTATCAACATCACTTTGGTATAAAAATTTAGACTTATTGTGAGTATGGCATGTATAGGACTTGGTATTTTGTTAGGTTGTAATTGTTAGCCAAAGTGTTGGCTATGTATGTTATCAAAGTCATTTTGTAAATGGTCATCGGAAATGGGCCATCACTTGTTAAGTTTATATATAAATATATATATTCAATGATACTGAAATTATGAAGTTTATACTTGTGTGAATGCTTTGAATTGAGTTCGTGGATGTGCCTTTGGGTCATGAACGATGTTTATATGAGTTGGAGTTAGTATGTCTACTATGCAGGGTGGCATTTGGCTTGGAATATAGCCTTTTTATGTCCAAACGGGTAGACACACGGGCGTGTGTCTAGGCCGAGTGGGACACAGATTAGCCCCATGGGCGTGTCAGTCGACCGTGCATCCCCTGCATGCTAGGTTTACAAAGTCAAGATGTTCAGTAGTAAGCACACGGGTACGAACACGGCCGTGTGTCTCAGTCGTGTGGGAGGCACGGCCTTGGACATGGGCGTGTGCCTAGGTCGTGTGAAGTCTGCACTTTAAATGTGGAATTTAATTCGACACACGGTCTAAGGACATGGCCGTGTGCCTTAGCTGTCTGACCTTAGTGGAGTGATGACATCAAAAACAGAATGCCAAGGTTTTGGCACGCGGGATAAGACACGGGCGTGTCGAAGCCGTGTAAGGGACACAGGCTAAGAGCACGGGCGTGTGTCCAGCCGTGTGAAATAAGTCAGTGTCGACCATAGGTGAAAAACATGGGCATGTCTCAGGGGCACACGAGCGAGTCCCTTGAGCAACACGGGCGTGTGGCCCCTATTTAGGGAAAACTTTTTTAAGTGCGTAAATGTTTCCGATTAATTCTCAAACTTTTCAGAAGTATGTTTAAGGCCTCGTAGGCCTAAGACGAGTATGTTTTAGGTTTGTATGGAAATTTTTTAAGACAAAATGAAATTTTATAGCCCAAAACGTCATGTTTAAGCAAGTTGAGTTAGGTAATGCCTCGTATCCGGTTCGGCTTTGAGCACGGGGGTGTTACAGGTTTAGCCCAAGGAGAAGAAGAAGAACGCCAAGTAGGCTGAGAGAAAATGTGCAGAAGAAAAGAAGGGTTTCAAGGGAGAATTTGGCACTTGGTATATATGTTTCGCAAACGTGAACTGAAAAGGGAAAGACTCGAATTGTCAAAAATGTTGCACGAGATGCCACAAAAGGAGAAAAACCCGAAACGAAAAAAAGAAAAGAAAATCCCAAAATAGTAAGAAGGAATTCAGCTTCTACACTCTCACAATGTCAAAAATGCACCAAATGGTCTCTCCTAGCTGAATTTTCACATAGAAGTTGCACCATTCGGCTACAACACTCCTCTCTTCCGAATCACTTGAAAATCTCCACCGATTTATCCTTGATTCACTCCAAACCCCCCATTCAAATCAATTCAAATTTAATGACCAAGTCTCCAACCACCTTTGCAAACTTTGAACCAAATTCTACCTCTCACGCCACAGAGACATAAAATAAAACCCCCTTTCAACATGCCATGGGATTCGAACCCAAGCCCCCCTCAATATCTCAACACGCCACTTGCCTCCTTGCCACAAGCTTTTTTGTGTCATAAAACAAACACAACTTAATATATGCCCTTCAAGCTAACATCTAGGTTTCCAAAAGAAAAAAAACTAAAATTTTACCAGAGACCATACTTGAGCCTAGGCTTCCTAAATACCCCCATACACACCCAAATCACTTAGCCATTAAAGTAAGCAAGCAATTTGTCCGAACATGAAAATTAAAGACCCAATATTTTGGGGGCGTTACAATGCTACCCCCTAAAAGAAATTTTAGCCTCAAAATTTACCTGGTCAGAATAATTGGGGATATTGTTGTTTCATCGCCTCATCAGGCTCCCACGTGGCTTCCTCAGTACCGTGATTATGCCAAAGAACTTTGACCAAAGGAACAGATTTCCTCCTTAATACCTTAACATCATGATCCAGTATTTGCACCAGTTCTTCCTCAAAAGTCAGATTAGGTCTAACCTCAATCTCCTCCACCGGCACTATATGTGAGGGGTCAGAGCCGTATCGCCTCAGCATAGAGATGTGAAACACATCATGTATCCGGTTTAACTCAAGAGGTAGCTCAAGTTGATAGGCGACCAGTCCCACACGCTTTAATAATCGGTAAGGTCCGATGAATCTAGGGCTCAGTTTGTCTTTCCGTCCAAACCTCAAAATCTTCTTTCATGGTGAGACCTTCAAAAAGACATAATCCCCCACAGAGTACTCTATCTCTTTACGCTTTAAATCTGCATATGACTTCTGCCTATCAGATGCTTCTTTTAACCAATCTCGAATCAACTTTACTTTTTCTTCAGTTTTAGAAACTAACTCTGGCCCCAAAACTCACCGCTCACCAAGTTCTGTCCAACAGGTAGGGGTACGACACCTACGACCATATAACGCCTTGTACGTTGCCATCTGAATACTGGATTGGTAGCTGTTTTTCTATGCGAACTCTGCTAGCGGCAAGTAGTCTTCCCAACTACCTTTGAAATCAATTACACAGCTTCTTAACATACCCTCCAATATCTGAATCACCCTCTCTAACTGACTGTCAGTCTAAGGATGAATGCAGTACTGAAGTCCAACCTTGTACCCAAAGCCTCGTGTAATTTTTTCCTGAATCGAGATGCGAATCTAGGATCCCTGTCCAAAATGATAGAAACTGATACCCCATGTAGTCTCACAATCTTAGCCATGTATAACTTAGCCAACTTCTACAGTGAATAATCAGTGCGGACGCGTATAAAGTGGGCATATTTATTTAGTCGGTCAAAAACAACCCATATCGAGTCCTTCTTAGTGGGCGTTAAGGGTAGCCCACTTACAAAATCCATGGTTACCCTTTCCCACTTCCAAAGTGGAATCTTTACTGGCTGTAGTAACCCAGAATGCAGTTGGTGCTCAGCCTTAACTTGCTGGCATGTCAGACACTTACCCACGAAATTAGTAACCTCACACTTAAGCCCTAGCCACCAGTACAGTTCACGTAGATCTCGATACAACTTGTTTCCACCATGATGCATAGCATAAGGACTGCTATGTGCCTCCTATAGGATAGACTGCCTCAAATCAGAATCTCTCGGCATACAAACTCTCCCACGGAAACATAGTACTTCCTTACTATTCAGCCCAAAATCTACAGTCTCCCTCTTCTTAACCAATCAAAAATGAGAAACCAGCTACTCATCCAACAATTGCTTCTCCTTAATTTGATCAATCTAGTTCGGTCACACTTGGAGTTCAGCCAACAAGCTACCATCTTCAAATAAGCTAAAATGAGCAAACATTGCTCTCAAATCAGATACAACCCTACGGCTCAATGCATCAGCTATTACATTAGCTTTACTAGGATGGTACTCAATTGAGCAATCATAATCTTTAAGCAACTCTATCTATCTTTATTGCCTAAGATTTAACTCCTTCTAGGTAAAGAGGTACTTAAGGCTTTTATGGTTTATATAAATAATAGATTTCTCACTGTATAAGTAATGCCTCCAGATCTTTAGTGCGAAAACCACTATAGCTAACTGCAAGTCGTGAGTGGGGTAATTCACCTCGTGAGGCTTAAGCTGACGAGATGCGTACACAACCACCTTACCCTCTTGCATCAACACACAACCCAATCCAATGTGCGGCGCATCACTGTAGACAATGAATTCCTTCCCACACTCTAATTGTCTTAACATAGGGCTTCAATCAAAACTTTATTTAGTTTCTCAAAACTCTCTTACTGCTTATTAGTCCAATTAAACGGTACCCCTTTACGCAGTAACTTAGTCAGAGGTGCAACAATCAGTGAAAACCCCTCAACAAACTGTCTGTAATACCCAGCCAGACCTAGAAAGCTTCAAATCTCAAATACAGACTTTGGTGGTTTCCAATTCATTAAGACTTCAATTTTTTGAGGATCAACCCTAATCCCCTTGGCAGACACCACGTGACCCAAAAACGTCACTTCTCGCAACCAAAACTCACACTTGCTGAACTTTGTGTATAACTGCTTTTCCTTTAGAATTTACACAATTCGAAAATGGGTATCATGATCCTCCTCGGTTCTTGAATACACCAGGATGTCGTCTATAAACACAACTACGAACCGATCCAAAAAGGGCTGGAATACTCAGTTCATCATATCCATGAAAGCAGCTGATGCATTTGTCAACCCAAACGGCATCACTAGAAACTTGTAGTGACCATAACGAGTCCTAAACGTAGTTTTCTACACATCCACCTCCTTAACCTTTAGTTGATGGTACCCAGATCGAATATCTATCTTGGTGAAAATCAAAGCTCCTCGCAGTTGGTCAAATAGGTCAACTATCCTCGGTAAAGGGTACTTGTTCTTAATAGTTAATTTGTTCAGTTGACGATAATCTATGCACATGCGCATGGATCCATCCTTCTTCTTCACGAATAACACTGGTGCTCCCCATGGAGACACACTCAGCCGAAAGAATCCTCGGTCCAGTAGTTCTTGAATTTGAGCCTTTAACTCCACCAGCTCCTTCGATGACATCTTATAAGGGGCGATAGACCCGGAGCTATTCTCGGTAGGAGCTCAATACTGAATTTGACCTTACAGTTTGGAGGCAACCAGGAAGCTCTTCAGGAAATACATCAGGAAAATCCTTAACAATTCTAACATCTCCAATAGAAGGACCTTTAGAATAAAAAATGCTGACATAAGCTAAAAACATCTTGCAACCCTTGCGAACCAATTTCTCGGCCTTTAATGCTGAGATTACGTTAGACAAATAATCTCTTCGCTCCCCTAACACAACCACCTTCTCATCCTCAGAAGACTTCAACACCATACGCTTAGCAGCATAGTTCAAATTCGCATGGTGTTTCACTATCAAATCTATGCGCAATATCAGATCGAATTCACCAAACGACAATTCCATAATATCTGCCGAAAAATAATCCCTTAGACCTCTAAGGGCACGTCTCTGAACAACTTACTCAACCTAACCGACAGTCCCAGTGGACTTAACACAGTCATCTCAGTATCAGTAATTTCAAACTAAAAACCCAACATCCCAAACACAGTGCATACAACATACGAGTGTGTAGACCCAATGTCAATTAAAGCAGTGTATGGTACATTATAAATTAAGAACATACCAGTTATGACATCAGGGGCGTACATCCTCTTGGTGACGAGCAGCATAGACCAAAGCTGGCTATCTTATCTCAGTGTTACCAGTACCTCTGCCCAGTGCTCCACTCCTCTTCCCAAACCATTTCCCCCTCTGGCCTGATCACGGCCTCTCGGTGGCTGCGGACCACCTCTACATGGATAAAAATGGCCCTAACATACGGCTTGCATCTGAACAGGCCTCTAAGTACAATTCTTAACCTGATGATCCATGGACCCACATCTGAAACACACCTCAGTTCATTTCCAGCACTCACCCTAGTGAGCTCTCCCACAATTTGCGCAAGGCTGCGGTCTAACCATAGCAATAGGAACTACTCGAACTGGCCCATCAAATCTAGCCTTCTTTATAGGCCTTCTAGAAGAACCCGAGGGCCCTGAATCCCTTTTAAATCTACCCTTATCTTTCTCGCGATTATGGCACTCAGAGCGCTTCACATCCTCTGTAATTTTTCTTTCTCAACAAGGGCAGCAAAGTCTCACTCCCTCTGCGGAGCTATTAGTACATGTGTAACACCCTAAATTTTTGGGCTAATGCATTTAATGGGTGAATAAGTGTAAGGAGTTAATTTAAGTGATAGGGGTCCAAATTGCTCAGGATTAGGCAAAGGCCTTGGTTAAATTATTAGATTGGGCATTATAGAGTTAAAAGGTGGTAATTATGTTTAAAATGCCAACATGGGGTTGTGGCCCAACAATAAGTGGCACTGTAAGGGAATTAGAAGTGACGCCACACACAAGGTATTTAGGGGCCCAAAATTTAAGTTTGATGAATCCCAAATCTTTTCATTTAAGTGAGTTAAATTTCGGCAATTAGGTTTAATGAGGTGGACGGCTACAAGGCTTAAAAATAGGAGATATTATGTGGATTTTATAAGTGATAATATCATAGATAAAAAGGGGAAAAGTTAGGAGCTTATCTTCAAAGGGAAGTGTGTGCCAAAAATCCACCACCTAGAGGAGTGTAAAATTCGGCTACTGCATGGCAAAGAGGGTGTCAAATTTCCCCTCTCTTTTAGGTTGAATTTAAGGGCATTTTTTATTTTTAGCAGTAGGTGCCGAAATATTTATAAATAGGAGGGGCTAGCTCCTTGATTCTGACACTGAAAACCCTAAATTCCTCTCCCATTGTGCCGAATTTCCCTAGCTTCTCCCTCTCCAATTTCTTTTCTCCAATTTCTTCAAAAGCTAAAACTCTTCTCCACTTTTTCCTCCTTGTGCCGATTTCTCTAAAAAGCTGAAGCATCCATAGTCTTCTCTTTTATTCATCTTATTTGAGAATTAGTTCTATACTTTCGACATTTAAATCTTCCATTGGCATTTTTGAATCCTCTTCTTAGTGCTAGCCGAATCTCCTATGCTAAGGTAAGTGTCGATTTTGAGTTTCCAATATTTCTCTAGCTTTTCAAAGTCTCTAGCCGAATAGCTATTCAAGTGACTAATCAAAGGTTTTTCTTATTTTTCGGTATTTTGGGATCTGAAGAGAGTCCAATGCCTAGATCTTTAAAGTCAAGGATTCAGTAACCTTTAAGTCGTGATTATTTTTGGGATTCCAAGGTAAGAGATCTATTAGTTTAAACGTGTGATTTGGGACTTATTTAACCTTGGCCGATTGTTGAAGGGGCTAAATCTTTGTGTATTTTCCAGCTTTTGAGCAAGACTATAGATTGAGGATAATAGATCCGGATAGCAAGGACATCGACTAAGAATACTAGATTTCGCGATATCAGGTGTGTAATTCTCCAGACCATCTAGATCTTTTTGATTAATATATGATTATAAGTCTTATATGTTTTGATATATGCCGAAATCTCGGCATGATGACGGAAACCCAAAGAGGGTAAAGGCAAATCACTAGGTTAGTGAATGTCTTGATTAAATGATATAAGAATATTGATTTTATGTGATTGCATGGGTTGGGTTTGATGAAAGGAGGAAGTTATATGTTGTAGCAGTTTTTACCGTGATCTGTTGTAGCGGTTCCTTAACGTAATCTGTTGTAGCGGCTTTTGTCGTGATCTGTTGTAGTGGCTACGGCCATGATCTGATGATGAGCAGCACGACTGCCATCAAGGCATGTAGCGGTGTGGGTTGATTGTAGAAATCCCCAACAATGTGAAAGGCTAGTACGGGGGCGTGTTGCGGATGGAAACCTAGGATTTATGTTGGGCTTTGCATAATTTTTGTTATGTATATTAATTTTTTTTTGATATTTTGTTTTATGGGGCTAAAGCCCAAATCTAATGGTGCCCGAAGGTTGCACACTGAGTCTCGCGACTCACCCTTTTAATTTAACAATTTCAGGTGACACCTAGTGCATCGGACCGGGCTAGAAAGGAACGCGAGGTGGCCATGCAAAAGAGCAATTGGATTCAGCTAAAAGCTTTAGTTTGTTATTTTTATATTTTGCGGATTTTTAAAAATGGTTGTAATAAGGCCACGGGCCACTAGACTATTATTTTTGTTTTGGGTTTTATGTTGGGCTTTTAAGTTTTATGTTTCCAATTAAGTTAAGACATGTACGAAATTTCATTTTTTATTTAAAATCCACCAAGATGATTTATAACTTAATATTTTACACTTTAATGAATTCTTAAGCTTTCGGAATAAAAGTTTAAACCTAGTAATTGTTTTCCAATATGCGACATGCTTTGTAAAATCCCTTAAGTGACATACCGGATCCGGTTGTAGCGTTTGGACCGGGTTTGGGGTGTTGCAAATTGGTATCAGAGCCCGATTCAAAACTCGGCTCTGGGGTTTTGGGGCTCAAAACGTTTTCTAAAAAATGGGTTTTTAAAACATGTATATTTATAAATAATCTGAGGATGGTTTTCTCGGCATGGCACCTGCGTCTCCACCCAAGTCCGCTGTAAGTACTCTAAAACCATTGTGTGAAATATATGTGGGTTTAATGGGCTATTGGGACGTAGATTAATTAGATTAGAACTTGATGGACTCTAGGCCTAGCTTAAAACACTTCTTAAATTTCATAAGATTTAATTCCACTAAACAAACCCGTGAACGAGCCGCAAGACTAGGGTGTGGTAACAAGCATACGCATGTCAAGATTGGATCCAGAAGAGCCTGGTATTTAAGCTGTCCTAGTGACTCACCTCCTCTTGTTTGGAATCCTACAGTGCGTAGTACTGCTCACCTTAGCCGAGTTAGGGTGTGGCAATAGACATACGTATGTCTAGGAGTAGATTCAGTGGAGAGCTTGGTATTTAAGCAGCCCCGGTGACTCACCTCCTCTTCACTAGAATCTTACCTGGTGTGTAGTGACTATTCATCCTAGCTACAAGGATTTGTTGATGGGCTAAACCTTATAATTAAAACCCGAAAGGACCACCATCCTATTTATTTTTTTAAAAATCCCCAAGTTTTGTAAAATTTTCAAAATACATTTGAGTTATGAAAATTTCCAATCAACCATGTTTTGAAAACTTTACCCGAAAAACCTCATGTTTACAAAAGTAACCTGGACTATGAAACTAGATTTCCCCAAAGTACCTCTGTTTAAAAAAAAACAACACCAACATCGAAATATCCCTAGTTTGAAAAATTACCAAATTACCCTTGTTTTGCAAAATGACCAAAATACCCCTGGGTTGTAAAATTACCAAAATTACCCCTGATTTGAAAAATTACTAAATTGCTCGAATTTCAAAATTACTGAAATACCCCCGAATTTCAAAATTACCGAAATACCCCTAAACTTTAGAATGACCAAAATACCCCCGAATTACAAAATTACCAAAATACCATTATTTCATGAGATCATCAAGAAACTCTATTTTGGAGAATTATGAAAATATCCCTGCAGGATAAAATTACAAAAATACCCCTGGGTAGTGAAATGACAAAAATACCCCTAAATGATGAACATAAGTTGTGAATGCCTCTGTATGCTGATTGTGAATGTATGAAATTCTCTGAATTAGGTAGTAGACTTGAGCACTGAACTGGTAGATAGAATCTGAAATCAAAAGAACCACTATCAACCTACTTTTTCATAAAATTGTTCGTGGATAATCAGTGGAAAGAGTAATAACTCATAAAATTTCTAATTAGATAAACACGAGTCAAAAAATGAGCACAAGGGGTCGAAGACGTCCGTCCACGTGGTCGTGGTGGGGGTAAGATGACCGTGTTAGAGCCAGTAGGGTCTGGCCACGGGTTAGGAAATGAGATGCCAGAATTGCCAACCGTGGAGGGAGAATTTCAAGATCAGACGGGCGGAGAGGATGTGGTGTCTCAGGCGGTGCTAAGGTGTTAGAGAGAGTGATCGAGGTCAGTGCCTCAAAATCGATCTGGGAGACTTAGGAACAACAGGCGTAAGTATTTAGGGAGTCTGGTATAGCCCCAAGTTTTTGAATATTGTTTGGAGGCAGTAGAACGTATAATGGATGACCTAGACTTCACGGTGGAGGAGAAGTTGAAAGGGGTCGTGCCACTCCTTCGAAACGAGGCCTATCAGTGGTGGCTCACGGTGAAAGAAGGTACTACCGCAGACCTGATTGACTGGGATTTCTTTAAGGAGCCATTCCAGGGAAAGTATGTTGGGGCCAGCTATATGGATGCACAAAGGAAGGCATTCTTAAACCTGGTGCAGGGAAGTAAGTCTGTGGCTGAACATGAGGCAGAGTTTCTACGTGTGAGCCGCTACGCTCGAGGAATGGTAGCAACGAATATGAACGTTGTGTTCGGTTTGAGGATGGGTTGCGGAATGAGTTAAGGGTTCTGATAGCACCGCAGAGAGAGAGTTTTTGCGGTTTTGGTAGATAAGGTTAAAATAGCTGAGGAAATAAAACGGGCTGAGAGACAAGAAAGGGATAAGGATCCGGGTAGGAATAAAAGAAGTTTTGGGCCATCAAGAGCATCGTGGACTTTTTAGAAAAGGCCTAGGACTGATGGGCCAGCTCATGCTCTGACGGGCCAAAATCGAGCATGTTCTACATGTGAGAGGATGCATTAAGGGGAGTACAGAATGAAAAATGGTGGATGCTTTAGGTGTGGATCCACGGAACATCTGATTAAGGACTATCCTCAGATGGATCGGGTACAGCCAGCGGGCCAAGGTTCGGATCAGGTTAGGAGAAGTGATCAGCCTGGACCAAGGGGTCGGGGTGCAGCCAGAGGAGGAAATGGATCTGGTCGAGGTTGTGGAGCACCTGGTAGAGGTGCAGGTAATGTAGAGGCGAGGCAGCCAGGTCTAGTTTACGCAGTTCGTCGACAGGAGGATGCTGACACACCGAATTTTATAACCGGTACATTTCTTATTGCTAATAACCATTTACTTGCCTTGATTGATATTGGGTCAACCCACTCCTATGTTGCATGTTTGATATTTGAGAACCTAAGTTTAGACTCTGAAATAACCACTAGGAAGATGACTGTGGTTAGTCCCCTAGGACAATCTAGGGTAGTGGACAAGCTATTTAAGGATGTATCATTAGAGACTCAAGGGGTAGTGTTTTCGGTGGACTTAATGGAATTACAATTTGGAGAGTTTGACCTTATCTTAGGAATGGATTGGTTGACAAAGCATCATGCTAAGTTCAATTGTGGGTTTAAGCGCATGGTGTTAAGTACCCCGGAAGGTAGGGAGGTGGTTGTGTTAGGAGAGAGAAGGAACTATTTGTCGAACATAGTGTCGGCATTGAAAGCTGTTAAGATGATTCGGAAGGGATGTAACGCATTTCTAGCTTTTATTAGTGCTTTGGATGCTAATGAGGTGACTGTCGATGAGGTTCGAACAGTCAAGGATTTTGCGGATGTCTTTTCGGAGGAGTTACCAGGATTACCCCCAGATCGCGAAGTGGAGTTTGGAATAGAACTACTCTTGAGTATGGCTCCGGTATCCATTGCTCCTTATCGAATGGCGCCGAAGGAGCTGGTGGAGCTCAAAGCTCAGATCCAGGAGCTTTTGGATCGAGGATTTATCCGATCGAGTGTGTCTCCATGGGGAGCGCCGGTCCTATTCGTGAAGAAGAAGGATGGCTCCATGCGTATGTGCATGGACTATCGTCAACTGAATAAGTTAACGATTAAGAATAAGTACCCATTACTAAGAATCGACGACCTGTTCGATCAACTTAAAGGAGCTTCGATTTTTTCAAAGATTGATCTGAGGTCGGGTTATCATCAGTTAAAGGTTAAGGAAGGAGATATTCATAAGACAATGTTTCGGACTCGGTACGGTCATTATGAGTTCTTGGTGATGCCGTTTGGGTTGACGAATGCGCCAGCGGCATTCATGGATATGATGAACCATGTATTTCAGCCATACCTAGATCGGTTCATCGTAGTGTTCATCGATGATATCCTGGTTTACTCCAAAGACTGAGGAAAAACATGATGCACATCTTAGGGTGGTGTTGCAAATTCTGAGGGAGAAGCAGTTGTTCGCTAAGTTCAGCAAGTGTGAGTTTTGGTTAAGGAAAGTGACCTTCTTAGGGCATGTGGTTTCTGCAGAGGGTATTAGGGTGGACCCTGGAAGATAGAAGCTGTATTGGATTAGAAACCGCCAAAGTCAATGGCGGAGATTCGAAGTTTCTTAGGATTAGCAGGATATTGTTGAGGGGTTCTCTTCAATAGCGGCACCTTTAACTAAGTTGTTGAGGAAGGGAGTGTCATTTGTATGGACTGACAAACAACGGAGAGCTTTGAGAAGCTGAAGAGAATTGTGACAGAAGCACCAGTGTTAATTCAACCAGAGGCGGGAAAAGAATTTACCGTCTACTATGATGCGTCACACACAAGTTTAGGGTGTGTGTTGATGCAAGAAGGAAAAGTGATGGCGTATACGTCTCAACAGTTAAGACCGCATGAGTTGAACTATCCCACGCATGATCTAGAGTTGGCGGCAGTAGTGTTTGCTCTGAAGATTTGGAGACACTACTTGTACGGGGAGAAGTCAGTTATTTACACTGACCATAAGAGCTTGAAGTATCTCCTCACTCAGAAGGGGTTGAACCTAAGACAGAGAATGTGGATCGAGCTATTAAAGGATTATGACTGCTCGATTGAGTACCATCCGGGTAAGGCAAATGTGGTGGCGGATCCGTTGAGTAGGAAGGCGATAGCGGACTTAAGGGCAATGTTTGCTCATCTTAGTTTGTATGAGGATTGTAGTTTGGTAGCTGAACTACAAGTAAGACCTATGTGGACAAGTCAAATCAAGGAGAAGTAACTTTTGGATGATGTCTTAAGTACTCGAATCTAACAAGTGCAGGAGGGTGAAGTAGAGGACTACAGTCTGAATAGCGATGGAGTTTTGTATTTCCGTGGAAAGGTTTGTATGCCAAAAGATGAGGAGTTAAGGCAGATGATTCTTTAGGAATCGCATAATAGCCCCTATTCTATGCATCCTAGAGGAGTTAAGATGTATCAGGATTTGCGAGAGCAGTTCTAGTGGCCAGGTTTAAAGCGAGAAGTTATAGAATATGTGGGGAAGTGTTTGACGTGTCAGCAAGTCAAAGCTGAACACCAGTTACCTTCGGGGTTGTTGCAACCGGTGAAGATTCCCCAATGGAAATGGGAAAGAATCACGATGGATTTCGTTAGTGGGTTACCCCTTACGCCCACTAAGAAAGATTCAATTTGGGTGATTGTGGATCGGTTGACGAAGTCTACTCACTTCATACTGATTCGAGTGGACCTTTCTCTACAAAAGTTGGCTAAGTTGTACATGGCTGAGGGTAAGATTACATGGTGTACCAGTGTTGATCATATCGGATAGGGACCCTAGGTTCACGTCACGATTTTGGAAGGCTCTTCATCAAGCAATGGGAACAAGGTTAGACTTTAGTACTGCTTTTCACCCACAGACTGATGGTTAGTCTGAGAGGGTAATTTAGATCTTGGAGGATATGCTAAGGGGTTGCATCATTGATTTTAGGGGTAGTTGGGAGGAGTATTTACCCTTGGCTGAATTCACATACAATAATAGTTATCAAGCTAGTATTCAGATGGTGCCGTATGAAGCATTATATGGAAGGAGATGTCGTACTCCTACTTGTTAGACGGAGTTAGGTGAACGTCTGATGTTGGGTCCAGAACTAGTTTCGAAAACGAAAGAGAAAGTTAAGTTAATACAGGCTCGATTGAAGGAAGCGTCTGATCTATAAAAGTCTTATGCGGATTTAAAGTGGAAGAGGTGGAATTTGTAGTAGGAGACCAAGTCTTTTTGAAGGTTCCTCCATGGAAGAAGGTAATGAGGTTTGGACGGAAGGGTAAGCTAAGTCCTCGGTTTATTGGGCCTTATCGAGTACTAGAACATGTTGGCCCAGTGGCTTAACGGTTGGAGTTGCCTTCAGAGTTAGACCAGATACATGACGTGTTCCATGTCTTGATGCTAAGACGTTATCGTTCTGATCCATCGCATGTGGTGCCGATGGAAGAAATTGAAGTAAGGCCAAATTTATCCTTTGAGGAGGAACCAGTGCAAATCTTGGATCGAGACGTAAAAGTGTTGAGAAGGAAGTCCATCCCTTTGGTTAAAGTTCTATAGCGAAATCATGGTGCAGAAGAGGCGACGTGGGAGCCAGAGGATGTTATGCGACAGCAGTATCCCCATCTCTTTTGATCAGGTAAATTTTAAGGATGAAATTTATTTTAAGGGGGGTAGAACTGTAACACCCTGAATTTTTGGGCCTATGCGTTTAATGGGTGAATAAGTGTAATGAGTTAACTTAAGTGATAGGGGTCCAAATTGGGCTCAGGATTAGGCAAAGGCCTTGGTTAAATTATTAGATTGGGCATTATAGAGTTAAAAGGTGATAATTATGTTTAAAATGCCAACATGGGGTTGTGGCCCAACAATAAGTGGCACTGTAAGGGAATTAGAAGTGACGCCACACACAAGAGATTTAGGGGCCCAAAATTTAAGTTTAATGAAGCCCAAATCTTTTTATTTAAGTGAGTTAAATTTCAGCAATTAGGTTTAATGAGGTGGACGGCTACAAGGCTTGAAAATAGGAGATATTATGTGGATTTTATAAGTGATAATATCATAGATAAAAAGGAGAAAAGTTAGAGCTTATCTTCAAAGGAAGTGTTGGCCAAAATCCACCACCTAGAGGAGTGTAAAATTGACTCTTGCATGGCAAAGAGGGTGCCAATTTCTCCTCTCTTTAGCTTTAATTTAAGGAATTTTTAGTTTTTAGCAAGAGGTGCCGAAATATCTATAAATAGGAGGTGCTAGCTCCTTGATTCGATTAATCGAAAACCCTAAATTCCTCTCCCATTGTGTCGAATTTCCCTAGCTTCTCCCTCTCCAATTTCTTTTCTCCAATTACTTCAAAAGCGAAACTCTTCTCCACTTTTTCCTCCTTGTGTCGATTTCTAAAAAGTCAAGCATCCATAGTTTCTCTTTTATTCATCTTATTTGAGAATTAGTTCTATACTTTCAGCATTTAAATCTTCCATTGGCATTGTCGAATCCTCTTCTTAGTGCTAGCCGAATCTCCTATGCTAAGGTAAGTGTCAATTTTGAGTTTCCAATATTTCTCCGGCTTTTCAAAGTCTCTAGCCGAATAGCTATTCAAGTGACTAATCAAAGGTTTTTCTTATTTTTTGGTATTTTGGGATCTGAAGAGGAGTCCAACGCCTAGATCTTTAAAGTCAAGTATTCAGTAACCTTTTAGTCGTGATTATTTTTGGGATGCCAAGGTAAGAGATCTATTAGTTTAAACGTGTGATTTGGGACTTATTTAACCTTGGCCGATTGTTGAAGGGGCTAAATCTTTGTGTATTTTCCGGCTTTTGAGCAAGACCATATATTGAGGATAATAGATCCGGATAGCAAGGACATCGACTAAGAATATTAGATTTCGCGATTTCAAGTGTGTAATTCTCCACACCATCTAGATCTGTTTGATTAATATATGATTATAAGTCTTATATGTTTTGATATATGCCGAAATCCGGCATGATGACTAAACCCAAAGAGGGTAAAGGCAAATCACCAAAGTTAGTGAATGTCTTGATTAAATGATATAAGAATATTGATTTTATGTGATTGCATGGGTTGGGTTTGATGAAAGGAGGAAGTTATATATGTTGTAGCGGTTTTACCATGATCATTGTAGCGGTTCCTCATCGTGATCTATTATGTGACTTTCGCCTTGATCATTGTAGTGGCTACTACCATGATCGATGATGAGTAGCACGACCGCCATCAAGGCGTGTAGCGATGTGGGTTGATTGTAAAAATCCAACAGTGTGAAAGGTGATGCAGGGGTGCAGAGAGATGGAAACATAGGGTTTGGGTTGGGCTTTGCATAATTTTGTTATGTATATTATTTTTTTGATATTCATTTTATGGGGCTAAAGCCCAAATCTAATGGTGCCCGAGGGTTGCACACCGAGTCTCACGACTCACCCTTTTAATTTAACAATTTAGGTGACACCTAGTGCCTCGGACCAGGCCGGAAAAGAACGCGAGGTGGCCGTACAAAAGAGCAATTAGATTTAGCTAAAAGACTTTAGTTTGTTATTTTTATATTTTACGGATTTTTAAAAATGGTTGTAATAAGGCCACGTGCCACTAGACTATTATTTTTGTTTTGGGCTTTATGTTGGGCTTTTAAGTTTTATGTTTCTAATTAAGTTAAGACATGTACGAAATTTCAGTTTTTATTTAAAATCCACCAAGATAATTTATAACTTAATATTTTACACTTTAATTAATTCTCAAGCTTTCGGAATAAAGGTTTAAACCTAGTAATTGTTTTCCAATATGCGACATGTTTTGTAAAATACCTTAAGTGACATACCGGATCCGGTTGTAGCGTTTGGGCCGGGTTTGGGGTGTTACAACATGTAACTCATCTCGGAGGCCATCCTCGAATCGCACACAATGTTCATACTCAGTTACGACTATTCCGCGTGCATAACGACTCAACCGTAAGAATTCTGCCTCATATACTGCCACTGTCTTCTTCCCTTGGGTCAGGCTCAGAAATTCCTTTCTTCGAGTGTCCATATAACTTGTGCCCACATACTTCCCTTGAAAGGCCATCTTGAAGAAATCCCACGTCAAACGGTCGGCCTACGTACCCTCTCTCACAGTGAGCCACCACTAGTACACCTCGTCTCATGATGGACTTGCTCCCTTTAACTTCATTCCACAAGATGACCAAGGCCATCCATTATCCGCTCGGTAGCCTCTAACCAATACTCTGCCACATTTGGGGCTACACCAAGAACACCCTGAAGATTTCCTCTCTATTACACCGGAGTCGCTCAGAAATTGATCCTCGACCCACTGACCCAGTACTCGCTCCAACAACCCTTTGAAGAGCACGCATCATTGCTTGGGATAGAGCATCATCCCTAATCGCTTTGGTCATGAGACCTGTCTCACCATCTTGGTGAATTTGGTGCCTCCTAGCGAGCATGTGACCCGATCTGTCAAGACCAGCCTAGTACCTCGGCCTCTACCGTGGCCTCGTGTACCCCTTTCGCGAGTACCTCTTGTGCTCATATCAATTTAGTGTATTATCTGTTTTAAAAATCTTATGAGTCAGTTCATAGTTCTAGTAATTATTAACGGATGTTTTATGGTAATCAGTATTTAAGGTTTGTGTTTTCGCAGATCGAGATATCTCACTACAGTTTTTAGTCTTCTATAGTTTTAGTTTACTTAACAAAAGGGTTTTTTATAGTACTACTATCTATAGTAATTTATCCGTATAACATTTCAATCTATAGCGGTAAACAGTGTTAGAGAACTTACAGATTTGGCTTCGGAGACTCGAGGTGCCACACTTTCAGTAACAACCTTTCGATTTTCTTTGCAAACCCAAAATTTAGATAATTTTAGAAAAAATTTCAAGAACCCATTCCACAGCCGAGTTTTTCAACCTGGCTTTGATACCACTAAATGTAACACCCCAAACTTGGCCTAGACGTTATAACCGGATCTGACATGTCACATCGAAGTGTTGATTTGAAAACTGGTCTTGTCGATGAAAATTCGTGACTACAGTTTTAAATCCTTTTTAAAACTAATTACTATTAAAAGCGATGGGGTTGTAAAATCAAAACTTGTTAACCACTTATTAGTCATATCATTTATTACAAGTTTATTAATCTAAATTAGAAATCGCAGAAGCTTTTCTAATTATAAACCTTAAAATTTAAAATGCGTGATTTTCTTTGGAAACAGTGATTATTTTGAAAAACCCGTTTTTCCTAATCTAGCAGGTAGAAATAAGAAGTTAAAACCAAATAAAAGTTAAACCTCAAATGGCCTTATTACATAAACAAACCCAAGCATAAATTAAAAATATTTAAGTCTCAAACAGAAAACCAGTGTTCACGTGGCCACCTCCGGGTCCTCAGGCTCCAAACCGATTAAGGCTGGGAATTACCTGTACAGTTAAGAGAAAGGGATGAGTTTGCGAAAACTCAATGTGTAATCCCCTATCAATCAAATAATAATCGGTGCAAGCAGAAACAGACTGGGCCTAAGCCCTATAAAGTAACAGATTAGTCTGGACTTTAGCCCTATATGGTGACAGTGTAGGTCTAAGCCCAAAATAATAACTGTACAAAACAGAGACGCAACCCAACCCAATCCAGCCAACATACCACCCGTACTAGCCAACACACCATGTAGGGACTAAGTCGACCCACCCAGCCAACACACCAATATCGCAGCATACCGCTAATAGTAACGCAGTAAAGCTACAGTAAACGTGGCCCAGCCACGAAATCAAAATACGTGGCGAAGCCACTAGAACAGTAAAAACGTGGCAGAGCCACTAGTACAGTACTTCCTCCAAATCAGAATCCCAACCTCAATGCAGAATGTTGTGTCATAAATATTACGTGTATGCAGTATGTCATATTCATAACCAGTCATATAGATATCATACGCACATCAACTAAACCATCACTAGGGGTATAATGGTCATTTCATCGATTAGGGGTAAAACGGTAATTTCACCTAAAGGTTATTTCGGTAATTCTACCCTACAAGGGTATTTTGGTATAGTTAACGACCTTTCCAATGGCTTACAATTGCCTCGAATGACTCGGATAACCTATATGCCCAAAATAATGTAATTGGGCACAAGGTCCATTACTCGGCAAAAGTGGGCCCACACGCTCGTGTGGCCCGTTCAGCCCAAATTTCGTCACGACTATACGAACTTTGTAGCCCAATTCATTATTATTCGTTTAATGTGGATTTCACCCATGTAGGGCCCATGAGCCCATTGGGCCCGCATGGCCTATCTCGGCCTAACTAAGCCCATTATGACCCAAGCCCACGAGAACGCTCGTGGGGGTCTCTACAGGTTGTCACTGATGATTTGGGGGTTCGATTTACCATACGAGCGTTCGTACGCTCGTGAGCCCTCAGACCCCAAAGTTTCGGCTTTTCGACTTTTACTGATTCACAATAACACAGGGGTGTGAATACACACCATTTTCCATCGTTTTGACAGTAACAATATTGGGTGTATGATTACACATGTTTTAACGACCACTTGCGAGATTCCAAAAGCACCAGCCTAGATTCAATCCAAAAGATTTCAATCAGTCCTCAAATCGATCATAAAATTCACAACCCTGAATCTCTACACTATCTTTACCACTCACCTTGGTAAACAGGAGTATAGCCTTTAACCCTAAAATCGCTTGGCTAGACTCCCACAATTGCTGATTGACCGCTCACTGTATAACAACAGATCTCATTAGAGGGTTGATTTAGGATGTAGTTTACACCCATCAACAATAACCTAAGGAAGACAGAGAACAACTTACCAAGTCCTTAAGAACCGAACGCTGACTTAGAGGGGCGGCACACATGAGCGGATTATCGCGTACGATCTAAAAAGAATAAACTGAAAGGAGATCATTGAATAGCAACCACAATAATCCTAATAGGGAAAATCACAAAGTAACAAGAAACAACCCATTTACTTACTCTAATATTCGGCTTTTCAGAGCTTTAGAAGATGTGAGGAGGAGGCAAGGTATTCGGCTATTACTCAAGAAGAGAGGAACTGAAGAACTTAATTTGATTTAGCCCAAAGAGAAGAAGAAGAATGCCAAATCGGCAGAGAGAAAATGTGCAGAAGAAATGGAGGGTTTCAAGGGAGAATTCGGCACTTGGTACATGTGTTTTTTGCAAAAGTGAACTGAAATGGAAAGACCCGAATGGTAAAAAATGCTACACGAGATGCCACAAAGAGAGAAAAACCCGAAATGAAAAAAAAGAAGAAAATCCCAAAACAGCAGAGAAGGAATTCGGCTTCTACACGTTCACATTGTCGAAAATGCACCAAATGGTCTCCCCTAGCCGAATTTGCACATAGAAGTTGCACTATTCAGCTCCAAATCCCCCATTCAAATTTAATGACCAAGTCTCCAACCATCTCTGCAGAGTTTGAACCAAACTCTACCTCTCACGCCACAGAGACATAAAATAAAACCCCAATTTTACATACCATGAGATTTGTAACCCAAGCCCCCCTCAATAGCTCAACACGCCACTTGCCTCCTTGCCACAAGCTCTTTTGTGTCATAAAACAAATACAAATTAATATATGCCCTTCAAGCTAACATCCTGGTTTCCAAAAGAGCAAAAATCAATTTTGCCAGAGGCCATACTTGAACCCAAGCTTCCTAAATACCCCAATACACACCCAAATCACTTAGCCATTAAAGCAAGCAAGCAATTTGTTCGAACATGAAAAATTAAAGACCCTTTATTTCACCCTGATCGGTGTAATCGAAAATGGACGTTGCCTCCCTAAGTTAACACAGTGCTTCCAAATTCGTACACCCAAATGAGGAATATAAAACACAATTGATATTCCTCTTCTTTGAGGAATCAAGAAATAAGATAAAAATAAAGCTTTAATGCTAGTCAGAAAAAGTTAGTTAGAAAAATCACACTAAATTTAATTCTCAGTAAAAGTTGGAGGGGTCACAGAAGGTCCCACTTAAAATTTAATCTCTTAAACAAAATTTTGTTTAATGTAATTTTAGTAAAACAATTATTCAAAAAAAAAGTAATTTTAGTAAAACACCAAAATTTTAGAAAAAAGAAAGATAAAAGAATAAAAAAATAAAATAATAGAAGCTCTGAATTTGTTGCTTGTAAAAAAACTGAGAAATGAATCTTATTTATAATAGGATTTTCGAAGGGGCAAAGTGGTTCAAAAAATTCAACGACCATATTGTAACGGTCAAATTCTAACAACCATATTTTTGCATTACCAACATTTCCTATAACCCTGGTATTTTAAAACCATACCTCATTTCAGGTGGTTTCGACGTTCTTGCTGCAATCCCACCATTTCAAAAAATAAGAATAGGTGACTATGATTTAGTGACAGATTAGGAATTCAATTCGAGCACATCGATAGCAACCCCACATGTAGCCGGAGTGGCAGCTTTGCTGAAGGCAATGAACCCTAACTGGAGTCCAGCAGCAATCCAATCAGCCTTGACCACTGCCTATACCATCAACAAGAATGGAATTACTTTGACAAATCAATCATATGTTACTCCTGCAACACCTCTTGATTATGGTGCTGATCATATCAACCCCAGCAAAGCATTAGATCCTGGACTCATTTCTGACATGGATACACAAGATTACATCAATTTCATTTGTGACTTAGGCTACGATGACACGGAAATGAGTGTTGTTCTTAGACGAAATCGATGGAACTGCATCCAAAACGAAACAGACCTGAACTACCCATCGTTTGTGGCCATATTTGAAGAACCCAATTCTCCAAAAGTAAAGTTCTACAGGGTCGTTACTAATGTGGGAGATGATCAGTATACCAGGCAGTTGCAGGAAACTCCAGGGTTTAAAGTCATTGTAGAACCCAACACTCTGGTATTTACGAAGAAACATCAAAAGCTAAGTTTTGTTGTGAGTGCCGAGATTGATGGGACGGCTCCTCCAGAGACGAATTATTGTTATCCCCAAGTGGATTGATTGATTGTTATCTCAATCGAACCGTCTCAAGAACTCTAGTGGTCCTGATTTCCTGATTCCGAATTTCACCTTTGAACCGTTGTGATCAATGTTAAAGATTGAGGGCATTGATTTTGATAAGTTGCTTATATGTTTCTATTCTTTTTCTATTAATCACCGCTCATTGTTAGTTTTTATATGGTAATCTGCTTATCGTTGCCATCTCTCCTGTCCTGCCTCTATTCAATCAAGAGAAAAAAAAGGCTGCCTCTTTGCCATAGAGATTGCTTTCAGACCTTCAATGTCAAGCATCGTTGCTCTTTTCAGTTAAAAAAGTTGCTATCAAACCATCATCCATAATCTATGATGTCGCCGATGGGCTAAAAATTCACACATAAAAACTAATAGAAAATGAAAAATATTGTAATCAGCTTCTTTGTTCCCAGTGCTTCAGACATTTGTGTCATCCGCCCAGAAACTTTGTTTTGACATAGTTGGAAGTAAAAATTAATTCCTCTGTTCGCTGCATACGGCACACTTGGAAGGCATCAAGTTTTGATGAATGGAAAAAGCCATTTAGTCAAACCCAAGGAAGGACTAATTGCCTCATTTAGTCAAACCCGTTGTTTTACAAATGGGGCACAAGTTTTTATGCATCAACCATTGTTTAATGCAATCAGCATGGAAGCCATGGCCACATTCCAGTGTCCCAATATCTTCTCCATCATTATACTCTTCCTGCATGTTCGTAAAATAATTTACAAGGGGTTCATTGAATTAGTAAAGAAAATGCAGATGATAAAAGTCATTACCTGACAAACACAACATGGTTCTGCCTCTAACTGAGCTCCTGGTGCACTAGAGTGCTTTCGTCGTTCCAGAAGGTTTAATATAGTTTCTTCACTCAACCCAGTGCTTACGTTACCAATGCGCTCTTCCAGAGCCAATAACTCCTATCACCCACAAATCAAGTGTGAGAATTTTCAAACATGGAAAGGATAGTAGATGTCAAGAATATAGATACTACCTCATATGACATGTTATCAACATCGAGCCGCATATCCCTGTGCCGATCATGAATATCAGCTACCCCTAAAAGTACTGATTGATCAAGGATCATAACATCCTGCATTCAAACAGAATTAGAAGAGAAAATCCCACTTGCTTGGGGCACAAGAAAATTCTTATCCATAAACATCACTTGGTCTTAAATTACATAGCCACTTTTAAGAGCTCAAATTTGAAGAATGGCTACCTATTGAACATAGCAACAAACGAACAATAAAAGAGAAGGCACATTTATTTTTCTTGCTTCCATGTTTCAGTTGGTGAAGTAGAATTGCATCAAATTGCACCATAATTATTAGAATCCTTACCTCAAACCGTAAGTTCTCCCCCCTACGCATGAGATCCAATACATTGCAAATCTGCTCCATAAACAATAGGTCAGTTCCAGTTGAATTGATCTTTACTAAGGCCATATAAGTCTCATTTGCAGGTTAAAACGAGTTTACAAGATAAGTGGTGGCATTTAGCTTTGGCTAATCAAAATAGAGAATAAAGTGCAGCACATGATTGACTGATCTATAGACTAGTACAAAGCATTTTGGATGACAATGCCCAAGGGCAATATTCTCCACAATTAGGAGTGCTCTATCAAACAAGGAAGGAGTTCTCTATTTCTAAAACCAGGTATGTGATATCCAATGACAACTAGATCGGCAGCAAATCAAGTAGTAACCATATTAAGGAAATCAGGATTGTTCTTTATTATTGTTTGAATTTGAAGAAGACCAGAGAAACAATCACAATAAAAAAAGGATGGAGTTCTAGTACAGACCTCAGACACAACAAGCCTGCTTCTGCCTTCAGTGGCAGCAGCTAAAGTTCGCAATGAGTGGGGAATTCCAACAAAACCAGCATCTTGTCTCTCCAACCATGGCAATGACCTAGGATATGGACGATGGGGAACCTGACTAGCTACATGAGAGGAAAGCAGCATCGCTTCCGGAGAAGTAGTAGGTCCTGAAGGAAGTGAAGAATGATTGCTCTGGCCTCCAGATTCAGTGCCAAGGGAAGACATTAATGATTGACGAACAAGTTCAGACAACCTTCGGGGGTATTGTGAAGAGGGGTTGGGATGAGGAACCCAGGTGGATGCAGACGTCACATTAGCACCATTATTTGAGCCTGCATGAGATGTAGAGGCAACATTTCCGGGAGAACTTGTATTTCCACTGCTTAAAACTGGATTTCTAACCAAAGTTCTTAATTCTGGTGCAGGAACAAACATAGGATGATGTAATATGTTTCTAGCCATGCTTCTTGATTTGTGTCTTGCACGTGGTGCTTCTCTATCAGCAGAAGGATTAGAATTTGATGAACTGCCCGTTCTTGAACCAGAGCCTCCATTTCGCATCAAAGACGGAACATGACTTATGACATTCGGATTTATAGAATTTGCATTATGTACCACTGGTGCCGACCTTAATTCCAGAGAATGATTAGCTGGAAAAAGCCTTGATGGCTGTTGTGCAGAAGAAACAACAGACTGCCAGGACACATCACCAGTAGGAAATATTGGATGAGTAATAGGCTCCTGTATACTTGAAGGATTTATTCTCAGATGGAAATTCCTGTGTGAGCTCTCTGCAGTTGGTGGTAAAACAATTTGTTCGGGAATGCTGTTAGAAGCTGATCCCCTGACATCAAATCCAAGACTCGGGTGCACCTGTCTTGAGGGGGGAGATATATTCACATTGCTTCTTGCAGTATAGCTAGCAGAAATGCCATGCCATGCACTACTTTCAGCACTACGAAAGTAGCCAGAACTTCCACTAGAAGAGCACTGCCCAACACTTCCTTCCAGAGCCTTTCTTTTGCATGATGCACGACGACCCCCATATGAGCAGCCAGGTCTGCTATCATTATCATCCACAACATACCCACCACTTCCAGAAGAAAGTAGAAATGCTTCAGGACCAGTGCCCAGTAAATTCTGCTCATTCTCAGATCCACTAGGCTTATGAAGGTTAAGCCGCTCTGTAACTTGACAGCTATTATCATCAACACCCGCTAATCCGGCATTTAACCTCAGATTCTGAGAAACAGTATCAGAATTAGAACTTTGGGAAAATAAAGAGTTCTGTTCATATCTCCGCCCTTCTAAGCTGGGACCAGCATTTGCAGAAGCACTAATAGAAGATGACCGCCTATGATCTGTTTTCCACTCGTTATGGCTAACCTCATTTTGTGTGCCACTAGAGTTAACATCAACCAAGCTCCATCTAACAAGCTGCTCCTCTCTATCCATAGAGTTCGCATATCCAATGTTCATGTCATTGGTTGACAGCAAACAATCAGGCAATCTGTTTTCTATAGGATTTCGAATATTATTCCAGCAATCCTGCTGTTCAGCAACAGCATTACTTGATGTAGAGCTATGATCAAAGAAGGTTTCAGGCAAGGAACCAACAGTACCCCTTTGCCCCTGCATTAGGACTTGTATGAATTTCCGTACAATTATCCTAAAGTCCTGACGAATATACCAATTAAAATTGTAAATAACCAAATGGCACAACGAAGTGAAAAGAAAACAGTAGCATCAAAATGATTCTAGACAAAGTAGTAGCAAATAAAAACACACAACAAAATATTAAAAAAATATGTTTCAATCAATTTCCAGATCTCTAATCGTATTAGAGTGACATATTTTGCCTCGATGAGATTAAAGAACCAATTGTTGCTAATAAACTATCACCAGGGGGAGTGATGCATGCAAATTTTACTTGAAATTCTTTTTACCCTTCTTGGATAAGTACTTGAAATCGATAATCCACACTACCAAATAATATGCAAGCTTTCTAACAACATAGAACCACAAAGAAAACACAAACATTGAACTACCATTCTAAACTCGGTCAGAAAAGCTTGGAAACACAAAAGGGCACTGTGCAACTAAATCAGGAAATTTCAAAACATTTGAGGGAGAATTAAAATCAAACAATAAAGAGCATCCACTAACAGCAGATATCCAACCATGGAACAAAACCAAACCAGACATTAAATAAGGTTCAAGCTTCCTTGCTGCGCCATATAGAACAAAAGGCAAAAGCATACAGACAAAAACAAACAATAGAAGAAAGAAAATTTACTAAAGAGAGATTCAATAATAAACCAACCAGTGGAAAGAGATCAGAGAGGTAGAGGCTTTAAACACAAATAGGAAAGACCCCAAAAGAATATGCAGATTTAAACAATGAAAAAAAATCAAAACTTTGAAAGAGAAAAAAAGACCCTATTAAACCAAACACCAACAATTTCAAGAAAACTAGAAACAGGGAGAAGTCATCCATCTCATCTGACCATCAACCGATCAAGCAAAAAATAAACATGAAAGAACAGACCTTGAAGGCTCACCAAACGGGTGGAAATGAAAGACCTTGAATTCTTGATCAATCTAAAAGACTCTTAACAATAAGATAAAAGGACTATACCACAAAACCCGGATGAAAAAAAGCTGTATTGAGCTATTAACCTCTCCTTTCTCAAGAAAAAGAGAGAGAGAGAGAGAGAGAGATGAAAAGAAAACCCAAGAATAGGAGCAAGACAGAAGATCTTTGAAATATTAAATCAAATAAGAAATGGAAGAAACAAAGAGAGAGATTAAAAGGGGACAATAATCTGTAATTTTACCAAATAACCACAACGAAAAAGAGCGATAATAAGGAAGAGAAAGAAATGAGTCTAGGCAAAGGTCATAAAGAGCAGCTCCCTAACAAAGAATTGAATAACAAAAAGCAATAAAGACAAATACAGTAATTAAAACCAGCTGCAGCAACAACAACAACTAGGCAAAGGGGTCCTGTTCAGCCGCTTACCAAATGTTTTTCATGTCAATCTTTCTTTTCTTTGTTAGATTCTGCAAAATGCAATATATATATTAGTAAAGAAAAAACAACCCTTTCTCCCCTCACAAACCTCTAAGACCCCGTCCCTCAATGCGGTTCGTAGGCTAAGCCCCACAAAACACTAAACCCCAACCCCGTGTTTTGTTTTGTTTTGTTTTGTTTCCATCACTTTCGCGCCAAGCACCTCCACTTGCACCCCTCACCTTCCCTTCTCTTTAGCCCTCTTTCACCCTCCACATGCATCTCTTTCTTTCCCACCACCTCAGCAAACTTTTTTATTTGTGACCCCAAGAACATGCATGACATGTAAAACTGCTCAACACAAACGTGGCATTGTTATAGTTTTAATAGGGATACTACTTCAATGAACTTTTAGATTTTCTTACATTTTTTATACCTATAAACACCTAAAATATCTGATTGCTTTTGTGAATCTGAGTTTATAAATTGACTATTATCCCTCCCCCTACTAGATGGAATCTGTTTCTTTCTTTTCTCCATCACATGTTTTTCAAATGAAAGAAAAACGGAAAAAGAATCAATGTATCCATGATTTGCAAGTTATTACTTAAAAGAAAAAAAATGAGACAAATAAAAATAAGGCACTATCTTGGGTTTTTTACCCAAATAATACAAAAAAAATTAAAAAAATTATAAATTGGTATACGATTTTAATTATGTACCAAAATGGTACAAATAGTTGGTGCCGCCTCTACCACTGGCACCTTTGGTGCTGCCTATGGCATACCCTCAACCACCCAATTTTTTTTCTAGCAATTTTTTTGAGGGACTAATTAAATAATTTTTCTAATTTTTAGAAAAGGAAGAGAAAGGTCAGGCTGTCACACCTAACTTTAAATTTGAATAATTGTCTTCTAAGTCCTTCCTATTTATTATTTTCTTTTTATTCCCCTTCAACTCAGTATATTGTGTTTAAACAAACAATTAATCTATTTTTATAGTTAAATAAGCTCTTTACTTATGGTTTTTACTCATAAAACTTAAAAACTTGTTGATTAAATTAAATATATATTTTTATTTAATAAATTATTCTCATCAAATTTACACCAACATAAGATATAAATTAATTTATATTTTTAAATAACTTTACTTTAATGTTAAAATAGCTTTATTTTAACTTTACTTTACACAATTAACAATACTTCACTCTTAGGACACATGTTTGGAAATCGTAAACATTATGATATACATTTTGCACTCTTCAAATTTCATATATGCATAGATTTAATAGTTATTATTATATTACTAAGAGCAATTGATATTATATTATTAATAATATCTATTTATATATTTAAATTAAATATTACAAATAATTTAGATATTTAAAATTTATATGTCATATATCATTATATTAAATTATTTTTTTTTTTTACTTTTCATCATTATGTATTTTAACTTTCAACCGTAATTTTACGATAATAATATTAAACACTTGAAATTAACATATTACTCTTTTTACAACACTTTTTCAAAATGATAAGTATCACTTCTTTTTTCTTTTATGATTTAAAGCTTTATTTATTTTTAACGTTGAATATCTTATACTACAACTATTAATATATTTTTTCTTGCATAGATGAAGTCGAAAATTTTATGTAGTGGGATTGAGATAAATTTATAAAAATAGGAAGGGTGCAAAGCTAAAAATTTTATGATAAATTTCTTAAAATTATTTATTAAATTTTAGGAGGATTAAAATATTATTTTACTACAAAATTTAATCAACAAGTTTTTAAATTTTATGAGTAAAAACCATAAGTAAATGGCTTATTTAACTATAAAACTAGATTAATTATTTGTTTAAACACAATATACTGAGTTGAAGGGGAATAAAAAGAAAATAATAAATAGAGAGGGCTTAGAAGGCAATTATTTAAATTTAAAGTTGGGTCGCACATTTTCCTTCCTTTTCTAAAAATTAAAAAAATTGCTTAATTGATCCCTTAAAAAAACTGCTAAAAAAACAAAATTGGGTGGTTGAGGTAGGTGTGCCAGAGGTGGCACCAAAGGTGCCAGTGGCAGAGGCGGCACCACCCGTTTGTACTATTTTAGTAAATAATTGAAATTGTATACCAATTTGAAATTTTCTTAATTTTTTTGTATTATTTGGGTAAAAAACCCCACTATCTTGAATGAGGGGCCATAACTTGTATTGCAGGTGGAATATGTCTGAGGGCATTGGTGCATATCAGTTATGCACATAAATATGATTGCTTTGCTTAAAAGAGGTGCGAAAATGTGAACACAATGAGTGTATTTTTGCAGATTCTTGCCCCCCAAACCTCCTTTATTTCTCTTGCCGTTCATTTCTCCATCGTGGGGTGGGGTGGGGGGCCTCTTTCCTCTAAGCTTATTATACCGTTTTTTTTTTTATTAGTTTTTTCTTCTCTTAAAAGCTCAAAGGTGTTTGCTTTTCTTTGCCTTTTTTTGTATCCTACTAATGTGGCCATTTGGACATATGGGTTCTGCTTACACATCCAGATCGTGTAAGATCTTGCACTGAAAATTGATTAATAAGCTAAGTATTGAATTTTGATGAATGATGATATTCCCTAACCTTCATGTGTAGCCAACACACTATATAAAAACTTGGACATTATGCACTAATTCCAAAAGGAAAAAACATAGAAATAAAAAATAATAATAATAATGGGGAAATAAATGAGAGGAAAGTGATTTGACTTTTGTTAAAAAGAGGGAATGCTTGCTAGTTGGAATGATGCGCTGGTTATAAATTTTTAATGGAAAGGTAAGTCAGTTGAGGGCAAAGTGTGCAGCTGTGCCTGTTTAGCAATTAAGTTAACAACCTCTAAAATTATCATGGAATACGAGTAAGATTATATTTTAATTTTTTTATTTAAAAAATAAATAAATTAATCTATTAAGATTAAATTAAAAAATAAATTAGTTATTTTTATTAAAAAATTTATTTCTATTATTAAAATTGATTCATCTACATCAAGATGACGTTTACGATATATCACATATCATTATTCAATTATTCTATCAAGAATATCAGTTTTAACTATATAAATAGATGTAATTTTTAACTAAAAGAATCAATATTTTTTATTAATATATAGAGACAAATGAATTTAATTTTTAAAGTAAAAGAGAGAAAATGTAATTTATTTCCTAATTGAGAACCCTACTCAAAACAAGCTCTTCTCTCTTTAAAGCCTGTTTCTGAATGGTGGGCTTATGGGAGTGATTGAAATCAATTAATTGAAAGAGAGCTATGTGACAGTATGACTCAAGTTTCATCTCCCTGTTTTTTCACTGGTTTTGAGGGAAAATGAATAAGACACTTTTGAGCAAGATAATGAAGTAACCAAAATGGTTGTGCCCACAGAATTAGAACCAAAAATGTGAAGGGAGTTACAAAGGAAGTAGCTTTATATTGGGAAAGGAACACGTATTCGATTCGGGAACATAGAAAATAAGGAAAAGATGAGGCGGCCTAAGGCTTGAGGTTAATGACAGACAACCAGACAGAAGTTGGGTCCAGAGCATAATTTTGATGGAACAAATGGCCAAACTTAATCCAAATCTTCAACAAGGCAAAAATAGTTTTAAATACAGAAAACCACTTAAAGCAAGCACTAAATATTTTATTAATTAACACTGAAATGGGTTGACAATGCCTATTTTTTTTTTATACTTAAAAATGAAGCAAGAGTTAACAGTATCAATTTCCAACGCTAGGAATCACCAATGTGTTGACAACGTAAATAAATAAAAAAATTCTAACAATTATAAATTCAAAAAAAAAAAAACTATGTTAATACGAATTCAACCTATGTCTTATTAATTATTACTCATGTTTTAACCAGTATTACTGAACCACTCTCAAATCTCTGTCATAAATTCTGAAGTGAGAATAGAAAGGAAGTTTTAAGAAGAAGGGCAGAAGAAGATCCAATAATGGTGATTTGGAGTGTCGTTTTCTTTAAGAGGGTCTTTAGAATTTTATCATATAGGGAATTAATTGGGTCGAATTTTGGGTCAGGTTATTTTTATCATAATTATATATAACAATTTATCTCTCACTTTGTCGAAGAAGAGTTATAAAGTGACTCTTCTTAGATAAACTCACATATGTGAAGCGTGTAATTTGGGGCGTACTATAAAAGTTTTAACTTGAAACTTTACTGAGCAAGTTTGGTTATTCGATAGTGTGGTACAGGAGTCAAAATTGTATGACAAAATAATATGAACTATATTTTTCGTAAGTAAAGATTTGTTCCCCACCTTGTCGAAGAAATTAGCAAGCTTTAAAAATGATAATCGTGATCATAAATCAGCAAACTGTTAGAAAATCGATGGTCGCAATCAGAAATCGAGCGAACCTTAAAACTAACAGCCGTGATATGAAATCGAGCAAACTGTTAAAATATTGAAGGTCACAATATTAAATCGAGCAAACCATAATAATATCTATAACAACCCATTTTTTAGTGAAATCGAAACAGTGGTTTCGAGACCACAGATCCGACCCAAAATATAATTTATTTTTATTTTATTATATGGTACGTAATATGATAAATGTGACATGTGAAATTTTCGAGATTAAAATTTTATTGATTTAGTGCCTAATTACGAGAAGGACTAAATCGCATAAAATGTGAAAGTTGAATTCTAGTAACTATAAGGATCAAATAGCTATGGAATTCAAAATTAGAGGTCCTTATATGATAATTAGACCATTAAGAAAAGCACGTAGATTTTTCATGATGACTCATCCATGGAATTATAGAAAAAGGTCAAGGACTAAATTGAAAATAGAAAAACTTAATTAATTAAAAAGATGATAAAAGAAATCATCTTATTTTAGATCATCTTTAACCTAAAAACACATGGAAACCATAGGAGAGAGAGAAGAAAATTTCAAGGCTTAATTAGGTAAGTTCTCTTGTCCCGTTTTTAATAATTTTAGTATTTTTGAAACCGGGATAACCTAATCTCTCTATTTGAGGGATTAATTTGAAAAGTTATTAAAGTATGAAAATGGGCCATGGATGTATTATGCTGGAAATTAGAAATTTATGATAGAAAATGAAAGATTATTTATAGATAAACAACTTTTACAAAGTGATTTTTAATTAAAACATGATTTAGGGACTAAAATGTAAACTTATGAAATTGAAGGAAAATTCTGGAATTTTATGTATACATGTGCTGTAATCTTTGTAATGGAGCTTTGGTTAGACTTGGAATAGGGCATAATTTGCACAAGTTTCATTTTCCAGGACTAGGGACAAAATCAGAATTTATGGAAAAGTTAGGGGCAAAATGGTAATTTTTCCTAGGACGTAAATTGAGTCCATTTTAATATGAAATGTATGAAATTTATAGTTAAACTCATTTATATAGATCCAGAAAACACAAACACAAGGCTAGATCGAGGAAAAGAAAAGATTTTAGATTAGTAGATATTTGCGCGAACAAGTGTCGAGGTAAGTTTGTGTAACTTAATCGGACATGTAATTATGTTAATTGAATGTTGTGTTTGTATGTAATGTGATTTATGTTAAATTGTTTTACTTGTATGCTATGATGGAAAACTTGCTACATGCTTGAAATGGTGATAAAGGGTTAGTCCCTATTGTATGTTGAATTCCGATAATTATATGCGCTTTCCCAAAACTAATAAGGTCCTGCATTTGTTACGAGACGGGATTTAGCTCGGACGAGTAATCTCATTGACCTTGTTATATAAAGGATTTATCCTAGATGGGTAATCCTAATATAATACCTCTCGAGTATGCATTAAGATTAGGGTTTAACCTGGAATGGTAATCCTAATTGAGCTCCTCCGAGCTTACGTTATATAAAGGATTTAGCCTGGACTGGTAATCTTGTTATGGGATATGTGACTCGAGAGTGTGTTTCTTGGTTAAGTGCCCTAAGGGGTACCTTTGAATAAGAAATTGACGGATTATGGAACCGTACACTTCGAGTGTACTACCTGAGCATCCATCGAAATTCAATGATTCAATGGGCATGTATCCATTGACTTGGCATGAAAATATTAAGATGTAATGATAGTGACTTGAAAGAACATTGCATGATGAGCTCATCTATTTTTACTTAACATGTTTGTAAGTGTTGTGACTAACATGTTTGATTGAAGGCATGTGTTTAGGAAATTTTGCTAATGGATGGAAAACATGATGTTGTGTACTTAAATTTAATAATAGGATTGGTAAGTTTAGTTTTCGTTATACGAACTTACTAAGCAAGTAATGCTTACTCCGTTTATTTTTCCCTTGTTTTATAGTGCTTGGAAGCTCGTGAAGGTTGGAAGATCATTGGAGCATCATCACACTATCAGCTAGCATTTTGGGTATATTTAGTGAAATCATTTTGGGTATAATGGCATGTATAGGACAACTTGGCCAATAGTGGCTTAAAATGTTATTTTGTAACCTAGCCATTGGAATGGCTAGTATATGTTCATTTTGTTATGACTAAGTAAATTATTATGATACACATATATACACATGTGTTATGTTAAAAATATGTGGTCAATGTTGGGAATGCCTAAGTTAAACTAAGGTAAGGTTGTGATCATGTATGCTTGTAGAGATATGCCTTGTGAATGATAGAAATTGCCCAATTTGAATGCTTAAATTGGTTGGTATTGGATGTGTGTTTTAAGTGCAAGTCTTGGGTGAAATTTTGGGTGAGAAATGAAGCTAGAAATAGCTTCATTTTGATCACACAAGCAGACACACGGTCGTGTGTCTAGATCGTGTGTGGCACACGGCCTGGTAACACGGGCATGTAGTTAGGCCGTGTGTCCCCTGCACCTTAATTTTGAGAAACAGAATGCTCAGAACATGCAGAGACACGGGCGTGTGTTTCAGCCACGTGTGCCACACGGCCTAGAACACGGGCGTGTGCCTTGGTCGTGTGAAACCTGCACCTAATTCGAATTAATTTAATTAACCACACAGCCTAGCACACGGGCGTGTGGCATGGCCATGTGGCGCAAGTCAGAAAGCAATCTAAATCGAACACAGCCTGTAGCACGAGCGTGTTCTAGGGTCACATGGGCATGTCCTTTAGACCACATGGGCGTGTGAGTGCTGCACCTTAGAAAAATTTTGTAATTTTGCACAAAATTCTTAGAGGTTTCGATTAAGTCCCGATTCGATTAGTGATTATTTCAGCATGCTATTTGAGAAGGTGTTTTATAGGAAGTTTCTTTTTTAAATTTAGAAAATTTCAGGCTCAAGTTCCTTGAGCACCTTTCTTTCACCTTTTTCACTTAACACCTTTCTTTTTCTTTCAGGTATACCACCGTTTCAGCATTTGATTTCATTTGGACTGATCTTTCACATAACCTTTATGATTCTGCCAAATCCAGGGTTTTGTCATGTGTGATGCCTTTGGCTTTTTTTTTTGTCATGTCACTTTCTTTCATGTCCTTGCATTTCTATGATCATGCTCATTCTTCTTCTTTCACATGACTGAGTCCTGATAGCTAATGCCGAGCTAATGCCGAGCAACATGGCCACCATTAAGCTCCCGCCACCCTTGGCCCATTTACCGAGTGTCACCAAAAGATATCCCACAACGGGTGAGTCAACACTCAATGTGTAACAACCAACGCAAATTCCCAATGATTTAGGCATACAAATCATATATACAAAACATATATATAAACAATGATGCAATCCTCAACCCAAACCTAGATAGCCATCCTCTACACATCACCCGCATTCGCCATCACACCGGGATTACTAAATCAACCTCCATCCGCTACACACCATCAAAGGCGCTTGCATGCATGACTTGCACATCACCCTTATAAATTGTGGCATAGCCACTCGATAATTGTGACAAAGTCACCTGTAGTATTTCGTGACATTAGTCACCACATTCGATTTTGTGACATGAGTCACCGTAAATTGTGGTAAAACCACCGATCACTTCCCTTTCATAATCACCCATATGCCCCATGTGTCATACAAATCATGTAATATCATGCCATACACCTTATTCCATATTCATATCAAATTCACATATGTGCCATAATCCAATGTTCATAACATTTATTAACACAAAATTAAAGGTTACGACTAAATACTGTGTACCCTTAGCCACATTTTCATATTTTTGTTAACCCATACGTAACATGAATACCATAAATCTATTAAGAAATTAGTGTAGGGCTACACACTTGGTACTAGCGCTTTCACTGAATCCCGAAAGTCTACCGAAACCGATTGCACTCCTTCCTAAAAACCAATGTCAGAATCGGCTAGCCTCTAATACTTAATCTAGCCTTGGTCAATATTCATATTCACTTACCTTATGGATCTAAACTCAAATCGCCACTTGTCTTATGGAGATGTCAAAATACCTACAAGCCTTATGTTAGATCCGATTCTAACACTTAATGAATATCATAAATGGCCTTCGCCTAAGATTACCTCGCTTACCTTAGATCTTGAAATCTTGAATGATCTCCTCCTTGTAGTCGACTAGAAACAAACCTCAAAGACCACTCTTCAAACATTAGCTACATACTAGATAATGGCCCCATGAACATTCAAATTACCTATAGAAATCAAGGCCAACCATTCGCTTTTGGCCACCAAAAGAGAAAGAAAGGAAACCGATTGCTAAGGGAAAGAAAAGACTTACCACTATTAAAGCACCTCAAAGAATCCGGCTTAGATCCCAAAGAGAAAGGTTTCGCTAATGCACAAGAAGTGTTTCATTGATGAACACTAGGAGATTTGGCACTTTAATGGTGAAAAGAAAAGAGAAGGGAATGGGAGCTATAAGGTTCGGCTATGGCTCTCAAATGGTGAGGGAATATTCGGCCATATAAGAAAAAGTTGTAGAATTAAGGTTGAAAGAAAGAAAAGAAGGAGAGGATAAAGTTAGAAGAATTTTGGCACACCCTACTACTATACTTCAAAATCGAAAATGCCACCCCTAGAGTCCTATATTTGGCCACTTGCTCCCCTCTCTCCCTTATCCCTTGATCCCCTCCACCTTAGTCGAATCCTCAAACTCTCCAACCCCATCTATACCTCCTCATTCTAGAGTCCTCATGCCGTCCAACTTTGCCTCTCCTGCTGCAAAATAAAACTCAAAAGTGCTCTCCTTGTCGTCAACCTAGGCCCCTTGCACCGCTTGTGGCGCCACATTCTAAGGCTTTAAATGGCACCTTCCTTCCACTTTACCAATCTGATTTTTAGGTCCTACTTCCCCTACTATTCCTCTTAAGGCCTATCAAGCTTAACTCCCCTTTAATACTTAAAATCTAATATTTTCTAAGGCACTTACCTACACTCTAAAGTTCTCAAATTTCATAAAACACATTCACAACACACATAGGCATGCTACTTCATACAATTACAATAATGCACAAGCTCTAAATCCTCGGATATTACGCTTCTACCTCTTAAAATAATTTCGACCTCGAAATTACCCGCTAGAATAGGTGGGGTATTGTTGTCACATTGCTTCTTCCGGCCCCAAGAAGCTTCTTCCATCCATGATTACGCCATAACACTTTGACCAAATGAACTGATTTCCGCCGCAATACCTTCACATCTCGCCCAAGATCCGAATTGGCTCCTCCTCGTAGGACAACCGCCTTAGTTCCACCTCTTCAACCGAACTATATGAGATGGATCCGATCAAGAATGACGTAGCATAGAAACATGGAATACATCGCATCTGCCGCAACTCGAGGCAACTCTAATCGGTATGCCATCGTCCAATTCGCTTCAATACCCGATAAGGTCCTATAAACTCGGACTTAACTTCTCTTCATGACCAAATCTCATCACCTTCTTCCACAGTGAAACTTTAATAAACACATAATCTCCCACAGCAAACTCAATCTCCTTCTGTTTAAGATCCGCGTACAACATTTGCCTGTCAGATGCCTCCTTCAACCATGCTCGAATTATCTTAACCTTCTCCTTGAATTCTACCACAATTTCCAGACCTAAAATATGGCGTTCTCCCAATTCCGTCCAACATGTAGGAGTGCGACACTTCTGTCCATATAGCGCTTCGTACGGTGCCATCCGAATACTTGTCTGATAGCTGTTGTTGTACGCAAATTCCACTAAAGGCAAATATTCTTCCCAACTCCCTCTAAAGTATATTACACAGCCCCTCAACATATCCTCTAACACTTGGATCACTCGTTCAGATTGACCGTCCGACTGCGGATGGAATGCCGTACTGAAATCCAACCTGGTACCCAAAGCTTGATGTAGTGCCTTCCACAACCGAGACGTAAACCTCGGATCCCTATCTGAGATAATTGACATCGGCACTCCGTGCAGCCTCACGATCTTAGCTACATACAACTTTGCCAATTTCTGTAGAGAATAGTCAACCCGCACCGGTATGAAATGTGCGGATTTTGTCAATCGATCCACTATTACCCAAACCGAGTCCTTCTTAGTAGGCGTAAGGGGAAGCCCACTAACGAAGTCCATGGTAATTCTCTCCCACTTCCATCTGCGGAATCTTTATCTATCAAGCAATCTCGACGGAACTCGGTGTTCAAATTTTAACTTGTCGACACGCTAAGCACTTCCCTACAAATTCAGAACTTCCGCTTAAGACCAAAGCCACCAAAACTGCTCCTTAGATCTTTGTATAACTTACTACCTCTAGGATGCATAGCATAAGGGCTACTATGCGATTCTCAAGAATTTCGCCTTTAACTCCTCGCTCTTTGGCATATAGACCTTACCCTTGAAACACAATACTCCATCGCCATTGATACCATAATCCTCCAACTCCCCACTCGCACTTGCCGTAGCTTAGCAATCAAATCATCATCTACCAACGTCCCTCTTTCACCTCATTCACCATGTCGACTTAACTTGCAACTCGCCAAAGAACTTCCATCATCATAGAGGCTCAAATGTGCGAAAATTGCCCTTAACTCCGCCACTACTTTCCGACTTAGGCACCTGCCACCACATTCGCCTTGCCCGGGTGATACTCTATGGAACAATCGTAGTCCTTCAATAACTCCACCCACCTTCATTGCCCTCGTGTTCACTCTTTTTGAGTCAAAATACTTGAGGCTCTTGTGTTCTGTGTAGATCACTTACTTTTCTCCATATAGGTAGTGCCTCCATATCTTAAGAGTAAAGACCACTGCCGCCAATTCCAAGTCATGTGTCAGGTAGTTTACCTTATGTGGCCTTAATTGTCGAGACGCATAAGCGACTACCTTCCCGTCCTGCATAAGGACACATCCCAATCCTGTGAGAAGCATCACAGTACACCACAAAATCCTTCCCTGCCTCAGACTGAATCAAAACCGGAGCTTCTGTTAATACCTTCTTAAACTTCTCGAAACTTTCTTGCTGCTTATCAGTCCATACGAAAGGTACCTCATTCCTTAGCAACTTCGTCAAAGGTGCAGCTATTGATGAAAACCCTTCCATGAACCTTCTTTAATAGCCTGCTAATCCCAAGAAACTACGAACTTTCGCCACGAACTTAGGTGGTTTCCAATCCAATACTGCCTTAATCTTCTGAGGATCCACCCTTATCCCTTCGGCAGACACCACATACCCTAAAAACGTGACTTCCTTCAGCCAAAACTCACACTTGCTGAACTTGGCATATAGCTTCTTTTCCCTTAATACTTGCAGCACAACCCGGAGATACTCATCATGTTCTTTCTCAGACTTAGAATACACTAAGATATCATCTATGAACACAACAACGAATCGGTCCAGATAGTGTTGAAAAACCCGATTCATCATGTCCATGAACGTGGCTGGGGCGTTCGTCAATCCAAACGGCATTACCAAGAACGCATAATGCCCGTATTTTGTCCAAAGAAGTCGCCTTATGGATATCCGCTTCCTTCACCTTAAGTCGATGATATCCGCATCTTAGATCTATCTTCAAAATATCATGCGACCCCTTAAGCTGATCGAACAAGTCATCTATTCTTGGCAATGGATACTTGTTCTTGATGGTCAGCTTATTCAATTGATGATAATCTATGCACATACGCATAGTTCCGTTCTTCTTCTTCACAAACAAGACCGGTGCTCCCATGGAGACATACTGGGTCGAATAAACCCACGATCAAGCAACTCTTGGATTTGTGCCTTGAGCTCAACCAACTCCTTTGGTGCCATTCTATACGGGGCGATTGACACAGGAGCTGTACCTAGCAACAAGTCAATTCCGAAATCCACTTCCCTATCCGGGGGTATTCCAGGTAACTCCTCTGGGAAAACATCCACAAATTCTCTTACTGTTCTAACTCCACTAACTCCCCCTTCCTTTATATCCAACACACTAACAAAGGTCAAAAATACCTTGCACCCTTTCCGTACCATCTTATTAGCCTTTAAAGTAGAGACTACGTTAGACAAGTAGTTTCTTCTTTCTCCTATCATAACTATCGCCTTATCCTCCAATCATTCTTAACTCTATTCGCTTAGTCAGAATCCAACACAACCGATGTTCCATTAGCTACCCATGCCAAGGATGAGATCAAATTCTCCAAAGGGTAGTCCCATCAAGTCGGCAGAAATACCACTCCTCAAGCGTAGAGGTACACTCAAATATCTTATTCACCACTACAGCTTGACCTAATGGGCTCACTACAATCATCTCTCTATTAGATGCTTCAGAGGCTATGCCTAGTGTTTCAACTACACTACATGCAACATAAGAGTGGGTAGAGCCAACATCAATTAAAGCAAAGCAAGGCTTGTCACTATAAGAAACATCACTGTTATGACGCCCTGTGCGTCTCCATCCTCCCTCCGGTGAACTGCATACACCAAACCCGACTGTCTCACCTTTGTATTACCAACACCTTCTTGGTGTTCCCATCCTCTATCGTAACCATTACCTCGCCAATGAACCACGACTGCGGTGGTCACTGTTCTCCTCTTCCAGCCTAATTAAGGCCCTGACCTGCTGGTCGGCTCCCATCTGTTTTCATTAGACAGTCCTTAATCATGTGGTCATTGGACCCATACTTAAAACATCCCCCTGTCTTCTTCCAACACTCTCCTAGATGCATCTTTCCACACTGAGCACAAGAACGACATCGCCTCAGAAGACTTTGTTGACCTCATGCCCATCAACTCTAGGCCTCTTTTGCACATTCTCGGATGACCCTGATGATCCAAAACCTCTCTTTTGCCTATTTTGATCCGTATTCTGCCTCACAGAGTCCTTAATCCATTCGGCTACCTTAGCCTTCTCCACTTATACGGTAAATTCTCGCTCCTATTGTGGAGCTATCAACAACCTCAGGTCATCCCTTAGTCTATCATCAAATCGGACACACTGTTCATGCTCCGTCGACACAATACCTCGAGCATATCGGCTCAACCTTAGAAATTTTGCCTCGTATTCTACTACGAACTTACTTCCCTAAACCAGCCTTAGAAATGCCTTCCTCTCACATCCACATAATCGGTCCCAATGTACTTTTTCCGTATGTCGCCTTAAAGTATTCCTAAGTAAGATCATCTCTGCAAAGACCATCCCGAATCGTGAGCCACCATTGATATGACTCATCACGAGTAGCGACACTACCTCTTTTAGTTTCTCCTCGGCAGTCAGGTCCAAATTATCCATAATCCGCTCCGTCGCCTCTAACCAATACTCAGCCGTATTAGGCGTCACTCCAGATATACCACGGAAAAACTTAGCTCCATTGGCTCGAAGTCGCTCGGGTACCGACTTTCAAGCTCCCATGCCTCCACCCACTCTAGCCACCCTTTCTAAAACCCGCAAAGATCGCTCTGGATATCGCATCATCCCCGTCTCGATCCTCGATATTCTACATCAGCGGCTGGTGGTGGTGGCATTTCATTTTTGGACCCTTGGCCAAACCTAACGGGCTCGACACGGTCATTCGGCCTGTAACACCCTAAAAATCCGAGTATATATATATTGAATGATTTGGTGTTTAGATTTTAAAGGAAAATTTCTTACTTTTATTTTCGTGTTTATTGAAGTTCTAAAGAAGAGTATAGCATAATTTGGGTAAGGAATAATTTTAATATTTGAGAATTTATTGAAGAGAAACAAGTGTCATTAATACTTAAGTTAAATTAAGTATTAATAAGTGACATGAAAGGAGTACATGGCATGGTGGTGTTGGTGCATGAGTTGTAGCATGAGGGGAGAGGTTCGAATCCCTTGTTTAGCATCTAGATGAATTTTTATTTTTAATTTTCTGCACATGTATAGCAAGTGTCGGCCAAGAGCATATATGATAAGTGTTGACCATGTTATTTTTGGTTAGTGTATCAAAGGATTAAGGAAATAGTTAACTTATGGCATGGAATCAAAAACTTAAGGAAAGATATGGAGACATAAGGCACATATCAAGGGAAAATTTTGGAAACAAAATCATGGCCAATTGACCATGTTTTTGGACGGAAACATGGTATAGGGAGGGAGCCGAATTTTAGTGTTAGTTTGGCTAAGAATTGAATTTTTCTATTTGGTCATTCCTAGCAACTTTGTGCAGAATTTTGCATTCCTCTTCTCAATTTTCTCCTTTGGCCGAAATTGAACCTTGGTAAAGCCAAATTCTTTTGACCATTTGGTCACTTTTATTCATTTTTTGAGTTTTCTCTTGTGTTTCTTCTTAGTGCCGAAATCATCTACACCAAAGCCATTCTTTTTCTTTTCTTTTTACCATGGTCGAATGTACCTAGCTCCTAAAATCCATCTTTTTCTTTCTTCTTTGAAATCAAACAACATCATCACCATCTCTTCTTTCATATTTTATTTCTTTTCACTCAAAGTTTCTCCATTAAACTCTCTCATGGCCGAATGCTAGAGTGCCCATAGCCGAACCTTTCTTTCTTTTTCTTTGATTCTTCATAGCCGAAATCTTCATCCATCACAAACACCATTCTCAATCCTTTCTTTTCGATCGTGGATTATAGGTAAGGATTCTTCTTTTCATTTTGATTAATTAATAGTGTTATGGCCGAATATTGATGGTGTTATGAAGGACCATTTGGATCGAAATAAACGTTCGTTCTATTAACATTTCATTCGTTATTATATAGTGCAATAACGGAAGATCGAAACTCAAGTGTTCGGGAGAATCGTAGAAACGTTGGAATCGATTTATTGTGGTAAGGAAATCACATCCTTTAAAGCCTCTAGTACTATTTCGATATTATCTTAGATTGAACTAATATTCCTTTGATCTTGAAGACTTTCAAAATAGGGAAGAAAAGGGTGGTGTTTAGTCATATTAAGAGGGGCGGATCCGTAAATCCCCCATTTAAAAGAAGAGCGGTTTCGGCAGTCCGGGATTTTCCATCGGGTTGCGGACCATCTTCCGAAGGAAGTCAATTATTTGAAGTGGTATGAACTTCCGAGCCTTTATACGTTGGTGGATTCTCGGTGACTAACGAACCAATAAACGAGGAGAAACCGAAAGTCGAAGTGATTCAAAATCAAGAGGGTAAGATTTTGGATCTATTATCGATTAAGTATATTTATACGAAATAGTGTTCTAACGGATCGAAATATGTTTTAGGTGCCGAGGAGCGAGAAGGATTAGTACTCTCAGATCGAGGTGTGTAACTTCACACTTTTTCTCAAGTTAGATGTTAATTTCAGATTGAAGTAAAATCGTAAAATGACTAGATCGGTAAAAAAACGTAACAACCGATATTTTGACGAAAATACGTGAAAACGACTAAAATCGTGAAAATTACGAAAATGCCTCGAGAAATTACTTGTTAATATGTAAATTGTATGTTTCATGAAAATAGGTAGTAGAATATGCTAGATCGATAATCGGGCCGAAAACTCGTTAAATTGATAATCGTCGAAATCCTGTTGATGTAAATTAACAAATCGCTAGATCGATAAATGGGTCAAAACTCGTTAAATTGAAAATCGGTAGAAATCTACGTATGAATGTGAATTGGGCGAAATCTCGCTAGATTGATAAATGGGCCGTAAACTCTGTTAAATTGTTAAATGGGCTAAAATACTTGCTAGATCGTAAAATTGGGCCTAGGTTGATAAATAGTTAATTAGGCCAAAGTGTTATTTTTGGGCCTTAATAAAGATTTGGAAATATTAACTCTTGTTAATAGGCCTTTTAATAAAATTATTGTATGACCATAGTTTACTATTGCATACATATTGCATGGGTTGGGAAATGATGAAGAGAAGAAGGCTGCTGCCAAAAATCTAGTTCGGTGGCTCGCCACAAAATTATGGCTTTTTGCCTCTAGTTCACAAAATTATATAGGTGGCTCGCCACAAAAGTTATAAATGGCTATTTTGTCTAGTTCGGTGGCTTTGCCACAAAATAATAATTGGCTCAATGCTCTAGTTGGTGACTTTGTCACAATCTAGTTCGGTGGCTATGCCACAAAATATAATTTGGCTTAATGCCTATGATTGGTGTGATGGCGGGGTGGGTTGACTTGATCCCCACAGGTGTAATGGTTGGTACGGGGGTGTGTAGCGGATGGAATTAGGTTTGGGAGGGAAAATTCATTTTACATGCATGCTATTAATTATGTTATTCATTATATTATTTTGCTTATGGGCTCAAGGCCCAAACCTCAAATTAAAAATCGCCCAATGGACAAGTAAGTGAGTTATACTTTGAGTTCTAAGTAACTCACCCCTTAAATTTTTCCATCTCGTAATGGAAATTGATGTGGACTTGGGCCGAGGATGACTTCGTGGAGGCCATATCGCAAAACATGAGTTTATTAAACTCGAACTTTTAATAAGTATTTTACTATTTTGGGTTAATGTAATAAGGGCCTCTATAAATAATTTCGGATTTTTATGTGTGTTTGGTTTTAAACTATATTTTGGACTTTTAAATATGGGCTATGGTTATATGATGTTTTAATAAAATAAATTGGGTTTTCAAATATCTGAAATTTCTTTATAAATATTTATTATTGTTAACTCTTAAACAAATTACCTAAAGGTTTTTGATAATACAATGATTAATGTTTTTCAACTAACATTTTCTAATATTCATTAAATTAAAATACTCATCGATTTTATTAAACCCCAAATTAAAAATAATATTGTAGTTTTCAACTTATTGAAGGTTTTAAAATAGCTCGATTCATGTAACAAACCAAATCTAGTCTCAATGCATAGATCGGGTTTGGGGTGTTACATTTAATGGTATCAGAGCCAGTTTCAAAAACTCGGGCGTGGTTTGGGTTCGCAAATAATTTCGTATGAAATCGCTCAATTATATTTTAAAGATCAAGATGGCACCACAAGCATTCGGCAACAAGTCAAGTAAGTATTTATTGCTTAATGATTACTATGATATGATCATAGGAACACTCTAGAACTTCTAGTTTTAGATGTGAAAACCGTAGAGATTGAGACTATAGGATATGTTGCGAAAAACAACTTTATATCTCAAATCTCATAAAATATCGTTAATAAACACCGAAACAAATTTTCGATTCATAAAACTTGTAATCGATAAAACGAACAAGCTATCATGAGCACTAGAGGACGTGGTCGTGGACGCGTAGAGCGTGGCCGTGGTAGAGGCCGAGGTGCTACTATCAAGCACCAAATCATATGCCGAAATGGACGCTTTTCGGCCAATTGAGAGTGAGACGGATCACGCGATCACATGGAAGAAGATAATGCATTGACTCAAGCAATGCTGCGAGTCTTGGAAAGGGTCATTTGAACTAGAATTGGGCCAACAACTCGTGGGTCAATTTTAGAGTGACTTAAGTCAAATAATGCGTAAGTTTTAGAGGAGTCTCGTGTAGCTCAATGTGGTGAATCATGGCTCAAGTCGTGGAACGGATTATGGATGATATGGAATGCATCGTTGAGCAAAAACCGAGAGGAGCAGTATCCTTGTTAAGAGATGAGGCATATCGCTGGTGGCTCATCGTTCGTGAAGGCACCAAGTCGCACCGATTAATTGGGAATTCTTTAAAGTCGCCTTCTAAGGAAAATACATTGGAACGAGTTATGTAGACGTCAAGGAAAGAATTTCTGAATCTTGTCCAAGGAAGTAAGACTGTGGCAGCATATGAAGCTGAGTTTCTACGTCTGAGTCGCTATGCCCGGATAATTGTAGTAACAGATCATGAACGATGTGTGCGTTTCGAGGATGGACTTAATGATGAGCTGAGGGTTCTGATTGCTCCACAGCAAGTTAGAAATTTTTCCACACTTGTGGAGAAGGCCAAAATAGCCGAGGAGGCTAAGAATTCAGAACGGCAGAATCGAGAAAGATTTCGAAATAAGAGAGAGACATAGCAGTCTGGTTCTTCAAAGAGATTCCAGAAGAGACCTTGAAATGATGAACCAGTTCAAGGTAGAACCCCGGTAGCAAATAATCAAGTTGAGATTGCACCGAGTGTGGGAAAAGACATTTTGGAGAATGTTGAGGAAAATGGGCATGCTACAAATGCGGTTCAATGGATCATCAAGACAAAAATTATCCTCGACGTATGGATACGACTCAAGAAGTTCGTAATAATGATGCATAGCCATTAGGGTAATCAGCACCACCGAGAGGTCGTGGACCAGTCGTGGTGGTAATGGGGTGGACGTGGTCAAGGTGCACCGGTCGAGGCAATGGTCCTAGAGGAAATGCAGATGCTAGATACCGGATCGGTCTATGCGCTAGACGTCATGAGGACGGTAATGCACTAGATGTGATAACTGCACGTTCTTCATTTTGATGTACTGTTATTGCCTTAATAGATATTGGCTCTACCCATTCATATGTATCTAGTGCCATATCTGGAAACCTGAATTTAGAATTTGAAATTATCGAAAATGAGATGATGATGAATTAGTCCTTTAGACAATCGATAATTGTTAATAAAATGTTTAAAGACGTGCCCTTGAAAATTCAAGAGGAGATATTCTTAGCAAATTTGATGGAACTACCTTTGGTGAGTTCGATCTCATTCGGGCATGGATTGGTTGGTTAAACATCGAGCGCAAGTGGATTGTGCTGAAAAACAAATGTCGAGAAGAACCTCGGATGATAAGGAAGTCATAATGATTGGTGAGCGAAGGAACTATTTGAAAATTGTGGTATCTGCATTAAAGGCGAGAAGTTGGAAACGGAAAGGATATGGAGCATTCCTAGCCTTTATCGTGCTTTGGATGCTAAAGAGTTATCTCGTGGATGATGTGAGGACGGTGAAGGAATTTCCCGATGTATTTCCCGAAGAACTTCCTGGTATACCTCCAAATCGGGAAGTAAAATTTGGCATTGAGCTTTTGCCTAGGACAGCTCCAGTGTCCATTGCTCCTTATAGAATGGCACCGAAGGAGTTGGTGAGCTTAAAGCTCAAATTTAAGAATTGTTGGATCGGGATTTATTCGACCAAGTGTGTCTCCGTGGGGAGCACCGGCTTTGTTCGTCAAGAAGAAGGATGGATCGATGCGTATGTGCATTGACTATAGACAATTGAATAAATTGACGATCAAGAATCAGATCCTCTCACCGAGAATTGACGAACTGCTTGATTAATTAAAAGGAGCTTCAATTTTCTCCAAAATTGATTTAAGATCGGGTTATCACCATTTCAAGGTGAAAGAAGCGGACATTTATAAGACGGCATTTCGGACACGCTACGGACACTATGAGTTTGTAGTGATGCCGTTTTGACTAACCAATGCACCAATTGCATTTATGGACATGATGAATCGAGTCTTTCAACCATATTTAGACCGGTTTGTGGTAGTGTTCATAGATGACATATTGGTTTATTCGAGAAATGAGGAGGAGCATGACAAGCATTTGCGGATAGTATTACGACTACTTCAGAATAAGCAATTGTATGCCAAATTTAGTAAATGTGAATTTTCGCTAAAGGAAGTGACTTTCCTTGGTCATGTAGTATCACCAAAGGAATAAGGGTGGATCCTCGGAAAATTGAGGCTATTCGGATTGGAAACCACCAACATTGGTAGCTGAAATTCGTAGTTTCGGGTTTAATGGATACTATAGACGTTTTGTAGAGGGTTTTGTTGATTGTCGCACCTAACTAAACTGCTTGTAAAGGGAGCTCCGATATTTGGACCGAAAAGCGCAAGAGAGTTTCGAGAAATTGAAGAAGATCCCGACGAAGCTCTAGTTTTGATTCAAATGAGGTCGGAAAAGAATTCATTGTTTATTGTGATGCATCTCACACGGTCTGCAGGTTGTGTGTTGATGCAAAATGGAAAGGTGGTGGCCTATGCTTCTCGTCAATTGAGACCACACGAAGTAAACTACCCTACGCATGATTTAGAGTTAGCTGCTGTTGTCTTTGCTCTAAAGATTTGGAGGCACTATCTCTACGGTGAGAAATCTATAATCTACACGGATCACAAGAGTCTTAAATACCTCCTTACCCAAAAGGAGTTAAATTTAAGACAAAGAAGATGGGTAGAATTATTAAAGGATTATGATTTCTCAATCGAATATCACCCTGGAAAGGCTAACGTGGTAGCTGACGCGCTAAGTCGTAAGACAAGATTCGATTTGAGAGCATTGTTTGCCCATTTGAGTCTGCAGACGAGGATGGCGCTTGTTAGCGTAACTTCAGATGAAGCCTCTGTGGCTGGAACAAATCAAGGAAAAACAGACATCAGATGAGAAGTTGGGACCTTTACTTCGGCAAGTTGAAAATGGTGAAATCGAGGATTTTGGAATAAACACGGAAGGTGTGTTGTGCTTTTGAGGAAGAGTATGTATGCCTAAGGACTCAGACCTGAGGCAAATGATTCTACGGGAGGCGCATAGTAGCCCTTATGCTATGCATCCCGGAGGAAATAAGATGTATCGAGATCTCCGTGAACAGTATTGGTGGCCAGGGTTGAAGCGTGAGATTTCGTAATTTGTGGGAAAATGTTTCACTTGTCGCAAGTGAAGGCGTAACATCAATTACCGTGCGGGTTGTTACAACCGATAAAGATTCCTCTTTGGAAATGGGAGTGGATAACTATGGATTTTGTTAGTGGGTTACCGTTAACACCTACTAAGAAAAATTCGCTTGGGTAATTATTGATCGGTTGATTAAGACCGCCATTTCCTACCAGTTCAGATGGATTATTCATTACGGTTGGCTAAACTATACGATCCGAAATTGTGAGGTTGCATGGGGTACCTATATTTATTATATCGGATAGGGACCCTAGGTTTACATCACGATTCTGGAAAGCTCTGCATGAAGCCTTGGGGACAAAGTTGAATTTCAGTACGGCTTTTCATCCTCACCGATGGTCACGGAGAGAGTAATTCAGATATTGGAAGATATGTTAAGGGATGTGTAATCGACTTGTGGGTAGTTGGGAGGATTATCTACCACCGCGTAATTCACAGATAACAATGCCTATCGCCTAGCATTCAGATGGCACCTTACGAGGCATTGTATGGTCGTAAGTGTCGTTCTCCTATTTGTTGGACCGAGTTGGGCTAACGATGATGTTAGGTCCCGAGATGATATCTCAAACAGAGGATAAGGTAAAAGTTATTCGAGCACGATTGAAAGAAGCCTCAAATAGATGTAAGTCGATGCGCACTGAAGCAAAAGGATATCAAGAATGATGTGGGGGATCAGGTTTTCTTGAAGGTCTCTCCTTGGAAAAAGATCTTCAGGTTTGGAAGGAAGGGCAAGCTAAGTCCTAGATACATTGGACCTTATCGTGTCAAGCGTGTTGGTCCAATGGCTTATCGATTGAGTTACCTCCAGAATTGGATCAAATTCATAATGTTTTTCATGTTTCCATATTGAGGCATTATAGATCGGATCCTTCGCACATTATACCAATAGAAGAATTGGAGCTGAATTCAGATTTGTCTTTTGAAGAAAAACCAGTGGAAATCTTAGACCGAGATGTCAAAGTGCTAAGAAAGAAAACCGTGCCATTGGTCAAAGTTTTATGGCGAACCAATGAGTGGAGGAAGCTACGTGGGAGCCTCAAGATGCAATTCGGCAACAATACCCTCACCTCTTTCAACCATGTAAATTTTGAGGATGAAATTTTCTTTAAGGAGGGTAGAGTTGTAACACCCTAAAAATCCGAGTATATATATTGCATGATTTGGTGTTTAGATTTTAAAGGAAAATTTCTTACTTTTATTTTCGTGTTTATTGAAGTTCTAAAGAAGAGTATAGCATAATTTGGGTAAGGAATAATTTTAATATTTGAGAATTTATTGAAGAGAAGAAGTGTCATTAATACTTAAGTTAAATTAAGTATTAATAAGTGACATGAAAGGAGTACATGGCATGGTGGTGTTGGCGCATGAGTTGTAGCATGAGGGAGAGGTTTGAATCCTTGTTTAGCATCTAGATGAATTTTTATTTTAATTTTACGCACATGTATAGCAAGTGTCGGCCAAGAGCATATATGGTAAGTGTTGACCATGTTATTTTTGGTTAGTGTATCAAAGGATGAAGGAAATAGTTAACTTATGGCATGGAATCAAAACTTAAGGAAAGATATGGAGACATAAGGCACATATCAAAGGAAAATTTTGGAAACAAAATCATGGCCAATTGACCATGTTTTGGACGGCAACATGGTATAGGGAGGAGCCGAATTTTAGTGTTAGTTTGGCTAAGAATTGAATTTTTCTCTTTGGTCATTCCTAGCAACTTTGTGCGAATTTTGCATTCCTCTTCTCAATTTTCTCCTTTCAATAAATTGAACCTTGGTAAAGCCAAATCCTTTTGACCATTTGGTCACTTTTATTCATCTTTTGAGTTTTCTCTTGTGTTTCTTCTTAGTGCCGAAATCATCTACACCAAAGCCATTCTTTTTCTTTTCTTTTTACCATGGCCGAATGTACCTAGCTCCTAAAATCCATCTTTTTCTTCTCTTCTCTTTGAAATCAAACAACATCATCACCATCTCTTCTTTCATATTTTATTTCTTTTCACTCAAAGTTTCTCCATTAAACTCTCTCATGGCCGAATGCTAGAGTGCCCATAGCCGAACCTTTCTTTCTTTTTCTTTGATTCTTCATAGCCGAAATCTTCATCCATCACAAACACCATTCTCAATCCTTTCTTTTCGATCGTGAATTATAGGTAAAGGATTCTTCTTTTTCGTTTTTGATTAATTAATAGTGTTATGGCCGAATATTGATGGTGTTATGAAGGACCATTTGGATCGAAATAAACGCTCGCTCTATTAACGCTTCATTCGTTATTATATAGTGCAATAACTAAGATCGAACTCAAGTGTTTGGGGAATCGAGAAACGTTGGAATCGATTTATTGTGGTAAGGAAATCACATCCTTTAAAGCCTCTAGTACTATTTCAATATTATCTTAGATTGAACTAATATTCCTTTGATCTTGAAGACTTTCAAAATAGGGAAGAAAAGGGTGGTGTTTAGTCATATTAAGAGGGGCGGATCCGTAAATCCCCCATTTAAAACAAGAACGATTTCGGTAGTCCAGAATTTTCCACCGGGTTGCGGACCATCTTCCGAAGGAAGTCAATTATTTGAAGTGGTACGAACTTTCGAGCCTTTATACGTTGGTGGATTCTCGGTGACTAACGAACCAATAAACGAGGAGAAACCGAAAATCGAAGTGATTCAAAATCAAGAGGGTAAGATTTTGGATCTATTATCGATTAAGTATATTTATCTGAAATAGTGTTCTAACGGATCGAAATATGTTTTAGGTACCGAGGAGCGAGAAGGATTAGTACTCTCGTGATCGAGGTGTGTAACTTCACACTTTTTCTCGGGTTGGATGTCAATTTCAGATTGAAGTAAAATCGTAAAAACGACTAGATCGGTAAAAAAAAAACGTAATAACCGATATTTTGACAAAATACGTGAAAACGACTAAAATCGTGAAAATTATGAAAACGCCTCGAGAAATTACTTGTTAATATGTAAATTGTATGTTTCGTGAAAATGGTAGTAGAATATGCTAGATCGATAATCGGCAAAAACTCGTTAAATTGATAATCGGGTCAAATCCTCGTTTGATGTAAATTAACAAATCTACTAGATCGATAAATGGGCGAAAACTCGTTAAATTGAAAATCGGGTCAAATCTTCAGATGAATGTGAATTAACAAATCTCGCTAGATCGATAAATGGGCAGTAAACTCGTTAAATTGTTAAATGGGCTAAAATACTTGCTAGATCGTAAAATTGGGCCTAGGTTGATAAATAGTTAATTAGGCCAAAGTGTTATTTTTGGGCCTTAATAAAGATTTGGAAATATTAACTCTTGTTAATGGGCCTTTTAATAAAATTATTGTATGACCATAGTTTACTATTGCATACATATTGCATGGGTTGGGAAATGATGAAGAGAAGAAGGCCTGTTGCCAAAAATCTAGTTCAGTGGCTCTACCACAAAATTATGGCTTTTTGCCTCTAGTTGGTGTGGCTCGCCACAAAATTATGGCTTTTTGCCTCTAGTTGGTGGCTCGCCACAAAAGTTATAAATGGCTATTTGCCTCTAGTTCGGTGGCTCGCCACAAAATAATAATTGGCTCAATGCTCTAGTTCTGACTTTGTCACAATCTAGTTCGGTGGCTATGCCACAAAATATAATTTGGCTTAATGCCTATGATTGGTGTGATGGCGAGGTGGGTTGACTTGATCCCCACAGTGTGATGGTTGGTACGGGGGTGTAGCGGATGGAATTAGGTTTGGGAGGGAAAATTCATTTTACATGCATGCTATTAATTATGTTATTCATTATATTATTTTGCTTATGGGCTCAAGGCCCAAACCCCAGTAAATTAAAAATCGCCCAATGGACAAGTAAGTGAGTTTTACATCGAGTTCTAAGTAACTCACCCCTTAAATTTTTCCATCTCGTAATGGAAATTGACGTGGACTTGGGCCGAGGATGACTTCGTGGGGCCATATCGCAAAACATGGGTTTATTAAACTCGAACTTTTTAATAAGTATTTTACTATTTTGGGTTAATGTAATAAGGGCCTCTATAAATAATTTTCGGATTTTTATGTGTGTTTGGTTTTAAACTATATTTTGGACTTTTAAATATGGGCTATGGTTATATGATGTTTTAATAAAATAAATTGGGTTTTCAAATATACTAAATTTCTTTATAAATATTTATTATTGTTAACTCTTAAACAAATTACCTAAAGGTTTTTGAAAATACAATGATTAATGTTTTTCAACTAACATTTTCTAATATTCATTAAATTAAAATACTCATCCGATTTTATTAAACCCCAAATTAAAAATAATATTGTAGTTTTCAACTTATTGAAGGTTTTAAAATAGCTCGATTCATGTAACAAACCAAATCTAGTCTCAATGCATAGACCGGGTTTGGGTGTTACGGCCTCTACCACTACCATCACGACATTACGACCACGCCCTCCGTAATCCATGCTTCAATCACGCTTATCCGATTAAAGAATTTTATGAATTAGTTTTTGTTCCATCGATTTATTACGTAACAATCTTATGTTCAATAGTTCTAAGGAGTAGTTCTTTCAATACACACACGCCTCAAATTCATTCATTCATTCATCACATTCATGAACTTCATGCTCATTACGTAAAAGTGTTGTAGTTGTCATTGTTGTTGTTTCCCACTACCCAAGGGTATTTTCATAATTTTATCCTATAGGGGTATTTTGGTAATTTTTCAAATTAGGGTATTTGAAAATTTCGCAAAGTAGAGATTTCTGGTATTTTTACAAAATTAAAATACTTGGTAAGAAGGTTCAAGGGTAATTTGGTAATTTTATAATCTGGGGGTATTTTTGTAATTTTTACAAGCCAAGGGCATTTCGATAATTTTGTAAAATATGGTTCCTGTGACTTTTCAAAACAAGAGTATTTTTGGAAATTTTAATTGGGTATTTGGTAACTTTCCATGCCGAGGTATTTTAGTAATTTGTACAAAGTTAGGGGTAATTTGGGCAACTTGCAAACCAGGGTATTTTGGTCATTTTAAATCAAGGGTACTTTAGAATTTTATAATCATGGTTTGACCTTAGAATTTCACAAAACAAGGTGACTGGTCCTTTCGGTTTTAATTATTGAATTTAGCCGTGATTGAGTCCTCTTGGTTAGGGTGTGAACTCACTACACACGTGTAGGATTCGAGCGAAGAGGAGGTGAGTCACTAGGATCGCTTAAATACCAAGCTCCCCGAATCCAATCCTAGACATGCACAACGGTTGCCACACCTTTAACTCTCGACTTAGTCACTGTGTTTGTTTGGTTAGACTTTAAATTTTATGTATTTCGGTGTTGGAGTAGACTAATCCTAAGTTTCAATAGTTCCTAATCTACTAATCTACATCCCTATAATTTCCCACATACAAATCACAAAAGGGGTTAGGAGTACTTACCTGGTAGACTTCGAGCCGGAGACTCGGTGCCATGCTAGAAAACCTGCTCAATTTCTTAATAAAATCCAATTTCAAAAGAAAGAAAATGTTTTGGGCCCAAAAAGCCCTCAAGGCCGATTTTTGAACCTGGCTCTGACACCAAACTGAAACACCCCAAACCCGGCCCACAAGCCCTGACCGGATCTGGCATGCTTCTCGAGTAAAAACATAGTTAAGTTTCGAATAACGTTTTGAAAATCGTGGTGGTTTGTAGAAAAGTTGATTTGAGTTGTGTTTAATTTTGTGCTAAATCGATAAGTTTTAAAAAAAAACCACAAGTTGAAAAGAATACCAAATTTTAGAATTTCATTATTATTGTAACTTGAAAAACCTTAGGTAATTGAGTTTCAAAACATTTGATGTTGTTTGTATCATATCGGGAAAATTAAAAACGCATAAAACAATTAAGTATAATGGCCTTATTACATCAACTTATAACCCAAAATAAATCCAAAATACTTAAATATAAAAAATTCAAAATAAAATAAATGCCGAGCTGAACATGGCCACCATTAAGCTCCTGCCGACCCGGTCCATTTACTGAGTGTCACCTAAAAAGATATCCCACAACGGGGTGAGTCAACAGACTCAATGTGTAACAACCAACACAAATTCCCAATCGATTTAGGCATACAAATCATATATACAAAACATATATATAAACAATGATGCAATCCCGAACCCAAACCTAGATAGCCATCCTCTACACATCACCCGTACCTGCCATCACACCGTGGGGATTACTAAATCGACCCTCCATCCGCTACACACCATCGAAGGCAGTCGCTGCAGACGACTTGCACATCACCCTTATAAATTGTGGCATAGCCACCAGATAATTATGACAAAGTCACCAGATAGTATTTCGTGACATTAGTCACCACATTCATATTTTGTGACATGAGTCACCAGAAATTGTTGTAAAAACCACCAGATCACTTCCCCTTTTCATAATCACCCATATGCCCCATGTGTCATACAAATCATGCGAATATCAAGCCATACACCTTATTCCATATTCATATCAAATTCACATATGTGCCATAATCCAAATGTTCATAACATTTATTAACACAAAATTAAAGGTTACGTACCTGGATACTCTGTGTACCCTTAGCCACATTTTCATATTTTTGTTAACACATACGTAACATGAATACCATAAATCTATTAAGAAATTAGTGTAGGGCTACACACCTGGAACTGACGCTTTCACTGAATCCTGAAAGTCTATCGAAATCGATTGCACTCCTTCCTAAAAACCAATGTTAGAATCGGCTAGCCTCTAATACTTAATCTAGCCTTGGTCGAATATTCATATTCACTTACCTTGCGAATCTAAATCCTGAAATCGTCACTTGTCTTATGGAGATGTCGAAATACCTACAAGCCTTATGTTAGATCCGATTCTAACACTTAATGAACATTATAAATTAGATCCGATTCTAACACTTAATGAACATTATAAATGGCCTTCAGCCTAAGATTACTCTGGCTTACCTTAGATCTTGAAATCCCGAATGATCTCCTCCTTGTAGTCGACTAGAAACAAATCCCGAAAGACCACTCTTCAAATGTTAGCTACATACGAGATAATGGCCCTATGAACATTCGACCACCCTTAGAAATCAAGGCTAACCATTCGGTTTTGGCCACCAAAAGAGAAAGAAAGGAAAACCGATTGCTAAAGGAAAGAAAAGACTTACCACTATTAAAGCACCCTCAAAGAATCGGCTTCTAGATCCCAAAGAGAAAGGTTTCGGCTAATGCACAAGAAGTGTTTCGGCTTGATGAACACTAGGGAGATTCGCACTTTAATGGTGAAAAGAAAAAGAGAAGGGAATGAGAGCTATAAGGTTCAGCTATGGCTCTCAAATGGTGAGGGAATATTCGGCCATATAAGAAAAAGGTGTAGAATTAAGGTTGAAAGAAAGAAAAGAAGGAGAGGAGAAAGTTAGAAGAATTTCGGCACACCCTACTACTATACTTCAAAATCGAAAATGCCACCCCTAGAGTCCTATATTCGGCCACTTGCTCCCCTCTCTCCCTTATCTCTTGATCCCCTCCACCTTAGCCAAATCCTCAAACTCTCCAACCCCATCTATACCTCCTCATTCTAGAGTCCTCATGCCGTCCAACTCTGCCTCTCCTTGCTGCAAAATAAAACTCCAAAAGTGCTCTCCTTGCTGCTCGAACCTAGGCCCCCTTGCACTGCTTGTGGCGTCACATTCTAAGCCTTTAAGTGGCGCCTTCCTGCCACTTTACCAAGCTAATTTTTAGGTCCTACTTCCCCTACAATTCCTCTTAAGGCCTATCAAGCTTAACTCCCCTTTAATACTTAAAATCTAATATTTTCTAAGGCACTTACCTACACTCTAAAGTTCTCAAATTTCATAAAACACATTCACAACACACATAGGCAGCTACTTCATACAATTAAGCAATAATGCACAAGCCCTAAATCCTGGATATTATAATTCGAATGCTCGTATTGGGCCTCGAGGGCCTCAAACACCCCACACCCCCACGAGAATGGATGGATCCGTATGTTCCTCAAGTAACCTTGTTCAAATTCATTCAATACTTTGAAAATCGTGAGTTTTGGAAGATAGCTCGTTGTGGGTTGGGCTTGAGTTGAAAACAAATTTTATTTTTATATAACAAAACCCATTCGCTTAAGTGACAAAATATTTAAACTTATTTCATACTAAGTGGGCTTACTCTTTATAAAGCCCTAAACTCATAACATAGTAATTATAGTAGAAATAAAAATTAAATCACGGTGGCCTTATTACATAAATTGAACCCAAAATAATAAATTGTACAAGATACTTTTAAAAATAAAATAAATATTCAAATTAAACTGAACTTCAAGTCGATCATGGCCACCACAAGTCCCGCCGTCCGGTCCATTACCGCCATCACCAAACATATTCCCACAACGGGTGAGTCGATAGACTCGGTGTGTAACCAACACTAAACATAATAGAGATAGGCACACCATAAAAAGTCATATGCATATAATAATTCAAGATCATGATGCAAACTCGAACCCAAACCTATATGCCATCCGCTACACTCCACCCGCATTCAACCTTGATAACCGTGGGGACTACTAAGTCAACCCTCCTTCCGCTACACTCCATCGAAGGCGTCATTGCAATGACGTGCTCATCGCCCATCGATAATATTGTGGCATAGCCACCATCGTAATGTAACCGGTTACCACTTAGTGAGACCAAAGTCATCACATTCACTTAGTGAGACCAAGTCATCACTTTCACGTATAACGCTGGTGAGACCGTAGTCAACACCTTCTTCCCTTTCACATAAATCCCGAATGCCCCAAATTATAAACATCATGCATAACATATTTTTATTTCACTTTCACATCACTTTTCACTTGTATAACATTTATTTCGAAATCCTAGTAGAAGTAGGAAAACGTACCTGAATACTTTGTACCATAATATGGCACTTTAGCTACTTTCTTTCACTTTCACATTAACATATATAACATATTTAAACCATAAAACTATTAAGAATAGTGTGGAATACACACCTGATTTGTTTAGCGATTCCTTGAGATTTCGAAAGCAAGATCTAATGTTTAGATCCTTAATTCCTACATTTGGTTTATCAAGTATTACTTAGCATAAATTCTATTTTGGCTATAATATCCAAATCCTAGTAGGATTTGTAAGGAGGCTTACCTTTGATGCCGATTTGATGTTTATTCAAATCCTTAAACTTTGTTTTCCTTCACTTGATATTCTACCAACCTTAAATCTCAACAAAATTTAGTTTTCGGCTTTTTAATAATTATAGATCTTATCTATATAATCACACAACCTTGGCCGAATGCTTACCTTATGGATTTTTAAATCCCGAAAACTTCACCTTCCCCTTTTTTCCTTGTAATCGGCCAACACCTAGATCTCTGAATAGGTTAGTTTTGATCACTTTGATCTAATTGACTAAGATTTGGCCTTGGCCGAATGTAAAGACTTACTTACCTTGAAGTTCTCAAATCCCGAAGTTGATTTAATTCCTGCTGAAATTACTTGTTAGATTTGAACTATTATTTAACTATGGAAGGGACCTTTTTACCGAATGTATGTTGATGTACTTACCTCGTTTTTGAATCCCGAATGATCTCTTTTAATATTCGGCTATGGCACTATTTGGGATCTCAAAGTTTTGGCTTTTGTGGAGGGATAGTAGAAGAAAAGAAAAGAGAAAGGAAAAGAGATGGAGAGACCTTTGACAAGGAGGATTCGACTAAAGAAAAAGAAAAAGTTGTTGTTGCTTTGATTAGGAGGTTTTGGCAAGAAGATGAAGAGAAGAGAATGGCTTTTACTTTTCTCTCTTTGGCCGAAACTATTAGTCTTAGAGTCCCTAAATCCTCCAACTCTTCATTTGTGATAAGTTTTAATTTTATCAACTATGAAATTCCATCAAATCTCCTAATTGGCCAAAAGTTCTATTGAATAAAAATCCTCTTCTTAGCTTCCCTTGTGCCGTCCAACTCCCCATTCATGGAAGCAAAATAAAATTTCTTTTATTTGTTTCCTAGATGGCTCAAACTCAGCCCAAAACCTCTTGCATTTGGGCCATTTCTAGGCCTTAGGTGGCATCTTCAGCCACATTTCCAAGTCCGTTATTGGGTCAAATTTTATGTTCTTTATATTTTTAGGGTCACTTGGCCCTAAGCTCCCTTTGGGCTCTTAAATTCGACATTCCGGTCATTTTAAGTTTCCTAAAATTTTCATGCGACTCAGATTTTCCAAGTTTCCAAAATGTTTAGTTTCCTATTTTGGCTTGGTTTCCAAAATGTTTAGTTTCCTATTTTGGTTTGGTTTCCAAAATGTTTAGTTTCCTATTTTGGTTTGGTTTCCAAAATGTCTAAGTTTCCAAAAATGTCCATTTCCATTTCCATTTCCATTTCCATTTCCATTTTCATTTCCATTTTCATGCATTTCTAGGTTTCCAAAAGTATCAAAATTTATTCATAGTACTTGAACTTGTCATTTCATACAATTAAACTGGAAATGCATAGGCCCTATTCAGGATGTTACAGGCCCGATCAAGGGACATTATGGATGATCTCAGTAAATGAATAGTAAATTTAGGTAGTTTAATAGAAAAATGTTCTGAATGTTCTGGTAATGCTTCGAAACCCTATTTTGGCAACGGGTACGAGTTAGGGGTGTTACAATATCAGCTATGAACATAGGTCAACGAGCTATTAGAAAATCGAATGTTGCGATCTTAAATTAGCGGAAGGTAAAAATATCAAATGTGAACGTAAGTCAGTGAGTAGTTAGCAAATTGAGGGTCGCGATCTTAAATCAACAAACCTTAATAATATCAGCTGTGAACGTAGGTCAGCGAGCTGTTAGAAAACTGAGGGCCGCTATCTTAAATTAGCAGACCATAAAAATATTAGTTTTGAACGTAGGTCAGTGAGCTGTTAGAAAATCGAGGGTCACGATCTTAAATCAGCAGACCTTAAAAATGTCAACTCTGAACATAGGTCAATGAGCTATTATAAAAATCTAGGGTTGCAATCTTAATTCTGTAGACCATAAAAATATCAGCTGTGAACATAGGTCAGTGAGCTGTTAGGAATCCGAGGATTGCGATCTTAAATCAATGAACTATAAAAATATCAGTTGTGAACATAAGTCAGCGAGCTGTTAGAAAATTAAGGGCCAAGATCTTAAATTAGAAGACCGTAAAAATATCAATTGTGAACGTAGGTTAACGAGCTGTTAGAAAACTGAGGGTCACGATCCTAAATCAATAGACCGAAAAAATATCAGCTATGAACGTAGGTCAGTGAGCTGATAGAAAACTAAAGGTCGTGATCTTAAATCAGCGGACCATAAAACTATTAGCTGTGAACATAAGTTAGCGAGTTGTTTCATATGTTACATCATTTTCTGTTTGGACAAGTTAAACAACATTTGCAAAGAATGTAATTTTATTGAAAAAGAGAGTATAACATTCATATTTTTTTTTTACCATCATATTCATTCACTACTGTAAAGGGTAAAAAAAGAAATTGTCATTCAGAACTTACTATCAGGGTAAACCCTTCCTATCTAATAAAAACATATAGCTACATGTAACACCCCAAAATAGGGCATAAGGGTTTTAGTGGTATTTTAGGAATTTTAGCCTTAGAGTGTTTGAAATTTGCAACATGATATACCAGTAATGTTTTCAATTATGGCTTTTAGAAAATTAAATCAATTTCTAAAAATGAATTCTAAATTTAATTTTGTAAAAAGGACTAATTTGTAAAAGAATAAAAACTTAGAGTTTCTATGAAGTAATTTAACCAGATTTTAGAATTCAAACTAAAAACCCCTATTCTCCAAATTATTTCATGTAAAAACAACCCCCAAACTAGTGTTTATCATTCATTGTCATCTCTTACTATTCCAATCAATTTCAAACTCTAATTCCTAATCCTCTTTGGTCTCTATTACCCTTGAACCATAAACCTCTATAAAAACCAAGAAAATCACCCAAAAACTTCATCATCTACATCATCTTCTCCAAACGTGGGTTTTTCTGGATTTGCGTCAAAGATCGTTTTTCTTCCACCAAAGGTAACCATTTGACTTTATATGAGTTTTAAATTGTAACGCCTTGATTTATTAAACTTTTCTTTTATGAATTTTGTCATAAATAGGTATTTGCTTCAGTGGTTAAGTGGTTTGTGTGTGTGTTTGAGGTCTTGGGTTTAAGTCTCGCTTTTGGAAATTCTGCTATTTTTGTTCTTAGCCTTGTCCTTAATGGCTTTACTTATATCATATTTTCGGTCAACTTATACCAGAGTGAGCTTGATGGTTCAAGTTGTAAGGTGTTAGCTTGACTATGGTCTTGTGTTCGATCCCTCGTGTGGCAAAGGGTGATAATTATTGCTTCTATTTGTGTGTGCCAGTTGAGTGGTAAAGGTTTGGTGGAATTGAAATTCTAAGGTGGTTTGGATGAGGATTAATGTGTCGGTTTTGGTGGGATTTGGTTGTTAGTAGCGTAGTAAGGAGTTGGATTATTTCCTAACTTTAATTATCTATATTTTAATTTTATTATTTTTTCCCAAAAATCCTAATTCTTTTTTTCACATTCTGTTCCTGCTTTCATCTGTGTGGTCGAAGGGACACGCTCGTGCTTCAGGCTGTGTTTGATTTAAGGGTGCTCTCTGACTTGTGCCACACGATCATTTCATCTGCCAGTGTTCTAGGCTAGGCCGTGTAGCACACACGGCTGAGACACACGCCCATGTCTCTACCCGTGTGCTCAATTCTGGACATTCTATTTTTTAAAATTAAGGTGTAGAGGACACACGGCTAGATCACATGCCCGTGGAGCAGACTATGTGTCACACATGGCCTAGACACACACTCGTGTGTCTACCTGTGTGGACAAAAACAAGGCTGTTTACTAAGCCATTTTGCCACCCTCACTTGCACACATCTACACAACATCTCATGGCACAAAATCAAGCATGTGAGAGCAACCAAACAACCACAAACAAGACAATAACATATCATCCTCATGCCATTATTTATCAAGCTTAGAACTTCAACCTTTCCGCACTAATTCATGCAAGATTCAACATTCATTGTTAAAACATATCAACTTTATATCTTTGTCTAACATATTCACTACATTTATTAAGCCCTAAATCAAACATACAAAATTCACATTAATTAGTCATACCATGATCATATCACCATAGACATTGACACATATTTGAATATACTTAGGCTTACAACCATGTTAGCCAATATAAGCCAACTTACATGGCAAAATAGCAAAACAAGCCTTTGACAATCACAAGCCAACACATTGGCTAATATCACAATGACACATTTAAGAAAATGACTAAGTTCCTATACATGCCATAAACTCAAAATACTTAAATTCATCAATACCCAAAATGATAGCTTGATAGTGTCATAGGATCTCCGACAATCTCCAATCCGAGCTAGCTAAATAACCCTATAAGACATTGAAAAGGAAAGGGGTAAGCTATATATAGCTTAGTAAGTCCGTATGAAAATAATAAGCAAGTTTTACCAATCATTTACCAAGTCCGATAATATAAATACCAGATAATATAATTGCCATAAAACTCATTGTTATAATTTATTCAGTCACATTGTTTGCCTATCAATTTGCAAGCATATTTTAACTTGTTTTGACATTAACCTAATAACCGTAATCTCTCCATTATAACAAATTACCACAATCAACCAATCATTTCATGCCTAATAATAAACATGCACATTATTTATTAGTATTCACCTCTCAAGCATATACTTTAACATCTTTCAATTGTTTAAAGCTCATATCTTTTCATACTTCCATAACCATTTTAATAGGCAATTATTCCAATCTTTCCTTTTTCTCATATACGATAAATCATAATTTGTGTGAATAAAACATGTTATATCATAACTTAACTTGGCCCAAAGGCCAATCACAAAATTGTCAATCGAATTTACCATTTAGTTCATACATCACAAGTATAGACTAATAATCACAAGGTTTTCATAAAAACATCACTATGGAAATCATGAACTCACAATTTCATGAAGTCAATACTTATAAACTTTACATACATACCTGTGCCAATTCGTAATACATACATACTCTTTCTCTTCTTTGACATACCCGTTGAATTTCCCGTTGAACCATTTAGAATACTAAAGGATACTCAGGAATCTAGTACACATAGTACCATACCAATGCCATATCCCAAATATGGTCTTACATGTAATCTCGTATCGATGCCAATAGCCTAGCTATGGTCTTACGCGAAGTCTCATATCGATGCCATATCCTAGATATGGTCTTACAAAAGGTCTCATATCGATGCCATATCCCAGATATGGTCTTACATGAAATCTCAGTGACCTTATTGTTATGACATTTGTATCCTAACTATTCCTAAGGTTCAACGGGGACTTTCGTTGTATCGAATCTCTGTCGATCATTTTCGTAGTATCGTACTTAATAGCATTCACATTTCATTTCAATAATATAGCATTTACCACAATTATAACAATCAAGAATTTATACATGTAACAACTCGGTGTAGACCCTAGTCAAAATAGTGGTTTTGAGACCACAAATTCAAGGTCGATATAAAAATTTAATATTATTTTTTGTGTGAATGGTATGTAACATTGTCCGTGTGAAAATTCTGTGTGATAATTTGATCCTTTGTGTGCCAAATTTAGAGAAAGGACTTAATCGTATAAAATGCAAAAGCTGTGTGCTGATTGTTAAAATGCTTAATTATCATGGCGTTTTAAATGAAGGGTCCTTATGTTGTAAATGGACCATTAAAAGTATAGATGGACATAAATGGGTATATATTAAGTGAATTTATAATGTTTTAATGAAAGGCAAAATAGTAAACTTTGTTTTAATGTTAATATAATAAATAAAACACAAAATTTTACCCATTATGTTCATCCATGCACCGAAAATAAAGAGGAAAGAAAAGGTTAAGAGCTTTGTAGATTTTGGCACATAGAATTCTTGATTGAGGTATGTTCTAAGTTCGGTTTTTGATAATTTCTACGTTTTCATAATCGTTGCTTTGTGCTCTAGCTAACCCATGTTGTAATTTTGTGAATTTATGATGTTTCTATGATGAGCCATTGATGAACACTTGAGCTTTGTGATGTTAGTTGGTGAAATATGAAAGCTTGGTCTTGGGTTAACATAGTTTGTATTTGAGTTTTTAGTGAAATTGAGTATTTTGGTCTAAATTGTGAAAAGTGTAAATTGAGTGACTAAAAAGTGAAATAAATGAAATGTGTGGACTTGTACGAATATAGAGAGGATTCAACTAAGTATATGTGTTTTGGAATTTTGTATATTTGATGATTTTGTGAAATAGGGACTAAGGTGTCGAAATGTGAAAATGTGAGGGCTATTTTGTAAAATGCCCTAAATATATGTGTTTGGACAAAATGAATGATTTGATGATTGAATGGATTGAATTTGAATGTGTATAGACCAAGAGAGGAGAGGTTTGGATCGAGATCGAGGCAAAGATAAAGTGCTTGATTAATCGACCGTATCGATAGTTCGACGTCCGAGGTAAGTTTGGATAGGATACATATTATTGAGATATGTTTTAGCATTATGAAATTAATATGTATTTGTGTATGAAAGTGAGTTGCTATGTGCAAGATTTTAGTTGATGGCACTAAGTGTGCGAAATTGAAATCGAAACATAAATGAAAAGCACTGTGTGTGCGATGATATGAAAGCTTCAGCTTATGGACCTGGCACTATGTGTGCGATACCGAGATAAGTCAGTTGAAAGATTAGGCATTAAGTGTGTGATGACGATTATGATCCGGTTATGAAATTGGCACTAAGTGTGCGAAATAATCAAAAAGAATAGTAAAGGTTGAACGAGAGGTAATATCGAGCAATTGAGTAGCATGAATGATGAGTAACTATGTGTTGATCAAGGTACGTTTGAACCTAGGTGGTTGATGATAGCCTTAATAGTTATATGAATAGATACTTGAGCATATGATTGAGATTGATGACGAGCCTAATTGTGCAATTTATCTATGTGATGATTTAATTGTGTATGATGTAGTATTATTAAGTAATATGTATTAAATTACGAACTTACTAAGCTTTGAAAAGCTTACTGTGTGATTTGTTTTTCTTCTTTCCAATGTCAGTAAAGCTAGCTCGGATCTGAGGATCGTCAGCATATCAATCAAACTATCGGCAATCTATTTTGGGATATTTTGGAAAGATGTACATAGTTAAAATATGGCATGTATAGGCTAGTTATTTGAATCATGTTTGAGATTTGTAAGTAGCCATGAGATGTGGCTAGATATGTGATAGTTTTTGGCATGAATGACTTTGGTATATATGATGCATCTTTTGGTATGGATTGTGAGTTGAGAAATTGACTTATGGATGGAAATTTTGGTGATGGTATACAAATTAGCCCTCATACTTGCACAATTTATCAATTTAGTGCATTTTACTCAGAACATCAAATTCATAAAATCAATACACACACAAGCTTAGCCGAATATTTATGAACATCATGTAAGTCCATACTTTTCATCAATTTTGCAATTTAGTCCCTCAAATTACCATTTTCTCAATTTAGCCCTAAGCTAAATTCATCAAGAATTCAAGAACAAAGTATGTTCATCTAGCTCAAATCTTTCAGTTATCATTATCAAACATCACAAAACTTAACATATCATCAATGGCATAACTCACAAACATCATCAATTCATTAAATTGAGACATGGGTTTGATAGTTCTCGAAGCAATGATTACAAAAACGTAAAAATTATCAAAAACGGACCAAAAACTAACCTTGAATTCAAACCAAAACCATGGCCAAACCTTAAGCTTTTGTTCTTTCTTTTTCTTTTGATTTTCGGCAAACATATAGTCATAATAAAGCCACTTACTAATGTTTTCTTTTTATAATAATATAACTTATAAAATAAGTAAAATATAATTTTAACTTATAAAATAACATATAAAAACATATTATAAACCATGTTGCCGTCCACTAGCCATATTTTTGGCCAAATTGCAACATAAAACCCTTTACAATCCAAAGCCACATCAATTTAACACTTAATCAAATGGAAAGCCATTTTTTAAACTTTATACGATTTAGTCCTTTTATCAAATTAAAGACACAGACGGACGAATTAACATACGAAACTGTACCACATGGTTAATCACTCATCATAGACACAGAAATTAATATTAAAATATTATGCAGACTTGGGTATAAACTAGACTGTTTCAAATTAGCTACTTCAGTCGGGTTTTCAAATAATAGTAAGAGTAAACAGTACTCGAGGTCTAAAGCCTAGACTACATCAGTTGCTAGTCTTGGAAACCTCTGACCCAGTAGACCTAAGTGCCCACAGTGTGGAAGACGTCACTCCAGTGAATGTTGAGCAAATGAAAAATCCTATTTTGTGTGTAGGTTTTAGACCATTTTATTTGAGATTGTCAAGAAGTGGATGAGAAAGAGAAGCCTCAGGAGGCAGGATCGAGAGGCACTACTAGAGGGAGATCACAGAGAAACCTGGGAAGCGGGGCAAATAGTAAGACTACTCACAAGGAGCAGGTTGCGAGACTTGAGGGCCGAGCGCCTGCAAGAACTTATGCCATTCGAGTGAAGAAGCATCGTCTTCTGACGTGATTACAGGTGCCTTTTTTCTCTATGATACTAAAGTTATTACTTTAATAGATCCAGTATCTACCCATTCATATATATACATGAAATTAGTATCTAGAATGAGTACTCCCGTAGAGTCTACAGAATTTTTGATAAAGGTGTCTAATCCTTTAGGCAAAAGTGTGTTAGTTGATAAAGTATGCAAAGACTGCCCATTAATGATTAGAGGTCATTATTTTAAGGAAAATATAATGATATTTCCATTTGATGAATTTGATATCATTCTTGGTATAGACTGGTTAACCACTCATGATGTGACAGTAAATTGTGGAAAGAAATATATAGAATTGAGATGTGAAAATGGGGACACTCTTCATGTTGAATCAGATGATCAAGACATGTCACCGGTAGTGATATCTCACATGTTGGCCCAGAGGTATGTAAGGAAAGGGTATGAGGCTTATCTAGCTTTTGTGATGAATGCTAAAGAAATGGAATTAAAGATTGAATTAGTTTCGGTAGTATGTGAGTACCCAGATGTATTTCCAGAAGAGTTGCCAGGGTTACCTCCAGTTAGAGAGGTTGAATTTGGTATCGGATTGCTCCCGGCACTACACCCATATTAATTGAACCTTACAGAATGGCTCCAACTAAGTTAAAAGAATTGAAGGCACAGTTGCAAGAATTGACAGATAAAGGTTTTGCAAGACCGAGTAGTTCTCCATGGGGTGCTCCTGTACTATTTGTGAAAAAGAAAGATGGTTCCATGAGGTTATGCATATATTATCGTCAGCTTAATAAAGTAACCGTGAAGAACAAGTACCTTTTGCCAAGGATCGATGACTTGTTCGATCAATTGAAGGAAGCCACCATGTTTTCCAAGATAGACTTGAGATCAAGATATTACCAGTTGAGAGTGAAGCACTCAGACGTGCCTAAGACTACTTTTCGAACGAGGTATGGGCATTATGAATTTCTAGTCATGCCATTCTGTTTGATAAATGCCCTTGCAGTGTTCATGGATCTAATGAACCTCATTTTTTGACCATTACTAGACAAGTTTTTTATGGTATTTATTGATGATATACTGACATACTCCCGGGATGAACATGAGCATGCCGAACACTTAAGAATAGTTTTGCAGATTTTGTGAGATAATCAGTTGTATGCCAAGTTTAGTAAAAGTGAGTCTTGGCTAAAGGAAGTTGGATTCTTGGGACACACTGTCTCGGGAGATGGGGTTCGATTTAACCTAGGCAAAACCTCAACTATTGTTGACTGGAAACTGCTAAAAAATGTGACTGAGGTTAGAAGTTTTCTGGGCCTAGCTGGCTATTACCGACTGCTCGTCAAGGGATTTTCCATGATAGCTACACAGATGACGAGATTATTACAAAAAAATGTAAAGTTTGAGTGGACAGATAAGTGCCAATAGAGTTTTGAAAGATTAAAAGCCATGTTGACAGAAGCTCCAGTTCTAGTACAACTTGAACCGGGAAAAGAATTCATAATTTATAGTGATGCATCTTTAAACGGATTGGGTTGTGTACTAATGCAAGAAGGCAAGGTGATAGCATATGCTTCTAGACAGCTCAAGCCACAAGAGAAGAACTATCTGATGCATGATTTAGAGTTGGCTACCATTGTTTTCGCATTGAAGATTCAGAGGCACCATTTGTATGGTGAAAGATGTCGAATATTCACAGATCACAAGAGTTTAAAGTATTTGATGACTCAGAAAGAATTGAACTTAAGGCAATTAAGGTGGTTGGAGTTAATAAAAGACTATGAGTTAGTCATTATTACCATTCAGGAAAGGCGAATGTAGTCGCCGACGCCTTAAGTAGAAAATCTTTATTTGCCTTGAGGGCTATGAATACCCAATGACTGTATTAGAGGATGGTTCCATTCTAGCTGAGGTGAAGGCTAGACCGATGTTTCTCCAAGAGATCTACGAGGCTCAAAAGGATGATAGCAACTTACAGACCAGAAAGACTCAATGCGAGTCAGGTGTCGAGTCTGATTTTCGGATCAATCTGGACGGATGTTTGATGTTTAGGGACCGAGTATGTGTACCAAGAAATGATCAACTCATTCGTAAAGTTTTTCATGAAGCGCATAATGGATGCTTATTTGTGTATCCGAGTAGCACCAAGATGTATAACGACTTAAGCAACGGTATTGGTTGCCGAATATGAAGAAAGATATTTATGAGTTTGTTTCAATATGTTTAATTTGTCAGCAAGTGAAAGCCGAACATCAAGTACCCTTTTGCTTGTTACAACCTATAATGGTACCTGAGTGGAAATAGGATCAAGTCACTATGGATTTTGTACTAGGTTTGCCGTTGACACTGAGCAAGAAAGATGCTATATGGGTCGTAGTTGGTAGACTTACAAAGTCAGCCCATTTCATACTGGTGCGTGTCGATTACTCACTAGACAAGTTGGCAAACTTGTATATCTCTGAGATTGTGAGGCTACACGGAGTTCCCTTATCAATTATATTAGATAGAGATCCAAGATTCACTTCTAGATTTGGAAAAAGTTGCAAGAGGCCCTGGGCACAAAGTTAAAATTTAGTACAGCTTTACACCCCCAAACCGATGGACAGTCGGAGAAGTTAATACAAGTACTTGAGGATATGATTCGGTGATGTGTTCTTGAATTTCAAGGTAGTTGGGAAAAGTATCTACTGTTGGTAGAGTTTGCTTACAATAATAGTTTTCAGTCAAGTTTAAAAATGGCACCTTATAAGGCTTTGTATGGGCGTAAATGTCGAACACCTTTCTGAGCTTAAAAAAACATTAGATTTAAGGGGTTGATTTGATTAGAGAAATCGAAGAAAAAGTAAAGGTGATTCGAGACTATTTAAAAGTTGCTTTTGACAGGCAGAAATCTTACTCGGATCTAAAAAGGAAAGAGATTGAATATCAAGTCGGTGATAGAGTATTCTTAAAAGTTTCGCCATGGAGGAAAGTTCTTAGTTTTTGCTGAAAAGGCAAACTGAGTCCTCGTTTTATCAAACCATATGAGATCACTGAGAGAATAGGGTCGGTAGCCTATCGATTGGCTTTGCCATCTGAGTTAAAGAAGATTCATGATCTGTTCCATGTGTCTATGTTGCGACACTACCAATCAAACCCTTCGCATGTGATTACACCGAATAAGGTTGAGATTCAATCTGACATGACATATGGTGAAGAACCAATTAAGATTCTAGCCCGAGAAGTCAAGCAGTTAAGAAATAAAAGTATTGCCCTTGTGAAAGTGTTGTGGCAGAGGCACGAGGTAGAAGAGGTTACATGGGAGCCCGAGGAGGCTATGAGGAACTAGTATCAAAATCTCTTCACTAGTAAATTTTCGGGGACGAAAATCCCTAAGGAGGAGAATTATAATAGCCCGATTTAGGGCTTAGCCAAAATAGTGGTGCGAGACCACAAATCTGGAGTAGAAAATATGTGTTCAAATGATTTTACAAGGCTTATGAGGTATTTTCATGATTGTGTGAAAGTCACATGAAGAAATTTTATTAATTAGTGAATAAATTGTCCAGACTAAATTGCAAAGAATAGAAAATGTGAGATTCTAGTAGGTTCAAGTATGAAATAGAATTATAAAAAATCCTAGAGGTCCTAATGAAGCAATTAGACCATTATATGTGATGATGAACAAAAATGTACATGGGAAGGAAAATTTTTAAGAAAGGGTCATTAAGGGCATTTTGGTCATTTGGTTAATTAAAGAATAAAAAGGGAAAATAAGCCAAAAATCATATCCATCTTCTTCTCCATGATGCCGAAATTTGCAAAGACTCCATAGCTAGGGTTTTGTTCATTTTCAAGCTTAAAGTAAGTGCATCCTAGCCCCGTTCTTAATGTTCTTTGTATTTTTGAAACCCTCGTAGCTCTGTTTAGCTATTTCTAGCCATATGTTGAGCTAGGGTTTATGTTCAAAACTTTACCCATGTATGACATGCATGTATTTTGATGTTTTATGGAAGAATATGAAAGTTTGATGTATGATAAACATCTTTTTCTAAGTGATTTTCATGAAAGATGCATGAAAAGGGACCAATTTGTAAAGTTATAGAAATGGTCATACATGAGTGAAATAGTGGGAATTTAATGTTGTTACAGTTGAGAAAATGATTCGGCTAGGCTTGAAATGCAAGAAAGTTAAATGAAAATCATTTTACGAGCCTAGGGGCAAAAGTGTAATTATGTGAAAGTTTAAGGGCAAAATCATAATTTTGCCAAAATATGAGTTATGAGTCAATTTAGTCAATGCATGTGTTTAATAAGAGAAATTTATTATTATAGATCAAGAAACACGAAGCCCGGATCAAAATCGAGGCAAGAATAAAGTTGAATATTAAAGCGAGCATCGAGACACATTTTGAGATTCGAGGTAAGTTTGTATGAAATTAGTATTTCATAATGTTCGATATTTGAAACCGTTCATTATTATGTTAATTTATGTTACTGTGAATGAAATCGAGTTATAAAGTTTCGATGAGTAAACGATGAGAACAGGCTAAATTGTAGTTCCGATTATAGTTCCAGAATAAGTATAATATCTAAGTATGCATATGAGAAAGGAAAGGTCCCGTACAAGACCATATAAGGGATATGGCTTCGGTACCAAAGAATGATTTGTGTAAGACATGTCTGGGATATGGCATCGACATCCAAGTACGATCTCGTATAAAACCATGTCTGGGACATGGCATCGACATCGAGTTATGAGACCTAGTATAAGACCATATCTAGGATATGGCGTCGGTGCTAGGGAATGATCCCATGTAAGACCATGTCTATGATATGGCGTTGGAACCAAATCTTTCGTATGTTATGCTTGGATGATTCATGATGATTCGATTTATTCGTAAGCAAAAGAGTCAAGTATGTGAGTTGGCCTAGATCCAAGTTTATTTATGGATGGCCTTGAGTGATGTTCATGATATGAATGATAAAGATGTGTGTAACAGTTCAGTTTATACCCTAGTTAGAGCAGTGGTTTCGAGACCACAAATCTGAGTCTGAATAATATTTTTATATTATTTTCTGTGCATTTGATAAATGATTAAGCATATGCTAAAGTTTCGCAAGTTAATTTTTCCATCTGTGTGTTTAATTTGATGAAAAGGATTGAATTGCATTGAAATGCAAATTTGCATGTTTTATGAAAGAATGCCTATTTGCCATGTTTTTATAAAAGTGAGGGATTTATGTGGTAATTTAGCCATTATTTTAGTGAGTGGACGGCAAAGGTCATAAATGACCTTGTATCAATATGTTTTATATGTTTGATTAAAGGTTAAATATGTCATTTTTGTATCAAATTATGTTATGATAAAATAAAGTATGAAACTGGACATTAATTCATCCATTTCGTCCATTTCAAGCTTTAATTAAGGTATGTTTTAGCTTTAGATTTTGATGATTTTTATGTTTTTAAGATTGTTGCTTAGTCTACTATTAAGCCCATGTCTCAATTTTATGAGTTGATGATGTTCATGAGATGTGTCATTGATGAAATGGTGAGCTTTGTGATGAACTTAATTGTTAATTGAATGATTTGTGCTAGATGAACATACTTTGTTCTTGAAATTTTGATGAATTTAGCTTAATAAGGTTAAATTGAGAAAATATTAACTTGAGGGACTAAATTGCAAATTTGATGGAAAAAATGGGCTTGTATGAGTTGTATGAACATTCGGCTAAGCATGGTTAAATGATGATTTTGTGAATTTAATTTTTTGAGAAAATGGACTAAATTGATAAAATGTGCAATTATAAGGGCTAATTTGTAAATATCCCAAACTATTTGTATTTGGATTGAATTGAATGAGTTAGTGAATAAAAGGGTTAATTCTGAATATGTATAGATCAAGAACCGAGGAAAATGGACTTAGACCGTGGGAAAGCGAAAGTAACCAAGTAGCCGTTTCCATTCCGTTAAATCAAATCCAAGGTAAGTCATTATGCAAATAAATGTATTTGTATTGAATTGTGCATATTCATATGACTATTGATATCAGTGAATGCTTACGAGATGCTATGTATATGAATTCTGAGATAAGATCGATATAGTGATAATGTCCGAGAAGTCCCATACGAACCTAGGAATAGATAGGATTAGCTATGTATAATATCCTAGATTTGGGGGTCATGCAATTTAATTGGTATTTGTGCGATAGTGTGCCTATGTGTGGTTTGAGTGTGTTTTAAGGGTTTTGGGAACCCTAAGATGTAGGAGAATGCCTTAGAAAAAATATTGGGTTTTAGGTCTAAAAAGGGGAGCTAGGCAAGTGAGGCCTTAAGGAAAATTGTGTGGGGTTTTAGACACAAGAAATCAAGCAGTAAACTGGCAAGGGGCGCCACCTAAGGTGCAGAGAAGGTTGCATCAGCTAGGGGTGCCATGGGAGGAGGTTCGAGTCACGCAGATAACAAGAGAGTGTGGTTTTATTTTGCTTTTTTGCGTCAAGAGAGGGGGGAAATGTTGGACGGCATTGGGACATTAGTGGATGAGCTTTTGGCTTAGTCAAACTCATTCAAAATTTGGCTAGAGAGAGTGGATGAAGATTGGACTCATTCAAATTCTTTAAATGAGAGGCAGAGAGGAAAAATAGGAGAAAAAGGTGGGATTTGATAAGGGATGAAGAGTTGGCCGGCCAAGGGGTTCTTTTGGTGGAAAATTCGGTCATGTAGGGGGGAGATAAGTGCCGAAATTATCTTTTAGTGTGTATCCATCTTTTTCTTTCTCCTTTAGTCTCCTTGCCAAAATTCTTCTAACTTTCTCTTCTTATTCTTTTTCTTTCTTTCAACTTCAATTCTACATATTTTCCTCTTGTGGCCGAATATTCCATCACCATTTGAAGGGCTTAGCCGAACCTTGTAGGTACTCATTCTCCCATTTTCATTAAGAGCCATAGCCGAATCTCAAGGTGCCCTTATTCTCTCTTCTTTGCCGCAAGTCTTAAAAGCCAAAACATTATTGCCTTTAGCCGAAACCTTTTCTCTTTGGTCTCAAAAGCCGGAAGTAGTGATTTGATTCTTTTCTTCTTCTTTTCGTTGATCTTTCAAACCATCATCATTCCCGAAATTCTCCTTTTCCTTAGACGATTTGTTAGGGCCGAATCTATGGGAGTAGTGCCGTCGACTACTCTCTTTTAGTCTTCGCAAGCAACGTGTAGTGGTAAGTATTTTCTTCCTTAGCAATCGGTTTTGGGTTTTTTTTCATGGGTGTGCCGAAATCAAGTGGTTAAGCCTTGGTTTTAGAGAATGGCCAAATATTCATAGTGTCATAATATGTGTTTCTTTTGTATGTAGCCAACGTGAAGGAGCATTAAAGGAGCCTCTTGGGTTCGATTACTCAAGGTAAGAAAGTGGTAGTATTCGGCCAAGGGGTCACATATTTTCTATGTCTTTAAGTTTGAGGCTGAAACTAATATGGCTCCATTTAGGGATTTCGGTAGACTATAGGTTCAAACGTGTGATTCCGAGATTCGATCAGTTGAGGTAAGATGATGATAGTGGTAGGCTGAAGGCCGTACTTTTGCTCATTTATGTAAGAGCCAAATCTAACATAGTTGTGTAGGAGGGAGTTCAACAAATCGCAAGGTGCAATCGTGTATGCTATGGGGTTCGGGTTTAGGTGACTTTTGCTAAAAGGTGTGTGATTAACCCACAATTTTTCGGTTGTATGTTATGTTTGTATATGTTATGTATATGTTGATTAATGCAGTGGAAATAATGAGATGGGTACCCTTGAGTGGGTATGTCGATAATCAGGTCAGTATTAAATCTGATAAAATTGTGGTTATTGGTGTATATATGTGTGGTATGCCGAATAACATGTTCATGCATTATTCATCATGACACTATCGTATGTTGCATGTGCATGGGGTGGGATTGTATATATGAAAGAAGGACAGGTGTACATTTATGTATCGTGGTATAGTGATGGCTACGAGCCTCACATGGATTGATGATCGGCTCGATGCCTCATCATGGTTGGTATCGCTTTGTGCCATATCGTGGTTGGTGATGGCTATGTGCCTCATCATGGATTGACGTTGACCGAGGTCACGCCAGGATTAAATTGTGACTTGATCACGTGGACCAAAGGGCTCGACCACTTGGTGGATGGCATGATTTGTGAATTGGTGTGTAGAGGTTAGAGGTCGATTTAGTAATCCCCGGTGTGTGGTGGTTGGATACGGGTGTGTAGAGGATGGACCCTAGGTCGGGTTGGGTGCATTTTGCATTAATCTCTGTTATGTGGATTGGTGTGGTTTTGGGCCAAGCCCATATGTGAAAATCTGTGGACTAATTACACATTGAGTCTGTTGACTCACCCAATTTTTTACCAAACAATGCGGTGATTCGTGATGTTGGACCGGGTTGGATGGGATTCGAGATGGCCATGCGACGCAAAGGTCCATATTTAAAGACTTTATTTTTAGATTCAGGTTTATTTGGGATATTTTGATGTAATAAGGCCTTTTAATTATTTTGGTTTTCATTGTGGTTATGTTAGACTAGACCTGGATTATTAGTTGCAAACAAAGTTTCAAATTATGACGGTTTTATATTTTAAAAACTTATTAAAGGTTTTTACTCGATTTTTCTTAAGAAATTTTAATAGAAAAAAAACTCGTTTCCAATTAACTCGAACTTCAAATTGTTTCTCAACCTAAAGTTTTTTTTTAGTAGCATTCCAATTCGGCCATAGTATTTTGGGCCGGGTTTGGGGCGTTACAAATTGGTATCAGAGCCCAATTTCTACACTCGACTTATGGATTTTTGAGGCCCATAAACATTTTTATTTTGTGTTTTAGTGGGTCAAAGAAAGTTTTCAGGAAAAAGGGTTTTGTGGAGCATGGCACTCGAATCATCCGGCCCGAAGTCCACCAGGTAAGTACCCCTAACCCTTGTGTGATTTGGATGTGGGAGTTATAGGGACGTAGTAGATTAGGAATTATTGAACCTTAGGATTAGTCTACCCCAACACCGGGATACATAAAATTTAAAGTCTAACCAAGCAAACTGTGGATCGACTCACCGAGATAAGGTGTGGCAAACCGCTGTGCACATGTCAGATTGGATTCAAGGGAGCTTGGTATTTAAGCGCCCTAGTGACTCACCTCCTCTCCGTCGAATCCTACTTGGTGCGTAGTGACGGTTCACCCTAACCAAGGGACTTAATCACGTGCTAAAATCCATAATTAAAACCCGAAGGGACCAACCACCTTGTTTTGAATAATCCTTGAATCAAACCTTGGTTTCAAAATTTCCAAAGAACCCTTGATTAAAAAATGAATGATCAAAATACCCGACGGTAAATTGACCAAATTACCCTCGACTGCTCAATCACCAAAATACCCTCAAGAAGGAAAGTTGCCAAAGTACCCCCGAATGAAAAATTTCCAAAATACCCTTATTTTGAAAAACCACCTGGAACCATATTTTACAAAATTACCGAAATACCTCTGGTTTGTAAAATTACAAAAATACCTCAGTTTATAAAATTACCATATTACCCTTTAATCTTCTTACCAAGTATTCTTATTACGCAAAAATATCAAAAATCTTTATTTTGCGAAATTTTCAAATACCCTGATTTGAAAAATTACCAAAATACCCCTATAGGACAAATTATGAAAATACCCTTGGGTAGTGGAGGATAACAACAATGAAACCACAACACTTTTCTGTGATGAACGCAAGTTCATGAACGATGATGATTGGATGAATAGACTTGAGACTGTGTGTATGTATGAATTCGAAAGAACCACTTTCTAGAACTATTAAACATAAGACTGTTCGCGATAAACCAGTGGAACAAAAACTGATTCATAAAATTTTTAAGTAGACTAAATCTCGAACGTAGACATGAGCTATAGGGGACGTGGACACAATGTGCGAGGGCGTGGTAGAGGCAGAATGACTGTGTCGAAACCAGTTGGGTCTGGTCAGGGTTTCGAAAATAAAGCACCGCCACCGGCTGTAGGGGCAGAATTTCAAGAGCAGACAGGAGGAGAGGACGCGATATCACAGGCTATGCTACGAGTTTTAGAGTGTGTGGCTGGAGCGAGTATGGGAAATGGGGCTCGAAAGTCAGTATCTGAGAGACTTAGAGTGAATGGAGCTGAGGTTTTTAGAGGAGTATCGGGAGTAGCTCAACGCGTGGCGTAGTAATCGTTGGAGGCAGTGGAAAGGATCATGGACGATTTGGATTTCACTATTGAGGAGAAGCTAAAAGGTGTTGTCTCGTTGCTCCGGGACGAGGCTTACCAATTATGGCTCACTGTCAGGGAAGGTACCCCTGCGGACCGAGTGGACTGGGGTTACTTTAAAATCAAGTTTGAGGGAAAGTACGTAGGAGCTTGTTACGTGGATGCACAGAGGAAGGAGTTTTTCAATTTGGTGCAAGGTGGAAAATCGGTAGCTGAGTACGAGGCATAATTTCTACGATTGAGTAGGTATGCTCGGGGCATCGTGGCTACTGATTATGAGAGGTGTGTCCGATTCGAAGATGGACTAAGAGATGAGCTGCGAGTGTTGATTGCCCCGCAGAGAGAAAGGGACTTTGCTATTTTAATAGAGAAAGCCCGGATAGCTGAGGAGGTCAAGAGGACTGAGAGACAGAATAGGGATAGGGATAGAAATCGAAATAAGAGGAGTGTTGGGCCGTCAGCCTTATCTGGGGGTTTCCAGAAAAGACTTAGGGTTGAGAACTCTGTTCGTGCACCGGTACCAGTTGCCGGGAATCAGAGTCTTACATGTGCTAAATGCGGGAGAGCTCACGCAGGAGAGTGTTGGGGACAGACTAATGAATGTTTCCGTGTGGGTAGGCTCATTTGGTTAAGAATTGTCCTAAGGAGATGGAAAGGGCTCAGATAGTAGGCCAGGGATATGTTCAGTCGGGTAGAGGTGGTCAGTAGGTGACGAGGGGTCATGGTTCGAACCATGGAGGGAATGGTTTCGGTCGAGGTCGTGGAGCACCGGACAGAGGTGCTGGGGGTTTAGGTGCGAGACAGCCAGGGTTGGTGTATGTTGCCAAACTTAGGAAGAGGAGATGCACCGATGTTATCACTGCACGCGTTTCTTATTTTAGATTACCCTTTTTAGCTTTAATTGATGTGGGGTCAACTCATTCGTACATTGCTAGTGTGGTGTCTGGAACTTTGAAAGTGAACTCTGAAATTGTCTCTAGGAAAATGATTGTACTCAGTCCTTTAGGGCAATCTGTAGTGGTAGATAAACTCTTTAGAGACGTGCCTTTAGAAGTTCAGGGGGTAGTGTTTCCAGCTGACTTAATGGAACTACCATTCAGAGAGTTTGACCTAATATTAGGCATGGATTGGCTAATGAGGTATCATGCAAATCTAGACTGTGCTGATAAGCGCATGTCGTTGAAAACTCCCGATGACAAAGAGATTGTAGTGATAGGGGAATGGAGAAATTACTTGTCGAACGTAGTGTCCGCCCTTAAGGCAGAGAAGATGGTGAGGAAAGGGTGTGTGGCTTTTCTGATGCTTGTTAGTGCCTTGGAGGATAAGGGAGCAGCGGTAGGTGAGGTCAGGACAGTGAGAGAGTTTGGGGATGTTTTTTCGGAGGAATTACCGGGGTTGCCTCCAGATCGCGAGGTGGAATTTGGGATTGATTTGTTGCTGTGTACAACACCAGATCATCGCCCGCATGTAATGGCACCAAAGGAGTTGGTTGAGCTCAAGGCGCAGATCCAGGAATTTTTTGATCGTGGGTTTATCTGACCCAGTGTATCTCCATAGGGAGCACCGATCTTATTTGTTAAGAAGAAAGACGGGTCTATGCGGATGTGCATAGATTATCGGCAGCTGAATAAGCTGACCATCAAGAACAAGTATCCATTGCCAAGGATATATGACTTGTTCGATTAACTTAAGGGGGCTGCGATATTTTTGAAAATAGATCTAAGGTCGGGATACCACCAACTCAAGGTGAAGGAAGCGATTATCCACAAAATAACTTTTTGGACTCGATAAGGGCATTATGAGTTCCTAGTGATGCCGTTCGGGTTGACAAATGCCCCAGCTACTTTCATGGATATGATGAATCGAGTTTTCCAACCCTATCTAGATCGATTCGTCGTTGTGTTCATAGATGACATCTTGGTGTATTCCATGTCTGAGGAGGAACATGATGAGCATCTCCGGGTGGTGTTACAAGTGTTAAGGGAAAAGAAGCTTTATGCCAAATTCAGCAAGTGTGAATTCTTGCTAAGGGAGGTTACTTTTCTGGGTCACATGGTGTCTGCGGAAGGGATAAGGGTAGATCCCAGGAAAATTGAGGCGATGTTAGATTGGAAACCACCTAGGTCGGTGGCCGAGGTTCGTAGCTTTTTGGGATTAGCAGGCTACTACAGGAGATTTGTAGAAGGGTTCTCGTCTATAGCAGCACCTTTAACGAAATTGTTAAGAAAGGAGGTACCTTTTGCGTGGACAGACAAGCAGCAGGGAAGTTTTGAGAGATTAAAGAAGGTTTTGACTGAAGCTTCGATTTTAATTTAGCCCGAGGCAGGAAAAGACTTTGTGGTGTATTGTGATGCTTCCCATACAGGATTGGGATGTGTCCTTATGCAAGAAGGGAAGGTTGTTGCCTATGCGTCTCGACAATTAAGGCCTCATGAGGTTAATTACCCGACGCATGACTTGGAGTTGGCTGCTGTGGTTTTTGCGCTAAAGGTGTGGAGGCACTATTTATATGGAGAGAAGTCAGTGATCTACACGGACCACAAGAGTCTTAAGTATCTGCTGACCCGTATGAGTTGAATCGAGACAATGAAGGTGGGTGGAGCTGTTGAAAGATTATGATTGTTCGACAGAGTATCACCCGTGCAAGGCGAATGTGGTGGCGGATGCTCTAAGTCGAAAGTAGTGTCGATTCGAGGGCGATGTTTGCACATCTTAGCCTGTATGATGACGGGAGTTTGCTAGCAGAGTTATAAGTAAAGCCGACCTGGTTGAGTCAGGTGAAAGAAAGATAGTTGGCAGACGATGATCTAAGTGCTAAGCTACGACAAGTGCAGGATGAGGGATTGGAAAGTTATGGTGTGAACAAAGGATTTGAGTGTTGTGTTTCAAGGGCAAGGTCTCAGATGTCAAGGATAAAGAGCTCAGGCAGAGGATTCTTCAGGAATCGCATGGTAGCCCTTATGCTATGCATCCTGGAGGAAGCAAGTTATACAGAGATCTATTGGATCAGTTTTGGTGGCTTGGTCTTAAGCGGGAAGTCATAGAGCTTGTAAGGAAGTGCTTAACGTGTCAGCAAGTCAAGGCGAACATCAGGTACCCTCGGGGTTACTTCAGCCGATAAAGATTCTACAGTGGAAATGGGAGAGAATCACCATGGACTTTGTTAGTGGGCTTCCCATTACGCCTACTAAGAAAGACTCGGTATGGGTAGTAGTAGATCGATTGACAAAGTCTGCACATTTCATCCTAGTGTGGGTTGATTATTCTTTGCAGAAGTTGGCGAAGCTGTATGTGGCAGAAATTGTAAGACTACATGGAGTGCCGGTGTTGATTATCTCGGATAGGGACCTGAGGTTTACGCCTCGGTTTTGGAAGGCACTACATCAGGCGTTGGGCACTAGATTAGACTTCAGTACGGCGTTTCATCCACAGCTGGATGGCCAGTCAGAGCGAGTAATCCAAGTATTAGAGGATATGTTGAGGGGATGTGTGATAGATTTCAGCGAAAGCTGGGAGGATTCTTGCCTTTAGCGGAGTTTGCATACAACAATAGTTACCAAGCGAGCATTCAAATGGCACCGTACGAAGCGTTGTATGGATGGAAGTGTCGGACACCTACTTGTTGGACGAAACTAGGGGAACATTGTGTTTTGGGACCAAAATGGTGGCGGAGTAAGAAGAAAAGGTTAAGGTAATTCGAGCCCGGTTGAAGGAGGCATCTGATAGGCAAAAGTCATATGTAGATCTTAAGCGGAAAGAGATAGAGTTTGCAGTGGGTGACTATGTATTTTTAAAGGTGTCGCCGTGGAAGAAGGTAATGAGATTTGGTCGCAAGGGAAAGCTGAGTCCCAGGTTTATAGGGCCTTATCGGGTTTTGAAGCGGGTTGGACCAGTGGCATATCAACTGGAGTGGCCTTCGAAGTTAAAGCAGTTGCATGATGTATTCCATGTCTCGATGCTATGTCGTTACCGGTCGGATCCATCTCACGTGATTCCTATTGAAGAAGTGGAGTTGAGTCCTGACTTGTCCTACGAGGACGAACCAATTCAGATTCTGGAGCGGGATGTGAAAGTCTTGCGTAGGAAATCAGTTCCTCTAGCTAAGGTGTTATGGCATAACCATGGCTCGGAGGAAGCTTCGTGGGAGCCAGAGGAAGCAATGCAGCAACAATACCCACACTTATTCTGATCAAGTAATTTCGAGGCAAAATTATATTTAAGGGGGGTAGAACTGTAATATCCTAGATTTAGGGGTCATGCAATTTAATTGGTATTTGTGCAATAGTGTGCCTATGTGTGGTTTGAGTGTGTTTTAAGGGTTTTGGGAACCCTAGGATGTAGGAGAATGCCTTAGAAAAAATATTGGGTTTTAGGTCTAAAAAGGGGAGCTAGGCAAGTGAGGCCTTAAGGAAAATTGTGTGGGGTTTTAGACACAAGAAATCAAGCAGTAAACTGGCAAGGGGCGCCACCTAAGGTGCAGAGAAGGTTGTGTCATCTAGGGGTGCCAGGGGAGGAGGTTTGAGTCACCCAGATAACAAGAGAGTGTAGTTTTATTTTGCTTTTTTGCGTCAAGAGAGGGGGGAAATGTTGGGCGGCATTGGGACATTAGTGGATGAGCTTTTGGCTTAGTCAAACTCATTCAAAATTTGACTAGAGAGAGTGGATGAAGGCTGGACTCATTCAAATTCTTTAAATGAGAGGCAAATAGGAAAAATAGGAGAAAAAGGTGATATTTGATAAGGGATGAAGAGTTGGCCGGCCAAGGGGTTCTTTTGGTGGCAAATTTGGTCATGTAGGGGGGAGATAAGTGCCAAAATTATCTTTTAGTGTGTATCCATCTTTTTCTTTCTCCTTTAGTCTCCTTGTCAAATTCTTCTAACTTCTCTTCTTATTCTTTTCTTTCTTTCAACTTCAATTCTACATATTTTCCTCTTGTGGTTAATATTCCATCACCATTTGAAGGGCTTAGCTGAACCTTGTAGGTATCATTCTCTCATTTTCATTAAGAGCCATAGCCGAATCTCAAGGTGCCCTTATTCTCTCTTCTTTGCCGCAAGTATTAAAAGCCAAAACATTCTTGCCTTTAGCCGAAACCTTTTCTCTTTGGTCTCAAAAGCCGGAAGTAGTGATTTGATTCTTTTCTTCTTCTTTTCGTTGATCTTTCAAACCATCATCATTCTCGAAATTCTCTTTTTCCTTAGATGACTTGTTAGGGCCGAATCTATGGGAATAGTGCCGTCGACTACTCTCTTTTAGTCTTTGCAAGCAACGTGTAGTGGTAAGTATTTTCTTCCTTAGCAATCGGTTTTGGGTTCTTTTTCATGGGTGTGCCGAAATCAAGTGGTTAAGCCTTGGTTTTAGGGAATGGCCAAATATTCATAGTGTCATAATATGTGTTTCTTTTGTATGTAGCCAACGTGAAGGAGCATTAAAGGAGCCTCTTGGGTTCGATTACTCAAGGTAAGGAAGTGGTAGTATTCGACCAAGGGGTCACATATTTTCTATGTCTTTAAGATTGAGGCCGAAACTAATATGGCTCCATTTAGGGATTTCAGCAGACTGTAGGTTCAAATGTGTGATTCTGGGATTTGATCAGTTGAGGTAAGATGATGATAGTGGTAGGCTGAAGGCCGTACTTTTGCTCATTTATGTAAGAGCTGAATCTAACATAGTTGTGTAGGAGGGAGTTCAACAAATCGCAAGGTGCAATCGTGTAGGCTATGGGTTCGGGTTAGGCGACTTTTGCTAAAAGGTGTGTGATTAACCCACAATTAATGCAGTGGAAATAATGAGATGGGTACCCTTGAGTGGGTATGTCGATAATCAGGTTAGTATTAAATCTGATAAAATTGTGGTTATTGGCGTATATATGTGTGGTATGCCGAATAACATGTTCATGCATTATTCATCATGACACTATCGTATGTTGCATGTGCATGGGTGGGATTGTATATATGAAAGAAGGACAGGTGTACATTTATGTATCGTGGTATAGTGATGGCTACGAGCCTCACATGGATTGATGATCGGCTCCTGCCTCATCATGGTTGGTATCGCTTTGTGCCATATTGTGGTTGGTGATGGCTATGTGCCTCATCGTGGATTGACGTTGACCGAGGTCACATTGTGGATTAAATTGTGATTTGATCATGTGGACCAAATGGCTCAACCGCTGGTGGATGGCATGATTTGCGAATTGGTGTGTAGAGGTTGGAGGTCGATTTAGTAATCCCCGGTGTGTGGTGGTTGGATACGGGGTGTGTAGAGGATGGACCCTAGGTTGGGTTGGGTGCATTTTGCATTAATCTCATTATGTGGATTGGTGTGGTTTTGGGCCAAGCCCATATGTGGAAATCAGGACTAATTACACATCGAGTCATTGACTCACCCAATTTTTACCAAACAATGCAGTGATTCGTGATGTTGGACCGGGTTGGATGGGATTCGAGATGGCCATGGAGACGTAGTGTCCATATTTAAAGACTTTATTTTTAGATTCAGTTTATTTGGGATATTTTGATGTAATAAGGCCTTTTAATTATTTTGGGTTTTCTTTGTGGTTATGTTAGACTAGACCTGGATTATTAGTTGCAAACAAAGTTTCAAATTATGACGGTTTTATATTTTAAAAACTTATTAAAGGTTTTTACTCGATCTTTCTTAAGAAATTTTAATAGAAAAAAAAACTCGTTTCCAATTAACTCCGAACTTCAAATTGTTTCTCAACCTGAAGTTTTTTTCAGTAGCATTCCAAATTCGGCCATAGTATTTTGGGCCGGGTTTGGGGCGTTACACTATGTCATGACATAGGTATTTTGACATAGGTATCTGTTCTGTTTTATCATGTAGGGCCACGTCTGGGACGTTGGCATTGATTTGAGATTTCATGTAAGACCATGTCTGGGACGTTGGCATTGATATGAGATTTACGTGCAAGACCACGTATGAGACATTGGGATTGTATTGATTCGTGTAAAACCCTATCTGGGACAATGGCATTAATATCTGGGTGCATGTAAGACCTCGTCTAGGACGTTGGCATTGTACGACTATTTTAAGCTTTTTGAGTTTCCTATTAGGTTCCTAACGGTTCAACGGACAAGTCTGTGATACGAATGGCTATGTGAGTTGTAAATTCGTTTTAGGTACGTTGATTTATACACTACATGTGTATACAAGGTTAGTATCTATATGATCTTACTATGATGATTATGTATATTGAAATAATAATATGATACATGAAAGTATGCATAAAAGAGCTATGTATATATGAGATTTTTGAATTGATGAATGTGGCAAAGTATGTACAAGTACATGGACCAAAGCATACATGTGATAAATGTGCTATGAATATTAAGTGTACCAATGTTCCTATATGCTTATGTGCCTTTCATGTTAAGTTTATTTATATGACTTACTAAGCTTTTGGAAAGCTTACTCTGTGTGTGTTTTCTCTATTTTATAGATCGTCAAAGCTACTCAAGGCTTGGGGACAGTCGAGGATCGTCATCACACTACTCAACTTGTTTTGGTACATTTTGGAAATGTGTATAACTAAGTATGGCATGTATAGGATAGTTACTTGGATGAGATTGAGATATGAACTTAGCTATGTGATTTGGCTAGTTATGTGTTGGCTATATGCTTTAATGAATATGATATGTGATGTATGTTTTGGTATAGTTTGATAGTGTATGAAGTGGTTAAGTTTAAGGTAAGCAAATGGATGAATTATGCTTATGTTTACATAAGTTTTAGTCTTGTAAGTTGGCATGGTTGAAATTGGTTTTGAATGTAAAGATTGAATGGATATTTTGGCATGTTCATGGTTGTTAAATATGCTTTGATTGGATTGGTATCTGATTATAGGTTAAGACCCAAGGTTGGTGGCATTTTTGGCCTTGCAAATGAACTATAATGTCACACCGCTGTGGAGCACGAGCGTGCTTAGTGACCGTGGTGTAAAGATAGTAGCTAGCTTAAGAGCACACGGCCATGGTACACGAGCGTGCCTAGTAGCCGTGTGAATAAGTCAGTATATGGCCTAAGAGTACACGGCCTTAGCACACAGGGGTGCTTGGTGACCGTGGAGCCAAGTCAGGTTCGACCATAGAGAAGACACACGGGTGTGTCTAGCAGCCGTGGGAGGCACACGGCCTACCCACACGGCGTGTAACCCTTGAAATTTTGAAAAGTTTTAAATTTTCGAGAATTTTGTATGTGTTCTAATTTTGTCCCGGCCCTTTTTCAAAGCATGTTTTAAGTCTCAATGACCTACAAAGGGACTTTATGATTGTATATGATAGTTTAATTTATGAACTGTATGTTAAAGTTCTCGATCTGTCAGGTAATGCCCTTAACCCTAATCCAACGACGAACACGGGATAGGGATGTTACATTTGGTTGGTATCGAGCTACGATTTAGTTGATTCTCGGACTAACGTAGCGTGTCAGAGTCTAGCTATACATGTCATATATCTAAATTTTGATAGTGTGATGAATCCTGACGTATAAAATGTGAATTTTTGTATAGTAATGGATCCCGAAAGAGCCGTCGCTGACGACGTAGAAAGTAATGCGCCTACTCTCGCACAAGGGACAGTGCCTTCTGATCTGAGACCGGCTACGAGCGGTCAAAAGGAGAAGCTAAGCAAGCTTTCTTCCAAATGATGAGGGAATGGTTCATTTAATTCGTAAGAAATAACCCGATTGTTTCGCAACCCTCACCCCCGATTATTCCCCCTCAGACTATAGCTGTGCCACCGGAGATCCGTAAATATGGGGCTGAAGAGTTCTGGGCTACTAGTGATGATGATGCTGAAAAGGATGAGTTCTGGTTAGAAAATACTATCTGGGTATTCAATGAAATGTCTTTAAATTTGGAAGAATGCATAAAGTGTGTTGTATCATTACTCTGAGATGCAGCTTATCAATTGTGGAAAACTCTGATTTCTGTTGTTTCGAAAGAGCGAATTACGTGGGACTTCTTCCAAATTGAGTTTCAGAAGAAATACATCAGTGAGAGATTCATCGATCAGAAACAAAAGGAATTTTTGAAACTAAAATAGGGCTGAATGACTGTTATTGAGTTTGAATGAGAATTCGTGAGACTAAGTCAGTATGCCCAAGAATGTATATCATCTGAAGTAATAATGTGCGAAAGATTCGAAGATCGTCTTAATAAAGATATTCGTTTATTAGTTGGGATCTTAGAAATAAAAGAGTTAGTTGTACTCGTTGACCGAGCGTGCAAAGTTGAGGCCCTCGAAAAAGATAAAATAAAAACTAAGTCCGAAGCTAGAGATGTGAGAAAGAGATTTCAGAGTAGATCATTTCAGTCTTCTTCGAAGAAGTTCAAAGATGATCAAAGTCATTCAAGAGATAATGTGGAACATTCGAATAGAAATCGAGCTAGAACGCAAATGAGTACCAAAACTCTAGCAATTTTAGTAGTGAGTATTGGTAATGTCCGGACTGAGAGATCTGAATGTAAAAAATGTGGAAAAAGGCATCCGAGAAGTTGTAGATTAAATGATAGAGCTTGTTTCAAATGTGGATCACTTGATCATTTTATCTGTGATTGCCCGAGTCTGTCGAGCTAGAGATTGTTCAGAATCTGAGATCTGATAATGCACCTGTGAGGGGAAGACCTTCGAAGAATGTAAGAAATGCCAATGGTAGTCAGAGAACTACGAGAGACACTGTTGCAAGATCTGAAGCTAGAACGCCTGCCAGAGCGTATGCTATCCAAGCTCGTGAGGAAGCTTCATCTCCAGATGTTATAACAGGTAATTTTACTCTTTATGATACCTCTGTGATTGCATTGATAGACCCTGGTTCTACACATTCGTATATATGCATGAATTTAGTATTCTGTAAGACTTTACCAGAATAGTCCACTAAGTTTGCTATAAAGTATCGAACCCCTTAGGTAAAAGTGTCATTGTTGACAAAGTATGCAAGAATTGTCCGTTAATGTTTTGAGATATCTGTTTCCCTGCTGATCTGATGCTTTTTCCATTTGATGAGTTCGATATCATTTTGGGTATGGACTGGTTGTCTTTACATGATGTTATTGCGAACTGTAAAAGAAAGACTATTGATTTGAGATGTCCTAATAATGAAGTTGTATGAGTTGAGTCTAATGATTTAACTGGATTACCTACTGTGATATTGGTATTGAAAGCTCGAAGATATGTGAAAAATGGATATGAGTCATATTTTGCTTATGCTATTGATTCTAAAGTGTCTGAGAAGAAAATTGAATCAGTGCCTGTTGTAAGTGAGTATTCTGATGTATTTCCTGAAGAGTTGCCGGGTTTGCCTCTGATTTGTGAAGTTGAGTTTGGTATTGATCTATTGCCTGGTACTACACCTATTTCGATAGCTCCGTATAGAATAGCACCAATAGAGTTAAAAGATTTAAAGTCACAGCTACAAGAATTGTCTGATAGAGGATTCGCTAGACTGAGTTTTTCGCCTTGGGGTGCTCCTATTCTATTTTTGAAAAAGAAAGATGGCACGATGAGAATGTGCATCGATTATCGTAAATTGAATAAAGTGACCATAAAGAGTAAATATCCATTGCCCAGAATTGATGACTTATTTGATCAATTAAAAGGAGCTACTATATTTTCCAAGATTGATTTGAGATCGGGATACTACAAGTTGAGAGTGAAAGATTTAGATATACAGAAAACTACTTTCAGAACTAGGTACGGGCATTATGAGTTTTTAGTTATGCCATTTGGATTAACCAATGCTTCTGCTATTTTTATGGATCTAATGAATATAATTTTGGATCGTACCTAGATCGATTTGTGGTAGTGTTTATAGATGACATATTGATTTATTCACGTGATGAAAATGAGCATGCGAAACATTTGAAGATTGTGTTGTAAACTTTGAGAGAAAAGCAATTGTATGTAAATTTTAGTAAATGTGAATTCTAGTTGCATAAGGTTAGTTTTCTAGGACATATTGTGTCAGCTTCTGGGATTCGAGTTGATCCGAGCAAGATTTCTACTATTCTGGATTGGAAACCTCCTAGGAAAGTGTCTAAAGTCCATAGCTTTCTAGGTTTAGCTGGTTGTTATCTTTGATTTGTAAAAGGATTTTCAGTGATAGCTACTCCTTTGACTAGACTACTTCAGAAGTGTTAGATTTGAATGGTCTGATAAATGTCAGAAAAGTCTTGATCAGTTGAAAACTCAGTTAACAGAAGATCTAGTGTTAGTACAACCAGAACCGGGTAAAGAATTTGTTATATACAGTGATGCTTCGTTAAATGGTCTGGGATGTGTTTTGATGCAGGAAGGCAAAGTTGTAGCTTATGCCTCGAGACAATTGAAGCCTCATGAAAAGAACTATTCGACGCACGACCTTGAGTTAGTTGCAATTGTGTTTGCATTAAAGATCTAGCGCCATTATCTGTACGGTGAAAAATTTCATTTGTTTTTAGATCATAAAAGTCTGAAATATCTGATGACCCAGAAAGATTTGAACCTGCATTAAAGAAGATGGTTAGAGCTGTTAAAAGATTATAAGCTTGTGATTGATTATCATCCGGGTAAAGCAAACGTTGTTGATGGTGGGTTGAGTAGAAAATCATTGTTTACATTACGTGCTTTGAATGCTCAGTTAGATTTGTTTGATGATAGTTTTGTGATAGCAGAATTAAAAGCAAAACCGTTGTTCTTACAACAAATATGTGATGCTTAGTTAATAATGAATTGTTATAGAAACAAGCTCAGTGTGATACAAATTTTGAATCTGAATTTCTAGTTGTTGATGATTGTTTGAGATTTTGAGGTCGTATCTGTGTTCCGAGAAATTTGGAGTTGATTTAGCTGATTTTGAGTGAAGTACATAATAGTCGTCTATCTGTTCATCCGGGAAGTACAAAGATGTATCATGATTTGAAGCAACGCTATTGATGGTCTGGTATGAAGCGAGATATTTCTGACTTTGTTTCGAAATGTTTAGTCTGTCAGCAAGTCAAAGCTAAACATCAAGTTTCGTCTGGTTTGCTACAATCGATTCTAATTCTAGAGTGGAAATGGGATAAAGTAACAATGGACTTTTTTCGGATTGCCTCTGACTCGAGAAAGAAAGAAGCAATTTGGGTTGTGGTTGATAGATTAATGAAATCTGCCCATTTTATTCCGGTAAGATCTGACTACTCACTTGATAAGTTAGCTGAGGTTTATATTTCTAAGATTGTGAGATTACACGGGGTGCCACTATCCATTGTGTCAGATAGAGATCCGAGATTTACATCATGATTTTGGAAGAAATTACAAGAAGCTTTAGGCAAGAAATTACATTTCAGTACAGCTTTCCATCCGCAAAAAGATGGTCAATCCGAGCAGATCATTCAGATTCTTGAGGATATGTTAAGATGTTGCATTCTTGAATTTGATGGTACGTGGGAACAATACCTACCATTGATTGAATTTGCGTACAATAATAGTTTTTAATCAAGCATAAAAATGGCACCATATGAAGCTTTGTACGGTCGTAAATGCCGTACACCTCTATATTGGACTAAACTCAGTGAAAATAAGCTACACGGGATCGATTTGATAAAAGATTCAGAACAAAAAGTGAAACTGATCTGAGATTGTTTGAAAATAGCATCTGATCGTCAGAAGTCTTATGTGGACTTGAAATGAAAAGATATAGAATTTGAGATCGGTGATAAAGTATTTCTGAAAGTGTCTCCGTGGAAGAAAGTACTTTGATTTGGACGTAAAGGCAAGTTAAATCTGAGGTTCATCGGGCCGTATGAAATTATTGAACGTGTTGGGCCTGTTGCATATAGATTAAGGTTACCCCCTGAGTTAGAAAACATCCATAATGTATTTCATGTTTCGATGCTCCGTAGATATAGATTTAATCCGTCACATGTGATTGCCCCATCTGAAATTGAAATTCGATCTGACATGACGTATGAAGAGAAATCGATTCGTATCTTAGCTCGTGAAGTGAAAGAGTTGAGAAATAAGGAAATACCATTAGTGAAAGTATTATGGAATCGACACGGAATAGAAGAGGCTACATGAGAGCTTGAGGATTCAATGAGACAGCAATATCCGACTCTATTTAATGGTAAGATTTTCGGAGACGAAAATCCCTAAGGGGGAGAGTTGTAACAGTTTGGTTTATACCTTAGTTGGAGCAGTGGTTTCGGGACAACAAATCTGAGTCTGAATAATATTTTTATATTATTTTCTGTGTATTTGATAAATGGTTAAGCATGTGCTAAAGTTTTGCAAGTTAATTTGTCCATCTGTGTTTAATTTGATGAAAAGGATTGAATTGTATTGAAATGCAAATTTGCATGTTTTATGAAAGAATGCCTATTTGCCAAGTTTTTATAAATGTGAGGGATTTATGTGGCAATTTAGCCATTACTTTAGTAAGTGGACGGCAAAGGTCATAAATGACCTTGTACCAATATGTTTTATATGTTTGATTAAAGGTTAAATATGTCATTTTTGTATCAAATTATGTTATGATAAAATAAAGTATGAAAATGGACATTAATTCATCCATTTCTTCCACCGAAAACACAAAAGAAAAAGAAACAACAAAAGCTTTAAGGGTTTGTCCATTTCAATCATTAATTAAGGTATGTTTTGGCTTTAGATTTTGATGATTTTTTATGTTTTTAAGATTGTTGCTTAGTTTACTATTAAGTCCATGTCTCAATTTTATGAGTTGATGATGTTCATGAGATGTGCCATTGATGAAATGGTGAGCTTTATGATGAGCTTAGCTGTTAATTGAAAGATTTGTGCTAGATGAACATACTTTGTTCTTGAAATTTTGACGAATTTAGCTTAATAAGGTTAAATTGAGAGAATATTAACTTGAGGTACTAAATTGCAAATTTGATGGAAAATATGGGCTTGTATGAGTTGTATGAACATTCGGCTAAGCATGGTTAAATCATGATTTTGTGAATTTGATGTTTTAAGAAAAGTGTACTAAATTGATAAAATATGCAATTATAAGGGCTAATTTGTAAATAACCTAAAATATGTGTATTTGGATTGAATTGAATGAGTTAGTGAATAAAAGGGTTAATTTTGAATATGTATAGATCAAGAACAGAGGAAAACAGACTTAGACCGCGTGAAAGCTAAAGTAATCGAGTAGTCATTTCCATTCCGTTAAATCGAATCCGAGGTAAGTCATGATGCAAATAAATGTATTTGTCTTGAATTGTGCATATTCATATGACTATTGATAATAGTGAATGCTTACGAGATGCTATGTATATGAATTCCAAGATAAGATCGATATAGTGATAATGTCCGAGAAGTCCCGTACGAACCTAGGAATAGATAGGATTAGTTATGTCATGACATAGGTACCTATTCTGTTTTACCATGTAAGACCACGTCTGGGACGTTGGCGTTGATTTGAGATTTAGTGTAAGACCATGTCTGGGACATTAGCATCGATATGAGATTAACGTGTAAGACCATGTCTGGGACATTTGTATCATATTGATTCGTGTAAAACCCTATCTAGGCCAGTGGCATCAATATCTGGGTGCATAAGACGTCTTCTGGTACGTTGGCATTGTATAACTATTCCAAGCTTTCTAAGTATGAGCAAGTCTGTGACATGAATGGCTATGTGAGTTGTAAATCCGTTTCAGGTATGTTGATTTATACACTAAGTGTGTATACAAGGTAAGCTTCTATATGATCTTACTATGATGATTATGTATATTGAAATAATAATATGATAAATGAAAGTATGCATGATAGAGCTATGTATATATGAGATTTTTGAATTGATGAATGTGGCAAAGTATGTACAAGAAAAATGGACAAAATCATACATGTGATAAATGTGCTATGAATATTAAGTGTACCAATGTTCCTATATGCTTATGTGCCTTTCATGTTAAGTTTATTTGTATATGACCTACTAAGCTTTTGGAAAGCTTACTCTGTGTGTGTTTTCTTTGTTTTATAGACCGTCAAAGCTACTAAAGGCTCGGGGACAGTCGAGGATCGTCACCACACTACTCAACTTGTTTTGGTACATTTTAGAAATGTGTATAACTAAGTATGGCATGTATAGGCTAGTTACTTGGATGAGATTGAGATGTGAATTTAGCCATGTGATTTGGCTAGTTGTGTGTGGCTATATGCTTTAATGAATATGATATGTGATGTATGTTTTGGTATAGTTTGATAATGTATGAAGTGGTTAAGTTTAAGGTAAGCGAATGGATGAATTATGCTTATGTTTACATAAGTTTTAGTCCTGTAAGTTGTCATGGTTGAAATTGGTTTTGAATGTAAAGATTGAATGGATATTTTGGCATGTTCATGGTTGTTAAATATTCTTTGATTGGATCGGTATTTGATTGTAGGTTAAGACCCTAGGTGGGTGGCATTTTTGGCCTTACAAATGAACTATAATGTCACATGACTGTGGCACACGGGCGTGCCTAGTGACCGTGGTGTAAAGTCAGTAGCTAGCTTAAGAGCACATGGCCATGGTACACAGGTGTGCCTAGTAGCCGTGTGAATAAGCCAGTATATGGCCTAAGACTACACGACCTTAGCACACGGGGGTACTTGGTGACCGAGACACACGGGTGTGTCTAGCAGCAGTGGGAGGCACACGGCACCATACCAGGCGTGTAACCCCTGAAATTTTGAAAAGTTTTAAATTTTGAGAATTTCTGTATGTGTTCTGGTTTTGTCCCGACCCTTTTTCAAAGCATGTTTTAGGTCTCAATGACCTACATAGGGGACTTTATGATTGTATATGATAGTTTAATTTACGAATGGTCTGTTTAATTTTTCGATCTGTTGATAATGCCCTTAACCCTAATCCGATGATGGACACGGGATAGGGGTGTTATAATGTGAGTGTTTGGTTATGTGAGCAAATGTGCTAAACTACATGAATCAGTGATACAGGTATCTTGATTAAGTAAAAGTTACCAGATCATATTGACATGAGATGGGTAAGAGTAAGTAAGAGTAAGAATAAGTGTGAATAAGTACGAGTAAGTACTTTTATTCATTGGTGCTATGTCGACATTATTTCATGATATGTATGATTATAGTTGAGTAAATTATTATTCTAGAGTTTCATGCAAACTTACTAAGCTATATGCTTACCCCTCTCTCTCCCATTTTCCTTGTAGTTTTGCCAAGTTAGCTCGAGGATCATTGGACATCGGAGCTTGGAATCACACTATCGACATCACTTTGGTATAATAATTTAGACTTATTTTGGGTATGGCATGTATAGGACTCGAGTATTATGTTAAGTTGTAATTGTTAGTCAAAGTGTTGGTTATGTATGATACTAAAGTCATTTTTTAAATGGTCTTGAATTAGGCCAATACTTGGCAAATCCTTTGCTCAATGAAGGTATATTTCATGAAGTGTATGCTCTTGTGTATGTCTCGATTTCTTAGATATCTAGAGATATTAATTGATCATCTTTTAAATTGAAATGATTTGAAATGGAGTTTGCGTGTGTGTGTGTGTGATGTAGGGTGGAAAAATGGCTTGGTAGATAGCCTGCTAATTGTCCACATGGGTAGACACACGGGCGTGTGTCTAGACCGTGTGGGAGGCACGACTAGCACATGGGCGTATGCCCAGGCCATGTGAGGTCTGCACCTTGCATTTGAAATTTAAGTTGCCACACGACTGAAGCACACGGGCATGTGTATAGGCCATGTGGATAAGTCAGAATGACAAGGTTTGGCACACGAGCCAGGGCCACAGGCGTGTCAAGGCCGTGTGAAATTAGTCAGTGTCAACACGGGTGGAAGACACGTGCATGTTTTAGGGGTACACGGGCGTGTCCCTAGTTCAACACAGGCGTGTGGCCCCTATTTTGACAAAAAGTTTTCCAAGTTCATAAAAGTCCTCGGTTAAATCCCGAAACCTCTCGGAGGTAGGTTTAAGGCCACGTAGACCTAAAATGAGCAAGAAATGGGTTTTGAACAAAATGTTATAGCCAGTTACTACAAGTTCAAGTAAGGTTAAGCTAGGTAATGCCTCGTATTCGGTCTCGTCGTCGAACACAGGTAAGGGGTGTTACACAATCTCATCATACATGTAACACGATGCCAAAGCCACATCCTAGATATGGTCTTACATGGAATCACATCTTGATGCCGATGCCATATCCCATATATGGTCTTACACAGGGTCTCATATCTCGATGTCGATGTCATATCCCAAATATGGTCCTATACAAGATTGTAACAGCCCGATTTTTTTACCACAATCAGAACAGTGGTTTTGGGACCACAAATCTGAGTTAAAAAATATTTAAATATTATTTTTCGTATTTATTATCTATGAATTTGCATGTGTGAAAGTTTCGTATGAAAATTTGATTGTTTGTATGCTTAATTTAATAATAGGACTTAATCACGTAAAATAAAAATTTAGTTGTTATTTGTGAAAGGGCCGAATAGTGGTTGTTCTATTAATTTGGACGCTTTATGTAACAGACCGAATTAGACCCTAGTCGGAATGGTGGTTTCGGGACCATGAATCTGAGTCCGGGAAATATTTTAATATTTTATTTTTTGTGTTTATGATGTGTGAATTAAAAGGTGTGAAAGTTTCGTAGAAAGATTTTATTGTTTAAGTGCTTGATTTGATAAAAAGGACTTGATCGCATAAAGAGTAAAAGTGGCATGCTAAAGTGAAATGTACCTTTTTGATTGTGGCTTTTAAAGTGGATGTACTAAAAGGACAATTAGCCCATTTCTTTAGATAGTGGACGGCATATATGAGAAATAAGATTAAAAAAATTTTGTTTTATAATCATATGTTTTTATTTAGGTAATGAATAAACAAAAATTACCTTTAATTTTTAAGTCATAAAATAATGAAACAAGTGGGAAGAAAGAGAACATACATTGTTCTTCTTCTTGGCCGAATGTGGAGGAAGAAAAACTCCATTGTTGGAGCTTAAATTTCGGCAACTTGGGGCTTCAATTAGGGTATGTATTTTGCTTAGTATTTTATAATTTTTACATTTTTGAAATTGTTACTTTGAATGCTATACAACCCATGTATCAATTTTTGAGATTATGGCACATTAAGATTCGGCTATGGTGGTATATGCATGGCATGTAATGCTTGATAGTAGATTATGAATAGTATGTGTTAAATCATCATTTTTAGAATTAGAAGTTTTGGTGAAATTAAATGTTAGGGACTAATTTGAGAAGAATAAATTCTTAAAGGACTAAAACATGAAATAAATTAAAAATATAGACTTGTATAATCCCTATAAACATTCGGCCCTTGAGTGTTGTAGGGAAATTTTGTGTATTTTGTGTTTTGTGCAATTTGGACTAAATTGTAAAAAAATGAAACCCTAGGGGTAAAATGGTAATTTGCCTATTTATGTGCTTAGGGACCAAATTGAGATGAAATGTACTTGAATGAGCTAAATTTTAATGTGTTTTAGATCAAGAGCAAAGAAAAATAGATTTAGATCGGGGAAAGACGAAAGTTCTCGAATAGCCGATTTGCACGGTCTATCGACAACCGAGGTAAGTCCTTAAGCAAATTTATGTCGAGAAATTATTTACGAAAGTAGCACATGATAAAATTTGGTATTTAAGGCATGAAAATATATGTAGGCCGAATGTGGGGTATGAAATTGTGGTAAATTTGTTTGTTGAATGTGATGTGAATAATTATGTTTGGTTTAACATGAAATTGTAAAATAAAGTATACGAGATGGATGTGATTTTAGCATTAAGTAATGTGTATGGGAATGTTGATTGGGTTGATAATCGGGCTTTGAGCCTAGTAGGCCTCGTGCCAGTGTTATTATTCAGGCTTTGAGCCTAGCAGGCCTCGTCTTGGTGTTATTTATCTAAGCTTTGATGCCCAGCGTGCCTTGTGCTTGGTGTTACATATCGTGCTTTGATGCCTAGCGTGCTTCATGCGGTGATTTATTTTGGGCTTTAATGCTCAGCGTGCTTCGTCTTGGTGATTTATTTTGGGCTTTAATGCCTAGCAGTGCTTCGTCTTGGTGTTTAAATCTCGGACCTTTGGTCTAGCGGGTTTTATACCAGTGATTTTTAATACGAGCTTATGCTTATGAATGAAATGGTCTAGTTATGATGGTATTTGAATAAGCCAAGGTTTATTACTATAGTATGAGTGTTCAACCGAAAGTTATGTATCGAATCAAGTTTATGATATATGTGATGCTTCTTGAATAAGCAAGTTGATATAAATGTGTTCATATATTCAGTACTTAAGATATGTGATTAGAAAAGACATTGAGTTGATATGTTTATTTGCTTACTTGAGATTTTTACTTATATTGATATGAGAAATTATATCTATATAGGTTCACCATGAGCTATACATATAGATAATTATACATATTCAATTATGTGCCCTCATCTTAAATGTACACTAAGATATTATTCAGGTTATAAGTGGATATATATATATATCTTTGATTAGCAACTGGGTACTATTGATAAGTCTCATATTATAAGTGTACGTTGAATAATGTTTCACTAGGTATGAATATTGATAATCTACTGTGATAGTACCTATGTGTTATGTTATTTCATAAATGTTAAACATGTTATTCTATTCAATTTAATTGAATACCTAGTTGAGTAGTAAAGTTGCTTAAGGCTTACTAAGCTAAGTTAGCTTACTCGTATGTTTTCACTGCTTTTATAGATTGTGATCAAGCTCTTTGGCTCGAGGGTTCATCGCTGAAGTCATCCACACTATCAACTTATTTTGGTACTCTTAGAATTTAAATTTTAAACACAAGGCATGTATAGGCTAGCTTGTTATTTTGAAGGATACTTGTGTTAATGTTTATAGCCATGCGAAAATGGCTTGCCTTATTAGTAAATAATCTAAAGTTATGCAAGACTTGATGAAGGTATGAAAGCAAGTTTTATTTGAATGATGAAGATGGGTGAGTATAAAATCATGCTATGCATAATGGTTGTATACGTATGTTTGATATGAAATTGCATAGATGAAATTTTGCTAGTTCTTTGGAAAGTGATATATATATATATATGAGATGGTATGTTAGGTTATGAATGACATTGGGTATGTGTATTTTCTTTTAAATTCAATTGATGTGATTCGATGATGAAATGATCAAATTATGGTGCTATGGTTCGGTTGTATTTGGTCTTGTTGCATGATTTTTAAACAGGTAAATTCGGCATAGTAAGCAAGCATATTTTAAGTACATTATTCATGATTATGTTTTAGTTAGTTATATATATATATGCTTGAAGTATGACATATGTTTGTGCATATTTAGACGTGATGGAACTTTGTTAAACAATAGGTAATTTATGAAATTTTGATAGAAACATTATCCATAAGTTTAAGTAGATATTACATGCACGTTTAATGAACTTAGTTGGTGTTATAATTATTCGAATTTTCTATAAACATATTTATATAATCGGTCAAGAAAATTTAAAAGTTAGTAATCATTGGTGTGAATAACTAATTATGTTTGCAAGTGATTGAATATACATGTGATAAATTGGTTAGTGTAAGTTAACCTTTGATAATCTGTTTATATTCGGCCACCCTTTTTAAAATGACCAAATGAATAGTGCTCTGTAGTTTGAATGAGATTACTTATTTTATTATGTATAATGCAATTGATATTATATTTGTGATGATTTGTTTATCGTAATATCATTTCTTAAGTATTAAGTTTTATGTGTATATATATAAGGATTAAGTTCAGGAAATGCAATATCGGGCGAAATTGTATACCGAGCACTAAGTGTGCGAAATCGGTTATTTAGCACTAAGTGTGCTAAATTAAATACCGAGCATCAAGTGTGCGAAATCGGTTGTTTAGCACTAAGTGTGCGAGAAGTTAAATGTAACGGCACTAAGTGTGCAATACGTTACAAGAATTTGGCACTAATTGTGCAAGGCATTAGTATGACAACTCTAAGCATGTGACACGTGATAAGGTTTTCCATTGAGTGTGCAGGTTTGCCGATCTTTTAATTTAATTAGTTAACGAAGGTGTTTAACAGAATAAAATGAACAAAATGAAAATTTTATATTATGTGTATTTATATGTGAATTATATGGATTGAAAGGTGAGAAAGAAAATTTAGTAGTTAATATGTATATGTTTGAACAAATGTATTTATTTTTGTTTTGAGATGAGGGATGGATTATAGATCTAGGTGAATGCTATTATTGAACTTTGGAACATTCATCTTAAGGGTTATGAAATGTGAAAGTTGTCTAATATAATGTTTTAATACATTGTTATGTAATTGCTTATGATCGTGTGTCAGAGTCTTAAAAATTTATTAAAAAAAAAGAATGATCGAACCTGGAAACTAACTAAGACAACGATGGAGGCAAGTGCACCTATTGAACAGTAGTATAGTTAGCGGTAAGACCGGATTGTCGAACGCAAAGGAACCAAAAGTACTAACATTAACTCTCTTTCTATTATTCAGCCTAAGAATTAAGTGGATTTTTATCTAATCTAAAATTAACTATTTAACTAAGCTAAAGGTGCTAAGACAAAGAAGAAATTGGGGAAAAGACTTGAGAGAAAACCGATTGATTTGGACAATACCTGAGGAAGAATCCACCTAGACTTCACTTGTTATCTAACTCTGAACCGGATGATTTATTCATTTGACTTGATCCGTAGGATTCCCTAATTTATATTAATCCCTCTCTTCAAGGCTACTAACGTCTAACCCTAGGTTGATTAATTGAAATCTCTTTCTAATTAAAAACCCTAGAATTGCATTAATTCGATCTATGGACTCCCATATTAGGTTTGACCCTAATCCGATAGATTTTCATAACCCTATCTTTAGGCGCGCAAGCAACTCCGCTTAACTATGCTAGATCTACTCTTAGACAGGGTCTCATCCTCCTCTGCCTAAACACATCACACTTGAATCAATATCCCGAAAATATCAAAACAAGAATTAAGACACATAGTTAAGAACAAATCAAATATTTATCATTCAGTTCAGATAACAATAACAAGATGCGTCTTAGGTTTCATCCCCCTCAAGTATCTGAGGGTTTAGTTCATAATTGTAAAAGAAAACATCTCAGAAGAAAAGATAAAACAAAACATAAGAAATCCCTAAAACCCCCTGAAGGAATTGAAGGAGAGACCCTCCATCTTGAGTATGATTCTGGCTTCTTGAGATGAATCAGTTGTCTTTCTTCGAGTAAATCCCTGAATTTAACTGCTATGGCTCGGCTCTTTGGCCTAGCTGAACTCCTCCTTAAAGGTTGGCCTATAGGGTCTTTATATAGGCTTTCGGAATATGTTTCTTTGCCTCTAAGTACCCTAATCCGAATAGAATTCTTATTTCCTGCGACAGAGACACCCCATGGCACACGCTCGTGTAAATCGTGGCCAGGTCGTGGTCAATCCTGTTTATGAGGCACGGCCATGTATTTTGGGGTCCAGGCCATGGTCGAATTTTCTTACGAGGCACGGCCATGTGGTCTTGGGCCCAGGAAGTGTGGATTTCATGCTTTGGCCCATTGTCTCCATTTTTTTATTTGTTCTTTTCATCTTCCGATGCTCTACCGAGTATAAAACATGAAAACAAAGGATTAGGACCATCTATTTCCATAATTAAAGGGAAAAATCATCCAAAAGTATGCTAAATGTGGGATTAAAATATGTTACTATTTTGGTTTATCAGCTTATAACTTACTAAGCTATAATACCTTACTTTATGTGGTTGTTGTATTGTTCTTTAGATTTTGGAGTCAAGATTCGAGCTCGGGGATCATCGTCAAGTCTATCACACTATCAACTAATTTTGGTATTTTGTAAGCTGAATTTCATTTGGAACTATGGCAAGTATAGGCTATGTTTCTTTTTGAATTATTCCGATTGGTGTGTATACATATATAAGCCATGCGAATATGGCTAAATTGTAGTATTTGGTCTTATGTGGGTTTGGCCATGAGGTTATCTTATTACGAAAATATAATTTCTGATGTGTTTTCGTTTCGTGTTTGCATATGTAGATTAATTGATCATGGAGTTAAATTATAGTTATGAAATTTCGATCATGGTAATTGTGTGATGCGGTAAATAATCTCATAATAGATATGAATTGCATTTTAGGTTATGTATATTTTGGTTGTACAAAATCGGTCATGATATACATATATGTGAATAATGAAATTGGTTTATATGTGGTAGATTAAACATAAGATAGGTATAATTTTGATAATTTGGCTATGCTAATTATAAGAGATGTAATCGATTATATGTTTGGATGCTTTCGGTTATTTGTATTGAATTTGGTATATTCTTGATTTGGTTAAGTAAGGTTTTGGTATTTGTATATTTGGTTTTGATAATGGGTAGTTTGTTTTAGTAAAGTGATTATAAGCATGTGTATATTCGGCTATTGAGACTTCGATGACCAAATGAAAAGTAACTTTTTCTTTAAAGAAAGATGCTTATGTATGAAATGTAATTTGGTTATAATGTGCTTGTATACTTGGCTGTGAGACGTTTTTAAAATTGTTTGGTAAATGTTTGGCCAATTATATGCATATGAGATAGATTCTATGATAATGTTTTATAATGTTTGATGAATGAAATGGTATATATATTAATTCTTATATATGCGAAAGTGAGTAAAATGTAATTGATGTATGTTCAATAATGAATTTCAAAATTTTGATAGACATGCGTGTGAAGTTTATTTGATTCGAATTGGTACTAAAGAAGTATGATATATATATTAATTCCTATTCTGGGTTGGGTTTAGAATGATAATGCCTCGTTACCCTAATCCAGCGACAGATATGGGTTAGGGGTGTTACATTTGATTAGTATCAGAGCTATAGTTTAGTCGGTTCTCGGACTAACGTAGCGTGTGTGAGTCTAGCTATACATGCCATAATTTATATTATGATAGTGTGATGACTTCTAACTAGGAAATATGTCTTTCTTCTTTCTTATGGTAAATAGATCCTGATCCTGAACGAGCCGTAGTAGATGATCTTGAGAGTGTGGCTCCTTCTCCGGCGCAAGGGACTACGTCAGTTGAATCTCAACCAGCTACGAGTAACCCAGATGAGGGGGCTAAGCAAGCCTTCTTTAGCATAATGAATGATTGGTTTAATTAGTATATCCGAACAAATCCGCCTGTTCAACAACCCTGAATCCGAATAATCCACCTGTAGTGCCTGCAGTACCTTCGATCATTAATCCTAAGAGATTAAATAAGCCTCCTATTGATAAAATCAAAAAATATGAAGCTGAAGAGTTTAGGGCCATAGCTACTGGTGATGCTGAGCAGGCTGAATTTTGGCTTGATAATACTATTCGTGTCTTCGATGAACTATCTTGTACACCGAAGAGTGCTTGAAGTGTGCTATATCTTTATTACGGGATTCTACCTACTATTGGTGGAACACTTTGGTTTCAGCTGTTTCGAAGGAACGAGTCACTTGGGATTTCTTTCAGATGGAGTTTCGTAAAAAGTATATCGATCAGTGATTCATTGATAAAAAACGCAAAGAATTTCTCGAGTTAAAATAGGGTCGTATGACCGTATTTGATTATGAACGTGAGTTTGTGAGACTCAGTCGATATGCTTGAGAGTGTGTTGCAACCGAGGATGCTATGTGTAAAAGATTCGAGAAAGGACTGAATGAAGACATAAAATTACTTGTCGGCATACTTGAAATAAAAGAGTTCGTAGTACTTGTCGAGCTAGCTTGTAAGGCCGAAGTGCTCGGAAAAGAGAAAAGAAAAGCTGAGTTTGAAGCTAGATTTTTTCGCAAGAGATCAGCAAGGTAAACTTCTCAGATGACATCAAAGAAGTTGAGAAATGATAGTAGACGATCTAAGACTAATGCTAGGTTTTCCATAAAACCCATACGAGAGCGACCACCAGTGAGTTCACGAGCCACCTCGATTGCTAGTGTTAGCAATACTCGACTGAATAAACTCGAGTGTCAATAGTGTGGTAGGCAACATTTTGGTGAATGTTGGGGCAAGTTTAACAGTGAGTTTGCTACAAGTGTGGTTTGCAGGATCACTTCATTCGGGATTGCCCGGAGTTAGCTTAGAAGGATAATGCTCAGAGTGCGAGACCGAGCGGTGCTGCAGCTAGAGGTAGACCACCCCAAAATGTGGGAGGTAAGAGCGACACCAGAGAGGGAATTTGGATACAACTATTCGATCAGAGGCTTGTGTGCCTGCCAGAGCCTATGCCATTCGTGCCTGAGAGGAGGCTTCATCTCCAGATGTTATCATCGATATATTTACTCTCTTTAGTACTAGTGTAATTTCTCTGATTGACCCCGATTCAACTCATTCCTATGTGTGTGAAACATTATTATTCAGTAAGACTTTACCTATTGAGTCTACTGAGTTTGTGATTCAGTTTTGAACCCCCTAGATCGGTGTGTGCTAGTTGATAAGATGTGGAAGAATAGCCCCTTTAATGATCCAAAATTCATGCTTTTCGGTTGATTTGATGTTACTACCATTTGATAAGTTCGATATCATCCTCGGTATGGATTGGCTAACCTTGCACGATGCAATAGTGAATTGTAGATGAAAGACTATTGATTTGTGGTGCCAGAATAATGAAATAATTCGAATTGAGTCTACCAATTTAAATGGGGTACTAGCAGTGATATCTTCGATGTTGACTCAAAAGCTTATGAGAAAGGGTTACGAAGCTTACTTTGCTTATGTCATTGATAGTAAAGTAACCAAAAAGAAGATTGAATCTGTACCGGTTGTATGTGAATATCTGGGTGTGTTTTTGGAAGAATTGCCGAGTTTGCCACCTATTCGGGAGGTAGAATTTGGTATCGAGTTAGTGCAAGGGACGACTTCGATCTCGATAGCTTCTTATAGAATGGCACCGACCGAATTAAAAGAGTTGAAAGCTCAGTTGCAAGAGTTGACAGATAGAGGATTTGCTCGACCGAGTTTCTCTCCCTGGGGTGCGCCAGTGTTATTTGTGAAGAAGAAAGATAGAACTTTGAGAATGTGCATCGACTACCGACAGCTAAATAAAGTGACCATAAAGAATAATTACCCATTGCCGCGTATTGATGATTTATTTGATCAGCTAAAGGGAGCCTCAGTATTCTCAAAGATTAATTTAAGATCGGGCTATTATCAGTTGCGTGTTAGAGACTCTAATGTGCCTAAGACTGCTTTTCGAACGAGATACAGACATTACGAGTTTTTGGTGATGCCATTCAGACTCACTAATGCCCCTACTATTTTCATGGACTAGATGAATCGGGTATTCAGATAGTATTTGGATCGATTCGTAGTTGTGTTTATAGATGATATTGTAATTTACTCGCACGATGAAATCGAGCATGCCGAACACTTGAGACTTGTATTATAGATTTTGCGTAAATTCAGTAAATGTGAGTTTTGGTTACACAAAATTAGCTTCTTGGGGCATGTTGTTTCAGCATCAGGTATTCGGGTTGATCCGAGTAAGATTTCAGCTATACTTGATTAGAGGCCCCCGCGGAATATTATCGAAGTTCAAAGTTTTCTGAGACTTTCCTGTTATTATAAACGCTTTGTAAAAGGTTTCTCGATGATTGCAACTTTGATTGCAAAGCTACTTCAAAAATATGTTAAATTCAATTGGGCGGAGAAGTGCTAGAAGAGTTTCGATCAGTTGAAAACTCTATTGACTGAAGCTCTAGTGCTTGTTCAGCTAGAGTTGGGTAAAGAGTTTGTCATCTTCAGTGATCCATCCTTGAATGGTTTGGGTTGTGTTTTGATGTAGGAGGGTAAGGTTGTAGCATATGCTTCGAGACAGTTAAAATCGCATGAAAAGAACTATGCGACGCACGATCTCAAATTAGCTGCTATAGTCTTTGCGTTGAAGATATGGCGCTACAATCTGTTCGGTGAAAAATGCCATGTCTATTCTGATCATAAAAGCCTAAAGTATTTAATGACTCAGAAGGATCTGAATCTGAGACAACGGTGATGGTTTTAATTGTTAAAAGACTACGAGCTTGTGATTGATTATCACCCAGGAAAAGCTAATGTGGTTGTTGATGCTCTAAGCCAAAAATCGCTGTTTGCTTTGCATGCAATGAATGCAGAAATGGCTATGAATGATGATGGTGCTATTATAGCATAATTGAAAGTGAGACTGTTATTTGTTCAACAGATTTGCGAAGCTCAAAAGGTGGATGATAATTTGATAGCAAAAGGAATCATTGTGATTCAAATGCTGACTCAGAATTTCAGATTGATGCTGAGGGATGTTTGTTGTTCAGAAGCCGATTTTGTGTACCAAAGGATCCTAAATTGATTCAGATGATTTGTTATGAAGCTCATAATAGTAGATTGTCTATTCATCCGGGTAGCACTAGAAGGTATAATGATTTGAAATAACATTATTGGTGGCACGATATGAAACGAGATATTTCAGATTTCGTGTCGAAATGTTTGATATGTCAACAAGTAAAAGCCAAACATCAGGTGCCATCCAGATTACTTCAGCCAATCATGATACCCAAATGGAAATGGGATCGAGTCATGATGGATTTTGTATCTGGGTTACCGTTGACACCGAGCAAGAAAGATGCAATCTGGGTTATTGTTAATAGATTGACGAAGTCGGCTCACTTTATTCCAGTTCGTGCAGATTACTCACTGGATAAGCTAGCTGAATTGTACATCTCTCAAATTGTACGACTACAAGGAGTACCTATTTCTATTGTTTTAGATAGAGATCCGAGGTTTACATCGCGATTTTGGAAGAAACTGCAAGATGCATTGGGTACTAAATTGCATTTTAGCACCGCTTTCCACCCTCAAACGAATGATCAATCCAAGAGAATTATTCAAATACTTGAGGATATGTTGAGATGTTGCGTTCTCGAGTTTGAGGGTACGTGGGAACGATACTTGCCTTTAAATGAATTTGCTATGATAATAGCTTTCAATCGAGTATCAAAATGGCACCTTACGAGGCTTTGTACAGTCGTAAATGTCGTACACTTCTGTATTGGATCGAGCTAAGTGAAAGAAAGATATACGGGGTTGATCTAATCAAAGAGACTGAATAGAAAGTAAAAGTGATCCGCGAAAGTTTGAAAGCAATGTCAGACAGTCAAAAATCCTATGCGGATTTGAAATGTAAAGATCTAGAGTTTCAGATTGGTGACTAAGTATTTTTGAAAGTCTCGCTGTGGAAGAAAATACTTAGATTTGGTCGCAAGGGAAAGCTGAGTCCGAGATTTATTGGGCCGTACGAGATTGTTGAACGTATCAGGTCGGTTGCATATAGATTGATGTTGCCACCTGAGTTAGAAAAGATCCACAATATTTTCCATGTTTCGATGCTTCAACGATATAGATCCGATCCTTCTCATGTGATTAGTCCATCAGAGATTGAGATTCAGTCTGATTTGACATATGAGGAAGAACCGATTCGTATTTTGGCTCGCGAAGTGAAGGAGTTACGTAATAAGAAAATCTCATTGGTGAAAGTACTGTGGAATAAGCACGGGGTTCAAGAAGCAACTTGGGAGCTTGAGGATTCAATGAAAGAACGTTATCCTAATCTATTCACCGGTAATATTTTCGGGGACGAAAATCTCTAAGGGGGAGAGTTGTAACAGCCCGATTTTTTTTACCATAATTAGAATAGTGGTTTTGAGACTACAAATCTGAGTCAAAAATATTTAAATATTATTTTCTGTGTTTATTATGTGTGAATTTGCATGTGTGAAAGTTTGAATGAAAATTTGATTGTTTGTATGCTTAATTTAATAATAGGACTTAATTATGTAAAATAAAATTTTAGTGGTTATTTGTGAAAGGGCCGAATAGTGGTTGTTCTATTAATTTGGAGGCTTTAAGTTGCAAATTACCCATGATATATCGTAATGGACGGTGAAAGACAACCATTATATGGTTTTGTCATTATTTTATAAAAGTTATATATGTAATTTAGTTTATAATGTTATATAATATAAAACATAAAATAATTAAAAGCCATGGTTTCTTATTTTGCATGACCGAATAAAAAAGAAAAGAAGAAGAAACAAGAGTTCCTTAGGTTCGGCCATTTTTGGAACTTGATTAAGGTAAGTTTTAGCTCGGTTTTTGATAATTTTTATATTTTTTAGATCGTTGCTTTGAGTACTACCCGACCCATGCTTGAATTTTGATTTTGGTGAATATTTTGAGTTATGCCATTGATGAATATTTGTGTTTTGTGATGTTTGATGATAAATTATGAAAGATATGTTTGGATTAATATGTTTTGTATTGGAGTTTTTGATGATTTTGAGTTATTAGGACTAAATTGCAAAAATAATAAATTGAGGGACTAAAATGTAAAATAAATGAAATGTATGGACTTGTATGAGTGTATGGAACATTCGGCCTAAACATGATATAGTCAAATTTTGAATATTTTGTGTTTTGTGCAATAAGGACTAAATTGTAAAAATATGAAATATTAGGGGTAAAAATGTAATTTACCCATTTATGTGTTTTTGGATTAAATTGAATGAAAATATGTTTGAATGAGCTTAATTTGAAATTTATTAGATCAAGAACAAAAAGAATCAGGATTGGATCGAGGAAAAACGAAGTTGATCAAATAGTCGGGAAACATAGTCCGTCGATACTCGAGGTAAGTTTTTAAGCAATCATGTTGTATGGAATTTATTTATATAGATGTACCTAAAATTTAATGGAAGTATGTATACTAATATTTAATATAGCTGAATGTATTATTTGTTTATGTATAAAGTATAACAGAATGAGAGATAGGTATATATGTTATGGGTTCACCCGAATGTGATGTGATACGTATATATATATATATATATATATCAATGATATAGTTAGATGTGGTGTTGAATTGGGAGATGATGACATCCAAATGTGATGTTTATATATATATATATATATATGTCGATGATATAATTAAATGTGATGCATATGTTTGGCAATGATATAATTGAATGTGGTGTTGATCATAGAAATGAAATAAGTGAATTTGTATATATGCAATTTAGGTTTAAGTTTTATGTATATATATATATAAGGATTAAGTTCAGGAAATGCAATATTGGGCGAAATTGTATACCGAGCACTAAGTGTGCGAAATTAAATACCGAGCACTAAATGTGCGAAATCAGTTGTTTAGCACTAAGTGTGCAAGAAGTTAAATGTAACGGCACTAAGTGTGCGATACATTACAAGAATTTGGCCAAGAAGTTAAATGTAACGGCACTAAGTGTGCGATACGTTACAAGAATTTGGCACTAAGTGTGCAAGGTATTAGTATGATGACTCTAAGCATGTGATACGAGATAAGGTTTTCCATTGAGTGTTCAGGTTTGCCGATCTTTTAATTTAATTAGTTAACGAAGGTGTTTAACAGAATAAAATGAATAGGTATGCGATGATAAATCATCTTTTGAATAAAAAGTAAGTTCTAGATGTTGAAATGAAAATTTTATATTATGTGTATTTATATGTGAATTATATGGATTGAAAGGTGAGAAAGAAAATTTAGTAGTTAATATGTATATGTTTGAACAAATGTATTTATTTTTGTTTTGAGATGAGGGATGGATTATAGATCTAGGTGAATGCCATTATTGAACTTTGGAACATTCAACTTAAGGGTTATGAAATGTGAAAGTTGTCTAATATAATGTTTTAATACATTGTTATGTAATTGCTTATAACTTACTAAGCTATGATAGCTTACTTTATGTGGTTGTTGTATTGTTCTTTAGATTTTGGAGTCAAGATTCGAGCTCGAGGATCATTGTCAAGTCTATCACACTATCAACTAATTTTGGTATTTTGTAAGCTGAATTTCATATGGAACTATGGCATGTATAGGCTATGTTTCTTTTTGAATTATTCCAATTAGTGTGTTACATATTTAAGCCATGCGAATATGGCTAAATTATAGTATTTGGTCTTATGTGGGTTCGGCTATGAGGTTATCTTATTATGAAAATATAATTTCTAATGTGCTTATGTTTGGTGTTTTCATATGTAGATTAATTGATCATGGAGTTAAATTATAGTTACGAAATTTCGACCATGGTAATTGTGTGATGCGGTAAATAATCTCATAATAGATATGAATGTCGTTTTAGGTTATGTATATTTTGGTTGTACAAAATCGGTCATGATATACATATATGTGTATAATGAAATTGGTTTATATGTGGTAGGTTAAACATAAGATAGATATAATTTTGATAATTTGGCTATGCTAATTATAAGAGATGTGATCAATTATATGTTTGGATGCTTTCGGTTATTGGTATTGAATTTGGTATATTCTAGATTTGGTTGAGAATGGTTTTGGTATATGTATATTTGGTTTTGATAATGGGTAGTTTGTTTTAGTAAAGTGATTATAAGCATGTGTATATTCGGCTATTAAGTGTTGAATGAGTCAAAAGATTTGAATGTGAGGCTAGGAGAAAAAGGGGGAAAGTTGAATTATTCAAACTGTTTGAATGAGTGAACAAGAGTGAAGTTAGGAGGAAAATATGGGATTGAATGTTGGTGTAGGTGGTGGCCGAATTTTGGATGCTTGATGTAGGGGGAGAAGTTGGTTTTGGGTTGTTGTGGGTGTGCCAAAAATCAATAAGGGTCTTAATTTTCCTTTGTTCTCTTAAAGTGCATTCGGTCATTAGGGAAGTGGATAGTGCCGATTTTGGTAGGTTCTTTTGAAGTTCTTCTGTTCTCTTTGATTTCTTAATCCATATATGTCGAAATTGCCTAGCTAACTTTTATTTCTCTTTTCCCTTGACCTGTAGCTGAAATTGGGGAGACCATTAGTGCATCTTTTTCTTTATTTTTCTCTTTTCTTCACCTAAGGCTCTTTAGCCAAACCTCAATCTCTATCAAATCTCTCTTTCTCCCCATTCATACTCTTAAACCTTACAATCAAAAGCACCACACCATTTCATTGCAACCCATTTTCTTTTCTTCTTCTCTACTTTTCTTCTTAAACCGAAACTCTATTTCATCTCCTTTGACACCTATTTTTCTCTCTATAGTCGACTAGCCTTGGTCAAGTGGATCGATTCTATCCTGTTGCAGGATTACTGAAGGTAACGTTCTTTTCACTTTTACTGCTAAAGCCGAATATCTCTCTCTTTATTTCTTGCGATTTTTCCTCTATTTTTCTTTGAAACTCCTCAGTCTCTATTATCTCTAATTAGTTAGTGGCTTCATCTTTTCTTTCCGGATCATGGCCGTGAGTAGCCTAAGGGGTGAAGGAGGGTTTGTTTTGCCGAATCTACTTTGGTTTCTTCTCCTGTCTCAACGCAAGGTAATTTCAGCCAAATCCCTTTGACCTTTCTTTAAGTCTCTTTTGATTAGCCTAATATTCGAGGGCTATCTGTGACTGTTTGGCCGAATCTCTCTCAAATCATCTCGGTTTTGAGGAAGAAGTAGTGGTGGGCGGTTCATCAGTAACCAAGGTAGAGACTATCTTCTTTAGATTCTATGATTAATATTCTCTTTGGATTTTGGTTGCCTTAATCAACCTTCCTTTATTAGACAAGCGACGTCTCTCTCTGATCTCTAATCAAGTCTATTTCATGGATGCAAGTAACATTCAAGTTGGGGAGGGGAGCAAACCCTTAGTTTCAACTCTAAAGTTTAAGAAGTGAGCGGTATCAACAGTGTGAGACCGCCACCGGGTTGTGGACCAGCTTCAGAACAGGATAGACAGATAGCTGTCGTCCCTACTAGTGAGAGTGTCGACATAGAAAGCATAATATTGCATGTTATCAGGTGTGTAAAATTTCACACTTCATTATTAATGTGCGTTATTAACTGTTTGGGCTGAAAAGCCGAAGTGACTGGAAAGAAAGTCGGAATACCCTTGTGGGTAATGATGGGGATACCAGGTAAGTGACTTTAATGTTCAAGTTATGAGTATGTAAATGTATGTTGTAATCTACTACTTTGCTTGATGGCATGTTGCATTCATTTGATATGTATGTTATGCATGGGTTTGGAAAATGAAGCGAAAGGGGAAGTGTTACTAAAGACTGTCATAATGGTTTGGTACCACAGTGGGTTGGCCCCACATATTTGATTCGGTGACTAAATCTCAATGGTTTGGTACCACGGTGGTTTGACACCACGTACATGTATGTTGATTATGTGACTTGTCCCAGTGGTTTGGTACTACAGTGGGTTGGCCCCACATATACAATTTTCAGGGATTGTCACAAGTGGCTTGGTGCCACATATATGGCATGTAGTGGATGAAGGGTTGATTGTAGAAATCCCTACGGCGTGTTGGGCTGGTACGGGTGACGTGTAGAGGATGGAAAATTAGGTTGGGTTGGGACACGTTACATTCTTATTATGTGCATGCCATTATCAGTGGGTCAAGGCCCAATGTGCGATTGTGGACTTGAAGCCATTTATTTGATATGAGGGAAATTACACACTGAGTCTTGGTGACTCACCCCTCTGCTTAACATGCAGGTAATCAGTAGATCATAGATCTGGGAGCCGAGGCGGACTCGTGGAGGCCATGAAATATTTCTTTTCGTAAACTCATTTTCTTTCTATAAGTTATTTTAATTGGGGATTTTATGTCATAAGGCCTTCTTAAGTTAACATTTGGTTTTTCTTTTATTATTTGTTATTTATTTAAGATATGACATTATTATAATTTAACATGAAAATTTAAGATGGAGTTTTCAAAACCTAAGTAGGATAAAACAATCGTTTTCTCTCAAATGCCAACAAAGATAACAAATAGAAATTAACTCAATTTCCTTAAAATGCAAACCACTGATTTCAAAACATCACCATAAATGAATAGTTTTCAAACTTACGGCATTTTCCTAAATCCAAAGTAAAATTCGTCTTTACAACTTCGCCCTATGACATACCAGATCTGGTCGTAACGTCTAGACTGGGTTTGGGGTGTTACAATTTTGGTATTAGAACAGGTTACAAAACTCAGCTGTGAAATGGGTTCAGTAACGTTTTATAAAGTTGATTTAAAATGTTATTTGAGGAAATGTTTTAGTTGGAGTATGGCACCCGAGTCTACCGGTACCCGATCCACGCGGTAAGTGTTCTAATTGTTGGTTGTGGTTGCACGAAATGATTATGTTGTGTTATGATTACTAGTATTAAGAGATCCAAACTTTAGAGACTGAAACCTCTAGGTATAGATATGAAACTACAAGAATTACTTTTTTTAAAAGCTATTTCTTATAAGGTCGGTATTAAACAATGAAAGAAAGTACTAATTTATAAAACTTTTAATCAGATTAAGTCGTATTAGTAGCTATGAGTACTAGGGGACGAGGACGTGTTGTGCGCGGTCGTGGTAGAGGCCGGAGTGTTGGGTCTGAACCCTTGGAATAAGGACATGGGTCGAAAAGTGATGTGCCAGCACCGCTAGCTGCGGAAGCAGATTTTCAAGATCAAACAGGTGGAGATGATGTTGTGTCCCAGGCAATGTTACGTGTGTTGGAGAGGGTTGCTGGAGCAAGTACGGGTTTGGGGCTTGAAAATCTGTGTCTGAACGACTTCAAGCCAATAGAGCTAAAATGTTTAGGGACGTTTTTGGCGTAGCTCCTAATGTAGCTGAGTATTGGCTAAAAGTAGTTGAGCGTATTATGGATGATCTTGACTTTACGGTGGAGGAGAAGTTGAAAGGAGTTGTGTCTCTTCTTCGAAACGAGGTGTATCAGTGGTGGCTCACAATTAGGGATGGTGCAGTGGCTGATCGTATTACCTAGGATTACTTCAAGACAACATTCCAGGGGAAATACATCGGGTCAAGTTATGTAGATGCGCAACATAGGGCATTTCTAGGTTTGGTTCAGGGAAATAAATCGGTGGCTGAGTATGAGGTGAAATTCTTACATCTTAGTCGTTATGCCCGGGGTATTGTTGCCACAGACCATGAGTGTTGTGTTCGGTTTGAGGATGGTCTGAGGGACGAGTTGCGTGTGCTGATAGCTCCGCAGCGAGAAAGAGAATTTACTGTTTTAGTGGAAAAGGCTAAGATAGTCGAGGAAGTGAAGCAGTCCGAGAAGCAGAACCAAGATAAGGATAGAGGTAGGAATAAAAGGAATTTTGGATCGTCAGGATCAGCTGGGGGTTTTCAGAAGAGGTTTAGGTTGGATGGGCCGAGTCGTGTTGCGGGACTTGTTGATGATGGTCGGCCTCAGAGTTGTGCTCAATGTGGTAAATTTCATTCGAGTGAGTAATGGACGAGTAATAGAGGATGTTTCAGGTGTGGGTCTACTGATCATCGGATAAGAGACTGTCCACAGAAGTTGAGCAGAGCGCGACCAGTGGGTCAAGGTTATGCTCAACCTGGTAGAGGTGGTCAGCAACCACAGAGAGGTCGTGGTCCAGCCAGAGGAGGTAATGGTTTTGATCGTGGACGTGGAGCACCGGGTTGAGGTGCTGAGAACATAGATGTAAGACAGCCTGGGTTGGTCTATGCAGCTAGTCGCCGAGAGGAGGGCGATGCACCAGACGTCATAACCGGTACGTTTCTTATTTATGGGTTGCCTTATACTGCACTGATTGATATTGGATCAACGCATTCTTATGTTGCTAGTATTGTATCGGGAACTCTGAACTTAGACTCTGAGATTACTTCTAGGGAGATGACTGTACTTAGCGCTTTAGGACAATCTGTAGTGGTGAATAAACTCTTTAGGGTGGTACCTCTAGAAGTTCAAGGGAGGGCTTTCCCGGCTGATCTGATGGAACTGCCGTTCAGGGAGTTTGATTTAATCTCAGGTATGGACTGGTTAGTGAAGCATCGAGCAAACTTGGATTGTGCCGCCAAACGCATAGTGTTGAGGACTCCCGAGGATGATGAGGTGGTGGTGTTAGGTGAAAGGAGGAACTACTTGCTCAATATAATGTCCGCTCTAAAGGCTGAAAGAATGGTGAGAAAATAATGTGAGGCATTTATAACTTTTGTTTGTGCTCTGGAGGTCAAGGGTCAACTGTGGGGGATGTTAGAACAGTAAAGAGTTCTCTGATGTTTTTCCAGAAGAGCTTCTAGGACTACCTCCAGATCGCGAGGTGGAATTCGGTATTGATCTTCTTTCGGGGACAGCGTCCGTGTCTATTTCCTATATAGAATGGCACCGAAAGATTTGGTGGAACTGAAAGCCCAAATTCAAGAACTGTTGGATTAGGGTTTTATCCGATTGAGTGTGTCACCTTAGGGAGCACCGTGCTATTCGTTAAGAAGAAGGATAGATCAATGCGTATGTGCATTGAATACTATCAGTTGAATAGTTGACCATCAAGAATAAATACCCACTGTCGAGGATTGACAATTTGTTTGATCAATTGAGGGGAGCTTCGGTCTTCTCAAATATAGATTTGAGGTCAGGGTATCATCAGCTTAAGATGAAGGAAGCGGATATTTATAAGACAGCTTTTCGGACTCACTATGGCCACTACGAATTCCTGGTGATGCCATTTGGGTTGACCAATGCACCAGTAGCATTTATGGACATGATGAACCGGGTTTTCCAACCCTATTTGAACCAGTTTGTTGTGGTATTTATAGATGATATCCTGGTCTGTTCAATATCAGAGGAGGAGCATGATTCACATCTTTGGGTAATTTTACAAATTTTGAGGGAGAAACAGCTTTACGCCAAATTCATTAAGTGTGAATTTTTGTTAAGACAAGTCACCTTTCTAGGCCATGTTGTGTCTGCTGAGGGGATTAGGGTTGATCCCCGGAAAGTTGAAGCTGTGCTGGACTGGAAACTGCCTAGATCTATGGTAGAAATTCAGAGTTTTCTGGGTCTGGCTGGGTATTATAGGAGGTTTATGGAGGGATTCTTGTTAATAGCTGCCCCGTTAACCAAGCTATTGCGGAAAGGGGTACCTTTTGTCTGGTCAGATAAGCAGCAGGAAAGTTTTGAGAAGCTGAAGAGAATCTTGACAGAGGCTCCAGTGTTGATTCAGCCTAAGGCCGAGAAGGAGTTTGTTGTTTACTTTGATGAGTCGCACACAGGTTTGGGATGTGTGTTGATGCAGGAAGGGAAGGTGGTAACATATGCGTCTCGATAATTGAGACCATATGAGGTGAACTATCCCACACATGATCTGGAATTGGTTGCGGTAGTGTTCGCTTTGAAGATCTGGAGGCATTATCTGTATGGAGAGAAGTCCGTTATTTATACAGATCACAAGAGTCTAAAATATCTCCTTACCCAGAAGGAGTTGAATTTAAGGCAACGGAGATGGATTGAATTGTTAAAAGATTATGATTGCTCGATCGAGTACCACCCAGGAAAAGCTAACGTGGTGGCAGATGCATTGAGTCGTAGGGTAATCTCTGACTTAAGAGCAATGTTTCCTCATCTCAGCTTATATGATGATGGGAGTTTATTGGTCGAACTTCAAGTGAAGCCTTCTTGGGTCAGTCAGATTAAAGAGAAACAGCTGGCTGATGAGTTGTTAAGTTCGAAGTTTCAGTTAGTGGCAAGTGATGGGATAACAGTTTTCAGTGTGAATAATGATGGGGTATTATATTTTCGAGGAAAGACTTGCATGCCAAAAGATCTTGAGTTGAGACGTAAGATTCTACAGGAAGCGCATAGTAGCCCATACGCTATGCATCCTGGAGGAAGTAAGATGTATCGAGATCTGCGAGAACAGTTTTGGTGGTCGGTTCAAGCTGGAGGTAAACAAATTTGTGAGCAAATGCTTGATGTGTCAGCAGGTAAAAGCGAAACATCAGTTTCCTTCGGGCTTATTGCAGCCGATGAAAATTCCACAGTGGAAGTGGGAAAGGATCACGATGGACTTTGGTAGTGGGCTACCTCTTACGCCTACTAAGAAAGATTTGGTATGGGTGATTGTTGATCGGTTGACAAAGTCCGCCCATTTCATACCTGTTTGTGTCGACTATTCCTTGTAGAAGCTGGCCAAGCTGTATGTGGCAGAGATTGTAAGGCTGCATGGGGTACCAGTGTCGATCATATTGGATAGAGACCCCAGGTTTACGTAGCGTTTTTGGAAGGCACTTGTAACACCCTGAATTAGGGGTTATTTGTAATTTAAATAAATTCCATGTGGGCTTCAAGAAATAAATAAATATGATTTTATTTAGCATGATTTAGGGTCTAGAAATAACCTCGATTTAGGTCTAATTTGGGTTTAAAAAAAAGAAAAAAATTTAATTAAAGTACTTAAAAGGAGGGAAGCTAGGAATAGCGGTTAAATAAAATTTAAGAAAAACTTGACATGTGAATGTATTTGGTATAAGTGGCGTGGTGCGCCTAAGGGTTGCAAGGAGGTCTTGGGTTCAATCTTGGAAAGGGAGAATTCATTTTGTTTTTATTTTGGGGCGTGAAAGAGAAGGGGCCGTAAAGGAAGGTCTTAAGATTAAATAATGGAGATGTTCTGACATGAAAGACGGGCTGGTGGAGTGGCTTGGGGCGCCACTTAAGGGGCCTTTGTATGAGGACTCGTGTTCGAGTCATGGTAGGCGTAAGGAGGACGTTTTTTTTGGCTTTTTGGCATTAAGGAAAAAGGGGCCAGGGATGAAGACTTTAAAATTAAAAGATAGGGTTCTATAGCAAGAAAGACAAGCAGGCCGAGTGGCTCTGGGCGTGTTAAGGGGGGGCCGCTTGGGGTTCTGTGTTCAATCCAAGCAAAGAAGAATTTGGTTATTTTTTTCCTCTTTTTCTTCCCCATCACGGGCGTGAGGGAGCGTAATTGGCAAGATTTTGGACTCTAATTTTGATAAGAGATAAGGCATTTTTTTGCTCATAATCACCGGAAGGGGGTTATTAGTAGTTTAATTTCAATTAAATTGTTGAGGGATTAGGAGATTAAAGTTAGATTTATTTTGTGATAATTCAAGGCTGGAAATTATCACAAAATAAAGAGAATTTGGCCACGCTTTCGGACTCCTTAGGGCTGTCCATAATTGTTTTTTTTTACAAAGAAGGGCCAAAAGTTCTTCAATTTTTTCTTCTTTTCTCACTTGTTGTCACCAAATTCCCTAAGCAATTGCTCAATTTTCCAGCTTCTTTTCTTCTTCTTTACAAGCCAAAAACCCTTTGAACCCCTACTTCTTTTCCTTCATCTTTTATTCCTCCATTAGCCAAACCCCTACCACCTTGTCGCCAAAATCTCCTTAGACAAACCGCCTAAAATCACTCAAAATTCCAGATCATCTCTTGTTTTCCTTAGTCGAATCTACTCCTCCCGATTTGGTGTAGTTTTAATAACATTAATGCAAAGGGTGCTCTTTTCTTCAATCGGTTAGAAGAGGTAAGTGGATCTCGTCGAATGTTCTGCTTTTGTTGATCAAGATCTATGGTTATAACATTATGTCTAAACCGATTGTAGGGAAGCTTTGGAATTATTTTCCAAGGAAAGTTGGTAATACATTCGCCAAAGGCCTTTCAATTAAAAAGTCTATGATTAAATGTCAAACTAACGATGCCATGGATTTAGGGACTGTTATTTCGTGATTTGATTGGAAATCAAATCCATTCAAGGGACAAAATCTAGTGTTGTAGATCTAATCTTCTGGATCTAGGAATTTCTAGAAACAGTGTGTAAACTCCTTACACACTTTATTATTAAACTTATGAATTTATTATCTTGTGTATAAATTTTGGTAGTGATCTATGATATGCTTGTGGGCTTAAACATGGATTCCGGTAAGTCCCCTAAATTTATGACTTTTGATATATGATTTGCATGCCATCACATGATGATTAAATGCTATGATATGATTTGTGAAAATTTTTACTAAAGCATGTGATGGTGGGATTGATGAGAGGAGGGGATGAAATATGGATCGTCGTCATGGTTTTGACCACAAGATGGGTTGGCCCCATCGAGTATTTGTGACCTATGGTCATCTGGTTTTGACCAAAACGATTGAATATTTGCGACTAAGTCCCAAGTGGTTTGGTACCACCAAAGGGTTTTGACCACACTTGATATTTTGTGACCTATGGTCATCAAGTGGTTTTGACCACACGATGGGTTGGCCCCATCATTTAAATTGTGACTTTAAGTCATCAAGTGGTTTTGACCACACCGGGTAGAAAAGGAGTATGGATGGCTAGTTGGGTTGCATGTGCATGTTTAATTGATAAATTGTGTATGAGTTGTATTCTCCGGTAGGGGATTTACACATCGAGTCTTGGTGACTCACCCTTCCCTTAACATTTTGCGTATGAGTAGATCATGAGATGGAGCCGAGAGGACTCGAGGCGCCATGCTTAATGTTGGAATTTAATTTTGTTTTCGTTAAGTTTAATTATCTTATTTCCTAAGTATTTTATTTTGGGATTGTAATAAGGCCGCTATTTATTTTGTGGATGTTATTTTATTTATTTTGCTTATGTTATGTTACAAATGAAATTTTCAATTGATAAGTAACCAGCTAAAATAATTTTTCAAACTTAATAAATTTCTACTAGTTTTTCAAAAGATGTTACCATCGGGCAACAAAAATAAACTAAGTCAACTATCACTTTGATGATTTTAAAATGATACATGATCAATGTTTTCAAAAGGGTTTATAAAGCCCAACCAGATTTATAAAAGGCCCAATCGAAGTTTTCAAACCCCGCTTTAAATACCTTAGCCAAATTTAATCGAATTTTCACCCAACTTTCAAATTGGCCCAAAATATTTTACCCAAAGGACATACCGATCCGGCCAGACTCATGGGCCGGTTTGGGGTGTTACAAATTGGTATCGAGCCCTTGCTCAAAACTCTACTGGGGGCCCAAGGCCCAAAATGTTTGGTTTTGGATAGTAGGCCTTATTATAATGTTTGAGAAATTGTTTTGGCTTGATCAAGATGGCACCGAGTCTCCCAGACCTATCCGCCTGTAAGTACCTCTATCAATTTCGTGAATTCTTTGGATGAGGGTAGAAGGGTAAAATGGGAACGTAGACTACTAGAGTAGAAACTGCTGAACCCTGTGGCTAGCATACCCCAACAAAAATTTCATAAAATTTAATAATTACCTAAACAAACCCCGTGGGTTGTCACCGAGCAAAGGATGTGGCAATCGTTATACGCATGTTCAGGATTGGATCTGTGAGGGCCTCGGTATTTAAGCAGCCTCGTGACTCACCTCCTACTCACTTGAATCCTACCCGTGCGTAGTAACTGCTCATCCTAGCCGAGACGACACACTCACAAAGCTAAATTGATAACTAAAACCCGAAAGGGACTAGCCGCTTTATTTTGGGAAATAATTAAAATTTTAGTTTTTTAAAAAAAGAGAGACCAAAATACCCTCAAGATGAAAATGACCAAAATACTCCCGGTTTGTAAAATACCTCCATATGGAAAAATTTTCAAATAGAAATTTTCAAAACATCCTTCTTTGTGAATTCACTTAGAACCTAAATTTTGGAAATTATTTTGTGAAGATACCCCACTATGTAGAATTACTAAAATACCCTTAGGGTAGAAATTACAAAACGCCTTGAATTATGAAATTTCCAAAATACCCACGATTTTAATCAAAAATTTCATCACATAAAAAGTGCCCAAAAATCTTAAAATTCAAAAATGTCATGATTTTGTAAAATTACAAAATTGTCCCTAACCTACCAAATTACCAGAATACCCCTAACTTTCAAAATTTTGCAACATCATTATTTTGGAGAGTACAATTATCAAAAAGAGCCCTCAAGGTTTTATAACTTTTTGAAATATCCCTAATTTATCAAATTTTGCAAATTTACCCTGATTTGTGGAAAATTACCAAAATGCCCTTGAGATTCAAAATCACCGAAAGACCCTCGAATTTCAAAATTTTTTTCAAAATACCCGGGAAATTAAGAGTTTTAAAATAATTTTTGACAAAATCATCCGAGAACCTGTATTTTTGAAAAATTATGAAAATACCCCTGTAGGACAAATTACGGAAAATACCCCCGGGTAGTGGAAGAATAATCACCATGAAATCAACAACTCTCTTTGAATGAATGAATGAAAGACTGTGTGTTTGGTTGATTACGAAAGAACCACTCCTAAACTCCTATCATAAAATTTCTTCGCGGATAACCAAGTGAAACTAAGGTACTGATACATAAAAATTCTTAAACAGATAAACGCGATCGTTAAAATGAGTTCAAGAGGTCGCGGACGCCCGCCTCGTGGCCGTGGTAGAGGTAGGATGACTCGCGGAGCCCGCGAGGTCCGGCCATGGGTCCGTAAATGAGATGCCGATCACCGACACCTAAATCGAAGTTTCAAGACCATACGGTGGTAATGATGTAGTATTTCAGGCGAAGCTACGGTGTTGGAACGAGTAGTCGAGGTCAAGCGGGTGCAGAACTCAGAATCTGGGTCGAACGACTGGGCTAACGGAGCGTAAGTATTCAGAGGAGTTTTCGAGTGGCACCTAGTGCAATGGAATATTGGTTAGAGTCCACAAAGGATTATGGGTGACTTGGATTTCACCCCGAGGAGAAGTTCAAAGGCATCATCTCTCTGCTTCGGGATGAGTCCTATCAGTGGTGGCTCACCGTAAGGGATGGAACGGTGGCAGAAAACCTTACTTGGGAATTTTTCAGGGAAGCCTACCAAAAGAAGTATATTGGAACCAGCTATGTAGACGCTCAGAGAAAGGCTTTCTTGAACCTGGTTCAAGGAAACAAGTCAATGGCGTATTATGAGGCCGAAGTTCGATTAAGTAGATATGCTCGTGGTATTGTGGGTACCGAGCATGAGCGCTGTGTCAGGTTTGAGGATGGCCTGAGAGATGAGCTGAGAATGATGATAGCTCCACAACAGGAACGAGAGTTCGCTGTCCTTGTGGAGAAGTCTAAAGTTGCTGAGGGAGTAAGATAGTCCGTTAGACGGAACCAGGATAGAAATTGGAATAAGAGGAGCTCGGAACCATCAGAGTTCCCTGGTAATCAGCAAAAGAGGTCAAAGTTTGGTGGGTCGGATCAAACTGCTAGGCCTCGCCATCGCCGCTAATCCTCAATGGCCGCCACTTGGTGATAAGTGTGGCAAGTTTCACAAGGGGAGTGTTGGAATGGTAATCGTGGATGCTTTGAATGTGGGTCTATGGAGCATCGAAGTTAGAGACTGCCCCAAGAAGGTAGCTAGGTCGAGAACCAAGGTCGTGACCATGCACCTAATGTAAGGGATAACCAACAACCACAGAGGGGTCGAGGTGTAGCTAGGTAATGGAAATGGTAACGGCGTGGCCGAGGTAATCAAGGTGCAGAGGCGAGGCAACCAAAGTTGGTTTATGCAATTGGCCGTCATGAGGAGGAAGATGTGCCGACGTGACAACGGCACGCTCCTTAATTCGAATACCCTAATTGCTTTAATTATTGTAGAGTTTTCTTGTTTTACTAGGAAGTGCTTGAAACCTTGGTTGTGAACTTAGAGATTGTGTCTAGGAAGCATGATAATTATTTAAGATCGAGTGCATGAAGAGTAGCATAGTGCAAGTGAGTAAAGATGTACTGTTATTCATTAGTAAGTAATTTCGAGGACTAAATTATTTTTAAGGGGGTAGAATTGTAACACCCCTAATTAGGGGTTATTTGTAATTTAAATAAATTCCATGTGGGCTTCAAGAAATAAATAAATATGATTTTATTTAGCATGATTTAGGTCTAGAAATAACCCTGATTTAGGTCGAATTTGGGTTTAAAAAAAAGAAGAAAAAAAATTTAATCAAAGTACTTAAAAGGAGGGAAGCTAGGGAATAGCGATTAAATAAAATTTAAGAAAAACTTGACACAGAATGTATTTGGTATAATGGCGTGGTGCACCTAAGGGTTGCAAGGAGGTCTTGGGTTCAATCTTGGAAAGGGAGAATTCATTTTGTTTTTATTTTGGGCGGAAAGAGAAGGGGACCGTAAAGGAAGGTCTTAAGATTAAATAATGGAGATGTTCGACATGAAAGACGGGCTGGTGGAGTGGCTTGGGCGCCACTTAAGGGGGCCTTGGTATGAGGACTCCTGTTCGAGTCATGGTAGGCGCAAGGAGGACGTTTTTGGCTTTTTGGCATTAAGGAAAAAGGGCCAGGATGAAGACTTTAAAATTAAAAGATAGGTTCTATAGCAAGAAAGACAGGTGTGGCCGAGTGGCCTAGGGAGTGTTAGGGGGCCGCTTGGGGTTCCGTGTTCAATCCAAGCAAAGAAAGAACTTGGTTATTTTTTTCCTCTTTTTTCTTCCCCTCACGGCGTGAGGGAGCGTAATTGGCAAGATTTTGGACTCTAATTTTGATAAGAGATAAGGCATTTTTTTGCTCATAATCACCGGAAGGGGTTATTAGTAGTTTAATTTCAATTAAATTGTTGAGGGATTAGAGATTAAAGTTAGATTTATTTTGTGATAATTCAAGGCTGGAAATTATCACAAAATAAAGAGAATTTGGCCAGCTTTGGGACTCCTTAGGGGCTGTCCATAATTGTTTTTTTTATAGCAAAGAAGGGCCAAAAGTTCTTCAATTTTTCTTCTTTTTCTCACTTGTTGTTTTGAAATTCCTAAGCAATTGCTCAATTTTCCAGCTTCTTTTCTTCTTCTTTTATGTCGAAAACCCTTTGAACCCCTACTTCTTTTCCTTCACCTTTTATTCCTCCATTAGCCAAACCCTACCACCTTGTCGCCAAAATCTCCTTAGACAAACCGCCCAAAATCACTCAAAATTCCAGATCATCTCTTGTTTTCCTTAGTCGAATCTACTCCTCCCGATTTGGTGTAGTTTTGGCTTAACATTAAAGCAAAGGGTGCTCTTTTCTTCAATCGGTTAGAAGAGGTAAGTGGATCTCGCCGAATGTTCTGCTTTTGTTGATCAAGATCTATGGTTATAACATTATGTCTAAACCGATTGTAGGGAAGCTGAATTATTTTCCAAGGAAAGTTGGTATACATTCTACCAAAGGCCTTTCAATTAAAAAGTCTATGATTAAATGCCGAAACTAACGATGCCATGGATTTAGGGACTGTTATTTCTGGATTTGATTGGAAATCAAATCCATTCAAGGGACAAAATCTAGTGTTGTAGATCGGATCTTCTGGATCTAGGAATTCTAGAGAAACAGTGTGTAAACTCCTTACACACTTTATTATTAAACTTCTAATTTATTGTCTTGTGTATAAATTTTGGTAGTGATCTATGATATGCTTGTGGGCTTAAACATGGATTCCGTAAGTCCCCTAAATTTATGACTTTTGATATATGATTTGCATGCCATCACATGATGATTAAATGCTATGATATGATTTATGAAAATTTTTACTAAAGCATGTGATGGTGGGATTGATGAGAGGAGGGGATGAAATATGGACCGTCAATCGCTGGTTTTGACCACAAGATGGGTTGGCCCCATCGTAGTGTTTGTGACCTATGGTCATCAGTGGTTTTGACCACAACGATTGAATATTTGCGACTAAGTCCCAAAGTGGTTTGGTACCACCAAAGGGTTTTGACCACACTTGATATTTTGTGACCTATGGTCATCAAGTGGTTTTGACCACACGATGGGTTGGCCCCATCATTTAAATTGTGACTTTAAGTCATCAAAGTGGTTTTGACCACACGGGTAGAAAAGGAGTATGGATGGCTAGTTGGGTTGCATGTGCATGTTTAATTGATAAATTGTGTATGAGTTGTATTCTCGGGTAGGGGATTTACACACCGAGTCTTGGTGACTCACCCTTCCCTTAACATTTTGCAAATGAGTAGATCGGAGATGGAGCCGAGAGGACTCGAGGCGGCCATGCTTAATGTTGGAATTTAATTTTGTTTTCGTTAAGTTTAATTATCTTATTTCCTAAGTATTTTATTTTGGGATTGTAATAAGGCCGCTATTTATTTTGTGGATGTTATTTTATTTATTTTGCTTATGTTATGTTACAAATGAAATTTTCAATTGATAAGTAACCATTAAAATAATTTTTCAAACTTAATAAATTTCTACGGTTTTTCAAAAGATGTTACCATCTGCAACAAAATAAACTAAGTCAACTATCACTTTGATGATTTTAAAATGATACATGATCAATGTTTTCAAAAGGGTTTATAAAGCCCAACTATATTTATAAAAGGCCCAACTGAGTTTTCAAACCCCGCTTTAAATACCTTAGCCAAATTTAATCGAATTTTCACCCAACTTTCAAATTGGCCCAAAATATTTTACCCAAAGGACATACCGATCCGGCCAGACTCATGGGTCGGGTTTGGGTGTTACAACACTACATCAAGCATTGGGTACAAGATCGGACTTCAAAGATGGTTTTCATCCACGTATGTGATGGTCACCGAGAGGGTAATCTAGATCTTGGAGGATATGTTGAGAGGTTGTGTCATTGACTTTCGGGGTAGTTGGGAGGAGTTCTTACCACTGGCAGAATTCGCATACAACAACAGCTACCAGTCTAGTATAAAGATGGCACCCTAAAAAGCTGTATGGTCGAAAATGTCGCACTCCTACTTGCTGGACAGAGTTGGGTGACCGACAATTATTGGGTCCAGAATTGGTTTCAAACAGAAAAGGTTGTTGATTCGCACTTGTTGAAAGAGGCTTCGACAGCGTAAATCTTATGCGCACCAAACGTAGAGACATAGAATTTGCAAAAGGTGATCGGGTTTTCTTAAAGGTTTCACCGTGGAAGAAAGTCTTAAGGTTTGGATGGAAGGGTAAGCTGAGACCCAAGTTCATCGGGCCTTATCGTGTGTTGAAGCGTGTGGGACCGGTAGCTTATCAGCTTGAGCTACCTTCGGAGTTGAGTCAGATTCATGATGTGTTCCATGTCTTGATGTTAGGGCACTATCGTTCGGATCCATCTCATATTGTGCTAGTGGAAGAAATTGAAAAAAGACCAGATCTGTCCTTTGAAGTGGAACCAATGTAGATCTTAGATCGGGGAGTTAAGGTGCTGAGAAAGAAAATAGTACCTTTAGTCAAAGTTTTGTGGTAGAACCACGGTTCGGAAGAGGCCACGTGGGAGCCAGAGGATGTTATGCAGTAGCATTACCCACATCTCTTTTGATCAGGTAAATTTCGAGGCCGAAATTTCTTTAAGGGGGTAGAACTGTAATAGCCTGGAATTAAGAGCTTGGCATTATTCTATGTTATCATGTGTTGGCATGTTTAGTATGTTATTTTGATGTGTTTGGGGGTCTAGGGAAGGCTCGGGGTTAAGCCTGAGCCTTGGTGGAAATTTTACTTTTAGACACTTTAAGGGAGAGCTAGCTGAGGCGGGCCTTAAGGGTCTTTAATTGTGGTTTGTTGACACAAGTAAAGAGTTGGTAAAGTGGCAATGAGGCACAAATTAGAGAGCTTGAAGAGGCGTCACAAGGGAGAAGCTGCAGAGGGAAGGGATTCGAGTCGTATCATCAGCAATATGGAGTTTCATTTTTGCGCCTAAGCAGCTTGGGTGATGGATTCAGCAAGGTCACTACATGGATGAGTGTTGAATGAGTCAAAAGATTTGAATGTGAGGCTAGGAGAAAAAGGAGGAAAGTTGAATTATTCAAACGGTTTGAATGAGTGAACAAGAGTGAAGTTAGGAGGAAAATATGGGATTGAATGTTGGTGTAGGTGGTGGTTGAATTTTGGATGCTTGATATGGGGGAGAAAAGTCGGTTTTGGGTTGTAGTGGGTGTGCCAAAAATCAGTAAGGGTCTTAAGTTTCCTTTGTTCTCTTCAAGTGCATTCGGTCATTAGGGAAGTGGATAGTGCCGATTTTGGTAGGTTCTTTTGAAGCTCTTCTGTTCTCTTTGAGTTCTTAATCCCTATATGACGAAATTGCCTAGCCAACTTTTATTTCTCTTTTCCCTTGATCTGTAGCCGAAATTGGGGAGACCATTAGTGCATCTTTTTCTTCATTTTCTCTTTTCTTCACCTAAGACTCTTTAGCCGAACCTCAGTCTCTACTGAATCTCTCTTTCTCCCCATTCATACTCTTAAACCTCACAATCGAAAGCACCACACCATTTCCTTGCAACCCATTTTCTTTTCTTCTTCTCTACTTTTCTTCTTAAATCGAAACTCTATTTCATCTCCTCTGATGCCTATTTTTCTCTCCATAGCCGAATAGCCTTGGTCAAGTGGATCGATTCTATCCTGTTGCAGAATTATTGAAGGTAATGTTCTTTTCACTTTTGCTACGAAAGCCAAATATCTCTCTCTTTATTTCTTGCGTTTTTCCTCTTCTTTTATTTGAAACTCCTCAGTCTCTATTATCTCTAATCAGTTAGTGGCTTCGTCTTTTCTTTCCGAAGCATGGTCGTGAGTAGCCTAGGGGATGAAGGAGGGTTCATTTTGCCGAATCTGCTTTGGTTTCTTCTCCTGTCTCAACGTAAGGTAATTTCAGCCAAAGCCCTTTGACGTTTCTTTAAGTCTCTTTTGATTAACCTAATATTCGAGGGCTATCTGTGACTGTTAGGACAAATCTCTCTCAAATCATCTCGGTTTCGAGGATAAAGTAGTGGTGGATGGTTCATCAGTAACCAGGGTAGAGACTATCTTCTTTAGATTCTATGATTAATATTCTCTCTGGATTTTGGTTGCCTTAATCAACCTTCCCTTATTAGACAAGCGACGTCTCTCTCTGACCTCTGATCAAGTCTATTTCATGGATGCAAGTAATGTTCAAGTTGGGGAGGGAAGCAAACCCTTAGTTTCGACTCCAAAGTTTAAGAAGCGAGCGGTATCGACAGTGTGAGACTGGCCACCGGGTTGTGGACCAGCTTCAGAATAGGATAGACAGATAGTCGTCATCCCTGCTAGTGAGAGTGTCGACATAGAAAGCATAGTATTGCGTGTTATCAGGTGTGTAAAATTTCACAGTCCGTTATTAATGTATGTTATTAACTATTTGGGCTGAAAAGCCGAAGTGACTGGAAAGACAGTCGCAATACCCTTGTGGGTAAAGTTGGGGATACCAGGTAAGTGACTTTAATGTTCAAGTTATGAGTATGTAAATGTATGTTGTAATCTACTACTTTGCTTGATGGCATGTTGCATTCATTTGATATGTATGTTATGCATGGGTTTGGAAAATGAAGCGAAAGGGGAAGTGCTACTAAAGACTGTCATAATGGTTTGATACCACAGTGGGTTGGCCCCACATATCTGATTCAGTGACTAAGTCTCAGTGGTTTGGTACCACGGTGGTTTGACACCACGTACATGTATGTTGATTCTGTGACTTGCCCAAGTGGTTTGGTACCACAGTGGGTTGGCCCCACATATACGATTATCAGGGATTGTCACCAGTGGCTTGGTGCCACATATATGGCGTGTAGCGGATGGAGGGTTGATTATAGAAATCCCCACGGTGTGTTGGGCTGGTACGGGTGGCGTGTAGAGGATGAAAAATTAGATTGGGTTGGGACACATTACATTCTTATTATGTGCGTGGCATTATCAGTGAGTCAAGGCCCAATGTGCAATTGTGGGCTTGAAGCCATTTATGTGATATGAGGGAAATTACACATTGAGTCTTGGAGACTCACCCCTCTGCTTAACGTGTAGGTAATCAGTAGATCGTAGATCTGGGAGCCGAGGCGGACTCGTGGAGGCCATGAAATATTTCTTTTCGTAAACTCGTTTTCTTTCTATAAGTTATTTTAATTGGGGATTTTATGTCATAAGGCCTTCTTAAGTTAACATTTGGTTTTTCTTTTATTATTTGTTATTTATTTAAGATATGACATTATTATAATTTAGCACGAAAATTTCATATGGAGTTTTCAAAACCTAAGTAGCACAAAACAATCGTTTTCTCTCAAATGCCAACAAAGATAACAAATAAAAATTAACTCAATTTGGGAATTTTCTTTAAAATGCAAACCACTGATTTCAAAACATCACCATAAATGAATAGCTTTCAAACTTACAGCATTTTCCTAAATCCAAAGTAAAATTCATCTATACAACTTTACCCTGTGACATACCAGATCTGGTCGTAACGTCTAGACCGGGTTTGGGGTGTTACATCTTTATCTCATGCTGTGACAATGGTATCCTTACTATTCCTAATGTTCAACCGAAACTTCGACTAAACATAATATCATTATACTTTCATCGAGGCATCATTAACCGATGTCAAAAAGAATTATATACTTTTCTCATGATATTAAGCAAGTAAAAACATAATAGCATTATATAGCTTTAATTTCACTCAAACTTAACTCGGTACAAAAATATATGTGGAATTGTTCAATTTAGTCCACCACCTTTTCTTGCCTCGGTTTCGGTCCGGGCTTCGTGTTTCTTGATCTATAATGACAATTTCACTTATTTAATGATCACATTGATTAAAACAACTCATGAATCAGACTTTGGTAAAAATTACAATTTTACCATTAAACTTTTACAAAATTACGCTTTTGCCCCTATATAACACCCCAAACCCGGTCAATACGTTACGACCAAATCTGGATTGTTACAGGAAGGGACATTTTGAAAAACATGTAATGGATTTTCGTATTTTGTAAAAACTTCCTGAATATTCTTTCTATTGTGAAGATAATTTAAAATTTTGTTAGAGAATATATCTTATCAACTTCTTATTAGATTAACTAGGAGTTGAAAACGGGTTTGTTTCATAAAGCTGAACTTAGAAAATTTCATTGAGGTGACAGTTGAAAATAATGTTGAGGAACATGATCTTTAGAAATTAATATTTGTAGTTCTATGAAAAACCCAATTTTAATTATTTATTGCTTGTGATCCGTTTGTTAACATTTAAAAAAAAACAGTTATTCACATTTTAAGAAAACCCAAATTTGACGGTTTATAAATTATATAATATCAGCATAGAATTAAAACCCAATTTTAAAGTTAAAGTGGCCTTATTACAAATCAAATCCCAATTAAAATTAAATTTAAAATGAAGTACGAAGTTTACGAAAGAAATAGTAATGCATGGCCACCTCGAGTTTGCCACAGCTACAAAACCCGTGATCTAGTGATTACCTGCAAAATTCAGCAGAGGGGTGAGTCACCGAGACTCAGTGTGTAAATCCCCACATAACGCAATATGGGCCCTAAGCCCATAGATGCACATTGGGCCTTAGCCCGCTCAATACACCATATGACACATGTATACAATGCAGCCCCAACCCAACCTAGTATTTCCATCCTCTAGGTCACCTGAATCATCCAAACACCCGTGGCATTATGCCACTATGGATCTTGACCAACTTGGTCCTAGACCACTCGTGACAGAGTCACTAAGATATATAATCGTGGGGCCAACCCACTATGGTCTCAGACCATCGTGACGATCTTTGATAAGTTTATATATTTGTGGGGCCAACCCATTGTGGTCGTAGACCATCTAGACAAGTCACTGATATACGTATACGTGGTTTCAACCACCGTGGTTCTTAGACCACCGTGACAATAGTCACTGATTTACACTTCCCCTTTTATTCGATCCCGAACCCATGCTCATTTTATCATGCAAAAAAATGAATACAAACATACCCTCAATGTATAATAGATAATCATTACATACATGCATATAATCGAAAGTATCATCATAATAGAACTTACCCGGTGTGACCAAATTTACCCACAAGGGTAACTCGACTGCTTAAACAGACATTTCGGCTTTCAACCAACACAATTAATATCGAAAATCACTAAAGTAACGTGTGAACGTACACACCTGATAACGCTAGAACTAGACTCTCTACGTCGACACTCTCACTAGCAGGGATGACGGCTATTTGTCTATCCCAAGCAGACGTCGGCTTTCTACCACAACTCGACAGATAGTCTCGAACTGTCGACACCGCATGCCTTTTAAACTTAGGAACTGAGACTAGGGTTCGCTCCCTTCTTTTGATTGATCGGCACTTGCATCCATGGTAAGAGTCATTAATCAGAAATCTAGGTTAAAGTGATGAAAGAGAAAGAGGATAGGTACCAAATCACAAGAAGCTTCTTACCTCGACCAACGAGAACCAACACTAGAAGATTGGCTTACAAAACCAAATGAGCTTCTAGATAACACCAAGTTAGAACCGATTCCCAAAACTGAATAAAAGAAATACCCTTTTGGCCAAACCAAAAACGAGAAGGGACCCCCATTTTATCCAATCAACCAACATCTAACTTACCAAAGGCCACCAATGCAGGCTACACGTTGAAGAGAATATGAGAATAAGCCCCTATACAATCGGCCAATGCCCAAACAAAGCGAGTCAGCATCTTCGGTTTAACAGAACAACAAGAGAAGAGGTAAAGAAAGAAAAGAAATAGAATAAGAAGAATCCCTTACCAAAGTAACACGGAGATGCTGATTGAGAAGGCTAGAAGGGTATGCTTGCACTCCAGCAGATTCAGCCTAAGAAGAAAAAACCGTGCAAGACTATCGACTCTTAAGGGCAAAGAAGATAGAAGGAAAAGAGAGTAAAACCATTAACATGGAGATCAAGAAGACTTTACCTTTCCACTAGCAAAAATAAACACAGAGAAAAGAAACGGTTCGGCCCTCTCCCAAACGAATGGCTACAAGGTTATATGGTGGCTATCCAAAGAAACAAGAAGGAGAGAAGAAAAACAAAGAGTTTTACGGTTTTGGTAGAGAAAAAATGTACCAAAGTGAAAGAAAGGGAAGATGGTTTCGGCTTTGGAGAAAAGTGTAGCAAAAAGAAGAAGAAATTTGGATGAATAGGGAGGATGATGGGGAGAGATTTGACCAACACTTGCAATGGAAGAAAGATGGAGCAAAAGAAAAGAGATAGGGATTTCGGTTATAGGGAAAAGATGTAGAGAAAGAGAGTAGAGAAGAGTGCTACGGTTTTCTTTGATAGCCAAAAGAAAATGACACCAAAACCAAAATGAAAAGAAGAAAGGGAGGGTTCTATGGACGGTTACTACACTGACCGAACAAGCAAAACAAATGAAATGAAACAATGCCCCTAGCCTAAAGAATTTTTGGCATACCCCAAGCTAGCACTAAACCGAATTCTTCCCCCCTCAAGCTTCCAACATTCGACCAACTCCATAACCAATACCAAATCCCACAATTTCCTCCTACTTTCACTCCCCTTCAATCATTTGAATTAGTTTCACCAATTCAAACTCCACCCCCTCCTCAAGGACACTCATTCAAATGGCTTGACTCATTCAACCAACAATCTTGGAGAGTTCTTGCCGAAACCACCACCTTAGCTCCCTAAGCGTAAAAATAAAGCTTCTGAATACTGTTCACGCGACTCGAACTCCTTTCCCCTGCTGCTCCCTTGTGACGCCACACTCCTACACCTTAAGGGGCGTCTTCTTGCCACTCCACCACACCTCTTTTTGTGTCAACAAACACAAGAGATTATCCTTAAGACCCGCTTCACCCAGCTCTCCCCTAAAGAGCCTAAAAACAAAATTTACACCAAGGATCAAGCTTGACCCCGAGCCTTCCCGAGACCCCCAAACATACCAAATTAACAAACAGAACATGCCAAACACACAACAACATAAAAATGCAGAGCCCCTAATTTCAGGATGTTACAGTTCTACCCCTTAAAGAAATTTCAGCCTTCAAAATTTACCTGGTCAAAAGAGGTGAGGGTATTGTTGTCGCATCACATCTCCGGCTCCCATGTGGCCTCCTTTGTACCATGATTCTAGCCACAAAACTTTAACCAATGGAACCGTCTTCCTCCGCAATACCTTAACATCCGGTCTAAGATCTGAACTGGTTCCTCCCCAAAAGATAAATCCGGTCTCACTTTGATTTCCTCCACTAGCACTACGTGAGATGGATCCAAACGGTAGCGCCTTAACATCGAGACATGCAATACATCATGTATCTGCCTCAATTTCGAGAGGTAACTCGAGCTGATACGCCTCTGGTCCTATACACTTCAACACTCAATAGGGCCCGATAAACCTGGGGCTCAACTTGCCCTTCCGTCTAAACTTTAAAACCTTCTTCCAAGGTGAAACTTTGAGAAAAACCTGGCCACCCACTGTAAACTCTATATCCCTACGCTTCAGGTCAACATAAGATTTTTTCCTGGAAGCTTCCTTCAACCGAGCTCTAATCAACTTAACCTTTTCCTCTGTCTCTAAACCAATTCCAGACCCAACAACTGTTGCTCACCCAACTCTGTCCAGCACGTAGGAGTGTGACACTTCCGACCATATAACACTTTATAGGGTGCCATCTGAATACTGGATTGATAGCTGTTGTTGTATGAGAATTCTGCCAACGGTAAGAACTCCTCCCAACTACCCCTGGAATCGATAACACAGCTTCTCAGCATGTCTTCCAAGATCTGAATTACTCTCTCGATCGACCATCACCAGGATGAAACGTCAGGTCAAATTCGCCTCGCATCTAACGCTTGATGCAACGCCTTCCAGAATTGCGATGTAAACCTAGGGTCTCTGTCTGATATGATTGACATAGGTAACCCATGCAACCTCACAATCTTCTCTACATACAGCTTGGCTAACTTCTGTAGAGAGTAATCAACACGAACCGGTATGAAGTGAGCAGACTTCGTCAACCGATCGACAATTACCCATACTGAATCTTTCTTAGTAGGCATGAGAGGTAGCCCATTAACAAAGTCCATCGTTATCCTCTCCCACTTCCAAAGTGGAATCTTTACTGGTTGTAGCAACCCTGAAGGCAACTGATGTTCTGCCTTTACCTGCGGACACGTCAGGCACCTACCCACAAATTTGGTAACCTCTTGCTTTAGACCCGGCCGCCAGAACTATTCCCGCATATCCCGATACATCTTACCCTACCAGAATGCATAGCATATGAGCTACTATGCGCTTCCTACAGAATCTTCTACCTTAACTCGGAATCCTTTGGCATACAAGCCTTTCCACGAAAGCATAATACCCCATCGTTGTTCAAACTAAAATCTTCTGTCTCACCCCTTGCTACTAACTGAAATTTAAAACTTTGTAATTTATCCAAAAACTGCTTCTCTTTAATCTGATGACCCAAGAAGGCTTCACTTGAAGTTCAGCTAGCAAACTCCCATCATCATACAAGTTGAGATGAGCAAACATTGCCCTCAAGTCTGATATTACCTTAAGGTTCAACGCATCTGCCACTACGTTAGCCTTACCCGGGTGATACTCGATCTAGCAGTCATAATCCTTTAATAACTCGATCCACCTCCGCTACCTTAAATTCAACTCCTTCTGAGTAAGGAGATATTTCAAGCTCTTGTGATCCGTATAGATGATAGACTTCTCCCCATACAGGTAGTGTCTCCAGATCTTCAGAGCGAACACTACCACAGCCAACTCTAGATCATGTGTAGAATAGTTCACCTCATATGGTCTCAACTGCCGAGACGCATACGCTACCACTTTCCCTTATGCATCAACACACATCCTAACCCTGTGTGTGACGCATCGCAGTAGACTACAAACTCCTTCCCAGCTTCAGGCTGAATCAACACTAGTGCCTCTGTCAAAATCCTCTGCAAATTTTCAAAGCTTTCCTGCTACTTATCTCACCAGATAAATACCCTTTTTCGTAATACTTGGTTAACGGTGTAGCTATTAATGAGAACCCCTCAGCAAATCTTCTGTAATACCCAGCCAACCCAAGAAAACTTCAAATTTCTGCCACAGACTTAGGCAGTTTCCAATCCAACACGGCTTCAACTTTCTGGGGATCAACCCTAATTCCCTCAGCAGACACAACATGTCCCAAAAAGGTAACTTCTCTCAACCAGAACTCACACTTCACTGAATTTGGCATACAGCCGCTTTTCTCTCAAAATCTGCAGAACCACCCGAAGATGCGAATCATGCTCCTCTTTCATCCTTGAATAAACCAAAATGTCGTCTATGAATACCACGACAAACTGATCCAAATAGGGTTGGAATACTTGGTTCATCATACCCATAAATGCAGCTGGTGCATTCATCAACCTGAACGGCATCACTAAGAACTCGTAGTGACTGTAACGAGTTCGAAAAGCTATCTTATGAATATCTGCCTCCTTGACTATAAGCTGATGATAGCCTGACCTTAAGTCTATCTTTGAGAAAATCGAAGCACCTCGCAGATGATCGAACAAGTTGTCAATCCTTGGCAACGGGTACTTGTTCTTGATCGTCAACTTGTTCAATTGCCTATAGTCAATGCACATCTGCATCGACCCATCCTTTTTCATAACAAACAACACTGGTGCTCCCCAAGGTGACACATTTGGTCAGATAAAACCCCGGTCCAACAGTTCTTGAATTTGAGCTTTAAGTTCTACCAGCTTCTTCGGCGCCATCCTATACGGAGCAATGGACACTGGCACTGTTCCCGGAAGAAGATCAATATCGAATTCCACCTCATGATCCAGAGGTAACCCTAGAAGCTCTCCTAGAAAGACATCTATAAACTCCTTTACTGTTCTAACACCCTTTACAGTCAACTCCTTGGCTTCTAACGCACTAACAAAAGCTAGGAAAGCCTCGCATGCTTTTCTCACCATCCTTTTAGCCTTAAGAGTAGACACCACATTAGACAAATAATTTTTTTTACTAATCACTAACACCTCATTATCCTCGGGAGTCTTTAACACCATGCGCTTAATAGTACAATCCAAGTTTGCTCGATACTTCACCAACCAGTCCATGCCTAAGATCAAATCAAACTTGTCGAACGGTATTTCCATCAAATCAGCCGAAAAAACTATCCCTTGAACTTCTAAAGGCACACTCCTAAAGAGTTTGTTTACCACTACAAATTGTCCTAAAGGGCTAAGCACAGTCATCTCCCTAGAAGCAATCTCAGATTCTATGTTTAGAGTTCCAGACACAATACTAGCTACATAGGAATACGTACACCTAATATCAATCAATGCAGTAAAAGGTAACCCAAAAATAAGAAACGTACCGATTATGATGTCCAGTGCATCGCCCACCTCTCGGCGTCTGACTGCGCAAACCAACCCAGGCGTCTTCCATCTCAGATTTCCAAAGATTTTGCCCGGTGCTCCACGCACCCGACCAAAACCATTTCCACCCCTAGCAGGGCCACGACCTCTCTGTGGTTGCTGACCACCTCTTCTAGGATGAACAAAATTTTAACCAACTGGTCGCGCTCTGTTTGGCTCTTACGGATAGTCCCTTACCCGATGATCTACTGATCCACACCTGTAACATCCATTACTTCTTACCCAGCACTCTCCCGAGTGAAACTTCCCACACGTAGCACATTCCTGAGGCCGACAACAACAACAGGCCTCACAACTCGACTCGACCCATCAAACCTCGGCCTCTTTTGGAAATTCCCCGCAGATCCTAATGACCCAAGATTTCTTTTGTTCCTACCATTGTCCCTACCCTTGTCCCGATCCTGGTTCTGTCTTTCAGATCGCTTTACCTCTTCGGCTATCTTAGCCTTCTCAACCAAAATAGTGAACTCTCTTTCTCGTTGCAGAGCTATCAGTACTCGCAACTCGTCTCTCAGACCATCTTCAAATCAGACACACCGCTCGTGATCTGTTGCAACAATACCCTGAGCAAAACCGCTTAGACGTAGGAATTTTGCCTCATACTCAGCCAGTGTCTTACTCCCCTGAACCAAGTTTAAAATACTTTTCCATGAACATCCACATAGCTTGACCTGATATACTTCCCTGGAATGTAGACTTGAAGAAATCCCAAGTAATGCAGTCAGCTGCTGTACCATCTCTCACCGTGAGCCACCACTAGTACGCCTCATCTCGAAGGAGAGACACCACTCCCTTCAATTTCTCTTCCACGGTACAGTCAAGATCATCCATGATGCGCTCAAATGCCTCTAACCAGTACTCAGCTACGTTAGGAGCCACACTAGAAATGCCTCTAAACATTTCAGCCCCATTGGCTCAGAGTCGTTCAGACACAGATTTTTGAGCTACTGACCCCATGCTCGCTCTAGCAACTCTCTTCAAAACACGCAGCATAGCCTGAGACACAGCATTGTCTCCACCAGATTGATCCTAAATTTTGCTTCTGCAACTGGCGATGGTGGCACTTCACCTTCCGTCCCATGCCCTGATTCCGAAGGTTCAGTCCCAACACCCCGGCCTCTACCATGGCCGCGCATGCTACGTCCACATCCTCTAGCACTCATGACTACGAGTTCGACTCAATCTGATTAAAATTTTTATGAATTATTATTTCTTTCACCGTTTATTACCGAACAGTCTTATGAAAATAACATTAAAAGTAGATTCTCACGGATATATATATACCTAAAGGTTTAAGTCTCTAAAATTCAATTTCGTAGTACTAGCAATCATAGCACACTACAATTACTTCATGCAAAACAACCAATAGTCAAAAGACTTACCGTGTGGATTTAGTGCCGGAGACTCAGTGTCATACTTCCAGAAAACAAGTATTTTTCTAAACCATTTTCTAAACCAACTTTTGAAAATATTTTTGAACCTCATACCCACAGTCGAGTTTTTGGAACCTAGGCTCTGATACCACAATTGTAACACCCCAAACCCGGTCAATACGTTACGACCAAATCTAGATTATTACAGGAAGGGACATTTTGAAAACATGTAACAGATTTTCGTATTTTGTAAAAACTTCCTGAATATTGTTTCTATCGTGAAGATAATTTAAAATTTCGTTAGAGAATATATCTTACCAACTTCTTATTAGATTAACTAGGAGTTGAAAATGGGTTTGTTTCGTAAAGCTGAACTTAGAAAATTTCAGTGAGGTGACAATTGAAAATAATGTTGAGGAAGGTGACTTATAAAAAATAATAATTGTAGTTCTATGAAAAACCCAAGTTTAATTATTTATTGCTTGTGATCCGTTTGTTAACATTTTAAAAAAAATAGTTATTCACATTTTAAGAAAACCCAAATTTGACGGTTTATAAATTATTTAATATCAGCATAGAATTAAAACCCAATTTTAAAGTTAAAGTGGCCGTATTACAAATCAAATCCCAATTAAAAATAAATTTAAAATAAAGTACAAAGTTTACGAAATAAATAGTAACGCATGGCCACCTCGAGTCTGCCCCGGCTCTAAAACCTGTGATCTAGTGATTACCTACAAAATTCAATAGAGGGGTGAGTCACCGAGACTCAGAGTGTAAATCCCCGTATAACGCAATATGGGCCCTAAGCCCACAGATGCACATTGGGCCTTAGCCCGCTCAATACAACATATGACACATGTATGCAATGCAACCACAACCCAACCTAGTATTTCCATCCTCTAGGTCACCTGAATCATCCAAACACCCGTGGCATTATGCCACTGTGGTTCTTGACCACTGTGGTACTAGACCACTCATGATAGAGTCACTAAGATATATAATCGTGGGGCCAACCCACTGTGTTCGTAGACCACCGAGACAAGTCGCTGATATCGTATACATGGTTTCAACCACCGTGGTTCTTAGACCACCGTGACAATAGTCACTGATTTACACTTCCCCTTTTTTTCGATCCTGAGCCCGTGCTCATTTTATCATGCAAAAAAAATAAATGCAACCATACTCTCAATGTATAACATATAATCATTACGTACATGCATATAATTGAAAGTATCATCATAACAGAACTTACCTACTATCACCAAATTTACCCACAAGGGTAACTCGACTACTTAAACAAACATTTCGACTTTTAGCCAACATAGTTAATATCGAAAATCACTAAAGTAACGTGTGAACGTACACACCTGATAACGTGTAGAACTAGACTCTCTACATCGACACTCTCACTAGTAGGGACGACGGCTATTTGTCTATCCCAAGTAGACGTTGGCTCTCTACGACAACCCGACAGATAGTCTCGAACTACCGACACCGTACGCCTTTTAAACTTAGGAATTGAAACTTGCATCCATGGTAAGAGTCTTTAATCAGAAAACTAGGTTAAAGTGATGAAAGAGAAAGAGGATAAGTACTAAATCACAAGAAGCTTCTTACCTCGACCAACGAGAACCAACACTAGAAGATTGGCTTACAAAATCGAATAAGCCCCTAGATAACACCAAGTTAAAATCGATTCCTAAAACTAAATAAAAGAAACGGCCTTTCAGCCAAACTAAAAACGAGAAGGGACCCCCTCTTTTATCCAATCGGCCAACATCTAACTTACCAAAGGCCACCCGAATGCAGGCTACACGATAAAGAGAAGATGAGAATGAGCCCCTCTACAATCAGCCAATGCCAAAATGAAGCGAGTCAGTATCTTCGATTTAACAGAACAACAAGAGAAGAGGTAAAGAAAGAAAAGAAATAGAAGAAGAAGAATCCCTTACCAAAGTAACAAGGAGATGTCAATTGAAAAGGCTAGAAGGTGTGCTTGCATTCCAACAGATTTGGCCTAGGAAGAAGAAACAGTGTAAGACTATCGGTTCTTAAGGGCGAAGAAGATAAAAAAAAAAGAGAGAAAAACCATTAACATGGAGATCAAGAAGACTTTACCTTTCCACTAGCAAAACCAAACATAGAGAAAAGAAACGGTTCAGCCCTCTCCCAAACGAACGGCTACAAGGTTATATGGTGGCTATCCAAAGAAACAAGAAGGAGAGAAGAAAAACAAAGAGTGTTACGATTTTGGTAGAGAAAAATGTACCAAAGTAAAAGAAAAGGGAAGATGGTTTTGGCTTTAGAGAAAAGTGTAGCAAAAAGAAGAAGAAATTTGGATGAATAGGGAGGATGATGGGAGAGATTCAGCCAACACTTACAATAAAGAAAGATGAAGCAAAAGAAAAGAGATAGGGATTTCGGTTTTAGGGAAAAGATGTAGATAAAGAGAGTAGAGAAGAGTGCTACGGTTTTCTTTGATAGCCAAAAGAAAATGACACCAAAACCAAAATGAAAAGAAGAAAGGTAGGGCTCTATGGACGGTCACTACACTAACCGAACAAGCAAAAAAAATGAAATGAAACAATGCCCCTAGCCTAAAGAATTTTTGGCACACCCCAAGCTAGCACTAAACTGAATTCTTCCCCCCTCAAGCTTCCAACATTCGGCCAACTCCATAACCAACACCAAATCCCACAATTTCCTCCTACTTTCACTCCCCTTCATTCATTTAAATCAATTTGACCAATACAAACTCCACCCCCTCCTCATGTCCACTCATTTAAATGGCTTGACTCATTCAACCAACAACCTTGGAGAGTCCTTGCTGAAACCACCACCTTTGCTCCCTAAGAGCAAAAATAAAGCTTCTGTGTAACAGTCCAATTTATACCCTAGTCAGGACAATAGTTTCGAGACCATGAATTCGAGTTTGAATATTATTTTAATTTTATTTTCTGTGTCATTGATGAGTGTTTAAGCATGTGCTAAATTTTCGTAAGCTAATTTAACTGTCTGTGTGTTTATTTTGACAAAAGGATTAAATTGCACTAAATGTGAAAGTTGCTTGCTATTTTCTAAAGCATCTATATGTTATGACTTTATAAATGTGAGGACTTATGTGGCAATTAAGCCAATTTTATTTATAGTGGACAGCAACATGGTTTTATAACATGTTTTTATATGTTATTTTATAAGTTAAAAGTTATTTTATATTTATTTTATAAGTTATAATTATATTATAATAAAACAAACATGTTAGTGGATTTCATTCATCCACACACCATCGAATATCAAAAAGAAAAAAAGAATTGAAGAAGATAGCAAAGGTTTCGGCTAGGTTTTAAGCTTAAATTCAAGGTATGTTTTAGTTGATTTTTGATAATTTCGACGTTTTTGTAATCGTTGCTTTGAGAGCTACAAAACCCATGTCTCACTTTTGAGAATTGATGATGTTTGTGTGATATGCCATTGATGATATGTTAACCTTTTTGATGATTTTTGGTGTTAAATGAAAAATATGAGCTAGATGAACACACTTTGGTCTTGAATTTTTAATGAATTTAGCTAAATAGGGCTAAATTGAGAAAATGGTAATTTGAAGGATTAAATAGCAAATTTGATGGAAAATATAGACTTGTATGGGATATATATGCATTCGGCTAAGCATGTGTATGTGTGGATTTTGTGAATTTGATGTTTTGAGAAAAATGGACTAAATTGATAAAATGTACAAGTATGAGGTCTAATTTATAAATAGCCCTAAATATGTGTGAATGGATTGAATTGAATGAATAAGTGAATAAAAGGGTTAATTTTGAATATGTTTAGATCAAGAACCGAGGAAACAGACTTAGATCGCGGGAAAGCGAAAGTAAATGAATAGCCGTTTTCATTCCGATAGATCGAATCCGAGGTAAGTCACTATGAAAATAAATGTACCTGCATGAAATTGCAATTGTTTATATGACTAATGTTGATAATAGATGCTTATGAGAGGATTATGCACATAAATTCCGTGATAAGTTTAATATAGTAAGTAAGTTCAGATATAATACAAGTTGTTAATTTATATCTATGTGATGTGAATTGAATGATAGTTATTGAATTAGAAATGCTACATGTATGATGTTGAGAAATAAGGCACGAAGTGTGCGTAATTGAAATTAAGATGGAGTTAAATAGCATCAAAAGCGAAGTAATGGAAGCTTCGCTTTTATGATTGGCACTCGTGTGCGCGATATCAATTAAGTTCGCTTTGTATTAATGCACTAAGAGTGTGATGTCATTTAAGTTTCGACTATGAATCACGGCACTAAGTATGCAATTATAAGAAATGAATAGCACTATGTGTGCGATGATATGAAAGCTTCAGCTTATTGAATTGGCACTGTGTGTGCGATACCGAGACAAGTCGATTAAAAGAATAGGCAATAAGTGTGCGATTATAAGAAATGAATAGCACTATGTGTGCGATGATATGAAAGCTTCGGCTTATTGAATTAGCACTATGTGTGCGATACTGAGACAAATCGATTAAAAGAATAAGCACTAAGTGTGTGATTATAAGAAATGAATAGCACTATGTGTGCGATGATATGAAAGCTTCGGCTTATTGAATTGGCATTGTGTGTGCGATACCGAGACAAATCTATTAAAAGAATAGGCACTAAGTGTGCGATTATAAGAAATGAATATTACTGCGTGTGCGATGAAATGAAAGCTTCGGCTTATTGAATTGGCACTGTGAGTGCGACACCGAGACAAGTCAGTTAAAAGAATAGGCACTAAGTGTGCGATGATTAATATGCTTCAATTATGTATATAGCACTGAGTGTGCGATTAAGTTGAACGAATATTGAAGGATGATCGACATGTAATATCGAGCAATGAATAGCTTGGAAGTTGAATAATTATGTGTTAGCTAAGGTATGTATTGAACATTTGTGGTTGATGAGTTATAAACAAGCTATGAATGAGTGAATGAATATTTTAGCTATGGTTGGGACGTTGGTATTGTACAATTATTCGAAGTTTCGAGTATCTTATTAGATTTTGAACTACTCAATGAGTAAATCTGAGCTATGATCAATTACGAGAATGTATAGTCGTTTCAGATACATTTGGTATGTACATTAAGTGTGTATAAAAGGTAAGTACCTATATGACTTTAATTTGAAGATAGGTATGATTGAATATTAGAACGAGACTGAGATGCAAGAATGTTTAAGAAAGAGTTGTATATATATACATATGATTCTTGTATGAATGAATATGGCAATTGTGTCCAAGTATATGAACCAAAGCAATATGTGATAGTTTGCTAAAGTAAATGTTATGTGTGTCAATATAATTTATGCATATATGCCTTTATGCTATGTAACACCCCAAACCCACCTAGAAGTTAGGCCCGAATCTGACGTGTCACATTAAAGGAAGTTGAAAAGCTAAGCAATTGTTTAGAAAAGTTTTATCGGATTTTTGAACTCCGAGTTCATTATTTGTTTGAGAAAACGCGATTTGCTAAATGACCGTTTAAAAGTTGTTATTATTTTGAAAAAACTGTTTTGTTACGAAAGTTGAACTTGCATCGTTGCATAAACATGATATTTTAGAAAACGATTGCTAATGTTTTAAGAAAACCCCGTATTTATAAGTTTAATAGTTATAAATGAAAACATAGAAAAAATAAACCAATGGACTTATTACAAAATATTAACCCAAAATAAGTAATCTTAAAATAAGGTAAAAATCGAAATTACTAAAGTTCACGAGTAGTATCTCCGATGTATAGCCACCCTCGAGTCCTCCACGGATCCCAATCCTCTATCGCTGGGAATTACCTGAAACATTTAATAAAAAGAGGGGGTGAGTTTACGAAAACTCAGTGTGTACAACCCTCATCGATAAGAACATGCATCACAACAATCCATGCCGAAGCCCATTACAGTAACGGTGGCAATTGGGCCTTAGCCCAAAATAGCCTCGGTTGAGCCTTAACCCATATCATATGTCACAGCAGATAATGTATGCAATGCGATGCAAACCCAGCCCAACCTAATTTTCTATCCTCTACACGCCACCCATACCAACCCAACACACCGTAGGGATTTCTACAATCAACCCTCCATCCGCTACACGCCACTTTAGCAGTCATGCTGACAGACACACTGCTCAAAGATAGTATAACGTGGCCTAGCCACCGATCACCATGTGACCAAATATAACGTGGCCTAGACACCGATCACCATGTGACCAAATCACTGATATGATAATGTGGCACCAAGCCATCGAAATAATAATATAATCGACACACAGCCCTGGGTAAATATGATTGACACAGAGTCATCAATAACTGTATTATGCTTGGCACATAGCCATTAGAGACGGTAATATAATCGGCACACAGCCTTGGGTAAATATGATTGGCACAAAGCCATAATCAAGATGGCACGGAGCCATATCTAGGTTGGCATATAGCCATTATACAGAATGTGGCAGAGCCACCAATATACACTTCCCCGATCATCAATAACCCAACCCCATGCAATATGTCGTATATGTCATGCTCAATCATTACACGTGTATGCAGCATGGCCATACTTAATAACAATCATTTAAACATGTAATAAAAGCATATCAATCATACAACCATAACCAAACCGGTCATATCATAGCACAAGCCAATCACTTACCTACAAGGGTAAATCAGTCATTTTACCCTGTAAGGGTATTTCAATAATCCTACCCTTCAGGGGTAGTTTGGTAATTCTACTCATAACGAATTCTTGTATGCAGTGTGTCTCAAAATAATCAATCATACAATTAACACATAAAACGCTAGTACTACCAAAGGGTACAATGGTTATTTTGTTGTTTAGGGGTAAAATAGTAATTTTGCAAATCGAGGGTATTTCGATATTTTGCAAGGTGAGGGTATTTTGTAATTTCACAAACTGAGGGTATTTTTGTAATTTCACAAACCAGGGGTATTTCGATAATTTTACAAACCAGGGGTATTTTGGTAATTTTACAAACTAGGGGTATTTCGATAATTTTGCAAACCAAAGGGTATTTCGATAATTTTGCAAACTAGGGGTATTTCGGTCATTTTACAAATTAGGGTATTAACGACCCAACAGAAGGTCCACTGTCACCTCGAACGACTCAAGTATTTTAAATAAAGATAATGATGTGAATGGGCCTAAGGCCTATTCTCGACCCAAGTGGGCCCACAAACTCGTGTGGCCCATTCAACCCAAACCTAGCCACATATATGAGATTAACACGGTCTAGTTCACTATCTACTACTCAATCATACAATTTACTCATATGGGCCCCCGGGCCCATTGGGCCCACTTGGCCCCATTTGAGCCATCATGGCCCAACAGCCTACACCCACAAGAACACTACTGATGGCCTCAACTATCGCATTGAAACCCCCACACGTGCGCTCGCACACTCGTGTGGGTACTATTGCCGTGTGACTGGCATTTCGACATTTGCCGCTCTACATCTAGAGTAGAGAGAATACACACATGATAGGAATATGAAGCTATTAAACCGCGCTTCGAGCACTCCTATGCCCAATGCCAACCAGGTATGCTCCTTCTCCTCCTAGGTAGCTCTACATATAGCTAGCTTCTCACCTTCCTTCTTTGTATCTTTTCAATGTGGGATCCCTCCGTCAGTAGAGTTTAAATCCAACTCAAACTCTTCCCGTCCAATCCGCAAAATAAATACTCCTTTGCTTTCCATGATATTCGAACCCACGCTCTCCCATTAGCCAATTCACGCCACTTGCCACTAAGCCACAAGCTCCTCTTGTGTCTAAAACCATGCGCAACTAAATATAAATCTATGGCCAAATTCTAAAGTCCATATAAAAAAAACCAAAATGCAAGAGCCAAGACTTGAACCTTGGACCTCCTTCCTTCCTTGTGGCGTCTCCTCATTGCCTCTTATGTGGTGTCACTTAGCCACTACACCACACACTCCACTTGTGTCTTTTTCCCCCACATTTTATCCTTAAAGCCTACCTACTAACTCCCAATGTTTTATTCACCTAAAACCAAAATTTTTCCTAAGGCCTAACTTGAACCCGAGACTTCATAGAAGTCCCCTAACCTTCTAAAATCACTTACCTACTAGATCCAACTTGCATTAAAGCGTTCTCTTGTTCCAAAAATTTTAAACGCTCCAACGCCTAAGGCCCAATGGGCCCAATCCTACTAGGCCCAACTTTGGGATGTTACATGCTAAGTTTATTTGTATTATGACTTACTAAGCTTTTGGAAAGCTTACTCTGTGTGTGTTTTCTCTATTTTATAGGTCGTCAAAGCTACAGAAGGCTCGGGACCGTCACGGATCGTCATCACACTACTAAAATCATTTTGGTACACTTTGAATATGTATATGGCTAGATATGGCATGTATAGGCTAGTCCTTGATATGAGATGTAAAGTGAACTTAGCCATGTGATTTGGCTAGTTATGTTTTGGTAATATGCTTAAAGGAATATGATATGTGAAGTTATTTTGGTATGATTAGTTGATATATGAAATGGTTATGAGATGGTAAGTATATAAATGATTGGTGCTTGAGCATAATTTAATTTTGGTCATGCAAATTGGTATGTTTGGAATTGGTTTTGAATGGTTATATGTGAATGAAATGAGATGATATATGTTGTTTGTAGGTTTGCCCCAAGTGGGTGACATTTTGGCCTTGTAAATGGCCTATATCAAGTCAGTAGCTAACTTAAGAGTACACGGCCATGGCACACGGGCGTGCTCGATGGCCGTGGTGGTGAAGTCAGTATGTGGCCTAAGAGTGCACGGGCGTGCTCAGTGGCCATGGAGAGTAAGTCAGTATATGAACATGGAGAAGACACACAGGGGTGTTTATCATTCGTGGAGGGCACACGGTCTCCTCCCACGGGCGTGTATTGCCTGCATACTAGAAAAGTTTTTAATTTTCATGAAATTTTGTATGTGTTTTGGTTTAGTCCCGACCCGATTTATAAGCATGCTATTGGTCTCAAGGACTCATTTAAGGGACATTATGTTTGAGAATGATGACTGAATGTATGATTTTTTTTTGTAAATGCTTTCTGAATTGTCTAGTAATGCTTTTAACCCTAATTCGACGACGAACACAGGATAGGGGTGTTACATTTGGTTGGTATCAGAGCTACGATTTAGTCGATTCTCGGACTAACATTGTGTGTCAGAGTATAGCTATACATGCCATAATATCTGAAATGTGATAGTGTGATGAATCCTGACATGTAAATGTGATTTCTATATAGCAATGGATCCCGAAAGAGCCATAGCTGACAACGTAGAAAGTAATGCGCCTGCTCCCGCGCAAGGGACAGTGCTTTCTGATTCAAGGCCTATGAGCAGTCATGAGAGAGAAGCTAAACAAGCTTTCTTCCAGTTGATGAGTGAGTGGTTCACTCAATTTGTGAGAAATAACCCGACTGTTTTGCAACCTCCACCCCCAGTTAACCTCCCTTAAACATCTGCTATGCTTTCGACTATGAATTTGAATCTGATGACTAAGCCTCCGATTGATAAAATTCGTAAGTATGAGTTCAGAGAGTTTAGGGCTATTAATGACGATAATGTCGAGAAAGTCGATTCTGAAGCTCGTAATGAAAGAAAAAGATCGATAAGTAATTTCTATCAACCTTTGATGAAAAAATATAGAGATGCAAGCAATAGATTAAATGTTTCAATCGGACATACGAGTAGTGATCGTGTGAGACCAAATGTTGGTCTGGGAACTCAAGCTCAAATTGAATCAAATGATGGAAGTACTAAAAGCAACAAACCTGAGTGTAGACAATATGGAAGATGACATGTGGGAAAATGTTGGGGCAAGTACAACAATAGAGTTTGTTATAAATGTGGATCATGAAATCATTTCATTCGAGATTGCCCAAAGATGGCGAGTGTTGAAAATGTTAGATCCGAGTGACTCAAGTGTAAGCGTTGTAATAAAAGACATTCGGGGAATTGTAGATTGAATAATCAAGCTTGCTTTAGATGTGGATCATTAGATCATTATATTCGAGACTGCCCAGAGTCTGTTGAACAAGAGACTACTCAGGATCCGAGATTAGATAACGCCTTAGAGAGAAATCGACCTTCCCAAAATACAAGAAATGTCAGTAATAGTCAGAGGTCTACAAGAGATACTGTTGCAAAATTTGAATTTAGAGAGCCATCTAGAACGTATACTACTAGAGCTTGTGAGGAAACCTCATCTTTAGATATTATTACGGGTACATTTACTCTTTATGATATTTTGTGATTGCATTGATAGACCTTGGTTCTACGCATTTGTATATATGTATGAAATTAGTATTCAGCCAGACTTTTCCTACAGAGTCTACTGAGTTTACTATAAAAGTATCGAACCTCTTAGGTAAAAGTGTTTTGGTTGACAAAGTTCGTTAATGTTTCGAGATATCTGTTTTCCTATTGATCTGATGCTTTTGCAATCTGATGAGTTTGATATTATTTTGGGTATGGAGGGGTTGTTTATGCATGATACTGTTGGGAACTGTAAAAGAAAAACAATTTATTTAAGGTGTCTGAATGATGAGATTGTACGAATTGAGTTTAATGATTTGAATGGAATGCCTGCTATGATATCTATTTTGAAAGCTCAAAGTTATGTGAAAAAAGGTTACAAGGCATATTTTACTTATGTGATTGATTCAAAAGTATCTGAGAAGAAAGTTGAATCAGTGCCTATTGGTTGTGAGTTTTCTGATGTGTTCCCTGAAGAGTTACTGGGTTTACCTCCGATTTGTGAAGTTGAGTTTGGAATTGAATTTATTCCTGGTACTACACCTATTTCAATAGCTCCATATAGAATGGCACCAACAGGGTTGAAAGAGTTAAAGCTGCAGTTGCAAGAAGCTTTTGGCATGAAATTGCATTTTAGTACAGCTTTCATCCGCAAAAGATGGTCAATCCAAGCGGACCATTTAGATTTTGGAGGATATGTTACGATGTTGTATACTTAAGTTTATTGATTCGTGGGAACAGTATCTGTCGTTGATTGAATTTGCGTATAACAATAGTTTTTAGACGAGCATCAAAATGGCACCTCATGAAGCTCTGTATGAACGTAAATGTCATACACCTCTATACTGGACTGAGCTTAGTGAGAATAAGCTACACGGTGTTGACTTAATAAAAGATTCAGAATAGAAAGTGAAATTGAACCAAGATAGTTTGAAAGCAGCATTTGATCGTCAAAAGTCTTATGCAGATTTGTAATGAAAAGATATAGAGTTTGAGATCGGCGACAAAGTATTTTTAAAAGTGTATCCATGGAAGAAAGTGCTTTGATTCGGATGTAAAGGCAAGTTAAGTCCGAGGTTTATCGGACCGTATGAGATTATTGAAAGTGTCAGACCGGTTGCATATAGATTAAGGTTGCCCTCTGAACTCGAAAGGATCCATAATGTGTTTCATGTCTCAATGCTCCGTAGATATTGATCTAATCCGTCACATGTGCTTGCCCCATCTGAGATTTCAATCCAATCTGATATAATATACGAAGAGGAACCGATCCGTATCTTAGCTCATGAAGTGAAAGAATTGAGAAACAAGAAAATTTCGTTAGTAAAAGTAATGTGGAATCGACACGGAATAGAAGAGGCTACGTGGGAGCCTGAAAACTCAATGAGACAGTAATATCCGAATCTGTTTAACGGTAAGATTTTCGGGGACGAAAATCCCTAAGGGGGAGAATTGTAATAAATCCGATTATACCTAGTCGTAATAAAGGGTTTCGGGACCACGAATCTGAGTTTGAATATTATTTTAATATTATTTTCTGTGTCATTGATGAGTGTTTAAGCATGTGCTGAATTTCCGTAAGCTAATTTGACAGTCTGTGTGTTTAATTTGACAAAAGGATTAAATTGCACTAAATCTAAAAATTGCTTCCTATTTCCTAAAGCACCTATGTATTATGACTTTATAAATGTGAGGACTTATGTGGCAATTAAGCCAATTTTATTTATAGTGGAAGGCAACGTGGTTTTATAACATGTTTTTATATGTTATTTTATAAGTTAAAAGTTATTTTATATTTATTTTATAAGTTATAATTATATTATAATAAAACAAACATGTTAGTGGATTTCATTCATCCACACACCACCGAATATCAAAAAGAAAAAAAGAATTGAAGAAGATAGCAAGGTTTCGGCTAGGTTTTAAGCTTAAATTCAAGGTATGTTTTAGTCGGTTTTAAATAATTTTTATGTTTTTGTAATCGTTTCTTTGAGAGCTACAAAACCCATGTCTCAATTTTGAGAATTGATGATGTTTGTGTGATATGCCATTGATGATATGTTAAGCTTTTTGATGATTTTTGGTGTTAAATGAAAAATATGAGCTAGATGAACATACTTTGTTCTTGAATTTTTGATAAATTTAGCTAAATAGGGCTAAATTGAGAAAATGGTAATTTGAAGGACTAAATAGAAAATTTGATGGAAAATATGGACTTGTATAAGATGTATATGCATTCGGCTAAGCATGTGTATGTGTGGATTTTGTGACTTTGATGTTTTGAGAAAAATGGACAAAATTGATAAAATGTGCAAGTATGAGGTCTAATTTGTAAATAGCCCTAAATATGTGTGAATGGATTAAATTGAATGAATAAGTGAATAAAAGGGTTAATTTTGAATATGTTTAGATCAAGAACCGAGGAAAACAGACTTAGATCGCGGGAAAGCGAAAGTAAACGAGTAGCTGTTTTCATCCCGATAGATCGAATCTGAGGTAAGTCACTATGCAAATAAACGTACCTCAATGAAATTGTAATTGTTTATATGACTAATGTTGATAATAGATGCTTATGAGAGGATTATGCACATAAATTCTGTGATAAGTTTAATATAGTAAGTAAGTTCGGATATAATACAAGTTGTTAATTTATATCTATGTGATTTGAATTGAATGATAGTTATTGAATTAGAAATGCTACATGTATGATGTTGAGAAATGAGGCACTAAGTGTGCGTAATTGAAATTAAGATGGAGTTAAATAGCACTGGGTGTGCGTAGTAATGGAAGCTTCGGCTTTTATGATTGGCCCTGTGTGTGCGATAGCGAATTAAGTTCGGTTTTGTATTAATGCACTAAGTGTGCAATGTCATTTAAGTTTCGACTACGAATCACGGAACTAAGTGTACGATTATAAGAAATGAATAGCACTGTGTGTGCAATGATATAAAAGCTTCGGCTTATTGAATTGGCACTGTGTGTGCGATACCAAGACAAGTCGATTAAAAGAATAGGCACTAAGTGTGCGATTATAAGAAATGAATAGCACTGTGTGTGTGATGATATGAAAGCTTGACTTATTGAATTGGCACTATGTGTGCGATATCGAGACAAATCGATTAAAAGAATAGGCACTAAGTGTGAAATTATAAGAAATGAATAGCACTGTGTGTGCGATGATATGAAAGCTTCGGCTTATTGAATTGGCACTGTGTGTGCGATATCGAGATAAATCAATTAAAAGAATAGGCACTAAGTGTGCGATTATAAGAAATGAATAGCACTGTATGTGCGATGAAATGAAAGCTTTGGCTTATTGAATTGGCACTGTGAGTGCGACACTGAGACAAGTCGGTTAAAAGAATAGGCACTAAGTGTGCGATGATTAATATGCTTCAATTATGTATATAGCACTGAGTGTGCAATTAAGTTGAATGAATACTAAAGGATAAATGACATGTAATATCTAGCATTGAATAGCTTGGAAGTTGAATAATTATGTGTTAGCTAAGGTATGTATTGAACCTTTGTGGTTAATGAGTTATAAACAAGCTATGAATGAGTGAATGAGTATTTTAGCTATGGCTAGGACATTGGTATTGTACAATTATTCTGAGTTTCCGAGTATCTTATTAGATTTTGAACTGTTTAATGAATAAATCCGAGCTATGATCAATTACGAGAATGTATAGTCGTTTCAGATACGTTTGGTATGTACATTAAGTGTGTATAAAAGGTAAGTACCTATATGACTTTGATTTGAAGATAGGTATGATTAAATATTAGAACGAGACTGAGATGCAAGAATGTTTAAGAAAGAGTTGTATATATATGCATATGATTCTTGTATGAATGAATGTGGCAATTGTGTCCAAGTATATGAACCAAAGTAATATGTGATAGTTTGCTAAGTAAATGTTATGTTTGTCAATGTAATTTATGCATATATGCCTTTATGCTAAGTTTATTTGTATTATGACTTACTAAGCTTTTGGAAAGCTTACTCTGTGTGTGTTTTCTCTATTTTATAGGTCGTCAAAGCTACTAAAGGCTCGGGACCGTCACGGATCGTCATCACACTACTAAAATCATTTTGGTACACTTTGAATATGTATATGGCTAGATATGGCATCTATAGGCTAGTCCTTGATATGAGATGTAAAGTGAACTTAGCCATGTGATTTGGCTAGTTATGTTTTGGTAATATGCTTAAAAGGATATGATATGTGAAGTTGTTTTGGTATGATTAGTTGATATATGAAATGGTTATGAGATGGTAAGTATATAGAGGATTGGTGCTTGAACATAATTTAATCTTGGTCATGCAAATTGGTATGTTTGGAATTGGTTTTGAATGGTTATATGTGAATGAAATGAGATGATACATGTTGTTTGTAGGTTTGCCCCAAGTGGGTGACATTTTGGCCTTGTAAATGGCCTATAATGTCACACGACCATGGCACACGGGCGTGCCTAGAGACCGTGGGATCAAGTCAGTAGCTAACTTAAGAGTACACGGCCATGGCACACGGGGGTGCTCGATGGCCGTGGTGGTGAAGCCAGTATGTGGCCTAAGAGTGCATGGACCCAGTGCACGGGTGTGCTCAGTGGCCGTGGAGAGTAAGTCAGTATATGAACACGGGGAAGACACATGGGGGTCTTTATCATCCGTGGAGGGCACACGGTCTCCTCCCATGGGCGTGTATCCCCTGCATATTAGAAAAGTTTTAATTTTTCATGAAATTTTGTATGTGTTTCGGTTTAGTCCGGACCTGATTTATAAGCATGCTATTGGTCTCAAGGACTCATTTAAGGGACATTATGTTTGAGAATGATGACTGAATGTATGAATTTTCTGTAAATGCTTTCTGAATTGTCTGGTAACGCTCTTAACCCTAATCCGACGATGGACACGGTCTAAGGGTGTTGCATTCTGAATGCTGTTGACGAGACTCGAACTCCTTTCCCCTGCTGCTCCCTTGTGACGCCACACTCTTGCACCTTAAGTGGTGTCTTCTTCCCACTCCACCACACCCCTTCTTGTGTTAACAAACACAAGAGATTATCCTTAAAACCCGCTTCACCTAGCTCTCCCCTAAAGAGCCTAAAAACAAAATTTACACAAGGCTCAAGGTCTTGAGCCTTCCTGGGCCCCCAAACATACCAAATTAACAAACAGAACATGCCAAACACACAGCAACATAAAAATGCAGAGCCCCTAATTTCAGGATGTTACACCCTAGGCTCGTAAAATGATTCTAATCAAATTTTCTCCTTTAACAAGCCTAGATGAACATTTATTACTCATATAGCAACTCACAATACCAATCATTTCACACATTTACCACCTATTTACAACCTTTACAAAAAGGTCATTTTAAGTGTTTTCATAGAAACCCCTTTCACAAAAGTTGTTTATTTAACCACTAAGATTTCATCTTCTTCCATAAAATTTTAGAAATCAACATGAATACTCACATGGAAAAACCCTATACTCTTAACCATTTTGCAAAATAGTCTCCTCATTAGCTAGCTTAAGCTACAATGGTCTCAAAAGTACAAAAATTATTAAAAAAACCACCAAAATCACTTACTTGCTAGGGTGAGAAGTTTCTAAAAAATTTTTGCTTCCAAAACCCCTCTTTTTCTGATATTTTTGATGGAGAGAAGAAGAAAAATGGGGAAGATGATAGCTTTTCTTTATTTTATGATTAAAAATCAATTTAGTCACCAAATGTTACCTAACCATTGACCATATCTCCCATTTGTCTCTATGGCCGGCCTACCCTTTTCTATGGGTCTAATTACACTTCAAATACTTCCAATTTAAGGTTCCATGGCTATTTGGTACTTTTAGCTTGTAGAACAACACTTTTGCACTTTATGCGATTTAGTCCTTTTTTGCAATTATGCATGCAATCGCTAAAATTAATGCACCAAAATTTTCATGCACTTATATAGTCATGCTATAACACATAAAATAATATTAAAACTAATTTCTCCAACCTCAAATTAGTGGTTCTGAAATCACTGTTCTGACTAGTCCCAAAATCGAGTTGTTACATGTGTTTAGTGAAATTCTAATTAAATTACAAGGGTAAAATGGTAATTAAAAAAAATCATAAACAAATAGGAAAACAAGTGATCATCTTCTCCATTTAGCATTTTCATCAATCAAGACCCCATCATTATAGCTTGAAAATTCGGTCACTCGTCTCTCTTGCATGTAAGTGTATTTAATACTCGTTTTTCATGATTTTTTTTTTTTTGAGATTGTTTTAGCTTAACCTAGCTAAACCGGGGGTTAATTTATGAAATTATTAAATTTTTATAATTTTACCACAAATGAATTTGTGATGCTCATGAATTTTAGGATAGTTTATTAAGCTTAGTTGTTAAATAGAATTACCACAAGTAATTTTAAAGTTTAGAGATTAAATTGTGTAAATTGTAAAATATCATGTAATTCTTATGATAAAATGATAAAAGTGGACTGTTTATGGACCATATTGAATTCGACACAAGGGTCCTTGGTCTAATTTGTGATAATTGTGAGAATTTCGATTTTAATGATTAAATTGAATAAAAGGTAAAAGTTTAGGATAAATGTGTAATATAACATTAAAAGGTTGATTACATGAATTTGATTATTTAAAATGTTTGAATTAGTTAATCAAATTATTTATTATATTTAGATCAAGAAACAAGTCCATCAGTCGTTAATCAAGGAAAACATAAGGTTTTCGAGTAGTTGTCGTTGCATATCGGTAGCTATCGAATTTCAGTAAGTTCGTATTATGTAATTTATGGTATAATTAGTTGCTTATTACCTATTCATTGAAGTAATTGTCGTTTTTATGATAATTATTGAATGCTTGGTTTGAAGAAATATTTGTTTTGAGATTTAAATGTATTGGAAATGTACGAGGGACCCGAGTGAACATGGTAAACAATCGAAATACAAAAGACAAGCCATTAGGAAAAAACATGCATTGAGCCAGTCTATTTTTATTAGGCCTTGGTTGTAACAGCTTTAAGCAGGTGAATAATTATATCAGGTATTCCGTAACAATAGCTTGAGGTCATGCATGTGTTGCAAACTCTCTTAAGCTTGATGTGTCGATTAAAGTCATATAGTTGACACATTTGGATATTTCTCTTCCACGTATCTGAAATGATTTATATTTTTTCTCTGACCCAAATGATTGTTTATATATCATATCATGATTAAATAACATGGTGAATTGATGGTGTGATGATTACAAGTTGAATTTTCTTGGTTGATTGAGATAGGTGAATATGATCATTGATCTTATGTTATGTTCCTTTATTAATGTAACTAAATTTTCGTGTATGATATGTTTAATTTTATGAACTTACTAAGCTTTGTATGAGCTTACAGCTTTGCATGAGCTTACATCGTTTTGATTTTATTCTTGTAGATTTATCAGGATTGTGACATCCATTGGAGCAGCTTAGGAGATCACACACTATCTACTATCTTTTAGGTAGTATTTTTGTCATTTTTAATGGCTAAATGTGGAATGTAATTAGGGTATTCATGTGTATATATTTTAAACTCGTAGTTGTTAAGTAACTATGGTGGAATGATACCTTGTGATTACCATTTTGATACTTGGTTAGTGTGGTTGGTAATATGTTAATTAATGGTAGTTAGCTTTTGGTATTTTGGTGAAATTGGAATGTTTATTATGTGTGATTGAGTAAGAATGTTGTGCTTGGTAAAATGGATATTAGTGAGTTCGTGTGTTTAAGCTATTATGAAATATGTGAATATGGTAGTTGCCTATGGTTTCTTTTATTATTTGAATTGTGGTGCCAAGAGGGCATTTGGTTAGGCACATAGGTAGACTAATTTTGGCATGTTTCAAGTAAGTTTGAATGTGTTTTAACCATGTGGAAGTGTTTGGAAAAGGTTTGGTTTGGTGTATAAGAAATGGTTGATGAATTGGCTTGCATTAGGGGTTATTTTGGATACAAATGGCCTGGGACACAGGCTGTCACACGGTCGTGTGCCACACACGGCCATGTGTCTTATTAATTTTAGGTGCAGGTTTTTACATTTGCCTAAGCACACTGCAAAAGGTAATAACACTGACCATGTTCTGAGCCATACGGTCTGGGCTCTATCACACGGCCTTGTGACACTTGTTTCTAAAATTTTTCAAAATTTTCATGCTTTTCTATTTTGATTTAAATTAGTCACTAATTTTTTACAATTTATTTTTAGGGCCCGTAAGCTCTATTTTAGGCCCATAAATTTATGTTTGAAACTCTCTAAGTTTGAAACTCTCTCCTTATATTCTAGTATTGATTCAATACTCCTCTATTTATGTTTAAAACTTAATTTGTGTACTCCTCTATTTCCTTGATAATTGCAACTGGATTTGGCTTGATTCCCTCATAAATTACTTTATTTCTGTGTCTAAAATTTCCATAATGTAATAGTAATCCCAATTGATGGTCACTAAACTAACTATAAATATGACAAAGGCAAGCGCACCTATCGAACAATAGTATAGCTATGGTAAGTAGAAAATATCGTATCCACGAGGACTAAAAGTATTAGTAATTATTATTTTTCTATTATTTAGCCGATAATCTATAGTGATGTGTTTTAATCTAATTTTACTAAACTTAATTTAACTAAAAACGTAACAGAAAATGAATCAAGGAAATAATCGAATATTAACCAATAAGATAGACAATACCTAGGAAAGAATCCACCTAGATGTGGGAAGAGCGTCGGGGAGAAGGGCATGCTTGGGTGGGAGTGTAAGGGCGCGACTAGGCCAAATCGGTTAGAGATGGGAGTTGGTTACGGTGGTCACGGGGGCTGGCAGTTCGGGCAAGGGCAGTTTCTGGTTTGGTTAGGGGTGGTTGGGAAGGAAATGGAAATCGAGAAGGCGACCGGACTGGTGAGGGGAAGCAAATCAGTTGTGGGGGATGGTGAGCAGCGGCTAGGGTTTCTTTTTGGGGTGGGGAGAGGACAAAAGCAAAATAAAAGGGAAATTAGGGTTTAAATGGGTGTCATACGCTCGTGTGTGATATTTTCAGCCCGTGTGCATTTTTAAAAATGAGCCCAGTCTTTACATGACCTTGGACACTTTTGTGTGGCACACATGCCCACATGCTAGGCTGTGTGTGATATCCTTCGCTTCTCTCATGCCCATGTTTGACCCACACGCTCATGTGGCCCTGCCGTGTGTGAGGCATGGTCGTGTGCCTTGCCCGTTTAACTCTTTAACTTGAAATAAAATTGAAAAAATTAGCTCTAGGACTTACACAGCCTAGGACACACCCGTGTGTCCAGGCCGTGTGGGTCACATGACCATATTTCCAAACCGTGTAACTCACTGTCGAATCTCTTATTGTGCACATGACCTGGGGCACACCCGTGTGTCCAGGCCTTGTGAGTCAAAAAAATTATTTTAAAATTTAATTTAATTAATTTGAAAATAACATGAAATAAAGTTTAAAGAATTAGCAAAATGTTAGACACTCGGGTTGCCTCTCGAGAAGTGCTTATTTAGAGTCTAAGCTAGACTTAACTCGTATGCACACGATTACGGTGATTCGTAGAGCCGAAGCTCTTCTTTCTCGATATTAATTACTCTACCAAAATAAGGCTTAAGTCAAGTATTATTTACCTTAAATGTGTCAAATTCAGAATGAGTTACCTCAACTGTACAATAGGTGTAACACCCTTTACCCGTCTACGACACCGGGACTGGATGCAAGGCATTACCATGCTTAACCTATCTTTAACATGTAATCTCGAGCTATAAAATTTCATTCCAACTTAAAATTTTTCTTTCTTAATCATAACATACATATCATGGGCCTACGAGGGCTTAAACATACATCTGGAAGGTTTCAGAGTTCAACTAAAAACTTTTACACTCTTTGAAAATTTTTGCCTAAACAGAGGTCACACACCCGTGTGACTTGGGACACACCCGTGTGGGCAAGCCGTGTGGTCTCACATGCCCATGTCCCTAACCCATGTAGAATTTATTTTTATTTTGAACCTTTTCCACATGGCCGGACAGACGCCCATGTCGATAGCCCGTGTCCTTCACACGTCCTAGACACGCCCCTGTCCTCACTCGTGTGTGAAAACTAGGGGTATTCTGTTTATGACGTCAGCAACCCCTCAAGAAGCACATGGCCTAGGCACACACCCGTGTGCTGGCCCGTGTGATGATTCGAATTCTCATAACCAAAATGCAGGGGACACACGGCCTATCAACACAATAATAGGGGTTGACCGTGTGTCACACACGGCCTGGACACACGCTCATGTGTCTGCCCATGTGGACAACTAGAGGCTATTTTCCAAGTCTTTTTGCCACCCTAAAACATAAACTCATTCATTTCATCACAAGTAGCACATAACATAGCAATATTAAACTATTAAGAATCATTAAATTATCATTCATTCCACCCATATTTTTCTTCATTACATGCATGGACGTTAATTTCATTAAACTCATCATCTTTATAATATGGACTTGACAATATTGGCCAATTCACCATGGCCCTTTACAAAATGAGTGTAGAACCTTAATAGCCAACCCTTTGGCCTTCAAACATGACATGACACAAAATGATTAAGTTCTTATACATGCCATACTCAAAATGAATTAATTTCACTATACCAAAAGAATAGTTGATAGTGTGTTCCGAGCTCCAATGTCCTATGATCCCTGAGCTAACTTGGCGAAACTACAAGGAAAGAGGGAAAAGAGAGGGGTAAACATATAGCTTAGTAAGTTTTCATGAAATTCTAAAGCAACATAATTGCTTCATTAAATTCATCCATCTATTGAAACAATAGCAACACAAGTCTCAAATGCTTAAACATTCTCATCCATACTTACTCATACTTACTCTTCCCCATCTCATGTTACATTATGGTATATAAGTTGTATTTTCTCATGGTACCTGTATCACTTATCACATAACTTAGCACATATACTAACATAAGTGTAAACTCAAATCTTCATCATTCCTAATCATGAAAGAAGCTCAAGGTCATTCATAAATAGTTTTGGCTCTAAATCATTTTACATACTTAGCTCTGTTGCCCATTAACTAATCAGATTATCGTAGGATATTCAAACTCATCATACATAAATTTTGATTCCAATGCCATATCTCAGATATGGTCTTACATGGGATCACCTATTAATGCTGATGTCATATCCCAGATATGGTCTCACACGGGATCTCATAGCTCGATGTCGACGCCATGTCCCAAACATGGTCTTATACAATATCATACACATATGTCGATGCCATGTCTCAAACATGGTCTTATACGAGATCATACACAGATGTCGATGCCATGTCCCAAACATGGTCTTATACGAAATCGTCCTTTGGTGCCAAGACCATATCCTTGACATGGTCTTACACGGGACCTTCTTTATTCAATGCTATTACATGAGTATCCTCATTAATTCGAATCTTTATTCGAGATTTCACTTAGCTTATTTCCACAATTTCCTCATCGAGGCTATATCACTCGATTTTTATGGCAATAACATACCTTGTCATAATATTAAGTAGTTTCAAATATCGAAACATTATGAAACTTTAAATTCATACAAACTTACCTCGATTCTCAAAATGTGTATCGATGCTCGATTTAGTCCTCGATTTTGTTCTTGCCTCGGTTTCTATTCAGGCTTCATGTTACTTGATCTATAACAATAATTTTACTTGTTAAATACACAAATTGACTAAATCGACTCATAATTCATGTTTTGGAAAAATTATGATTTTGCCCATAAACCTTTTCATAATTATATTTTTGCCCCTAAGCTCGTAAAATGATTTTCATTAAACTTTCTTGCATTTCAAGCCTAGCCGAATCATATTTTCAACTATAACAACATTCAACTTCCACTATTTCACTCATGTATGACCATTTCTACAACTTTTACAATTTGGTCCTTTTATGCCTTTTTCATGAAAATCACTTGAAAAAAGATGTTTATTATACATCAAACTTTCATATTATTCCATAAAACATCAAAATACATGCATTTCATACATGGGTAAATTTTATAAAATAAACCCTAGCTAAAAATATAGCAAGAAATAGCTAAACCGAGCTACGAGGGTCTTAAAAATACGAAGAACATTAAAAACAAGGCTAGGATGCACTTACTTTGAGCTTGAAAAATTGAAGAAACCCTAGTTATGGCTCATTGTGATTTTCGGCCAAGGGAGAAGAAGATGGACATGATTTTTACTTCTTTTTCCCTTTTAATTCTTTTATTAACCAAATGACTAAAATGCCCTTAATGATCATTTCTTGAGATTTTTCCTTCCCATGTCTATTTTTGTCCATCATCAAATATATTGTTCTAATTGCTAAATAAGGACCTCTAGTAATTTTTATAATTCTATTTCATACTTTAATCTTCTAAAATCACATATTTTCTACTCTTTGCAATTTAGTCCTAATAGACAATTTAATCACTAATTAATAAAATTTCTTCATGAAATTTTTCACACAATCATGCAAAACCTCATAAGCCTCATAAAAATCATAAAAATAATATTTTTACTTTGAATTTGTGGTCTCGCAACCACTATTCTAACTAGGCCCTAAATCGGGCTGTTACAATAGGGGAAGACATTCAGTACTGTAAATGGGTTTGACACGTTTGCATCAACCTTCGAAGGGGCAATTCGTGGATTCATTTTGTCTAGTAGTACTTTGTCCCTAACTTAAATCTACTCGTTCCATCCACATGCTCATCATGGCGTCGCTTTGACTCTTCATCGTGTTTTCTCTGTTTCTCATTGGCATGTGTTTGTCATTCATCTAGTTCATCAATTTGTAACATTCATTCTTCATAAGTCATTCTGTTTCTATCAGGTTGACTAAAACGTGGCTCCATTACGTTTTTTCGAGGGGTTTCCTACAAAGAAGATTGGGCCACATGGTTACTCACATTAACAGAAGACTTAAAACCATCTTGATCACTAGATGTTCTCACAGAATCACGAGCTTGGAGAGTAATCATTTTGTCACCTATACGAAGAACAAGTTCACCCATACCAACATCAATTATAGTTCTAGCAATGGCTAAAAAGGGTCACCCTAAAATTAAAGGTACCTCACTACCCTCATCCATGTCCAACACAACAAAGTCAACAGGGAATATGAATTTTTAAATTTTACAAGCACATCCTCAATAACACCTCTAGGATATCTAATGGTTCTATCCGTTAATTGAATACTTATCCTTGTTTGTTTAGGTTTCCCAAGACCTAGTTGTTTAAACATTTTATAGGGCATGACATTGATACTAGCCCCTAAATCAGCCAAAGCATTATCTATATTCAAACTACCAATTAAACAAGGAATAGTAAAACTCTTTGCATCTTTCAGTTTATAGGGTAGTTTATTTTATAACATGGCAAAGCAAATTGCATTGAGCTCTACAGTTGACGAATCATCTAACTTCTATTTGTTTGTCAATAGCTCTTTTAAAAATTTGACATAATTGGGCATCTGCAAAAGAGCTGCAACAAACGCTAAGTTAATATGTAATTTCTTTAAGAGTTTGAGAATTTTACCAAATTTTTCTATTGTGTGGTCTCTCTTCGTCGCATTAGGATATGGCACTCAAGGTGTATATTCCTTCACAACTGGCTTTTGCTCTTTCTGTCTTACCTCAACCTGATCGTTATTCACCACAATTTCTTGCCTCGGTTCTTGTTCAGATTCAACTAACCCTTTTTCATCTCGAACAGTAATTGCATGAAACTGCTCCCTTGAGTTAGTTTCGGTATTACTAGGCAAACTACCTTCTGGTCGTTCTAAAATTAACTTAGCAAGCTAACCTATTTTGTTCTCAAGCCCTTGAATGGATGCTTGTTGATTTTTAAGTGTTGCTTTAGTGTTTTGAAAGCGAGTTTTTGACACCGAGATAAACTTCGTCAACATTTCCTTGAGGTTTGGCTTTTTCTCTTACTGGTAAGGTTGTTGTTGGAAGCCTGGAGAGGCTTGTACTCTCTGATTTCCTTGATCACCCTAAGAGAAATTAGGATGGTTCCTCCAACCTGCATTATAGTTGTTACTATAAGGGTTATTTTGTGGCCTTGAATTATTACCCATATAATTGATTTGTTCGTTCTCTGTGCTAGGTAACCATTTTGGGTTATTTATTCCACCTCCATTTGCATCTCATTGCACCACCAGATGTACCTGCATAGAAACATATAAACCGTCAATTTTTTATTTAAAAGTTCTACCTGATTCGATAACATGGTGACTGCATCTAAATTAAATACATCGACTGCTTTTATCGGCTTTGTCCTCATAACTTGCCACTAATAATTATTCAGTGCCATCTCCTCAATAAATTCATAAGCTGCTTGAGTGTTTTATTATTAAGTGTACCATCAGCCACTGTCATTAATTAACTGCCTCGTTGAGGGATTCAAATCATTGTAGAAGGTTTGAACTTGTAACGATAAAGGTAACCCATGGTGAGGGCACCTTCTCACTAAATCTTTGTATCTCTCCCATGCATCACAAAATGTTTCTAAATCAATCTGTACAAAGGAAGAGATTTTGTTCCTCAACTTAGCTGTCTTAGTCGGTGGGAAGTACTTTAGTAGAAATTTCTCGGTCATTTGAGCCATGTAGTGATGGAACCTCGTGGTAAAGAGTTTAACCACTGCTTAGCTTTGTTCCTCAATGAGAAATGGAGTAACCATAAACGAATGGCATCGTTATTGGCGTCATTAATCTTGAAAGTATCACAGATTTCTAAAAAATTTATCAAATGAGTATTTGGATTTTTGTCTTGTAAACCATCGAACTGAACAAACTATTGTACCATCTGAATAATGTTCGGCTTCAGTTCAAAATTATTTGCAGCAATGGTGGGTCTCACAATACTCAATTTAGCCCCAGTTAAAGTGGGCTTGGCATAATCGTATATAGTACGAGGAATAGGATCTAAATCTGTAGCAACTGTAGGAAGTAGCTGATTATTTTGGTTATCACCCATCTCCTTAGTAATAAAAATGTCCTCTTGTTCGTCTACTATATTATGTCGATTCTGCCTTGCTTCTCTACGATTTCTGTGAGTAGTACTTTCAATTCAGTTGTCAAAAATAAATTGTCTCGATGGGTTTCTTCTAGTCATAAACTAAAGGAACCTGCCAGAAAGAAACAAAAGAAAAATTAGAATGTAAAATTAAACTAAAAGAAAAATATAAAAAATAAAATAAAAATAGCTAAATTAATAAAAATAAAGTGTTCCTAATATTTTAGTCCCTAGCAACGGAGGCAAAAACTTGATGGTTACTAAACTAACTATAAATACGACAAAGGCAAGTGCACCTATCGAATAATAGTATAGCTATGGTGAGTAGAGAATATCGTATCCACAAGGACTAAAAGTATTAGTAATTATAGTTTTTCTATTATTTAGCCGATAATTTGGAGTGATGTGTTTTAATCTAATTTTTATTAAACTTAATTTAACTAAAAATGCAGCAGAGAATGAATCAAGGAAATAATCGAATATTAACCAATGATATAGACAATTCCCAGGAAAGAATCCACCTAGACTTCACCAATTATTATGAATCTGAATTAAACAATTTATTCACTTGTGTCTTGATCTGTAGAAATCTCTAAATTATGTTAATATCTCTTTCGAGAGTAAGAACAACTGACTCTAGGTTGATTAATTGAAATCTCTTTCTAATTAAAACCCATATCTTTGCATTAACTCGATCTATGGATTTCCCTATTAGATTTAGCTTTAATCAGGTAGATTTTTACGTCCTATTTCTAGGATTACATGCAACCTCACTCAATTATGCTAGATCTATTCTTATATAGGGACTTTTGCTCCACTAAATTAAGCACATTAAACATGAATTAATATCCCGAAAATATTAAAACAAGAAATAAGCATACATAATTGAGAACAAGAATCAAGTATTTATCGCGTAAAAACATACATTAAAGCCTCCATGGGCGTGTGTCCTGCTTGTGTGGCACACATGGGTGTGTGTCCTACTCGTGTGGAAATGGCCAAGTTGTGTGGCTCCTGAAAATAGCTCTATTTGTCCGATTTTGGCTCATTTTTCGCTCATTTTGCTCCCAAATGCTCTCCTAATTATAGAAACATAAATTTAAAGGATTAAGAGTATCAAATTCACTAATTTGCATAATTAGTCATCCAAAAGCTCATTAAGAATGAGATTAAAATATGTTACTTTTATAGCTTATCACCAATCAAATCCTTATTCAAGTAAACATCCCCTTTTTGGAACATCTCCATGATTTGTACTAGCCAATTTTTCATGGAAATTATTCTATGATTACCTATAAGGAGTCCATATTTTGAGCCAAACTAAACAACTCTAGTAAAGGAACATTCCCATAACAAGTGCTTCATGCTTTCTTCCTCTGCTTGGTAGGCAAACATTCTGTATTCAATGATATCCTCTTTTAGATAACAATTTTGCATGGGAGAGTTTCATTTAGAATCTTTTAAAGAAACAGGATTACCTTGTACGGTAATTTAAGTCTCCAAAGATATTGCCATGCTTTCTTCGGGACAAGAAAGATGAACTTGTTTATATTTCTTGCCTGAATGTTAGCGAGTTCTTGAAAATAAGCAGATTTGACAAAAAAAAAAAACTCACCATCATGAATGTGTTTTCATCTTATCTTCATAGGTCCTTCAAAAAGTGTTTTTGTATCCCACCATCTTTGCATATTCATAATGAGAATCTCATTCCTAATTTCTTCTTGACAAGATGACTCTGACTTCTCCAAGTTTCTCCATTTGTTGACATTTTTTCATGTAACATTATTACTAATAATTTCTTTCCCTCTCAATATGCTTTTCCACACCCAAGAATCTCTCGGTCTTTTTTGTCTCTGAAGAAAGCTTTCAACTATGCAGTACTTCTTGACCAGGGTTTTATTTAGAAGCCAACTCCGGTTATTTGTAATTCTCCAAGCTATTTTGGCTAACAACGCTTTGTTGAAATTTCGATACCAAGGCCTCCTCAATTTTTGCTCAGACATAAATGATGTCAGTTTAGGAAATGTAATTTCCTCTTGTTCTCTTCTTCTCCCCACCAAAATTTTCTTATTAATTGATCCATCTTATTACAAATGGATTTAGGAGCTTGGAAACAAGAGAATTGGTAAATCGAAAAACTTTCCAGTTCAGATTTTATTGGATTTCCGTAGGGAAAGTTTGACTTCATTCTATTAAGGATTGCTTGAAAAAAATCTACTCTTTTTTTATTAAGCATGTCCAACCCCATTCTCATATATTTGCCACTTTCTATCACGAACTTCACCTACAAAATGCGTCTGAACATTCTTTTGAATTTAGAGTGACAGTTCTTACTGATCCTGAGCTTTGATTTATTATAATTTATACTCAATCATGAAAACATGCAACATTGGTCTAGGATGTTCTTGACTTAAATGGAATTCATCCTTGTTAACTTTGAAGAATAGAAAACTATCATTTGAAAAAAAGAAGATAAGAAATTGGAATACTTCATCTACCCACTTTTACTCCTTATATTATTTTTCATGTTTTGATTTACAGATCATTAAGGAAAGAACGTTTTGACATAAAACAAAAAGATAAGTGAAAAAGGGTCACCTTGCTTAATTGCCCTTATAAGACTAATTTGACTCACGGGAGCCTCATTAATGACAATATGATAAGACACTATCAATATGCAATGCATAATTAAATTTATCCATTTCCAATCAAAGCCCGTGGTAGAAAAAACTACTCTAACAAAATTTCAATACAATCTATCATACATCATATTCATATCAAGTTTTAAAGCTTTTATACACTCTCTACACTTTTTCTTCTTTTTGATAAGATTTAAAAACTTATCGTAACATCATTATCACTAATTTATTTATCTCTATGATAAATATATTTTAAAATTGAGTAATCATCGACTGAGAATGGACTTAAGTCTTTGAACCAAAATCATAGAAATAATTTAATATATCATATTATACAAATTTATTAAATTAATGTCAAATTAATTATTAATTAATTTAATTAAATACTTAAATAATAATATAGATAAATTATATAAAAATTTATTTATATTCTATACACTGTATTAGGAAGACAGTGAAATAGGTTGATTAGACAGATGGCGAATTTGACTTATATTATAGTACTGATTGTTAGAATTAATTAAAAGCAAAAAGAAAAAAAAAAAAAAAGCCACCTTTGTTCTTCTCAAGTTACAGGCTTTTTTTTATATATCAGGGACATTCACCCTTTGTAACCGAGAGAAAACCCTCCATTTCCATTTAAAATCATATTCTATGGATGTGCCATCAATTTCCCTCCCAATTCCCAAGCCTAGGTTGGGTATTGGCCCACAAATCAACTACCAAAACTTTTATTTTTAAATCCTTAAATAAATGCACCTAAATTTACTCTCCACTAGAGAAGTAGATAGAAGAGATCATATAACTTTATGAAAGTCTTCCAAGCAACAGAATCATAAGATAAGTTTAGATCATGCATTTCCTTTGAATATTCTAACACCACCACCCACGACAACCACCTACTTTTGTTTTCTAATTTTGTACAAAGTTATATTTTTCAAGAGGGCACCAATGAATGTTTGAGTGCAAGAAGCCAACTTTGTCTTTCTTCTTCCCCCCAAATAAAAGAAAGAAAAAGCCAATCATCATCGTCAAACCAGATCGTAATGGGAACTGAGTTTAGATTCAGTTCTTTTTCTTTTTAGGCTTCACCTGCCTTCTGGGTGCAACGGGAATAGCTCTAGAGTTCTAGTTTCGTCCTCTTTAAATGACGACGATGATCCGCTTTCTTCTTCAATGTACTCAAATGACCAGCTCCTGCATTTTCTCTTATATGGACCATCCTCCTGTATTAAAGAATGGGCTTCATATTTATAGAAAAAAGAATGAGAAACTAACATACAAGGGGTTTGGGAGGTACCCTAGTATTCAAAGTTATGGTGTTAATGGGAGGTGAGTTAAGGACAAGGCTGTTGCGCTTCTGCTTTTGTCGCTCGCGGGCTTTGTGGTTTTGGAACCAGTAGAAAACGTTTTTGCCTTCGATCTTTCCGTACTTGCCTAACAGCACAGTGATTTGTTCAATTTGTTGTGCGTTTGGGGTTCGCATCCCTCCTCTGTACATCATCTCCAAAATCCCGATCTGCTCTTGCGTTGGACTCCATCGCGTACCTCCTGCTCCTGCTTGCATATCCACCTGCATAACATAATTCCTTTCTTTTTCAGACTTATTCCTACATTCTTTACATGATCATTAACATATTAATTAATTAAGTTCAAAATTTCATCCTTCTCCGCAGATCACGATTGCGAACAAAAGGGTTACTCGGATACTGAAAAGTAGTTAGTTTTGAAGCAAAAAAAAAAGGAAGGTAAGAGGTGATCAGGCAGGCTGAGTTATATATGTTCAGCCAACATGACGCAGTAATGAAAGAAAGAGTGAAGGGTACATGTAATTAATGTAGTGTACCTGAGGAGAATGCGGTTGCTGGTCAGAGGAGGCAAGCTTTGTAGGGGTAGGTTTGGGTGTAATGAAGGTCTTAATGTGGAAAGAAGAAAGGGTATTACTATTATGAGTGCGTAGGGGGTTGCAGGCAAGGAAGAGGGATGGTTCGTGCTCCCACAATCCACGTGACAACTCATGCACCTTCATGTTTCCCATAGTGGAGGAGTGAATAACGGAGAGAGGTGAATTATATAGAAAATGAGAGATGGCATAGAAATAACGAAAGTGCGATATGAGGTGGTGCTTTGAACAGACAAGACCAAATGATGAGGTGAGGTTGACTTGTGATTTCTCATATTTTAAAAAAGCCAAAAGAAGAATAAAGAAACAGAGAAAAAAAGGGGGGCCGGGGCGGGGAGTTGAAACAGTAGAAGAGAGCACAATTTAGTGACCATGTCTTTAAAGCCTATTCTTATTCCTTTTATATACTAAAATAATATATTAAAATAAGATTTACAGGAAAAATTTATTTACGTTGATGTAAAATTAAAATATTTTATAATTTTTTATATAATTAATTTTTAATAATTCAAATATTATATATAATGCTGGAGTCATGTAGGTCATTTATATAAAGTACATTGGATTAAATTAAAAAAACTAATTATTTGTTTTATGTAAAAGAATTCTAATTGTTAAATATATATTAGTATAAATAATATTTTAACCATGAGATATGATGTAGACTTGTCTAAGGGTCGGGTAATCCTCCTAGCTCGATAGTCGAGCCAAGCTTGAACTAGAATTTTTGCACATCAAGTTGGCCCCACTTGAATTTAATTTAAATAATAAAATTAATTTAAAATTAATTATAAAAGTATATAAAATATCAATAAAAATATTATTTTATTATTTTTTTAAATAGTGAAATGAACTTTTTTGGTGGGTTGGGCCAAAAACAAGTTTGGGCTTGGAAATTTTTTTGGAATTGGACATTCATTCAGCCTGCACTATAGACACCTCTAGTGTGGTATATTGGTTGCTTACCTCATCTCTTAATTATATAGTTAAAAGTTCAATTCTCAATAATGAAGCATATTTTATGGCCGATTGTTTATCTCTTTAACTAACACATACGGTGAGAGGGTTAGTTTATTGCTATCCCGATTATAACTAAAAATATAGACAATATTTTAAATCAATATAATAAATATATTAGATTAATTTAAAATTTTACATGCATGTCATGTACAAATATTTTGATTAATTCAAATTAATTTTATCAAATGTTATAAAAATAAAATCATTTTAATTTACATTGATATAAGTGAATCCTCACCTAAAATTTAATACCAATTATTTGTATCATAAATTTTAATATATACATATCAATTATTAATTTTCAGTTTGCAGCGCCTTAAAATAAAATAAAAGAGGGGGTTGGGGAGTACAATCGGGTGGGGGATTCATTTTTCTAATAATCGGGGGATTCATTGCTTTTTGGTGGGATACTATTATTGCTTCTTTCTTTCTTTAGGACTAGTTTAGTAATATTTTTGAAAATATTTTTGAAAAGTGATTTAAAAAAATATTTTTGAAAAGTTTGATTTAAAATTTAAGTTAGATTTTTGTCAAAAAGACTTTTGAGAAATAAAATGTTCATTTTAGACATGTTATTATCAAGTAACAAATATGCATTTAAATAAAATTTAAATTAGTTAATATTATTATATTTTAGTAAGAATATAAAAAATTACTATAACTTATTAATATTTTAATATATGAAATATAAATTTTAAATATTTTTAGTAATAAAATTAATTACTTATAAATTTTAATTAGAATATATAAACTATATTTTAAATATTTTAAATATAACCATTAAATATTTGTAATTAGTATTTAATAATATTTTTTATTTTTAATTAATGATTTTAACACATTTGTAATTAAGCAACAAGAAAAAAAAAAGAGAAAGTACTATGTTCTTGGAGGGGTGAAAAAGTAATTAAACACTAAAAGTGCTTTTTGGAGAAGAAAAGCTAAAAATTTTGGCTTTTCTTTTCAGAAGTACTTTTGAAAAGTTAAAAATTTCACCAAAAGCAGATTGTTCTGTACAGTTTTTCTTTCAAAAGTATTTTTGGAGCCAAAAGTACTTTTTTTAAGCACATAATTAGTCTCTCTTAAATCCTATTCAAATTTACTTTTACTTATAATTTAATTTAATGTGTTATGAATGTATATATTAAATTATATGGATAATAAATCATATTGTGTCACAAATTTAAAAGTTATTATATATATTTTAATTTAAAATAAAATAATTTTACGCCTTTCAAAAGAAAAAGCATTTTGATATTATAATCTGAATCATTATTAATATAAAGGATAAGGTACATTCAAGGTCAGTAAATTATTAGTAAATTTATATTTGGTTACTTAATTTTAGAAAGTTATAAAATGATAACTGAACTATTTAAAAGTTTTCATCTAAATCACCGGATTGCTAAAATCGTTGTTGTGTAACCTTTTTTGTTTGTAATACATGTATCAATCAAAAGTTGCCTTTCCCTTTTTCTTCTACAAGTCAATTTTTTTTATAAAACAACTTTGAACGTCACAAATCTGCGAATCAAAAATTGATCGTCAGATCGGCTTGGATCTAATGTACGTTCTTCTGCTTGTCGATGGGTACTAACCCACTATACTAATCATCGAATCGTCAGTTAGAGCTCGCTAGCTGGACTTAAAAAAAAACCTTAGCAACCAGCGACTTAAATAACAACTTTCAAATGTTTCAAGACTTAAATGAAAACTTTCAAATAAATTAATAATCATTTTGTAAATTCTTAAAATTAAATGACTAAAATATAAATTTACTAATAATTTAATGACCTTAAGTATAATTTACTTAATATAAACTTATTCCAATTAAAATATTTTTAATTTTCGTAAAAGAGGATTGTGAGAGAGAGGAATGATGAAGATTCATCAAAACCAAAACTTAAGAGGGAGAAGATAGTGAAAGGTGATGGATTGGTCTATCTATATCTTTAATAGATAAAGGATATTGAAAAAAAAAAAAACCAAGAAAAACTCATAAGCAACAGAAAAAAAAATTTTAAAAATATTCTATTATGATGTATTGGAAAATTTGGACATCACATATATAAAATGATAATTACATGTTATTATTTACTATTATGATAGGTTAACCCAAATTAAAAGTGATCTAATTTGGTTAGAATTTTATTGGGCTTTTAATTATTAAATAAAGTATGGGTCAAATATGTGTAGATACTCTTCTAATCAAATTCTAATTAATGATGGGCTAATTAGAATTTGATTAGAACTAATATGTCAAGGTTATAAATATTAGGGTTATGGTCCCCAAAATATACACAATATATCTTTTCTAATATCCCATCATTAGGAAAGAGAGTATATATTCTCTAAATTTCTTGTGTGCTAATTTAGAAGATCAAATCTCTAAAATTCGGTAAAACTGCAAGGAATTCATGGATTCAGGTATGCTTCCGCATCTAGTTTTTTCCGATTTATTCTTGATGATTTGACATGATAGATTCTGGTTTATTAAGTTTTATTTCAGATTTATTTTACAAATCTAACAAGTGGTATTAGAGCTTTGTTATGTTGAATCATTGAAAATGAATTGATTCTTTATTATTTTTAGATTAATTCGTTTTTCTTTTCTAATTTTATGAATTTGATATTTAATTATATATTATGTTGAATCTTTGATATTCTTGATAAATTTTTGGGTTTTGATTCTTTAAATAAAAGTTTAAAGTTTTAAATAAAGTTTTAAGGTTTTAATTTTCAGATAACTAGAAAGATTTACGGTTTTAATTGAGAATTAAAAAAAGCGAGGATTTTACGTTGTTTATACTGATTTCAATAAATATTTAAAAAGTCGTGTAGGTTTGGGTTCATTAGAAACTTTTTATGATATATATTTGATTATATCAATAGATGGATTGTTAATCGCTAATCGCTTGTTTTACAGTTTATATATATATATATATATATATATATATATATATATATATATATATGTACATATATACGGGTAAAATACCCAAAAATACCAAAAAAATAAATTATTTACAGAAAAGGGCCGTTTCATCCCAAAACGTGTCCACGTCGGTGTTTTGGGGAATGCAAAGAAAGCGCGCTCTTGGGACGCGCTTTAACCCTGCAACGGTAAAAAAAACGGCCAAATTTTTTTGACCGTTGGGGGCCCAACGGTAAAAAAAAACCTATAAAAACCCCCCAACCCTTTTATTTTTTTCACACTTTAATCCTTACTCATTCTTCTCTCAAATTCCTCTCAAATTCCTCTCAAAATTCTCTTCAAGCCCTTCAAACTTCCTCTAAAATTTTGAAATAGTCCTTTAATATTTACAAAAAAGCCCTTTTTAATTTTTTTAATTTTTTTAATATATTTTTTTGAAACTTTTAAAACTTTCGATCGTATTATAAATGGCCAGGAAATTACTTCATCTATACAGCAAGCACATCTCCGTCGAGCAATTGCAAATGGTAAGTTTTTAATTTTAATTTTTCAATATTATTTAATATTTTTTAGGTCTATGCAATTTTAATTAATTTTTATTTTATAATTTTTTAAACAGTCTGTAGATCGGGAGTTGGAATGTTATATTCGCAACATACATGGTCCCCCATCGCCGTTGATCAAGAATTACCTGCGAGAAGCGGGTTTTTGGCACGTGGCCACGATAGGCCGGGGGTTCAAGTTGGAGCCGCCTTTGATCAGTGCATTGATAGAGAGGTGGAGACCCGAGACGCACACTTTCCATCTTCCATGCGGAGAGTGTACCATCACTATGGAAGATGTGCAGTTGCAGTTGGGATTGCCAATGAACGAGTTGGTAGTCACCGGGTCTACAACTTCTGGTGATTGGGGAGCCGTATGCTACGAGTTTCTGGGTGCCATCCAGATAAAATTCAAGGAGCTCGGATCAAGACGGCATGGTTACGAGACACATTCTCGGAGTCGAATGAGGGTTCGACTGAAATAGAAAGAATACGGTATGCTCGGGCATACATTCTTCAAATAATTGGAGGCTATCTGATGCCAGACCTTTCTAGAAACCTCGTACACTTGAGATGGCTGCTGAAACTTGATTTCAGAGCAGCCGATGAATTGAGTTGGGGGTCTGTCGTGCTATCGAGGTTGTATAGGGAGATGTGCGGGGCTACACGGCCGAGTAAAGCAAAAATCAGAGGTTGCCTATCACTACTACAGTCATGGGCATGGTTTCGATTTCTATTTTTACCACCCATATTCATTCCCATTGATAACGAGGTAAATTTAATATTATATTTTACAATTATTTCGTAGATTTATAGTATAATTGTATGCTAAAAATTTATTTAATTAGGTGGAACCATTCGGCGAGTCATGTTGGAATACCTACCTCACTTGAAGATATATGGCTTCTATTGGACCAATGATCGGAATCATAAGTAAGTTTTGAATTTCGTATTTATAATTTAGTATTTCATATTTAGTGACTAGTACTATGTATATAACTAATATTTTGGTAATGTTAATATAGTTTCAATGGACATCGTACGATGATCTGAAAATTCGAGCAGTAATTCGGAAGATTTCTTCCAAAATCCGAACAGTTGGCACGTGAAGGTCTCATTGATCACCTATGCGACCGTGGAGGTGCACCAGTCAGATCGAGTTCTGCGACAATTTGGATTCTAGCAACCGATTCCCGTGCCACTTGAGGTGTTCGATGATGAGCACAAAGTGGACTTACGGAAGCTGCACACGGATTGACCAAGATTTTGGTCAGCACATATCGAGACGTGAGAGAACCAGTATGACTATTTACCTATCCGGGAACCGATCACTGTTCTTGAGTTAGCGTGCATTCGGGATACATGCCATGGTTTAGGATCTATGGTAAGTCGTATCTGTTGTCGGAAGAAGAGAGGCGATGGCAACTTCGTGAACGAAGGGAACGTCGGGGCCTTTAAATCCAACGAGAAGGGGTGATGAGACGGGGCCATCAACAGCGCCGACACAGTCACCGAACCCATCAGTTTTTACCCTTTACCCTTTATGCCAGGTGCATACCCTACCCCTTATATGTATCCTCCTAACCCATATATATTTCCTTTTCCCAGTCCCACCCTAGGTTGGAATGCATGGCCGGGTTCGAGTCTGTTCCCGACTACTCTCGCTGGCCAGCCGATCTTGAGGCCGTCGTCGCGTGAGGGATCACAGGAGGCGCCGTCGGAGAGCACTTCTTTCTACCACCCTCCTTCGCCAAACGGGATTCAGACACCCCCACCGTGGTTTATGCAAACACCTCCGAGGTCGTTATTTTATCAAGGTGGGTCATCCTCACAACACCCACAACTGCACCAGGCTTGGGAGGAACCAAATCCCGCCGAGGTTCCACGACCCCGCCGAAAGCTAGACGAAGGAGGAATCCAGCGCGTAACCGCCGACCGCCCCCGTGTGGCACTGATTCCGACCGGCATCAACACTGATTCGGACCGACTTTTTTATTTTTTAATTGTAATATAATTTTTTTAATTTTAATTTTTTTAATAAAAGAAAAAGTTTTAATATCTTTAATAAAATAGAAATGGTTTAATTTTTTATTGTAATTTAGTTTTTATATATTTAATAAAACAATAGTTTTAATTTTTATTGTAATTTAATTTTTAATGTAATTTAATTTTTTAATGTAATTTAATTTTAATATCGTAATAAAATAGAAATGATTTAATTTTTATTGTAATTTAGTTTTTATATATTTAATAAAATAATGCTTTTATTTTTATTGTAATTTAATTTTTATTTTTAATGTAATTTAATTTTTTAATGTAATTTAATTTTAATATCTTTAATAAAATAGAAATGGTTTAATTATTTTATTGTAATTTAGTTTTATATATTTAATAAAACAAAAGTTTTTTATTTTTATTGTAATTTAATTTTTTAATGTAATTTAATTTTAATATCTTTAATAAAATAAAAATGGTTTAATTTTTTACTGTAATTTAGTTTTTATATATTTAATAAAATAATGCTTTTATTTTTTATTGTAATTTAATTTTTAATGTAATTTAATTTTTTAATGTAATTTAATTTTAATATCTTTAATAAAATAGAAATGGTTTAATTTTTTATTGTAATTTAGTTTTTATATATTTAACAAAATAATAGTTTTTTTTTTTTATTGTAATTTGATTTTTCTTTTAATAAACTAAAACTTGAATAAAATAAAAGTTCTTGTACAAAATTTTACCGTTTTCATTAAAAAAATAGAAATTACATAGCCACGAAGAGACAAAAAGCTAAGAACACGGTCAACTATTCCGATTTGGACACAAGCGAGATGTATGCCCTGTGTTCCTACATCATCCATGATGATTTACTTTGGTTGTTGTTTCTGATATCCATATTGTTGCGTATTCTACTCGAGAAAGGTCGACCTTTTGGTTTGCGCCTCAATTGTCTATCCAACAACAACTTATATAAAGTGCAAGCGATACCGACGGCCACTTACGTTTATCTGGGATTGGTGGGAATACGTGTCTTCACACGTTGTACATGTTTTCTAATTTATACAATTCGTCGACATAGCTCATGGGATCAAGACGGAGATTTTGACAAACCGCAAGTACATGAGCGCATGGGTAATGAAGTGCATCAAATATCCCACAGTCGCAGGTCCTATTTGTCAAGTGTACACGATACTGCCCGCCAACAATACCTTGGTTCGGCCTGTCAAACTCCATGACACGAAACTATAGGCTGCCGCGATCGTGACACACTGTATAACTCGCTGTCATACATAGCCTCCCCCTTGTTTATTTCTTGCAAGACCTTCGAGCTCCATACATGGCCTCCTTACATCTGCCCTCTATAACTAGCTGTTCACTTCAGAAATTGTGCCGCTAAACGAAAATATGTCTCTCACATAACCGATGTAATTGACAGATGACGGGTTCCTTTTAGAATAGAATTTATGCATTCGGCCAGGTTTGTGGTCATATGACCATATCATAGGCCGTCGTCGTATGCTTGTGTCCACTATTCGAAAGGAATATTGCATAGGTAGTTTGCGCCTTCATCGTTATCTGAGCGCAAACTCACAAACATCTCCTGAAAACGGTTCTTATTGATATCGTACCCTACCAATATACGTTGATAGCGAATATTACATACCACTCTTCAATTGAGAATAAATTGAATATTACAAACGAAATTATATTAATAGATATTACATACCCATATCGGTCACTTACCGTCGTTGACTTTTAGATCGATGTTGCCCGTAGTAGTTGGATGCAACATGCCTTAAGCAATATCGATGGTGTGTGCGATGCCACAGGTTTCCCTGGCGCTCTATTGCGGCTAGTATTCTAGGGCCCAGATCCGATATAACACATATATCAGGTTGGGGGCAGACATGCCTCTTTAACCTAGATAAGAAGAAGTCCCAATCATCAGCTGAGTCCCCCGGTGTTATTACGAATGCAATCGAAGGATTCTCCCACAGCCGTCTTGTGCCATAACTAGTAATAGCCGATGCGTATATCTACTATACATAAAGGTACTATCAATTTGTACCAATGGCTTGTAGTATATAAAGGCATCTCGGCATTGCTTAAATGTCCAGAACAGACGCTTGAACACTGCGCATCCACGAAGTAAACAATCGTTGTAGTACGCCGGTTCCGTTTCAAGGTCTGTTATGCTGCTTGGGACATACCTCTCCAGCACTTGACACCACTGCCACACTTCATTATATGAAGCGTCCCACTGACCATGAAACTTTTCTAACGCCTTTTGCTTGGCTATCCAAGCCTTTTTATAAGAGGGCGTGTACCCCAATTGGCTACGAATATTGCCAATTAAGGCCGGCACTGTAGTCTTGGGATCGACTTTCACCGTCGAGATTATTAAGTCAGTCAACATGTCTGAATCCATCTTCGGATGATCTTGTGTAACACCTATCAACGAAGTACGTTAAATAATGCAACATTACATAATATTAGTATTTTTAAAAATATTGAACACATAGTGGTACTGTACTGGCAAGACATGTATGTGGACCTTTGTACTTTTTGATCTCCCACAAGCCTGTCCTTTTCCTTAACGAGGCCATGATTTTCCATGAACGTGTATCGTCTTACAGTGCACACTTCACCTCATACTTATCGAGCTTGGATTTAACCACGTTGTAGTTAACCCCGTTCTTGATGCTGTATTGTTTCAATGTAGCAAGAAAAGTATTCTTGTTGGAAAACTGGTTACCAACTTTTAATGGTCCGAATCCAACGAAGAAGTTGTACAGTCAAATGTCCGGTGTGGTAGTTCAGGAAACTCCAATGCATCATCTTGAGATAGATCGACATTATACATGTGGGCTGGAGGCAAGTATGCCCTGAATAGCGGATCTTCTTCTTCTTCGTCTGAACCGCCCTCAACATCTTCAGGTACAATTAAAACAGGCTTCGGTTCAGAAAATAATCCAACTTCTGCACCATCGGGACTGGGCTCTCGAGGTGGATCTACATCGGATTCATCGTCCGGTCCTCCATAACCTGGAACAAACGAGGGCCCTTCACGGTGGATGTCGTGGGGAGTACATCATCCTTCCTTAAAAATCTTTCGTAACGTTCCCAATCATATGTGGATTGCCAACCACTAGAAGTAAATGATGTCCCCTAATACGTATTTCTATCATTGGATATTGAAGGACGGATATGCATGTCCCATCCACCAACCGAGTGTCGTGCAGGGGTTATATTTTCCATACTACCACCGAACACGGGCACTTCCGTGTTTTGCCTCCCACTAACAGAGTGTCGACTTGGGGTAGTGTATTCCCCTCGAACAGCAGTAGATGTTGAGGTCGCAGAAGGATCACTTGAAGACAAAAATTATACATATACCTCGAGATAGGGTGACCCACTGGCAAGATGAGTCTCCACCATTGCCTCAAAGCTCCAAGGACCTTTGATGTTGAATGAGTCATATCTCACTAGATCAACCGAAGCGCAAATTCTATACTTAATAGACTAAACTTTCATTAGCATAGTTTCGAATATTTTACGCCTAATTCTTTTGCGAAGTTCTACCAAATTGACGTTCCGATTAAAACTCAATCGCATTGTGTTCTCCGATAAGAAAACAACACCATTTTCGGTGTCACAAACCTCACCATTGTAGTAAATAAAAGCATTAATATGTTCACTCATTTTCAGTTTTTTTTCTTTTGCCTCAATTTCCCTTATGCAACATGAGAATGAAATTTGGCTGATTTATAGTCTAATTTTCCAGAGACTCATCAGAGCAAAAAGCGCCCACGTGGGAGCTCTTTTCAAGACTCATCTTGATAGTGCACCTATTTGGAAGCGTTTTGGCCACTGTTTGTTCAGAAATGTCTTCTCAAAATAATTTTTCCGGAGACTACTGTAGCAAAAGAGCGTCCACGTGGGAGCTCTTTTCAGTACTCATGCTGACAGTGCACCCTGCTGGAAGCGTTTTGGCCACTGTTTGTTTAGAAACGTCTTCTCAAAATAATTTTCCGGAGACTACTGTAGCAAAAGAGCGTCCACGTGGGAGCTCTTTTCAGTACTCTTGCTGACAGTGCATCATTCTTGAAGCGTTTTTGGCCACTGTTTGTTCAGAAACGTTTTCTCAAAATTATTTTGCCACATACAACTGTCATAAAAATTCAATTAATTTTTGGGCTAATGTATTTTGCCCAAAACCCTATATATATTTTTACCCTAGCCCAGAAACCTTAGAATATCATACTGTAATTGGACGGGGAGGGAGGGCAAAAATGCGTCCACGTCAGCGCGTTTTCCTGGTGATTCTGGGGACGCGCTTTGTTGGAGTTTCCCCCCAAAACGCACTGACGTGGACGCGTTTTGGGGTGAAACGGCCATTTTCCATAAATAAGTTATTTTTTGATTTTTTGGTATTTTACCCCATATATACATATATATACATATATATATATATTGTAGATACTTTAGTAATTATGTTCAGGATTTTACATGATGATATATGGTTGGTAAAAAAACAAAATTGCATCAGGTAAAGTGTCTCTTATATACGGTTGTTTATGAATAAATTCATTATATATGTTGAATCCTTAAGATTGATGGTAATATTTGTTAGTTTTAATTTTTTATTGATTCAATTTTAGGGTTTCATTATAATCTTTTTTTAACTCAAATCCAATTTAACAATTGTACAATTGAATTCAATTTTATAGTAATTAATTCTTGAATTCAATATATAGTTGATAGTATATATTATTTATTATTGAGTTTATATGCTTATTCTTCTCATACTATTCAGTTTGAGCATATATTTTGAATTTGGATTTACTTGGGATATGTAAGGCAAGTCGATTAAGGGTATATTTTATGGTTTAATTATGATGAACTTAAATTTTGATGCAAATTGATGTTAATCATAATATGTGTTTAAATAATTTGGTTTTAAGTTTGGTTCTAAAATCTTAAGTTTTGGCATCTTATGGTTCCAAATATTTGGTTAAATTATGATGATATGGTCTATGGTATGAATTATGGGGTATGTCAACTATTATAATTTTATTTCGAGATATATTGACTTGAAGTTTTATTTTTCAAGTATTCATGTGAATATCTGCTTAATCATAAATATAAATTTAAATTTACATGGTAAATTCAGGGTAAGTTTTTCTATTTGATTATGAATACATGTATATGCATGAATTGCTTTGGTGTTTTTATCCATGCCAAAATTATGAATACATGTGCTTGTTAATTATTTGGCTTTGAACCACTACATTATTTCTGTTTGGTTTTGATATATATGGTTTTGGAACAAGAAAAAGAAAAAGCAAAAAAGTCAAAAATTAAGGTTTTCGGTTTTTATTGTATTATTAAGACAACATTATTTGGGGTTATTTCGAGTTTATAAAGAATATATATATATATATATATATATTGACATTTGACTATTGAGTAAATTTTAATTTTGAATATTGGTATGTTTATATAAATTTTAAATAATTTATTTGAAGTAATAAGTCACCAAAGTGATTTTTTGTATAAATTATTTTGTTTTAAAATATAAAAGTTTGTGTGCATGTAACTTAAGTTATGTTGATATTGATCGGCCCAAATGAAAGTTAATAATATTACATGTGCAACTATGGTAATAAACATGTGACGATTATTCGGTTTTACATGTGAGTAATAAATCGGCCCAAAGGAAGATTTATTGTTCGACATGTTCTTATTGTCTATGTTTGATTACTACACCAAGATATCACTTACAAGTTAATATTTTGTCCAAAGATGAAATATTAATGGAGTGTCCGATATCTTAAGATGATGTTTACCTTTATTCAAATTATTTTGGTTTAAATTTGAAGTCTTATGTGAGGTTATTTATGGTTTATGATTTATTCAACTATTATTTTTGCCAACACCATTGCATGTTGTTTTGGGATAAATATATATACATATATATACTATTATCTTTTAATTTGATTGAAAGATGAAATTAAAAGAGATATTTTGAAACAAATAAATTCATATTTTGGCTTTTAATTAAGAATGTCTAATATTTTAAATAAATTAGTTGAAACAAAATGTCGCCAAAGTGACCTCTTTTGTGTAGATTAGTTTATTTGAAATATTAGGATGATTATATGTTTTTGTGATTCATACAGTTATTAATTGACCCAAAGGTAAGTTAATATTTGACAGAATTTCAACGACATCTATGGTGATAAATGTGTGACAATTATAATGTATTTTATGTGAGCAATAAGTTAGTCCAAAGATTAATTAATTGTTTGACATAATTTATTGTCAATGTTTGATTGCTACAACAAGAGTACCGCTTATTGTTAATATTACTGTCCAAAGACTTGATATTAATGTTGTGTTTGGTATCTTGATATGGGATTAGCCATTATCCTGAATTTATTGTTTACTTATGAATATTGATGTGAGCTTATTTTTATTTATTTTTGGTTCTATATTTAGCTAATTCATATTCTACTGTCACAATATCTACTAATATAAATTCTATACCCATACTTAATGGGACTAATTTCAATGAATGGAAAAGGCACTTATTTATGGTGCTTGGCTATATGAACATAGACCTTGCACTAAGGGAATAACTACTCGCACCTCTCACTGCGGAAAACAACCCTTATATTAAAAGGGATTTTGAGAGGTGGGATCGTTCAAATTGCAAGAGTCTAATGATCATGAGGCACAGTATTTCAGAAGCCTTTAGGGGCATAGAATCTGAAAAGATTACTTAGGCCAAGGTTTCTTTGACGAAATTAAGAAACGTTTTGCTAAAAAAATGATAAGGCTTAAATGACATCACTTCTGACTTATTTGATGTCTATAAAGTTAAGGGTTAAGGAAATTCTGAGCGATCTAAGGGCTATGAGTTTTATGATTCCATAATAAGGAATATTTTTAAGATGGGAACTGTAACATTTTTTGAGGATGTTGAATTTGGGGGGAGAAATAAGGTTAGAGACATTGCTTTTGAGGAGGAATTGGATTCTAACTCAGTTCCAACTATCACTTTTGATGATGTTTAGGTTCTTATACCTATAATTGATCAAGAAGTGAATCCAGAACCTCTACAAGACAATGTTGAACAACTCCCCATTCAAAATGAGATAATTGTTACAAGAGAACAAACTCAACAACCTCAAGAACAAGTGCAATTAAGAAGGTCCACAAGAGAAAGGAGAAATGCTATTCAAGATGATTATGTTGTATTTCTCCAAGAACATGAGGATGATAATGGAATGATGGAAGATGATCTAAACAACTTTCATCAGGCCATGAAAAGTTCTAATTCTAAAAAGTAGATTGATGCCATAAAAGATGAGTATAAGTCTATGCGAGACAATAAAGTTTGGGAACTTGTCCCATTACCTGAATGTGCAAAACCAATTGGTTGTAAATGGATATTTAAAACCAAGAGGGATGCAAATGGTAATGTGGAGAGGTATAAGGCGCGTCTTGTAACTAAAGGATATACTCAGAAAGAATGTATTGCTTTTACAGAGACTTTCTCTCCAGTTTCATCGAAAGACTCCTTTAGGATAATCATGATGCTTGTTGCTCATTTGATCTTCAGTTACATCAGATGGATGTTAAGACTGCATTTCTTAATGGTGACATTGAAGAAACAATTTATATGGTGCAACCAGAAAATTTTGAGTCGGAAGACTCAAAGAATATGGTTTGCAAATTGACAAAATCCATCTATGGACTCAAACAAGCTTTCCGTCAATGGTACCATATGTTTCATCAATGTTTGGTTTTGAGATGAATATTGTTGATGATTGTGTGTATCACAAAATCAATGGGAGTAAGTACATATTTCTGGTTTTATATGTTAATGACATACTGCTTGTTAATAATAAGTATAGCCTCAATCAATACCCTAAGAATGATTTTGAAATTACAAAAATGCATTAGATTTTTTACATTTTAGCAGTGGAAAGTCTAATGTACGTTCAGGTTTGTATACATCAGAATATTGTGTACACTATTGGGATGTTAGGCAGATATTTTAAGCAATCCTGATTTGGACCATTGGATAGCATCCAAGAGGGTTATAAGGTATTTTCAGAGAACAAAAGGTTACATTCTCACATATCGGAGGTCTAATCAGTTAGAGATCATCAGGTATATAGACTCCGATTTTGATGGAATATGGTTATAAGATTTTTTCACTAAGGTGCAAATTGTGAAAACAAATTACATTCTTTTATTCCAGTAGCAACAGGAGCACATCAAAGTAAAAACAAATAGACTTTAAGTTCCTGGTTGTTAAAGTAAAAGTTCAGAGTGGTTAGGTGCTTATAAAGCATATTAGGACAAACTTCATGATTACGAATCCGCTTACTGAGGAACTACACCTACGATTTTATAAGAGCACATTGCTCATATGGGTGTAATGTCATTTAAAGGATATTTGGTTTTAGTGGGAGTTTGTATTTTTAAATGCTTTTATGTTATAGACACTTTTTTAGTTATTAAGTTTATTTTTTGCAGAAATAAAGTTTATTTGGTTTATTCACATTCTGGCTTTGGTAAGGTTTGATCTCACTAAGGAGGACCAATTGGAAATAGACATGTTTAGATCATATTGCATGTAATTTCCATGCTACACATCCATACTTGATCTATGTCATTTGGTTGTGTTAATATACATGATTATGGATGGATTTAGTTACGATATATGTAACGAAAGTCGCCTTGGTTCTATGTTAACATAATTAATGGATGAGATTGTTCGGAATACCTTTTGAATATGATAGTAAAATTTTGAGCTTATAAGGTTATATAATGACATGTAATTATAAAGTAATTAGTATATATATATGTGGTCCAAGTGGGAGATTGTTGGAAAATTTGGACATCACATATATAAAAATGATAATTACATGTTATTATTTACTATCATGATAGGTTAGCCCAAATTAAAAGTAATCACTACAGCAAAACAGACTTTTAGCGGCGTTTTTTAGGCTTTTAGCAGCGTTTATAAGCACCACTAATAGTAAACGTTGCAAATTTTAGCGGCGTTTATGAGAAAAAACGTCACTAAAGGTCATGAATTTTAGCGGTTCCTGTAAACGCCACTAAAGGTCATGACTTTTCGCGGCTCTTTTCTCAAAAACGCCGTTAAAGGTCATGACTTTTAGCGGCACTTTTATAGAAAATGCCGCTAAAAAACCAGACTTTTAGCGGCACTTTTTTACAAATGCCGCTAATTTTCAGTAAAATTAAAAAAATTAAAATATTTTTCTTCATATAAAAAATTTAAAAAAAATAAAAATTTTGGCATTAATATTGGATCTCCAATTTGTTTGGTACCAAAACACCACATTCTGTCACATCAATCTACATTTTTTCCTTCAATAAATGACCAAAAAGGGAAAAAAATACAAAAGGAAACGATATATTAATAGTGTAATCGAATGAATTAGTTATTTCTAGAAACATACGCAAAGAGAGTAAAACCATAACTTTGAAGCTGCTAAGTACAATTCCGCAAGCAAATGTAGACACTAGAATCACAAGAAAAAAAGACATGGGAATCAGATTCTATTTACATGATATTCCTTGCACTTTCACATAAACTTCCTCTAGTGTTCCAAGTAAACTAGAAAAAAGATAGCATTAATATGCATGTTATGGGAATCCTAGATGTGTATGGGTGGTATTTGTTGTAAGTAACCTTGTCCAAACTTGTAAATACATTCATACCACATATAGCCAACTCAAGAATTTAAGAAATAAAAGAAAAAAGCCTCCATCAAAAACCAAATAAGCATAATGGCAATATAGAGATCTATTATTAGAAGAATAAAGAATATCTAAATCATTCTATCAAATAAATAACCTTGATGATATGTCAGATAAAAAGTTCCCAACAGATTATGTTAACAAAATAAAGTGATGCTTTAGGTATAATCAAATTAAACCAAAGGAAGTCAAACTTAAATGGCAATTAGTTGAAGATCGAACCTTATAGCATAAGCCAACACTATCTCCCATTCATGCATGATTTATTATAAATCCATATATGTGACAACAAGCAAGGTTCTGTGAAAAGGAAACAAAGGAGAAAAATTTTAGACAAGGCTAAAATATTCCAACAAAGATATACTCATTAGAAGTCCCGACTTAGTTGCAACAAGTTCATACACATTAGAAGTCCTAAAATTAAAACCTACTTCTATGCTAACGATTTGTAGGTTTAATCAAACTTCGAAAACCATAGATTCAAAGACTACCTGCAACATTTCAACAAGAATAATTATGCGCTCTGCATGCTTACGGCAGGTCAGAAAGCCTTGGATACACAATACCTGAATTAGAGGGGTAAAGATATCAGTATCCCTATTCTCTACAATCGCAAAACAGGTCCCATAAGATGATAAAAGAAATTTAAATGGATGCATTTTTGTGAAAACTCAAAAGGGAAAGGCATAACAATTGGCCAAATCTGATACCTGCAACCAAGACACCAGAGAGGGAACAAACATTAGTGTAGCCAAAACATGCAGCACTAGTAAGCCATGCCGAAGGTGGAAGATATCTTCTAGTGTCTGAATATAACTTGAGCTATTTTCTTTTGAAGGGGAACCGGGTTTGGGTTTGAGTTGCTGAGACAAATAATTTCCTTCAGTTTTGTAATCGGATTCTTTTTTTTGTGCATGGCATCGCAATGAGGCTGTCAAAGAACTGCTACCAAAAAAAGGAGTAACACTTAATATCACCTTAAGCATGCCTACAAATGCATTCAGTATTTACCAAAAGATGCAAAATAAAATGCATACAAAAGCTAGTGGGTTGTAAATGCTAAAGTCCCGACAATCCAGAGTATGTTCAAATCTATGGAAGAAGTTTTTGAATACTACATTGAAAAGGAACCAATACAATGGGAAGGATAGAGTTAACAGGAACTTACATGCACAACGAACTATGACAACACAAAGCATGAGATAAGAGCAGTATGAATAGGCCAAGTGCGGGATGTACGAACATAGATAAAACAATTGCCGCAAATATTGGAACAAACAAAGGATTGGCTCTTAGAATCCTTACAACCTATTTCCAAAGTAAATTAAGAGCAAAATAGTATTTATGTAAAGTATTGGCTGTGCACATAAAATTAAGACAAGTGGCAATAAATTTTTAACTACCAGAAATACTCGTAATCAATATATATGAATTCAACAAATTACTTTTTTTTAATCATCTTTGGAACTAATAGAAGCTAGCATCTAAATCCAAAACCAGGAAAGAGAACAATTAGCATGAGGATTAGATTGGAGCACCTGTGAAAAATATAGAAGCCAAAATCTGCTAGCCACAGAGGTTATAGAAACAGCTATGCTTGCCTTATATGCACAATGAGGGTCAAGCAGCAGTGGTATCAGGAAGAAAAAGAGCTTTGAATTTTAAGAATAGAACAACTGAATTTTGAAATGAAAGTAACACTTGCATGCAAGAAAAGATATGGCTCATACCAATAAAATCTGCTATTAAAACTTTGAACTTCCCTAAGACTATTTCAGTTTTACATGTAAAAGAAGCAAGAAACCTGCAACAAACTCGCAATAAGTTCACATAACAAACAGCAGCCAGCGCAAGTGATAATATATTTCACCAAAGAACAATGTCAAAAAGTACGCATCTAGGAAAACAAAGCATATAGAAAAATGAGAAAAAAAAGCTTAATGTTAAATTACATCAAACAACAAATCCACGTAAGTTATTGCTTAACCTCTTAAAATTTTCTATTCCCCATCAAACTAGGAAGGAAGTGTTCCAATCCCTGCGCTTCTGGTTCTCATACCGACTCAGAGTCGGTGGAGTTGCAGTGCTAGAAGCAGGCGTTGCAGTGATGTTTGCTATGGGGTTTGAGCCTACAATCGGACTCGAAAAGTTGAAGAAAAAATTTAGCAAATCAATTTAGAAGAAAAAAATTTAGCAAATCAATTTAGAAGAAGAAAAAAAAACATAGTTGAAAAAAAAAATTTAGGAATTGGGGAGAAATTTTAGGGGAAAAATTTAGGAATTGGGGAAAAATTAGGGGAATTTAACAAATACTACTGCTTTTAACTAAAATAAAATGATTTTTTTGTATGCTTTTGATAAGCACGCTATTTCTTACCTTTTTATGTTTTTGTTAAAAATGCCGCTACTTCTTACCTTTTGCTTTTTATACTAATACATATTTAAAGATTTAATTCAATTTTTCTTTATTTTAAAGTTTAAGTAATATTTAAAAGAATTGGATAAATTTTGAAATCTTTAAAATTTAAAATTATTTAATATATAAATTAAAAATAATCACTCATATACCCAAAAAATTTAAATTATTTTAAATAATAGTATTTTAATTTTTCATTTAAATAAATAATTTTTTTAAATTTAAGTAATATTTAAATTAATTAGATAAATGGCACTGCTTAGTTTAAAGTAAAATAATATACATGTCAAATACCCAAAAACTTTAAAAGTATTTTAAATAATAGTATTTTAATTTTTCATTTTTAACATATATTTTTAATGTTATTAGTTCTAAATTTTTTCTACATGTCATTAATTTTTTTTTGAATATTTTAAAAATAAATTACAAATAATACATGATGGCCACTTGGATGATGGATCAGATTGCAATGAGCAATACAATATCGGTTTGTTTAAATCCAGACCCTAAGCCGACCCTTAAACCCTTAAAACCCTAAATACATCATCCCAAACTCTAAACCCTAAAATATTATAAACCATAGAACCCTAAACTATAAACATTTATAAACTACAAACCCTAAAACACTACAAACCACGAAACCCTAAATCATAAACCCTTATAAACATATAAACCCTAAAATCATAAACATTAAAACTTAAATAAAAAAAATCTAAACCACTAAAACCCTAAACTATAAACATTAACCCCTAAAACCTACGACCCTAATTTTTATAAAATGCCGCTAATTTTCTCCATTTTTATATTGTAATTAAAACGACGTCGTCTTTGTTTTGAAATAAAAAATATTTTGTGGCGTTTTTTTAACAAACGCCACTAATTTTTTCTAATTTTTATATTGTTATTAAAACGGCGTCGATTTTTTTGAAATAAAAATTATTTTGTGGCGTTTTTTAACAAACGCCGCTATAAGTCAATCTACAAAAACGCCGCTAATTTTTTCTAATTTTTATATTGTTATTAAAACGATGTCGTTTTTTTTAAATAAAAATTATTTTGTGGCGTTTTTCTTTACAAACGCAGCTATAAGTCAATCTTTAGCGGTGTTTTCTACAAAAAAATGCCACTAATTTTTTCTAATTTTTATATTGTTATTAAAACGACGTCGTTTTTTTTAAATAAAAATTATTTTGTGGCGTTTTTGCTAGAATCGCCGCTAAAGATTGATTTATAGCGGCGTTTGCCGCTAATTTTTTTCTAATTTTATATTGTAATTAAAACGACGTAATTTTTGTTTTGAAATAAAAAATTTTGTGGCATTTTTGCTAGAAACGCCGCTAAAGATTGATTTATAGTGGCGTTTTTATAACAAACACCGCTATAAGTCAGACTTTAGCGGCGTTTTTACAAAAACGCCACAAATTTTTTTTCCAATTTTTATATTGTAATTAAAATGACGTCGTTTTCGTTTTAAGATAAAAATATTTTGTGGCGTTTTTGTAAAAGACGCCGCTAATTTTTTCCAATTTTTATATTGTAATTTAAACGACGTCGTTTTTGTTTTGAGATAAAAATATTTTGTGGAGTTTTTGTAAAAAACGCTACTAAAGGCTGGCTTATAGCGGCTTTTATATAAAACGCCGCTATTGTCCAATCTTTTGCGGCGTTTTCTTGTTAGCGCCGCTAATGTCTAAATTTTGCGGCGTTTTAGATAAAAGCGCCGCTATAAGTCAGTTTTGCTGTAGTGAATCTAATTTGGTTAGAATTTTATTGGGCTTTTAATTATTAAATAAAGTATGGGTCAAATATGTGTAGATATTCTTCTAATCAAATTCTAATTAATGATGGGCTAATTAGAATTTGATTAAAACTAATATGTCAATGTTATAAATATTAGGGTTATGGTCTCCAAAATATACACAAGATTTTCTAATATCCCATCATTAGGAAAGAGAGAGCATATATTCTCTAAATTTCTTGTGTGCTAATTTGGAAGATCAAATCCCCAAAATTAGGTAAAACTGCAAGGAATTCATGGATTCAGATACGCTTACGCATCTAGTTTTGTTCCTGATTTATTCTTGATGATTTGACATGATAGATCCTAGTTTATTAAGTTTTATTTTAGATTTATTTTACAAATCTAACATGATGAACTTGAACAAGACAAGATAAATGCCCCAAACCAAAAAAAAAAAAAAAAATTCAAAACTGTTGCTCTCAATTTCTCAAATTCTATCTTCTAATCTTCAAGATCCAACAAAACTCACATTCAGTGCGGCTATTTTTGGCAATAAAATCTCTTGGAGCCATGCAATCATACATGCAATAGTATGTATATATTTTATACGAATAATTATTAAGTGTGGTAAATAATAATTGCATGTTCCACATTGATGATGAGGTTGGAGAAAGAACTGGACTGTGACCCACGAATATAATCAATAATTACTACTTACTTTTGTGTTAAAAAAAAAAAAATCATTGCATGATTTGAAACGAATTGGTTGGGTTTTAGCACGTGTGGCTATGCTCATCTCACTCAAACCAGCATGTGATTTAATTATACAATCACTTCTCTTTCACTAATTAAAAAGTAGTTATACATAAGCATAATTACTTATTTTGCAGACAACAAACCACAAAGGAGACGTCGGTGAAATGGGGTAGGAGGAAATTTAGAAATCCAAGAAATATGCGAATTGTGAAAGGCCATCGAAGACTTATAGAAAAGAGTATAGCAATTAAGATGTAAAAAGCCTAATTAATAAATTAGTAAATTAGAATATATTAACAAGTAGAATTATATTTTTAAATATCAATTTATAAATATCAACTATAATTTTATATCTTAGATAAAAAACAAATAAAGTAAATAAAAGGAGGTTTTGTAAAAGCAATAATTAAAACGAAAAAGTAATAATTAAAAATTTTAAAAATTAAATGAGAAAAACTCTAGCTAAAAGTAAATTTCTCTTTGATTCATAGATCCAATCATATCTTTAATAAATTAATTTTAGTTGCTAACTTAAAGCTGTGCAATCAATCTCTTCATACTTATTCGGTAACTAAAAGACAACTCATTTCAAATTACTTTACTAACCAATAAATAACCACGTAACACATCATCTAAGGTTTAACTTACCGACAATATTAAGAACTAGAGATACCTAATTTTAACCAACAAACTCACTTCAACAAGGTCAATTTAAGCTAGACCATATATCCATACCATATAATCGTGAACTACGACATAAAAAAGTTATGCGATTAGACTAGTATTATAAATTATTCTAATAGATAATGCAACCATTTTAAGTTATCAAATACCAACAAAATATTTAATAAACCTAAGTGATTGTAATTATAATAGAAGATGCATGAATATTAAAAACAAAGAAGAATTAAAGAGCAAATTAAGTCTCACGATTTTATTAAATCATACTTTGACTAGAAAAGAAAGTTTAGAAACTCATAAAGAAAATAAAATGAAAAATTAAAATAAAACTAAGGTGGTAATGTGAGTCCCTAGTAATCTTAACATAATAATTTCTATTTATAGGGCAAAAATAATATAATAAGAAAAGTACAAAAGTGCCATTAATTACATAAAATAGATTTTTCAATATTTCTTGGCAATTTTCACATACAACTTTCAAGCCATTTTTGGGCCTAATTCATAATAACTTTAGCTATATCTTTCAATTCCTTTTGAATCGATATATTATGGAACTAAAACGGAGGTCTATAACTCAAATTATGGCCAAAATACTAAAGTTGCATTGTGTTGAAAGTCCAAATCGTAAAAACTTGCCAAAAATAAACTTTAAGCTCATTTTTCTCCAATTATTCCATAAACTGATAATAAATTAAATATAACTATAAATAATATAATTAAGAACATAAATAACATAATTCAAGAGGAGAAATATAAAAAGTCATTGAGAAATTATGAACTTATCATAAATGTTTTGGTTAAGTGAGGAAACATGACAAATTAATAAAATGGAATGTCATGGAGAGATGGTGGAGAAGAAGATCGAAATAGATTTTGAAAAACTAGTACGGTAACAAATAGTGGTGATGGAAGCAATAAATGCTTGAGAAAGATGAGAGCAATGGTTGTTGTGATTGTAGAAAGAAAGTTTTAGAGAGATTTTTTAAAGTACTCAAGTTTGCCAAAGAATCAAAAAATCTCCAAACGAAACTTTTAAGCCTCTATTTATAGGCCTTGTAAAGAAATTATTGAAAAAAATAGACACAATAACAAAGTGAGAATGAATGTGTTAAAATAATGGATAGTGATAGTGGAAGAAGTTACTTGAACGTAGATAGTAAAAGGTAAGCTATAAGAATAATGGGTATAAGGACAGTTACATGAAGTTACACCCATTTAAAATATTTAGTAAGAATGTTCTTAAGTGCAAATGCATTGTTTGTTTAATGAATAAATAAGGAGGAAGCAATTTGTAACAGTTCGATTTAGACCTTGGTCAGAATAATGGTTTCGAGACCACAAATCTGAGGTCGGAGAAATAATTTAAAATTATTTCTGATGTTTATAATGTGTGATTGAGCCTGTGTGAAAGTTTCGTGTGAAAATTTTATCGACTGTGTGTCGAATTGTGAGAAAGGATTTAATCGCATAAAGTGTAAAATGCTGTGTGCTGATTGTTAAGTGCTTAATTGTTGTTGTCTTTATAATATGGAGGCCTTATGAGGCAATTAGCCCATTATTAAAGCTAGTGGATGGTTAAATGACATATTAACCTTAATGTTTATTTGTCTTATATGATTAATAAAATGACAAATTGGGAAAATGATTATTAAGTTATTATAATTAAAACAAAACAAATAAAATGGCCATTCTCTCATCTTCCATCCATCGAAATTAGGAAAGAAAGAAAGGGTTAAGAGCTTTGAAGGTTTCGCCACATTAAGTTCTTGATTGAGACCAAGAAAGGAGAAGTTCGGATCGAGATTGAGGCAAAGATAAAGTGCTCGATTAATCGACCGTTTCGGTATTTCGACGTCCGAGGTAACTTCGGATATAATAATTTCTATTAAACTAGTATCTATGTGATGAGGAATGAATGAATGTATATTAGTGGAATAGAATGTGTTATGTACGAGTTCGAGTATTGAGGCACTAAGTGTGTGAAATTGAGTTGATACAGAGTTGATTAGCACTGTGTGTGCGAAACGATAGAAGATACGACATTAATGATTAGCACTGTGTGTGCGAAGGCTTATCGAATAGGCACTGTGTGTGTGATACCAATATAAGTTCGGTTTAATATATTGGCACTAAGTGTGCGATGATGATTATGTTTTGGTTATGAAATTGGCACTAAGTATGCGAATAAATCAAAGGAATAGCCAAAGGTTGAACGAGAGGTAATATCGAGAAATTGAGTAGCACGAATGGTGAGTAATTATGTGTGGATCAAGGTACGTTTGAGCCTATGCGGTTGATGATAGCCTTAAGAGTTGAATGAATAGATACTTGAGCATATGGTTGGGATTAATGATGAGCCTAATTGTGCAATTTATCTATGTGATGGTTTAATTATGTATTGATGTGGTATTATTGAGTAATATGTATTATATTACGAACTTACTAAGTTTTTGAAAGCTTACTGTGTGATTTGTTTCTCTATTTTGCAGTGTTAGTAAGGCTAGCTCGGTTCCGGGGATCGTTAGCATCACTATCACACTATAGTCAATCTATTTTTGAGCATTTTTGGAAAGATATATAGAGTTGAAATATGGCATGTATAGGCTAGAAGTTATGGCATGTTTTGAAATGCTTAATCCTTGCCATGTGATTTGGCTTGGAAGTTGAATGATGTTGAATTTATGAATGAGCTATGAATATAGTATATTTCATGAATATTTGGTTGATGAGAATAATGGATTAAATATGAATTGTGGTAAGAATTACATAATGCTTAACTTGTATACTTTAGGTTGTGAAATTGGTATTTGGATGGACTTATTTGTGTTGATTTTGAGTAAGGAAATGGGTGATGTTGTTGATGATTATTTGATGTATATGATGGTATGTTTTGGTTACCCATTTACGTTTAAATACATGAGATTTGTGCTTGTAGAGATGACCCTTATGTGGGTGGCAAATTGGTCATGCAAAGGGCTTATTTCGCTTAAACGACCAAAGGACACGGACGTTTGTCTGACGGCCATGTGACCGTGTGACCAAGTCAGTAGCTAGTTTAATTTCACACGGCCATGGCACACGGGCGTGCCTAGTGGCCTTGGGAACAAGTCAGTATATATGCTCTGTTTTGGCACGGCCTAGACAGATGGGCATGTCTGGTAGTCGTGTGAGGCACACGGCCTGATCGCACGGGCGTGTGACTTCTACAGTGTTGAAATATGTTTAAATTTCTAAAATTTTCATATGTGTTCGGTTTAGTCCTGATCTCTTTTTAACATGTGTTTAAGGTCTCGTAGACCTCAATAAGGGACTATTTGATTTTGTTACGATATGTTTAATGATGATTGACTTTGTGTCGTGAAGTGGATGTGAAATGTTTCAATTGTTTGGTAATGCCTCTTAACCCTATTCCGTCGACTATTTTGGGTTAGGAGTGTTACATTTCATTAGTATCAAAGCTACGGTTTAGTCAATTCTCAGAATAACGTAGGGTGTGTGAGTCTAGCTATACATGCCATATATGGAATTGCGATAGTGTGATGAATTCTGACAGTTGAAAATGTGTTTTCATATAGTAATGGATCCCAATCGAGCAGTTGCTGATGATGTTGAGAGTAACGCGCTTGCTCCTGCTCAAGGGGCAACACCGACCACATCTAGGTCGAATGATAGTAGTGAGGGAGGAGAGGCTAAGCAAGCCTTCTTCCGAATGATGAGTGAGTGGTTTTCAGAGTTTGTTCGAACGAATCCGGCTGCTCCACAACCTCCACCCCCACAAGTACCTATTGTGCCACAAGTGATAGATCTGATCCGGATGAATAAACCTCTTGTGGATAAGATTCATAAGTATGGGGCTGAAGAGTTTAGGGCCACAGCTGATGATGATGCTAAGCGAGCCAAGTTTTGACACGGGAATACAATTCAGGTATTTGATGAGATGTCGTTGAACCCTGATGAATGTATCAAGTGTGTAGTTTCTTTGTTGAGAGAGACAACTTATAATTGGTGGAAGACGTTGATATCCGTGGTTTCGAGAGAGAGAATCACTTGGGATTTCTTTCAAATTGAATTCCAAAAGAAGTATATCAGTCAACGATTCATTGATCAGAAATGTAAAGAGTTCCTTGAGTTGAAACAAGGCCGTTTGTCAGTTACTGAGTACGCGCAAGAATTTGTGAGATAGAGCCAATATGCATGAGAATGTGTTTCGACCAAAGCTACTATGTGTAAATTCTTTATAGAAGGGTTGAATGAAGATATTAAGTTGTTGGTTGGGATACTTGACATAAATAAATTTGTTGTGTTAGTCGAAAAAGCCTGCAAAGCTGAGGAGCTCAATAAAGAAAAGAAGAAAGCCGATTCTGAAGCTCGAGATGAAAGAAAAGATTAATGAGTAAGATGTCTCAACCTTCGACAAAGAGATTTAGAGATGCAAGCAATCGATCAAATGCTTCATTTGGACATTCGAGTAGAGATCGTGAGAGACAAAGCATCGGTTCACGAGATCAAATTCTAACTGAATCAAGTGTTGGAAGTGCCAAAAGTAACAAACCTGAGTGTAGGCAGTGTGGAAGACGACATGTGGGAGAATGCTGGGGCAAGTATAACAATAGAGTTTGTTATAAATGTGGATCACGAGATCACTTCATTAGAGATTGCCCAAAGATGACTGAGGAAGAAAATGTTCAGAATCTAAGACCGAGTAACATGACGGCTAGGGGTAGACCGCTTAGAAACACTGGAAATGTGAGTGGAAGCCAGAGAGGGACTACTGATACAGCTGTGAGATCGGAGCGAGAGCACATGCTCGAGCCTATGCTATACGCGTACAAGAGGAAGCGTTATCTCCAGACGTCATCACTGGTACTTTTACTCTATTTGATACTGATGTGATTGTATTGATAGATCCAAGATCTACCCATTCGTATGTGTGTGTGAATCTAGTGTCAAGTAAGACTCTACCTGTTGAGTCTACTGAATTTGTGATTAGAGTATCAAACCCCTTAGGCAAGTATGTCTTGGTGGATAAAGTGTGCAAGAATTGCCCATTGATGTTTCGGGATATATGCTTTCCAGCTAATTTGATGCTACTACCATTCGATGAATTTGATCTTATTCTGGGTATGGATTGGCTTACTTTGCATAATGCCATTGTGAATTGTAAAAGAAAGAGTATTGAATTGAGAAGTCAAAATGATAAGATAGTTCAAATTGAATCCAGTGATATGAAAGGGTTAGCACTGTTGTATTTGTGATGAAAGCTTTGAATAATATGAGAAAGGGTTGCGAAGCTTATCTGGCATACGTGATTGATACAAAAGTGATTGAGAAGAAAGTTGAATCGGTACCTGTGGTTTATGAGTTTTCAGATGTGTTTACTGAAGATTTACCGGGATTACCTCCAATACGAGAAGTTGAATTTGGAATTGAATTAGTGTTGGGGACTACTCCTATCTCAATAGCTCTGTATAGAATGGCACCAACAGAATTGAAAGAGTTGAAGTCTCAGTTGCAAGAGTTGACAGATAGAGGATTTGCACGACTGAGTTTCTCGCCCTAGGGTGCTCCTGTGTTGTTCGTGAAAAAAGAAAGACAACACTATGAGGATGTGTATTGACTACCGACAGTTGAACAAAGTGACGATAAAGAATAAATATCTGTTACCCCGTAATGATGATTTGTTTGATCAGTTGAAAGGAGCTACAGTGTTTTCTAAGATTGATATGAGATCTGGCTACTATCAGTTGAGAGTTAAAGAATCCGATGTGCCGAAAACTGTATTCAAAACGAGGTATGAGCATTATGAATTCCTAGTGATGCCTTTAGGACAACGAATGCTCCTGTAGTATTTATGGATTCGATGAATCAGATATTCAGACCGTATTTGGACCCCTTTATTGTAGTGTTTATTGATGATATTCTAATTTATTCCTTTGATAAGACACAACATACCTAGCATTTGAGAATTGTGTTACAGACTCTGCGTGAGAACAAATTGTATGCAAATTTTAGTAAATATGAGTTTTGGTTGCGCGAGGTTTGATTTCTGGGGCATATTGTATCAGCCGCGGGAATACGAGTTGATCTAAGTAAAATCTGAGCAATTTTAGGGTGGAAACCTCTGAGAAATGTGTCTGATGTCCGTAGTTTTCTGGGACTAGCGGGATATTATAGACGATTTGTGAAAGGCTTCTCGATGATTGCGACTCCATTGATGAAGTTGCTATAGAAAGATGTTAAGTTCGAGTGGTCAGAAAAGTGCCATCAGAGTTTTGAGCAGTTGAAAGCATTGTTGACAAAAGCGCTAGTGTTAGTTAAGCCTGAATCAAGAAAAGAATTCATAGTTTATAGTGATGCATCATTAAATAGTTTGGGCTATGTGCTGATGCAAGAAGGCAAAGTTATTGCGACTCCGTTGATGAAGTTGCTATAGAAAGATGTTAAGTTCGAGTGATCAGAAAAGTGCCATCAGAGTTTTGAGCAGTTGAAAGCGTTGTTGACGAAAGCACTAGTGTTAGTTCAGCTTGAATCAGGCAAAGAATTCATTGTTCATAGTGAGCATCGTTAAATGGTTTGGGCTATGTGCTGATGCAAGAAGGCAAATTTATTACTTATGCTTCGAGGTAGATAAAGTCGTATGAAAAGAACTATCCGGTGCACGACCTTGAATTAGCTACAATTGTGTTTGCATTAAAGATTTGACGTCACTATCTATTTGGTCAGAAATGCCATATTTATATCGATCACAAGAGTTTGAAGTACTTGATGACTCAAAAAGAATTGAATTTGCGACAGAGAAGATGGTGAGAATTGCTGAAAGATTATGAACTTGTGATTGATTATCATCCGGGTAAAGCTAATGTTGTTGTTGATGCTTTGAGTCGGAAGTCTATATGTGCTTTACGAGCAATGAATGCTCAGATAGATCTGTGTGATGATTCAGTTTTGGCTGAGTTAAAAGTGAGACCGATGTTAGTACGTCAGATTTGCGATGCTCAGAAAGGTGATGTTGAAATGATAGCAAAACGAGTTCAATGTGATTTGAACTCAGATTTAGAATTTTGAGTTGATAGTGATGATTCTTTGAGATTTAGAGATCGAATTTGTGTTCCAAAGAATTCAGAGTTGATTTAGTTAATTTTGAATGAAGCTTATAATAGTCGTTTGACTGTGCATCTAGGGAGTACGAAAATGTATAACAATCTGAAACAGTTTTATTGGTGGCATGGTATGAAAAGAGATATCTCTAGCTTTGTGTCGAAATGTTTAATTTGTCAGCAAGTTAAAGCTAAACATCATGTTTCGTCCGGCTTGTTACAATCGATTATGATTCCTGAGTGGAAATGGGATAGGATCATGATGGATTTTGTGTCAGGATTGCATTTGTCTATGGGAAAGAAAGATGCAATCTGGCTGATAGTTGACAGATTGACAAAATTAGCTCATTTTGTTCCGGTGAGAACAAATTATTCACTTAATAAATTAACTGAATTGTATATTGTTGAGGTTGTGAGATTGCACGGGGTGCCCTTATCTATTGTATCTGATAGAGATTCGAGATTTACCTCACGATTTTGGAAGAAATTGCAAGAGGCTTTAGGCACAAAGTTGCATTTTAGTACTGCATTTCATCTATAGACGGATGGTCAGTTCGAGTGAATTATTTCGATTCTCGAAGATATGTTGAGATGCTGTAAACTTGAGTTTGAAAGTACGTGGGAAAATCATTTTCGTTGATTGAATTTGCGTACAACAACAATTTTCAATCTAGCATTAAAATGACACCATATGAGGCTCTTTACGGTCAAAAATGTCGAACTCCATTGTGTTGGACTGAGCTGAGTGAGAATAAGATTCACGGGGTTGATCTAATAAAGGAGACTGAGCAGGAAGTGAAAGTGATTCATGACAGTTTGAAAGCGGCCTCAGATCGTCAGAAGTCTTATGCAGACTTGAAATGAAACGATATCAAATTTGAGATTGGTGACAATGTGTTTTTGAAAGTGTCCACGTGGAAGAAAATACTTGATTTGGCCGAAAAGGCAAGTTGAGTCCGAGGTTCATAAAACTGTATGAGATCACTGAACGAGGTGGCTGGTTACTTATAGATTGCTATTGCCACCTGAATTAGAGAAAATTCATAATGTCTTTCATGTATCGATGCTTCGATAGTACAGATCTGATCCGTCTCATGTGATTGCTCCTACTGAGGTTGAAATTCAGTTAGATTTGTCGTATAGTGAAGAACCAATTCAAATTTTGGCACGAGAGATCAAAGAGTAGAGAAACAAAAGAATTTCCTTAGTGAAAGTATTGTTGCACAAACACGGAGTTGAAGAGGCAACGTGGGAACCTAAAAATGTTATGAGAGAGCAATATCCACATCTATTTACTGGTAAGATTTTCAGGGACGGAAATCCCAAAGGGGGGAGAGTTGTAGCAGTCCAGTTTAGACCTTAGTCGAAATAGTGGTTTCGAGATCACAAATCTGAGGTAGGAGAAATAATTTAAAATTATTTCTGATGTTTATAATGTGTGATTGAGCCTGTGTGAAAGTTTCATATGAAAATTTTATCGACTGTGTGTCGAATTGTGAGAAAGGATTTAGTAGCATAAAGTGTAAAATGCTGTGTGCTGATTGTTAAGTGCTTAATTGTTGTTGTCTTTATAATGTGGAGGCCTTATGAGGCAATTAGCCCATTATTAAAGTTAGTGGATGGTTAAATGACATATTAACCTTAATGTTTATTTGTCTTATATGATTAATAAAATGGAAAATTGGTAAAATGATTATTAAGTTATTATAATTAAAACAAAATAAATGAAATGGCCATTCTCTCATCTTCTATCGACCGAAATTAGGAAAGAAAGAAAGGATTAAGAGCTTTGAAGGTTTTGGCACATTAAGTTCTTAATTGAGACCTAGAAATGAGAAGTTTGGATCGAGATCGAGGCAAATACAAAGTGCTCGATTAATCGACCATTTGGTATTTCGACGTCCGAGGTAACTTCGGATATATTACTTGTTATTAAACTAGTATCTATGTGATGAGAAATGAATGGATGTATATTAGTGGAATAGAATGTGTTATGTATGAGTTCGAGTATTGAGGCACTAAGTGTGCGAAATTGAGTTGATACAGAGTTGATTAGCACTATATGTGCGAAACAATAGAAGCTACGGCTTTAATGATTAGCACTGTGTGTGTGGAAAGATAGAAGCTTTGGCTTATCGAATAGGCATTGTATGTGCGATACCGATATAAGTTCGATTTAATATATTGGCACTAAGTGTGCAATGACGATTATGTTTTGGTTATGAAATTGGCACTAAGTGTGCGAATAAATCAAAAGAATAGCCAAAGGTTGAACGAGAGGTAATATCGAGAAATTGAGTAGCATGAATGGTGAGTAACTATGTGTTGATCAAGGTACGTCTGAACCTATGTGGTTGATGATAGCCTTAAGAGTTGAATGGATAGATACTTGAGCATATGGTTGAGATTGATGATGAGCCTAATTGTGCAATTTATCTATGTGATGGTTTAATTATGTATTGATGTGGTATTATTGAGTAAATGTATTATATGATGAACTTACTAAGTTTTTGAAAGCTTACTGTGTGCTTTGTTTCTCTGTTTTACTGTGTTAGTAAGGCTAGCTCAGATCCGGGGATCGTTAGCATCACTATCACACTATCGGCAATCTATTTTTGGGTACTTTTGGAAAGATGTGTAAGGTTGAAATATGGCATGTATAGGCTAGAAGTTATGGCATGTTTTGAAATACTTATTCCTTGCCTTGTGATTTGGCTTGGAAGTTGAATGATGTTGAATTTATGAATGAGCTATGAATATGGTATATTTCATGAATATTTGGTTGATGAGAATGATGGATTAAATGTGAATTGTGGTAAGAATTACATGATGCTTAACTTGTATACTTTAGGTTGTGAAATTGGTATTTGGATGGACTTATTTGTGTTGATTTTGAGTAAGGAAATGGATGATGTTGTTGATGATTATTTGGTGTATATGATGGTAAGTTTTGGTTACCAATTGATGTTTAAATACATGAGATTTGTGCTTGTAGAGATGACCCTTATGTAGGTGGCAAATTGGTCATGCAAATGGCCTATTTCGCTTACACGGCCAAGGGCCACGGGCGTGTGTCTCTTCCGTGTGGCTCAAGGGCCACTTCGAAGTCTTCCTAGACAGGTTACACGGGCGTGCCTAGTGGTCATGTGACCAAGTCAGTAGCTAGCTTAATTTCACATGGCGATGGCACACGGGCGTGCCTAGTGGTCGTGGGAACAAGTTAGTATAGATGCTCTGTTTGGCATGGCCTGGATAGATAGGCGTGTCTGGTAGTCGTGTGAGGCACATGGCCTGATCGCATGGGCATGTGACTTCTACAGTGTTGAAATATGTTTAAATTTCTAAAATTTTTGTAAGTGTTCGGTTTAGTCCCGACCTCTTTCTAACGTGTTTAAGGTCTCGTAGACCTCAATAAGGGATTATTTGATTATGTTGCTATATGTTTTAATGATGATTGACTTTGTGTCATAAAATGGATGTGAAATGTTCCGATTGTTCCGTAATGCCTCTTAACTCTATTCCGGTGATGGTTTCCGGTTAGGGGTGTTACACAATTGTATTCCAAAAAAAGGTTAAAAAGTGAACTTCTTAACCGTATTCGTATCTAAGCCTCCAAGCCATGCTCTTTAGGACATCCCCAAAGTGGAACAACCCAAGAATCTTGCCAACCATTCAAGGTTATTCCAAAAGGTAGTTGTCCCCAACATGATGTTCTCCAAGGTAGTTATTCCCAAGGGTGTTCTTGCAAAGAACAATACTTTCTGGAACTACTTTTGATAAACACTTACTAACCAAAAATAAGCATCTACAAGGTTTAAAGTTAAACTAAACTAATTTTTCTAGAAACCAATGAATTGAAAATGCTTTTAGTAAAAGATGGAGTCTAAAGAATGTCATTAGCATCAAAGTTCTAGAGTTAAGTGAATGTAGCAGGGTGACACAAACACCAAATTCTTTTATGCCACAACCATCAATCACAAGAGGAACAATAGAATTGATAAGATTAAAGTTTATAAGAGGGATTGGATTAAAGAAGAAGAGATTCAGAACTTTAGTTCATCTCACATTCAATCATTTTTTTTGAATTAGTATGATATAAATGAAGAAGAAGTCTTGGAATGTATTATCAATGTGATCATCAAGCAGATGAATCGAGAGTTATGCAATGAGGTCATAGAGGAGGAGATTAAGTAGGCGAGGTTCAACCAAGTGGTAATGAAAAGGCCAAGTTTGAATGGTTTTTTTAGTATTTTTATCATGCCTTTTGGAAAGAAATTAAAAAGGAGGTCATGGATATGGTTTGAGAGTTCTTTCGAATGGTACACTCCCAAAAAGATGCCCAAAATTTGCTAATTAATTCAGAAAATTATCTAATGAAACACCCCAAACCCGGGGCCACGAGCCCTGACCGGATCTGGCATGCTCCTTAAGCAAAACGTAGTTAAGTTTCGTAATGACATTTTGGAAATCTTGATGATTTTGAAGAAAATAAATTTGGAATGTTCTCAAGTTAAACCGTGTTGTAATTTAGCTTTGTACTAAAACGAAAATTTTCATATTGCAAAAGTTATAAGTTAAGAGAAATACCGGATTTTAGAGTTTATTATTATTAACTTGAAAACTGTAGGTGTTTGGGTTTCAAAAACAATTGATGTTATTCGTAACATAATAGAAATTTAAAACACACAGAAAGTAAAACAGTTAAGTAACAATGGCCTTATTACATCAAACATAACCCAAAATAATTCAAATTAGACTTCAATAGAAAAACCAAAAAAAAAAAACTGAGCTGTGCATGGCCACCATTAAGTTCCTGCCGACCCGGTCCATCAACTGAGTGCCATCTGCAAAAAGTTAGCCCACGAAGGGTGAGTCAACAGACTCAGTGTGTAACTACCATCACAGATTCCCAAATCATACAAGGCATACTATATCACATAAAATAATGATGAACCATGATGCAACCCAAACCACCTAGATCCAACCTCGACATCACCCGTACCTCACCGATCACACCGTGGGATTACTAAATCGACCCTCCATCCGCTATACACCATCAAGGCGATCGCCGCAATCAACTACACATCGCCCTTATAATTGTGGCATAGCCACGGATAATGTGACAGAGTCACCAGATTTATGTTATGTGACATAGTCACCAGATAATGTGACAGAGTCACCAGATTTATGTTATGTGACATAGTCACTAGATAATGTGATGAGTCACGGATATTGTGGTAGAAACCACGGATCACTTCCCTTTCACATAATCACCCATATGCCCATGCAACATACAAAACATGCTATTTTTCATTCCATTTACCTTACCCCAAAATCATATCAGGATTCCACATATTTTCACATCAATGCTATTAAACATTATTTACAAGTGTAAAAAGGGGTAACGTACCTGAATTCACTGTACCATTAAATGGTACCCTTAGCCACGTTTATATGTCACATCACTATCATATGTTTAGCATAATTATTATTAAACTATCGGGAGTTAGTGTAGGGTTACACACCTGATTATTCGTAGATCTAATTGAAATCCCAAAGATCCCGATCTAACGCACTAGACCCTTTTTCCTACATTCGACCAACACTAGGCATATTAGCAAGAAGCCATTCGGCTAAATAGTCAAATCCCAAAGGGTTAATGAGACCAAAACCCTTACCTTGCTGTCGATTTGGTTACCAACCAAATCCCGAAACTTTGTGATGATCCCCCCTTGCAATCGGCTAGGTACTAGTACACTCAATGGTTAGTTTTTTGGCTTTTAAACGAATAAGGAACAGATCTGAAACACTAGAACACTTACTTAGATTATTTAGCCAAATCCCGAAGATCTGTCGAAGACTTCCTAAAACACCATAGTTAGAATCGGCATAGCCTTTGAACAAGTAAAAGTGGCCCTTGGCTGAATGGTAAGCCTTGCTTACCTTAGATCTTAAATCCCGAAAAGATCACCTTAAACCGTCGGCTACTGGAGGATCCCGGAATCACCTTCATGGTTTCGAAAAAAGAAACATAGAGGATTAGAGTCCTTTATTTCGGCTAACCAAAAGAAAAAGGAAAAGAAAAACGAATAATTGTTGATCCTTACCCCTAATGTTGAAATCGATTGCACTCTTGCTTCGAACCACAGAGGAATTCGGCTACTATAGAAAAGTGATTGACTTTGATGGAGAATAGATGAAGAAATCGGCTAGATGGTGAATGTTTTGGCCTTAAAGATTTGAAAAAAAGAAAAAAGAATAAGGGACACAAGATTCGGCTAATACTCCCAAATAGAGATGGGATATTCGGCCACCAAAAGAGTAGGTATAAACTTGCGGTTGAGAGAAAGAAAAGAAGTATAGAAGAAGGTTAGGAGAATTCAGCAATGGTGAGATTGAGAAGGGGATGCACAAATTGTTTCGGCTTTTGGTCAAGAGAGAAAAAAGGTGTCTAAACTTCACTATGCATATTCGGTTTCCTCCCCCTTCAATATGACCGAAATAGACACCAAAGAAATTCCTTGGCCGGCCAACTCTCCCTCTCTCCACTCAATCCCCCTTTTCACTCTTACTTAGCCGAATCCTTAAGCTTTTGACTCAAACTACACTTCATCTATGAAGTGTCCTTATGCCGTCCAACACTGCCTCTCCTTGCTGCAAAATAAAACTCCAAAAATGCTTCCCTTGCTGCTTGAACCTAGGCCCTTCTCACTTCCTGTGGCGTCACCTTACAAGGCCCTAAGTGGCGCCTCTTTGCCACTTTATCAACTGGGTTCTTTGCATTCTAAACCACATAATAAACTTCTTAAGGCCTAGCTCCCTCAGTTCCCCTTTTTAGACTTAAAAATCTAATAACTTCTAAGGCTCCTACCCACAGCCCAAGGTTCTTACAGCCCCAAAACACATGCAAATCACACTTAAGCATGCAATCACATTCATTTAAGTGAAAATGCATAACCCCTAAATCCTGAATATTACAGTTCTACCCCCTTAAAATAATTTCAACCTCGAAATTACTTGGCTAAAATAAGTGAGGGTATTACTGTCGCATTGTTTCCTCTGGCTCTCACAAGGCTTCTTTCGATCCATGGTTACACCATAACACTTTGACTAGAGGGACCGATTTCCTCTGAAGCACCTTCACATCCCGTTCCAGAATTCGAATCGGCTCTTCCTCATAGGACAGATCTGGTCTCAGCTCCTCCTCCTCAATCGGTATTATATGAGATGGATCCGATCGGTAACGACGTAACATCGAAATGTGGAACACATCGTGCATCTACTTTAATTCCGTAGGCAATTCTAACTGATATGCTACTGGACCAACCTGTTTCAGAATCCGATAAGGTCCTATAAACCTAGGACTTAACTTTTCTTTGCGACCAAATCGCATTACCTTCTTCCACTGCGAAACTTTGAGAAACACATAATCTCCCACAGCAAACTCAATCTCCTTCCGCTTAAGATCTGCGTATGACTTTTACCGATCAGATGCCTCCTTCAACCGTGTCTGAATTACCTTAACCTTTTCCTCCAATTTTGCCACAATTTCTGGATCCAAAATTTGACGTTCTCCCAATTTTGTCCAACATGTAGGAGTGCGACACTTCTGTCCATACAGCGCTTCATACGGTGCCATCCGAATACTTGCCTGATAGCTATTATTGTACGCATAAATTCCGCTAAAGGCAAGAACTCCTCCCAACTCCTCTCAAGTCTATCACGCAACCTTTCAACATATCCTCCAAAGACTTGAATTACCCGCCAGATTAGTAGTCATTGCGGATGGAATGTCGATCGAATCCAACCCGGTGCCCAAAGCTTGATGTAGTGCCTTCCAAAATCGAGATGTAAACCTCGGATCCCTATCCGAGATAATCGACACCGGCACTCTGTGCAGCCTCATGATTTCTGCTACATACAACTTTGCCAATTTTTGTAGAGAATAGTCAACCCGCATCGGTATAAAATATGAAGACTTCATCAACCGATCTACTATCACCCATACCGAGTCCTTCTCAGTAGGCGTAAGGGGAAGCCCACTAACGAAGTCCATGGTAATTCTCTCCCACTTCCATTACGAAATCTTTATTGGCTGAAGCAATCCTGATGGTACTTGGTGTTCAGCTTTAACTTGCTGACACGTTAAGCACTTCCTTACAAACTCTGTAACTTCCCGCTTAAGACCAGGCCACTAAAACTGTTCCCGTAAATCCTTGTACAACTTACTTCCTCTAGGATGCATAGCATAAGGGCTACCATGCGATTCCTGAAGAATTCTCTGCCTTAACTCCTCATCCTTCGGCATACAAACCTTGCCCCGAAAATATAGCACTCCATTGCTGTTTACACCAAAATCTTTTAACTCCCCATTTTGTACTTGTAGCAACTTAGCACTTAGTTCACCATCTGCCAATTGCTTCTCCTTTACCTGACTTAACCATGTCGGCTTCACTTGCAATTCTGCTAGCAAACTTCCATCATCATAGAGGCTAAGATGTGCAAACATTGCCCTAAACTCCGAAACTACTTTCCGACTTAGGGCATCCGCCACAACATTCGCCTTGCCCGGGTGATACTCTATTGAGCAATCATAATCTTTCAATAACTCCACCCACCTACACTGTCTCAAATTTAGCTCCTTCTGAGTCAGCAAATACTTCAGGCTCTTATGGTCCGTGTAGATGACCGACCTTTCTCCATACAAGTAGTGCCTCCACGCTTTAAGAGCAAATACAACCGCCGCCAACTCCAGATCATGCGTCGGATAGTTAACCTCATGTGGCCTCAATTGTCGAGACGCATAAGCGACCACTTTCCCGTCTTGCATAAGGACACATCCCAATCCTGTATGGGAAGCATCACAATATACCACATAGTCCTTCCCTGCTTCAGGCTGAATCAGAATCGGAGCCTCTGTCAATACCTTCTTAAGCTTCTAGAAACTTTCCTGCTGCTTATCCGCCCATACGAAAGGTACCTCCTTTCTCAACAGCTTCGTCAAAGATGCTGCTATCGACGAGAATCCCTCAACAAATCTCCTGTAGTAGCCTGCTAATCCCAAGAAACTATGAACTTCCGCTATAGACTTAGGTGGTTTCCAATCCAATACTACCTCAATCTTCTGAGGATCCACCCTTATTCCTTCAGCAGATACCACATGTCCTAAAAATGTAACTTCCTTCAGCCAAAATTCGCACTTGCTGAACTTGGCATATAGCCTTTTCTCCCTCAACACCTGCAACACGACTCAAAGGTGCTTATCATGTTCTTCCTCAGACTTGGAATACACTAGAATATCGTCTATGAACACAACGACGAATCGATCTAGGTAGGGTTGGAAAACCCAGTTCATCATGTCCATGAACGCAGCTGGGGCGTTTATCAATCTGAACGGTATTACCAAGAACTCATAATGCCCGTACCTTGTCTGGAAAGCTGTCTTATGGATATCAGCCTCCTTCACCTTAAGTTGATGATATCCTAACCTTAGATCTATCTTCGAAAATACTGCGGCCCCCTTAAGCTGATCGAACAAGTAATCTATTCTTGGCAATGGATACTTGTTCTTGATGGTCAGTTTATTCAACTGCCGGTAGTCTATGCACATGCGCATAGTCCCGTCCTTCTTCTTCACAAATAAGACTGGTGCTCCCCATGGAGACACACTAGGTCGAATAAACCCACAATCGAGTAACTATTGGATCTAGGCCTTGAGCTCTACTAGCTTCTTTGGTTCCATTCGGTACGGAGCAATTGACACAGAGTGTGCATCTCACAATAAGTTAATTCGAACTCCACCTTCCTATCAAGGGGTAACCTGTAGCTCCTCCGAAAGACATCCACAAATTCCCTTACTATTCTAACTCCTCCCAATTTGCTTCCTTAGCCTCTAAGGTACTGATCAACATCAGAAAAGCTACACACCCTTTGCTTACCATCTTCTCTGCCTTAAGGGCAGATACCACATTTGACAAGCAATTCTGCCTCTCGCCCATCACCACAACTTCTTTGTCGTTAGAAGTTCTTAACGACATGCGCTTAGTAGCACAATCCACATTAGCATGGTACTTCACTAACCAATCCATGCCTAGGATTAGATCAAACTCCTCAAATGGCAACTCCATTAAATCAGCTGGAAATACGCCCCCTGAACTTCCAAAGGTACTGCCCTAAAGAGTTTGTCTAATACTACTGATTACCCTAAAGGACCAAGTACAGTCATCTTCCTAGGTATAGTCTCAGAGTTCACATGTAGAGTTCCAGACACCTTACTAGCAATGTATGAATGAGTTGACCCAATATCTATCAACGCAATAAAGGGTAAACCAGAGATAAGGAACATATCCGTTATGACATCAGGTGCGTCACCATCCTCCCTCCGACGAACTGCATACACTAGACCTGGCTGTCTCACTTTTGTGTTACGAACACCTTTGCCCGGTGTTCCCCGACCTCTTCCAGAACCATTACCTCTGCCAGCTGGACCACGACCCCGCAGTGGTTACTGTCCACCTCTTTCAGCCTGATAAGAACCCTGACTTACGGGTCAGCTCCCGTCAGTTTTCATGGGACAGTCCATAATCATGTGATCCTTGGACCCACACCTGAAACATCCTCCCGTCTTCTTCCAACACTCTCCTAAGTGCATCTTTCCACACTGAGCAAAAGTACAGTACTGTCCTCTCGTAGTAGCTTGCTGACCTCGTGGCCCATCCGTTCTAGGTCTCTTTTGAACATTCCCAGATGACCCTGATGATCCAAAACCTCTCTTTTACTTATTCTTGTCCGTGTTCTGTCTCACAGACTCCTTAACTCCTTTAGCAACCTTAGCCTTTTCTACCAGCACAGTAAACTCCCGCTCCTGCTGTGGGGCAATCAACAACTCAGGTCATCCCTTAGTTCGTCCTCAAACCAGACACATTGTTCATACTCCGTAGCCACTATACCTCGCGCGTCGGCTCAACCTTAAGAATTTTGCCTCGTACTCGCTATGAATTTATTTCCACGAACCGACCTCGTAAACGCCTTCCTCTGCAGATCAACATAGTGGTCCCAATATACTTCTTCCGTCACGCTTTAAAGTACTCCCAAGTAAGATCATCTCTGGCAAAGATCATCCCGAACCGTGAGCCACCATTGGTATGACTCATCACGGAGTAGCAAACTACCCCTTTCACTTTTTCCTCGACAGTTAGGTCCAAATCACCCATAATTCACTCCGTTGCCTCCAACCAATACTCAGCCATATTGGGCACCACACCAGATATACCATGAAAAAACTCAGCTCCATTAGCTCGGAGTCACTCAGGTACAGACTTTTGAGCTCCCATACCTCCACCTGCTCCAGCCACTCTCTCAAGTACTCGCAGCATTGCCTGCGATACTGCATCATCTCCCGTCTGATCCTGATATTCCATACCAGCAGCTGGTGGTGGTGGCATTTCATTCTCGGACCCTTGACCAGACCTAACGGGTTTCGACACGGTCATTCAGCCTCTACCACGGCCACGCACATTACGATCACGTCCTCTAGAACTCATCCTTCCGAGTTATGTTTAACTGATTAAAAATTTTATGAATTAGTTTTTGTTCCACTAATTATTCACGAACAATTTTATGTAAAGAAATTTAGGGCGGTTCTTTCGATCATTTCAAAGTTTTCATTCCAAGTTTTCTACCCTAATTCAGAGAGAACATACACGTTCAATAGTATTTACTACACACATTCCTCTCTCAAACATTTTCGTTCGTTCCAACCCAGGGGTATTTTCGTAATTTGTCTTATAGGGGTATTTTGGTAATTTTCCAAATTAGGGTATTTTGAAATTTTGTAAAATAGGGATTTTTGGTATTTTTGGAAAATAGGAATATTTTGATAAAAGAAATCGATGGTAGTATGGTGATTTTATAAACTGGGGGTATTTTTGTAATTTTACAAACCAGGGGCATTTCAGGAATTTTGTAAAATATGGTTCCAAGTGATTTTACAAAATGAGGGTGTTTTGGAAATTTTCAATTTGGGGTACTTCGGCAACCTTCCATACTGTGGGTAGCTTGATAATTTTACAAGTTAGGGGTAATTTGGTCAATTTGCAAATCAAGGGTATTTTGGTCGTTTTTGAATCAAAGGTACTTTGGAATTTTATAATCAAGGTTTGACCTTAGGATTATACAAAACAAGGTGACCGGTCCTTTTCGGGTTTTAATTATTGAATTTAGCCTATGATTGAGTCCTCTTGGTTAGGGTGAACCATCACTACGCACCAGGTAGGATTCAAGCGGAGAGGAGGTGAGTCACTAGGACTGCTTAAATACCAAGCTCCCCCTGAATTCAATCCTAGACATGTGCACAACGGTTGCCACACCCTTAACTTGGTGACTCACTCACCGGTTTGTTTGGTTAGACCTTAAGTTTTTTGTAATTCGGTGTTGGAGTAAGCTAATCTTAGGGTTCAATAGTTCCTGATCTACTAATCTACGTCCCCATAATTCCCACATACAAACCACACAATGGTTAGGGACTTACGTGGACTTGGTAGTAGACTGGGTGCCATGCCAGAAAACCTGCTCATTCTCTAGTAAAACTCAATTTCAAAATAAAGAAAACATTTTGGGCCCAAAAAGCCCTCAAGGCCGAGTTTTGAATCGGGCTCTGATACCAAATTAAAACACCCCAAATTCGGCCCACGAGCCCTGATCAGATCTGGCATGCTCCTTAAGCAAAACATAGTTAAGTTTTGTAATGACATTTTGGAAATCTTGATGATTTTGAAGAAAATAAATTTGGAATGTTCTCAAGTTAAACCGTGTTGTAATTTAGTTTTGTACTAAAACGAAAATTTTCATATTGCAAAAGTTATAAGTTAAGAGAAATACCAAATTTTAGAGTTTATTATTATTAACTTGAAAACTGTAGGTGTTTGGGTTTCAAAACAATTGATGTTATTCGTAACATAATAGAAATTTAAAACGCATGTAAAGTAAAAGCAGTTAAGTAACAATGGCCTTATTACATCAAACATAACCTAAAAAAAAATAACTTCAATAGAAAAACAAAAAAAAAATAAGCATCTTGTGCATGGCCACAACTAAGTTCCTCACAACCCGGTCCATCTATCGAAAGTGCCATCGCAAAAAGTTAGCCCACGAAGGGTGAGTCAATAGACTCAGTGTGTAACTACCTTCACAGATTCCCAAATCATACAAGGCATACTATATCATATAAAATAATGATGAACCATGATGCAACCCAAACCACCTTGATCCAACCTCTACACATCACCTGTACCTACCGATCACACCGTGGGGATTACTAAATCGACCCTCCATCCGCTACACACCATCGAAGGCAGTCAGCTGTAGTCAACTGCACATCGACCTTATAATTGTGGCATAGCCACCAAATAATGTGACAGAGTCACCAGATTTATGTTATAAGACATAGTCACCAGATAATGTGACAGAGTCACCAGATTTATGTTATGTGACATAGTCACTAGATAATGTGACAGAGTCACCAGATATTGTGGTAGAAACCACCAGATCACTTCCCCTTTCACATAATCACCCATATGCCCATGCAACATACAAAACATGCTATTTTTCATGACATTTATCTTACCCCAAAATCATATCAGGATTCCACATATTTTCACATCAATGCTATTAAACATTGTTTACAAGTGTAAAAAGGGGTAACGTACCTGAATTCCCTGTACCATTAAATGGTACCCTTAGCCACGTTTATATGTCACATCACTATCATATGTTTAGCATAATTATTATTAAACTATCGGAAGTTAGTGTAGGGTTACACACCTGATTATTCGTAGATCTAATCAAAATCCTGAAGATCCTGATCTAACGCACTAGACCCCTTTTTCCTACATTCGGCCAACACTAGGCATATTAGTAAGAAGCCATTCGGCTAAACAGTCAAATCCCAAAAGGTTAACAAGACCAAAACCCTTACCTTACTGCTGATTTGGTTACCAACCAAATCCCGAAACTTTGTGATGATCCCCCTTACAATCAGCTAGGCACTAGTACACTCAATGGTTAGTTTTTCGGCTTTTGAACGAATAAGAAACAGATCTAAAACACTAGAACACTTACCTAGATTATTTAGCCAAATCCCGAAGATCTATCGAAGACTTCCTAAAACACCATAGTTAGAATCGGCATAGCCTTTGAACAAGTAAAAGTGGCCCTTGGCCGAATGGTAAGCCTTGCTTACCTTGGATCTTTAATCCCGAAAAGATCACCTTAAACCGTCGATTACTGGAGGATCCCGAAATCACCTTCATGGTTTTGTCCAAAGGAACATAGAGGATTAGAGTCCTTTATTTTGGCTAACCAAAAGGAAAAGGAAAAGAAAAATGAATAACGGTTGATCCTTACCCCTAATGTTGAAATCGATTGCACTCTTGCTTAGAACCACAGAGGAATTCGGCTACTATAGAAAAGCGATTGAATTTGATGGAGAATAGATGAAGAAATCGACTAGATGGTGAATGTTTTGGCTTTAAAGATTTGAAAAAAAGAAAAGGGAATAAGGGACACAAGATTTGGCTAATACTCCCAAATAGAGATGGGATATTCGGCCACCAAAAGAGTAGGTATAAACTTGCGGTTGAGAGAAAGAAAAGAAGTATAGAAGAAGGTTAGGAGAATTCGACAATGGTGAGATTGAGAAGGGGATGCACAAATGGTTTTAGCTTTTGGTCAAGAGAGAAAAAAGGTGTCTAAACTTCACTATGCATATTCGGTTTCCTTCCCCCTTCAATATGACCAAAATTGACACCAAAGAAATCCCTTGGCTAGCCAACTCTCCCTCTCTCCACTCAATCCCCCTTTTCACTCTTACTTAGCCGAATCCTTAAGCTTTTGACTCAAACTACACTTCATCTATGAAGTGTCCTTGTGCCGTCCAACACTGCCTCTCCTTGCTGCAAAATAAAACCCCAAAAATGTTTCCCTTGCTGCTCAAACCTAGGCCCTTCTCACTCCCTGTGGCGTCACCTTACAAGGCCCTAAGTGGCACCTCTTTGCCACTTTATCAATTGGGTTCTTTGCGTTCTAAACCACACAATAAACTTCTTAAGGCCTAGCTCCTCGGTTCCCCTTTTAGACTTAAAATCCAATAACTTCTAAGGCTCCTACCTACATTCAAGGTTCTTGCAGCCCCAAAACACATGCAAATCACACTCAAGCATGCAATCACATTCATTTAAGTGAAAATGCATAACCCCTAAATCCAGGATATTACATCTAATGTAATTTTTCTTACAAAATAATAGCATGAGTGATGATAATAAAGATGGGGCAACTGTTAAGGAAAACGCGTTCCCAAGCTTAAATAGCTTTTAGTTCTAAAAGGTTGATACAACAACATATTGTTGACACTTGAAAGCTTTATCCAATACCAATAAGAGAAAATAATAAAAAAAGGAATGGTGGTGATGAAGCTGGATCTTAAGAAAGCTTAAAATAATATTAGTTGGTTGTTCCATGATAGGCTGCTTAGGAAGTTGAGTTTTAGCTCTATCTCATTAGACAAGATCAAGAAATGTATATTCACTATGGAGCTTTCTTTCTTCCTTTTATCTTGAATGGCTAACAAAGGTAGGAGTTTAAACTTCTAAAGCTTAAGGCAATGTGACCCTTTATGTCCTTTTTAATTTGTCAGAGTAGAAAATGTTTTCTCAAGACTCTTTGCAAAAGAAAAAAGCTTAAGATATTTGTGTTTATTATGTATCAACAACATTACCCTACCTGTACTCAATTACTTTGTGATACGCCATACTTGACCTAGTCGCCAAATCTGAGTGCGAGATATCACATTTGTTGCTTGAGCAACTCAAACTAATTGTATAACCATTGAAGTGCATTAAGAAAAAAAATAAATAGCATTTACAAAGAACCTTTTTAAGCAATTTAATTCAATTCTAAGACTTTAAAATCTAGTTGAGATCTTTTTAAAACAATTCCTAAATGTTCAGAGGTGTTAGAGGCCAAGTACGGGTTCGTAAGGGTTTCATTGCAACAAAATAGTATAGGAGCCCTACTAATGGCTTAGGTATCAGTACTAGTTGTCTTAATATTAGTACCTAGCCTTGTTACTGTAGAAATTTGTATTATGTCTACTTGGGATAGGTATATAGAGTAGAGGTACCAAACCCCTAACTCTTGTACACAAAAATTAACCCTGTATCTACTTATTTTGACCCCTAAGCATTACCAAATCAAATACATTACTTATGACATTCAATAACAAGATCAAAACACCATTTAGACTCACAACACACATTCAAACATATTGGACCCCATTATGCTTATAAGTTATCTAAATATTACTTCAATTTTGCTTACTTAGCTAGTAAGCAACTGAACATTCATACACAAAAAAATAATAATCAAACATCACATAACATATTCAACATATATACTTATATGGGCATCATAATTGACAGATGATTTATCCCATTTAACCTATTATGTAAGTACTTAACTCATCATACAAGACCCTCTTAGTTGTTTAGTATTAGGTACATGCCATTACTAGTAAAACTTTACAGAAACATTACAAGGACTTTGGTGAGCTAAGTTTTATGTGTTCGGATGCCTTTGAACTAAACAAACAAGATTGATCTTCACCTGATACCTGCGCATAGAACAAACATGTCTATACATTGAGCATTAGATGCTCAATGGGGATAATACAATTTGGATATCGAAATAAAACATTATAAATAATTAAACATGCTACTAATACATGATAGTATATCATACAACCAAGTTTATAATAAAACATCTCATGAAAACAAATCCTTAAACTTTCATACAAATATCATAACTTGATTCTTGTTTCATATATAAGCATATTGATGCACCCTCAAGGCTTTGTATCTCAATCTTGTATATCAAATAACTTAATACCTTTCATAGCATTGCTTTTATTTCAACTTCATTCACATTTGAGCCATAGAGTAAACTGAAGTCCATTGTAACATCCCTATTTTCATAAACCGAGTCAGTCTATATTAATATGTAATAATTATAAGGCTAGTATAGAAATATATATTAAAGTTCAGTCTAGTAATTTTTTTGAATTGATAGTTAATTAAGGTACAGGGACTAAATTATAAAAGTCTCATTACTATAGATTTTCAAATTGAAAAGGATCAAAATAGTAATTAAACCAGTTTTCATTTTTGAAAAGTGGAATTAGATGTTGTCAACCACTAATGTTAATTAAATGAGGCTAAGTTTAAATAATTATGATTTATTAATTTAAATTAATTAATTAAGGTTAATTGATTTTAATAACTATAAAAGATAAAATAGGAAAAAAAAGGTGATACCTTCTTCATCTTCTTTATTTTTGCAAAATGTTGAATGGAGAAAACCCTTGAAGCTTTCGATTTTCAGTCTTTAAATAGGTAAACTCAATCGAGTCCTTTTCTTGTAATTTTTATGTTTTTGAGGTTGTGGGAGCTTGATTTAACTAGCCCATGTACCAATTTGCAAAACTGCTAAAGTTTCTAAAAGTTGTCATTTATGAATGCTTGAAGAAATTGCTACTAAGTTGTTAGATTTTAAGCTAAGAAGTGAAAATGGACTAGTTTGTAAAGTGAGAATTGTTATGAACATAGGGACTAAAGTGTATAGATTTCAATATTGATATGTAATTTTTGTAGTTATAAATATTAGAGGGTACTAAAAGGATGTAATTGAGATCGGTTTAGAAATTGAAGCTCAAATTTGAAAGATAATGCAAATTCGAGTTTAAGGACTAAATTGAATAAAATGTGAAACTTTAAGGGGTATTCAAAAAATAAAATTGAATTGATCCATGCATAAAATATTGATAAATTGAACTGAGTTATGGCTTAGATCGAGAATTGAACCAAACTGGGGATTATTACGAAAAAAGCAAAAAAATTATGATTAGTCCTTAAAGATTCGGTTGTTTTCTATTTTGACCAAGTAAGTTCATATGGTATGATTATATTTAAATTGTTATATATTTTAATTATGAAATTGTGTAAGTTTGATAGTAATTTGAATTGTTTGCAATTTTGTACAAAAGGTGATATACGGACTAAATCATAAAGAAATGATAAATTGACTGATAAATTGAGTATGATGAATTGAAATTTGAGATATTTTATGAATTGATAGTTGATTACCCTATTAACTATTTGGGCAGAGTCCAATATAGTTGGCATGCCATAGGGTAGATTGAGTTTCGACTATGTGTCAATGAGTGTTGGGCACAAATTTTACTTCAGTTATGCCGATGAGCGTTGGGTGCAATCTTGTCACTTCAGACATTCTGATGAGGCACTGGGTGCCAAATTTGGTGTGTTGGTTGGATCCATGTATCCATTTGAGTCGAAGTCAAGTTAATAGGGATATAAAATGTAAAGCTGATAAAGTTATCTATTGAATTCATATTGTCAAATAATGCTTAAAAGTAGAGTTATAATATATGAATTTCGACAGTGTACGAAATATTATGCAAACTGGATATACAAGTCTAGAGGATTGATATGAGAATGTGACGAATCAATTGATTCATAAAATGATTTGAATTTGATATTGAATTGATTGAATGTTGATTAATTATGTTAATGACATTAAAATGTTGATTATAAGTGAATTGGAATGTTATATGCTTGAATTACTATATGATATGGTTATATGTTGAAATCACTTTGTTGATATGTGGTTTCCATGTTTAGACAAACTTTTCAAGTTAGTAGCTTATCGTATTAAATTGTAAATTGAGGTAAGTTTTTGTTTAATTCCTATGAACTTACTATGTATTTGATATGCTTACCCCATTATTTTCCCTTTCCCTGTAGATTGCCAATTTGTGAAATGTGTCAAGTGGATTATTGAGAAGCTCACACTATCCTGTTATTGGTTCAGAAGTCTTTCAATCATTTTAAGCTCAATTTTGTGGCATGTATATAGATGTTTTGTATTTGGTTAACCTTGAATGATAGCATAGCTTAAAATCTATTTTATGTATGACTTTGCCTAATGGTAATGCTTGTTGAGATGGTATGCTTTTTGTAAATGGTTTGAGTTGTGATTATGGCATTTAAAATGGTAATATTGGATGTGAATTGATAATGATAAATATGGTAAATGGTTAATATGTATACTTTGATAAAGGAATGATATGTTTAAAGGCCATGTAGATGTTATAAGTTGAATTGATTATGAATATGATAATTTGGACATGTTTGGGTATAAAATTAAAGTGCCTTTGTGTAGGTAAAGTTGTACATTGTGGAAAAAATGAATGAATTATGAGGTAACCATGAAATAGGTGCCAAATGGCCTAATTAGTACAAAAAATAGAGTCCGCATCGTGACATCGAGTGATGGTCTTTGAGACAAGCTCTAGACTTCAGGCCATGGCGTGACAAGGAACCCTGTCGTCACAACGAGGCTAAGTCAGTATGTCACGTCGTGACGTTGACCTGAAGTTTTGAAACTTTTACAAACTGGTCATTGTTCAATCTCAGGTTAACTTTATAGCATATGTAGGCTTCTATAAGACCCGAGAAAGATTTTATATAATGTCTATGGTTTAAAAATGCTTTTTTTTGCAAGTATTATACTTTGAATTGAATGTTAAATGTATGTAGTTGATCCGGCAACGGACATGACATCCTATAGTTTGGACCCGATGATTGGTCAGACAAGGGCTGTTACAAATATAAAGCCAAACATACCCATTTACGGTTAAACAATCAAAATCGAGTCTTAATCAAGCTACAAAAGCTCTTTTGTTGACTCGAGCACAAATTTGGACCAAATTGTAAAGTTTCAAAATCTCAAGGCCAACATTGTCATTTCACTTCTTCCATGTCGTGACATTGCCAAAAAGTTTTTCACGTTGTGACCTCAATTCACTCGACGTCACGACGTGACTCATCATCAACTGACATTGTGATGAAAAAGATTGCTCGTCGAGATGTGAACTCTATTTTTGGAAAAATTTAAACCATTTGGTGCCTATTTCAAAAAACTTTCCTCAAACCTACACATTAAGCTTAACCAATCACCATTTTAACTTTATTCAAACCATACCATACCAAAACATGTGAAAACAAACCATTGAATCATTTCCAATCAACCAATTTAATGTAACCTCAATTTAGCACCAAAACTTACCATTTCAGCTTGTTCAACTATAAACATTCATCTAACCTTACTATTACTTATTCACATTCAATCATACCATTTAAATTGTCACGCACATATCTCAAACATGTTTACCATGTAAAGATCCATTTTTCAATGGTGTCAAAAATAGTGGTTTCAGAACCTTATTTTTAATGAGCGAGTCTGTAAATATTATTATTTAATATTTACGAGATTAGTATAAAGTTTAATTAAATTTGGTCCATTAATTTTTTCATTTGGGTAGTAAATTAAGGTATAATGACTAAATTGTAAAAGTGATAAAAGTTAATCTTTTAGGATTTTTCATTAATCGGAGGACCAATTAAGTAATTGAGCCCTTAAAAATATCCCAAACAGTGGAATTAGCTAGCATCCACCCATTTTTGTTAATTGTTATTAAAGTTAAGTAATTGAGATTTGTTTAATTAATTAAGATTTATTAACATTAAACAAAGTATAAAAGATAAATTAAGTGAATTTTTTCATATTTCTTCTTTCATTTCTTTTTCATGCCGTAACTTAAAGGGAGAAAACCCTTTTTTTGAAGTTTTGATCAGTCCTCAAATTGGTAAGCTCAATCAAGTTCTTTTCTTGTATTTTTTAATGTTTTTGAGGTCCCGGGAGCTTGATTTAGCTAGCCCGTGTACCAATTTGTAAAATTTTTGAAGTTTTCAAAAGTTTCCATTGTTGAATACTTGATGAAATTGGTGTTAATTTGTTAGATTTTAAGCATAGTTACGAAAAAAAAGACTAGTTTGCAAAGTTTAATTATTAGTTTTTGAACATAGGGGCTAAACTGCATAAATTTCAAAATTGATGTAATATTTATGCAAATATGGATAATAAAGGGCTGTAAAAGGATGAAATTGAGATTGGTTTTGAAATCGAGGCTCAAATTTGAAAGATATTGCAATTCGATTTTAGGGACTAAATTGAATAAAATTTAAAACATTAAAGAATATTTGAAAGATAAAATTGAATTGACATATGCATATAATAGGAAGATATAATGTATTTGGAATTGATAAATTAAAATGAATTATTATATAGATCGAGAATTGGACCAAATTGAGGATAATCGTGGAAAAGACAAAATTACTAATTTGTTTTGGCGATTTAACATGTTTTTGATTTAATCAAGTAAGTTCGTATGGTGTATTTATATGTAATAGTAATGTAAATATGTTTGAATTATGAATTTGTTTGTGTGTAATTGTTATTTTGAATTGGTTGCAATTTTGTATAAAAGGTGAGACATAGACTAAATTGTAAAGAAATGGTAATATGTGCATGTTGTAAAATATTGAATGATGTGAAAGTCTACTCACCATCAACAAGTAATAAAGTAGTAAGTAAAAGTATTATCTCTATAGGGATTTTATAGGCAAATTTTGTAAAAATAAAAACGAGCAAATTGGTGATGGAAATAATTAGATATAGATTGAATTAACTAATTTACTTAACTAAGATTAACTAAGTATGCAAAAACTAATGGAAATGTAAACACATAATAAAAAAAGAATTCACAATGACATGAAAGAGGTAGATGAATTCTCTTCTTTAACTTAAGATTATTAAAACAATGTTAATGAAGTTCTGTAAGAAAACCATCACAATTCAACTATTTATTAACCCAATATGAATAAATTATGAAGTCATAATTATTTAATTATTAAATTTCTATAGCATATTTCTATGTTCAATCAACTTAACAATTTTATAAGCATACATCATAAAAGGATTATGACAGTAACAATATTGTTTAATATTATTACTAGTTTAATCATTAAATGATCAAACATGCACCATTCAAATATTGTGTCAATTAATTACAATCTTGTTCGGATTAAATAATTAATTCAATTGCTTCCCCACATTTATAATGCATGAGTAGCATGTTCATGTTTTTATTTGAATGCATAAAAAATAAAAGCACATAACATCGTTAACAACATAATAACAATCTAAGCTAAGCGAATGCAATCAATCTAATAGTAACATAATTAAGTCATTTTAATTAAATTAAAAGTAAAAAATGCTTAGCAATCATGTTCTTCAATTTAGAACAAAATAAAATATTAAAGGGAAAGAAACTAGAAGACAAATATAATGTTTCCTCGTAACTCAACTTGTGTTTCCTTTCCTCCTTCCTTCTACTTTGGCCCTTTACACAATTGTTCCTTAAGGTATCGAATTTTGCTGCTTAAAAGAATTTCTGAAATGCTCATCTCAAACTCTTGTGTTGCTCTCTCAAATGGGAAGTGAAAGAATGGAGAATGGGAGAACAGATAGTGAATGAGGATGATGACATGGGTGAATATCTAGCCCCTATTTATACTTGTAAAGGCCAACTATTTTTAGCAAATTGGAGCCTTGAATTTCTCTTCACATGTGGTGACCCTTGCTTTAAGAAGAATGAGTGGATGGCTTTGAAAGTTTGATTGATTCATGCTTGATTCAAGGGAGAGAGAGCTTGAAATAAGGAGGGAAGGTGGATAGTCACTTGATGGGATTTCCTTGCTGATGTTTTCATGTTTTACCAAGTCTTTTTGTAATATCCCGGATTAGGGCTTATGCACTATGACTAAAATTTTATGAAATAGTATGCCTTATGTATTGTGAATGTGTTGTGTGCATTTTAGAACCTTGGAAATGTAAGGAAATGCTTTAGAAAATATTAAGTCTTAAGAGGAAGCTTGGAAATGTAAGGAAATGCTTTAGAAAATATTAAGTCTTAAGAGGAAGCTTGGAAATGTAAGGAAATGATTTAGAAAATATTAAGGAACCTTGGAAATGTGACAAAATCGGGCTTGGAAAAATGGCCCGGAGATGCCACTTAGGGCTCTGGAAATGACGCCATATGCTAGGATAACTTGGGCCTAGTATGGCCACATGAAGCCCAAAATAATGGGTTAAAATTCGGCACTCCTAAGGTAAGGAGATGGACGGCATAGGGAGACTAAGGTAGGAGTTTATGTTGAAGTCAAATTCTTTTAGAATTTCGGCTAAGCTAAGAAAATAAAGATAAGAGAGTGATGGCCAAGAAAGGGACTCTCTAGGCTTAGTAATTTCTATTTGAAAGAGGAAAATAAGGCCATTCATCAATTTTTTCCTTCTTCTCTTACCTTTTCCGAATTCTCTAGTGCATCTCCTATTCTCCTTTTATTTTTCCAAAGCTGAAATACCCTTGTGCTAGTCGAATTCTTCATCCTCTTTTCTTCTTCTTTTCATCGAAGTCAATTCCTTCCCAAAGATCACCATAACCGATTCTTCCTAAAGCTCATATCTCTCTCTCTCTCTTTTCCTCCTTGAAACCGATTACTCCATTAAAACTCAAAAGCCAAAACCTTTTGAGCACTAGCTAGCCTTCATAGCCGAATCTTTGAGGGGCTTCAAGCAAATGTGTTGTCGACTTTTGTATTAAGGGACTCTTCCGGATTTGTCCTTGTTGACTTTAAGGAAGGATATTCGGATTTTAAAGATTCAAGGTAAGACATATTCGCCAAGGGCTATCTACTTACGATTTAATGTTAGAAATAAATCTAATATAAGTTTTAGGTATTTCGATGAGATACTACAATCCACAGTCACTTTTCGGATTTGAAAATCGTAAGGTAAGTGCATGAGTAAATTCGCCAAGGCCCTATTGTGATATCTAGATCTATTTCGTCATTATTCAAAAGCGAATACTAACCCTTTAAGTGATCTAATGTTGGCCGAATACAAGGTAGAGGATCACAAAGTTTCAGGATTTGATTTTTAATCCAATCGGTACCAAGGTAAGAGTTTGATTACAACAATCCTACTAGGATTTGGACTTATAATAGAATGGCTTTGTACTAATAAAATTAGGTTGGTTAATATAGGCGATTAAGGATCCAAAGCTTAGATCGAATTCTTGGGATCTTCAATAAAGCACTAAGTAAATCAGGTGTGTACCCCACACTATTTCTTAATAAGTTTAAGGCACTGTTTAATATGTATGTATGTTATATGAATGTGGAAAATATGGCTAAGTACTATGTTATGGTACACAGTACTAAGGTACGTTTTCCTACTCCTACTATGAGTATGATAAGACTTATTATGCCATGAATATGAATATGATAAGAATGTGAAATCGGGCCTAAGGCATTATGTTGCATGATTTTGTATGACATGGGCATATGAGATATCATGAAAAAGGGGAAGTGAATGTGGTGACCTAAGACCACGATATCTGAATGTGGTGACCTAAGACCACGATATCTGAATATGGTGTCTCATGACACAAAGTATGTATCTGGTGGCTATGCCACAAATTTTATAAGGGCGATGAGCATGTCGACTGCAGCGACTGCCTTCGATGGTGTGTAGCGGATGGAGGGTTGGCTTAGTAGTCCCCACGGTGTGCAAGATGGTACGGGTGATGTGTAGTGGATGGCATATAGGCTTGGATTTAGGAATGCATCATTAAATGTAAATTATGATATGTATGAATATGATTTGTTATGCTTGAATTTGTTAAGACTTAGTGTTTGTGTACACATTGAGTCTGTTTGACTCACCCCCTTGTGGGACTATTTTTCAGATGACAATCAGTAATGGACCGGGTCGGCAGGAGCTCAAGGGTGGCCATGCAAAGCCCAAGGATTAGTTTATTTTTATTTATGTTTAAGTTTTGAATTATTTGGGTTTTCATTTGATGTAATAAGGCCAAAGTATTGAATCGTTTATGCATGCTTTTAAATTACTTAGTATGATACGATTATTATCGAACTTAAAGTATAAAAGTTAAATTTTTCTTAAGTTTAATTATTAAATTATTTTTAACACCTTATCAACACGGGTTCTTAATTCGAGCCCAACCCAAATTAAAGAGTTTTAAAAAATACACAAGTTTTTAGCAAAGTTTCAAACAAGATTTGAATGGATTTTCTTTAGAAGCATGCCGATCCTATTCGGGCTTGTGAAATTTGGGTTTGGGGTGTTTCAGTTTGGTATTAGAGCCCGGTTCAAAACTCACCTTGAGGGCTTTAAGGGCCCAAAATGTTTTCTGTCTTTTGAAAGTAGACTTTTCTAAGAAATAAACAGTCTTTCTGGCATGGCACCGAGTCTCAATTCAAGTCCACTGTAAGTACTCCTAGCTCTTTGTGATTTGTATGTAGGGATATATAGGGATGTAGACTAGTGGATTAGGAATTAAATCCTAGGACTATTTTACCCCAAAATTTACATAAAACTCTAAAGCACAATTAAACAAACCTGTATCTAAGTCGCTGAGTTAGGGTGTGGCAACCATTGTGCGCATGTCTAGGATTGGTTTTAGTGGAAGCTTGGTATTTAAGCAGTCCGCGTGACTCACCTCCTATCCACTCGAATCCTACCTGGTGCGTAGCTTCGGTTCACCCTAACCAAGAGGACTTAGCCACGGGCTAAACCCAATAAATAAAACCCGAAAGGGACTAGCCACATTTTTATGGAAACCCTAGTTTTAAAAAGTCAACAAACTACCCTTTTGAAATTATGAAAATTATTATTTTGGAAAAACTTTCTAAGAATTTTTAATTTACAAATTACCTAAATACCCTTAGTGGTAAAAATTACTAAAATGCCCTTAATTTTCTAAAATTACCATACTACCCCCGATTTTAATGACAACTCGATTTTGCAAAAATATCCAAAAACTTTACAAAATATCAAAGACACCCTGATTTAGAAAATTTACGAAAGTACCCCTAATTTGCAAAATGACCAAAATACCCTCAGTAAGGAAAAATCAACGAAGTGCCCTCAAATTAGAAATCTTCAAAAATGCCCTTGTTTTGAAGTCACCAGGAACCATATTTTGCGAAAAAATTACGGGAATGACCATAGCTTGTAAAATTACGAAAATACCCCCAGTAAATAAAATTACCAGTTTACCCTTGAAATTTTCCCAGCAAGTATTTTAATTTTGTAAAATATCAACAATCACTACTTTGCAACATTTTCAAAATACCCTAATTTGAAAATTACCAAAATACCCTTATAGGATAAAATTACAAAAATACCCCTGGGTAGTGGAAAACAACAAACAACGACAATTACAATATTTCTCTGTAATGGACGCAAGTTCATATGTGTGACTAGGTGAATGATGTGAGACTGTATGTGTATGAATCGAAAGAACTACTTCCTAGAATTATTAAACATAAAACTGTTCGTGGTTAATCAAGTGGAACCAAACTAATGTATGAAACTATTTAACAAGATAAACGCAAGTATGAATTCAAGGGGACGTGGCCGTAGCGTGCGAGGCCATGGTAGAGGCCGAATGACCGTGTCTGAACCCGTTAGATCGGGTCAAGGATCTGAGAATGAAATGCCACCACCATTACCCCCAACCGCTAATGTGGAATATCAGGACCAGACGGGGGATGACGCAGTGTCACAAGCGATGCTGCGGGTCTTGAAAAAGGTAGCAGGAGCAGGTGGAGGCATGGGAGCTCGAAAGTCGGTACCTGAATGACTCCGAGCCAACGGAGCTGAAGTGTTTTGCGATGTATCAGGTGTAGCACCCAATACCGCTGAGTATTGATTGGAGGCGACTGAGCGGATTATGGATGAGCTCGACTTAGCTGACGAGGAAAAGTTGAAAGGATTGGTGTCGCTTCTCTGCGATGAGTCATATCAATGGTGGCTCACGGTGCGAGATGGTGCTACAGCTGAGGAACTCACGTGGGAGTATGCTAAAGTAGCATACCAGAAGAAGTATGTTGGCACTCATTATATTGATGCCCAAAGAAAGGCTTTTCTAGGACTGGTTCAAGGGAACAAGTCCGTAGCTGAGTACGAGGCTGAATTCTTAAGGCTAAGTCGTTATGCTCGAGGCATAGTGTCTACTGAGCATGAGCGGTGTGTCCAATTTGAAGACGGACTAAGAGATGACCTAAGGTTATTGATAGCCCCATAACAAGAGCGGGAGTTTGCTGTATTAGTGGAAAAGGCCAAAGTGGCCGAGGGTATTAAGGAGTCCGTGAGGGAGAACTCCGATTGAAATAGGCAGAAGAGAGAATTTGGATCGTCAAGGCCATCCAGAATGAACAAAAGAGGCCTAGAGTTGAAGGGTCATGAGGTCGACTAAGTCGCTCTTGGAGGCGAGACTTACTTGTGAACAATGTGGGAAGAAGCACTTAGGTGAATGTTGGAAAAGACAGGAGGATGTTTTAAGTGTGGGTCAAAGGACCATATGATTAAGGACTGTCGATGAGACCGGATGGGAATCAACCAAGAGCTCGAATGTTAATCAGTGGTAGAGGTGGACAGAATGACCTCGGAGAGGTCGTGGTCCGAACCATGGAGGAAATGGTTTGGTAGTGGTCGTGGAGCACCAAGCGGAAGTGCTGAAGGTTTAGATGTGAGGCAACCAAGGTTGGTTTATGCAGTCGGCCGTCGCGAGGAGAATGATGTGCCAGATGTGACAACGGGTAAATCCTTTCTTTTACTCTTCATTGCCTTGTTTGTTATAGAGTTAGTTCGTTCTTGTAATGCTAGTGAAGTGTATGAAACCTTGGATGTGAATTTTTGTAGGAAATGTGTTAGTTTTAAGATCGAGCGTGAAAAGAGTGTAGTGTGGTGAGTTAGGATGTACGATTTTTCGTTAGTAAGTAATTTCAAGGACGAAATTATTTTAAGGGGGGTAGAACTGTAATATCCCGGATTAGGGCTTATACACTATGACTAAAATTTTATGAAATAGTATGCCTTATGTATTGTGAATGTGTTGTGTGCATTTTAGAACCTTGGAAATGTAAGGAAATGCTTTAGAAAATATTAAGTCTTAAGAGGAAGCTTGGAAATGTAAGGAAATGCTTTAAAAATATTAAGTCTGAAGAGGAAGCTTGGAAATGTAAGGAAATGCTTTAGAAAATATTAAGTCTTAAGAGGAAGCTTGGAAATGTAAGGAAATGCTTTAGAAAATATTAAAGAACATTGGAAATGTGACAAAATTGAGCTTGGAAAAATGGCCCGGAGACGCCACTAAGGGCTCTAGAAATGATGCCATATGCTAGGATAACTTGGGCCTAGTATGGCCACATGAAGCACAAAATAATGGGTTAAAATTCGGCACTCCTAAGGTAAGGAGATGGACGGCATAGGGAGACTAAGGTAGGAGTTTATGTTGAAGTCAAATTCTTTTAGAATTTCGGCTAAGCTAGGAAAATAAAGATATGAGAGTGATGGCCAAGAAAGGGACTCTCTAGGCTTAGTAATTTTATTTGAAAGAGGAAAATAAGGCCATTCATCAATTTTTTTCCTTCTTCTCTTACCTTTGCTGAATTCTCTAGTGCATCTCCTCTTTTCCTTTTATTTTTCCAAAGCCGAAATACCCTTGTGCTAGCCGAATTCTTCATCTTCTTTTTCTTCTTCTTTTTCATCGAAAGCCGAATTCCCTTCCCAAAGATCACCATAGCCGATTCTTCCTAAAGCTCATATCTCTCTATCTCTCTCTTTTCCTCCTTGTAACCGATTACTCCATTAAAACTCAAAAGCCGAAACCTTTTGAGCACTAGCTAGCCTTCATAAATGAATCTTTGAGGGCTTCAAGCAAAGGTGTCATCAACTTTTGTATTAAGGGACTCTTCCGAGATTTGTCCTTGTCGACTTTAAGGAAGGATATTCGGATTTTAAAGATTCAAGGTAAGACATATTCGGCCAAGGGCTATCTACTTATGATTTAATGTTAGATATAAATCTAACATAAGTTTTTAGGTATTTCGATAGATACTACAATCCACAGTCACTTTTTGGGATTTGAAAATTGTAAGGTAAGTGCATGAGTACATTTGGCCAAGGCCCTATTGTGATATCTAGATCTATTTTGTCATTATTCAAAAGTCGAAAACTAACCCTTTAAGTGATCTAATGTTGGCGAATACAAGGTAGAGGATCATAAAGTTTCGGGATTTGATTTTTAATCCAATCGGCACCAAGGTAAAAATTTGATTACAACAATCCTACTAGGATTTGGACTTATAGCCGAATGGCTTTGTACTAATAAAATTAGGGTTGGCCGAATATAGGCAGTTAAGGATCCAAAGCAAAGATTGGATTTTCGGGATCTTCAATAAAGCACTAAGTAAATCAGGTGTGTACCCCACACTATTTCTTAATAAGTTTAAGGCAATGTTTATTATGTATGTATGTTATACGAATGTGGAAAATATGGCTAAGTACCATGTTATGGTACACAGTACTAAGGTACATTTTCCTACTCCTACTATGAGTATGATAAGACTTGTTATGCCATGAATATGAATATGATAAGAATGTGAAATCAGCCTAAGGCATTATGTTGCATGATTTTGTATGACATGGGCATATGGGATATCATGAAAAGGGAAGTGAATGTGGTGACCTAAGACCACGATATAAGACCACGATATCGAATATGGTGTCTCATGACACAAAGTATGTATCTGGTGGCTATGCCACGAATTTTATAAGGGCAATGAGCACGTCAATTGCAGCGACTGCCTTCGATGGTGTGTAGCGGATGGAGGGTTGACTTAGTAGTCCCCACGATGTGCAGGATGGTGCGGGTGATGTGTAGCGGATGGCATATAGGCTTGGGTTCGGGAATGCATCATTAAATGTAAATTATGATATGTATGAATATGATTTGTTATGCCTGAATTTGTTAAGACTTAGTGTTTGTGTACACATTGAGTCTGTTTGACTCACCCCCTTGTGGGACTATTTTTCAGGTGACGATCAGTAATGGACCGGGTCGGCAGGAGCTCAAGGGTGGCCATGCAAAGCCCAAGGATTAGTTTATTTTTATTTATGTTTAAGTTTTGAATTATTTGGGTTTTCATTTGATGTAATAAGGCCAAAGTATTGAATCGTTTATGCATGCTTTTAAATTACTTAGTATGATACGATTATTATCGAACTTAAAGTATAAAAGTTAAATTTTTCTTAAGTTTAATTATTAAATTATTTTTAACACCTTATCAACACGGGTTCTTAATTCGAGCCCAACCCAAATTAAAGAGTTTTCAAAAAGACACAAGTTTTTAGCAAAGTTTCAAACAAGATTTGAATGGATTTTCTTTAGAAGCATTCCAGATCCGGTCAGGGCTTGTGGGCCGGGTTTGGGGTGTTTCACTTTTGATGATGGTTTGGGCACCTTTATGGACGATTGGGCCTCTTCCTCCTTAGTGGACGGTTTGGTCTTCTTCCTTCTTAGCAAGCTATCCATTTTTGTTGACCCGATTCTTAAGTTAGGTCAAGGATGTTACTAGAGTCCAATTATTATCTTTTGGGGCATCCAAATATGACTATTCAACAACCCACTCTGCATGGCTTATGCTGTAGAACTGCTATCGCGTTGAGCATTATAGGTAAGCTTCAAGACTCCTATTCTTCTAGTGTATCAACTGTCTCCCAAATTGAAAAAATAATGTATTTTACCATATAAATTGGTATATTTAGAAAATTTATCTTATTATCATCCAACAGGACATAATTGTAACAAAAACTCCAAATTTGTTATCATCCACTCAAAATTTACATGGATTATTAGTCTAGAAGTGTTGAAGATAACTCTATATGCTAGAGTTATCAATGCTATATGTGTCTAAATGAATACAAAATGTTTTATGATAGGATGATATGTATATGGTGACACTATAGTGATTTAAATGTTACGAATACAATATTAGTTCCCAAGTGAACTTTGTTAATGATTAGGATATGATTGGTATGCTAGTAGGGTTATTTGTGCGCTTGTATGGGTCTAGCACTTTGGTGCTCTCTATTAAACACTTTGCTGCTCTCTACTTAACACTTCGGTGCTTTCTGCTTTGCACTTCAACGCTATCTACTGAGCACCACGATGCTCTCTAATGTGTTGTAGTTACCCGTGTATCCAAATCTATTTATTATAGTTCATCGAGCTAATTTATTAATAAAAAGAGAAATGATAGTGGAATATTATGAGTTTGATGTTCAAGTGATTGTATGATGATTAGATAATGAAAATGGTATTGAATTGTGAGTTCTATGTGTATGGTACTAAACTGAATAACATATTAAATGTTGAACTATTATATGATTTAGTTTTATTGTAACACACCTTACCTGTGTCTGACATCGGGACTGGATACGAGGCATTACCATGCTAAACCTTGCTTGAGCATGTAATAATGGGCTATAGAACTTCATTTAAAACCATTTCTAGCTCATTCTCGGCTTATGAGGCCTTAAACATACCTCTGAGAGGTTTTGGGATTTAACCGAGAACTTTTATGAACTTGGAAATCTTTTCATCAAAACAGGGGCCACATGCCCGTGTGCCCCTAAGACATGCCCGTGTCTTCCACCCGTGGTCGACAGTGACTTAATCCTCACGGCCGGACACACGCCCGTGTCCCTAGCCCGTGTCTCTCACACGGCCTAGACACTCCCGTGTCTTAGACCGTGTGCCAAAACCTTGGCATTCTGACTATGATGTCATCATTTCACTATGGTAACAAGGCCAAGGCACATGCCCATGTCTTTAGCCCGTGTGTCGAATTAAATTCCACATTTAATGTGCAGACTTCACACGGCCTGGGCACATGCCCATGTCTTAGGCCATGTCTCCCATACGGTTGAGACACATCGCCATGTCTCTGCCGTGTGTTAACTACAAGGCACACTCACTTGCAATTCTAGCATGCAAGGGGTCACACAGTTGATCCACACGCCCATAGGGCTGACAGTGCATCACACACGGCCTAGACAAATGCCGGTGTGTCTACCCGTGTGGACAATTAGATGGTTATCTACCAAGCCCTTTGCCACCCTAAGTTGCACACACACAAACTCCAATTCAAGTCAACACAATTTATAACCCAAAGGCACATCCAAGAACTCAATTCAAAATATTCCAATGCAAAAGATGACCAAAAGGTATCTCTAGGAACTCAAAGAATCGAGACATACACAAGGTTGAAACACCCCAAACCGGCCTAAAAAGCCTACCGGATTTGGTATGTTCCTCGAGTAAAACTATAGCAAATTATCGTTTTAAGAAAAACTTGATGATTTTATAGAAAGCAGAGTAACTTAACATTTTAGGTTGAAAACAAATTTGTAAAGTAAAATTTATATCTTTTAAAAACATTATTTGTAAGAGGAATTAATAAGTCAAAAGAAAACCACATTTAAGGAAATTACTTTTAAACATATATATATATATATTAGTTGACAAAACATTTTGAATTATTATTTATCGAAAACCATTTAGTTATTTAATAGTTATTGTTCATGGCAAAATAAGAGAAAATCCAAACACAAAATTAAAGATAGTTTATAGTGGCCTTATTACATAAAATTGGCAAACCCATAATAAAGTCTAAATAATAATAATTAACTTAATAGGTTTAAGTAGGAAAATTTCCAAACTTCATTGTTTGAGCTTTGGCCACCTCGAACTCCTTCTTGACCCGATCCATCGCACTCTGAATTATCGAAAAGTTATCCCAAAAAATGGGTGAGTTATAAACTCAATGTGCAACACATACATCAAAAAGTCCATTTGATTAAGCCTTTAAGCCCATTAATTACACATATGGCCATAGGCCCATTTAAGTCATATTTGGCCAAAAGCCCATTTAGCTCATATATAGCCCAAAAGCCCATTTTCATAGCAGATCAAATAATAATCATTCAATATTCATGATTATGTACATGAAATGAAATGCAAGCCCGGCCCACCTAAATATCCATCCGCTACACACCACCCGTACCAACCAACACACCGTGGGGATTACTAAATCGACCCTCCATCCGCTACACACCATCGAAGGCAGTTGCTGCAGTCAACATGCACATCGCCCTTATAATATTGTGGCAAAACCACCAAACAGATGTGACCGAAGTCACCTAACCGAAGTCCAAATTTCAAATACGTGACCGAAGTCACCAGATTCACATATGTGACCGAAGTCACCGGATTTCAAATATGTGACCGAAGTCACCAGAGCCAAATATGTGACCGAAGTCACCGGAGCTAAATATGTGACCGAAGTCACCGAAAATGTGGTAAAACCACCAGAATACTTCCTCCTTTATCAAATATACCCATATGCCCATGCACATACATATCAAATCAGATTTTCATGCTATTTACCCCACAAATCATAATATAGTCATGCTTATTTCACTTTTATGCATATAGCAAAATGAACAAAATATTGGGGTAAACATACGAATATCGCATACCACTTGAATGGTATCCAAAATCACAATCATATACATGGTCATATAGTCACATTTAAATATATGTAAATCTTATGAGATTTTTAATGTAAGGTTACACACCTAGTGGCGGTGAGAACAATACCCTCTCGCTCGTCAACACCTAATTGATTAACACACTTGGTTAGTATACACTATTGCTAATAAAATTGTACTTATTGATGAGGGATCTAAATCCTTACCCTCGGTTCTCGAGCACGACGAATCTGTGGTTTTTCTCCACTAGATGGATCAAAACCCACTGATATTCCACCAACGTAAAGTGGTTCGGTTGTCCACACTACTTCAAATAACCGATCCTCGTTAGCAGAGGGTCCACAACCTGGTGGAAAGTCTCTAACCGCCGATACAGCCCTTCGTTTGAAGTTTGATGGTAAAGGAATATCTCCTCTCTTCCAAACACTCCGTACGATTCTTTTCTTACCTATCTTGTTGGTCTTAAATAGCCCCTAAAAATACAATCGATTAGTAGTCTATCTAAAGAAATCGATATGATCTAAATTAATAACCTTACCTTGATGATTTTGAGTGGTCACTTCTTAAGAGTTGTCTTCAACAAAGATCTTTGAAAAATCTTTTCAATGGATTCGGCCTAGGAAAGAAAATAAGAGATCAAAATTCTAAATTTGCCAAAGTAAAAAGAAATGATGAAAATGATTTACAAAACCTTACTTTGATTTCTTCAAGATTCGGCCTTGAATAAGAAGAAAAGAAAGATTGATGATTCGGCTTTAACAAAAAGATAAAGGAAAAAGATATTGATTTTTAGCATATAATAGTTTCAGTTTACAATAAAAGAAAATGAGAAAGGAGATTGAAAAAGAATATGATTCGGCTTTGAAGAAAAATAAGAAAAAGATTGATGATTCTTGGTTTAGAAGAAAATAGTTTCTATAGAGAAGAAAGAAAGAAAATAAAATGAGAAGGAAAGAAAAGGAGAAAAAGAGAAAGATCAAAGAGAAAGGAGATTGGTTTTGGGGCTTAGGTGCATTCGGCCAAGAGGGAGAAATGAAGAAGAAAATGGTGCTTGAACTTTTGGTACTTTCGGCAATGAGAGAAAAGAAAGAAAAGAAGAAAGTGTTTTCTAACCTTTTGATGCTTTTGACAAGAATTTTAAGAGAAAGGAATTTTAACCAAATGGTCAAAATGAGAACCAAAACAAAGAGAAGTTTTACCTAATGCCCAAAGCAAGATTCGGCTAAGAGGAGAGTTATTGGAGAAAAGAGAAAAGATGGACCATTTGCTAGGATTTTTGGCCAACTAGCACCCTAATGGCTACACTAAATTTTTGGTCAACCTTAGCCAACATCCTCCCCCTTTTTCCTCCTTGTTTCTTCCCCATCATATCCAAAATTTCCAAGACAATTAATCACTCCCTTAGCCCTTCATGCCGTCTAGGTTCATGGTCAAATGACCATGAACAAATTCCCAAAACATTGCCCTATATCATGCCTTTTGCCCCCCTCATCTTATCATCAACTTATGATTCCATACCATAAGTTCCTAGCTTCCTTTTTCACATGGTCAAATAGCCAAAATTAAGAGAATACTCATCCACTCTAGAACATTCTTGGCCGACACACTAAAGGGAAGGAAACAAAAGAAATAAAATTTTTCCATTATGCTAGCTAGGAGATTGAACCTCACTCCTCAAGCACACATCCATACATCCTAACCACTTTGCCAATTACTCAACTTATGCTTAAAACTCCTTGTCATTAATTCTTAAGGCCTAACTTGCTTAGCTCTCTCTTAATTATTAGAAATTAAAAGTTTCACTAAGCATTCACTTAATTAATGAAGCTCAAATAACTTCCAAAAATACACTTAATAATAATTGAGCATGCAACATCATTCAATCAAGTAAGATGCATAACCCTAATTATCGAGGATGTTCTGATTCTACCCCTTAAAAATAATTTCGTCCTTGAAATTACATTTGGAATAAGTGAGGGTATTCTTTGTCGCATCGCTTCCTCCGGTTCCCACGAAGCTTCTTCGATCCATGATTACGCCATAATACTTTGACGAGAGGAACCGTCTTTCTCAGTAAAACCTTTACATCCCGTTCTAGAATTTGAATTGGCTCCTCTTCATATGACAAATCGATCTTAATTCCACCTCCTCAAGCGGCACTACATGAGATGGATCCGGCCGTAGCGGCGTAACATTGAAACATGGAACACATCATGCATTTGCTTCAATTCAAGGCAAATCTAAGCGATATGCCACAGATCAGACCCACTTCACAATCCGATAAGGTCCAATGAACACAGGACTTAGCTTCCTTTGCGACCAAATCTCATCACCTTTTTCCAAGGTGAAACCTTTAGGAAAACTTGGTCCCCAGACAAACTCTATTTCTTTCCGCTTTAGATCTGCGTACGATTTTTGTCATCGGATGCTTCCTTTAACCGAGCCGGATTACCTTAACCTTTTCTTGATTCACCACTATTTACGGACCCAAAATCGGCGTTCCCTAATTACATCCAACACGTAGGAGTGCGACACTTAGTCCATATAGTGCTTCATATGGTGCCATCCGAATCTTGGCTTGGTAGCTGTTGTTGTCATAAATTCGCCATAGCGGTAATAATTCCTCCCAACTTCCTTGAAATCTATCACACATCCCTTAACATATCTTCTAAAACTTGGATTACTCTTTAGGTGACCGTCCGATTGAGGATGAAATGCCGTCTTGAAGTCAATCGGTGCCCAAAGCCGATTCAATGCTTTCCAAAATCGCGACGTAAACCTCGGATCTCTATCCGAAATAATCGACAACGGCACTCCATGCAATCTCACAATCTCAGCCACATATAACTTCGCCAATTTCTGCAAAGAGTAATCAATCCGAACTGGGATAAAATGTGCAGATTTCGTCAATCGGTCCACTATCACCCATACAGAGTCTTTCTTAGTAGGCGTAAGAGGAAGCCCACTAACAAAGTCCATGGTGATTCTCTCCCACTTCCACTGTGGAATCTTTATTGGTTGAAGCAATCCCGAAGGTACTTGATGTTCAGCTTTGACTTGCTGACACGTCAAGCACTTTCCTACAAACTCCGTAACTTCCCGCTTAAGTCCAGGCCACCAAAATTGATCTCGCAAATCTCGGTATAACTTACTTCCTCCAGGATGCATAGCATAGGGGCTACCATGCGATTCCTGAAGTATCTTTTGCCTCAACTCCTGATCCCTCGACATACAGACTTTACCTTTGAAGCACAATACCCCTTCACTGTTAATACCAAAATCTTCCAATTTCCCACTCTGCACCTGTCGAAGCTTTTCACTCAGATCTTCATCTACTAACTGCCTCTCTTTCACTTGACTTAACCATGTAAACAACTTGAAGTTACGCCAACAAGCTTCCGTCGTCGTAAAGGCTAAGATGTGCAAACATCGCTCTTAAATCGACACCACTTTTCGACTTAGGCGTACGCCACTACATTCGCCTTGCGGGTGGTACTCGATAGAAACGATCGTAGTCTTTCAACAACTCTATCCACCTTCGCTGCCTCAGATTCAGTTCTTTCTGAGTTAGTAGATATTTCAGACTTTTGTGGTCCGTGTATATCACTGACTTTTCCCCGTATAAATAATGTCTCCAGACTTTAAGAGCAAAGACTACGCATATGCAACTACCTTTCTGTCTTGCATCAGAACACATCCTAATCCCGTGTGAGAAGCGTCACAATATACGACGAAATCCTTTCCTGCCTCAGGTTGGATCAAAATCGGAGCTTCAGTCAAAACTTTCTTGAGCTTCTCAAAGCTCTCTTGCTGCTTATCAGCCCATACAAAAGGTACTTCCTTCCTCAACAATTTCGTTAAAGGTGCAGCTATCGATGAGAATCCTTCAACGAATCTTCTTTAGTATCCTGCTAATCCCAAGAAACTACGAACCTCATTACGGACTTAGGTGGTTTCCAATCTATACGACCTCAATCTTCCGAGGATCCACCTTATCCCTTCTCGCCGACACCACATGGCCTAAAATGCAACCTCTTTCACCAAAATTCACACTTGCTGAATTTGGCATCTGACTTCTTTTCCTTAAAACTCGTAACACAATTCGGAGATGCTCATCATGTTCCATTTTGGACTTAGAATACACGGGATGTCATCTATGAATACCACGACGAATTGATCCAAGTAGGGCTGAAAAATTCGGTTCATCATATCCATGAACGCATTTGGGGCATTCGTCAATCCGAATGGCATTACCGAAATTCATAATGCCCATATCTAGTTTGAAAAGTCGTCTTATGGATATCCGCTTCTTTCACCTTAAGTCGATGATACCCGACCTTAGATCAATCTTTGAGAATACCATGACTCCTTTAAGTGATCGAACAAGTCGTCGATCCTCGGCAAAGGATACTTGTTCTTGATGGTCGACTTATTTAGCGCCGATAATCTATACACATCCTCATCGATCCGTCCTTCTTCTTCACAAAAGGATCGGTGCTCCCCATGGAGACACACTAGGTCGAATGAATCCACGATCAAGCAACTCACGAATCGAGCCTTAAGCTCAACCAACTCCTTGGTGCCATTCTATATGGAGCAATAGAAGCTGGCGCCGTTCTGCAATAAGTCTATCCGAATTCTACCTCACGATCCGGAGGCAAACACAGAAGTTCTTCGGGAAAACATCTACAAATTCCTTCACATTTCGACTTCATTAACGATTGTCTCCTTAGCCTCCAAAGCATTCACCAACATCGGAAGGCTTCACATCCCTTTCTAACCATCTTTTACGCCTTAAGGCGGATACTACATTAGATAAGTAGTTAGTCTCTGCCCAACACTACAACTTCCTTATCATCAAAAGTTCTTAAGGACATTCTCTTAGCGGCACAATCCACATTTGCACGGTACTTCACAAGCCGGTCCATGCCTAAGATTAGGTCGAATTCTCAGAATGGTAACTCCATTAAATCGGTAGAAAATGTCGTTCCTTGAACTTCTAAAGGCACTTCCTTAAAAGTTTGTCTATTTCTCTGATCATCCTAAAGGACTAAATACGATCATCTTCCTAGAATGCAGATTTGAAGTCACATGCAAAGTCCCAGATACTTCACTAGCGATATAGGAATGAGTTGACCCTATATCTATCAAAGCAATAAAGGGTAACCCAGAAATCAGAAACGTACCCGTAATAACATCAGGTGCGTCACTGTCTTCTCTGCGACGAACTGCATATACCAGACCTGGTTGTCTCGCCTCAGAGCTACCACTGCCTCTGCCTGAAGTTTCGCGACCTCTACCGGAACCATTACCCCTTCCATTTGAACTACGGCCCCTTATCATTTCTTTGTCCACCTCTGTCGACTGATTAGCACCACGACTTCTTTGGGCGGTTCTTTTCCGAGTTCATCGGGCAATCCTTGATCATATGATCCTTTGAACCGCACTTGAAACATCCGCCGGTCTTTTTCCAACATTCTCCCGAGTGCATTTTTCCACATTGAGTACAAGTACGATTTTGTCCACTCGTAGTAATCTGTTGACCTCGCGGTCCATCATTTCTTGATTTCTTCTGAAAATTCCTGGACGACCCTGAAGACCCAAAGCTTCTCTTATTCTTGCTCTGGCCTCTGTCCGGTTACATCTCTCGGTCGTTTAGCCTCTTCGCAATTCTTGCCCTTTCCACTAAGATTGCAAAATCTCTTTCACGGTCTTGAGCAATCATCACTCGTAATTCATCTCTAAGTCCATCTTCAAATCTGATACACCGTTCATATTCCGTAGCCACTATCCCTCTGGCATAACGGCTAAGTCGCAAAAATTCTGCTTCATATTCAGCTATCGACTTGTTTCCTTGTACTAGATTCAGAAATGTCTTCCTCTGGGAGTCGATGTAGCTAGTTCCAACATATTTTCCTTCAAATTTCACTTTAAAATACCCCCAATCCAGACGATCCACAAGGGTACTCTCCTTGATAGTGAGCCACCACTGGTAGGCTTCATCACGAAGAAGTGAAATAGCACCTTTCAATTTCTCTTCAACAGTGCAGTCTAAATCGTCCATAATCCTCTCGACTGCTTCCAACCAGTATTCCGCTACATTTGGAGCTACTCCAGATACTCCTCTGAAAACCTCAGCTCCATTCGATCTTAGTCTCTCGACTCATCGACTTTGAGACCCATTTCGAACTAGCTTCTACTACTGTTCCAAAACTCGCGGCCACGACTTGTGATCTTGCGTCACCTCCATCATTTTGTTCTTGAAATTCCACCCCAACGGTGGTGGTGGAGCATCATTCTCGGAACCTTGACCAGATCTAAGCGGTTACGACACGACCATTCTTCCTCGTCCACGTCCACGGCGTCCACGTCCCCTAGAGCTCATGTCTACTACGTGTCTTATCATTTTTCTGAAAAGTCTTATGTATTAGAATCTTTCCACTTCTTATTAAAAGAAAGTTTTATGAAACAGATATTGATGGTTTTTCGTAGTAGTGTACAAACACCTAGGGTCCATGTCTCTAAAGTATAGTTTAAGCTTAAACTATCATACCTATCATATATCGATAAAGTGCTTACCTGATGGATCTGGGCCGAGAACTCGAGTGCCATGCTCTTGTAAAACCATTTAACTTAAGTAAAACTTTCAAAAAGTCATTTGGGCCAACTTTTGAAAACGTTGTGGGCTTCAAAACCCAAGGCCGAGAGTTTAAAATTGGGCTCTGATACCAAGTTGAAACACCCCAAACCCGGCCTAAAAAGCCTAACCGGATTTGGTATGTTCCTCGAGTAAAACTATAGCAAATTATCATTTTTAAGAAAAACTTGATGATTTTATAGAAAACAGAGTAACTTAACATTTTAGGTTGAAAACAAATTTGTAAAGTAAAATTTATATCTTTTAAAAAACATTATTTGTAAGAGGAATTAATAAGTCAAAAGAAAACCACATTTAAGGAAATTACTTTTAAACATATATATATATTAGTTGACAAAACATTTTGAATTATTATTTATCGAAAACCATTTAGTTATTTAATAGTTATTGTTCATGGCAAAATAAGAGAAAATCCAAACACAAAATTAAAGATAGTTTATAGTGGCCTTATTACATAAAATTGGCAAACCCATAATAAAGTCTAAATAATAATAATTAACTTAATAGGTTTAAGTAGGAAAATTTCCAAACTTCATTGTTTGAGCTTTGGCCACCTCGAACTCCTTATTGACCCGATCCATCGCACTACGAATTATCTAAAAAGTTATCCCAAAAAAATGGGTGAGTTATAAACTCAATGTGCAACACATACATCAAAAAGTCCATTTGATTAAGCCTTTAAGCCCATTAATTACACATATGGCCATAGGCCCATTTAAGTCATATTTGGCCAAAAGCCCATTTAGCTCATATATAGCCCAAAAGCCCATTTTCATAGCAGATCAAATAATAATCATTCAATATTCATGATTATGTACATGAAATGAAATGCAAGCCGGCCCACCTAAATATCCATCCGCTACACACCACCGTACCAACCAACACAGTGGGATTACTAAATCGACCCTCCATCCGCTACACACCATCGAAGGCGGTTCCTTGCAGTCAACATGCACATCGCCCTTATAATATTGTGGCAAAGCCACCAAACAGATGTGACCGAAGTCACCTGACCGAAGTCCAAATTTCAAATACGTGACCGAAGTCACCAGATTCACATATGTGACCGAAGTCACCGGATTTCAAATATGTGACCGAAGTCACCGGAGCCAAATATGTGACCGAAGTCACCGGAGTCAAATATGTGACCGAAGTCACCGAAAATGTGGTAAAACCACCAGAATACTTCCTCCTTTATCAAATATACCCATATGCCCATGCACATACATATCAAATCAGATTTTCATGCTATTTACCCCACAAATCATAATATAGTCATGCTTATTTCACTTTTATGCATATAGCAAAATGAACAAAATATTGGGGTAAACATACCTGAATATCGCATACCACTGAATGGTATCCAAAATCACAATCATATACATGGTCATATAGTCACATTTAAATATATGTAAATCTTATGAGATTTTTAATGTAAGGTTACACACCTAGTGACAGTGAGAACAATACCCTCTCGCTCGTCAACACCTAATTGATTAACACACTTGGTTAGTATACACTATTGCTAATAAAATTGTACTTATTGATGAGGGATCTAAATCCTTACCCTCAGTTCTCGAGCAGCGATGTCTGTGGTTTTCTCCACTAGATGGATCAAAACCCGGTGATATTCCACCAACGTAAAGTGGTTCGGTTGTCCGCACTACTTCAAATAACCGATCCTCGTTAGCAGAGGGTCCACAACCCGGTGGAAAGTCTCTAATCGCCGATACAGCCCTTCGTTTGAAGTTTGATGGTAAAGGAATACCTCCTCTCTTCCAAACACTCCGTATGGCTCTTTTCTTACCTATCTTGTTGGTCTTAAATCGCCCCTAAAAATACGATCGATTAGTAGTCTATCTAAAGAAATCGATATGATCTAAATTAATAACCTTACCTTGATGATTTTGAATGGTCACTTCTTAAGAGTTGTCTTCAACAAAGATCTTTGAAAAATCTTTTCAATGGATTGACCTAGAGAGAAAATAAGAGATCAAAATTCTAAATTTGCCAAAGTAAAAAGAAATGATGAAAATGATTTACAAAACCTTACTTTGATTTCTTCAAGATTGACCTTGAATAAGAAGAAAAGAAGGATTGATGATTCGGCTTTAACAAAAGATAAAAGGAAAAGATATTGATTTTTAGCATATAATAGTTTGGTTTTCAATAAAAGAAAATGAGAAAGGAGATTGAAAAAGAATATGATTCGGCTTTGAAGAAAAATAAGAAAAGGATTGATGATTCTTGGTTTAGAAGAAAATAGTTTCTAGAGAGAAGAAAGAAAGAAAATAAAATGAGAAGGAAAGAGAAAAGGAGAAAAAGAGAAAGATCAAAGAGAAAGGAGATTGGTTTTGGGGCTTAGGTGCATTCGGCCAAGAGGGAGAAATGAAGAAGAAAATGGTGCTTGAACTTTTGGTACTTTCGGCAATGAGAGAAAAGAAAGAAAAGAAGAAAGTGTTTTCTAACCTTTTGATGCTTTTGACAAGAATTTTGAGAGAAAGGAATTTTAACCAAATGGTCAAAATGAGAACCAAAACAAAGAGAAGTTTTACCTAATGCCCAAAGCAAGATTCGGCTAAGAGGAGAGTTATTGGAGAAAAGAGAAAAGATGGACCATTTGCTAGGATTTTTGGCCAACTAGCACCCTAATGGCTACACTAAATTTTCGGTCAACCTTAGCCAACATCCTCCCCCTTTTTCCTCCTTGTTTCTTCCCCATCATATCCAAAATTTCCAAGACAATTAATCACTCCCTTAGCCCTTCATGCCGTCTAGGTTCATGGTCAAATGACCATGAACAAATTCCCAAAACATTGCCCTATATCATGCCTTTTGCCCCCCTCATCTTATCATCAACTTATGATTCCATACCATAAGTTCCTAGCTTCCTTTTTCACATGGTCAAATAGCCAAAATTAAGAGAATACTCATCCACTCTAGAACATTCTTGGCCGACACTAAAGGGAAGGAAACAAAAGAAATAAAATTTTTCCATTATGCTAGCTAGGAGATTCGAACCTCACTCCTCAAGCACACATCCATACATCCTAACCACTTTGCCAATTACTCAACTTATGCTTAAAACTCCTTGTCATTAATTCTTAAGGCCTAACTTGCTTAGCTCTCTCTTAATTATTAGAAATTAAAAGTTTCACTAAGCATTCACTTAATTAATGAAGCTCAAATAACTTCCAAAAATACACTTAATAATAATTGAGCATGCAACATCATTCAATCAAGTAAGATGCATAACCCCTAATTATCAGGATGTTACAAGTACAATCTCATTTCTACTTCTAAACTAATCTACTTATCCCATTAATCACTAGGGATAATCAAAGACGCATATTCATCATCATTAATGTAGGTACGAAGCCAATGCCACATCTCTAAGGTGGTCTTACATGGAGTCGCCTCTAAATGCCAATGCCATATCCGGATATGGTCTTAAATGGAATTTCATATCATGTATCGATGCCATATCCCAGATATGGTCTTATACGATTTTCATATTCTGTACCGAAGCCATATCCCGGATATGGTCTTATACGGGATCTCAACTTGGTGCCGAGGCCATGTCCTGGACATGGTCTTATACGGGACCTTATCTATCTCATATCTCGGTGATAGCATTTTCATATTCAATATGGTCCACTAGGACTTCAATAACTTATTCAACATTAACTACTCGATTTAGTATAGCATCATGCATCAATATAATGCCAAGCATTCTCAAACATGCTAACATAAATGTTGAATCTATTTCATACAAACTTACCTCGTTTTCAAAATGAGCTAGTTCGTCAGTTTAGTCCAAAACTTTGTTATTTTCCCGATGTGGATTATCAGTTCTACTTGCTCTATAATAGCAAATTTAGCTCATTTTAATCACCACATTAATAAAAGCATTTCAATAAACATGCTTTGGCAAAATGACCATTTTGCCCCTAGGCTCGGAAATAAATTCTAATAATATTTCTACCTTTAACAAGCCTAGGTGAACATTTAATACTCTTATATCTATCATAAAAATTCAACATTTCACATATTTACTACAATTTTGTAACCTTTTCATCAAGGTCCAATTAGGTGTTTTCAAGACAACACCTTTCACAAAAGTTGTTTATCTAACAACCAAGACTCAATTTCTTCCATAAGATGCAGCAAATAATAATGAAAGCTCTAATGGAAAAACTCTAAACTTTTCACCATATTGCACAATAGTCCCCTCATTTGAAAGCTTTAGGGGTCTCAAATGTACAACTATTTTCAAGAAAAGATCACTAGAACACTTACTTGTAAAGAGATGAGTGTGCTGAAATTTTTGAAGCTTTCAACCCCTATTTGGCTGTCAATTTTAGTGGGAGGGATGAGCAAGAAAGATGGATATCATCTTTTCTTTATTTTATTAATACTAGTCAAATTAGCCACCAACTATTACTAACTTTGACCAAATTTTTGTCCATCTTTGTCTCCCATGATAACCTATGGCTGGCCACTCTAATCTTGGGGGTCTAATTGCCTTTTAAAGACCACCAATTAACAATCTATGACTATTTGGTACTTTTATTTTATAGGATGAAACTTTTGCACTTTATTTGATTTAGTCCTTTTTCGCAATTAAACAAGAAATCGCTAAAATTAAAGCACCAAAATTTTCATGCACTAATGTAATCATGCTTTGACTCATGAAATAACATGAAACCAATTTTTCTCTAACCTCGGGTTAGTAATCTCGAGATCACTATTTCGACTAGCCCCTAAATCAGGCTGTTACATTTATGATGAACTCACCTTATTGTTGTGAAATGTTATGTCAAGCATATTGTGTCATGTTAATTAGTTTGAAACGTTTAATCAAGGTAAGTTTATCAGTTTAAAACCTATGAACTTATAAGCATTCAAAATGCTTACCTAGTTATTTCCCCCTTTCTGTAGATTGTCAATTTACAGAATGTATCGATCAGATCACATGAATCTCACACTATCTTGCTATCGACTTGGTAGACTTTTGCTCGTTTTAATTTCAGTTATATGGCATGTACATTGGTGTTATATATATAAGTTGTCTTGAAAATGATAGCTTGGTTTGAATCTTAGTTAATGGTTTAATTTGAGAAAGTTAATGTTCATATTTATATGTGTGTATGTGTAAACTCTAATTTATATAGGGTTTTAAAGTTGTTTTTGACACCTTTTTACTTAAAAATTATATTAATCCAGTATTTGATTACTAATTAGGTGAATTTTATTTATATTTCAATAATGAACATGATTCAATGAAAAATATACTTTTATGCTATTTTTGCATTAAATTTGTACATAACTTAATTATTTTATGCTATTTATTGATCTTGCTTTAATTAATACGGTTGGACCAAGGAATTATGCATGATTTATTTATAAAATGAATCTACATGAACATGCTCAATTTCACTCCATATGGACGGCAAACACAAGCAAAATGGGTCAAGAAGAAGTTGATTTGATCCAATTGGGGAAGGGTCAATTGATAGACAAGTCTGATAAATAATTGGGGTCACCAAATCGTCCAAACAAGGGAGAACAAGCCCAATTCGGCAAAGGCATTTAGGTTGCTCAAAACTCCACTTTTGGGAGATTTACTAGAGGTCCCTACACTTGCAAATGAGTTAGAAAATGGCACACCAACTTTGCCCAAGAAACCGTCCACCCCTTGCTTCATCCAAGCATGATATCATGCATGAATCAAGCAACTAAACAACTCTCTCCTCCACAAATCATGGCCGACCATGGGAAGGAAATCTAAGGGATTAGGGATCACTTTGCATCCAGTCATTTATTTTTTCCAACACTCAAAATTATTGTGTTTTTTCTTACCAAATTATTCATATTAATTTTGTAAAATATTGATTAACATATACAATCCATGTGGAGACGATAACTCTTATACTTATTACATGATAACGACTATTTACACTTGCACAAACCACGCGTTACAAGTTTTTGGAGCCGTTGCCGGGGGGGACTGTTGTCTTAATCATTTTGTGAACTTATACTTTGGAATCTAATTTTTATTTTATTTTTATTTAATTTCTAACTTAACTAATTAATTCTTTAATTTTTTATTTTATTATTTATTGATAAATCGTAATATATACATATTTTAATCCCACATTTGGCATACTTTTGGATGATTTATCCATTGAATTATGGAATTTGATGCCCCAAATCCTTTAATTTAATGTTTTATACTTAGGAGATCATAGGAGGATGAAAAGAACGAGAAACGGGCCAAAAATGGAGAAATTGGGCCAAAGTGAGAAATCAACACGGCCTAGAGTTCACCACATTGCCGTGCCACTTTAGCAGACTCGAACACGGCCTTGGCTCGATTCACACGGGTGTGCCACACGGGCGTGTCCCTACCGTGATCCGTTTTAATTCTACGCAGAAAAGGTTACTTAGAGGTGAAGAAAGACATTCCGAAGCCTATATAAACACCCTAAGTGTGACCTAACAGGGGGAGCCAAAAGAGGCAAAGCTAGAGAGGGCTGAATATAGGGAATTACTCGAAGAAAGCCAGTTGATCCATCTCAAGATGCCGTAATCACGCTCAAAACTGAGGATCATCCCTTTAATTCCTTCAGGGTTTTAGGGTTTTTCTTTATGTTTTTTTATTTATTTTCGTCTGAGATGTATTCTTTTATGAACATGAACTAAACCCCTCAAATACCTGAGGGGGATGAAACCTAAAACGGATCTTGTTATTGTTTTTTGAACTGTATGATAAATACTTGATTTGTTCTTAATTATGTGTTCTTAATTCTTGTTTTAATATTTTAGGATATTGATTCAAGTATTGATGTGCTTATTTAGAGGAGCAAAAGCACCTATCTAAGAGTAGATATAGCATAATTAAGCAGAGTTGGTTGCACTCCTAGAGATAGGACGACGAAAATCTGCTGGGTTAGGGTCAAACCTAATATGGGAGTTCATAGATAGAGTTAATGCAACACTAGGGGTTTCAATTAGAAAGAGATTTCAATTAATCAACCTAGGGTTAGACTTTAGTAGCCTCGAAAGAGGTATTAATATAAATTAGGGAATCCTATGGATCAGGTCAAGTGAATAAATTGTCTGGTTCAGAGTTAAATAACAAGTGAAGTCTAGGTGAATTCTTCCTTGGGTATTGTTTTGATCAATTGATTTTCCCAAAAGTAATTTCCCAATTCATTCTCTATGTCTTGGCATCCTTAGATTACTAATTAGTTAGATAAAATCCCCTTTATTTTAGGCTAGATAATAAAAAGAAAGTCAGTACTAGTACTTTTGGTTCCTTTGGGTTTGACATTTCGGTCTTGCCACTAAGCTATACTACTATTTGATAGGTGCGCTTGCCTTAATCGTGGTGATAATTAGTTTCTAAGCTCGATTATTCATATATAAATATTAAACTCTCAGATGATGATCATTTATTCTTTCTTTTATTTTCTTTTTAGGTCTTCATGAGTATAGATCGAGTCATCGATTTGCTCCATGTAGACCCTAAAATCGAATAGGCATTTAGACAAAGAAGACAAGAAAGATTAGCCTAGAGACAAGTTCCGAAATGGACCTTGAGGATTAAAACGATGTTCAAGGGAATAGAGCCGCTAATGCTCAAAATCCAATCCTTATTTATAATGATAGGGATCGACCCATAAGACAATATGTCGTGCCACTTTTTAACGAATTAAATTTGGGAATTAGGAGACCGGAGATCGATGCACCGTAGTTTGAATTGAAGCCTATGATGTTTGAAATGCTTCAGACAATAGGCCAATTCACTGGAATGCCCATAGAAGATCCACATCTTTACCTTCGATTGTTTATGTAGGTGACCGACTCCTTGAAAATATCTGGTGCAACTAAAGGCACACTAAGGTTGAAGTTGTTTCCATACTCGTTGCGAGATCCAGCACAAGCATGGTTTAATTTGTTCCCATCCAATTCAATTTTTACTTGGCAAGAATTAGTTGAAAGCTTTCTGGTAAAGTATTTCCCACCTAGAAAAAATGCTAAGTTGCGGAATGAGATCACCACTTTTCAGTATATGGATGATGAGTCCCTACACAAGGAATGGGAAAAATTCAAAGGGCTACTACGTAAAGGCCCTCATCATGAGATTCTATATTGCATCTAGTTGGAAAATTTTTATAATGGTCTCAACGCACAGATAAGGTTGGTGGTAGATGCTTCTATGAATGGTTCTCTCTTGTCGAAGTCTTTAAGTAAGGCTTATGAGATCATCGAAAGAATAGCCAGTAACAATTACCACTGGCCAACAAATCAAGCAGATTCAGGAAGACGAATAGCCAGAGTGCATGAAATAGACACCCTTACTTCAATCTCAGATTAGGTATCGTCTATCTCTTCAATGTTGAAATAGTTTACTACTAACTATTTAAATCATGTTGAACTCAGCCACCAATCTACTACCAAGGAGTTGGACTGAACAACAATTACATTCAGTATAGATCAAATCAACTTCTTGATTTCAATCAACAAGTTAAAAAACCACCGCAAGTTGAATATTCCAATAATTTAGAGAATTTGCTGAAGGCATACATTGCTAAAAATGATGCCTTAATTCAAGCCCAAGCAACAAAATTGGAGAATCTGGAAAATCAAGTGGGACAATTAGCTAGTGATATTAGAAGCAAACCCAAGGTGCTATACCAAGTAACATAGAAAATCCTCTACCAATCGAATCTTCTAGTAATATTAAGAGCTTATTAAAAGCATATATGGTGAAGAATGATGCGACTTTGAGAAATCTGGATAACCATATGGGGAAGTTATCCAACAAACTTCGAAATAGACCATAAGGAGTTTTGCATAGTGATATGCAGAACATAAGAAAAATGGGCAAGGAGAATCACAAAGCAGTGAATTTACGAAGCGGAAGGACTTTTGAACCCAAGGAGGCTGAGGTTGATGATGAACCTCCCGAGAAAGAGGAAAATCAACCAACAGTTGAAATCCTTGCAGCAAAGAAGCAAAATTCTGCAAACTCTGAAGAGGTAAAATCTAAACTAGTGAATTATGATAAGCTAACCTCTTCGTTAGATGCAGATATATTATCGGAAAAACTATCCAATCCAACCAAAGTTCCAAAACCTCCATATCCTCAAAGACTCCAACAACATAAATAAGATACTCAATTTAAAAGAATGTTGAATGTGTTGAAACAGCTACATATCAACATTCCATTGGTGAAAGCTTTGGAGCAAATGTCAAATTATGTGATGTTGGGTCATCAGTACACTCTGTGGTGTAGTGAAAAACTTATTTCGGTAATCCAAACCAGGAATCCAGGCACGAGGAATGAATTGGGAAGAAAAGGTTTAAAAAATATACCTTTCCTGCTCTAAAAACTCAGAAGGAACCACTACTATTTTAATCCCCTTCGCATGCTACTGTCCCAAAGTCGCAACAGAATCGTCCCAGCCTCTACGTACTCCACCCTGTTGCGAATGAATGAAAAAAAAAAACTCTCACTAAACGTTTCAGAGAGTTTTTTTGAAAAGAAATGCTACTGCTAGACCTAGGTTCTTTTTCTTTTGTGGTTAATGTTGGTTAACAATTTTCTGCACCCTAGGGGTTTTATTTTATAATTCCTTTTCTTTTATTTAATATTCCTAAAAAACAAAAACAAAATCCCTTTTGGTGCCGAATATATATGAAAATATCACATTGTAATATCCTTTCCAAAAGGATATTAATTTCTATATTAATTTTATGTTTGTCCGAAATTAAATTATTAAAATACTTTATTTTAATGATTTCGTAAACAAATCATAATTAATATTTTATTTGAATCAAATTCATACATTTATTTTAATTATGTTCTCTATTCTTGTACAATAAATTTATACATATATTGTGTTTATTATTTAACTGTCAAATTAAATTAATTCAATAATTAATATAATTCTCGTGACAATTAAATTTAATACCAACTGTGTTTAGATTCTGTTCATTTCAACCATAGGGTGTAACCCTCTAGGCTATTGTAACATTGGTAGTAATACTAGAACACTTCTAACATTACATGCAATGAGTGGCATCTAGCAATGCATCATCGTTACCCAAGTTATAAGAATTCGTGGTTCAACATAACCTTTCTGTGATAAATTTTCATGTATTATATCCTTTTTTCCTTTATATCTCGATTGGACACAAGTCATGGAATAACCACACTTGCAAAGTCCAATCTCATGTTTCTTGATACCCGAAGTAGACTACAAAAAACAAATAAGTGTAATATCTCATATTAACTTATTTGAGCATGGCCATGCATTTCTAGTCTCATTTCATCAAGTGGCCTAAGATATTGCTCCCATTATGTAGGAGGGACAAATGCTAACTTGATCAATCATATCCCACTACATAGATTGTGGCATACCCAACACCAGTGTTTATAGTACAACCTGTTACAATAGACATTTGACTGTATCAAAATATAAGACTCACTATGTTGGGATAATAATGATCTCAAGTCTAAGGATCGTATACATAGTTATCACTATGAGTAATGTTGTAACTATTACATAATAATCCAAGAAACATACTCATAGCGGGTCAGTCCAATATGTCGATCTCTAATATATACTCATGTATTGATTTTGACATCCCTATGTCAATGACAACACTTTGTCATCAATCAATTACATGTTAGCCTTAATCCATTATTGTTGTCTAAGCCCACAATAATACTCAACTAAGGACCTTTTAAGAATAACCATATTATTCTCATGATATTATTATAAAACAATTTATTTATATACACAGAAAAAAACTGAAATAATAATGGCAATGCCTTATATTAATAAATGAGGTAAAACAAGTATGTTATTACAATCATCTAATGATTGGTCTTTGGGCATACTCTAACATGTGAAAGCTATGAAGGAATTTCTGTCTAAGAAGAGAAGGTTTGGGGAATTTGAAACTGTAGCCCTGACTACAGAATGTAGCCTATTTTTTTTAGAACAAGTTGCCTCCTAAGTTGAAGGATCCATGAAGATTCACCATACTTTGCAATATTAGAGAATCCTATTGTGGTAAGGCTTTGTGGGATTTGGGATCGAGGATCAACTTCATGCCTACATCTGTGTTTAGATGATTATGTATTAGTAAGGCTAGATTGACCACAATTACACTCCAACTAGTGAATCGATCCTTGGCATACCCAGAAAGAACGATTGAGGATGCCTTAATACATGTTGATCAATTAATATTTCCTACTGACTTTATTATCTTGGACTTTGAAGAAAATAAAGGTGTACCAATCATCCTAAGAAGGCCTTTCTTGGCAACTGGTAGAACAATAATCGATGTATAGAAAGGTGAACTCACCATGCGAGTTCAAAATGAATAGGTGACCTTTAATGTAGTTAAAGTCGTAAGATCTCTTGATGAGATTGAAGATTGTTCTGCTGTCACCTATTCATTTTCACTAGTTCCTACAAAATTAGAATACAATGATCCATTGGAAGGTATTTCATCTGACTATTCGCATCAAGATGAGGATGAAATATGTTTGGAAGCTAACTCGAAAGAATTCAGTTCAAAAGTTTAGTTTGATTCATTAGAGCTATCATCACATGAGTACAAGCAACCCAACCCATCAAGAGAAAAGCCACTCGAGTTAGATTTAACTATTTTGAAAAAGCACGAGAAAGGTTCTCAAGTGGACTATTGTAAATATTGAAAAGGGATCTATCAAGGAACAGAAGAGCTTGATTCAATGTTGAGTATTTGATCCTGGGAAGCTCGAGTCTCAATGGTTAAAAATAAGGATCATGGATCCCATATATGACATTTGGTTGGTGGGACTTATACGAAAGAAAAAAGATAACGAAAATGAGCTGATTTCGTTAAGTAGGCAGATTTGCATCAATGACAGAAAGGTGAGCAAAGCAAATTAGAAAGACCATTTCCCGCTGCTATTCTTTGATCAAATATTGAATATAATTGCTGGGCAACATTATCTCTTCTTCCTAGATGGATACGATTGGTATGATAAATGGCCGTTTGATATTGCCTTTGTTAGTGACAATCATCAATAACATTGAGGGGGTTCTCTTCACTCTCTCTGTTGTTAATTTATTTTTAGTTTTTTTCTGTCTCTCATTTGAATAAATGGAATTGTAATGCCTCGATTTTTGCTTAATTTTAGCTTTTGTAATTTTGACATGAATGAGTGTCTGGTTCAGTGGATATGTGTTATGGGTGTGTGTAGGAGGTCCCAAGTTTAAGTTTCAACTTGGGTAAATTTTGGTATTTTTATGAACAAAATCCAAACTTTGGCTAATAGGCTTATAAGTTAAAGTGAGTAAGTAACTAACAGAATGGGCCTGTTGGTCTAGTGGCTAAGTGGAGTGTTGAGGGTGGTGGAGGTCTGAAGTTCGAATCTTTGCGTGGGCATTATTTTTTCCAGACACATCTAGAGTGTTTGTGTTGGACTAAAAATTTGATAGTAGGGAGAGAATTAAGGGGAAAAGGTTGGGGGTTAATAGTTTCTGTTCAGTACTGTCTCTCTTTTGAAAATTCAGCTTGCCTTTTCTTTTTTTCCTCTCTAGTTAATGTCGAATTCCCCTTCCATCTCCACTTTTGCTATCAAAATTCTGCTATTTTCCCCTCGTATTCTAGTTCTTTTCTCCAATCGTTTCTATTATTCAAATTTGAGACGCGCATTCGGTAAGTTGTGGGTTGAATTAACCTTAGCCGCCCTTTTGAATGGTTAAGTTTTTCTAATGATTTTTGTTGCATGTAGGAGGTATTTAAAAGGCTAGAATCAGCATTGCCTCGATTTGGTTTGAAGTAGTGATCGATTTGTTAGCGGTAAGTCGAGTTGGGGAAATTCTTTAATGACAAATTTGTTAGTTTTAGTCTCTAAACTGCTAAATCAATGCTGTGTATTTTGATTTGTAGGCTTCAGAGGGCTTAAGGGTGCTAACGCATCAAAGAATGATACAGGTGTGTACCCGAAAGTGTAGAAAACGAGGTTTTGACGAAAGCAAAAAACCTTTCTGTCGATGCCACACGACCGTGTGATCGATGAGCCAGGTCGTATGCGAGTTACACGGCCGTGTGAGGGTCAAGCGAGGCTTGTGAGACACATGTGCTCGACCAATTGGGCCGTGTGGGCTACACGGGTGTGTGGGCCCACACAGATGAACCACACGGGTGTGTGGGATTCTGGGTCAGGCAATGTGATCCATATGGCCAAGGCCAATTTGGGATGTATGGGCCACACGGGTGTGTAGGCCCACATGGGCAGGCCATAGCCATGTGAGTCCATTTTTCTGAAAAACTCTGTGAGGTTGCACGGGTCGCCCAAGTAAACTGTGGACCTACCGTAGGGTCAGTAAGCAATACTTAAACCTCTAAATGAATGATTTGTTTGTTTGATTTCTATACTAAGCATGTATGATGATCTGAATATATATATATATATATAAGTTTTAATTGCATAATAGCATGTCATTATTGTATGTTGCATTACATCGGGGTGGGTTGATTATGATTGGAGGAAGTATTTGAAAGGCTCTTAAGCCTGTTATCTGGCAGCTCAGTTGCAAATTTCTGATTATGTGCCACATTGGGTACAACATGGTGTGTAGGATTGGGTGGGTTGATTTTATCCCCACATGGTGTGTAGGGTTGGACGAGTTAGTGTGTAGAGGTTGATGGGTAGGGCTCTATTATCTGCATATTATGTCTGAAATGGGCCAAGGCCTAGTAATATGTCTGAATCTATATCTAAGTGGGCTAAGGTTCACACCGTTTCTGTAATAGGCTCAGGATCGAACTGTGAATTTATGACCGAATTCTGATATTGAGCTTTGTGTATGTTTTCTGTGGGGATTATACACTAAGTTTGCGAAACCTTACCCTTTTCTGTTTAATCTGTAGAGGTAATCCCCAGCAGTAGACAGATCGGTGTAGTGGAGGGCTCGGCGGTGACACGGTTCTGAATATTTATTTTATCATTATTGTTAGTTATGATTTGGTTATTTTTGGGGAAATTTCTTGTAATAAGGCCTTATGGATTTTTGTTTAAATTTTGGATTATCATTTTATGAACTGTTAGCAGTAGGGTAAGACGCGAGTTTTCAAAATAAATAAAGGGTTTATCAAATATACATGAATTGCAAATTATTTTAAAAGCTTCCGTAACATATAATGTTTTGAAAATGGACGATAAATAATTAAATGACACGTTTTGGCGAAAGCCTAAGATATCTATAAATGGTTTTAATATCGTTATGTTTTACAAAGTACTATCATGTGATGTCACCAGATTCGGCCATAACGTTTAGGCCGGGTTTGGGGTGTTACATTTTGTGGTATCAGAGCTAGGTTTCAAAACTCGACTGTGATTTGGGTTTTTAAAACGGTTTTTCCAGAACGATTTTTAAAGGATTCAAAATATTTTTGAAATAAGTATGTGGTACACCGAGTCTCCGAGTGTCGATCCTATAAGTGTTCTGATCTTTGTTTAAGATTTGTCTGAAATAACACTTGCATGGTCGAAACAGCCTTAGGTGGTATACTGTACTGAAACACTTTAGGTAGTGTAAACTAAAAACTATAGCGAAATTGAAAATCATAGTAAAAATTGCGATTCGTGATAACGAACTCTGAACTTCTGATACTATTCTGCATAAAATATTTGTTAATAAATATTGGAACTGTAAACTAATGCACAAAACTGCTAATACAGATAAAACTCTAAATTACGATGAGCGCACGAGGTATCCATGGATGGGGTACTAAAGGCCGTGGTATAGGCCGTAGGGGGCTCGAGCTGGGTCCTCCGCGTCTGAGAATCTATCCCATCTGGATACGAGCGAGATGCTGATCTCACTTGCTACAGAGACTGAGTCTCAAGATTGCATGGCTGGGGACGATGCACTGTCCCAGCCTATGCTAAAGATTTAGAGAGGGATGTTGGGCCCAACACTAGATCTGAGGGCCAAGGGTTGGTTATGAAATGACTCCGGTCTAATGGGGTTGAGTTATTCAAGGGCGTCAATAGAGTCGCCCCTAGCATGGCCGAGTATTGGATGGAGGCCACTGAAAGAATTATGGATGATTTGGATTTTACTATTGAATAGAAGCTCAATGGGGCTGTTTCCCTGCGTCGCGACGAGGCTTACCAGTGGTGGCTGTGTAACACCCCAAACCCGACCAATATGCCATGACCGAATTTGAGATGCCACTGCGGAAAAATGTTTGTAAAACTTTTGACTTAGAGTTAAAACATAAAATAAAATTTGTTGTCTTTACTAAGACATTGTGTAATAAAGTTCCAAATAAAATTGAGTTGTTTAAAATAAAACATTTTTAAATAATAATAATATAATCGACAATCCAACTTAAAACATAATAAAAATCTTTAAATACTTTAAGTGGCTCTTATTACAATAAATAACCTTTCATAAATAAAATGTAAAACAAATAAAATATCTTCGTGGGCCACCTCGTATCCACTCCAACCCGGTCGAAAGCATCACCGTAAGGTTTGAGAAAAAATTGGGTGAGTCACACAGACTCGGTGTATAATTAATCCACTAAATTCCACCCACATGTTAACCACATTTTAACCCATATCGATAACAAGATATCATATTCACTTAATAACACATTACGGCTTGGCCCATATTTATATCACTTATCAGGTAACAGGTAATTAACCGCATATATCCACATATCGGGCTTAATCCATTTCCACACTGATCCACATTCATATACTGGGCTTGGCCCATTTCTAATTAATCCACATACACATATTGGGCTTGGCCCATTTTCACATCAATTACTCATATCAAATAAAATTATGCAAAGTGCATCCAACCCCAACCTAGGGTCCATCCTCTACACACCCGTATTCGAATTACCACACACCGGGGATTATCAAATCACCCTCTCCTTTTCACTCCAAAAGCGTTAATCCGTCCACGTGCAATTAAGCACAATAATCCACAACGCGACCTCAGTCAGCGCCAATCCACGATGTAGCCGTAGCTAACACCAAAACCACGATGGGACACATAGTCACTCATCAACCACGATATGGCACATAGCCAATATCAACCACGATGAGGCACATAGCCACTCATCAAGCCACGCGAACTAAATCGCAATTAATCCACAACGTGACCTCAGTCAACGTCAATCCACGATGTAGCTCAAGGCTAACATCAAACCACGTACTCGAAGTACACCCGTACCTTCTTTCATATCATATCCCAACCCATGCACATGCAACATTCCATAATGACATAATATAATGATGCATGAGCATGTTCATCAAGCATATTATCACATATTCATAATAGTAATCACATTTGATCAGATTTGGTACTTAATGGATTATCGACATACCCTCGAGGGTATCCAAATCACTATTTCCACCGCACAAGTTAGCACATATTTAACACATATAGATATAACACAAATACTCGGAAAATGGTAGGCTAACTACACACCGCCTATTAGTGAAATCCCGAACTATTCGAATCTAACACGATCTCAAAGGGGTTCTTCCTTCTCCTTAAAAGCCGATTTGGTCTCCTACCAAATCCGAATCACACTCGAGTTCCCTTCCTTTAGCTACACACAAGAGAACACCTTTTATGGCACTAAGAACATTCACCAAACCACAAAATTATAAGCAAGGCCATTTCGCCACACCAACAAATCAGAAGGGTTATCGAATGAAATACCAAGTCTTACCTATTGACTTACCCCAAGAAGATTGTCAAAGATTTGAGGCTTAGAATGATTGCTTCCAAAGTCACGAGGAGTCTATCTTCCAAAATCAATTGAATAAAACCAAAATGAAAGCCTACCCTTGATGATATTCGGCCAAAACAAATCAAGAAAAAATAGGAAGTTTCGGCTATGGTTTTGAAAAAAAAAAGCAATTGATTTGTGGCTAGAAAGAAATGAAATATGTGAGTAGCAAAGAAAATAGAAATAAGAGAGGAGGATTAGGACTTAAGAACAATGGAAGAAAAGAAAAGAGAATTTGGGGAAGAAAGAGGTTCGACCAAAAGAGAGTAAAAGAAGATTTGTAAGTGTTAACAAATATGAGAAGTAAAGAATAGAAAGATGAGAACCAATAGAGGTTCTTTCCGGCTATAAAGAATTGAAAGAAGAGAGGGAAGTTCCAAATGGTTTCGGTCAAATGCCTATGAAGAAAAACAACAAACACTAAAGGACATTTGGTTTTGATTCATTTTGGTGCACTCAAGAGAAGAATTGGTAAAGTTCAAAAGGGATTTGATATGGCTCAAAACAAGAAATGCAAAGTATTTCCTAACTAGCCGAATATGACCAAAAACCAAAAGAAATTTTGGCACCAACTAGAAATCAACAATACAAAATTTGGTCACTCCCCCCTAGGCTCCAAAACCGTCCAAATACATGGACTAAAGGCCATCAAAGAGTTTCCCCCCAACATTCAAGCCTCTTGTCAACAATTTAGAATTAAACAACTCTTAATTTTCTCCCTATTTCCTCCTATTCACTCACAACACTTAAGCCAACCCCATAGTCCAAGAAGCCATCCACATTCATGGACAAATAGCCATTAAAAGCTCCCAAAAACCTCACCTTAAACCAAGCCTTATGTCCCTATCTTTCTTTAATCCATAGGATTCCTTTCCCAAAGTTCAAGCTTTCCTAAATTTCTATTCAACTTGCCATAAAATCTAAAGTCTAACTTACAAAAATTTGAAAGTCCAAGCTTATCATAAATAAAGTTGATCGAACATTAATGCTAAGTTGAACAAAAATAAAATCCTCAATATGCTTTCCATGCTACTCGAACCACTTCCCTCAAGCAACCTTTCAAGCTCCTAACCACCTTGCCACTAACTCCTCATGTGCTTTAATTTAACACTTAAATTAACTTAAGTGTCAAGCTCACCTAATCCACTTCATTAAATAAACCATACTAAAATTATTCTAGCTTCCTAATTAAAATCAAGCCTTCACAAGACTATGCTAAACACACAAAATTTTACCCGAGCTATCACAAGTAACAAGATGATATTCAAATTTTCCTAAGGCCCAAGGCCCAATCCTACTAGGCCCAATTTCGGGATGTTACAGTTCTACCCTCCTTAAAGAAATTTCGTCCTCAAAATTTCCAACTAACTAACAGTCGTGCAATCCTACTCATCACACTACGCTTATGCTGCGCACTCTGATAAAACTATCTTACCTTCTAGGCACAGTTCATAAGTTCATATCCAAAGTTTCAAGCACTTCACTAGCAACACAAGAATGAGCTATCTCTAAAGCAAAACAAAGAACTTACCCGCTATCACATCGTTGGTTGTCCCACATCTGAACCTTCAGGACCTCTACCGGGTGTTCCACGACCTCGGCCAGAACCATTTCCTCCATGGTTTGGACCACAAACCTTCGTTGTCTTAGGACAATTCTTAACCAAATGAGCCTTAGATCCACACTGGAAACATTCCTTACTATTACCCCAACACTCTCCTGTGTGAGTTCTCCCACACTGAACACATAAACGATTCCGATTCTCAGTAATTGGTATAGGTGCACATACAGAATTCTCGACCCTCGATCTTTTTTGAAAGTCTTTCGATGATTTTACTGGTCCAAAACTCCTCTTGTTCCAATTCTTATCCTTTTCTCGGTTCTCCTTACGTCTTCTTAACTTCTTCTGCGATCCGAAGCTTACTCCATTAGAACAAAGAAAGTCCCTTTCTCTTTATGAGCAATCAACATTCGCAACTCATCTCGTAACCCATCTTGAACCGTATACACCTTTCATAATTGGTGGTCACGATCCCTTTGGCGTCTTGATTTAACCGCACAAATTTTGCTTCGTACTGCCACCGACTCACTTCCTTGCACTAAGTTGAGAAACGCCTTTCTTTGCGAGTCCAAGTAACTAGCTCCAACGTACTTTCCTTCAAATTTAACCTTAAAATAATCCCAATACAATCGATCGTCGGGACACCTTGTCTAACAAAGGAGCCACCATCGATAAGCTTCGTCCGAGCAGCTAAACAAAGACCTTTCACTTTTTTCTCATCAGTGCAGTCCAAATCGTCCATTATTCTTTCGACTGCTTCTAACCAATACTCTACCACATTCGGAGCTACTTCAGATATTCCTCTAAAAACTTCAGCCCCGTTCAACCTGAGTCGTTCTGAAATTGACTTTCGAGCTCCGCTTCCTACACTAGCTCCTGCCACTCGCTCGAGCACTCGCAACATGGCCCGTGATACTGTGTCATCGCCTCATGTCTGATCTTGATCCTCCGCGCCCACTGCTGGCGACAAAACTTTATTTTCTGACCCATGGCCAGACCTTACCGGTCCCGATACTGCCATTCTACCTCTACTACGTCCGCGACGACCACGTCCTCTAGAACTCATGTCTACTTTGCAATTTAATCTGATTAAAAAGTTTTATGTATCAGAAATTTTGTTTCACTATTTATCCACGAGCAAATTTTATGAAAGAAGTGTTTAGAGGTAATTCTTTCGATCAATCAAAGTTTCAGCTCAAGCTTCTATTCTAATTCAAAGAATCACATTCACATTCACATTCATCCATAACACACATATTCAACACATCATTATGGGCATTTCTGATCATTCTCGACCCAGGGGTAATTTCGTCATTTTCCCTACAGGGGTATTTTCGTAATTAATCGGGGTCAACTTTAAAAATAATCTTTACAAATCAAAGTATTTTCCCTACAGATCGAGGTTGTGTTGGAGTGGAAACAGCCAAAGAATGTGTCCAAAATCTGTAACTTTTTGGGGTTAGCGGGTTACTATCGACGCTTCGTAGAAGGGTTCTCTTTGATCATAACACCATTGACCAAGCTTCTGCGTAAGGGAGTCCCCTTTGTCTAGACCGATAAGTAGAAGAGAGCTTCGAGAAGCTTAAATCTATTCTGACGTAGGCTTCGATTCTAATACAACCTAAATTTGGGAAGGATTTTGTCATATACAATGACGCGTCGCATGTGGGTCTGGGTTGTGTTCTGATGTAAGATGGTAAAGTGGTAGCTTATGCGTCTCGACAGCTCAAGACACATGAGGCTAATTATCCTACACATGATTTGGAGTTGGTAGCAGTGGTCTTTGCTTTGAAAATCTAGAGGCACTATTTGTATGGTGAGAAGTGTACTATCTACACTGATCATAAAAGCCTCAAGCATCTCCTCACTCAGAAGGAGTTAAACCTTAGGCAGTATAGATGGGTTGAATTGCTTAAGGATTATGACTGCACCATCGAGTACCACCCTAGTAAGGCTAGTGTAGTGGTAGATGCTTTGAGCTGTAGGGCTATGACCGATCTGAGAGCGATGTTCGCTTGACACAGTTTATTTGATGATGGGAGTCTATTAGCAGAACTTCAGGTTAAGCCCACATGGATTGATCAGATCAGAGGTAAACAGATGGGGGATAAGTCGCTTGAGTTACAGTTCTATCAGGTTGAGAATGGGGATACTACTGATTTTGGGATTAACAGTGATGGGATACTTTGTTTTCGCGGTCGGATCTATGTGCCGAATGATAAGGATTTGAGACAATCGATTCTGAGGGAAGTGCATAGTAGCCCCTACGCTATGCATCCCAGTGGGAACAAGATGTATCAAGATTTACAAGAATTATACTGGTGGCCAGGGTTGAAGCATGAGGTTACAGATTTTGTTGCTTGCTGTTTGACTTGTCAGCAGGTTAAGGCTAAGCATCAGTTTCCTTCGGGGTTGCTACAATCGCTAAAGATATCGATGTGGAAATGGGAGTGAGTAACTATGGACTTCATTAGTGGGTTTCCCTTAACACCCACTAAGAAAGATTCTGTCTGGGTCATCGTGGATCGATTGACCAAATCTGCTCGCTTCATTCCAGTCAAGACGGATTTTTCGCTCTAGAAATTGGCTAAGGTGTATGTGTTTAAAATAGTGAGACTACAAGGGGTTCCTGTCTCGATCATCTCTGATAGGGATCCTCGCTTCATGTCTCAATTCTGGAAGAAATTATATAAAGCTCTGGGTTTGAGGTTAGAATTCAGTACTATTTTCCATCCTCAGACAGATGGTCAGTTAGAGAGGGTGATTTAAGTACTGGAGGACATGTTGAGGAGCTATGTTATAGATTTTGAGGCAGTTGGGAGGAGTATTTTCCATTGGCAGAGTTCACCTATAACAACAGCTATCAGTCTAGCATTCAGATGGCACCTTACGAGGCCTTGTAAGGTCGTAAGTACTGCACTTCCTTGTGTTGGACTGAGTTAGGTGAGTGACGTGTTCTGGGTTTGAAATTATTTTTTGAAACTAAAGATAAGGCCGATTGATTCGGGATCTACTGAAAGTGGCATCTGATAGGCAGAAGTCCTATGCTGATTTGAAGAGAAAGGATATCGAGTATGCTATGAGAGACTTAATTTTCCTTAAGGTCTCACCATGGAAGAAAGTTTTGAGGTTAGGTCACAAGGGTAAACTGAGCCATCGGTTTATTGAGCAGTACAGCATTCTGAAGTAAGTGGGGTCAGTTTCATATCAGTTAGAGCTTCCTCCGGAGCTGGACCGCATTCATGATATGTTCCACGTCTTGATCTTGAGACGCTACAGCTCTGATCCCATGCATGTTGTTCCTATTGAGGACATTGAGGTTAGACTAGATCTGACATTTGAAGAGGAGCCAGTTCAGATTTTGGAGCGCGATGTTAAGGTTCTGCGAAGGAAATCTATCCCCTTAGTGAAGGTGCTGTGGCAGAATCATAGCATTGAGGAGGCCACTTGGGAGCTGGACGATTCGATGCGTCAGTAGCATCCTCACCCCTTCTGATCAGGTAAAATTTCGAGGACAAAATTTTCTTTAGGGGGTAGAGTTGTAACGCCCTAGTTTTTGTTTAATTTTGAATTTTGTAATTTTGACATGAATGAGTGTCTGGTTCAGTGGATATGTGTTCTGGGTGTGTGTGGAAGGCCCCAAGTTCAAGTCTCAACTTGGGTAAATTTTGGTATTTTTATGAACAAAACCCAAACTCTGGCTAATAGGCTTATAAGTTAAAGTGAGTAAGTAACTAACAGAATGGGCCTATTGGTCCAGTGGCTAAGTGGAGTGTTGAAGGTGGTGGAGGTCTGAGTTCGAATCTCTACGTGGGCATTATTTTTTCCTGACACATCCAGAGTGTTTGTGTTGGACTAAAAATCTGATAGTAGGGAAAGAATTAAGGGGAAAAGGTTGGGGGTTAACAGCTTCTGTTCAGTATTGTCTCTCTTTTGAAAATTTGGCTAGCCTTTTCTTTTTTTTCTTCCTCTCTAGTTACTGCCAAAATCCCCTTCCATCTCTTCTTTTGCTATCGAAATTCTGCTGTTTTCCGCTTGTATTCTGGTTGTTTTCTCCAATCATTTTTGTTATTCAAATTTGAGATGCGCGTTCAGTAAGTGGTGGGTTAAATTAACCTTAGCCGCTCCTTTGAATGGTTAAGTTTTTCTAAAGGTTTTGTTACGTGTAGAAGTTATTTGAAAGGCTGGAATTAGTGCTACCTCGATTTGGCTCGAAGTAGTGATCGATTTGTTAGCGGTAAGTCGAGTTGGGGAAAATTCCTTACTGACGAATTCATTAGTTTTAGTCTCTAAATTGCTAAATCAGAGTTTGTATTTTGATTTGTAGGCTTTGAAGGGCTTAGGAGTGCTAATGCATCAAAAAACAATACAGGCGTATACCCGAAAGCACATAAAATGAAGATTCAGCGAAAGCCGAAAACCTTTCTGTCGACGCCACACGGGGGTGTGGTCGCCCGTGTGGTAGGCCGTGTGCAAGACTGTTAGTCACCACACGACCGTGTGATAGACAAGTCGGGCCTTGCACGAGTGACACGGTCATGTGCGACACAGGAGGCCAACCAATTGGGCCATGTGGGCCACACAAGCATGTGGGATTCTGGGCCAGGCCGTGTGATCCACACAACCAAGGCCAATTTGGGTCGTATGGGTCACATGGGTGTGTGGGACCACATGGGTAGGCCCATGGACGTGTGAGCGTATTTTTCTAAAAAACTCTGTAAGGTTGCATGGGTCACCCAAGTCGACTATGGACCTACCGTAGGGTCGATAAGCAATACTTAGACTCTTAAATGAATGATCTGTCTGTCTGATTTCTGTACTAAGCATGTATGCTGATCTATATATATATATATATATATATGAGTTTTAATTGCATAATAGCATGTCATTCTTGTATGTTGCATTGCATCAGGGTAGGTTGATTATGATTGGAGGAAGTATCTGAAAGGCTCTTAAGCCTATTATCTGGCAGCTCAGCGGTAAATTTCTGATTATGTGCCGCATTGGGTACAACATGGTTTGTAGGGCTGGGTGGGTTGATTTTATCCCCACATGGTGTGTAGGGTTGGACGGAGTTGGTGTGTAGAGGCTGGTGGGTAGGACTCTATTATCTGTATATTCTATCTGAAATGGGCCAAGGCCCAATAATATGTCTGAATCTGTATCTGAATGGACTAAGGTCCACACCGTTTCTGTAATGGGATCAGACCCAAACAGTGAATTAATGACTAAATTCTGATATTGAGCTTTGTGTATGTTTCTGTGGGGATTAAACACTGAGTTTGCGAAAAGTCATCTTTTTCTATTTAATCGTACAGGTAATCCCCAGTAGTAGACGGATCGGTGCAGTAGAGGGCTCAGTGGTGGCCACGGTTCTGAATATTTATTTTATCATTATTTTTAGTTATGATGTGGTTATTTTTGGGGAAATTTCTTATAATAAGGCCTTATGGATTTTCCTTTAAATTTGGGATTTTTCATTTTATGAACTGCTAGCAGTAGGGTAAGACGTTGGTTTTCAAAATAAATAAAGGGTTTGTCAAATATACACGAACTTGCAAATTATTTTAAAAGCTTCCGCAACATATAATGTTTTGAAAATGGATGATAAATAATTAAATGACACGTTTTGACTAAAGCCCAAGATATCTAAAAATGGTTTTAATATAGTTATGTTTTCCAAAGCACTATCATGTGATTTCGCTAGATTCGGCCATAACGTCTAGGCCGGGTTTGGGTGTTACATGCATGCTTAGAAATTATTTTCCTTGAATTAGTACTTCAAATTAATTTTTTCTAAGGAGATTAGAACTTAAGTAGGATCATTTGTGACCTCTCCAACCTTTCCTGGGAATTTAATTTGATGTAATTTTTTGAGAAGAAATTTTCTAAGTAGCCTAAAAGAAAATTTCCATTTTTAATTTTATTATTTTTTGTTTAATAAGAGGGTGAAGTTGGCCCAAGTACTAATCAGTTTGTTTTTTGGTTTAGTAATTCTTCAGTACAGGTAATAAATTTTTTTTACAGTTTTGGGCTCAAGGGCTAGAATAGTGATATAGAGAAAAATATCCAACACTCGCTATGTGACACCCCAAACCTGACCGAGACGGACTGACTCGAATTCGAAGCATTACATTAGCCATCTAAGTGACTCTCCGGCTAATGACCACCCAAGACACACCCCGACCTTATAACACCTCAATCTTATCTAAATATTAATTATCTATTAACGCGAAAGCAAATTATGAGCCAATTTTAAATTTTTCCTAGGTAATTTAACCTAAGGGCATTTTTGTCACTTTACCACCTGTGGGAAAACTAACCCAATTTTCGATCTAAATGTTTACCGACCTTATTTTAGTTAAAAGTATGCAAGTCGAAAAATTTCAGCTTAAATTGAGTTAGTTTGCTATGTCTAATTCAAGTTTTACTATTGTGGACTAAATTGTAACAAATACAATCTATCAAAATCTATTCCAAATTACAAGTTAAATGTGTTTCTAATGAATTTTACCCATTACGAGACTATTCCTAAAATTTTACCAAGTTTCCTTATCATCTAGGGCTCAAATTAGACTAATCAATTTTCAGGACTAAATTGTAACTTTAACAAATTAGAATACCAATTTAAAAAGACAAAAATTCAAACCCAAAAACCCACATGGTCGTGTCCCCCAACCCGTGTGTCATTAAATTCCCCTGTTCGTGTCGTGAAAACTTTTAGACAAATTGCACACGCCCATGTAGAAATTCCACATGCCTGTGTGTGATAGCTCCAGTTTCCACACACCCGTGTCACCTTCCCACACACCGTGTGCAACCCCTCATGTAACACCCCTTACCCGTGTCCGATGCCGAGAGAGGATGCGAGGCATTACCAGACATAACTTGCTTGAACATACATTATGGGCTATAAAATTTCATTTCAAACTGAAAAATTCTCATTCACATTCATAACATCCTTATTATGAGCCTATGAGGCCCTAAACATACATATGGAAGGGTTCGAGAATACATCGGAAACTTTTACATACTTAGAAAATTTTTTCCTAAACAGGGGCCACATGCCCGTGTGAAATGGAACACACCCGTGTGGGCAGGTCGTGTGGTCACACACGCCCATGTTCCTAGCTCGTGTAATATTTATTTTTTATTTCGAACCAACAGGGGTTTTCACACTGCCAAACACACGCCCGTGTCTTTAGCTCGTGTCCATCACACGGCCTAGACATGCCTGTGTCCTCACTCATGTGTGAAAGCCTAGGTATTCTATTTATGACGTCAACAACCTCTTAAAGGCACACGGCCTAAACACACGGCCGTGTGCTGGCCCGTGTGACAAATCAAATTCATGTAAATTTAATGCAGGAGACACACAGCCTACCAACACACCCATGGGGTTGGCCGTGGGTCACACACGACCTAGACACACGCCCGTGTGTCTACCCATGTGGACAATTAAAAGGCTATTTAACAAGCCAATTGCCACCCTGAAACATAAATACACATATACCAACACAAACAATACATGATAAGACATTAATACCCTATAAAGAACCACAAATCATCATTCAAACACTTCATATTTTACCTCATCATTTACATAAACTTTCCCTTCATAAAACTTATCATCATTAAAATATGAACTTGACAAATATTGGCCAATTTGCAATGGTCATTTACAAAATGAGTATATAACCTTAGTAGCCAACACTTTGTCTTTCGAATATGACATAACAGAAGATGACCAAGTTTCTATACATGCCATACCCAAAATAAAACAACTTTACTATACCAAAAGAATGATTGATAGTTTGATCTGCGCTCGACATTTAACGATCCCCGAGCTAGCTTGACGATACTACAAGGAAATGGGAAAGGAAAAGGGGTAAGCATATAGCTTAGTAAGTTTGCATGAACTAAAAAAGTAATATAGGTGCTCATAGTAAAATCCATTCATCTCATAAAAAAATAACAACACAAGTTCTCAAGTAATTTGACATGCGTACTCATACTTATTCTTACCCATCGCATATCACATTACGATTTTCATAACTCATATTTTACTCATGGTACCTGTACCACTTCAGCACATAATTTAGCACTTATGCAATTTTAAACATAAACTTAAATCATTATCATCCTTAACTTATTGGAACTCTTTGTCATCCTTGTATAACTTAGCTCTTTATCATCTTTATATACTTAGCTCTTTTGCCCGTTGAACTACTTGGAATATCGGAGGATACTCAATCTCATCATACATATATCATGATGCTAATGCCATATCCCAGATATGGTCTTACATGGGATCACCTCTTAATGCCGATGCGATATCCCAAGTATGGTCTTACATGGGATCTCATAGCTCGATGTCGATGCCATGTCCCAGACATAGTCTTATATGAGATCATACATAGATGTCGATGCCATGTCCCGGACATGGTCTTACACGAGATCTTCTTTTGGTGCCGAAGCCATGTCCTAGACATGGCCTTATACGAGGCCTTCCTTATTTGATGCCGATGCCATGTCCCAGACATGGTCTTATACGGGATCTACATTCGATGCCGATGCCATGTCCTAGACATGGTCTCATATGGGACCGTCCTTATCTCATGTCGTGACATAGGTATCCTCGTTATTCCGAATCTTCAACCGGGACTTCAACTTAACATATTTGCATCATTTTCTCATCGAGGCATCACAAATCAACTTTATGAAAATAATATGCATTTCTCATAATAATAAGTAATTTAAACATAAAAACATAAATAGCCTTAATTTCACACAAACTTACCTCGGTACTCAAAACACGTGTAGATGTTCGATTTAGTCCAACACTTTGTTCTTGCCTTGGTTTTGTTTGGGCTTCATGTTTCTTGATCTATAATAATAATTTCACTTGTTTAATACTCACATTGACTAAATTAACTCATGAATCATACTTTGAAAAAATTATAATTTTGCCCCTAGACTTTCACATAATTTCACTTTTTCCCCTAGACTCGTAAAATGATTTTATTCAAATTTCTTGTATTTTAAGCCTAGCCGAATTATTTTCTTAACTACAACAACCTTCAATTTCTACTATTTCACTCATGTACGACCATTTTTACAACTTTTACAATTTGGTCCTTTTATGCATTTTTCATGAAAATCACTTAGAAAAAGATGTTTATCATACATCAAACTTTCATATTCTTAATAAAACATCAAAATACATGCAAGTCATACATGGGTAAATTTTTTAACATAAACCCTAGCTCAAAATATAGCTAGAAATGGCTAAATCGAGCTACGAGGATCTAAAAAAATACGAAGAACTTTAAAAATGGGGCTAGGATGCACTTACTATCAAGCTTGAAAGTTGAAGAAACCCTAGCTATGGAGAGCTTGGTATTTTCGGCCCTAGCTTGAAGAAAATGAGCAAATTTTGCTTCATTTTTCCCTTTTTAATCTTTTATTATCCAAATGACTAAAATACCCTTAAATCCTTTTCTTGAGTTTTTTCCTTCCCATGTCTATTTTTGTCCATCTTGACATTTAATGGTCTAATTGCTAAATAAGGACCTCTAGTAATTTTTATAATTCTATTTCATACTTAAATCTTCTAGAATCTCATATTTTCTAATCTTTGCAATTTAGTCCTAATGGACAAATTGATCACTAATAAATAAAATTTCCTCATTAAATTTTCACACAATCATGCAAACACATAAATAGCCTCATATAATCATAAAACACATATTTGTATTTCGAATTTCTGGTCTCCCAACCACTATTCCGGCTAGACCTTAAATCGGTCTGTTACACCTCACACGCCAATGTGGACAGACGCATGCCCGTGTGGATAGGCGCATGCCTGTGTGGACAGGCACACGCCCGTGTGAAAACCACTGCACCTATTTTTGCAAAAAACTCATTTTGAAACCCGATTTTACATATTTTAATGACCAATTGAATTGATTAAACTATGATTAATTAACATATATAGACACACAGCTTTTATTGAATCTATTGACATCAGTTATGTAACGCCCCGAATTTTGGGCCTAGAAGTATTGGGCCTTGTGTATGGATCAGTAGGGAGGCTGTATGTAAGTATTTAATTGTGCAAGAAAATGACACAATTAAATGTCTACTTTAGCAGTTAAGGGTCCTAAGAAGTGTTGGAGAAGTTGATACGATCCGCCTCGGAGTGAGTCGAGTCTTATGTGAAGTCGCCCGATCGTCTACAAGAAGATTTCGTTTATCAAGTTTAAAGATGATACTTTTGGGTAAAATGGTGTGGAGCTATTGAAAAAGGGTTTCAAAGATAGGTTGAAAGATATAAATCTTATATAGGTTTGGTTAAAGTAAATGAAGATGGAGATTGGTATGGAAGGGGATTAACAACAATGGATGATAAGTGAAAGGAGGATTCGGCTATGATGAAGAGAAAGGAAGGAAAGAAAGAAAATTTGGTAGATAATGGATATGGAATAAAATGAACTCAAAAGCAAGTAAGAACCATTACTAAAAAATATTAACCCGAATACTTATAGGCTTTCAAGGTGGAAGATGGGAGTAGAGAAACCTCGACCCGCTACTTAGAAAAGTAGGAACCTTGGTATAAATGTGAATGCCACACTATATAATAGTGAAAAGTTCGGATAGAAGAAAATGGGTTGACGCCATTAGAGACTAGACAAGCCAACGAGTCTTCAACGAAATATGAGAGAAAATAATCTCACAAATTGAGCAGCATAACATTAACAAATTCCATAAGTTTTTTTTTCATCAATAGGTTGATTACATGTATTTATAGTAACATAGAAGCTAGCTGAATGGTCACTTCTAATGAGGCTAATAATGAGCTCAAATGAAAAGTCTCAACTTTTGAAATTCTAGTCCAAATAACTCCATCTTCAATGTGAATACTTTCTTCAATTAAGTGGCTATCAAAGTCCTTTGAAGTCTCCTATAACCAACTGAAAAGTCACCTAACTCCATCCTTCAATGTGATTAATTTCTTTAATTAAGTTGCATTGAAAACCTTTTGAAGTCTCCATGACCAACCGAAAAGTCACCAGCATCTTTGATGGATAATTGAATGATGTGATTAATTACTTTCAAAGTCTTTTGAAGTCTCCATGTCCAACCGAAAAGTCACTAGCATCTTTGATGGAGAATTGATTGCGTGAAGTGATTACTCATGAAGCAATCGGTTATGAAAGTAGAAAACAAAGAGGCTATTGAAATTAAAGAAGAATAATGCCCTTCTTTAATTGATAAAAAAACTTATTAATGATGTATTAAGCTTCTTTATATCAGCCCCCTCTTGTGTAACAGAATTCACTTGAAAATCCATCCTATTGGATTCATAACAGCCTTTAGAAGTAATGGATGTGAGTTGAAAAGTCACCTGTAATTAACACATGTAACTGACACATTAATGCAATTATTAAAACAAATTAACAACTATCTTAAATAAGTGAACTAACATTTAAGCATCATTTATTCTTGCAACTAGACTTAAATAAATGAACTAACACTTAAGCATCATTTATTCCAGCAACTAGACTTAAATAAATGACCTAACAGTTAAACATCATTTATTCCATCAACTAATTTAATTAAGAAAAGCATTATTAAATGAACTTTAACTCATGCATCAATAAGTTAACCTAGTAACTAGATTAATTAAAGAAGCAACTATTAAATAAAGTTCAACAAAAGTTCAATTAATTAAACTAAGATGAGTTGAATTAATGACGAGCAACTCATTTATTAACTTAAGATGTTTAAATGCATGATCTAAAATGAGAACTAAATGAACAAATGAGTTACTTAATGCATGACTTAATTAAAATATGTAGATCAATAATGCATGACATTAACTAAAGATGCATTTAATTAAACAAGAAATAATTAAAGACTAAAGTAACTAAAATAAATAAGTCAAGTCCTTATTCCAGTAATTTAAATGCAAGAATTAAAATTTAAAGATGAGCTCAAACAAGCTTATTAAAGTTGAATCAAGCTCGTTGAATGAGCACACGACTCATTGAGCTGGATCGAGCTCAAATGAGTTAAATTTGAACTGGACGAAGCTTGTGGAGCTAGAAATAAGCTAGGATCAGCTTGCCAGCAATGCAATGCACGACTCGGGATACTTGTCTGATGAAGTTAGCAGGGCGTGCTCGCATCAGAAGTCCTAGGTTCAAACCTGGGCTTTAGGAAAAATTTTAGTTTTTAAGTGAATAAAACCTTTGGTGCTTGATAGTAGGCCTTTTAGATATGTGTGGTTAAAATATGACCCAAAAAGCTGGTTGGTAAGGTGGTTAGTGGCGTGGTTTAAGTTGCAAGGGAGCTTGGGTTCGAGTCTCATGTTGTGCAAGGGAGTATTTATTTTACTTCCTTGCTGCATGAGAGGTGGAGCTTGACTAAAACTTTACAAATTGGAATTTAAAATGGTCATGGGGGAAGTTAAGGAGAGATTCGGGGAGATAATCTGGGTTGTTAGAGAGAGTATCATGGAATTTTGAAATATGAGGTTAGAGGGTTTTGTGGAGCAAGTCAATGAGGAGGTTGGGGAGAAAATCAAGGAATTTTGAAATGGTAGGTTGGTTAGGTGTTATGGCCGATTGGGACTCTAAAGCTCTACTAGAGAATTCGACTAGGGGAAAATATGGAGCAATTTCAGCTTTAGTCATTTCTCTGTTTCGATTTTAGGGGTGTTGATAGGAGAGTGCCAAATTTCTTTGCTGACAGTTTGGGGTTTTTCACTTTTTGCGTTTTGGGTTTTCTCTAGTTTTCTCTGTACTACGAAACTGACCACTCGTGTCATCTCCCTTCTAACAATTCGCGTCATTCTTTCTTTTCATCTTTGATATTTTCTTTCATTCATAGCCGAACCTTCACATTTTCTTCTTTAATTTCTGTTCATTCGTTATTGATTCTTCTATTTTAGTCTGGCCGAATAACACTGTTGTTAATCCCTCTCTAAGTCGATCTGCTACTAAGGTTATCGATTATCAATAAGTGTTATTACTCCTCACCTTTGGATTAAATTTATCCTCTGCTTTCCTTTTAAAAACCAAATACACCTATGCCCTTCTTTTCTTTTTCCAAAATTGAATTTATTAACCGACTATTATTTCCTCCTTCACGTATTTTACTCGTTGCAATTCTAGGGTCTTCTCAAGGAGTGGTGGAGTGTGAACGGTCTTGGAGGAGTCACACCTTCATTCTCAAATGTTCAATTAAGGTAAAAGCGTTACCTTTTGTTATTTGGGGGTTAGGTCGAATGTTCCCTATCACTCATTAATCAAATTTTGATTGTATTATAGGAAATTAGCATGGGCGTGTGATCGTTTCTGAACAGCGATCGTAGAGGGACTAAAATCACCCTCATTCAAACAAGGTAAGAGTGGTATTATTGAGAAGGCGTCAATAAGAGGGTAATTTACCCTAGCGAGATAAAGACTAACATTGGGTCTTGTTGAATCTAGGTTGGGTGCTTGTGGAACTTGGAGCAATTTCATAAACAGGTGTGTAATCACACTATCTCCTTTGCGAATCGGCAAAAGCCGAAAATTTGAAACCTCGGCATATAAGGCCTTACGAGCATGCGATTGCTCGTGTGGTAAACCGAGCCCACAATCATGGGCGATAGATTGTAGAGGCCATCACAAGCGTTTTCGTGTTCTTGTGCTGTTATGGGCCTCGTTTGGCTAAAATGGGCCGTATAGGCCCAATGGGCTCATGGGCCCTACACGGAATAAATCCACGATAAGTGGAAAATACTGGACTGGCCTATATCGTTGGCATGGTGTGACTGAATTTGGGCTAAATGGGCCACACGAGCGTGTGGGCCCACTTGGGCTGAATAATAGGCCTTGTGCCCATTTACACGTTATGACCGTCTAGGTTATCTGTGTCGCTCGAGGCGACTGCAGACCTTCCAAGAGGTCGATATCTGCACCGAGACCCATAAGGTAAAATGACCGAAATACCCCTATAGGGTAAAATGACCGAAATACCCCCGTAGGGTAAAATGACCGTAATGCCCCCATAGGGTAAAATGACTGAAATACCCCATAAGGTAAAATGACAGAAATACCCCTATAGCGTAAAATGACCATAATGCTCCCATAGGGTAAAATGACCATAATGCCCCTGTAAGGTAAATTGACTATAATGCCCCGTGGGTAAAATGACCGTAATGCCTTTGTAGGGTAAATTGACTATAATGCCCTTATAGTGTAAAATGACCATAATGCCACTATAGGGTAAAATGACCGTAATGCCTCTGTAGGGTAAAATTACCGTAATACCCTTATAGGGTAAAATGACCGTGATACCCCTGTAGGGTAAAATGATCGTAATACCCTTGTAGGATAAAATGACCGTGATGCCCTTGTAGGTAAAATAATTATAATAACTCTGCTTGGTGAATTGACTGATATACCCCCAAAGGGTAAAATTACTATTTCTCCCCTCGAGGGTAAATGATTGATTTGTCCGCGATGTAAATGATTTATTCGTGTGACGTAATTGACTGATCTATCTGTGATTTAAATGAATGATTTGTCTGTGATTTGTATGACTGATTCTGAGCATGGCATTTTGCATACATGACACACTGTATAGGGTTGGGATACTATTATGGAGGAAATACTGTACTTGTGGCTCTGCCACAATCATCGCATAGTGGCGACTTTCTCAGCGCGATATTAGTTCTTGGCGATCATTCTTGGCGACTTCTTTGCGCTACCGTTGTTGGCAACTTTACTGCGACACTATTGATGGCTGTGTGTCAGTCATATCACTGCTACTGATGGCTTTGTGTCGATCATATTACTGTTACTGATGGCTTTGTGCCAATTATATCACCGTTATCGATGGCTGTGTGCCGATCATATTACTACTATCAATGGCTTTGTGCCAATCATATTACTGTACTCATGGCATTATAGGTATCCTGTTTACGACTCCTAGCTATTCTGATTATTGGCAGCTTTTTTACAATATTGATTAGTGCTACAACCAGTGCTAATATTCGTGTGTTGGCTGGGTGGGTCGATTTTATCCCCACATGGTGTGTTGGCCGAATTGGGATGGGTTGCATTATTGCATTATTACATTTTCATTACTGATACTATCACTGTATTGGGCTTAGGCCCACATGTATTCTATTTCTGATTCTGATACTGTAATGGGCTAAGGCCCACACTACACTGTGACTATTTTGGGCTAAAACCCACATTGTTATGTTATTGAAAATGGCTCAGCCTGCATCATATCGCTTATATTCTTGTTGAATGATAGAGGATTACACCTTTGAGTTTTCATAAACTCACCCTTTCTTTTTTAATCTGCAGTAATCCCCAGTCTTAGACGATTTGGAGTCACGAGGGACTCGGAGGTGGCCACACGTTCGCTGATGGTTGTTTTAGACTTATATATTTCTTTTATATTGGGCTATTGATTTTGGTAATAAGGCCTTTGGTGGATTTAATTTTATTTTTGGTTGGGTTTTTAATTTCTTATTTTGAACTGCCAACCTGTTACAAACAAGTCTTAAAAAATAATAACTATTTTGAACAAACACATATTTTTAAACTACAAGATGATTTTAATTAGAGTAGCTTCCGCGAATTTTAATTAATTAAGAAACAAATGGTAACAAACATGGAAATCATTTTAATAAGCGATTTTTTAAACTTAATAACTTAATTTGTGAAAATTTTTCTCAAGCAATAAAAACTAAATGGGTTTTAAAAAAAATAGTTTTCTATCAATAAGCCTTGATTTTGAAGGATTTCGATGTGACACGTCAGATTCGGTTGAAATGTCTATGCTAGATTTTGGGTGTTACATTTAGTGGTATCAGAGCAGTTATAAAACTCAACTGTGGAATGGGTTTTCAAATTTTGGATTTCAATAAATTGTTTTTTTCATTATGTGAAGTGTTTGAGATATTTCTTCTGTAAAGTGTGGCATACTAAGTCTCTGGCACCGAATCAGTAAGTTTTTTGAATACTTTTGTCTATTTAGAAACTAAAATGCAGTAAGTTAGGAAGTACTGCAGCTAGTTTAGAAATTAGACCATACCACTCTAGATAGAGAAAACTGAAACTATAGGGGACTGAAGCTATACTGAGCCTACGACGGAGAAAAAAAACTCTAAACTACTATTGCTCATAAAACATCTACTTAATTACTGGAACTGTAAACAAATGTGTAAAAAATTCTAAAATAGATAATGAGCACTAGAGGTGCACACGAACGAGGTACAAGAGGCCATGGTAGAGGCCGTTGAGGTGCTCAAGTTGGGTTCTCGTCCTTTGGCCATTTACTTAAATTGGAATCAGAGTACGCAGTAGGAGTGTAGCGGTGTAGTCTACACATTCTACCATTCTATAAGTTGGAAATTTCGGGGACAAAATTTTTTAAGGAGGTAGAATTGTAACGCCTTGAATTTTGGGCCTATAAGTATTGGGCCTTGTATATGGATCAGTAGGGAGGCTGTACATAAGTATTTAATTGTGTAAGAAAATGACACAATTAAATATCCACTTCAATAGTTAAGGGTCCTGAGAAGTGTTGGAGAAGTCCTGGGTTCAAACTTGGGCTTTAGCAAAAATTTTAATTTTTAAGTGAATAAAACCCTTGGTGCTTGATAATAGGCCTTTTAGATATGTGTGGTTAAAATATGACACAAGGATCTGGTAGGTAAGGTGGTTAGTGGCATGGTTTAAGTTGCAAGGGAGCTTGAGTTCGAGTCTCATGTTCTGCAAGGCAGTATTTATTTTACTTCCTTGCTGCATGAGAGGTGGAGCTTGACTGAAACTCTTCAAATTGGAATTTGAAATGGTCATGGAGGAAGTTAAGGAGAGATTCAGGGAGATAATCTGGGTTGTTAGGAGAGAGTATCATGGAATTTTGAAATATGAGGTTAAAGGGTTTTGTGGAGCAAGTCAAGGAGGGGGTTGGGGAGAAAATCTAGGAATTTCGAAATGGCAGGTTGGTAAGGCGTTGTGGCCGATTGGGACTCTAAAGCTCTACTGGAGAATTCAGCTAGGGAAAAATATGGAGCAATTTCGGCTTTAGTCATTTCTTTTTTCGATTTCGGGGGTGTTGATAGGAGAGTGTTGAATTTCATTGTTGACAATTTGTGGTTTTTCACTTTTTGTGTTTTGGGTTCTCTCTAGTTTTCTCTGTACTACAAAACTGACCACTCATGTCATCTCCCTTCCGACCATTCGTGTCATTCTTTCTTCTTGTCTTTGATATTTTCTTTCTCTCATAGTCAAACCTTCACTTTTGCTTCTTTAATTTTTATTCTTTCTCTCATCTTTAATTTCTGCTGCTAAGGTTCTGATTATCAGTAAGTGTTCTTACTCTTCACCTTTGGATTAAATCTATCCTCTGCTTTCCTTTTAAAAACCAAATACACCTATGCCCTTCTTTTTTTTTTCCAAAATCGAATAGCCCTTTTATTAACCGACTGTTATTTCCTCCTTCACGTACTTTACTCGTTGCAATTCTAGGGTCTTCCTCAAGGAGTGGTGGGGTGTGAGCGATCTTAGAGGAGTCACACCTTCGTTCTCAAATGTTTAGTTAAGGTAAAAGCGTTACCTTATGTTCTTTAGGGGTTAGGCCGAATGTTCCCTATCACTCATTAATCAGATTTTGATTGTATTATAAGAAATCAACATGGGCGTGTGATCGTTTCTAAACAACGATCATAGAGGGGCTAAAATTACCCTCATTCAAACAAGGTAAGAGTGGTATTTTTGAGTAGGCGTCAATAAGAGGGTGATTTACCCTAGCAAGATAAAGACTAACATTGGGTCTTGTTGAATTTAGGTTGGGTGCTCGTGGAACTTGGAGCAATTTCATAAACAGGTGTGTGATCACACTATCTCCTCTGCGAATTGGCAAAAGCCCAAAAGCCAAAACCTCGGCATATAAGGCCTCATCGCTCGTGTGGTAAATCGAGCCCACAATTATAGGTGATAAACTATAGAGGCCACCACGAGCGTTTTCGTGCTCTTGAGCTGTTATGGGCCTCGTGTGGTTAAAATGGAATGTGTGGGCCCAATGGGCTCATGGGCCCCACATAGAATAAATCCACGAAAGTGGAAAATCACTGGACTGGGCATATTGTTTGCATAGCCGTGATTGAATTTGGGCTAAAAGGCCACACGAGCGTATGGGTCCACTTGGGCGAATAATGGGCCCTGGGCCCATTTACACTGTTTTGAACATCTAGGTTATCTATGTCGCTCGAGGTGACTGTAGACCTTCCGAGAGGTTGACATCTGCATCGAGACCCCATTGGGTAAAATGATCAAAATACCCCCATAAGGTAAAATGACCGAAATACCCTCATAGGGTAAAATGACCGTAATGCCCCCATAAGGTAAAATGAATGAAATACACCCAAAGGGTAAAATGATCGAAATACCCCCATGGGGTAAATTGATTGAAATACCCCAATGGGGTAAAATAACTGTAATGCCCCTATAGGGTAAAATGACTGAATGCCTCTGTAGGGTAAATTGACTATAATGCACCTGTAGAGTAAAATGACCATAATGCCTCTGTAGGGTAAATTGATTGTAATGCCCCTGTAGGGTAAATTGACCGTAATGCCCCTATAGGGTCAATTAACTGTAATGCCCCTATAGGGTAAAATAATCGTAATACCCCTATAAGGTAAAATAACCGTGATACCCTTGTAAGGTAAAATGACCATAATGCCCCCATAGGTAAAATGATTGAAACACCACAATAGGGTAAAATGACTGAAATACCTCCATGGGATAAAATGACCAAAATACCCCCATAGGGTAAAATGACCGTAATGCCCCCATAGGGTAAAATAACCATAATGCCCCTATAGGGTAAATTGACCGTAATGCCCTTGTAGGGTAAAATGACCGTAATGCCCCTGTAAGGTAAAATGACTGTAATACCCCTATAGGGTAAAATGACCGTGATACCCCTGTAGGGTAAAATAATCGTAATACCCCTGTAGGGTAAAATGACCGTGATGCCTCTATAGGTAAAATGTTTGTAATACCTTTGCTAAGTGAATTGACTGATATACCTCCAAAGGGTAAAATGACTATTTTGCCCCTCAAGGGTAAATGATTGATTTTTTTGCGATGTAAATGATGGATTTGTCTGTGACGTAAATGACTGATCTGTCTGTGATTTAAATGACTAATTTGTCTGTGATTTGTATGACTAATTCTGAGCATGGCATTTTGGTTACACGACATATTGCATGGCGTTAGGATACTGTTATGGAGGAAGTACTGTACTGGTGGCTCTACCATAATACTATTACTGGTGGCTTTGCCACATATCTTCATTATCGCGACTTTGTTGCGATCATACTAGCGACTTTTGTTGCGCTATCATCTTGGCAACTTTGCTGCGACGCCACTGATGGCTATATGCCAATCATATCACTACTACTGATGGCTTTGTGCCGATCATATCACCATTACTTTTGGCTTTGTGCCGATCATATCACCATTATCGATGGCTGTGTGCTGATCATATTACTACTATCGATGGCTTTGTGCCAATCATATTATTATACTCATGGCGTTATAGCTATCATGTTTACGATTCTTAGCTATTCTGATTACTGGTAGCTTTGTTGCGACTGATTAGTACCACAATCGGTGCTGATATTGGTGTGTTGGTTGGGTGGGTTGATTTTATCCCCACATGGTGTGTTCTTTGGTACGGGTGGTGTGTTGGCCGGATTGGGATGGGTTGCATTATTGCATTATTGTATTTCCATTACTGATACTGTCACTATATTAGGCTTAGGCCTCATGTATTCTATTTTTTATTCTGATACTGTAATGGGCTAAGGCCCACACTACACTGTTACTGTTTTGGGCTAAAGCCCACATTATTTTGTTACTAAAAAGGGCTCAGGCCAGGACTATTACTGCTTATATTACTGACTGAATGATAGGGGATTACACACTGAGTTTTCATAAACTCACCTTTTCTTTTAACTGTACAGGTAATCCCTAGCATTAGACGATTTAGAGCCGCGAAGGACTCGGAGGTGGCCACACATTCGCTGATGGTTGTCTTAGACTTATATATTTCTTTTATGTTGGGCTATTGATTTTGGTAATAAGGCCTTTGGTGGATTTAATTTTCTTTTTGGTTGGGTTTTTAATTTCTTATTTTGAACTGCCAAACTGTTACAAACAAGTCTTAAAAAAATAATAACTATTTTGAAGACAAACACGCATTTTCAAACTGTAAGATGATTTTAATTAGAGTAGCTTCTGCGAGTTTTAATTAATTAAGAAATAAACGGTAACAAACATGGCAATCATTTTAATAAGAAATTTTTGAAACTTAATAACTTAATTTGTCAAAATTTTTCTCAAGCAATAAAAACTAAACGGGTTTAAAAAAATGGTTTTCTATCAACAGGCCTTAATTTTGAAAGACTTCGATGTGACATGTTAGATTCGGTCAAAACGTCTATGCTGGGTTTGGGGTGTTACATTTAGTAGTATCAGAGCCAGGTTGTAAAACTCGGCTGTGGAATGGGTTTTCAAATTTTGGATATTTGAGATATTTCTTTTGTAAAGTGTGGCACACTGAGTCTCCGGCACCGAATTCGTAAGTTTTCGAATATTTTTGTCTGTTTAGAAACTGAAATGCAGTAAGTTAGAAAGTACTATGGCTAGTTTAGAAATTAGACCATACCACTCTAGATAGAGCAAACTGAAACTATAGGGGACTAAAGCTATACTGAGCCTACAATGGTGAAAACAAAACTCTAAACTACTATTGCTCATGAAGCATCTGCTTAATTACTGGACCTGTAAAAAAATGTGCATAAAATTTCTAAAATAGATAATACGTAAATCGATAATAAGCACTAGAGGTGCACACGAATGAGGTATAAGAGGCCATGGTAGAGTCCGTGGAGGTGCTCGAGTTGGGTCCTCATCATTTGGCCATTTACCTAAGTTTGAATCAGAGTGCGCAACAGGAGTGTAGTGGTGTAGTCTATATATGCAACCATTCTAATAGTTGGAAATTTTGAGGTCAAAATTTTTTTAGGGGAGATAGAATTATAACGCCTCAAATTTTGGGCCTATAAGTATTGGGCCTTATGTATGGATCAGTAGGGATGCTATACATAAGTATTTAATTGTGCAAGAAAATGACACAATTAACTGCCTGCTTCAGTTGTTAAGGGTCCTAAGAAGTGTTGGAGAAGTCTTGGGTTCAAACCTGAGCTTTAGGAAAAAAATTTGTTTTTAAGTGAATAAAACCCTTGGTGCTTGATAGTAGACCTTTTAGATATGTGTGGTTAAAATATGACACAATGAGCAGGTTGGTAAGGTGGTTAGTGGCGTGGTTTCAGTTGCAAGGGAGCTTGGGTTCGAGTCTCATATTGTGCAAAGGAGTATTTATTTTACTTCCTTGTTGCATGTGAGGTGGAGCTTGACTGAAACTCTGCAAATTGGAATATGAAATGGTCATGGAGGAAGTTAAGGAGAGAGTATCATGGAATTTTGAAATATGAGGTTTGAGGGTTTTGTGGAGCAAGTCAAGGAGAGGATTGGGGAGAAAATCTAGGAATTTCGAAATGGGAAGTTGGTAAGGTGTTGTGGCCAATTGGGACTCTAAAGCTCTACTGGAGAATTCGACTAGGGGAAAAATATGGAGCAATTTTGGCTTTATTCATTTCTCTGTTTCGATTTTAGGGGTGTTGATAGGAGAGTGCCGAATTTCTTTGCTGACAGTTTGGGGTTTTTCACTTTTTGGGTTCTCTCTAGTTTTCTTTGTAGTACGAAATTGACCACTCGGGTCATCTCCCTTCTGACCATTTGCGTTATTCTTTCTTCTCATCTTTGATACTTTCTTCTCTCATAGCCAAACCTTCACTTTTGCTTCTTTAATTTCTATTCATTCACTCTTGATTCTTCTATTTTAGTCTTACCGAATATCACTGTTGTTAATCCCTCTCTGCATTGATCTGCTGCTAAGGTTTTGATTATCGGTAAGTGTTCTTACTCCTCACCTTTGGATTAAACCTATCCTCTGGTTTTCTTTTAAAAACTGAATACACCTATGCCTTTTTTTTCCAAAATCAAATACCCCTTTTATTAACCTACTGTTATTTTTCTCCTTCACGTATTTTACTCGTTGCAATTTTAGGGTCTTCCTCAAGGAGTGGTAGAGTGTGAATGGTATTGGAAGAGTCACACCTTCATTCTCAAACATTCAGTTAAGGTAAAAGCGTTACCTTATGTTATTTAGGGGTTAGGCCGAATGTTCCCTATCACTCATTAATCGAATTTTAATTGTATTATCAGAAATCAACATGGGAGTGTGATCGTTCTGAACAGCGATCGTAGAGAGACTAAAATTACCCTCATTCAAACAAGGTAAGAATGGTATTTCTAAGTAGGCGTCAATAAGAGGGTGATTTCCCTAGCGAGATAAAGACTAACATTGGGTCGTGTTAAATCTAGGTTGGGTGCTCATGGAACTTGGAGCAATTTCATAAATAGGTGTGTAATCACACTATCTCCTCTGCGAATCGAAAAATTTGAAAAGTCAAAACCTCAGCATATGAGGCCTCACGAGCGTGTCATCACTCGTGTGGTAAATCGAGCCCACAATCATGAGTGATAGACTGTAGAGGCCACCAAGAGCGTTTTCATGTTCTTGGGCTATTATGGGCCTCGTTTGGCTAAAATAGGCCGTGTGGGCCCAATAGCCTCGTGAGCCCCACATGGAATAAATCCACAATAAATGGTAAATACTGGAATGGGATATATCGTTAGCATAGCCATGACTGAATTTGGGCTAAATGGGCAACACGGGCCTACGGGCCCACTTGGGCTGAATAATGGGCCTTGGGCCCATTTACACCGTTATGACCATATAGGTTATCTGTGTCGCTCGAGGTGGCTGTAGACCTTCCAACAGGTCGACATCTGCACCGAGACCCCATAGAGTAAAATGACCGAAATACCTCCATACGATAAAATGACTGAAATACCCCCATAGTATAAAATGACTGTAATGCCCCCATAGGGTAAAAGGATCGAAATACCCCATAGGGTAAAATGATCGTAATGCCCCCATAAGGTAAAATAATCATAATGCCCTTGTAGGGTAAATTGACTGTAATGCCCCTGTTGGGTAAAATGATCGTAATGCCCTTGTAGGGTAAAATGTAATATCCCAAACTATTGCTTATGCATAATTGCTTAATTGAATGTGAAAGCATGCCGTTATATGTATAAATGTGTTCTATGAACCTTAGTGAGTAGGTGAACGCTTTAGAAATTATTTAATTTTAAGTCTAAAAGAGGGAGTTAAGCACGATAGGCCTTAAGAAAATAAATGGAAATAAAACACAATTGGGCTTGGAAAAGTGGCTTGAGGCGCCACTTAAGGCCTCTAGGAATAACGCCACCAATGAGGTAAATGGGCCAAGGTTCGAGTCGCATGAGAAGCTAAATGGAAGCTTTATTTTCGACAACAAGAAGCGAGAGTGGATGAAAAAAGGAGTCTATGGGAGGAGTTTGAGATGAAGTCTAGTTCTCTTAGAAATTTTGGCTAAGGTAGGAGATAGGTGATGAATTATTTTGGAAAGGGTAAGGAAGAGTGAATTAAGGGGTTTGATAGTGAGAGGAAGAGGTGGCCGGCCAAAGGACTCTCTTGGTGATTAATTTCGGCATTGTAGTGTGTTAAGGGGTGTGTGCCAAATTGTTCAAAGAAAAATTAGTCTCTTTTGTTATTTTCTCTCCAAAGTTTTCTCTTGTATTTCTTTCTAGCCGAATCTCCACTTTACCTCTCTCAAAGTCATTTCTTTTCTTTTATTTGTTCTAGCCAAAAACTCAAACAAGAATAGCTGAAACCCCTCCCTAAAATAACCATTGCTGATTCTTCCTAAAGCTCACATCTCTCTCTTTTCATCCTTTTGAAGCCGAATACTCCATTAAATCCCAAAAGCTGAAATCTTTTGAGCACTAGCTAGTCCTCATAGTCGAATCTTTGAGGGGCTTCAAGCAAAGGTGCTGTCGACTTTTGTATCAAGGGTAAGGCCCAATTGTCATTCGGTTTCCATTCTTTTATTTTAGGCTTAAACTAGGAATCTAACTCTACTAATGTCTTTGGCCGAAACCATGAAGGACTCTTTCGGGATCTGTCTCTAGTCGACTATAAAGAGGTTTCGAGACTTCAATATCTAAGGTAAGGCATGTGTAATATTCGACCAAGGGCCATGTGTTATGATTAGATGTTAGAAATTTACCTAACATATATCCATCGGGATTTCAACAGTTTCTAAGGAAGGTGGTGGTTTTCGGGATTTTAGATTCACAAGGTAAGTGATTATTTAATCGACCAAAGCAAAGTTTGGTAGTTCAAATCTATTTCTTGTTTATTCAAAAGCTGAAAACTAATTATTTAGGTAATCTAGTGTTGGCCGATTGCTAGGGGGCAAGATCACGAAATTTTGGGATTTGAGAAGTACTCAAATCGGCAAGCAAGGTAAGAACTTGGTTACATTAAGCCTTCAGGATTTAGTTTTATAGCCGAATGGCTTTTTACTAACATGTTAGGGTTGGCCGAATATAGGAATTAAAGATCTAAAGTGATAGATCGAGTTTTCGGGATTTCAGTAAATTTGATAAGTATACCAGGTGTGTACTCCACACTATCTCTTAATAGATGTCAGGCAATATTTAATATATATGTTATAATAATGTGAATGTGGCTAAGTTACCATGCGATGGTACAAAGTACTGTGCACGTTTTCCTACTCCTACTAGGAATATAATCGATCTATTATGGCACATAAGTGCAACTATAAGAATGTGAATAAAGCATAAGGCATAATTTTTGCATGTTTTGCATGACATGGGGCATATGGGTGATATGTAAAGGGGAAGTGAATTGGTGGTGTTATACCCCAATATGCGAATATGGTGATTTATGTCACAATATCCGAATGTGGTGACTTATGTCACAATATATGAATGTGGTGACTTATGTCACGAATATATATGTAGTGGCTATGCCACGAAATTATAAGGGCGATGAGCACGTCGACTGCAGCGACTGCCTTCGATGGTGTGTAACGGATGGAGGGTTGACTTAGTAGTTCCCACGGTGTGATGGTTGGTACGGGTGATGTGTAGCGGATGGTTATATAGGCTTGGGTTCGGGAATTGCATCATTCTATATAAATGCTATGTGAATATCTATGATGTGACATGCCTGAATCTGTTTGAGACTTAGTGTTGATCGTACACATTGAGTCTGTTTGACTCACCCCTTGTGGGACTATTTTTCAGGTGATACACAGTAATGGACCGGGTCGGCAAGAGCTCAGTGGAGGCCATGCAAAGCTTAAAGATTGTCTTAGTTTTATTTATATTTAAGTTTTAAATTACTACGGGTTTTTATTTGATGTAATAAGGCCAAAGTGTTAAATTGTTTATGCATGCTTTCAAATTACTTAGTATATCGATTATTATCCAATTAAAGTTAAAAGTAAATTTCTCTTAAATATTAGAGTTGAATGTATTAACATCTAAACAACACGGTTTTTTTTTTTTTAAATTTAAGCCCAACCCAAATCAACTGTTTTCAAAATCACATAAGTTTTTGGCAAAGCCCAAATAGAATTTGAAAGGTTTTTTCTTTAGAAGCATACCAGATCCGGTCAGGGCTTGTGGGCCGGGTTTGGGTGTTTTAGCAATACTGAGCCAGTTTTAAACTCTCACCTTGGGTTTAAGGCCCAAAACGTTTTCAAAATTAAGCCCAAAAGAATTTTGTGAAAAATTTTTGAGAAATAAGTAGGCTTTCTGGCATGGCACCTGGGTCTCCGGCCCGAAGTCCACCAGGTAAGTACCCTTATCTCTTGTGTGATTTATGATATGAATTGTAGAAGGGTAGAAATGGAATGTAGATTAGCATGATAAGTACTTGAACCTTAGGACTAGGTTACCTCAACAATTACATAAAATTTTAAGTGCCTAATTAAACAAACACGTGGTTAAGTCACGAAGTTAGGGTGTGGCAACCATTGTGCACATGTCTAGGATTGGTTTTGGGAGCTTGGTATTTAAGCAATCTGTGTGACTCACCTCCTCTCCACTCGAATCCTACCTGGTGCGTAGCTTCGGATCACCCTAACCAGGAGGACTTAGTCACGGGCTAAACTCAATAATTAAAACCCGAAAGGGACTAGCCACATTTTTATGGAAACCCTAGTTTTAAAAATCAACAAACTACCCTTTTGAATTGTGAAAATTATTATTTTGGAAAAAAACTTTCTAAAAATTTTTAATTTACAAATTACCTAAATACCCCTAGTGGTAAAAATTTCTAAAATGCCCTTGGTTCTAAAATTTCTATATTACCCTTGATTTCAATAAAATTTCTCTACTTGTAAAAGTATCCATGAAACCCTAACTTATGAAAATTCAAGATACCCTGGTTTGAAAAATTTACAAAATTACCCCTGATTTGCAAAATGACCAAATTACCCCTAACCTGTGCAAATGACCAAAATACCCTCAGTAAGGAAAATCAACGAAGTACCCTCAAATTAAAAACCTTTAAAAACACCCTTGTTTTGAAAAGTCACCAGGAACTATATTTCGCAAAAAATTTCCGAAAAGACCCTGGGTTGAAAAATTACAAAAAAATACCCCTAGTGTATAAAATTATCATTTCACCTCTGAAATTTTTTTTTCGGCAAGTATTTTAATTTTGCAAAACATTAACAATCTCTATTTTGCAATATTTTCAAATACCCTAATTTGAAAATTACCAAAATACCCCTGTAGGACAAAATTACAGAAATACCCCTAGGTAGTGAAAAATAACAAACAACGGCAACTACAACATTTCTCTATAATGAACGCAAGTTCATATGTGTGACTAAATGAATGATGTGAGACTGTATGTGCATGACTCGAAAGAACTACTTTATAGAACTATTAAACATAAAACCGTCCGTGTTAAATTAGTGGAACAAGGCTAATACATAAAATTTTTAATCAGATAAACGCAAAGCAAAAGTATGAATTCAAGGGGACGTGGTTGTAACGTACGTGGCTATGGAAGAGGCCGAATGATTGTGTCTGAACCCGTTAGATCGGGTCAAGGATCTAAAAATGAAATGCCACCACCACCACCAGCCGCTAATGTGAAATATCAGGATCAAACGGGGGATGATGCAGTGTCACAGGCGATGTTGCGGGTTTTAAAAAGGGTGGCTGGAGCAGGTGGAGGCATGAGAGCTCGAAAGTTGGTACCTGAGTGACTCCGAGCCAACGGAGCTGAAGTGTTCCATGGTATATCTGGTGTGGCACCGATCTGCCGAGTATTGGTTAGAGGCGATCGAAAGCGATTATGGATGAGCTCGACTTAAGCGATGAGGAAAATTTGAAAGGGTTAGTGTCGCTTCTCCGCGATGAGTCATATCAATGGTGGCTCACGGTGCGGGATGGTGCTGCAGCTGAAGAACTCACTTGGGAGTATGCTAAGGCGGCATACCGGATGAAGTATGTTGGTACCCATTATATCGATGCACGAGGAAGGCATTTAAGAAATTTGGTTCAAGGAACAAGTCCGTAAATGAGTACTGGCTAAATTCTTAAGGTCGACCCTTATGCTCGGGGCATAGTGTCTCTGAGCATGAGTGGTGTGTGCAGTGCGAAGATGGACTAAGAGATAACATGAGGTTATTGATAGCCCCGCAACAGGAGCGGGAGTTTGTTGTATTGGTGGAAAAGGCTAAAGTAGCCGAGGGTATCAAGGATTCTGTAAGGCAGAACACTAATTGAAATAGACAGAAGAGGGGTTTTAGGTCGTTTGGATCATCAGGGAATGTGCAAAAGAGGCCTAGAGTTGATGGGCCGCAAGGTCAGTGGACTGTGACATGAGGCCAATACCGTACTTGTGATCAGTGTGGAAAAAAGCATCTAGGAGAGTGTTGGAAGAAGACAGGAGGATGTTTCAAATGTGGGTCTAAAGACCATATGATTAAGGACTATCCTATGAGACAGGATGGGAATCGACCAGCAACTCAGGGTGTTACTCAGGCTGGAAGAGGCGGACAGCAACCTCAGCGAGGGCGTGGTCCGAATGGTAGAGGAAATGGTGCCAGAAGAGGACGTGGAACACCGGGCCGAGGTGGTGGTGATACAGAGGCAAGACAGCTGGGCTTGGTGTATGCGGTTCACCGTAGGGAGGACGGAGACGCACCGAACATCATAACCAATACGTTTTTTTTATGGCAAGCCTTATTTTGCTTTGATCGATGTGGGCTCGACCCATTCTTATGTTGCATGTAGTGTAGTTGAAACACTAGGCATAGCCTCTGAACTCTCTAATAGGGAGATGACTGTAGTAAGGCCACTAGGTCAAACTGTAGTGGTAAACAAGATATTTCGGAGTGTGCCTTTGAAGCTTTAGGGAGTAGTATTCCCTGCTGACATAATGGAATTACCCTTCGGGGAATTCGATCTTATACTTGGCATGGATTGGCTAGTGGAGCATCGAGCTGTATTGGATTGTACACCCAAATGAATGGAGTTAATGACCCCAAAGGATGAGGTGATGGTTATGATAGGCAAAAGGAGGAACTATTTGTCTAACGTAGTTTCGGCATTGAAGGCAGATAGGATGGTTCGGAAGGGGTGTAAGGCATTTTTGGCCTTCATTTGTGCTTTGGATACAAACGAAGGGGGAGTTAATAGAGTTAGAACCGTAAGGGGTTTGTGGATGTCTTTCCCAGAGAATTACCCTAATACCCCTTTATTGGGAGGTGGATTTGGAATTGACTTACTAAAGATACGACTCCTATGTCCATTGCCCCATACATAATGGCACCAAAGGAGTTGGTTGAACTTAAGGCTCAGGTTCAGGAATTGCTTGACCGTGGTTTCATCCGACCCAGTGTGTCTCCATGGGGAGCACCGGTCTTGTTTGTGAAGAAGAAGGGCGAAACTATGCATATGTGCATAGATTATCATCAGTTGAACAAGCTGACCATCAAGTACCCGTTGCCAAGAATTGACGACTTGTTTGATCACAAGGGGCCACGAGATTCTCGAAGATAGATCTAAGGTCCGGATATCATCGACTTAAGGTGAAGGAGGCGATATCCATAAGACGGCTTCCAACAAAATACGGCATTATGAGTTCTTGGTAATGTCGTTCGGTTTGACTAATGCCCCAACCGCATTTATGGACATGATGAATCAGGTTTTCCAACCTTATCTGGACCGGTTCATTGTTGTGTTCATAGATGACATATTGGTGTATTCAAAGTCAGAGGAAGAGCATGATGAGCACCTCGAATTGTGTTGCAATTGTTGAGGAGAAGAGTTTCACGCCAAATTCAACAAGTGTGAATTTTGGCTTAAGGAGGTGACGTTCTAGGACATATGGTATTTGCTGAAGGAATAAGGGTGGATCCTCGGAAGATTGAGGCAGTTTTGGATTGGAAACCCCCTAGGTCTGTGGCGGAAGTTTGAAGTTTCTTATGATTGGCAGGCTATTATAGAAGGTTTGTAGAGGGGTTCTCGTTGATAGCCGCGACTTTAACAAAGTTGTTGAGAAAGGAAGTACCTTTTGTATGGATCGATAAGCAACAAGAGAGCTTCGAGAAGCTTAAGAAGGTTTTAACCGAAGCTCCAGTTTTGATTCAGCCAGAGGCAGGGAAGGATTTTGTAGTATACTGTGATGCTTCTCATACAGGATTGGGAGGTGTCCTTATACAAGATGGGAAAGTAGTCGCTTATGCGTCTCGACAACTAAGGCCACACGAGGTTAACTACCTGACGCACGACTTGGAATTGGCGGCAGTGGTCTTTGCCCTTAAGGTGTGGAGGCACTATCTATATGGAGAGAAGTCGGTGATATACACAAACCACAAGAGCCTTAAGTATCTGCTAACTCAGAAGAAGTTGAATCTGAGACAGCGAAGGTGGGTGGAACAATTGAAGGACTATGATTGTTCCATAGAATATCACCCAGGCAAGGCAAATGTAGTGGCGGATGCCTTAAGTCGGAAGGTAGTGACGGATCTGAGGGCGATGTTCGCACATCTAAGCTTGTATGATGATGGAAGTCTGCTGGCAGAGCTACAAATTAAGCCAACGTGGTTGAATAAAGTGAAAGAGGGACAGTTGGTGGATGAGGATCTAAGTGTTAAGTTGAGACAAGTGCAGAATGGAGAATTGGAAAATTATGGTATTAATAATGAATGAGTATTGTGTTTCAAGGAAAAGTCCAGATGTCAAGGATGAGGAGCTTAGGCAAAGAATTCTTCGGGAATCGCATAGTAGCCCTTATGCTATGCATCCCGGAGGTAGCAAAATGTACAGAGATTGAAGGGAACAATTTTGGTGGCCTAGTCTGAAGAGGGAAGTTACAGAATTTGTCAGCAAATACTTAACGTGTCAGGAAGTTAAGGCTGAACACCAAGTTCCGTCAGGGTTGCTTTAGCCAATACAAATTTTGCAGTGGAAGTGGGAGAGAATTACCATGGACTTCATTAGTGGGCTTCCCCTTACGCCTACTAAGAAGGAATCGGTATGGGTGATAGTGGATCGACTGACAAAGTTCGCGCATTTTATTCCAGTGCGGGTTGACTATTCTCTATAAAAGCTAGCAAGATTGTATGTAGCGGAGATTGTAAGGTTGCACGGAGTACCGATATCAATCATCTCGGATAGGGATCCGAGGTTCACATCTCGATTTTGGAAAGCACTACATCAGGCTTTAGGCACCAAATTGGATTTCACTACGGCTTTTCATCCACAGTCGGAGGGCCAGTCTGAACGAGTAATCCAAGTCTTAGAGGATATGTTACGGGGCTGTGTGATGGATTTCAGAGGAAGTTGGGAGGAATATTTGCCTTTAGCAGAGTTTCCCTACAATAACAGCTATCAGGCAAGTATTCGAATGGCACCGTACGGAGCACTGTATGGTCGAAAGTGTCGGACTCCTACATGTTGGACGGAATTAGGGGAACGTCGAGTTTTGGGTCCAGAGATTGTAGCTGAATCAGAAGAGAAGATTAAGATAATTCGGGCACGATTAAAGGAGGCGTCTGATAGGCAGAAGTCGTATGCAGATCTCAAATGGAAGGAAATAGAATTTGATGTGGGAGATCAAGTGTTTCTTAAGGTTTCACCTTGGAAAAAGGTAATGAGATTTGGTCGGAAAGGGAAGTTAATCCAAGGTTTATAGGACCTTATAAGGTTTTGAAGCAAATTGGACTAGTGGCATATTAGTTGGAGTTGCCACTGGAGTTGAAGTAGATGCACGACGTATTCCATATTTCCATGCTACATCGTTATCGATCGGATCCATCTCATGTAGTGCTGGTTGAAGATGTGGAGATAAGGCCAGATTTGTCCTACGAGGAGGAGCCGATTCAGATTTTAGAACGAGATGTGAAAGTGTTACGGAGGAAATCAGTTCCTCTAGTCAAAGTGTTATGGCGTAATCATGGATTGGAAGAAGCTTCGTGGGAGCCAGAAGAGACGATGCGACAACAGTACCCTTACTTATTTTAGCCAGGTAATTTTGAGGGCGAAATTATTTTAAGAGGGTAGAATTGTAATATCCCAGACTATGGCTTATGCATAATTGCTTAATTGAATGTGAAAGCATGCCGTTATATGTATAAATGTGTTCTATGAACCTTAGTAAGTAGGTGAATGCTTTAGAAATTATTTAAATTTAAGTCTAAAAGAGGGAGTTAAGCCTGATAGGCCTTAAGAAAATAAATGGGGGAAATAAAACACACAATTAGGCTTGGAAAAGTGGCCCGGAGGCGCCACTTAAGGCCTCTGAGAATGACGCCACCAGCAGGGTAAATGGGCCAAGGTTTGAGTCGCATGGGAAGCTAAATGGAAGCTTTTATTTTGGCAACAAGGAGCAATAGTGGATGGCAAAAGGAGTCTATGGGAGGAGTTTGAGATGAAGTCTAGTTCTCTTAGAAATTTTGGCTAAGGTAGGAGATAGGTGATGAATTATTTTTGGAAAGGGTAAGGAAGAGTGAATTAAGGGATTTGATAGTGAGAGGAAGAGGTGGCCGCCCAAAGGACTCTCTTGGTGATTAATTTCAGCATTGTAGTGTGTTAAGGGGTGTGTGCCGAATTGTTCAAAGAAAAATTAGTCTCTTTTGTTATTTTCTCTCCAAAGGTTTCTCTTGTATTTCTTTCTAGCCGAATCTCCACTTTACCTCTCTCAAAGTCTTTTCTTTTCTTTTATTTGTTCTAGCCAAAAACTCAAATAAGAATAGCCGAAACCCCTCCCTAAAATAACCATTACCGATTCTTCCTAAAGCTCACATCTCTCTCTTTTCATCCTTGTGAAGCCGAATACTCCATTAAATCCCAAAAGCTGAAATCTTTTGAGCACTAGCTAGTCCTCATAGTCAAATCTTTGAGGGGCTTCAAGCAAAGGTGCTGTCAACTTTTGTATCAAGGGTAAGGGCCAATTGTCATTCAGTTTCCATTCTTTTCTTTTAGGCTTAAACTAGGAATCTAACTCTACTAATGTCTTTGGCCGAAACCATGAAGGACTCTTTTGGGATCCATCTCTAGCGACTATAAAGAGGTTTGAGACTTCAATATCTAAGGTAAGGCATGTGTAATATCGGCCAAGGGCCATTTGTTATGATTAGATGTTAGAAATTTATCTAACATATATCCATCGGGATTTTGACAGTTTCTAAGGAAGGTGGTGGTTTTGGGATTTTAGATTCACAAGGTAAGTGAATATTTTAATCGGCCAAGGCTAAGTTTGGTAGTTCAAATCTATTTCTTCTTTATTCAAAAGCTGGAAACTAATTATTTAGGTAATCTAGTGTTGGCCGATTACTAGGGGGCAAGATCACGAAATTTTGGGATTTGAGAAGTACTCAAATCGGCAAGCAAGGTAAGAAGTTGGTTACATTAAGCCTTCGGGATTTGGTTTTATAGCCGAATGGCTTTTTACTAACATGTTAGGGTTGGCCGAATATAGGAATTAAAGATCTAAAGCGATAGATCGAGTTTTCGGGATTTCAGTAAATTCGATAAGTATACCAGGTGTGTACTCCACACTATCTCTTAATAGATGTAATGCAATATTCAATATATATGTTATAATAATGTGAATGTGGCTAAGTTACCATGCGATGGTACAAAGTACTCAGGTATGTTTTTCCTACTCCTACTAGGAATATAATACGATCTATTATGGCACATAAGTGCAACTATAAGAATGTGAATAAAGCATAAGGCATAATTTTTGCATGTTTTGCATGACATGGGGCATATGGGTGATATGTAAAGGGGAAGTGAATTGGTGGTGTTATACCCCAATATGTGAATGTGGTGACTTATGTCACAATATCCAAATGTGGTGACTTATGTCACAATATATGAATGTGGTGACTTATGTCACGAATATATATGTAGTGGCTATGCCACGAAATTATAAGGGCGATGAGCACGTCGACTGCAGCAACTGCCTTCGATGGTGTGTTGCGGATGGAGGGTTGACTTAGTAGTTCCCACGGTGTGATGGTTTGTACGGGTTATGTGTAGCAGATGGTTATATAGGCTTGGGTTCTGGAATTGCATCATTCTATATAAATGCTATGTGAATAAGTATGATGTGACATGCCTGAATCTGTTTGAGACTTAGTGTTGATCGTACACATTGAGTCTGCTTGCCTCACCCCTTGTGGGACTATTTTTCAGTGACACGCAAGAATGGATCTGTCGGCAAGAGCTCGATGGAGGCCATGCAAAGCTCAAAGATTGTCTTATTTTTATTTATATTTAAGTTTTAAATTACTACGGGTTTTTATTTGATGTAATAAGGCCAAAGTGTTAAATTATTTATGCATGCTTTCAAATTACTTAGTATGATACGATTATTATCCAATTAAAGTTAAAAGTAAATTTCTCTTAAATATTAGAGTTGAATGTATTAACATCTAAACAACACTTTTTTTTTTTAAATTTAAGCCCAACCCAAATCAACTATTTTCAAAATCACATAAGTTTTTAGCAAAGACCAAATAGAATTTGAAAGGTTTTTCTTTAGAAGCATACCAGATCCGGTCAGGGCTTGTGGGCCGGGTTTGGGGTGTTTCATAAAATGACCGTAATACCCCTGTAGGGTAAAATGACCATGATACCCCTATAGGGTAAAATAATCGTAATGCCCTATAGGGTAAAATGAACTAATCAAAATACCCCCGTGGGGTAAAATGACCGAAATACCCATAGGGCAAAATGACCGTAATGCCCCTATAAGGTAAAATGACCGTAATGCCCCTGTAGGGTAAATTGACTATAATGCCCCTGTAAGATAAAATGACTTTAATGCCCCTTTAGTGTAAAATGGCCGTAATACCCCTATTGGGTAAAATGACTATGATATCCCTGTAGGTAAAATGACCGTAATGCCCTCATAGGGTAAAATGACCAAAATACCCCCATAGGGTAAAGTGATCGAAATACCCCAAAGGGGTAAAAAGATCGAAATACCCCCATAGGGTAAAATAATCGTAATGCCCCCATAGGGTAAAATTACCATAATACCCCTATAGGGTAAAATGACTGTAATGCCCCTGTAGGGTAAAATGATTGTAATGCCCCTATAGGGTAAAATGACTGTGATACCTCTGTAGGGTAAAATGACCGTGATACCCCTGTAGGGTAAAATGATCGTGATAACCCTGTAGGGTAAAATGATCGTAATACCCCTGTAGGGTAAAATGACTGTGATGCCCCTGTAGGTAAAATGACTGTAATACCTCTGCTAGGTGAATTGGCCGATATACCCCCAAAGGGTAAAATGATTATTTTGCCCGTTGAGGGTAAATGATTAATTTGTCTGTGATTTGTATGAATGATTCTGAGCATGGCATTTTGCATACACGACATATTGCATGGGGTTGGGATACTGTTATGGAGGAAGTACTGTACTGGTGGCTCTGCCACAATCACTATTACTAGTGGCTTTGCCACATATACTGTTACTTGTAGCTTTGTTGTGATACTATTATTGGAAGCTTTGTTGCGCTACAGTTGTTGGTAGCTTTGCTGCGATGCTACTAATGGCTATGTGCCGATCATATCACTACTACTAATGGCTTTGTGCCGATCATATTACCGTTATTGATGGATTTATACCGATCATATCATCGTTACTGATGGTTGTGTGCGATCATATTACTACCACCGATGGCTTTGTGCCAATCATATTACTGCACTCATGGCATTATAGCTATCCTGTTTACGGCTCTTAGCTATTCTTATTACTAGCAACTTTGCTGCGATATTGATTAGTGACACAACCGGTGTTGATATTGGTGTGTTAGATGGGTGGGTCAATTTTATCCCCACATGGTGAGTTGGTTGGTACGGGTGGTGTGTTGGCCGAATTGGGATGGGTTGCATGATTGTATTGTTGCATTTTCATTTCTGATACTATCATTGTATTAGGCTTAGGCCTATATGCATTCTGTTTCTGATTCTAATACTGTAAGGGGCTAAAGCCCATACTACATTGTTACTATTTTGGGCTAAAGCTCACATTGTTCTGTTACTGAAAAGGGATCAGGCCCAGACTGTTACTGCCTATATTACTGACTAAATGATAGGGGATTACACACTGAGTTTTCATAAACTCACCCTTTCTTTTATCTGTATCTGTAATCCCTAAGCTTAGACGATTTGGAGCCGCGAGGGACTTGGAGGTGGCCACACGTTCACTTATGGTTGTTTTAGACTTATATATTTTTTTTATATTAGGCTATTGATTTTGGTAATAAGGCCTTTGGTGGATTTAATTTTCTTTTTGGTATTGTTTTTAATTTCTTATTTTGAACTGCCAACCTATTACAAACAAGTCTTAAAAAAAATAATAACTGTTTTGAAGACAAACACGCATTTTCAAACTACAAGATGATTTTAATTAGAGTAGCTTCCGCAAATTTTAATTAATTAAGAAACAAATGGTAACAAACTTGGAAATCATTTTATAAGCAAATTTTCAAACTTAATAACTTAATTTGCGAAATTTTTCTCAAGCAATAAAAATTAAATGGTTTTTTTTAAAAATGGTTTTCTATCAACAAGCCTTGATTTTGAAAGGCTTCGATGTGACATGTCAGATTCTGTTGAAATGTCTAGGCTAGGTTTGAGGTGTTACAAATTAAGCCTTAATTAAATAAAATTAAGCAATTAATTTCATGCACATCAAACACCGAATAACTCATGCAAGTGGCATATGTAACAGCCCGTTTTTCAATAGTGCCGAAAACAGTGGTTTTGGGGCCACCAAATCCGACGAGAAAGTTTATAAACATTATTATTTAATATTTACGAGTCAAATATGGTTTTTAAAAAGGTTTTTTGATGTGATAAATTATGATTTATAAGCGATTTATTAAGTTCAAGTGGTATGACCCTAAGATCAAGTGGTTTTAGAAAATGAGGTATCCAGACCTTGTCTATAAACCAAGCCTTAAATATTTTTACAAATATTTACTGAGTGTCACTAAGGTGGTATTAAATTTTCGTTGGAAAATTTTAACGTTTCAATAGTTAATTAATTAAAAGGACTAAATTGTAAAAGATATAAAATTTAATCACTATTTAATTTGAGTGATTTAATGGTTAATTGAATAAAGAAAAGGGACTTAAATGGTAATTAGACCATTCAAAGTGTTACTGGACAATAATAGAAATGAATTTGATGTTATATTTAATTATTAACAAAGGTTAATATAGTAAATTGATAATTATATTAAATTAAAATAAAACAAAAGGTTCTTCTTCATCAACCGAACCTCCATGGATTTTTGAGATGAAGCTTTTGGACATGGACAAATTTCTTGCATGGTAAGTGATTTTGGCCCTATTTTAAATAATTTTTATGTTTTTGATATCATTGCAACTAGGTCCAGCTAGCACGTACCTTCAATTTTGAAATTGTTAAAGATTTTGAATATTGCCATTGATGAACCTTGTGATTTTATATGTTAAATGATGAAATTGAGATATTATTTTTATTTTAAAGTATTTTATTAAGTGATTTTTGATGAATTTTTCCATTAGGGAATAAATTATTAAAATAGTAAAAGTACAAGGATTTAATGTGAAATTGTTGCATGAATGGGCTGTTTTAGATACCATGAACATTCATCTAAGCTCAATTTTATGTAAAAATAGTTAATTTGCATTGTAATGCCCCAAAATTTTAATTTTTGATTTTGTGTATGTATGACACACAAATCTGTATCTGCTTCAGTGGTTAAGTGTTTTGGTGTATGTGAGAGGTCCCAAGTTCAAGCCTTACTAGGGAAAATTTTGGTATTTTTATAAATAAAGCCTTAACCTTGTGCAAAGGGCTTAAGTTAAAATGTTAGGTAAATTACATCAGAATGGGCTTGCTGGTTTCGTGGTTAAGTGGTGTGTTATTATTATGGTGGAGGTCTTGTGTTCGAATCCCTACGCAGGCAAATGTATTATTATTTTTGCCCGATTTTGGGATAGAGTTGTGTAATAGGTGGATTCTAAGTAGTGGATGTGAAGTGGGAATTAGGGGAGAATATTAAGCGATTTTGGGGGTTATTGGGATTTTATTTTATTTTTTCCCATAATCGAATTGTGGTTCCCTTTTCCAAAAAATTTCTACAGTCTATTCTTCTCCCTCTCCTCTTGCCAAAATTCTCCAAGTTTTTCCATCTTTCTCTTCTTTTTCTTCTTCTTGAATTTTCCCTAATCCATTTATTTTCCTTCGTTTTCGCACGAGGTTAGTGCTTGCTTAATTTTGGTAAATGTTTCTCTTTGTTTCTGTCATGAATCTCTTAGCAATCGAAGTGGTAATGTTTTTTCTCAGCGATTTGGGCGTAGAGGAGGCTCGGACTGGTGAATTCAGTGTTCTTGTCTTAACAATAGTTAAACGGAGGGTTATCGTTGGCGTTAAGTTGGGTTTCTGTTCATTCTTGGTTGTCAATTTACTTGTAAATCCGTTAAATTAGTGTTGAGTATCTTGATTTTAGGCCTTGAAGTGGCTCGGAGTGATTAGGCATCAAAACGACACTAGGTGTGTACCCGAAATACAGAAAATGGGATTTGGCGAAAAGCCAAAATTGTTTGCTATCAAGAAATAAGAGAAATAAGAGAAAATGATGCAAAAAATTGTAGAGAAAGGAAATAAGGTTGTTAAAAACTAGGAAATCAACATTTTGCACTAAAACAGTTTTGGACAGCAGCAATAGTCTAACTTTGAAAAATCATAAAAAATAGTGTAAATTGATTTAGAGGTTGAATAAAATATAAATTTAAATTTTATTGAGTCTAGTCTTTCATGAAAGAAACAGTGTAAGCAATGGAATTGTAAATCATGAGTTATAGTAAATTTTGTGAGACAAGGTTAGAATGATTTTAGGTTCCCCTGTTATGACTTTGGAAAATCATCTAAAATTGTAAAAAATTTCGTACTAAGAGATAAATAATTTTTAGTAAGGAAAGGTCGAAGCTGTCAAATAGTAGAATAGGTATAAATTTAAAGATTTTACTGTACCTATTTGATAAACTATAAATTCTAAAAATTTTATGGTAGAAAGGTATTTGAGTCTAGTTTCAAAAACATCAAGCAGATATTAATTTGGAAATCTGTAGCTCAAGATATAAATAATTTAGTGATAATGACTCAAGTAGACAGCTTTGAATGGACATATAAGTAAATAGTAAAAACATATATGAGTATTGAGCTAGCATGGGTTACTTTAAAAATGGCTCACACGGCCAAGGCTAATTTGAGCTGAGTGGGCCACATGGGCAGATCACATGGGAATGTGGGTGCATTTTTACCGAAATGTTTTTAAGGTTGCACGGGTCGCCCAAGTCGACTATGAACCTACTATAGGGTCGGTAAGTGCTACTTAGACCCCTAAATGAGTGAAATTGACTGCACGATATCTGTACTGAGCATGTTAATATCTGAACTGAATATATGTATCGAAATGGAATAATAGTATATCATCCAATGTATGTTGTGTTGCATTGGGTTGGGGGTTGTTATTCGGAGGAAGTGTACTGAAAGGCTTTAAGCCTAATTTATCGGGACAATTTCACCGCAAACTCTTTATTTTATGCCGCATTCGGTACTACTTGGAGTGTAGGGATGGGTAGGTTGATTATATCCCCACATAGAGTTGAGGGTTGGACGGAGATGGTGTGTAGAGGATGGTTGGGTAGGATTTTGCTATTGCATAATCATTATCGCCATCGACATCGTGATGGGCTAAGGCCCTACCGCATTTTGACATCAGACTAAGATGGGCTAAGGCCCAAACTATCACTGATACTGAAAAGGGCTTAGGCCCAAGACTGTTCAACTGTGCACTGTGAATACTAATTGTTTGTTTGTTTCTGCGGGATTACACACGGAGTTTACGTAAACTCACCCTTTTTGTTTAATGTGCACAGGTAATCCTCAGAGTTGACGGATCAGTGCAGCGGAGGACTCGACGGTGGCCACATGTATTTTAAATTGTTTTAATTTTAGTTTTGGTATTTATTTCTTAATTATTTTCTGGGTTATTTTTTATGTAAATTGAACTTTTTGGATTGTTTGCTTTTATTTCAAAATTTAGACTATTTTTGTGGATTTAAAAACTGCACAAACTCAACGAACAAATAGTTTTCTCTAAAACAAAGGAGTTTTTTTAATATGGATGTATTTATCAAATTAACTCGGTTTTTCATAAAATAAATGATTTCTAAAGCTTCTGAAACTAATTGTGTTTTAAAATAATCGATTAAATAAGTAAGCGATTTTGGAGTCAAGAGTAAATAAATGAAAACGGTTTTATCGTAACAACTTAGTTTCAACACGCTATTATGTAACATTTCCAAATTACGCCATAACATCTAGGCCGGGTTTTGGGTGTTACATGCATGTTTTGGGCTCAGGGACTAAATTGAATCAAAGTAAAACTTTAGGGGTAATTTTATAAAAATGTTAAAAATGACTAAATTGCATAAAATGGATTGTTTTATTGTCTTAATTAATATATTGAATGAAATTATTAATTTAGATCAAGATCGGGTGGAAAATTTAGGAAAATGGAAAATTACCAAAATGCCCCTAAACTTTGGTCTTTATAGAATTTAGCTAGAGGTAAGTTCGTATGAACTATATTCTGTATAATTTTAATTAAATTGAATGTTAACATGTGATTAGATTGTGATAAAATTAATATATATATATATGTGTGTGTGTGTGTGTGTGTGTGTGTTAGTATGCAATTTATCGTGTTATGAAACGACGTAAATCCAACGATGTACGACGATTATCGAGCCCTGTTTGAACCATATGAATTTGTAAGATACAAATGACATGTTGTTAGGGTTTACATGATTTGGGTGCAGGTCCTGAACATCCTACTGATGGTTGAGGTCCGACATGTGTTGCAGATACACCATAGCTCGTGTGAGCAGCATCGTGTAGCTACGTTCTAACCCACATCTCGTGTAAAGCAGGCCCATTTTCAATGCTCCTATGAGCATTTTGATTTATAGCTCGTGTGAGCATACATTTACAAGAATTGACGGATTACAGTTATATGAGTTAACACACTATGTGTGAGCTATCCTAGGTATCCAAAAGTATTCTAAATGGTTCAACGGGCATTATTCAGATAAGAAATGGTAAGAGAATGATGTGCATTATGACATGTACATATATGAACATCCTTGATATGATGATACATGGAAATCATGTAAGTTGAGATGAGTAATAAACTCAAGTTTTACATGTTGAGAATAAATGGTTATCCATGTTGAATTTATATGAAATATGTTCAAGTATGCTAACATGTTGTAACACCCCTAACCCGTATCCGTCACCAGAAAAAGGTTACAGAGCATTACCGGAGTTTCAAATCAAACAAACAAAAAATTTCAAACATTTCAAATTATATCGACAATAATATTAAAACTAATCCAAAACATACATATTGTCCCTTACACGAGCCCTTGAGGCCCTAAAAACACGTTAGAAACAAGTTGGGACTAAATCGGACACTTAGAGAATTTTTAAAAAAACATTGAAAATTTTCAACACTATAGGGGTAACACGGCCGTGTGGCCAGGTCGTGTGAGCATTCAAAGTAGGGACACACGACCGTGTCTCAACCCATGTCTGTGCCCGTGTAACTCATTGACTTGGGCCACACGGCCAAGCCATACACCCGTGTGCCAATCAGTATACCCTTCGAAGTAACCTTACACGCCCGTGTGCCAAGCCGTGTGCTAGGCCGTGTAATAGCCTGACTTACAACCCTTTGAAAGCTATAGGGGACACACGACCGTGTCGCTGACCGTGTGTCACACAAGGCTGAGACGCACACCCGTGTCTCGGTCTGTGTGGACAAAAATAGACCATTTTACAAGCCATTTTCTCACCTATGTCCACAAGTACCTACAACCAACATTGTACTAATATTCAAGCCATCAAAAAGGCATCCAAACCATGCATAATGAAGCTATAAACATATGGTATAATAACATACAACCAATATGCCCAATGGCACCTCAAATGACAACTTTTAAACATGTATAAACATGTATAAACATGTACTCTATTTGGAAAAATAATCAACTAACTACTAAGCATATTTTCATCAATTCATGCCATTTATTTTACTTACCAAAACATACCAAAACTTCTCAATTGGTACCAAATATGCTATTCTAAACTAGCACCAAATCACTATATAAGTTATACATACTAAAGTACCAATTCACCACAAATTCATCATATCACAATACACATTTAACTATCATTTTACCTTTCATTATTCAAACACAAAATAAGCCACATATCAACCATGTCAAGGCTCCTTATATGCATACCAAAATATGCCAAAACACAAGCCATATTAAATGACCCTATTCACAACAAAACACATGGCCAAAATTAGCCAAAATGCCTATACATGCCTTTATAACCAAAATTAAACAACCAAATGTACAAAAAGAGTCGATGGATAGTATGATATGGCTCCGACAAGCTTTGTAATGCCCCAATATTGGTATAACTATTTCCGTGTAATTGTGACGCAATTGTCTATTTGCTTCAGTGGTTATGTGTTTTGGGTGTGTGTGAGAGGTCCTAAGTTCAAGTCTAAGCTTTGGAAAATCTTGGTATTTTTATGAATAAAGCCCTAACTCTGGTTAGTAGGCTTATAAGTAAAAGGGTGTAAGTAATTAACAAAATAGGCCTGCTGGTCTAGTGGCTAAGTGGAGTGTTGAGGTTGGTGGAGGTCTGGAGTTCTAATCCCTACGTGAGCATTATTTTTGCCTGTCACGTCTCGAGTGTTTGTATTGGACTAAAATTCTGATAGTAAGGATAGATTTGGGGAGATGATAGGGGGAATATCAGAAAATCTATTTATTTTTCCTCTCCCTAACAAAAACAAACTTTAGCATTCTCCTTTTTCCCCAATTTCTCTACCGTTCATTCCCTCTTGGCTTTGCCAAAATTTTCTCTCTCAAACCCCTCTCTTTTCCATTCTCTTCCACTCTACTCTAGCGCGCGGTCAGTAAGTTATATTTTTGGATTAAGTTTATATGTTCCTCTTAAATGGTTACTAAAGAGGAGTATTTTCATGTTTAGAAGTGTTCTAAGTGGCTGTGGTTCCTAGACTATGCCAACTAAGTACGTGTTTGTCGATATCCGCTCAAAGGTAAGGGTTTCCATGGAGGTTTAGGTTTTTACCTATTTATGACAACTCGATTTAAGTGACTAATTTTATACTCGAGATTATAAATTTTAGGTTCGAGAGTGCTCGAGAATCGCTTCTACCGTCAATCAAAACTAGGTATGTACCTAGAAATGCAAAAATGAGGTTTTTACGAAAGCCAAAAACCTCACTGTCGACGCTATATGGGCATATGGTCGCCCGTGTGTTAGGCCTTGTGTAAGACTGTAAGTCACCACACGGGCGTGTGATCGATGAGCCAGGCTGTACGCAAGTGACACGGCCATATGATGGCAGGGAAAGGTCGTGTGCGATACACGGGCTCGACCATTGGGCTGTGTGGGCCACACAGACGTGTGGGCCCATACGGGCAGGCCACATGGGCGTGTGAGCCCATTTTAATGAAATGTTCTATAATGTTGCATGGGTCACCCGAGTCGACTGTGAACCTAATGAAGGGCTAGTAAGCAGTAGTTAAACTCGTAGTTATGTAATTTGATTATGTGAAATCTGTACTGAACACGTTACACCTAGCATGTATATTTATTTGAATGTATAGACTGTTATCTGCATTATAGCATGACATTCTGTGTATGTTGCATTGCATCGGAGTGGGTTGATAATTTACTGGATGAAGTGTCTGAAAGGCTCTTAATCCTATTATCTCGCAACTCAGCTGCAATTATCTGATTATGTGCCGTATTTGATACAGCATGGTGTGTAGAGTTGGGTGGGTTGATTTTTCCCCACATGGTGTGTAGGGTTGGATGGAGTTGGTGTGTAAAGGCTAGTGGGTAGGACTCTACTATTCTGTTCTGATCTACATATTATGTTTGAAATGGGCTAAGGCCATAGATTATATCAGATGTTGTATTTGAGTGGCCTAAGGTCCACACCCTTTCTGTAATAGGCTCAGACCTGATGAATTTATGCCTGTTTTCTGATATGACTGTGTGCATGTTTTCTGTGGGGATTACACACTGAGTTTGCGAAAACTCACCCTTTTCTGTTTAATCTGTTCAGGTAATCCCCAATAGTAGATGAATCAGTACGGCGTAGGACTTGGTGGTGACCACGATTCTGGACCTTTACGGTTTTTACTTTTATTTATGGTTTTGATTATATTTGGGGAGTTTTATGTAATACGGCATTTACGATCTTCTATTTAAATTTGGGATTTTTATTTTATAACTGCTAGCAGTAGCATAAGATGCGAGTTTTCAAAATAAACAAATGTATTATCAAATACACACAAATTCAAATATTATTTTCAAAGCTTCACAACATATAATATTTTAAAATTGGATAATGAATGAATAAACGGCATGTTTTTTATGGTAACCTAAGATATCAAAAATGGCTTTATTGTAATTACTTTTTCTAAAGTGCTATCATGTGACATTGCCAGATTTGGCTATAGCGTCTAGGCCGGGTTTGGGGTGTTACATTTAGTGGTATCAGAGCCAAGTTACAAAACTCGATTGTGGATTTGGGTTTTAAAAGTTGGTTTTAAAGAAATGATTATTTTAGTGATTCAAAATGCTTTTGAAATGAGTATGTGGTACACCGAGTCTCCGGTGCCGATTCTGTAAGTGTTCTGAATTCTATTTAAATTTGTCTGAAAATACAACTTGCATGCTTGAAATAGCCAATAGGTAGTATACTGTACTGAAACACTCTAGGTAGTGTAAACTGGAAACTGCAGCGAAACTGAAAATCGTAGTGAGACTACGATTCATGATAACGAACTTTGAACTTCTGATACTGTCCTGCATAAAATATCTGTTAACAAAAATTAGAACTGTAACTAATGCATAAAACTGTTAACACACATAAACTCTGAATTTACGATGAGCGCACGAGGTATTTGCAGACAGGATACAAGAGGCGTGGTAGAGGCCGCAAAGGGGCTCTAGCTGGGCCCTCGTCATCTAAAAATATGCCTAATCTAGATGCGAGGGAGACGTCGATCTTACCTGCTACAAAAATTGGGTCTTGAGATCGCATGGCTAGGGACGACGCACTTTCCTAGGCTATGCTGAGGATAGTAGAGAGGGTTGCTAGGCCGTACACCAGATCTGGGGGCCACGAGTCAGTTACAGAATGACTTTGGTCCAATAGGGCTAAATTATTCAGGGTGTCACTAGAGTCACCCCTAGCGTGGCCGAGTATTAGATGGAGGCCACGGAAAGAATTATGAATGATCTAGATTTTGTCGCGGAGTAGAAACTTAAGAGGGCAGCCTCTCTACTACGCGACGAAACATACCAGTGGTGGCTGACGGTTAAGGAGGGTGCCCAGCTCGACCGATTGACTTGGGACTACTTTAAGATGGATTTCCAATTTAAGTATGTGGGAGCCAACTACATCGATGCTAGGAGGCGTGAGTTTCTTAATCTCACCTAAAGGATCGTTCAGTGGCTGATTATGAGGCTGAGTTCTTGAGACTGAGCCGTTATGCCTGGGGCATGGTGGCGATCGAGTATAACCGTTGCGTCAGTTTTGAGTGTGGGCTCAGGGATAGCTTGCGGGTTTTGATAGCTCCACTGAGAGAGCATTATTTCTCTACTTTAGTGGAGAAGGCGAAGATCGCCAAGCAGGTTAAGCGTTGCGCGCGCCAAAACTATGAGAAAGGAAAGAATAAGAGGGAATCGGAGCCTTCAAATTCTATGATGAGGCCTAAGAAGAAGGCCAGATCTGATGGGCCAGTGCTATTTGGGCCTCCTGTTGCACTAGTTGGGGCAGCACTTTATGGGCACGGTAGTAGACACCATCTGGGCGAATGTTCGAGGACAACTAGGGCTTGTTTGAGATGTGGGTCGACTGAGCATCGTGTTAGAGATTGTCCGATGAGAACTGATCAGATGCAGGATGAGGGTACTAGTAATGCATTGCTACCGAGAGTTGTTCAGTAGCCACCTAGGGGCCAAGGTCAGGCCAGAGGTGGTAATGGCATGGGCTGAGGACAGAGAGAACTGGGTAAAGGTGCTGGACCGACTGAGGCGAGGTAGCCTACACTGGTTTATGCTACCCATCGTCGTGATGACCGAGATACTCCAAACATCATCAGGGGTATGTTTTTCATTTACAATGTACCTTATTGGGCATTGATAGACACAGGATCTACACACTCATATGTAGTTAGTGCTGTGTCTAAAACTTTGGAGATTCTGGTTGTGTGTTCTTTGAGTGAGTTAAATGTTGTGAGTCCTTTGGGGCAATCTGTCCGGGTTAGTAAAATATATAAAGACATCCCGTTAGAGGTATAAGGGACAGTGTTCTGGTCGATTTGATGGAGCTTTAATTTTGGGAGTTCTATTTGATTTTGGGAATGGACTGGCTGGCCAAGCATCGGGTGAGTTTGGATTATGCGACAAAAAGGGTGGTTTTGAGAACCGATGAGGACAACGAGGTAGTGGTGATTGGGGAACATCGAAACTACTTGACTAATGTGATTTCTGCATTGGTGGCAGAAAAATTGGTACGGAAGGGATGTGAGGCATTCTTGGCCTATGTTAGTGTTTCTAACTCTGGAAACTCTTCGGTTAGGGACATCAGGTTCATAAGGGACTTTTCGAATGTTTTTCCTGAGGAACTATCGGGTCTACCTCCAAACTGAGAAGTGGAATTTAGGATTGAGCTCATTCTGGGTACAGCTCGATGTCTATTGCGCCCTACCGAATGGCACCAAAGGAGCTTACAGAGCTTAAGGCTCAAATTCAAGAATTGTTAGATTGTGGATTCATTCATCCTAGTGTGTCTCCATGGGGAGCACCGATGTTGTCTGTAAAGAAGAAAAATGGGACAATGAGGATGTGTATCAACTATCGGCAGCTGAACAAGCTGACCATCAAGTATAAGTAGCCCCTATCGAGGATTGATGATCTATTTGACCAGTTTTGAGGAGCTTCGATTTTCTCCAAGATTGATCTGTGATCAGGAAATCATCAATTGAAGGTGAATGAGGCTGATATGCATAAGACTTCATTTAAGACTCGGTATGGACATTACGAGTTCCTAGTTATGCCTTTTGGGTTGACCAATGCACCAACGGCATTCATGGATTTGATGAACTGTGTGTTCCAGCCTTATCTGGACTAGTTTGTGGTGGTATTCATCGATGATATCTTGGTGTACTCCAAGACTGAGGTCAACCACGATGAGCATCTCTGAGTGGTATTACAGACTTGCGTGAGAAACAGTTGTATGCAAACTTCAGTAAGTGTGAGTTCTGGCTCTGAAAAGTAACCTTTTAGTGTATGTGGTTTCTGTGGAGGGGATTCGTGTGGATCCACGTAAGATTGATGCTGTGTTGGACTGGAAACAGTCGAAGAATATGTCCAAAATTCATAGCTTTCTGGAGCTAGAGGGTTATTGTTAATATTTCGTGGAAGGATTCTCCTTGATTGCAGCATCGTTAACGAAGCTTCTGTGAAAGGGAGTTCCCTTTGTCTGGACTGATAAGCAACAAGAGAGTTTCGAGAAGCTCAAATCTGTTTTGACGCAGGCTCCGATTTTGATACAGCCTGGATCTAGGATAGATTTCATCGTATACAGTGATGCATCGCATGTGGGCCTGGGTTGCGTACTGATGCATGATGGTAAGTTGGTAGCTTATGCGTAACGTCAACTTAAGATGCATGGGGCTAACTACTCTACGCATAATTTGGATTTGGCAGTGGTAATCTGTGCTCTAAAAATCTAGAGGCACTATCTGTATGGTGAAAAGTGTACTATCTACACTAATCACAAGAGCCTCAAGTATCTCCTCTCTCAGAAGGAGTTAAACCTTAGGCAGCGTAGATGGGTTAAACTGCTTAAGGATTATGACTGCACCATTGAGTATCACCCTGATAAGGCTAATGTGGTGGCAGATGCTTTGAGCCGTAGGGCTATGATCGATCTGAGAGCGATGTTCACTCGAGTCAGTTTATTTGATGATGGGAGTCTGTTAGCAAAACTTTAGGTTAAGCTGGTATGGATTAACCAGATTAGAAATAAACAGATGGGGGATAAGTCTCTTGAGTTTCGATTCTGTCAGGTTGAGACTGATGATACTATTGATTTTGGAATTAACAGTGACGGGGTACTTTATTTTTGCGGTCGAATCTATGTGCTGAATGATGAGGATTTAAAACAGTCGATTCTGAGGGAGGCGCATAGTAGCCCTTACGCTATGCATCCCGGCGGGAATAAAATGTACTGATATTTATGAGATTTCTACTAGTGGACAGGATTGAAGCGTGAGGTTACTAACTTTGTTGCTCGCTGTTTGACTTGTCAGTAGGTTAAAGCTGAGCATCAGATGCCTTCGGGGTTGCTTCAGCTGGTAAAGATACTGATATGGAAATGGAGCGAGTAACTATGGACTTCATTAGTAGGTTGCCTTTAACACCCACTAAGAAGGATTCTGTCTAGGTCGTTGTGGATCGATTGACCAAGTCCACACATTTCATTCTGGTCAGGACATACTTTTCTCTCCAGAAGTTGGCTAAGCTATATGTATCGAAAACAGTGAGACTGCATGGGGTTCTTGTCTCGATCATCTTTAATAGGGATCCTCGCTTTACATCTCAGTTCTGGAAGAAATTGCACAAGGCTTTAGGTTCAAGGTTAGAATTCAGTACTACTTTCCATCCTTAGACAGATGGTCAGTCGGAGAGGGTGATTCAAGTACTGGAGGACATGTTGAGGAGTTGTGTTATAAATTTAAGAGGCAATTGGAAGGAGTACTTGACCTGGAAGAGTTTGCCTATAACAACAGGTATCAGTCTAGCATCTAGATGGCGCCGTACGAGGCCCTGTATGGCCGTAAGTGTCGTACTCCTTTATGTAGGACTAAGTTGGGGGAGCGACGTGTACTGGGTCCGGAGTTGGCTTCTGAAATTGAAGATAAGGTCCAATTGATTTAGGATTGACTAAAAGTGGCATCTGATAGGCAGAAGTCCTATGCTGATCTGAAGAGGAAGGATTTGAGTATTCTGTGGGGGACTTAGTTTTTCTCAAGGTCTCGCCATGGAAGAAGGTCTTGAGGTTCGGTCGCAAGAGCAAGCTGAGCCCTCAGTTTATTGGGTCATACCATATTCTGAAATAAGTGGGGCCAGTCGCATATCAGTTGGAACTTTCTCTAGAGTTGGATCACATACATGATGTGTTCCACGTCTCAATGTTGAGACGCTACCGCTCTAATCTCACGCATGTTGTTCCTATTGAGGACATTGAGGTTAGACCAGATCTGACATTTGAGGAAGAGTCGGTTCAAATTTTGGAGCGCGACATTAACATTTTACGGAGGAAATTTATCCCCTTAGTGAAGGTGCTATGGCGGAATCATAGCACTGAGGAGGCCATTTGGGAGCCAGAGTTCGATGCGGCAGTAGTATTCTCACCTTTTCTGATCAGATAAAATTTCGAGGATGAAATTTTCTTTTAGGGGGGTAGAGTTGTGACTCACCAATATTGGTATAACTGTTTCCATGTAATTATGACACAATTGTCTATCTGCTTCAGTGGTTATATGTTCTGGGTGTGTGTGAGAGGTCCTAAGTTTAAGTCTAAGCTTTGGAAAGCTTTGGTATTTTTATGAATAAAGCCCTATCTTTGGTTTGTAGGCTTATAAGTAAAAGGGTGTAAGTGATTAATAGAATGGGCCTGCTGGTCTAGTGGCTAAGTAGAGTGTTGAGGTTGGTGGAGGTCTGGAGTTCGAATCCCTGCGTGAGCATTATTTTTTCCTGTCACGTCCCAAGTGTTTGTGTTGGACTTAAATTCTGATAGTAAGGAGATATTTGGGGAAATTATAGGGGAATGTCAGAAAATTTGTTCATATTTCCTCTCCCCAATAAAAACAAACTTCAGCATTCTCCTTTTTCCCCAATTTCTCTGCTGTCTATTCCCTCTTGGATTTACCAAAATTTTACTCTCTCAAACCCCTGTCTTTTCCGTTCCCTTTCTATCACTTCCACTCTACGCTAGCATGCGGTCAGTAAGTTATGTTTTTGGATTAAGTTTATCTGTTCCTCTTAAATGGCTACTAAAGAGGAGTATTTCCGTGTTTAAGAGTGGTGTAAGTGGATGCCGTTCCTAACTGTGCCAACTAAGTACGTGTTTGTCGGTATCCGCTCAAAGGTAAGGGTTTCCATGGAGATTTAGGTTTTTACCTTTTCATGAAAACTCAGTTTAAGTGACTGATTTTGGACTTGGGATTATCAATTTTAGGTTCGAGAGTGCTCAAGAATTGTTCTACCTTCAATCGAAACCAGGTGTGTACTTGGAAACACAGAAAATGAGGTTTCAGCGAAAGCTGAAAACCTCACTTTCGACTCCACACGGGCATGTGGTCGCTCGTGTGGTAGGCTATGTGCAAGACTATATGTCACCACACGGTCGTGTGATCGATGAGTCAGGCCGTGTGCGAGTGACACGGCCATGTGATGACTGGGCAAGGCCGTGTACGACACACGGGCTTGACCAATTGGGCCATATGGGCCACACAGGCATGTGGGATTCTGGGCTAGGCCATGTGATCCACACGGCCAAGGCCAATTTGGGCCGTGTGGGCCCACACGGGTAGGGCACATGCGCGTGTGAGCCCATTTTTATGAAATGTTCTGTAAGGTTGCACGGGTCACCCGAGTCGACTGTGAACCTATTGAAGGGTCGGTAAGCAGTACTTAGACCCGTAGTTATATGATTTGATTATGTGAAATCTGTACTGAACACGTTACACCTAGCATGTATATTGATTTTAATGTATGGACTGTTATCTGCATTATACCATGACATTCTGTGTATGTTCCATTGCATCGGGGTGGGTTGATGATTTACTGGAGGAAGTGTCTGAAAGGCTCTTAAGCCTGTTATCTGGCTACTCAGCTGCAATTATCTGATTATGTGCCACATTCAGTACAGCATGGTGTGTAGGGTTGGACAGAGTTGGAATGTAGAGGTTGGTGGGTAGGACTCTGCTATTCTTTTCTGATCTGCATATTATGTCTGAGTGGGCTAAGGTCCACACCGTTTATGAAATGGGCTCAGACCTAAACTATGAATTTATGTCTATTTTCTGATATGACTGTGTGTATGTTTTTTTATGGAGATTACACACCGAGTTTGTGAAAACTCACCCTTTTCTGTTTAATCTATTAGGTCATCGCCAGCAGTAGATGGATCGAGTATGGCGGAGGACTCGACGGTGACCACGATTCTGGACTTTTATGATTTTACTTTTATTTATGGTTTTGATTATATTTGGGGAGTTTTATGTATTACGGCCTTTACGGACTTTTGTTTAAATTTGGAATTTCTATTTTTTAACTGCTAGCAGTAGGATAAGACACGAGTTTTCAAAATAAACAAATGTTTTATCAAATACACACGAATTTGCAAATTATTTTAAAAGCTTTCGCAACGTATAATGTTTTGAAAATGGATAATGAATGAATAAACAACATGTTTTTTATGGTAACCTAAGATATTGAAAATGGCTTTATTGTAATTACTTTTTCTAAAGCCTTATCATGTAACACCGCCAGATTGGCCATAACGTCTACGCCAGGTTTGGGGAGTTACAAGCTTCCAACCCAAACAAGCTTCTGATTCACTATAAAATATGGAAAATAACACAGAGTAAGCATTTAAGCTTAGTAAGTTCGTATAACATAGAATAAAACTTACCACTTAGTCACAAAATAGGTAAGTAACATAGCATATTCCAACCATAATTTGGCCAAAGCCTATTCATATACATCAAACAAGTTAGCCATGTAAACATATACATAAACTAAGTAAACATGGATGAGCACAACATATAATTACATTTCATATACAAGTATCATCCATTTCTATATACCATGTAACAACATTTCCATGTAATTCATGTAAATCCCTGTATAGTTCGTATCGAACTCTTACAATTTCGTATCAGAACATTGCTCGTTGAACCATTTAGAATATCGTTAGATACCCGGGATAACTCATACATAGTGTGCCAAATCATATAACTGTAATCCGTCAAATCATGTACATGTATACTCATATGAGTTGTGAATCGGTATGCTCTCATGACCTGTAGATCTGTAACATCCCAAAATTAGGCCTAATAAAATTGGGCCCATTGGGCCTTGGGCGTAGGAGTGTTTAAAATTTTGAGAACAAGAGAATGGCATTAATTCAAGTTGGACTTATGAAGAAAGTAATTTTGGAAAGTTACGAGGTTTCTATGAAGTTTCGGGTTCAAGTTGGGCCTTAGTAAAATTTTGTGTTTAAGCCTATTAAGGAGAGATAGTAAGTGACCTCAAAGCTTATGGAAATAAATGAGTAAATTGCTAGCATAAGTGAGCTTATGGCAAAGGGGAAATGGCGCCACATGAAAGGCTTTGAGGGAAGAGGTTCAAATCCCATGGTGTGAAAATTTTAACTATTATTTTTGCAACTTTTCCTTAAGTGTCACCAAGCTTGTAAATAAGGTAAGTTGGACTTTTTAATTATGGTATGATGGAAACAAGGAAAGGATGAAGGTAAGGAAAGGAATCAAGAGAAAGGGGAAAATAAGGGGAACATGTGGCCTATTTCAAGGAAATTATTTTGGAAAGTGTGGTTGCCTATTTTTTTTTTGACCAATATTGTCATGTATATGGACGATTTTGGCATGGGGAGGGCTTAGCCGAATTTTTCTTTGGCAATTGGTAAAAGCTTTGGTGTTGTTTTGGCCAAAATTCCTATTTCCAACTTTTGTGTCATTTTTCTTTTCTCTCCAAAATTCATTCTCTTCTCTTTGCCGAATTTTCAAGCCTTTAGTGTGCATTCTTGTTTCTTCTTTTCTTCCTTGTTGCCGAAAGTACCTAAGCCTTGGAGACCAAATTGTTTCACTCGCTTTCCTGAAAACCAAATTCTCATAAACACTCCTTTGTATCTTCTTTTCCTTTTTATGAAATTTCCAACCCTTTCTTCTTCTTCTCAAATCCATATCCTCCATAGCCGAATATCATTGTTCATTTTCCTCTATAACCGAACCCTTCATTTCTTCTTTATCGTTCTTCTCATCTATATTAACACTCACTCATTTAATCAATCGTATTCTAAGTGGGAAGGTTGAATCTATCACATTTGATTCGCTCGTTGCCATAAGTACAATCGGTAAGTAGTAGTTCTCTCTTTGTCAATAACTTTGTTTCATTTGAGTTCTTCATTAATAATCATGTGCTCTTCTTTCTCTCCCTCGTTGGGTCTGAGTTACATTCTTTTCTGTGATATGGCCATCGTTGGGCTTAGGACTTTCAACAAGGTGAAGGAGCACAAGTGATTTGTATTTACCAAATCGTTATCGTCGACTCGTCAAGCAAGTAGGGTAAGAACGTTGTAATAAGATTTGTTTTGGCCAAAGGTGGGATATTTGCTAACAACTCTTTCACTCACCAAATACTGTTAGGATGGGATTTCAGTAGCCAAAAGGTAAGATCGATTCTTGGTGCATTGAGGGAGATCACATTCGTGGTAAGTGGAGTTAGCCTAATAAAGTGTTTCTAGTTACGATTATCAAAGTTGAGACTAACCTTCTATCAACCATCATTATAGGTGTTGAAATCGGTAGAAAGCACAACTCGTAACCAAGGTGTGTAATCCCGTACCTTCTGAAAACATGTTTGAAATGGTGTGTAATCTCACATCTCTCTGAAAGTTTGTATGATATGTTTTGTGATTCGGTCGAAATACCGAATAAAATCAGAAACCGGCATCCGTGATCACTCGGGAGTGCGTATATTCGCAGTAGTAACCATATTTTGTAATAAAATAGTTCCGATTAGAAACAATGACGTGTTTTTGAAAAATCACGAAAAATAGAAGAAAGGGAATTATAGAGTGAATAGGATATTTAATTAAAAATAACTGTGTCTATTTTGATATGGAAAAAAAATGGAGAAGGAAAAGGAATTTTATATTCTGAGATATTTTGATTTTAGTGAGACTGGTTCTGATTGACTTTGTGGTTCCCTATTCTATCTTGGAAAAATCAATTAAAAGTGTACAAAGTGAATTCTAAGGAATAATTTATATGTATAGATTCCCTGGTGAGCCTATTTTCAATAGAAACAAGTGGAAGCAATATATGAAAATCGTACAGTGAGATATTTGAAATTAAGGAAGGAGAGGTGAGAATCTTTGGACAGTGAAACAAGGGAAACTTTAAGGTATAAACTGTACTAATTGGTTTAGCAAAAAATTCTGAAAAAGTTGTAGTAAGAAGATATATGAGTCTTGTTTCAAGGAAAATTTACGGATTTAGATTTCAAGATTCCTAACTCAAGTTATAGTCAATTTAGTTAGTACAACGTAGATGGACAGTTTAAATTTTTTTATGCCCAAATTAGTAGTTAAGCCTAGGTTACGAAATTACCAAAATACCCTTAGAGGGTAAATTACCGAAATAGCCCTGGGTTGTGAGATTACCGAATTTACCTTAGTGGATACGATTACCGAATTACAAAATTGCCCTTATGGGCTGAATTATGAAAATGCCCTTATGGGATGATTTGATAAGATTGCCTTAATGGGCCGATTTGATATATTGCCCTAATGGGCAGATTTTGCAAAGTGTTAATGGGCCAAATTGTTTGTAATAAATCTTTGAGTTATTAATTGTTGTTTATAATTGTAATACCAATTACTATGTATGTTACATATGCATAATTTTGCATGGGATGGGAAAATGTTGAAGAGAAGTTCTGGTGGCTCTGCCACATATTTTGGTGGCTCTGCCACAATCTGTATAGTGGTTTTGCCACGTATATTCTGTTATTCTGGTGGCTTGTCCATGAATCAAATATGTTATAAATGGCTAAATGCCTGCGATTGGTGTGTTGGCGGGGTGGGTTGACTTGATCCCCACAGGTGTGTTGGTTGGTACAGGTGGTGTGTAGCGGATGGATTATTAGGATTTGTTTGGGAATTGCATTACATTCTCATGATATAATTGAGACATTATTTTGTAAAGGGCTTAGGCCCAAAGTATTGCTAAATGGGCTCAAGCCCAAGATTATGCTTTAAGGGCTCAGGCCCAAGTTTTTGCTAATTGGGCTCCGACCCAGTGGATAATGGTAAGGGGATTATGCACTGAGTTCTTGTAACTCACCCCTCTTTTCTCTTAACCCTTGTAGGCCATGCTCAATGACGTGGACTTGGGCCATGGATGTCTCGATGGAGGCCATACTTCAGAAATGGTTCATATTGAACTTTAGATTTCTATTTTCGTTCACTTTACTATTTTGGGTTTTATATTGTAATAAGGCCTCTGGAGTATTTTATTATTTTCTTTATGTTTGATATACTTATTATTTTTCTTAAATTGTTTTAAAAGGGAATTTTCTAAAAAATTAAATAAAGGTTTTCCAAAATCGATTAACAAATAGATTTCAAAATAAACTTTTACAAATATTTTTACCACGGAAATTGTCTTTCGAATTATCAACGAAATTTTCAAAAGACTCAGATTCTCTTTCGAATTTTCAAACGTCATTTTCAAAAGTCACGGTTTTATAAGAGCATTAGTTCAAATTTATCGATTTATCAATCAATCTTCGAGGTCAGTTGTATTTTATCAAATATTTCAAATCAAACTTGTTTTCTTGATTTTAGCGAAGCAATACCTCTTTTTACGTACGAATGAAAAGGACTTAAATGTATTTTTCTCATGTGACATGTCAAATGTAGCCTTAATGCCTAGGCCGGGTTGGGGGTTACAAGATCGGTATGCTCACACGAGTTGTAGATTAGAACATAGCTACACAGTGCTGCTCACACGAGCTGTGGAGTATTCCAACACATGCAAGACCTCAGCCATAGGTAGGACGTTCAGGACCAGTACCCAAATCATGTAAACCCTAATGACATGTTATTTGTATCCTACAAATTCCTAAGGTTCAAACGAGACTCGGTAATTGTCGTACATCGTTGGATATGCAACCGTGTATACATATAGAAAATTTACAATTCATGCATATTTCAAAATAAAACATATAATCACAACTTATCACACAAACTTACCTCGACGAGTTTACGTAAATACGGAGGCGATTAATCCAAGACTTTCTCTTTGCCGCGATCTACAACCGTATGAGGTCTGTCTTGATCTATACGGATAAATTTAGCTCAATTCAAAATATATTTCATTCAATTTAATCCAAAATCATATTTTAGAAAATTACCAGTTTGCTCCTATACTTTTAATTTCTTTGCAATTTAGTCATTATCTCATAAAACTGGAAATTCACATTCCACCACAATCCACTATAGCCAAATATAAATTAAGTCCCTAACAAGCCCTATATTTCATTTATTTCACAATTTCACCATGTAAAATTTCTATTTTTCAATGTAATCCCTATTTGACAATTTCATCAAAAATCTCTTAACAGAAGTTGTTTATCTAACAAAACCATCCATTTTGTATAATAAAATATAAAAAATAATGTATATTCATCAATGGAAAACCCTAATAGTTTAACAGTTTCACAAATTAGTCCCTGTGCTAGCTAGATTAAGCTACAACGATCCCGAAAGCATAAAAATCATTAAAAACGAGACAAAAATGCATACTTAATCAAGGAAACAAGGATGGTTTAATGTAGCTTCAACAATGGCTACACTTTTCTTCTATTTTTGGTGGAAAGATGAAAGTAAAAGATGATGTTTTTATTTTATTTTATTTTATTTATCATTTATTTACCTTTTTACTAATTTAACCTTTAAAATTAATGGTCTAATTTCCATAGAAGGACTTCCACTTTAAACTTCTATAGCTATTTAATACCTTTAGCTATTAGAACTCAACTTTTGCATTTTACACGATTTAATCCTTTTTATCAAATTGAGCATGTAAGCAGTAAAAATTTCTTAACGAAATTGTTATATGGTACTACCATCATGCTGTAGACAATAAAATAATAAAATAAATTTTTTGACTTCGAATTTGTGGTCCCAAAACCACTGTTCCAATTTCACTGAAAATAGGTTATCACACATGTATTGTTGTTTGATGCTTAGGCATCTGCCAAGCTATTGGTTGAATGGTATTATGTTTACTTATAAGTTGCATTGAAATGGTAAGAGCCTAAATGGAAATGTGCTTGTGTTCAATAAAGAGTGGTAAGGTTTTAAATATGAAATTTCTTATGAAATGATTTATCATGTGATTAATTCCCAAAAGAGCTATGTTTAAACACATTAGCTTGTGGCTATGATTGATGATATGCTTATGCCTTGTTTGTTATGCATTTGAAATGGGTGTGGAAAGGTAATGAAATAGTATGTTCATACTTGAAGTCTAAAATGATAAAAAAAAGGGGAATGATGAGTTGAATTGATGTTGTTATCTAAGTTAAAGAAAGTAAATGTAATGGAAAGTAATGAAATGCAAATGAAAATAAGAAAATCTGAAAGAGTTTACAATTATTTAAAATTCTACTTTGCTAGGGATGATATGTATATGTGATGCTGTGGATTTAGTCACTTTGTGAGTTATTGAATATGATTTCATGAATCTTGCGGTATCGGCATATGATTATTCTTGATATGTATAAATTTCATATTTGAAATGGATTGATATGACTAAAGTTTATACGAGTTTACTAATCATACATTGCTTACGTAGTTGTTTTTTCTTTACTTTTTAGATTATCGGAAGCTCAATTGAGTTAGAAGCTCGTCGAAGATCTATCACACTATCCAACAGTTATATCGGTAGTTTTTGATGTCTTCGTTAAGGTTATAATGGCATGTATAGGTGGACTTATGGTTGATGATAATTGAATGTTTGTTAATGAGTTTGGCATGTATATGTCATTTTTAGTGATGAAGCCTTGGTACATTTGGTGCCTTGTTGATATGTGTTAATTTGATAATGTGTTAAAGCATGCTTGAATGGAAAAAGTGATATATGATGAATTAACCTCAACATTGTCAAGATATGATATGTTTTGGAAAGGTTTTGAATCTAATATGTTATGTTGATTATATATCAATTATGTTATGTTTTGGCATGAAAACAAGTTAAGTGATAATTTGTTAAATATGCACATGTATAGGTATTTTTGGTTGATGATGTAGCCATTTGTTTTGGCTTATGTTTATCGCATTTTCTTATGAAGGAGTTATTATTAAGTTAGCATGTATATATTTGGTCCTTGTAATGGTTGTTATGTTGATATATATATTGTAACATCCTGAACTTGGGCCTAGTAGGAATAGTGGTTTCGGGACCATAAATATGACGAGGAAAAATTATTTTTATTAAATTTTTATGCTCTACAATTTCACGGAATGATTACATGAAAATTTTGTTCAAAAATTTCGACGTTTGGGCGCTCAATTTAGTCAAAAGGACTAAACTATAAAAGTGCAAAAGTTGAGTTCTACATGTTAGAGGTGTCCAATTGTTATGAAATTTTAAATTGGAGGTCCTTAAATGGTAGTTAGACCATTGATTAATTTTTTGAACAAAAAATGGACATGAAATAGGTGAAATAGAATGTTTTTAAGTTAGGGGCATTTTGGTCATTTAGTAATTAAAATGAATTAAAAACAAAATTAAAAGCCAATTTTTGTCCATCTTCAACCCCATGGCTGAATTTCACAAGGGGAAACCATGTCTAGGGTTTTTCAAGCTTCCAAGCTCAATTGTAAGTCTGTTCTTGCCCCGTTTTTAATTATTTTTACGTTTTTGAAATCTTCGTAATAAGATCTATCTATTTCTACCACTAATTTGAGATATGGTTAAAGTCTAGGGTTTTGAACCATGATGAATATGTATGTATTTTTGTGTTTAATGGTAGAAAATGCATATTTATGGTTCGAGAAACGACTTTTACTAAATGATTTTCAGTAAAAATGCATAAAAGGACTAATTTGTAAAAGTTATGAAATTTGTCATAAATGTGTGAATTAGTGGAAATTGTGGGCTTTTGTAGTTAAGAAAATGGTTCGGCTAGGCTTAAAATACAAGGAAATCAAATAAAAATAATTTTACGAGCCTAGGGGAAAAAGTGTAAATATGAATAAGTGTAGGGGCAAAAATGTAAATTTTGCCAAAATATGAATTTAGGCTAATTTGAGTAGCAAGATGAATAAATAAATTAAATGTGTTGTTATAGATCAAGGAATGCGAGATTCAGACTTAGAACGGGGGAAAAAGAAAGAGTATGACGGATAAGTCATTTTCATTGATTATGCTACTGAGGTAAGTTTGTATGTAAATAATACATCGTTTATTTATGTTTTAATATTTTGTTATATTATATGAGATTTGGTTAAATATGGAGTAATTATTTGATGTAAATTATGAATTGTGAATGATTATGGATGAATTGGTATAATGTTGAAAAGTGAGAATTCTCGGTTGAACCTTCGGAATAGAAAAGATACGAATGAGGTAGCTAGGTCACATGTGTGGCACTAAGTTGATAAATCGTAATATGAACATAATTTAATCCCACATTTAACATACTTTTGGATGATTTACCCCTTTAATTATGAAAATAGGTGCTCCTAATCCCTTATTTTCATTTTTTATACTTAAAAGAGCACCGGAGGATGAAAAGAACGAGAAACGGGCCGAAAATAGAGAAAATGGGCCAAGTACAAATTGCACATAGCCTGGCCCCCAAAATACACAGTCGTGCCTCTTTAACAGGATAGACCACGGCCTGGCCTCGATTTACACGGGCGTGTACCACGGGCGTGTCCCTGTTGTAGCAAATAAGAGTTTCATTTGGAATAGGGTACTTAGAGGCAAAGAAAGATATTCCAAAAGCCTATATAAAGACCTTAGAGGCCAACCTAAAAGGGGGATGTTTAGCTAGGCCAAAAAGCCATGCCAAAAGGGCCGAATTGTGGGATTCACTCGAAGAAAGCCAGTTGATTCATCTCAAGAAGTCAGAATCATACTTAAGACGGAGGATCTCTCCTTTAATTCTGTTAGGGGGTTTTAGGGTTTTCTTTATGTTTTGTTTTATATTTTCTTCTGAGATGTATTCTTTTAAAATTATGAACTAAACCCTCAAATACCTGAAGGGGATGAAACCTAAGATGAATCTTGTTATTGTTTACTGAACTGTATGATAAATACTTGATTTGTTCTTAATTATCTATTTTTAGTTCTTGTTTTGGTATTCCAGGATATTGATTCAAGTACTGATGTGCTTAGGTGGTGGAGCAAAAGTCCCTGCCTAAGAGTAGATCTAGCGTAGTTAAGCGGAGTTGATCGCAACCCTAGAAATAGGATGATGTAAATCTGCCAGATTAGGGTCAAACCTAATATGGGAGTCCCTAGATCGAGTTAATGCAATCTTAGGGGTTTTAATTAGAAAGAAATTTCAATTAATCAACCTAGAGTTAGACGTTAGTAGCCTCAAACTAGGTATTAATATAAATTAGGGAATCCTACAGATCAAGTCAAGTGAATAAGTCGTTTGGTTCAGAGTTAGATAACAAGTGAAGTCTAGATGGATTCTTCCTCGGGTATTGTCTTAATCAATTGGTTTTTCCCACAAGTATTTCCCCAATTCATTCTCTTTGTCTTCGCATCTTTAGCTTAGTTGTTAGTTAATTTTATATTATATAACAATTCTCTTAATTCTTAGTCTGAATAATAAGAAGAAAGTTAGTATTAGTACTTTTAGTTCCTTTGGGTTCGATAATCTGGTCTTGCCACTAAACTGTACTACTGTTCGATAGGTGCGCTTGCTTCGAGTCATTGTCACAGTTAGTGTAACATCCCAAAATAGGGCCTAAATAGAATAGTGGTTGCAAAACCATGAATCTGAGCTATAAAAGTTTATTACAATTAATTATTATGATTTACCGAGTGATTAAATATATGTGTTGAAGTATTGATAAGAAATTTTATTGATTTCATGCTTAAATTGCCTATTAGGACTTGTTTACAAAAGTTGCTAAATAGGGGTTCTAATTTATAGAGTACTTGATTGAAATGGGGGTTTGAAGTAGGAGTCTTAAATGGTAATTAGACCATTATATTTTCATGGACAAAAATGGACATATATAGGTAGAAAGAACCAAAGTTTTTAATGAAGGGTAATTTAGTCATTTGGTAATAAAAAGAAATTAAAAAGGGAAAAAGATGGCAAAATATGCTCATCTTCTCCATTAGGCCGAATTTTCAAGTGTTCACCATAGATAGGGTTTGTTTCAAGCTTCCAAGCTCCATAGTAAGTGATTCCAAGCCCCATTTTTAATGTTCTTTACATTTTTGAAGCCCTAGTAGCTCGCTTTAGCTTATTCTATCAATAATTCATGCTAGGGTTCATATTTGGAAAAACACCCACAAGTGAAATGTGTTTATTTTTTATGTTTTATGATAGAATATGAAGTCTGAAATTATGTTAAACAACTTTTTCTAAGTGATTTTAAGTGAAAACGAGTAAACCGACTTAATCGGTAAAAATACCTAATGTTCATAAGTACATGTTAGAGTGAAAATTTGATGTTGTCATAGAAGGGAAAAATGATCAGCATGTCATAAAACATAAGAATAATGGATGAAGTATAATTTTTGAACTTTGGGGCAAATGTGTAAATATGTAAAAGTTTAGAGGCAAAATTGTAATTTTTCCAAAGTTAGACTTAAGGACTGTTTTGATAAATGTGAGTATTAGATAAGCTAAATTTTCTATTATAGATCAAGAAGAACAAAATTTAGAGTTAGATCGGGGAAAGAAAAAGATAATAGACTAAATTGATATAGTTTATCGTATTTTGTTTCGAGGTAAGTTTGCGGTAAATAAATGCAATATTCTCTTATTTTACATTTGATACTATTAAATTCCAGCATTTACATATTTATTCTGTAAATTTATCATTTAAAGACTCAAGCATGAATTGACGAAGAAACAATCTCAGAATGTCCCGGTTGAACCTTAGGAATGTGTAGGATACAAATGTCATGACATTAGGGTTTAAGGAAATCATGTAAGACCATGTCAAGACATGGCATTCATAAATTACTATAAGGCAAAGGTCCCATGTAAGACCATGCCAAGGCATGGCATTGGTGAATTTATAAGGCAAAGGTCCCATGTAAGACCATGCCAAAGCATGGCATTGGTGAGTTCATAAGGCAAGGATACCACGTAAGACCGTGTCAAGACATGGCAATGGTAAAGTTTCACAAGGAAAGGTACCCGTGTATCCTTAGTATTCCAAGTGGTTCAACGGAAAAATTTAAAGAGTATACCAAAGGAAAGGTAAGACAAATTCAAGCTAAAAAGGTACAGGTAAGAATTTAAGACTTAAGTATATTAAGTTAAAGGCTTAAATAATTTTGGTAAGAAAAGAATATGATAATGCATTAAGAATGTTGTTATTTATTTACGTGCAAAATTACTAAGGTTAAAGCTTACTCCCATTCCTTTCTTTCTTTTCATAGTTTTACAAGCCAACTCGGGGATCGTAAGGACGTCGAAGATCGTTACACACTAACAAAGGATTATATTGGTATTTTGTGACTCGAATGTTTTAAGTTATAGCATGTATATGGACTTAGCCATTTTGTGTGTATGACCTTATGTATGACTTAATATTGGCTTGTAAATATTTGGTAATGATTAGCTATTAAAATGGTTAATTAAGAACATGTTTTGGATGTTATGTAATGCCTAGTTGATAGTTATTTTAAGAAATTATGTAATTATATGCAGGGAGCAGTTTGGACAAAGAAGAATGATGTGATTTTGAAAAATCACCAAAAATAGTATAAATGGAATTAGGTTGTGCATGAGATATAAAATTAAATATTATTGAGTCTATTTTTATATAAAAAAACAATGTAGGAAAAATAATTTTATATTATGAGATAATTGATTATTAGTGAAGAGAGGTCAGAACTGTCTAACTGTGTAACAGGTGAGACTTTAACTAATAAACTGTACTAATTGGTCACACAAAAAATTCTATAAAAATTATAGTAAGAATATATATGAGTATAGTTTCAAAAAAAATTTATGGATCTATATTTCGAGTTTCGTAACTCGATTTATAGTTAATTTAGTGAACATAATACAGATGGACAATTTCAATTTTTATGCCCTGATATAGTAAGTTAAGTCTAGTATGCCTCGTGCTCGACTCCGACAAACGGTCTCGGGTAAGGGGTTTTACATTTATTGGTATCAGAGCGAGAGTTTAGTCGATTCTCAAAATATTCAATATGAGTGAGAGTCTAACTATACATGTCATACTTTATTTTGATAGTGTGACGACTCCTGACGATTTTAAAATGTTTTTCTTTTATAGTTATGGATCCCAAATGAGCTGGTGCAGATGATGTAGAGAGTAATGCGCCCGCTCCCGTAGAAGGGACGGTTCCACAAGATAGTAGTGAAAGGCCCGTTACATTTAGTCAGGGAGGAGGGGCTCGAGAAGCCTTCTTCCAAGCTATGAATGAATGGTTTGCTGAGTTCGTTCGTACGAACCCGGCTATTAGGCCTCCACCCCCTCACGATCCTCAGACCACTCATGTAGCTTTCCAGCTTGTAGATCTGATGTAAGCAGAGAAACCACCCGTTGACAAGATCAGAAAACAAGGGGCCGAAGAGTTTCGGGCTACCAAAGATGATGATGCAGAGAAAGCTAAATTTTGGCTTGAGAACACTATCAGAGTCTTTGATGAGTTATCCTGCACACCGGAAGATTGTAATAAATGTGTGGTGTCACTTCTTAGAGATTCGACCTACCAGTGGTGGAAGACACTTGTGTCAGTAGTACCAAAAGAGTCACCTGGGATTTCTTTCAAGAGGAGTTCTGTAAGAAATACATAAGTCAGAGGTTTATTGACCAGAAAAGAAAAGAGTTCCTTGAGTTAAAATAGGGTAAGATGATTGTGACTGACTATGAACGTGAATTTATCTGACTCAGCAATTATGCTCGAGAGTGTGTGTCTACAAAGGCTATCATGTGTAGAAGATTTAAGATGGACTCAAAGAAGATATCCGACTGTTAGTTGGTGTATTAGAGATAAAAGAGCTTATTGCTTTAGTTGAATGAGCCTGTAAGGTAGAAGAGTTATTAAAATGAAAGGGTAAAGTTGAAATTGAGATGCAAGACACGAAGAAAAGATAGATGAACAAGTCATTTCAGTCTACATCCAAGAGGCCTAGAGAGTTCTCTATGAGATCTAATTTTTTAGCCTGGTGTTCTCTACAAGTCATTTCAGTGTTGGTAGTATTCAGCCTGATAGATCCGAGTGTCCTTAATGTGGTTGATGTCATCTAGGTCAATGTAGAGCAACTGAGACTGGTTGTTTTGATGTGGTGCACCGGATCATTTCATTCGGGAGTGTCCTGAAATGGTTAAAAGAGAAGTAATACCGAGTGCAAGATCAGGCAATGCCCCCATTAGAGGTAGATCTTAGAGAAATCTCGGAGTAGGGGCAGGTAGAGGTACATTTAGAGACACAGCAATGAGATCAGATGTTAGAGCACCCGCAAGGACTTATGCTATCTGTGCTCGTGAAGAGGCATCTTCCCCCGACATAATTACGGGTACATTTTCTCTTCATGATGTTAATGTTATTGCTTTGATTGATCCAGGTTCAACCCATTCCTATGTTTGCATAAAATTAATGCCTAGTATGAACATGCCCATAGAGTTTACGAAATTTGTGATTAAAGTATCGAATCCATTAGGTCATCATGTGTTAGTAAACAAAGTATGTAAAAATTGCCCTTTGATGATTAGAGGTTACTATTTTCCGGCTGATCTCATGCTATTGCCATTTTATAAGTTTGATGTGATTCTTGGTATGGATTGGTTAACTGCACATGATGTGATAGTGAATTATGGAAAGAAATTCATTGAGTTGAAATGTGAAAATGGTGAGATCCTTCAAGTTAATTCAGATGAATCATGTAGTTCAATTTCCATGATTTCTATTATGTCTGCTCAGAAATGTTTAAGGAAAGGATGTAAAGCTTATCTTGCTTTTGTGTTGAATGGTAAAGATCCAGAGTTGAAAATTGAATCAGTGCCTGCGGTAAATGAGTTTCTTGATGTGTTTCCGGAAGAACTACCAGGTTTGCCTCCTATCAGAGAAGTTGAGTTTGGTATTGAATTGATTCCAGGTACCACACCTATTTCTATTACTCCTTATAGAATGGCTTTAATAGAATTGAAAGAATTGAGTTACAGGAATTAATTGATAAAGGCTTTGTAAGACCTAGTTATTCACCATGGAGAGCACCAGTGTTATTTGTGAAAAAGAAGGATGGTTCCATGAGATTGTGCATAGACAATCGGCAGCTTAACAAGGTAGCCATCAGGAAAAAATATCCATTGCCTAGAATAGATGATTTGTTTGATCAATTGAAAGAAGCCACTATATTCTCTAAGATAGATTTGAGATTCGGATACTATCAGTTGCGAGTTAAAGAGTCAGATGTTCCGAAAATTACTTTTCAAACTAGGTATGGTCACTATGAATTTCTTGTGATGCCATTTGGCTTAACCAATGCTCCAGCCATTTTCATGGATTTAATGAACCGAATTTTCAGACCTTATTTGGACAAGTTTGTAGTTGTGTTCATTGATGACATCTTGATTTATTCTCATGATAAGACTGAGCATACAGAGCATTTGAGAACATTTTTACAGATTTTAAGAGATAATCAGCTTTATGCCAAGTTTAGGAAAAGTGAGTTCTGGTTACGGGAAGTTTGTTTTCTTAAACATATTGTCTCAGGTGAAGGTATTAAAGTTGATCTGAGCAAGATTTTAGCCATTGTTGATTGGAAGCCTCCCAAGAATATATCAGAAGTCAGAAGTTTTCTTGGTCTTGCCGATTTTTATAGAGGATTTGTAGAGGGATTTTCCATGATAGCTACTCCATTGAAGAGATTACTACAGAAAGATTTCAAGTTTGAATGGACTGAGAAGTGTCAGTAGAGTTTCGACAAGTTAAAGGCATTGTTGATTAAAGCTCCTATTTTAGTACAACCAGAACCGGGTAAAGAGTTTGTGATTTACAGTGATGCATCCTTAAATGGACTAGGTTGTATACTTATGCAGGAAGGAAGGGTAATTGCTTATGCCTCTAGACAGTTAAAATCACATGAGAAAAATTATCCGACACATGATTTAGAGCTAGCTGCTATTGTATTTGCATTAAAAATTTAGAGACATCACTTGTATAGTGAGAAGTGCCAAATATTCACTGATCATAAAAGTTTAAAATACTTGATGACTTAGAAAGATCTAAACTTGAGGCAAAGAAGATGGCTAGAGTTGATTAAAGATTATGAGCTAGTGATCGATTATCACACATGTAAGGCAAACGTTGTTGCTGATGCTTTGAATAGAAAATCATTATTTGCCTTGAGAGCTTTGCATACTAGTTTGGCCTTATCAGATGATGGTTCTATTTTAACTGAGTTGAGAGCTAAACCGACATTTTTTGAAGAAATTTATGAAGCTTAGAAGGATGATGGTGAGTTACAAGCCAAAAGAATTCAGTGCAAGCTAGGTGTAGAGTCTGATTTTCAGATCGGTTCTGACGGTTGTTTGATGTTCAGAGATAGGGTATGTGTACCAAAGAACGATGAGCTTATTCGAAAGATCTTACAGGAAGCACATAGCAGTTCTTTGTCTATTCACCCAGGTAGTACAAAGATGTATAATGATTTGAAGAAAATGTATTGGTGGACAGGAATGAAAAGAGATATATTAGAGTTTATTTCTAGATGTTTGATCTGTCAGTAGGTAAAGGCCAGACATTAGGTACCTTCAAGTTTATTGTAGCTTGTATTAGTTTTCGAGTGAAAATAGGACCGAGTTACTATGGATTTTGTGACAGGATTGCCTTCAACAACGAGGAAGAAAGATGAAATATGGGTTGTGATTGATAAGCTAACGAAGTCAGCTCATTTTATCCCAGTTCATATGGATTATTCACTTGACAAGTTGGCCGAGTTATATTTCAGAGATTGTGAGACTACATGGAGTACCGTTATCGATTATCTCAGATAGAGATTCGAGATTTACTTTACGGTTTTGGAAGAAATTGTAGGAAGCTGTAGGTACAAAGTTGAGTTTTAGTACAGCTTTCCATCCTCAAACCGATGGTCAGTCAGAAAGAGTTATTTAGGTACTTGAAGATATGCTTAGATGTTGTGTATTGGAATTTCAAGGTAGTTGGGAGAAATATTTACCGTTAATAGAGTTTGCCAATAATAATAGTTATCAATCGAGTTTGAAGATGGCACCTTATGAAGCTTTGTATGGACGTAAATGCCGCACACCTTTGTATTGGACAGAGCTTAAGGAAAATCAGATTTATGGGGTTGATCTAGTCAAAGAAACAGAAGAGAAAGTAAAAGTCATCAGAGATTGCTTGAAAGTAGCTTCAGATAGACAGAAATCCTATGCAGATTTGAAAAGAAAAGAAATTGAATTTCAAGTTGGTGATAGGGTATTCTTGAAAGTATCCCCTTGGAAGAAAGTTCTCAGATTTGGCAAGAAAGGCAAATTAAGTCCCCGTTTTATTGGACCGTTTGAGGTGATCGAGAGAGTTGGGCCATTGGCATATCGGTTAGCTTTGCCAACTGAGTTAGAGAAGATTCATAATGTGTTTCATGTGTCTATGCTATGTCGTTGTCGTTTAGATCCACCGCATGTGATTTTGGAAACAGAGGGTGAGATTCAACCAGATATGACTTACGGTGAGGAACCAATAAAAATTCTAGCTCGAGAGGTTAAGCAATTAAGGAACAAAAGTATTGCACTTGTAAAAGTATTATGGAATAGGCATGGGATAGACGAGGCTACATGGGAGCCTAAAGAGACTATGCAAAAACAGTACCCAAATCTCTTTACAGGTAAAATTTTCGAGGACGAAAATCCTTAAAGGGGGAGAAATGTAACATCCTGAAATAGGGCCTAAACGGAATAGTGGTTGCGAAACCACAAATTCGAGCTATAAAAGTTTATTACAATTAATTATTATGATTTACCAAGTGATTAAATACATGTGTTAAAGTATTGATAAGAAATTTTATTGATTTCATGCTTAAATTGCCTATTAGGAATTGTTTGCAAAAGTTGCTAAATAGGGGTTCTAATTTATAGAGAATGTAACAATCCAGTTTATATCCTAGTCGAAACAGTGGTTTTAGGACCACAAATTTAAGTTCGTATAATATTTTAATATTATTTACTGTGCTGTTGATATGTGACTAAGCATGTGTTTAAATTCCGTAAGCTAATTAGTCCGTTTGAATGTTTAATTTGAACAAAGGATTGAATTGCATTAAATGTGAAAGTTGCTTGTTAATTGTTAAAGTACTTAAGTGATGTGGCTTTGTAAGTTGTGGCCTTAAGTGGAAAATAGCCCACTTTTAAGATAGTGGACATTAGAAGGACAAATGTGCCCTTGATGTATGTTTGTTTGAATTATTATGGAAGGGTTAAATGAGTAATTTGATTAAGTAAAGGCTAATAAACCAAAATCAATTGAAAAAGCCATGCTCATCCTTATGGATGACTGTATAAGAGAAAATGAACAAGGGTTTTGATCTTTGGATGTTTCGGCTAGCTTTAAGCAAGATTAAGGTAAGTTTTGACTTTGGTTTTTGATAATTTCTACGTTTCAGCAATCGTTGCTTTGAGAGCTACAAAACCCATGCCTTGATTTTGTATTTTGATAATGTATGTGAAATGTGCCATTGATGATTTTACAAGCTTTGTGATGTTTGAGGATGATATATGAAAGATTTGAGCTAAATGAACATGTTATGTTCTTGAAGTTTTGATGAATTTAGCTAAATAGGGCTAAAATGTGAAAATGTTATTTTAGAGGACTAATTTGTAAATTTTATGAAATATGTGGACTTATATAGTCCTTAGGGAGGTTCGGCTATGCATATGTGTGAGCAAATTGTGTATATTTGATGTTTTGAGTAAAATGGACTAAATTGATAAAGTGTACAAATATGAGGGTTAAATAGTAAATAGCCCAAAATACATGTGTATGGATTGAATTGAATGGAATAGTGAATAAAAGGGTTAATTCTGAATATGATTAGATCAAGAACCGATGAAAACAGATTTAGATTACGGGAAAGTGAAAATAACTGAGTAGCCGTTTCCGTTTGATAAACCAAATCCGAGGTAAGTCACTATGCAAATAAACTTATCTGTATTGAATTGAATATATGTATTCATATGTCTATCGATAAAATTGAATGAGTATGAGATGCTAAGTGCGTGAATTCCGAAATAAGTTCGATAAAGTGATAAAGTTGAGAAGTTCCGTACGGACCTAGGAATAGATAGGATTTAGCCATGTCATGACATAGGTATTTATTCTATTTTATCATGTAAGACCATGTCCGAGACGTTGGCATTGACTTAAAATTACGTGTAAGACCTCGTTTGGGACGTAGGCATCGATATGAATTATATGTAAAAGACCTCGTCTGGGACGTAGGCATCGATATGAACTTGATGAGTAAGACCATATGCAGGACATCGAGATCGTATTGACTCATGTAAGACCACGTGCGGGACGTTGACATCGTTATGATCATGCGTGTAAGACCACGTCTGGGGCAATTGGCATCGATATACGAGTGCATGTAAGACCTCGTCTGGGACGTTGCCATTGTACTATTATGAATGAAATGCAAGAAAGATTATGAATAGGATAATGTTTGAATGTTTGAATAGGATAATGTGAATGAAATGCAAGAAAGATTATGAATGAGCTATGTGTTTCAAATGAGTTTTGAATGGATAAATGTGACAAATGTAGTCATAAGTATGAATCAAGCATATACATGATAAATTGTTAAGTGAAGGAGATGTGCAAATGTATCAAATTGCATATATGCTTTTTATGCCATGTTTATTTGTATATGACTTATTAAGCTTTTGGAAAGCTTACTCTGTGTATGTGTTTTCTCTGTTTTATAGGTCGTCAAAGCTACTAAAGGCTTGGGATTGTCAAGGATCGTCATCACACTACAAAAACTTATTTTGGTACCCTTTTGAAAATGTATATGGCTAATTATGGCATGTATAGGCTAGATAGGTGTATATGTCTATGAAGTGAGCATCGCCATGTGAATTTGCAAGCTTTTGAGTTGATAAATGTTTGAATGAATGAGTTATGAAGCATATATTTAGTATGTTTTGATGCATATGGAATGGTTAAGTTTTGGTTAAACAAATGGATGATACATGTTTGAATTAATGTAGGATTTAGTTTGCAATTTGGTATGAATGGAATTGTTATTGAATGTATGGATGAAATGAACCATTTGATATGTTTGGTTGCCATACATGCATATTATGTTTTGGTATGTATTGCTTATAGGTGAGACCCAAAATGGGTGGCATATTGGCCTTGTAAAATGGCCTATAATGTCACACGGTTGAGGCACACAGGCATGCCTGAGACCGTGGGTAAATTGGCAGAATGTGGCTTAAATTGCACACGACCTTGGTACGGACGTGCCAACAGGTTGTACGAGAATTGGCAGTATGTGATCTAGCAGTACACGGCCTTAGCACATAGGCGTGCTTGGTGACCGTGTTGATTTCGGTAGAATACTACCACGGGAAGGTCTGTAATATCTGAGGTTCGGGGGTTGTGCATATTTTAATTTGTATCTGTGTGTTAATATGCTCTGCATGTTGATTGGAATTGTTTGAGGGTTTCGGGAAACCTTGGACTTGGGTAGAAGTCATAGGAAAATTTTTGTTTAAAGCTAAGCAAAGGGGAGCTAGGAGAGCTAGGCTTTAAAAGAAATTATGCGGGGAACAGGACACAAGAAAGGGAGTAGTGGAGTGGCAAGGTAGCGCCTAGTAGAAAGGGAGGAGTGTGCGTCAACAAGGGGTGTCAAGGGGGAGGAGGTTTAAGCTGCGAAGATAGCATTTTGAGTTGCTTGTTGCATCAAGGAGGAGGGAGAGTTGGACGGCATTTGCACTCTGGAAAGGATGAGGGTGGACTTGGTCAAGGAATTCGGATAGGGGGTGGAGAGCTCTTTGAGGAATTTGACTCATCCCAAACAAGTTTGAATGAGAGGAGGGGAGGAAAATGTGGAGAAAAATAAGGGATACGAGAGGAAGAAAGGTGGTGGCCGAATGTAAGGTTCTTGGGGGATGCATATTCGGTTGGGAGAGGGTCTTGGTATGCCAAAATTCAGCCTTAGTGAGTGCCGAAATTTAGTTCTCTCTTTTCCCTCTAGTGCCGTTCTTTCTTTTGTGCAAAAGACACCTAGTTTTCGACTTTCATATTCTTTTGAGCTATTGACTTAAACTTCAAAGACCATTAAGGTCACTAGTGTTTCTTTCTCCTTCTCCTCTACTTGCTTTCTTGGCCGAATCTATCTCTCCTTCCTAACCTCTTTTCTTTTCTCTTCTTTTTCTTTTCTCTCCATAACACTCGATAGCCGAACCTCTATTAAGCCTCACCATCATTCCTTTTCTTCTCTTGTTCTCTTCAAATCTGAAAGTACCATTGCCCGAGACCTGCTCCAATCGTTTTCTAAATAGTGGTAAGGGTTTTCTTCTTCTTCTCTTTGTCCATTCGTATCATCATCTTTCCCAAAACCATTCTTTTTTTCTGTCATTTTTCTAAAGCCGAATCTATTTTGATTAGTGACTGTTCGTTTGGCAACCTCTAAGGATAGGGCCGTCGACCATATTTTCCTAATCTCAATCGTGTTTGGTGGTAATTATTATTCTCTTTAGCAATCAGTTCATCTCTTTTCATTTGGTGTGCCAAAACCAAATGGTTGGCTATGGTTTAAGGATGGCCGAATCTTCTTAGGGCCATAATCTTGTGTTTCTTTTGTATGTAGCCAATGTAAAGGAGTGTTAAGGATTCTCTTGGGTTCGACTACTCAAGGTAAGGGAATAGTGTTTGGCCAAAGGCCACTTTCAAAAGCTTTATGTGTAGAAGCCGAATCTGACTTGGGATGTATAGGGATTTCGACAACTTGGAAGTTAAGCAGATACCTTCGGGATTCGGATTCACATCGGTAAGAGTACTCAATGGGTTTTAGATTTCATATGTTTAGACTATAACATTAGCGATTATCCAAATATTCTGATTAAGTGTTGTTGGATGGATGCGGGTGCCAGTCAGGGAGAGAAAGGGATAGTCCCCACCCCTAAGTTTAAGAAGTGATCGGTCTCTGCAGTACGAGATTGGCCACCGGGGTGTGGGTTAGCGTCAGAATAGGAACGTAGGCAGATATCTATAGTTTCGATTAGAGACAGCATCGATATTGAGAGTGTGATTCTTCGGGTTATCAGGTGTGTGATTAATTCGCGATTTCCCGATTATATAAAATATTTGTATGTGTTATAAGTGTGATGACTAATGCAGTGGCAGTAATGAGATGGATACCCTTAATGGGTATGTCGATAATCAGGTCAGTGTTAAATGACGATAAAACTATGGTTATTACTGTGTATTTGTTCGGTATGTTTGATTAACATGTTCATGCATTGTTTCATCATATCACTATCGTATGTTGCATAATCATGAGGCGGGATTTGTATATTTGAAAGAAAGATAGGGTGTACATTTATGTACGTGGTTTAGTGATGGCTACGAGCCTCACATGGATTGATGATCGGCTCAGTGCCTCATCATGGTTGGTATTGGCTTTGTGCCATATCGTGGTTGGTGATGGCTATGTGCCTCATTGTGGATTGACGTTGACTACGGTCACATTGTGGATCATATTGTGACTTGATCACGTGGACCAGTGGCTCAACCACTTGGTGGTTGGCATGACTTGCCGAATTGGTGTGTATAGGTTGGAGGGTCTATTTAGTAATCCCCTGGTGTGTGGTGGTTGGATACGGGGGTGTGTAGAGGATGGACCCTAGGCTGGGTTGGGTGCATTTTGCTTTATTCTCTATTATGTGGATTGGTGTGGTTTTGGGCCAAGCCCATACGTGGAAATCTGTGGACTAATCATACACTGAGCCGGTTGACTCACCCAAATTTTTACCAAACAATGCAGGTGATTCGTGATGTTTCAATCGGGCCTGGATGGGATTCGAGATGGCCATGCAGACGTGGTTTTTATATTTAGAAACTTATACTTTTAATTTCGGTTTAATTGGGTTGTTTTATTGTAATATGGCCATTTAACTATTTTGGGTTTTTATTATGGTTTATGCTAGACTAGACATGTATTAGCAATTGCAAACAATTTCAAATAACGACATTTGATGATTTTATAAACTTAACTAAGGTTTTCTAATTGAGATTCTCGTAATTACTTGGATTCTTTTAAAGATTCCAAAAAGACCCGTTTCCAACTAACCTTGAACTTCAATTGTTTTTCAATGAAACGTCTCTCTAAGAAATTGAATCCTGCTTTAAAACCTAATCATTAGGGATTTAGTTTAGCACTTGTTTTCATGCCGACCCTAACACTGCTACAAGCAAGTTTTATCATCACTTAGCCGATTTCAACCTAAGGTTTTCCAGTAGCATTCGAATTCGGTCGTAGTGTTTTAGGCCGAGTTTAGGGTGTTACAAATTGGTATCAGAGCCTAGTTTCTACACTCGGCCTATGGATTTTTGAAACCCATAAACGTTTTCATTTTGTGTTTTAGTGGGTCAAAGAAAAATTTTCAGGAAAAAGGGTTTTGTGAAGCATGGCACTCGAATCGTCCGGCCCGAAGTCCACCAGGTAAGTACCCCTAATTATTGTATGATTGTGTGTGGATATTACGGGATCGTAGATTAGTAGATTAGGAGTTAATGAACCTTAGGATTAGCTTACCCCAACACAGAGGTACATAAAATTTAAAGCATAATCAAACAAACCTGTGAGTAAGTCACCGAGTTAAGGGTGTGGCAACCGTTGTGCGCATGTCTAGGATTGGATTCAGAGGGGAGCTTGGCATTTAAGCAGTCCTAGCGACTCACCTCCTCGTCGCTCGAATCCTACCTGGTGCGTAGTGACGGTTCACCCTAACCAAGAGGACTTATTCACAGGCTAAACTTGATAACTAAAACCCAGAAGGGATTAACTACACTGTTTTATAAAACCTTAGTTTTAAAAATCACCGAACTATCGTTTTGATTTGTAAAAGCAATTTTAGGTTTGAAAAAAAAAATTTGAAATATTCCTGATTTGGAAAATTACCAAAGTACCCTTGGGTTGGAACGGATGAAAATGTTTGAGTGGTGAATGTGTGTAGCAGGTACCACTGAATGGATGAGATTCTCTAAATTAGGGTAGAAAACTTGAAACGAAAACCCTGAAATGATCGAAAGAGCTACCACTAAACTTCTTTACATAAAACTTGTTCATGGGTAATCAGTGGAACAAAAACTAATGCATAAAACTTTTTAAAGTAGATTAAGTCACGAATGTAGACATGAGTTCTAGGGGACGTGGTCGTAATGTGCGAGGGCGTGGTAGAGGCAGAATGACTGTGTCGGAACCAGTTGGGTCTGGTCAAGGTTTCGAAAATGAAGCACCACCATCGGCTGTAGAGGCGGAGTTTCAAGAGTAGACAGGAGGAGATGACGCAGTATCGTAGGCTATGCTGCGAGTTTTAGAGCGAGTGGCTGGAGCGAGTATGGGGAATGGGGTTGAAAGTCGATGTCGAGAGACTTAGGCGAATGGAGTGAGGTTTTAGAGGAGTATCGGGAGTAGCTCGAATGTGGCGAATCTTGGTTAGAGGCAGTCGAAAGGATCATGGACGATTTGGATTTCCCTACTGAGGAAAAGCTAAAGGGTGTTGTTTCGTTGCTCCTGGACGAGGCTTACCAATGGTGGCTCACAGTCAGGAAAGGCACCCCTGCGGACCGAGTGGACTGGGGTTATTTTAAGACTAAGTTTGAGGGAAAGTACGTAGGAGCTAGTTATGTGGACGCACAGAAGAAGGCATTCCTCAATTTAGTGCAAGGTGGCAAGTTGATAGCTGAGTATGAGGTAGAATTTCTGCGATTGAGTCGGTATGCTCGGGGCATCGTGGCTACTGATTATGAGAGGTGTGTCCAATTCAAAGATGGACTAAGAGATGAGTCATGCAGTCTTGATTGCTCCACGAGAGAGAGGGACTTTCTTGTTCTAGTAGAAAGCTCGGATAGTGAGGAGGTCAAGAGGGTGAGAGACAAAGCAGGATAGAGATAGAAACTGAAATAAGAGGAGTTTTGGGCCGTCAGCATCATCTGGGGGTTTCCAGAAAAGACTAAGGGTTGAGAATTCTATTCGTGCATGGATACCAGTTACCGGGAGTCAGAGTCGTCCATGTGCTAAATGCGGGAGAGCTCATGCAGGAGAGTGCTGAGGACAGAGTAACGAATGTTTTCGATGTGGGTCCAAGGCTCATGTGGTTAGGAATTGTCCTCAGGAGATGGAAAGGGCTCGGACAATAGGCCAGGGATATGTGCAGTCGGGCAGAGGTGGTCAGCAGGCGACGAGGGGTCGTGGTTTGAACCGTAGAGGGAATGGTTCCAGTCGAGGTCATGGAGCACCAGGCAGAGGTGTTGGGGGTTCCGGTGCAAGACAGCCAGGGTTGGTTTATGCAGCCAGGCGTCGCGAGGAGTGGGATGCACCAGATGCAATCACGGGTACGTTCCTTATTGTTGGATTACCCTTTATTGTCTTAATAGACATCGGGTCAACTCATTCTTATATTTCTAGTGAAGTATCTGGAACTCTGAATGTAAACTTTGAGATTGTACCTAGGAAGATGATTGTACTTAGTCCTTTAGGGCAATCAGTAACAATAGACAAACTCTTTAAGGAAGTGCCTTTGGAGGTTCAGGGAGTGAAGTTTCTGGCTGATTTAATGGAACTCCCATTCGGGGAGTTTGACCTAATATTAGGCATGGACTGGCTGGTGAGGTATCATACGAATCTGGACTGTGCTGCTAAGCGCATGTCATTGAAAACTTCCGATGACAAAGAGATTGTGGTGATAGGGGAATAGAGAAATTACTTGTCAAATGTAGTGTCGACTCTTAAGGTAGAGAAGATGGTGAGGAAAGGATGTGTGGCTTTTCTGATGCTTGTTAGTGCCTTGGAGGCTAAGGGAATGTGATAGGTGAGGTCGGAGACGGTGAAAGAGTTTGGGGATGTTTTAGGAAGAACTACAGGTTGCCTCAGATCGCGAGGTGGAATTTGGGATTGATTTGTTGCAGTGCATGTGCGGTATCTATCGCTCCGAACAGAATGGCACCAAAGGAGTTGGTTGAGCTCAAGGCTGAGATCCAGGAGTTGCTTGATCGTGGGTTTATCTGACCCAATGTGTCTCTATGGGGAGTACCGGTCTTATTCGTAAAGAAGAAAGATGGGTCTATGCGGATGTGCATAGACTATCGGCAGCTGAATAAGCTGACGATCAAAAACAAGTACCTACTGTCGAGGATAGACGACTTGTTTGATCAGCTTAAGGGGGTTGCAGTATTTTCAAAAATAAATCTAAGGTCGGGATACCACCAACTCAAGGTGAACGAAGCAGATATCCATAAAATAGCTTTTCGGACTCGATACGGGCATTATGAATTCCTAGTGATGCCGTTCGGGTTGTGAACGCCTTGTTTGCATTCATGGATATGATGAATCGGGTTTTCCAACCCTACCTGGATCGATTCATCGTTGTGTTCATAGACGACATCCTGGTGTATTCGAAGTATGAGGAGGAACAAGATGAGCATCTTCGGGTGGTGTTGCGTGTTAAGGGATAAGAAGCTGTATGCCAAATTCAGCAAGTGTGAATTTTGGCTGAGGGAGGTCACTTTTCTGGGTCATGTGGTGTCTGCGGAAGGGATAAGGGTAGATCCTAGGAAGATTGAGGCGGTGTTAGATTGGAAACCACCTAGGTCGGTGGCAGAGGTTTGCAGTTTCTTGGGATTAGCAGGCTACTATAGGAGATTTGTAGAAGGGTTCTCGTCTATAACAACACCTTTGACGAAATTGTTGAGAAAGGAGGTACCTTTCGTGTGGACGGACAAGCAGCAAGGGAGTTTTGAGAGATTGAAGAAGGTTTTGACTGAAGCTCCGATTTTAATTCAGCCTGAGGCAGGAAAGGACTTTGTGGTGTATTGTAATGCTTCTCACACGGGATTGGGATCCATTCTGATGCAAGAAGGGAAGGTTGTTGCCTATGCGTCTCGACAGTTAAGGCCTCATGAGGTTAATTACCCGACGCATGACCTGGAGTTGGCTGCTATGGGTTTTGCGCTAAAGGTGTGGAGGCACTACTTATATGGAGAGAAGTCGGTGATCTATACGGACCACAAGAGTCTTAAGTATCTGTTGACCCAGAAGGAGCTGAATCTGAGACAGCGAAGGTGGGTGGAGTTGTTGAAAGATTATGATTGTTCTGTAGAGTATCACCCGGGTAAGGCGAATGTGGTGGTAGATGCCCTAAGCCAAAAAGTAGTGTCAGATCTGAGGGCAATGTTTACACATCTTAGCCTGTATGACGACGGAAGTTTGCTAGCAGAGTTACAAGTAAAGCCGACATGGTTGAGTCGGTGAAAGAAAGACATTTGGTAGACGATGATCCAAGTGCTAAGCTATGACAACTGCAGGATGGGGAATTGGAAAGTTATGGTGTGAACAGTGATGGAGTGTTGTGTTTCAAGGGTAAGGTCTGTATGCCGAAGGATGAAGGGCTTAGGCAGAGGATTCTTTAGGAATTGCATGGTAGCTCTTATGCTATGCATCCTGGAGGAAGCAAGTTATACAGAGATCTACGGGATCAGTTTTGGTGGCCTGGTCTTAAGTGAGAAGTTACAGAGTTTCTAGGGAAGTGCTTAACATGTCAGTAAGTCAAGGCTAAACACCAGGTACCTTTGGGGTTACTTCAGCAGATAAAGATTCCACAGTGGAAGTGGGAGAGAATCACCATGGACTTCGTTAGTGGGCTTCCCCTTACGCCTACTAAAAAAGACTCGATATGGGTGGTAGTAGATCGGTTGACAAAGTCTGCACATTTCATCCCAGTGCGGGTTGATTATTCTTTGCAGAAGTTGGCGAAGCTGTATGTGGAAGAAATTGTGAGACTGCATGGAGTGTCGGTGTCGATTATCTCGGATAGGGACCCGAGGTTTATATCTCGGTTTTGGAAGGCACTACATCAGGCATTAGGCATTAGGTTAGACTTCAGTACGGCATTTCATCCACAATCGGACGGCCAGTCTGAGCGAGTAATCCAAGTATTAGGGGATATGTTGAGGGGATGTGTGATAGATTTTAGAGGAAGCTGGGAGGAGTTTTTGCCCTTAGCAAAATTTTCATATAATAACAGCTATCAAGCGAGTATTCAGATGGCACCGTATAAAGCGCTGTATGGACTAAAGTGTCGCACACCTTCATGTTGGACAGAATTGGGGGAAAGTTAGGTGTTGGGTCCGGAGATTGTAGCCAAATATGAAGAAAAGGTTAAGGTAATTAGGCACGGTTGAAGGAGGCATTTGATAGGCAAAAGTCATACGCAGATCTTAAGAGAAAAGAGATAGAGTTTGCAGTAGGTGATTATGTGTTTTTAAAGGTTTCGCCGTGGAAGAAGGTAATGAGATTTGGTCGCAAGGGAAAGGTGAGTCCCATGTTTATAGGGCCTTATCGGGTTTTGAAGTGGGTTGGGCCAGTGGCATATCAATTGGAGTTGCCTTCAGAGTTAGAGCAGTTGCACGATGTATTCCATGTCTCGATGCTACGTCGTTACCGAGTGGATCCATCTCACGTGGTTTCAGTTGAAGAAGTGGAGTTGAGACCAGACTTATCCTACGAAGAAGAACCAATTCAGATTTTGGATCAGGATGTGAAAGTCTTGCGTAGGAAATCTATTTCTCTAGCTAAGGTGTTATGGCGTAACCATGGATCAGAGGAAGCTTCATGGGAACTAGAGGAAGCAATGCGGCAGCAATACCCTCACTTATTTTGACCAGGTAATTTTGAGGCCGAAATTATTTTTTAGGAGGGTAGAACTGTATATCCGAGGTACGGGGGTTGTGCATATTTTAATTTGTATATGTGTGTTAATATGCTCTCAATGTTGATTGGAAGTGTTTGGGGGTTTCGGGAAACCTTGGACTTGGGTAGAAGTCTTAGGAAAATTTTTGTTTTAAGCTAAGCAAAGGGGAGCTAGGAGAGCTAGGCTTTAAAAGAAATTATGTGTGGAACATGACACAAGAAAGGGAGCAGTGGAGTGGCAACGTAGCGCCTAGTAGAAAGGGAGGAGTGTGCGTCAACAAGGAGTGTCAAGGGGAAGGAGGTTCAATCTGCGAAGATAGCATTTTGAGTTTCTTTTTGCGTCAAGCAAGAGGGAGAGTTGGATGAGGGTGGACTTGGTCAAGGAATTCGTATAAGAGGTGGAGAGCTCTTTGAGGAGTTTGACTCTTCCCAAACAAGTTTGAATGAGAGGAGGGGAGGAAAATGTGGAGAAAAATAAGGGATATGAGAGGAAGAAAGGTGGTGGCCGAATGTGGGGTTCTTGGGGGATGCATATTCGGTTGGGAGAGGGTCTTGGTATGCTAAAATTCAGCCTTAGTGAGTGCCGAAATTTAGTTCTCTCTTTTCCCTCTAGTGCCGTTCTTTCTTTTGTGCAAAAGACACCTAGTTTTCGGCTTTCATATTCTCTTAAGCTGTTGACCGAAACTTCAAAGACCATTAAGGTCACTAGTGTTTCTTTCTCCTTCTCCTCTACTTGCTTTCTTGGCCGAATCTATCTCTCCTTCCCAACCTCTTTTCTTTTCTCTCCATAACTCTCGATAGCCGAACCTCTATTAAGCCTCACCATAATTCCTTTTCTTCTCTTGTTCTCTTCAAAGCCGAAAGTACCATTGGCCGAGACCTACTCCAATTGTTTCTAAATAGTGGTAAGGGTTTTCTTCTTCTGCTCTTTGTCCATTCGTATCATCATCTTTCCCGAAACCATTCTTTTTTTCTATCATTTTTCTAAAGCCGAATCTATTTAGATGAAGTGATTGTTCATTTGGCAACCTCTAAGGATAGGGCCGTCGACCATATTTTCCTAATCTCAATCGTGTTTGGTGGTAAGTATTATTCTCTTTAGCAATCAGTTCATCTCTTTTTATTTGGTGTGCCAAAACCAAATGGTTGGCTGTGGTTTAGGGATGGCCGAATCTTCTTAGGGCCATAATCTTGTGTTTCTTTTGTATGTAGCCAGCGTAAGGGAGCGTTAAGGATTCTTTTGGGTTCGACTACTCAAGGTAAGGGTATAATGTTCGGCCAAAGGCCACTTTCAAAAGCTTTATGTGTAGAAGCCGAATCTGACTTGGGATGTATAGGGATTTCGGTAACTTGGAAGTTAAGCAGATACCTTAGGGATTTGGATTCACATCGGTAAGAGTACTCAGTGGGTTTTAGATTTCATATGTTTAGACTATAACATTAGCGATTAACCAAATATTCTGATTAAGTGTTGTTGGATGGATGCGGGTACCAATCAGGGAGAGAAAGGGGTAGTCCCTACCCCTAAGTTTAAGAAGCGATCGGTCTCTGCAGTACAGGATTGGCCACCGGGGTGTGGGCCAGCGTCGAATAGGAACGTAGGCAGATATCTGTAGTTTCGATTAGAGACAGCATCGATATTGAGAGTGTGATTCTTCAGGTTATCAGGTGTGTGATTAATTCGCGATTTCCCGGTTATATAAAATATTTGTATGTGTTATAAGTGTGATGACTAATGCAGTGGTAGTAATGAGATGGATACCCTTAATGGGTATGTCGATAACCAGGTCAGTGTTAAATGATAATAAAACTGTGGTTATTGCTGTGTATTTGTGCGGTATGTTTGATTAACATGTTCATGGATTGTTTCATCATATCACTATCGTATGTTGCATAATCATAGGGCGAGATTTGTATATTTGAAAGAATGACAGGGTGTACATTTATGTATGTGGTTTAGTGATGGCTACGAGCCTCACATGGATTGATGATCGGCTCAGTGCCTCATCATGGTTGGTATCGGCTTTGTGCCATATCGTGGTTGGTGATGGCTATGTACCTCATCGTGGATTGACGTTGACTACGGTCACGTTGTGGATCATATTGTGACTTGATCACGTGGACCAGTGGCTCAAGCACTTAGTGGTTGGCATGACTTGCCGAATTGGTGTGTAGAGGTTGGAGGGTCGATTTAGTAATCCCCTGGTGTGTGGTGGTTGGATACGGGGGTGTGTAGAGGATGGACCCTAGGCTGGATTAGATGCATTTTGCATTATTCTCTGTTATGTGGATTGGTGTGGTTTTGGGCCAAGCCCATACGTGGAAATCTGTGGACTAATCATACACTGAGTCGGTTGACTCACCCAAATTTTTACCAAACAATGCAGGTGATTCGTGATGTTTGGATCGAGCTTGTAACACCCCAAACCCGGTCAATACGCATACGAAGAATCTGTATGTCCTTGAGGAAAATATTTTTGAAAGAATCGAATTAACAATTAAATTTTTGTGAAAAACTCTTTGAAATTCTATATTTGTAGAAATTACATGTTTAATAAGTTAAAATCGAAGATTTACTTTGAAGTTACATAAAACTTTTAAAATAAGTGAATAAATCATAGGTTAGAAAATATTTATATCATTTTAAGAAAACTCAATTATTACTTTGAAAACCATTTACATTTGAATGTAGAAACTTAATATTTGAAAATCATTTAAATTATCGAAAACACTTAAGTTGTATAAATTATCAAATGATTTATGTTACCCGATGGTAACGTTTTAAAACCAAATCGCGTTTTGTAGTTTAGAAAACTTGGAGCTCAATATATTATAATAATCATGAAATTTATAAACCATATTTAAAACATGTTTAAAACATAAAAATAATCCAAAACATAATTAAACAGGCCTTATTACAAATCCATAAAATATGAAAACCAAATTTAAATAAAATACCCAAATGGAAGTTCATATAAAACCAACTTTTATTGTATGGCCTCCTCGAGTTCATCCGGCTCATCATCCACGATCTCACGAATCACCGAAAGAATAAGGAGAAGGTGAGTCACCAAGACTCGATGCATATTCCTCTCTCGGTAAATACCACATACTTACACAAATTATAACAAAGCAACATATATGTATAATGCACCCAACCTAGCCATCCATAACTCCTTTTCTACCCCATGTGGTACCAAACCTTTGGTGGTGCTAAACCACTAGTGACCAAGTCACGATATAAATGTGATACCAAATCGGTGGTGACCAAAGTCACGAATAATCCATCTGTGGGGCCAACCCACGTGTGATACCAAATCATGGCGGCGATCCCATATCTCAAAAGTGGGGCCAACCCACGGTGGTATTAACCACGAGGACGAGTCGCTATGAGGTGCCAAACCTCCGTGTCCGAAGACACGAATGTGATACCAAATCACCGGAGGTACCAAACCTCCGTGTGCTCAAGACACGAATGTGATACCAAATCACTTTGGTGACCAAGTCACGATATCAATCTTCCCCTCCTCTCATATTGCCCATGCCAATGCAAGAAATAAACAAATCATGTCAATATACTTTGATATGTATCTCATAACAAATATATCATAAATCGTAGATCATGATTTCTATCCACATGTATTCACAACATATCGAAACAGACTTACCCGGATCCTCATTCATACCATCATGGTATCATATCCAAATCTCATCGTTTTTCTCACTTTCATAATATGATTAGTTATAACACACATAAATACATATATAAACCAAGTTATAAAGTGTTTAAGATACACACCTTTCACCAAAGCAAGAACTAACTTCCGGAGATCCGATCTACCGCACTAGATCACCTTGTCCTACAATCGACCAATATTAAGATTATAAACAAAGGCCATTCGGCCCTACCACTAAACCCCAAAGAGTTAACGCTTCGAAATACCAATCTTACCTAAAAGCTTACCCAAAATGAGAGACAATTATACGAGGCTTAGATTGATTGCTTCCAACGTCCCGAGGAGCCTAAAAGAAATCGGTTCCTAAAATGGTTAGAACCTTGCAACAAATGCCCATAGGTTCGGCATTTGTCCACAAGAAAATAACATAGAGAGGAGAAAAGAAATAATAGGAAAATCGGCCAAGAATACTTACTTATTAACCAAAATCGATTGAAGAAAGCAAAAGAGAATCTACCCTTGAATATTTGGCCAAAACAAAATAATAAGAGAAAAACAAGATTCGGCTATGGTGTTAGTTGATGGAGGAAAATTTGGTTAGAGTGGGGAAAAAGAAAGAAAAAGAAAGTGAAATGCAAGAGAGGGATTTCGGCAAAGGAAGGTGGAGAGGATTTTTGGCATAAAAGTTTGAGAGAAGAAAAAGAAAAATGAAAGGGAGGAGATGGTACTTTCGGTTTTGAGAAAAAGTGGAAAAAGAAAAAGAGAGAGATGGAAGAAAAGAGATTCGGCCAAGGAAGCAAAAGAGAACAAAATGAAAGAAAATGCCTCCTTCAATGGTAGTATATTTTCGACACCAAGAGAAAAAGAGTTTGAGAGGAGAAGAAAACAATACTAATTGGTCAAAAATAAAAGCCAAAACCAAAACAAAGTTTACCTATTGCTCACTAATACATTCGGCTAGGGAGAGTGTTTTTGAGAGAAAAGAAAATGATGTACAATAGCTAAGGAATATGGCCAAAAGCTACCAACCTTCCAAGCCTTCAACAAAATCGGTCAACCCTCCCCTAGACCATTATGCCGTCCACATACATGGACTAATGGCCATAGAAGAGTTTCAAAACACTCTCCATCATCAATGCCTTTTGTCCCTCATCATACCATAAGTCTTAAGAATCTTATCCCTAATTACAAGCTTTCCAAAACCATTATTCAACTTACCAAAATTTTGAAAGTCCAACCTACCATAAGAATGGCTTGGCCGACACTTAATGCTAAGATGCATAAAAATAAAGTCTTCCAATGCAATCCATGCTACTCGAACCTCTTCCCTCATGCAACCTTTCATGCATCATAGCCACCTTGCCACTAACTCCTCATGTGTTAGAATTTAATACTTAAATTATCTTAAGTGTCAAGATCACCTAGTTCACTTCATTAATTTTTTTTAAATACCAAGAATTATTCTATCTTCATAAATAAAATCAAGCCTTCACTAGGCCATGTTAAGCACACAAAAAATACTACCTGAGCTAACATAAGTTACCAACTGATACACAAATTTTAGGATGTCACAATTCTACCCCCTTAAAATAATTTCGTCCTCTAAATTACGATCAAAAGAGTTGAGGATCTCTTTGCCTCATTGCATCCTCCGGTTCCCACGTAGCTTCTTCTACGCCATGGTTCCGCCATAAGACCTTCACTAAAGGAACTGACTTCCTACGCAAAACTTTCACGTCTCGATCTAGAATCTGCACAGTTCTTCTTCTATCGTCAAATCTGGACTCACTTCTATTTCCTCTACTGCCACAACATGCGATGGATCAGAACGATAGTGTCTAAGCATGGAGACATGAAACACATCATGAATCTGGCTCAACTCTGCTGGCAACTCAAGCTGATAAGCTATTGGTCCCACTCGTCTCAACACCTTATACGGCCCAATGAACCTTGGACTTAACTTGCCTTTTCTCCCAAATCTTAACACTTTCTTCCATGGCGAGACCTTTAGAAAAACTTTGTCACCCACGGCAAACTCTATATCCTCCGCTTGAGATCGGCATAAGACTTACGCCTATCCAGAAGCTTCCTTCGGACGAGCTCAATCAATTTCACCTTATCCTCGGTTTCGCAACCAACTCGGTCTTAACATCTGACGCTCACCCAACTCTATCCAACATGTAGGTGTGCGACACTTCCTACCATACAATGCCTCATATGGTGCCATCTTAATGCTTGCCTGATAACAATTGTTGTATGCAAACTCACTAACGGCAAAAACTCTTCCCATTTGCCTCTAAGTCCAAAACACATCCTCTCAAAGATATCCTCTAAAATCTGAATGACCTTTTCGATCGTCTGTCCGATCGTGGATGAAATGCGATCATTGAAATCTAACCGCGCACCCAAAGCCTGATGTAACGCTCTCCAAAACCTCGACGTAAATCTAGGATCTCTGTCTGAGATGATCGACACTGGTACTCCGTGCAACCTCACTATCTCCGCCACATACAACTTAGTTAGCCTCTGAAGCGAATAATCCACCCTTACCGGAATGAAATGAGCTGACTTAGTTAGACGATCCACAATCACCCAAACTGAGTCCTTCTTACTAGGTGTAAGAGGTAATCCATTGACAAAATCCATAGTGATTCTTTCCCACTTCCACTATGGAATCTTCACCAGCTGAAGTAATCTAGACGGCAACTGATGTTCAGCTTTGACCTGCTGACATGTCAGACATTTACCTACAAACTCGGTTACCTCCCGCTTCAGACCTGGCCACCAAAATTGCTCTCTCAAATCCCGATACATCTTGCTACCTCCGGGATGCATAGCATATGGGCTGCTATGTGCGTCCCGAATAATCCTTTGCCTCAACTCTACATCCTTTGGCATACAAGCTCTCCTTTAAAACACAAAACTCCATTACTGGACAAACTATAATTCTCTAAACCTCCATTTTGAACTTGCAATCTCGATCATTCAAACCATCATCCTCTAACTGTTTCTCCTTGATTTGCTCTAACCAAGTCGGCTTGACTTGCAATTCAGCCAAAAGACTTCCATCATCATATAAGCTAAGACGAGCAAACATCGATCTTAAGTTAGATACAACCTTACGGCTCAACGCGTCTGCCACCACGTTAGCCTTGCCGGGATGATACTCAATCGAACAGTCATAGTCCTTCAACAACTCAATCCATCTACGCTGTCTCAAGTTCAAATCCTTCTGAGTCAGAAGATACTAAAGGCTCTTGTGATCCGTGTAGACTATCGACTTCTCTCCGTACAAATAGTGTCTCCAAATCTTCAAAGCGAAAACCACTGCTGTTAATTCCAAGTCATGCGTTGGATAATTAACCTCATGTGGTCTCAACTATCGAGATGCATAAGCCACTACCTTCCCTTCCTGCATCAGCACACATCCCAAACCAGTATGTGATGCATTACAGTAAACCGTGAATTCTTTGCCTGCCTCGGGTTGAATCAAAACTGAAGCTTCAGTCAGAATCTTCTTCAACTTGTCGAAACTTTCTTGCTGCTTCTCGGTCCACACAAATGGAACTCCTTTCCTCAACAACTTGGTCATGGGTGCGGCGATTAAAGAAAATCCCTCTACAAACCTTCGGTAATACCCTGCCAGACCTAGAAAACTCTGAATCTCAGCCACTGACTTAGGCGGCTTCCAATCCAACACTGCCTCAATCTTCCAAGGATCTACTCTAATCCCCTCGACTGATACAACGTGACCCAAGAATGTCACCTCCCTAAGCCAGAACTCGCACTTACTAAATTTAGCAAAAAGTTACTTTTCTCTCAGAATCTGTAACACTACTCGCAAATGCGCATCATGCTCCTCCTCTGACTTTGAGTATACCAAAATATCATCTATAAAAACCACAACAAACTTATCCAAAAATTGCTGGAATACCCGATTCATCATATCCATGAATGCTACCGGCGCGTTAGTCAACCCAAATGGCATCACCAGAAACTCGTAGTGCCCATACCGAGTGAGAAATGCCGTCTTATGGATATCAGCCTCTTTCACCTTTAGCTGATGATATCCAGACCTTAAATCAATCTTGGAGAAAACCGCTGCCCCTTTAAGCTAATCAAACAAATCATCTATCCTCGGCAAAGGATACTTGTTTTGATCATCGACTTATTCAATGGCGGTAGTCTATACACATCCGCATCGAACCATCCTTCTTCTTGACAAAAGTAAAGGCGCTCCCAAGGCGAAACACTTGGTCGAATGAAACCTCGATCCAACAACTCTTGAATCTGAGCCTTCAATTCCACTAATTCCTTCGGTGCCATCCTATACGGAGTTATAGACACTGGTGCCGTTTCAGGTAATAGATCTATACCGAATTCGACTTCACGATCCGGAGGTAGTCTCGAAAGTTCTTCTGGAAATACGTCAGCATATTCCTTTACAGTACGAACATTTCCCACAGGAGACTCCTTAGCTTTCAAAGCACACACATGAACCACAAACGCCTCACAGCCCTTCCTGACCATCTTCATAGCTTTCAATGCAGATACCACGTTAGATAGATAATCTCTTCTATTACCTATCATGACCACTTCTTCACCTTCCGCTGTCTTCAAAACCATGCGCTTAGCAGCGCAATCCAAACTTGCTCGGTACTTAACCAACAATCCATCCCAAGAATCGATCGAACTCCTCAAAAGTAGTTCCATCGGATCACTCTGAACACTACCCTTGAAGTTCTAGGGTACATCTCTATATAGCTTATCTACTTCTACAGAGTGACCTAGAGGACTAAATACGGTCATCTTCCTAGAAGCGATTTGAATCTAGATTCATAGTCTTTACTATACTACTAGCAACATACGAATCGTCGAACCCACATCTATCAAAGCAGTATATGGAACACCAAAGATTAAGAACGTACTGGTTATGACATCCGGTGTGTCACCCTCCTCTCGACGCCTCACTGCATACACCAAACCAGGCTGTCTTGCCTCAGTGTTGCTTACACCTCTGCCCGATACTCCGCGGCCTCGACTAGAACCATTACCTCCTCTAGCATTACCACGACCTCTCTGCGATCTTTGGTCCATCCTTTCTGAACTGAGCACAACCTTGACCTCGACCGATTCTGGCTTGCTTACGTTGTGATCCTCACACGATGATCCAGCGAACCATACTCAAAACATCCTTTTCCTCCGGTCCAACATTCGCCCCAATGAAACTTCCCACATCGATTACACCGTCTTTGGTCACGATTAGCGATATGAATAGCCTCCTAGACTGATTCGACCCATTTTGCCTAACCTCTTCTCGAACATTACCGGTGACCCGGATGATCCATATCCTCTCTTATGCTTATTAGGTCATAGCTCGCCTTCCAGATTCCTTTATTCCTTGGCTATCTTAGCCTTTTCAACTAAAGTAGCAAACTCGCTCGATGTGGAGCAATCAACAATCTCAACTCGTCCTTCAAACCATCTTGAATCGGACACATCACTCGGTTCAAGCCACAATACCTCCAAACATCTGGCTCAATCTTAAGAACTCACCTCATACTCGTCGGATTTACTCCTTGGACCAAACTCGAATGCCTTATCTGCGCATCAACATAACTAGACCCAATATATTTCTTCTGATACACTGCCTTAAAGAAGTCCGAAGTGAGATCCTCTGCTACAGCACCATTTTGAACCGTAAGCCACCACTGATACAACTCGTCATGAAGAATCGATACAATTCCTTTTAGCTTTTCCTCTGCATTCAAATCCAGATCATCCATGATTCGCTCCGTCGCCTCTAACCAATATTCAGCCGAGCTGGGAGCTACACCCGAAACACCTTGAAATACCTCGGCTCTGTTGGCTCGGAGTCGTTCATGTACAGATTTCTGAGCTCCCGTGCCTCCACCTACTCTAGCTACCCTCTCAAGAACTCGCAGCATTACCTGTGACACTGCATCATCCCCCATTTGATCTTGATGCTCAACTCCAACCACTGGTGGTGGAACTGGTGGTACCTCATTCTCGGATCCTTGACCCGACCTCACTGGCTCAGACACAACCATCCCACCATGACCACGTCCACGCATAACACGACCTCGCCCTCGAGTACTCATATCTAAAGTCTCAACTTATCTGATTTAAAAGTTTTATGCATTAGTCATTATTCCACTTTCTTTAAAGCACGCTTTATGAAAAATTTTATTAAGAGGTTGTTTCATGAGTACACCAAACCTATAGTTTTGGGTCTCTAAAGTAGTTCCTACTACTATGTAGTCATATCAACATCACTAAAATCATATCATCAAAATCAACATTTTGATGTACTTACGTATGGATTGATGTCAAGACTGGGGCCATGCCTTTCCAACCATAAAATTTTCAACAAAAACATTTTAAAACCATACTTCAATTCATTTTGGGCCTCGGGCCCACAATGAAAGCTTTTAAACTTAGCTCGATACCAAATTGTAACACCCCAAACCCGGTCAATACGCATACCTAATAGAATCGGTATGTCTTGAGGAAAATATTTTTGAAAGAATCGAATTAACAATTAAATTTTTGTGAAAAATTCTTTGAAATTCTATATTTGTAGAAATTACATGTTTAATAAGTTAAAAGCGAAGATTTACTTTGAAGTTACATAAAACTTTTAAAATAAGTGAATAAATCATAGGTTAGAAAACATTTATATCATTTTAAGAAAACTCAATTATTACTTTGAAAACCATTTACATTTGAATGTAGAAACTTAATATTTGAAAATCATTTAAATTATCGAAAACACTTAAGTTGTTTAAATTATCAAATGATTTATGTTACCCGATGGTAACGTTTTAAAAACCGTCGCGTTTTGTAGTTTAGAAAACTTGGTGCTCAATATATTATAATAATCATGAAATTTATAAACCATATTTAAAACATGTTCAAAACATAAAAATAATCCAAAACATAATTAAACAGGCCTTATTACAAATCCATAAAATATGAAAACCAAATTTAAATAAAATACCCAAATGGAAGCTCATATAAAATCAACTTTTATTGCATGGCCTCCTCGAGTTCATCCGGCTCATCATCCGCGATCTCACGAATCACCTGAAAGGATAAGGGAGAAGGTGAGTCACCAAGACTCGGTGCATATTCCCTCTCCCGGGTAAATACCACATACTTACACAAACTATAACAAAGCAACATATATGTATAATGCACCCAACCTAGCCATCCATAACTCCTTTTCTACCCCATGTGGTACCAAACCACCGGTGGTGCCAAACCAACGTGACCAAGTCACGATATAAATGTGATACCAAATCGGTGGTGACCAAAGTCACGAATAATCCATCGTGGGGCCAACCCACGTGTGATACCAAATCATGGCGACGATCCCATATCTCAAAAGTGGGGCCAACTCACGGTGGTATTAACCACGGGGACGAGTCGCTATGAGGTGCCAAACCTCTAGTGTCCAAGACACGAATGTGATACCAAATCACTTTGGAGGTACCAAACCTCCGGTGTCCAAGACACGAATGTGATACCAAATCACTTGGTGACCAAGTCACGATATCAATCTTCCCCTCCTCTCATATTGCCCATGCCAATGCAAAAAATAAACAAATCATGTCAATATACTTTGATATGTATCTCATAACAAATATATCATAAATTGTAGATCATGATTTCTATCCACATGTATTTACAACATATCAAAACGGACTTACGAATCCTCATTCATACCATCATGGTATCATATCCAAATCTCATCGTTTTCCCACTTTCATAATATGATTAGTTATAACACACATAAATACATATATAAACCAAGTTATAAAGTGTGTAAGATACACACCTTTCACCAAAGCAAGAACTAACTTCCGGAGATCCGATCTACCGCACTAGATCACCTTGTCCTACAATCGACCAATATTAAGATTATAAACAAAGGCCATTCGGCCCTACTACTAAACCCCAAAGAGTTAACGCTTCGAAATACCAATCTTACCTAAAAGCTTACCCAAAACGAGAGACAATTATACGAGGCTTAGATTGATTGCTTCCAACGTCCCGAGGAGCCTAAAAGAAATCGGTTCCTAAAATGGTTAGAACCTTGCAACAAATGCCCATAGGTTCGGCCTTTGTCCACAAGAAAATAACATAGAGAGGAGAAAAGAAATAATAGGAAAATTGGCCAAGAATACTTACTTATTAACCAAAATCGATTGAAGAAAGCAAAGAGAATCTACCCTTGAATATTCGCCAAAAAAAATAATAAGAGAAAAGAAGATTCGGCTATGGTGTTAGTTGATGGAGGAAAATTTGGTTAGAGTGGGGAAAAGAAAGAAAAGAAAGTGAAATGCAAGAGAGGATTTCGGCAAAGGAAGGTGGAGAGGATTTTGGCATAAAAGTTTGAGAGAGAAAAAGAAAAATAAAAGGGAGGAGATGGTACTTTCGGTTTGAGAAAAAGTAGAAAAGAAAAAGAGAGATGGAAGAAAGAGATTTGCCAAGAAAGCAAAAGAGAACAAAATGAAAGAAAATGCCTCCTTCAATGGTTGTATATTTTCGGCACCAAGAGAAAAAGAGTTTGAGAGGAGAAGAAAACAATACTAATTGGTCAAAATAAAAGCCAAAACCAAAACAAAGTTTACCTATTGCTCACTAATACATCTGGCTAGGGGAGTGCTTTTGGAGAGAAAAGAAAATGATGTACAATAGCTAAGGAATATGGCCAAAAGCTACCAACCTTCCAAGCCTTCAACAAAATCGGTCAACCCTCCCCTAGACCATTATGCCGTCCACATACATGGACTAATGGCCATAGAAGAGTTTCAAAACACTCTCCATCATCCATGCCTTTTGTCCCTCATCATACCATAAGTCGAAGAATCTTATCCCTAATTACAAGCTTTCCAAAACCATTATTCAACTTACCAAAAATTTTGAAAGTCCAACCTACCATAAGAATGGCTTGGCCGACACTTAATGCTAAGATGCATAAAAATAAAGTCTTCCAATGCAATCCATGCTACTCGAACCTCTTCCCTCATGCAACCTTTCATGCATCATAGCCACCTTGCCACTAACTCCTCATGTGTTAGAATTTAATACTTAAATTATCTTAAGTGTCAAGATTACCTAGTTCACTTCATTAATTTTTTTTTAAATACCAAGAATTATTCTATCTTCATAAATAAAATCAAGCCTTCACTAGGCCATGTTAAGCACACAAACAATACTACCCGAGCTAACATAAGTTACCAACTGATACACAAATTTTAGGATGTTACAGAGCTTGGATGGGATTCGAGATGGCCATGCAGACGCGATTTTTATATTTAGAAACTTATACTTTTAATTTCGGTTTAATTGGGTTGTTTTATTGTAATATGGCCATTTAACTATTTTGGGTTTTTATTATGGTTTATGCTAGACTAGACATGTATTAGCAATTGCAATCAATTTCAAATAATGACATTTTATGATTTTATAAACTTAACTAAGGTTTTCCAATTGAGATTCTCGTAATTGCTCAGATTCTTTTAAAGATTTCAAAAGGACCCGTTTCCAACTAACCTTGAACTTCAATTGTTTTTCAAATGAAGCGTCTCTCTAAGAAATTGAATCATGTTTTAAAACCTAATCATTAGGGATTTAGTTTAGCACTTGTTTTCATGCCGACCCTAACACTGCTACAAGCAAGTTTTATTATCACTTAGCCGATTTCAACCTAAGGTTTTCCAGTAGCATTTCGAATTTGGCCGTAGTGTTTTAGGCCAGGTTTAGGGTGTTACAAGGTTGCATGGGTGTGTCATGTAGCCGTGGGTGAGGCACGAGCTACCCCCACGGCTGTGTGTCACCTGTATATTAGAAAAGTTTTAAATTTTTATGAAATTGCTTATGTGTTTTGATTTAGTCCATGTGTTTCGATTTAGTCCCGACTCGATTTATAAGCATGCTTAAGGTGTCGATGACCTTCTTAAGGGACATTATGATTGATATTGATGAATGGTTGAATGATTAATTCTGTAAATATTTCCAATCTATCTGGTAATGCTTTTAACCCTATTCTAGTGATCGGACATGGGATAGGGGTGTTACATTTGGCTGGTATCAGAGCTACGATTTAGTTGATTCTCAAACTAACGTAGTGTGTCAAAGTCTAGCTATACATGCCATATATTTGAACTGTGATAGTGTGATGAATCCTAACGTGTAAAATGTGATTTTTGTATAGTAATGGATCCCGAAAGAGCCATAGCTGACGACGTAGAAAGTAATGCACCTACTCCCGCGCAAAGGACAGTGCCCTCTAATTTTAGACCGGATACGAGTGGTCAGGCGGGAGAAGCTAAACAAGCTTTTTTCAGATGATGAGTGAGTGGTTCACTCAGTTCATGAGAAATAACCCGACTGTTTCACAACCTCTGCCCCTAGTTAATCCTCAGACTACAGTTGTGCCACCGATTGTGTATCTGAATCTGTTAAATAAGCCTCCGGTTGACAAGATTCATAAGTATGGGGATGAAGAATTTGGAGCTACTAAGGATGATGATGCTGAGAATGCCGAGTTCTGGATTGAAAATACTATTCGAGTTTTTGATGAAATGTCTCTGACTCTGGATGAATGTATAAAGTGTGTTGTACCGTTACTTCGAGATGCAGCTTATCAATGGTAGAAAACCTTAATTTTGTTATCCCGAGAGAACGGGTTACATGGGATTTCTTTCAGACTAAGTTTCGAAAGAAATATATAAGTGAGAGATTTGTTGATCAGAAACGAAAGGAATTTCTAGAATTAAAATAGAGTAGAATGACTGTCACTGAATATGAACAAGAGTTCGTGCGACTAAGTCAATATGCCCGAGAGTGTATATCTTCCGAAGCTATAATGTGCAAAAGATTCGAAAATGGTCTAAATGAAGATATTCATTTGCTAGTTGGGATTTTAGAAATTAAAGAGTTCGTTACACTAGTTGATCAAGCACGCAAAGTGAAGCACTTGGGAACGATAAAAGAAAAGCTAAAACTGAAGCCCGGGATATGAGAAAGAGATTTCAAAACAAATCATTTCAATCTACTCCAAAGAGATTTAGAGATGATCAAAGTCGTTCCAGGGATAACGCGAGACATTTGAATAGGACCCAAGATAGTTTGCAAATGAGTTCCAAAATCCCAGCAACTTCTGTGGCCAGTGTTGATAATGTTCAATCTGAGAGACCTAAATGTAAACATTACGAAAAGAGGCATCCGAAAAGCTGCAGATTAAATGATAAGGCTTACTTTAGATGTGGATTGTTTAATCATTTTATTCGTGATTGTCCTGAGTCTGTTAAGCTAGAGACTGTTCAGAATTTGAGACTTGAAAATGCATCTGGGAGGGGTAGACCTTCAAAGAGTACAAGAAATGTTAGTGGTAGTCAGAGGTGCACGAGAGACACTGTGGTATGATCTGAAGCTAGAGCACCTACCAGATTATATGCTATCCGAGCTCATGAAGAAGCTTCATCACCTGATGTTATAACGGGTACTTTTACTCTTTATGATACTTCTGTGATAGCTTTAATAGACCCTAGTTCTACACATTTGTACATATGCATGAATTTAGTATATGGTAAGACTTTGCCTGTAGAGTCTACTGAATTTACTATAAAAGTATCAAACCCCTTAAGTAAAAGTGTCCTGGTTGACAAAGTATGCAAGAACTGTCCGTTAATGTTTTGAGATATCTATTTTCTTGCTGATCTGATGCTCTTGCCATTTGATGAATTTGATATTATTTTGGGAATGGATTGGTTGTTTATGCATGATGCCGTTGCAAACTGTAAAAGAAAGACTATAGATTTACGAGGTCCAAATGATGAGATTATATGGATTGAGTCTAATGATTTAAATGGATTGCCTGCTGTGATATCTGTTTTGAAAGCTCAGAGTTATGTGAAAAGGGGGTATGAATCATATTTTGCTTATGTGATCGATTCAAAAGCATCCGAGAAGAAAGTCGAATCGTACCCATTGTTTGTGATTTTTCCGATGTGTTCCACGAAGAGTTACCGAGTTTACCTCCGATTTGTGAAGTTGAATTTGGTATTGAATTGTTGCCTGGTACGGCACCTATTTCTATAGCTCCGTATAGAATGGCACCAATGAGTTGAAAGAGTTAAAGTCATAGCTACAAGAATTGGTGATAGAGGTTTGCTAGACGAGTTTTTGCCTTGGGGTGCTCTGTTACATTCGTGAAAAGAAAGATGGCATGATGAGAATGTGTATCGATTACCATCAGTTGAATAAGGTGACTATAAAGAACAAATATCCATTGCCCAGAATTGATGATTTAATTGATCAGTTAAAATGAGCTATTGTGTTTTCCAAGATTGATTTGAGATCGGGATACTATTAATTGAGAGTTAAAGATTCAGACATTCTAAAAACTGCTTTTAGAATGAGGTATAGGCATTATGAGTTTTTAGTTATGCCATTCGGACTAATCAATTCTCCTGCTGTCTTTATGGACCTGATAAACATAATTTTTAGACCGTATATGGATCAATTTGTTGTTGTATTCATTGACGACATTTTGATTTACTCACGTGATGAGAATGAGAATGCAGAACATTTGAAAATTGTGTTGCAAACTTTGAGAGAAAAGTAATTGTACGTAAAATTCAGCAAATGTGAATTCTAGATGAATAAGGTCAGTTTTCTAGGGCATATTGTGTCAGCTTCTAGGATTCGTGTTGATCCGAGCAAGATTTCTGCTATTTTGAATTGTAAACCTCTAAAGAACGTGTCTGAAGTTCGTAGTTTTTTGGGTTTAGCTGGTTATTACCTGTAGATTTGTTAAAGGCTTCTCAACTATAGCTACTCCATTGACTAGATTACTTCAGAAAGATGTCAGATTTGGATGGTCGGATAAATGTCAGAAATGTTTTGACCGGTTGAAAACTTTGTTAACAAAAGTTCAAGTGTTAGTACAACCAGAATCGGGTAAAGAATTTGTTGTTTATAGTGATGCTTCGTTAAACGGTCTGGGATGTGTTTTAATGCAAGAGGGAAAAGTGGTAGCTTATGCTTCGAGACAATTAAAGCCTAATGAAAAGAATTATTCGACACATGACTTTAAGCTCACTGCGATTGTGTTTGCACTTAAAATTTGGCATCATTATTTGTACGGTGAGAAATGTCATGTGTTTTCAGATCATAAAAGTCTGAAATATCTAATGACCCAGAAAGATTTGAACCTGCGTCAAAGAAGATGGTTAGAACTGTTAAAATATTACGAGCTTGTGATAGATTATCATCTGGGTAAAGCAAACGTGGTTGCTGATGCATTGAGTAGAAAGTCATTGTTTGCACTACGTACAAAGTCATTGTTTGCACTACGTACTTTGAATGCTCAATTAGATTTGTCTGATTATAGTTCTGTGATAGATGAATTGAGAGCAAAACCATTATTTGTATAGCAAATATGTGATGCTCAGAGGTTGATAATGAATTACTAGCGAAACGAACTCAATGTGAATCGAGTTCTGAATCTGAATTTCAAATTGTTAATGATTGTTTTAGATTTCGAGATCGTATTTGTGTTTCGAGAAATCCGGAGTTGATTCAGTTGATTTTAAATGAAGCCCATAATAGTTGTTTATCTATCCATCCGGGATGTACAAATATGTATCATGATTTGAAGCAACACTATTGGTGGTCTGGCATGAAACGAGGTATTTCTGAATTTGTTTCAAAATGCTTAGATTTTCAGCAAGTGAAAGCCAAACATCAAGTTTTAAATGGTCATTACGATCGATTCGATTCTGAATGGAAATGGGATAGAGTAACTATAGACTCTGTTTCTGGCTTGCCTTTGACTCTGAGAAAGAAAGATGCAATATGGGTCGTAGTTGACTGATTAACTAAATCAACCCATTTTTGTCCGATAAGATCTTACTACTCACTTGAAAGATTAGCTGAGCTTTATATTTTTGAGATTGTGAGATTGCATGGGGTACCATTATCTGTTGTGTCAGAAAGAGATCCAAGATTCACATCGCGATTTTAGAAGAAATTGCAAGAGGTTTGGGTATGAAATTGCATTTCAGTACAGCTTTTCATCCGCAAATGGATGGTCAATTCGAGCGAATTATTCAAATTCTCGAAGATATGTTAAGATGCTGTATATTAGAGCTTAATGGTTCGTGGGAACAATACTTGCCATTGATTGAGTTTGCGTATAATAATAGTTTTCAGTCGAGCATCAAAATGGCACCATATGAAGCTTTGTACGGACGTAAATGTCGTACACCTCTATATTGGACTGAACTCAGTGAGAATAAGTTACACGGGGTCGATTTGATAAAAGATACTAAACAGAAAGTGAAATTAATTCGAGATTGTTTGAAAGTAGCATTTGATCGTCAAAAGTCCTATGCAGACTTAAAATGAAAAGATATAGAATTTGAGATCAGAAAAAAGTATTTCTGAAAGTGTCTCCGTGGAAGAAAGTGCTTCGATTCGGACGTAAAGGCAAGTTAAGTCCGAGATTCATCGGACCATATGAGATCGTTGAACGTGTTGGGCCTGTTGCATATAGATTGAAGTTACCATCTGAATTAGAAAAGATTCACAATGTGTTTCATGTCTCAATGCTTCATAGATATCGATCTGATTCGTCACATGTGATTGTCCCATCTGAAATTGAAATCCGATCTGATATGACATACGAAGAGGAACTGATCCGTATCTTAGCTCGTAAAGTAAAAGAGTTAAGAAACAAGAAATCTCCATTAGTGAAAGTATTGTGGAATCGACACGAATTAGAAGAGGTTACGTGGGAGCCTGAAGATTCAATGAGACAGCAATATCCAAATCTGTTTAACGGTAAGATTTTTCGGGGATGAAAATCCCTAAGGGGGAGAATTGTATCAGTCTAGTTGATACCCTAGTCGAAACAATGGTTTTGGGACCACAAATCTGAGTCTGATAATATTTTAATATTATTTACTGTGCCGTTGATATGTGACTAAGCATGTGTTTAAATTTCGTAAGCTAATTAGTCCGTTTGAATGTTTAATTTGAACAAAGGATTGAAATGCATTAAATGTGAAAGTTGCTTGTTAATTGTTAAGGTACTTAAGTGATGTGGCTTTGTAAGTTGTGGCCTTAAGTGGAAAATAGACCACTTTTAGGATAGTGGACATTAGAAGGACAAATGTGCCCTTAATGTATGTTTGTTTGAATTATTATGGAAGTGTTAAATGAGTAATTTGATTAAGTAAAGGCTAATAAACCAAAATCAATTGAAAAAGCCATGTTCATCCTTATTGATGACCGAATAAGAGAAAAAGAACAAGAGCTTTGAGCTTTGGATGTTTCGGCTAGCTTTAAGCAAGATTAAGGTAAGTTTTGACTTCGGTTTTTGATAATTTCTACGTTTCTACAATCGTTGATTTGAGAGCTACAAAACCCATGCCTTGATTTTGTATTTTGATAATGTATGTGAAATGTGCCATTGATGATTTTACAAGCTTTGGGATGTTTGAGGATGATATATGAAAGATTTGAGCTAAATGAACATGTTATGTTCTTGAAGTTTTGATGAATTTAGATAAATAGGGCTAAAATGTGAAAATGTTATTTTAAAGGACTAATTTGTGAATTTTATGAAATATGTGGACTTATAGTCCCTAGGGAGGTTCGGCTATGCATATGTGTGAACAAATTTTGTATATTTGATGTTTGAGTAAAATGGACTAAATTGATAAAGTGTACAAATATGAGGGTTAAATTGTAAATAGCCCAAAATACATGTGTATGGATTGAATTGAATGGAATAGTGAATAAAAGGGTTAATTCTGAATATGTCTAGATCAAGAACCGAGGAAAATGGATTTAGATTGCGGGAAAGCAAAAAAAACCGAGTAGTCATTTCCGTTTAATAAACCAAATACGAGGTAAGTCACTATGCAAATAAACTTATCTGTATTGAATTGAATATATGTATTCATATGTCTATCGATGAAAATGAATGAGTATGAGATGCTAAGTGCGTGAATTCTGAAATAAGTTCGATATAGTGATAAAGCCGAGAAGTCCCATGCGAACCTAGGAATAGATAAGATTTAGCCATGTCATGACATAGGTATCTGTTCTATTTTATCATGTAAGACCACATCCGAGACATTGGTGTTGACTTAAAATTGCGTGTAAGACCTCATCTGGAACGTAGGCATTGATATGAATTATATGTAAAAGACCTCGTCTAGGACGTAGGCATCGATATGAACTTTATGAGTAAGACCAAGTCTGGGATATCGGCATCATATTGACTCGTGTAAGACCATGTCTGGGACGTTGGCATCGTTATGATCTATACGTGTAAGACCCTATCTGGGACAGTGGCATCGATATACGAGTGCATGTAAGACCTCGTCTGGGACGTTGGCATTGTACTATTATTCTGAGCTTTCTGAGTATCCTACTAGGTTCCTAAGGGTTCGACGGGCAAGTCTGCAATACAAATGGTATATCTGAGCTATGATCAATTAAGTGAATGAATATTTGAATCAGGTGCGTTGAATGTGCATTAAGTATGCATGAATGGTAAGTAGGCATATGACTTTGATTTGAAGAAAAGTATGTTTGAATAGGATAATGTGAATGAAATGCAAGAAAGATTATGAATGAGCTATGTGTTTCAAATGCGTTTTGAATGGATAAATGTGACAAATGTAGTCATAAGTATGAATCAAGCATATACATGATAAATTGTTAAGTGAAGTAGATGTGCAAACGTATCAAATTGCATATATACTTTTTATGCCAAGTTTATTTGTATATGACTTACTAAGCTTTTGGAAAGCTTACTCTGTGTGTGTGTTTTCTCTATTTTATAGGTCGTCGAAGCTACTGAAGGCTCGGGATTGTCAAGGATCATCATCACACTACAAAAACTTGTTTTGGAACCTTTTTGAAAATGTATATGGCTAATTATGGCATGTATAGGCTAGATAGGTGCATATGTCTATGAAGTGAGCATGGCCATGTGTATTGGAAAGCTTTTGAGTTGATAAATGTTTGAATGAATGAGTTATGAAGCACATATTTAGTATGTTTTGATGCATATGGAATGGTTAAGTTTTGGTTAAACAAATGGTTGATACATGTTTGAAATGATGTAGGATTTAGTTTGCAATTTGGTATGAATGAAATTGTTATTGAATGTATGGATGAAATGAACCATTTGATATGTTTGGTTGCCATATATGCATATTATGTTTTGGTATGTATTGCTTGTAGGTGAGACCCAAAATGGGTGGCATATTGGCTTGTAAAATGGCCTATAATGTCACACGGTTGAGGCACGCACGGGCGTGCCTGAGACCATGGGTAAATTGGTAGAATGTGGCTTAAACTGCACACGGACTTGGCACGGGTGTGCCTACAGGTCGTGTGAGAAATGGTAGTATGTGATCTAGTAGTACACGGCCTTAGCGCATGGGCGTGCTTGGTGACCGTGTTGATTTTGGCAGAATACTACTACGGGGAGGTCGCATGGGTGTGTCATGTAGCCGTGGGTGAGGCACGACCTACCCCCACGGCCGTGTTCCCCGCATGTTAGAAAAGTTTTAAATTTTTATGAAATTGCTTATGTGTTTTGATTTAGTCTGACTCGGTTTATAAGCATGCTTAAGGTCTCGATGACCTACTTAAGGGACATTATGATTGATATTGATGAATGGTTGAACGATTAATTTTGTAAATGTTTCTGATCTGTCTGGTAACGCCTTTAACCCTAATCCGATGATCGGACACGGGATAGGGGTGTTATAGAGTACTTGATTGAAATGGGGTTTTGAAGTAGGAGTCCTTAAATGGTAATTAGACCATTATATTTTGATGGACAAAAATGGACATATATAGGTAGAAAGAACCAAAGTTTTTAATGAAGGGTAATTTAGTCATTTGGTAATAAAAAGAAATTAAAAAGGGAAAAATATGGTAAAATATGCTCATCTTCTTCATTAGGCCGAATTTTCAAGTGTTCACCATCGCTAGGGTTTGTTTCAAGCTTCCAAGCTCCATAGTAAGTGATTACAAGCCTCGTTTTTAATGTTCTTTACATTTTTGAAGCCTCGGTAGCTCTATTTAGCTTATTCTATCAATAATTCATGCTAGGGTTCATATTTGGAAAAATACCCATAGGTGAAATGTGTTTATTTTGATGTTTTATGATAGAACATGAAGTCTAAAATTATGTTAAACAACTTTTACTAAGTGATTTTAAGTGAAAACGAGTAAAACAGCTTAATCGGTAAAAATACCTAATGTTCATAAGTACATGTTAGAGTGAGATTTGATGTTGTCATAGAAGGGAAAACTGATCATCATGTCATAAAACATAAGAATAAGGGATAAAGTATAATTTTCGAGCTTTGGGGTAAATGTGTAAATATGTAAAAGTTTAGGGGCAAAATTGTAATTTTTCCAAAGTTAGACTCAAGGACTATTTTGATAAATGTGAGTATTATTGCTATTATAGATCAAGAAGAATGAAATCCTGAGTTAGATCGGGGAAAGAAAAAGATAGTGGACTAAATCGATATAGTTTATCGTATTTTGTTTCGAGGCAAGTTTGCGGTAAATAAATGCAATATTCTCTTATTTTACATTTGATACTATTAAATTCCAGAATTTACATATTTATTCTGTAAATTTATCATTTAAAGACTCAAGCATGAATTGACGAAGAAGCAATCTCAGAATGTCTCGGTTGAACCTTAGGAATGTGTAGGATACAAATGTCATGACATTAGGGTTTAAGGAAATCATGTAAGACCATGTCAAGACATGGCATTGATAAATTACTATAAGGCAAAGGTCCCATGTAATACCATGCCAAGGCATGGCATTGGTGAATTTATAAGGCAAAGGTCACATGTAAGACCATGCCAAGGCATGGCATTGGTGAGTTCATAAGGCAAGGATACCACGTAAGACCATGTCAAGACATGGCAATGGTTAAGTTTCACAAGGAAAGGTACCCGCGTATCCTTAGTATTCCAAGTGGTTCAATGGGAAAATTTGAAGAGTATACCAAAGGAAAGGTAAGACAAGTTCAAGCTAAAAAGGTACAGGTAAGAATTTAAGACTTAAGTATATTAAGTTAAAGGCTTAAATAATTTTGGTAAGAAAAGAATATGATAATTCATTAAGAATGTTGTTATTTATTTACATGCAAACTTACTAAGCTTAACGCTCACTCCCATTCCTTTCTTTCTTTTCATAGTTTTACAAGCCAACTCGGGGATCATAAGGACGTCGGAGATCGTTACACACTATCAAAGGATTATATTGGTATTTTGTGACTTGAATGTTTTAAGTTATGGCATGTATAGGGACTTAGCCATTTTGTGTGTATGACCTTATGATATGGCTTAATATTGGCTTGTAAATGTTTGGTAATGATTAGATATTAAAATTGTTAATTAAGAACATGTTTTGGATGTTATGTAATGCCTAGTTGATAGTTATTTTAAGAAATTATGTAATTATATGCAGGTGAATAGTTTGGACAGCAGCAGTGACGTGATTTTGAAAAATCACCAATAATAGTAGAAATGGAATTAGATTGTGCATGAGATATAGAATTAAATATTATTTAGTCTATTTTTATATAAAAAAACTGTGTAGGAAAAAGAATTTTATATTATGAGATAATTGATTTTTAGTGAAGAGAGGTCAGAACTGTTGAACTGTGTAACAAGGGAGACTTTAACTAATAAATTGTACTAATTGACCACACTAAAAATTCTAGAAAAATTATTGTAAGAAGATATTTGAGTCTAGTTTCAAGGAAAATTTACGGATCTATATTTCAAGTTTCTGTAACTCGAGTTATAGTTAATTTTGGTGAACATGACGCAGATGGAAAGTTTCAATTTTTATGCCCTGATCTAGTAAGTTAAGTCTAGTAATGCCTCGTGCTAGACTCTGACAACGATCTCGGGTAAGGGGTGTTACAGTTAGTTTTTTAGGCTAGATCATTCATTATAAATTTTTTAAGACTCTGACACACGATCAAGTTTTTGGCGCCGTTGCCGAGGAACTGAAATATTAAGAAAGCTCAATTTTTATTACTTTAGCCATGTTTTATTTTATTTTGCAATTAAATTTTGTTTTTACTTTTCTAATTTTCTTTTTCTTTTTCTTTCCCTGGTAGGTACCTCTAGTTTATGACTAGAAGGAACCCGACAGGACCACTACTTTACGATAGTGAAATTGAAAGCACTGTTCGCAGAAACTGAAAAGAAATAAGGAGAGGCCTACAATACATACAAGAAGAGCAAGAAGATGACATCAATACAAACAAAGAGATGGCCGAGAATAATCCGCTAATTCTAGAAGTGGCCGAACACCATGCTCCTCAAACTATGTATGATTATGCTAAACCTAATTTAACATGAACTGAGTCAAGTATTGTTAGACCTGCTATACTGATAATAATTTTGAACTGAAAACTAACACTATACAAATGATACAACAATTTGTTCAGTTTGATGGTTTGCAGGATGAAGATCCAAATAATCACTTGGCAAATTTCCTAGAGTTTTGCAATACTTTTAAAATTAATGATGTTTCTGATGATGCCATTAGTCTTCGGTTATTTCCCTTCTCTTTAAGGAATAAAGATAAACAGTGGTTGAATTCTCTTCCACGAGGATCAATCACTAAATGGGATCAAATGACCGAAAAATTTTTATTGAAATATTTTTCACCGGCCAAAACGGCCAAATTAAAGAATGATATCTCTTCTTTTATGCAGATGGATTTAGAAACACTATATGATGCATGGGAGAGATACAAGGATTTGTTGAGAAGGTGCCCACACCATGGTTTACCCTTGTGGATATAGGTCCAAACTTTTTACAATGGTGTGAACCCCTCAACCCGGCAGGTAATTGATTCAACAATCGGAGGAACCCTAAATAACAAAACTCTTGAGGCAGCCTATGAGTTTATAGAGGAGATGTCAGTGAAAAAATATCAGTGGCAAGTTACAAGGACAAGGCCAACAAAAACAGTCGGAGTTTTCAACCTCGACCCAGTCACCATGCTATCAAACCAGGTAGAGATGTTAAATAAAAAGGCCAATGGTTTATGTGGTTCTTTGCAGGTACATCCAATTATGCAATGTGACTCAAATCTAGGAGGTGTGGCGAATCTTGATTACCCATCCTACAATCATGGCATGGAAAACAAACAGATAAACTATACGGGTAACAATTTTAGATCTCAAAATAATCCTTATAGTATTACTTATAATCCAGGATGAAGGAACCACCCCAATTTCTCATGGGGTGGTCAAGGAAATCAGAGACAACAACCCCCTCCAAATGTCCAACAACAGCCCTATCCATAGGAAAAGAAGCCGAACCTTGAAGAGATGCTGACAAAATTCATAGCGATGTCTGAAACTCATTTTCAAAATATCGAAACAACACTTAAAAATTAACAAGCATCGATTAAAGGAATTGAGAACTAGTTAGGGCAACTAGCTAAGCTGATCTCCAAATGACCACAAGGTAGCTTGCCAAGTAACACGGAGACTAACCCAAAGGAGCAACTTCAAGCCATAACAGCCCAAAATAGTGAAGGGTTAGTAGAATCTGAATCTGAGCCAAGGCAAGAACCTGTGGTAAGTGAAGGTATGGTTGAGGTAAGCCAAGAAAAGCCAAAATCGGTAATTAAAGAATACCAACCTTGAATACCATACCCCAATGCGATGAAGAAATATAACACAGACGAATAGTTCGCAAGTTTCTTAAACTTTAAAAAAATTATATATTAACTTACCGTTTCTTGAAGCTTTTTCGCAGATGCCAGATTCAAGGAATTTTTTAAAAGAGCTTTTAACAAACAAGGAAAAGTTAGACGAAGACTCACATGTGGAATTAAACGCAGTGTGCTTAGCAATGTTGCAGAATAGACTACCACGAAAATTAAAAGATCTAGGGAGTTTTACAATTCCATGTTTAATTGGTAGTTTATCTGTTGATAATGCTTTAGCTGATTTTGGGGCAAGCATCATTGTTATGCCTTAGAAAATGTTTAAACAGCTAGGTCTAGGGAAACCCAAACAAACTAGGATGAGCATTCAACTAGCTGATAAGACTATTCGAATTCCTAGGGGTATAATTGAAGATGTACTAGTTAAAGTTGACAAACTCATATTCCTCATAGACTTTGTTGTTTTAGATATGGATGAAGACAATAGTATCTCCCTAATTCTAGGAAGATCCTTTTAACAACTACCAGATCTAAAATTGATGTTAGTACAAGTGAGCTCATACTTCGTGTAGGTGACGAATCAATTAGTCTTCAAGCTCTCGGCTTAGCTAGGACATCGAGTGATAAATGTGAGAACGTAAATTCCATTGATAATCATTAGGTTAAACTTTCTTTTCAGGAAGCACCACGGAATTACACCACTGAGCTTGATCCCATACCTCATACCAACAAAGAAATATCTCATGAGGAACGACGACTTTAGATCGATGAGCTAGATGAGTGGAAGACACATTTCAAGGAGAAACTAGGAATACACGAAGCAAAACTAAAGGAACCCCCAGACGACTTAAAGGAACATCAAATCACTTAAAAATAGGAGATCAGGTACTGTTAGAGAAAACTGACCCTCGAACCGCCACTTCAAAACTCAATACAAACAAAGAGATCCCTTTTAAGGTAATTAACGTCTTCCCGTACGGCACAGTCGAGGTAAGCAATTCTACATTTGACACTTTTAAGGTAAATGCTACTCAATTTAAACCATATAGTGATAGCATGAGAAAGGATTTCTCACTCCTCAAACCACCATGAATGTGCAAATGAGAGGTAAGTCTTGTTTAATAGTTTAAACGAGCGCTTCTCGGGAGGCAACCTGAGTACTAACCCTATTTATTGTTATTTTCTTTCTTCCAGCACCTAACTACAAACTAACCAAATTAATGAAACACAGATTTTTGCACCACATGGCCTCACACATGGCCGTGGCCGTGGCCGTGTGGGTGCTACAGATCTTCGTACCGGTATGAAAGAGATAGTACGAAAAAGGACGAAAAAATATCTTCAAGTCACAAGCTCCAACTAAACAACACAGCCATGCGATGCAGCCGTGGCCGACACTTTTTTAGAAGCACGGGCGTGGCGACCTGTACATGGGCATAGGAGAAACGAAGGAAGCATAACATGACCATGAGACACAGCCGTGTGATTCGACATGCCCACGGTACACGAGCGTGGGATGTATCAGACCTGAATTTCTATTTAACCCACCCACTCCCCTTCTCACCCACTCTCCATTCTCTTCTCCCACACCCTCTAAAGTTTTTCCCCTTTCATTTCTCTCCTTCTTCATCTTCCAAGTCCTTAATCTTCACCTCATCCATGTCGAAGAAATGGAAGGATACTATCCCATCTCCCCTGTGCGAGATCGATATACATAAGTTCATGCCGGCTGCTTCATTAACTCGACAGAAAAATGACCTTTGAGTCCATTTATTTTCTCTTTTTCTTTTCTCATCTCTTTTAATTTCCTTATCTTTATTTTTATTATACTAAATATGGTTTACTTTGTTTTATTTTCTTGGTTTTAGGTTCTAAAGGCTACTTGGGAATCACACACCACTGCCTTAGAAATCACACCCACCTCGCGAACCATCTAACAATAAGGACCTTTCAGTCCATTAATCGGTTCTTTGAGGATTATTTCACTTTTTACACTATTTCTTTTTATTTTTATTTTCTTTAAATATATAATTAGTACATTTAGAAGTATTCTTATTATTTCCTGTGTAACTCTTTATGAGATTCCCAATTTCTTCATCTAGCGCAGAGATTGTCGACGGCCACCACACCACGACCACTGCCAACTCAAGGAATCCATCCAAAAATTAGGAAGTTTCACTTCTCCCATATCTTGTGATTCCATATATATCTTTTTACATTGAAGGCAATGTACATCTTAAGTGTGGGGGGTGAAAAAGTGCCTAACTTTTTCCATGATTCTCAAATCCTTGAATGATATCTTGTCTTAAGTAATTTTCTCATATCACTAATTAGAATGAAATTCCTGTTGATTTATGATTTTTATTGATATGTTTTAGATTAAGTCATAGTTAATTATACAGTGATAATTTAAACTTTAAGATACTAGAGAACCAAGCATGATGAGTCTATTTTCAAAAATTAAAATTTTGTTAGGTTGCCTACCTGAATCTAATTATTACCTTGAAGTTTGAAATTTACAAGGTTTTCATCAAAAACCCATAATTTTTGTGAGATTTTGATCCTTTTAGAGAATACATTTTTTCGTGCTCACTTTATTGATTATGAGTGTGTCAACATTGATTTGTTATTCTAGAACTTACTTCGATTATACATATGGAGACCACATCTTTGATTTGATATACTGAGATGATAAAGGCACTTAGGATTTAACCCACTTACTCCACTAAAAGCCTACCTTCACAATTAACCCCTAGTGAACCCTTTTGATCCTAACAACCTTTTTATTGACTCACCTACTAATATTAACCCAAAACCCATCTTGTATTTGTTATCACCATTCCTTTTGACTACCCTTCTGTCGAGACTTGATTTGATCAGTTGCCTAATTATTTTAATTCAATAGTTGAAATTTTCTTATATAATGTATTTGTTTGATTTGTTGTTAAAAAAACAAAGTATATTCATTATTAGTTCTGTGAGCTTATACACTTACATTCAACACCTTGAAAAAGAAGCTCATATTATTAGTATTTCAGGTTTTTAATTTATGTAATTATTTAGGACTAGTTCATTTTTTTAGTTAGGTAAATTGTCAATTAAATCTCGATATTAACCCTTCTAATTCAGCCTTTATCCACACCTTTAACCTAAGCCCGTTACAACCCTTGAAAGACCTTTTGATTTGTGTTTCATCTCATTTTACAGTGGTGGAGATTTGATTTTCAAGCAAGCCTATGGGTTTAACTTTTCATGTTTGACTGTTGAGTACTTTATTTTGAACCTTAAACACTTCGAGTGATTTGAGTAAATCTTTAGTGAGGACGTCAACTCTTGTCAATTTTGAATTAAAGGTAATTTTTTAGATAAGGGGAAACACCTATGTTTTCGTGCTAAAAATTATGACTCTGATTGTTTGAATCTTTAGGACTCTTTGAGTTAATTTATCCATGTATAAATTATCTATGAATTTTGATAAAACATTATCGATGAATATTATGAATTGAGGAAGTTCGCTTTAATTGTGAGTTGAGATTTTTGCTTGAGGACAAGCAAAAGCTTAAGTGTGGGGTATTTGATAAACTGTAATATGAACATATTTTAATCCCACATTTAGCATACTTTTGGATGATTTACCCCTTTAATTATGAAAATAGGTGCTCCTGATCCCTTGTTTTCATGTTTTATACTCAGTAGAGCATCGGAGGATGAAAAGAATGAGAAATGGGCCGAAAATAGAGAAAATAGGCCAAGTACAAATTGCACACGGCCTGGCCTCGACTTACAGTGTGTGCCATGGGCGTGTCCTTGCCGTAGTGAAGAAGAGTTTCATTCAGAATAGGGTACTTAGAGGCAAAGAAAGCCATTCCAAAAGCCTATACAAAGACCCTAGAGGCCAACCTAAAAGGGATAGTTCAGCTAAGCTAAAGAGCCAAGCCAGATGGGCCAAATTGTGGGATTCACTCGAAGAAAGCCAGTTGATTCATCTCAAGAAGTCAAAATCATACTCAAGACGGAGGATCTCTCTTTCAATTCCTTCAGGGGGTTTTAGGGTTTTCTTTATGTTTTGTTTTATATTTTCTTTTGAGATGTATTCTTTTATAATTATGAACTAAACCCTCAAATACCTGAGGGGGATGAAACCTAAGATGAATCTTGTTATTGTTTTCTGAATTGTATGATAAATACTTGATTTGTTCTTAATTATGTGTTCTTAATTCTTGTTTTGTTATTCTAGGATACTAATTCAAGTACTGATGTGCTTAGGTGGTGGAGCAAAAGTCCCTACCTAAGAGTAGATCTAGCATAGTTAAGCGGGGTTGATCGCAACCCTAGAAATAGGATAACGTAAATCTACCGAATTAGGGTCAAAACTAATATGTGAGTCCATATATCGAGTTAATGCAATCTTAGGGGTTTTAATTAGAAAGAAATTTCAATTAATCAACCTAGGGTTAGACGTTAGTAGCATCGAAAGAGGTAGTAATATAAATTAGGGAATCCTACGGATCAAGTCAAGTGAATAAGTCGTCTGGTTCAAAGTTATATAACAAGTGAAGTCTACGTGGATTCTTCCTCGGGTATTGTCTTAATCAATTGGTTTTTCCCACAAGTATTTCCCCAATTCATTCTCTTTGTCTTCGCATCTTTAGCTTAGTTGTTAGTTAATTTTATATTAGATAGCAATTCTCTTAATTCTTAGGCTAAATAATAAGAGTAAAGTTAGTATTAGTACTTTTAGTTCCTTTGGGTTTGACAATTCGGTCTTGCCACTAAACTGTACTACTATTTGATAGGTGCGCTTGCCTCGAGTCATTGTCACAGTTAGTTTTTAGGCTAGATCATTCATTATAATTTTTTTTAAGACTCTGACACACGATTATAAGTGTAGGCCACTATGTGTACAAGAGAGCTATGAGATGGTTTTAGGTCACGTGTGTAGTACTAAGTGCAGGCTACTACGTGTACCAGATGGATAGGTCGCATGTGTAGTACTAAGTGCAAGCTACTATGCGTACCTGATAGCTTCGATCACTTGTGTGGTACTAAGTGTAGGCCACTATGTGTAAGTGATGATTTTGTTCACATGTGTAGTACTAAGTGCAGGCTACTATGTGCACCAGATAGCTTTGGCTACAAGGGTGGTACTATGTGCAGGCCACTGTGTATCTGTTATTATTCTGATGAGTTCAACGGGAAATTGTTTAAGTGAAAATACATGTGATATGTAACGACAAAGTGTAATTGAATATGACTATGTGATGAATAAGTGTAGGTATAAGTGTGAAAATTTATGAACAATGTGCTCGATATTTGATCGAACCTTCGGTAAGATGAAATGGAGTAAGTGAAATTACGAAAGAGTAAATTTAGCAACAAAATAGTTTGGGACAGAAGCAGTTGTGTGACTTTGAAAATTCTCCAAAAATGGTGTAAATCAAATTATATGTTGAACAAGAGATGAAATTAAAGATTAATGAGTCAATTTTCACATAAAAGAAACTGTGTAAAAAATAGAATTTCATATTTTTTGATATTCAAATTTTTGTGAGATATGGTCAGATTGATATCAGAATCCACTATTCTAAATTTGGAAAATCATTAAACATTGTATAAAAATAATTATGGTTTATAATTTATATTATTAGATTTCTTAAAGAGTCTAACTTCAATAGAAATAAATGATAACAGTAGTCGAATCCTGTACAAAGAGATAATTAATTTTTAGTGAAGAAGAGTCAAAACTGTCAGACAGCAGAATAGGGGAGAATTTAAAGAATAAACTGTACTTATTGGCTGAACCAAAAATTCTAAAAATTTTATGGTAAGAATATATTTGAGTCTAGTTTCAGGGAAAATTAGCAGATCTTAATTTGGAGTTCTGTAGCTTGAGATACAAATAATTTAGTGACTATGACTCAAGTAGATAGCTTGAGATGAACATGAGTAAATGGTGGAACTATGTGTAATTATGATTGTATTATCTTGAGAACATATTGTGAAGATTTATAAAAGCCTGTTAATAAATCACTTATTATTTACATACCTACTTACTAAGATATAATGCTTACCCCCTTCCTTTCCTTTTTCCTATAGTGTCATAGATGCTAGTTCAAGTTGGAGGTCGTCGGAGATTCTATCACACTAGCAAGTTATTGATTGGTATTATATCAATGATCTTCAAGTATTTTTAAGTCTATGGCATGTATAGGGACTTGATTATGTGTATATGTTATTATGAGTTGGCCTAGAATATTGGCCTAGGCTATTTGATGGTTATTGTTGTATAAGGACATTTAATGTGGCCAATATTTGTTATGTTATAAGTCTATGATGAAGCATTTCAATGATGTGTATGCTTGCATGTGAATGGTTAAGTGTGTGTGTGTGTGTGTGATTATGCATGATGAATGTGGTTTGTAAATGGTATGTGGATGTTTGAATGCTTAATAATACTATGTTGTGTGATGATAAATTTGTATAAATGTATAAGTGTTTTGGGGTGGCAAAGGGCTTGGTAAATAGCCTTGCTTGTGGCCACACGGGCAGCCACACGGCCATGTGCCTAGGGTGTGTGAAGTTTGTACTTGATTTTCAAAAATTTGGAATGCCTCGGGCGTGTATCTCGGCTATGTGAAGGACATGACCTTGGACACGGGCATGTGCCCCTATTTTCCAAGAAATTTTCTAATGTTTTCCAAAGTTCTCAGTTTAGTCCCGGGCCACTCCCAAAGTATGTATTGGGCCTCGTAGGCCCTATTTAGGGACTTAAATATAAAAATTTGAAAAGTTTTAATTTGGATGAAATTTTATGACTCGGTTTAATATGTTTACAAATGTATGTGTTTCGATAATGCCTTTTACTCTATTTCGACATCGAATACGGGTAAGGGGTGTTACATATATGTGACCTTACAATGGTTGATTTATAGTTCTTTTGATGCTTAGGTGACGGAAGTTGAACATGGTCACTTTGGTATGAAACATGTAGCTGGCACATATGGTTTATGATGCTAATCTTAATTGGTATATTTGGTACTTTTGGTATGAAATTGATAGGTAAAAAAAAATGCAATGTTTTGGTAATAACTTTGCTAAAGGTTAGTTGAACATTTGGCCAAATTGTGCATATAATTGTACATGTTTAATTGTTGTGGTCGAGGTGTCTTTTAGTCATATTGGTTGTATGTTTATGTACGTTAATTGGGTAGCTTGATGATACATGTTATTAGTGCAATTTGAAGGCTTGTTTATTTGTGGAAATTTGGTTGTAGGTATGTGCTTGAATGGGTGAGAAAAATGGCTTGGAAATGACCTATTTTTCGTCCACACTGGCAGAGACAAGGGCATGTGTCTTAGTCATGTGTGATGCATAGCTATGCGACACGGCTGTGTGTCCCCTATAGCTTTGAAAGGGTTGCAAGTCAGGTTGTTACACAACCTAGCACACAGCTCAGCACACATGCGTGTGAGGTTATTTTGAAGGGTACATGGCCTGGCACATGGGTGTGTGTCTTGGCTATGTGACCCAAGTCAGTGAGTTACACGAGCACGGACACGGGCTGGGACACGGCTGTGTGTCCCTACTTTGAATGTCGACATGGACTAAGATACGGGAGTGTCTCTCAGCCGTGTGAGTCACACAGTCTGGCCATGCGGCCATGTGACCTCTACAGTTTGAAAATGTTCATCTTTTCCCTAAAAATTTTATATGTTTTAATTTAGTCTCGACTTGTTTCTAATGTGTTTTTATGGCCTCGAGGGTTTGTAAAAGGGACAATATGTATGCCATTGATTGTTTTTGCATTGAATGATATTTTAAATTTAAATGTATTAGTTTTTTTATGGTTTCGAATTGTAAACTCTGGTAATGCTCTGTAACCCTATTCCGGTTACAGATTCGGGTTAGGGGTGTTATAGCGTACCTTAGTCGCTAGTAAACCACTCCATGGAAACTTCATTTAAACAATCATTAGTATAAATTTCATGCTTCACACACCGTGTTATCAATCACCGTGTTATCAAGCAACAATACACCATAAAACAATCAATAATTAAACTCAAACATGCCTTAAAATTATTATAAAACCATTCAAAATAAATGTTCAATATCCAAAGTCCATTACAACCAAAATCAAAAAATTTCGAGAGTTCCACAATGCTCGACTACAGTCTCTAAAATGCGTAATAAAGTCTCTACCAAGCCTAAATCTCTTGGAACTCTCTTGCTCGGCTCCTCAACTCCTCAATCCCGACGAATATATGCATGAATGTGAGGGTGTGAGCTTTAAAAAGCTTAGTGAATGTTAATAAAAACAAAAAGCAAATTAACATCTAATTCATGCTTAATTCACAACCAATCATTCACCAATTGTCATCCAAAATTAATTAAATATGTCAAATTAATTTCCATAAGCATTTTCAATACCAAAAACCAATCATTCATGAATTTCAATCATCAATTGATATAGCAAGAATCATACATAAATATATTAGCGTTCATTTCACATGGCTTAATCGGGTGATCATACATTAGATAAACGGATCACTGAACTCCCACAAATAATAAATATAGTCCATTGAGTTGAACAGGTCAAAGCACGCGCTCCCTTATAATGCCTCAAATAACCCATTGAGTGGAGACTCATGCTCAACACTCCCTTATCTACTCCAAAGAAATCAGTCCTCTTAGAGCCTCATTGGTCACAAATAACATATCAATATTGTAACACCCCTTACCTGTATTCGACGCCGAAACAGGGTATAAGACATTATTAGACTCACATCACAAGCAAGCACACAATTTTTAGTCATAAAATTTGCCTCCAAATTAAAACCATCCATATTCAATCATAAAGTCCCTTATACGAGCCTATGAGGCCCAAAACATATATTGGAAGTGGTTTGAGACTAAACCGAGAACTTTAGAAATTTTTACAAAACTTAAAAAATTTTTGCTAGAAGCAGGGCTCACACACCCATGTGGTCCAAAGGACATGCCTGTGTGACCCCGGGGACACACCCGTGCTTCAGACCATGTTGAAATTAGGGTGCTCTCTGACTTGTGCCACAAGGTCATGCCACACGCCCGTGTGCTAGGCCGTGTAGCACACATGGCTGAGTCACACGCCCTTGTCTCTGCCCATGTGCTCAATTCTGGACATTCTATTTTGCAACAATTAAGGTGCAGGGGACACACGGCTGGTTCACATGCCCATGGGGCTGACCGTGTGTCACACACAGCCTAGACACACGTCTGTGTGTCAACCGTGTGGACAAAAACAAGGCTATTTACCAAGCCATTTTTTCCACCCTCACTTGCACACATCAACACAACATCACATGGCACAAATTCAAGCATATAAGGGTAACCAAACAACTACAACCAAGAATATAACATGTCATCCTCATGCCATTTTTTATCATGCTTAAAACATCATACTTAGCCCGTTAAAGACATACTAATTTCACATTCACAAGAGAGCATTAACATATGAATAAACATCAACATAAGCCATCATTCATGGCTATATACAAGATGAAGCATTAACAATTACAAGCTAACACAAATGGCCAAATTAATAATGACACACATAACAAATTGACATAGTCCCTATACATGCCATAGACTCAAAATGCTTAAATTCATTTGTACCCAAAATGATAGCTTGATAGTGTGATAGGATCTCCGGTGATCTCCTACTCAAGCTAGCTTAAAAACCCTATAAGATATGGGAAAATAAGGGGATAAGCTATACATCTTAGTAAGATCGTATGAAAATAATAAACAACTTTTACCAATCATTTACCAAGTTCAATAATATAAACTCAAGATAATATAAATTGTTATAAAACTCACAGTTATAATTTATTCAATCACATTGTTTGCTTTATCAATTTGCAATAATATTTTAATTTGTTTTGACATTACCTAATAATCATAATCTCTCCATTAAAACAAATTACCACAATCAACCAATCATTTCATACCTCATTTTAACACCCTTAACCCATAAGCATCACCAGTTTAGGGTTAAGAGGTGATGAACCTTAATTTACACATATTTTAACCCCATGCTTGGCCTAATTTTGGATGATTTCCCATTAAATTTGATGAATTCGATGCTCTTAATCTCTTAATTTCATGTTTTATAATCAGGAGAGCCTAGGGAGTCGAAAAGAATGAGAAACAGACCAAAAAGGGACAACATGGGCCTACCTTAGGAACCCATATGGCCTGTGCTATCAAACATGGCCGTGTGTTTCGAGCAAAATTGAGACATGGCCTGGATCCACGTACACGACCTAGATCCACGTACACGGCCGTGTGTGGCGAGTAGAAGTGAGCACGATTTAAGGAGTCAAACACGAGCGTGTCCCTACCGTAGCAAAGATGAATTCTATTCAGAATAGGCTACTTGTAGGCTAAGAGAGGTGTTCCAAAGCCTATATAAACACCCTAGGAGGCAACCTAAAAGTGAGACGTCAAGTAGAAGATAGAAAATACTCCAAGACAGTCGTCGGGATCAGCTTAAGAGAAGGATCTCCATCAAAACCGATGATCTCCCATCAAGTTCTTTAGAAGTTTTTGGGTTTTCTTATGTTTTGTTGTTTTCCCTATTTTATGATGTTTCCCTCTATCAGTATAAACTAACTCCCTTAAATACCTAAGGGGATGAAACCTAAAACAAATCTTATTATTGGTTGATTTATAAGATAAATACTTGTTCTTATTTTTAATTGTGAGTTTTTATTCTTGTTTTGATAAGTTAGGTTATTGATTCAAGTCGAATGTCCTTATTCAGAGGAGAAAAAGTCCCTGTTTAAGACTAGATCAACACAATTAAGCGGAGTTGATTGCAACCCTAGAAATAGGGCGACAAAAATCTGCCGGATTAGAGTCAAATCTAATAAGGGAATCAATAGATCGAGTCAATGCGTCAATGGAGGTCTTAATTAGAAAGAAGTTTCAATTAATTAACCTAGAGTTAGTTGTTTCTAGTCTCGAAAGAGATATTAACATAAATCAGGGATTTCTACGGATTAAGTCAAGTGAATAAATCATGTAAATCAAAAGTAATAAGTGAAGTCTAGGTGGATTCTTTCTTAGGTAATTCCTATCTTATATAAGTTGTCCAAAAGTATTTCCCCAATTCACTCTCTGTCACGTTCATAGTCATTTAGTCAGTTAATTTTAGATTAAAAAATAAATCCCCTTAATTATTAGGCTAGATAATAAAAATATAGTTATTACTAGTAATTTTAGTCATTGAGGATACGATATTCCGGACTCGCCAAAACTATATTACTGTTCGATAGGTGGGCTTGCCTTTTTCGAAATAATAGTTAGTTTCGAGCCCATCAAGTTTTTGGCACCGTTGCCGGGGACTAAGATATTAGGAACACTAAATTTTTATTACTTTAGCCATTTTTACTATTTACAATTTATTTTTATTTTTATTTTTGCTAATTTTTCTTTTATTTTCTTCTGGCAGGTAATTTTAGTTTATGACTAGAAGAAACCAGTCAGGACCATTACTTTTTGATAGCGATATAAAAGCTACCGCTCGCAGAAACCAAAGAGAAATAAGGCGAAGCCTACAATACACAGAAGAAGAGCAAGAAGACGAAACTAATACTACCTAAGAGATGGCTGATAATAATCCGATACACCCTGTAGTTGCCGCAAATCCAGTGAATCAAAATCCTGCTCCTTGTACTATGTATGATTATGCTAAACCTATTTAACAGGAACTGAATCAAGTATTGTTAGACCTGCTATTGCTGTAAATAATTTTGAACTAAAACCTAACACTATTCGGATGATTCAGTAATTTGTTCAGTTTGATGTTTTGCAGGATGAGGATCCAAACAATCATTTGGCAAATTTTCTAGAGTTTTGCGACACTTTCAAAATTAATGGTGTTTCTGATGATGCCATTCGCCTTCAGTTGTTTCCCTTTTCCTTGAGGAACAAAGCTAAACAGTGGTTGAACTCGTTACCACGAGGATCAATCATTACATGGGACCAAATGACTGAAAAATTTTTGTTAAAGTATTTTTTGCCGGCTAAAATGGATAAGTTGAGGAATGATATTTCTTCATTTATGCAGATGGATCTAGAAACACTCTACGATGCATGGGAGAGATAGAAAGATCTACTAAGGAGATGCCCTCACCATGGGTTACCTTTGTGGCTACAGGTTCAAACCTTTTATAATAATGTGAACCGCTCAACTAGGTAGTTAATTGATTCAGCCGCCGGTGGAACCCTAAATAACAAGACCCCTGAAGTGGCTTATGAGTTTATAGAGGAGATGGCACTGAAAAACTATCACTGGCAAGTAATGAGGACAAAGCCAACAAACGCCACCAGTGTTTTCAACCTCGACGCAGTGACCATGATATCATACTAGGTAGAACTATTAAATAAAAAGATTGATGGTTTGTATGGTTCTTCGCAGGTACATCCAATGATGCAGTGCGATACTAATGGAGGAAGGACGAACATTACCTAAATACCCACCCTATAATCCGGGCATGGAGAACGAACAGATGAACTATATGGGTAATAATTCTAGACCTCAAAATAACCTTTATAGTAACACTTACAATCTAGGTTGGAGGAACCACCCAAACTTCTCATGGGGTGGCGAATGAAATCAAAGACAACAACCCCCTCCAGGCTTTCAACAGCAACCTTACCCACAAGAGAAAAAATAGAACCTTGAAGATATGCTAGCAAAGTTTATTTCGATGTCAGAAACTCATTTTTAGAATACCGAAAAGGCATTGATAAATTAGTAAACATTAATTCAGGGGCTTAAGAATCAAATTAGATAGCTGACCAAGCTAGTTTCCGAAAGGCAATCAAGTAATTTACCTAGTAACACCGAACCCAATATAAAAGAGCATGTGAAGGCAGTTACACTAAGGAGTGGGATGGTATTGGTTGAAGCTGAAAGGAGGACTAGATAAGAAACCGATAGGGAAAAGGGTGAGAAAGTAAACGAGAATGTAACACCGGTACTTAAAGAATATAAACCACCGATCCCATATCTAGCAAAGTTGAAGAAAGACCGCATGGACACACAATATGGTAAATTTCTTGAACTTTTTAAACAATTACATATTAACTTACCTTTTGTTGAAGCTATTTCGCAGATGCTAACATACGCAAAGATCCTAAAAGAGCTTCTAACAAATAGAAGGAAGTTTGAAGAGCTATCGACCGTGGAGCTTAACGAGGAGTGTTCAACTATTCTCCAAAATAAGCTACCAACCAAATTGAAGGATCCAGGAAGTTTTACTATTCCATGTTTAATTGATAGTTTAAATATTGAAAAAGCACTAGCTGACTTAGGTGCCAGTATTAATTTAATGCCTTATAAAATGTTCAAGCAGCTGGGTCTTGGGGAACCAAAACCCACTAGGATGAGTATTCAATTAGCTAAAAGATCTATTAAATATCTTAGGGGAATTATTGAAGTTATTTTGGTAAAAGTTGATAAATTTATATTCCCTGTCGATTTTGTTGTGCTTGACATGGATGAGGACGTTGAGGTGCCTTTAATTTTAGGACACCCCTTTTTAGCTACTGTTGGGGCTATTATTGATGTAGGTAATAGAAAACTTGTGCTAAGGGTAATTGACAAGGAAATTATTTTTAAAATTTATGATGTGATGCGATATTCTAGAGAGCAAGATGATTCCTGTTCTTTTCTTGATGCTATTGATCATTTTATTCACGACTCTTTTCAGGAAATCATGCATGAAGACACATTGGAACTATGTCTTACCCAAGGTGATGGGGTAGACAACGATACCGATGAGATAGGGGATATAAAAAGTGAGTTAAATTCTAATACTTCTTCCCAAGACAAAAGAAGTATGAGGGCATTGAAATAAATGACAAACTAAAACCCTCTATTGAAGAGCCTCCCAAATTGGAATTGAAATAGTTACCAAACCACTTAGAGTATGCACTCCTAGGAGATAACTCTACACTACCGTTAATTATTTCTTTGGAATTAAAACCTAATGAGAAAGATGAGTTAGTACAGGTATTAAATAAGCATAAAAGAGCCATAGCTTGGAAAATTTTGACATAAAAAGGATAAGTCCATCATTTTGCACCCACAAAATTTTAATGAGGATGAGTATAGACCATGTGTGCAACCTCAACGATGATTGAATCCCAACATGAAGGAAGTTGTTAAAGCTAAGGTAATTAAACATCTAGATGCTGGGGTTATTTATCTTAATTCTGATAGTACTTAGGAAAGTCTTGTGCAGGTTGTTCCAAAGAAGGGAGGCATGACTGTTGTAGTCAACGAAAAGAATGAATTGATTCCAACAAAAACAATCACAGGTTGGAGAGTCTGCATTGACTATAGGAAGTTAAACGATGCCACGAGAAAAGATCACTTTCATTTACCATTCATTGATTAGATGTTAGAAAGATTATTTTGGGTAAATGTACTATTGCTTCCTAAACGGACTCTATGGCTACTTCCAAATCCTAATAGCTCCTGAAGATTAAGAAAAGACAACATTTACATGTCCATATGGTATGTTTGCTTATCGTAGAATGCCTTTTGGATTATGTAATGCTCCTGCTACTTTTCAGCGCTACATGCTAGCCATCTTTGATGAACTTGTGGAAGATATTATGGAGGTATTCATGGATGATTTTTTGGTATTCTGTAATTCTTTCCATCTTTGCCTTAAAATTTTAAAATGAGTTCTAATGAGATGTGAGGAAATGAACCTTGTGCTTAATTGGGAAAAGTGTCACTCTATGCTTCGAGAAGGGATTGTGTTAGGTTATAAAATTTCTAGTAAAGGGACTGAGGTTGATAAAGAAAAAATTGAAACCATAGAAAAATTACCTCTTCCTAGTTTAGTTAAGGCTATTAGAAGCTTTTTAAGACATGCTGGATTTTATAGAATATTTATTAAGGATTTTTCTAAAATAGCTAAGCCTTTAACGAAATTACTAGAAAAAGATGCATCTTTCAATTTTGATCAGGAATGTTTAGATGCATTTAATATCCTCAAAGATAAATTAATAAATGCTCCAATTATAATTGCACCTGATTGGAATTTACCCTTTGAACTAATGTGTGATGCGAGTGATTTTACAGTAGGTGCAGTTTTGGGATAGTGAAGAGACAAGGACTTTCAACTAATTTCTTACGCTAGCAAGACATTAACGGCTGCACAAGAAAATTACACCACCACATAAAAAGAGTTGCTTGCTATGGTTTTTGCATTTGATATATTTAGACAGTATTTGATATTATCTAAAGTTGTTGTTTATACTGACCATTCAGCTCTTCGTTATCTTTTAACTAAATCTGATGCAAAACCTCGACTCATAAGATAGATTTTACTCTTACAGGAATTTAATTTGGAAATTCAGGATAAGAAAGGAGTTGAAAATCTCACGACAGACCATTTTTCTAGGCTTGAAAATCCACATATCAAAGAACTTGAAGAGAGTGAGATAAATAACTCATTTTTGAAGAACAACTCTTTGCTATAACCGACTCTGAGGTACCTTGGTTTGCAGATATTGCGAATTATTTAGATGCTAACATCCTACCAAAAGGGTTAACACATCATAAAAAAATGATTATTTACTAATGTGAAAAACTAATTTTGGGAGGATCCTTTTCTCTTTCATATATGTGTAGATTAAGTAATTCGGAGATGTGTTACAAAGGCAGAAGCAAGCAAAAGCTTAGAACATTGCCATTCAGAACCATCAGGAGGACATTACAGTGGGACTAGGACAGTACATAAAACACTCGAATCAGGTTTTTATTGGCCCACCCCGTTCAAGGATGCTAACAGGTACGTTACTTCGTGTGATAGATGTTAGAGAACAGGTAATATCTCTAAACGCGATGAAAACCCCAAACATATATGCTATCATGTGAAATATTTGATGTATGGGGTATTGATTTTATGAGACCATTCCCTAGCTCATTTGGGAATAAATACATCTTAGTAGCAGTTGATTATATGTCAAAATGAGTTGAAGCTCAAGCTTTACCTACTAATGATGCGATAGTGGTAGTAAGATTTCTTAAGAAACTCTTCTCTCAATTTGGAACAACTAGAGAAATTAATAGTTATAGAGGTACTCATTTTTGTAATACTCAATTTGATAAAGTCTTAAAGAAATATGGGGTGCACCACAGAACAGCTACCCTTTATCACACTCAAACTAGTGGACAAATTGAAGTAGCTAATAGAGAGCTTAAGCGTATTCTAGAGAAAACCGTAGAATCAAATAGGAAAGATTGGGCATTAAAAGTAGACGATGCTTTATGGGCCTATAGAACCGCTTTTAAAATTCCCATAGGAAAATCCCTATACAGACTTGTCTACGGAAAGGTTGCCATCTACAATTTGAATTAGAGCACAAAGCATTTTGGGCAATAAAATTTTTAAATTATGATTTTAAACTTGCAGGTGAGAAAAGATTTATGCAGTTGAACGAGCTTGATGAGTGGTGATCAAATGCCTATGAGAACTCACGTCTATATAAGGAGACAACAAAGCGATGCCATGATGCCCGTTTGAAGCAATCGAAGCAATTCGAAGTGGGAGATCTTGTTCTATTGTACAATTCAAGGCTCAAATTATTTTCTGGAAAGTTGAAATCAAGATGGTCAGGTCCATTCATAATCAAAAGTATTTTTCCTATGGCATAATCGAGGTAACTCATTTGACTTATGGCACATTCAAGGTAAACGGTCAGCGACTTAAAATATATAATGGTGAAGATTTTAGAGAGATGATAGAGGAGCTTCAGCTCTGTGAACCTTCATATAGAAATGAAAACAAGGAAAGTCTAGCTTAAGACTTTAAACGAGCGCTTCTCGGGAGGCAACCCGAGCACTAACTTCACTAATGTCATATTTTCAATTTTTAGCATCTAACTAAGAACTAACCAAATTAATAGGCGTAGGATTTCCTATCCACACGGCCTAGAACATGGGCGTGGCCGTGGCCGTGTGGACACCACGGGAAGAGGCATCGGCATGGTAGAGATCGTGCAGGCCAAAGAAGAAAAACTTTTCCCCAACACGAACTATGATAAAACAACACGGCCATGCGATGCGATCGTGGTCAAAATTGACTCAAAAATATGACCTGCGATAAAAGTTCCACGGCTGTGTGAGGCAGCCGTGGTCGATACTAAGTAAGTGACATAGGCGTACGACACGACTGTGGTCAGAAGCTGTGGTTAAAACTGAAAGAATCCCACCGGCGTGTGACCCTAAACATTGGTGTAGGAGAAATGAATGAAGCATCACACGGCCGTGCGATTTGGCCGTGTAACATAACATGCCCACTACCACAGCGTGGTCTAATACTCAGACGCACCCAAATTCAAAATACTCGAAACAGATAGGCTGAATAAAGGGCACACGGGCAAGGCCGCTGACCGTGTTCCCCACTCCCTATTTAAAGCAACCCATGGCTCATCTTCCCCAAAATCTCCCCCTAAAAACCCTAGCCGTTTTCCACAAAGACCCTATCCCCCTTTTCTATTCTGGCCACCAGCAACTCTACAGCCTCATCCTTCACTTCCCTTTACTCCTTTTCCCCCTCATTTTTCTCCTTTTCCCTTCCTCTTCCACGCCAGCGAGCATACAGTCCATGGTCGTGCACCACCGCCTTGTCCATTCTACAGCTTCAAACACCCCCATTGGTTCACCTTTCTTCACTATTGTTGCTTATTTCTTTGATTCTTTATTATTTATTTGATATTTTTCTTTGCTCTTATTAACACTCTTATTATTAGTATAAAATCAAATTTCTTAGTTCCCTTGATATGTTATTTGGTTTAGTATGATTTTAGTTTGATGACAATTATTAATTAAATCTAGTATATTCATTTTACATATCTAATTTATTCATCTAAAGTTCAGCATTACATGACAAATCTAATTCACTATTAGGATTATAGTATTATTTAGGACCACTAGAATAGGTACATTTGTGGCTAGAAATGATATTTGACCCATTGAAAATATTAAGCTTTTTAGGTATGTAATGACTCCACCACGAGGGAAAAAGACCGACGTTCCCGCTTCAAAAATTTGAAAAGGTGCCGATGCGACCTCCTCAAGCGCTTCCACCGGAGTGTGCCACCCAGTCCTACAGTTTCCTTCAGAACCCCAGGAGGAGCTCTTTCGGTTACTTCGTGCACGACCCCCCGGCATGGGGAGGTACATTGATTGGGCCACTCTAGAGTAGGTCTAGCTAGCCGACGCGGTTCGAGAACTACTATCCACCGACCCGTGGGGGCATTTCTTTGATATCGTCGAGCCTACATACCTAGAGCTCACTTTGGAGTTGTGTTCCACATTCCACCTCCAGATGGTCATGGTGAACTTTGACGACTCTAGCACAATCCAATTCCATCTCGGAAGCCTCATATGTGAGTTGAGTGCCCCACAATTTGGAGCCGCTTTAGGACTTTACATTGAAGAGTTCATGGAGGAAGAAGAATTTGAGGACCTCCCCCGCCACATCCACTACAGTTCTTCTTCCTGTTAGAGGGAACTCGTCCCTGCCTTGGCTAACTATGACCCCAGTCGCTCTAAGGCGTCAGCTTTCACCCCATTATTGAGGTACTTACATGCTATCCTAGCTCATACTTTGACAGGTAGACGAGAGAGCACCGGTGTTGTCAACACTCACGATGCCTACTTTCTATGGTGCATGGTGCACGGGCACATTTTCAACTTAGCTTACTTCATCGCCACGCCATTCAGCATCATATAGAGTGGCATATGAGAGGAGTCATCTCCATGGGCCCACACATCATGTGCCTGGATCGATATTTTGGGCTCCTCAACACCGCAGCTCAATCCTCCTCACTCACCCTTATCGGGCAAATGTCTCCGTAGGGCATTCAGGTTATGCTTCACATAAGGATGATTGAGCACCGACTTGGGTTTGATCCTTCCCAGTACCGGCTTTTGTAGCCCACCGAGCAGGATGACCCATATGACATTACTGTTAATATCCCCCCACAGCACGAGGATCCACCGTCTGCGCCACCCCCCCACGTCGACCAACTCATGCGGTAGCTTCACTGACTAACATTTCTGAGTGCCTCACTTGGTTCGAGCAGTATTGTACACAACAATTTAATGACAACGCTTGACGATTTGACGGCATTGAGGCCACTCTTCAATAGATTTGTCAGCGCTTCCACATATCGCCGCCACCCCCACCTCACGATCCATCTAGGGATGAGGACCTTTGAGTCCATTAATTTTCATTTTTTTTCCTTTTCATTATTTTATTTAAAGTTTTAAACTATTAAACTATTTCCTTTTCTTGTCATTAAATTATATTAATTATACTCTTTCCTTTTTATCTTTGGATGTTAATTAACGAGTAATCATAACGACATCCATTTAATAAAACCTCCTAAAACCTTACTGATGACTCCGTAGTTCAAAAGGTTCAAGGTTTCTAAGGAATTGGAATATTCTAACCCACCTTCACCTCTGCCTAGTTCATCATGCTATTTATTGGTTCCACTTCTACAAGTTTCATGTTCAAGGACTCCATCCAAAATTAAGGGAGTTTCACCTCTCTCCCTATCTTATGATTTTCTTATTATATTGTCATTATCTATCTTTGTACATTGAGGACAATGTACATCTTAAGTTTGGGAGGTTATTGATTTTATTACGAAAAAATCCCTGAATTTTGTCTTGTTCTTAAGTAATTTTCTCATATTACTATTAGAATGAAACTTCTATTAATTTATGATTTTTGTTGATATGTTTTGGAGTAAGTCATATATAATAGTGCATTGATGGTTTAAACTTTATGACATTAGAGAACCAAGCATAATAAGTCTATTTACAGAATTAAATTTCTAGGTTGTTTTCCTAAATTTAAATATTACTTTGAAGTTTGAAATTTGCAAGATTGACATCAAAAACCATAATTTTTGTGAGATTTTGAGCCTTTAGAGCATATATCTTTTCTTACTCACTTTACTGACTATGGGTGTGTCAACATTAATTTGTTATTCTAGAACTTGCTTCGATTATGCATGTCGAGACCACACCTTTGATTTGATATACTGAGATGATAAAGGCACCTAGGATCTAACCCACTTATTCCACCAAAAAGCTTACCTTCATAATTAACCCCTAGTGAAACCCTTTGAGCCTAATAGACCGTTTCTTGACTCACCCATCAATATTAACCCAAAACTAAATTTTTGTTTCTTCCATTTTCTTGAATCCCCTTATGTCTAGATTTGATTTGATAAGTTGCCTAACTATTTTCTTTATTTCAGTTGTTAAATTCTTTCTTATTATACTTGCTCTTATTCTTAAAAAAATATGGAAATTCATTCATTATTTGTTCCATGTTATTTGAGCTTAAGTAGTTGATTTCATATTTTGATAAGTAGCTCGTGTTATTATTATAAGGTTTCAATTGATGTAATTATTTAGTATTAGTCTATTGTTCTAGTCAGGTAATTTGACAATTCAATCTCGATTCTAATCCTTTAATTCAGTCGTTATCCACACCTTTAACCCAAGCCCTATTACAACCTTTTAAAAGACCTTTTGATTTGTGTATCATCACATTTTATAGTAGTGGAGATTTGATTTCCATGCAAGCCTATGGTAATAACTCTTCATGTTTCACTTTTGAGTGTTTTATCTTGAACCTTAAACACTTTAAGTGATTTGAATGAATCCTTAGTGAGGATGTCCATCCTTGTCGGTTTTAAATCAGAGGTAATTATTTAGGTAATGAGAAACACCTATGTTTTCATGCTATAAAAATCTATGACTTGGATTGTTTGAATCTTTAGGACTCTTTAAGTTGAATTATCCATGTATGAATTATCTATGAATTATGATGAGACATTATTGATGAGAATTATGATTTTAGAAAGTTTAATTTTAATTGTGAGTTGAGGATTTTGCTTGAGGACAAGCAAACGCTTAAGTGTGGGGATATTTGATAAACGTCAACTTACACATATTTAACCCCATTCTTGGCTTATTTCTGGATGAATTCTCATTAGATTTGATGAATTCGATGCTCTTAATCCTTTAAATTCATGTTTTACACTCGAGAGAGCTTAGAAAGTCAAAAAGAATGAGAAACGGGCCAAAACGGGACAAAATGGGCCTACCTTAGGAACCTACACGGCCTGGGCTATCAGACACGATCGTGCTTTTTGAGCAAAAATGAGACATGGCCTGGATCCATGTACACGGCCTAGATCCACGCACATGGCCTGACCACACCACTGTGTGGCGAGCAGAAGCGAGCACGATCTAAGGAGTCAAACACAGGCGTGTCACACGGGCGTGTCCCTACCGTAGCAAAGTTAAATTCTATTCGGGTTAGGCTACATATGGGCCAAGAGAGGTGTTCCAAAGCCTTTATAAACACCCTAAGGGGAAACTTAAAAGTGGGACATCGAGAAGAGGCAGAAAATGCTCCAAGATAGCCGTAGGGAACAGCTTAGGAGAAGGATCTCCATCAAGACCGAGGTTCTCCCATCATGTTCTTTAGAAATTTTTGGGTTTTCTTATGTTTTGTTGCTTTCTATATTTTATGATGTTTTCTTCTATCTGTATGAACTAAACCCCTTAAATACCTAAGGGGATGAAACCTAAGACAGATCTTATTATTATTTGATTTATAAGATAAATACTTGTTCTTATTCCTAATTGTGAGTTTGTATTCTTGTTTTGATAATTCAGGTTATTGATTCAAGTCGAATGTGCTTATTTAGAGGAGTAAAAGTCCCTGTTTAGGTGTAGATCAACACAATTAAACGGAGTTGATTGCAACCCTAGAAATAGGGTGATGAAAATCTGACGGATTAGAGTCAAATCTAATAGAAGAATCCATAGATCAAGTTAATACGACAACAAGAGTTTTAATTAGAAAGAAATTTTAATTAATCAACCTAGAGTTAGTTGTTTCTAGTCTCAAAAGAGATATTAACATAAATCAAGGATTTCTACGGATTAAGTCAAGTGAATAAGTCATGTGAATCAAAAGTAATAAGTTAAGTCTAGGTGGATTCTTCCTTATGTATTGCCTATCTCATATAAGTTGTCCAAAAATATTTTCCCAATTCACTCTCTGTCATGTTCACAGTCATTTAGTTTGTTAATTTTAGATTAAAGATACATCCTCTTAATTATTAGGCTAGATAATAACAAGATAGTTATTACTAGTAATTTTAGTCCTTGAGGATACAATATTCCAGACTCGCCAAAACTATATTATTGTTCGATAGGTGAACTTGCCTTTGTCGAAATAATTGTTAGTTTTGAGCCCATCAACAGGCATTACAGGACAATCGAAATCTTTTACAGACATTTCATAGCAAATTCTGACAAATTACATCAAACTATCCCTTAATTAGGTCTACGAGACCTTTATCATGCTTTACAAAGGGACCGGGACTAAATCGAACACATACAGAAATTTCAAGAAATTTAAAATTTTTTCAAAGTTACTGAAGTCACACGCCCGTGTGGGCAGGCCATGTGCCTCCCATAGCCTCAGACACGCCCGTATGTCTAAGTCGTGTCAAAATAGGGCATACGTACTGACTTGTCCCCACGTCCTAAGACACGCCCGTGTTCCTCACACATGGTCGACACTGACTTGCAACACACGGCCAATCACACGCCCCTGTGTCCAGCCACACGCCTTTGTGCTCAACCGTGTAGGAAAATAAAGGCCATTTTGAAGGCCAAAATGCCACCCACACTTTGGGTCTCACCTACAAGCATATACAATCATCTTCCCATACAAGCATATACAATCATCTTCCCATACTTAAATAGCAACCAAAACATATCAAATTATGCATCATTTCTACCCATTCATAAACATCACAAACACTCCAACTTAGAAATCATTTAACTCAATATACCCATAAGCATTTCAAAGTATAATCCATCACAAACTTACTATCAATAATATGCTAACCATGAATCAATAAGTTTACCATTCATATAACCATTTCATTTGCTATCAACCATACCAAAACTAAACATCATAAGACATGAATAATCATTCATATATTGCCATTATTTAGCCATATCACATGGCTATATACACATCTTAAACATAATTCAAAGTAACTAGCCTATACATGCCATACTTTAATATATATACATATCCAAAAGTGTACCAAAATAAGATTGAGTAGTGTGATGACGATCCTTGACGATTCCCCGAGCCTTCAATAGCTTTGACGATCTATAAAATAGAGCAAACACATACAAAGTAACCTTTCAAAAGCTTAGTAAGACATATACAAATAAACTTAGCTTAAAATTCACATTATCATATCAATACATGAATTATTAACATATCTCATTGGCAAATTCATAATTCTTCATTGGCTCATTATTTAGCCATTGCTTATCAACCATCATATCTCCATCTCTCTCATTTTCTCTTATCACTTTCATTCATATATCACATTTTAACTCATTTCATCTATATACGTATTTACTCACCTTTCATGCCTATTCAAAGCATATACATCAAACGTACATAAAACAAATATACAACTCACATAGTTATTCATTTCTCAAACATGCCCGTTGAATCATTTGGAATCAAATAGGATACTCAGAATGCTCAGAATAGTCTTTCCCAGACTTGGTCTTACATGTAACCAGATATCGATGCCACTTTCCTAGACAGGGTCTTACACGAATCAATACGATGCCAAAGTCCTGGACATGGTCTTACACGTAAATCTCAAATCGATGCCAACGTCCCAGATGTGGTCTTACACGATGTATCATATCGATGCCAACGTCCAGACGTGGTCTTACACGATATCACATGACGAACACCTATGTCATGACATATGTAATCCTATCTATTCCTAGGTTCGTATGGGACTTCTCGGACACTAATTAATTGTCGATACATCCTCGAATTTCATGTTCTCATCATTTCATACACATTCACCATCATAAATTTTCATATGAACATACATATATCAATGTAAATACATTTATTTGTATATTGACTTACCTCAGATTCGGATAAACGTACGGGCTCGACTATTCGATCACTTTCGACTTTTCGCAATCTAAATTCATTTTCTTCGATTCTTGATCTATACATATTCAAATTTAATCCATTTATTCACCAAATCATTCATTTCAATCCAAAAACACATATTTAGGGCAATTTACAAATTAGCTCTCAAATTTTCACATTTTAATATTTTAGCCCCTATTTCACAAAATCACAAAATACGCCAAATTCAATACAACCCATGCTTAGCCGAATTCTAATGTAGTCCATACAAGTCCATACATTTCATTTATTTCACAATTTATTCACTCAAAATATTATTTTCCCAATTTAGTCCAAATTACTCAAATTCAACAAAAATCCAAAGACAAACTATGTTAATCTAACACATATATTTCATATTTCATCAACAATCATCACAAAACTCATGAATTCATCAATGGCACTCTTCAAAATCTTCATCAATTCACAAAATTAAGACATGGGTTTGAGAGAGCACTAAGCAACAATTACAAAAACGTACAAATTATCAAAAACCGATAAAAAACACATACCCGATTTATGCTTAGACCATGTCCGAATGTTCAAATGCTAAAACCTTATTTTTCTTTCTTATTTTCGGTGAAGAACACAAAAGATGAGTATTAATTCAAGCTTTTATTTTATTATACATTAACTTAATAAACAAATTCCCTTTTTAACCTTTAATACAAAATATATAAAACATATAATATAAGGTCATTCTTGACCATTGCCATCCACTTACTTTATTAATGGGCTAATTGCCTATTAAGGACTTCACATTATAAAGACATTAACAAATTAACACTTACACATTAATTAGCCACTTTTTCATTTTACGCGATTTAGCCCTTTTCTCAAATTAAGCACACAAATAAACAAATTAATTCACGGAACTTTAACACATGCTTAATCACATATCATATGCACGAAAAATAATATTAAAATATTTTTTGACTCGGATTTGTGGTCTTGAAACCACTATTTCAACTAAGGTCTAAACCAGACTGTTTCACTCATAATAAACATGCACATTAATTATTAGTATTCACCTCTCAAGCATATACTTTAACATCTTTCAATTGTTTAAAGCTCATATCTTTTCATACTTCCACAATCATTTTAATAAGAAATTATGCCAATCTTTCCTTTTTCTCATATTCGATAAATCACAGTTTGTGTGAAAGAAACATGCTATATCATAACTCAATTTAGCCCGAAAGCCAAACACATAATCATTAACCAAATTTACCATATATTTCATACATCATAGGTATTGACCAATAATCACAAGGTTTTCATAAAAACATCATTGGGAAATCATTGACTCATAATTTCTTGAAGTCAATGCTTATAAACATTACGTACATACATGTACCAATTCATAATACTTACATACTCTTTCTCTCTTTTGACACACTCGTTCAATTTCCCGTTGAACCATTTGGAATACTAAAGGATACTTGAGGATCTCATACACACAATACCATACCAATGCCATATCCCAGATATGGTCTTACATGTAATCTCGTATCGATGCTAATAGCATAGCATAGTCTTACACGAAGTCTCATATCGATGCCATATCCCAAATATGGTCTTAAACGAAGTCTCATATTGATTCCATATCCTAGATATGGTCTTACACGTAATCTCTGTAACCCTAATGTCATGACATTTCTATTTTATTTATTCTTAATGTTCAACCGAGACTTTCTCTATATCAAATCTCTATCGGTCATTTTCGTAGTATCGTACTCAATAGCATTCACATTACATTTCAATAATGTAGAATTTACCACAATTATACCATTCAAACATTTATACACATATAATTTAATGCTTATTAAACATAACAACTTACCTTAGGATAAAAATGACAAAAAGGACTAAATCATCAAATACTCGTTATTCCCCCATTCTAACTTTAAAACTCATTTTTCTCGATCTATAATATCACATTTAACTTATTTAATCATTATACTATTCAAATCAGCCAAAAATCACATTATAGAAAAATTACATTTTTACCCCTAAAGTTTAATATTTTTACATTTTAGTCCCTAGGCTTGTAAAATGATTTTCATTCAATTTCTTCAAAACCCAAGCATAGCCGAACCATTTTCATACTTATAACAGCCCACAATTTCTCATTTAATCACACTTTTCTACTCATTTTATAGGCTTTTACTAATAAGTCCTTATTAACATTTTTACCAAAAATCACTTAGCAAAAGTCGTTTAACAATCAATAAACATGCATTTTCTACCATCAAACATCAAAATACATACATTTTCAACATGGGTAAAGTTTTAGACTTTGACATCTCTTCAAATTAGTGGTGGAAATAGATAGATCGAGTTACAACGACTTCAAAAATGTAAAAGCATTAAAAACGGGCAAGAATGGAGTTACAATCAAGCTTGGAAGTGGCGAAACCCTAGCTATGGCTTCCCCCTTGTGAATTTCAGCCATAAGGAAGATGGAAAAATTTTTGCTTGATTTTTTCTTTTTTATTCATTTTAATTACCAAATTACTAAAATGCCCTTAATGAAAAATTTTAAAAACATACCAAACCATGTCCATTTTTTGTCCACCAATTTAACCAATGGTCTAATTACAATCTAAGGACCTTCAATTTAAAATCTCATAGCAATTGGACACTTTAAACACATAGAACTCAAATTTTGCACTTGGAATTTAGTCATTTTAACTAAATTGAGTGCCCAAACGTCAAAATTTTCGAACGAAATTTTCACGAAATCGTTCCATAAAATTGTAGACCATAAAAATATGATAAAAATAAATTTTAATGTCTAAAATTTATGGTCTCGCAACCACTGTTCTGATTAGACCCAAAATCGGGTTATTATGAGAGTCGAGATATATCACACTATCATAGGTAGTAATATGGCAAGTAAAGCTAGACTCACATACGCTATGTTAGTCAAAAAATTGACTAAACCATAGCTCTGATACCATTAAATTTAACACCCCTTACCCGTATTTGACGCTGAAATAGGGTACGAGACATTACTGGACTCACATCACAAGCAAGCACACAATTCTGAGTCATGAAATTTGTGTCCAAATTAAAACCATCCATATTCAATCATAAAGTCCCTTATACGAGCCTACGAGGCCCAAAACATGTATTGGAAGTGGTTTAGGATTAAACCAAGAACTTTAGAAATTTTTATAAAACTTAGAAACTTTTTGCTAGAAGTAGGGCTCACACGCCCGTGTAACCATGAGGACACACCCGTGCTTCAGACCGTGTTCAAATTAGGGTGCTCTCTGACTTGTGCCACACGGCCGTGTAGCACATACGGCTGAGACACACGCCCTTGTCTCTGCCCATGTGCTAAATTCTGGACATTTTTTTGCAACAATTAAGGTGCAGGGGACACACGGCCGGTTCACACGCCCATAGGGTTGATCGTGTGTCACACACGGCCTAGACACACGCCTGTGTGGACAAAAACATGGCTATTTACCAAGCCATTTTTTCCACCCTCACTTGTACACATCAACAGAACATCACATGGCACAAATTCAAGCAATAGGGGCAACCAAACAACCACAACCAAAACAATAACATGTCATCCTCGTGCTATTATTTATCATGCTTAAAACATTATACTTAGCCTATTAAAGACATATTAATTTCACATTCACAAGAGGGCATTAACATATCATTAAACTTATGATCAACATAAGCCATCATTCATGGCTATATATAAGATGAAGTGTAATAACCCAATTTTGGGCCTAGTCGAAACTGTGGTTTTGGGGCCGCAAATACGACAAGGAAAATATTATTTTTAATTATATTTTTATGGTCTAAGATTTCATGGAAATATTTTGTGAAAATTTCGTTAAAAAATTTTGACGTTTGGGCACTCAATTTAGTCAAAAGGACTAAAGTGTAAATAGTGCAAAAGTTGAGTTACACATGTTAGAAGTGTCCAATTTCTATGAAATTTTAAATTAGAGGTCATTAAATGGTAATTAGACCATTGGTTAAATTGTTGGACAAAAATGGACATGAGATAAGTGAAATAGGATATTTTTAAGTTAGGGGCATTTTGGTAATTTGGTAATTAAACGGACTAAAAGAAAAAAAAAAAAAAGCCAAAAACCCTTTTCCATCTTCTTGCTTGGCCGAATTCAGCATGGGGAAGCCATGGCTAGGGTTTTCAAGCTTTCAAGCTCAATAGTAAGTGCATTCAAGCCCCATTTTTAATGTTCTTTACATTTTTGAAATCCTTGTAACTCGATTTAGCTATTTCTACCATTATTTTGAGCTAGGGTTTGTGTTTAAAAACTTACCCATGGATTACATGCATGTGCTTTAATGTCTAATTGTAGAATATGAATGCTCAGTGTGTAGTAAATGACTTTTACTAAATGATTTTCTATGGAATTGCATAAAAGGATTAGTTTGTAAAAAGTTGAAAAATGTATGAAAATGTGTGAATGAATGCAAATTGTGGATTGCTATAGTTATGAAAATGGTTCGACTAGACTTAATTACAAGGAACTTGAATAAAAATCATTTTACGAGACTAGGGGCAAAAGTGTAAATATGATAAAGTTTAGGGGAAAATGTAATTTTGCAATATTATGATTTTTTGGATTGAATTGAATAGTATAATAACTTAATAATTCAAATGTGATATTTTAGATAAAGAAAATGAGTTTCAAACTTAGAACGGGGGAAAGACGTATATTGAAAGACTCGGTCCCGTTCGCCTTTTTAAGTCGAGGTAAGTTTGTGTGTAAATAATACAACATTATATTATGTATTCTATTTTTTGATATTACATGAATTGTATTTATATGTTCCTACGGATTTGATTGATGATGATTTGGCAAAGAATCGAAGAATGAGAATCCTGGTTGAACCTTAGGAATAGAAATGATATCCTTGTCAAGAAATGAGACTTATAAGGTCCCATATAAGACCATATCTGGGATATGGCCTCGGCACTGAATTGAGATCCCATGTAAGACCATATTTGGGATATGGCATTAATATAGAATAGTGATTCCGTGTAAGACCACGTTTGGGACCTGGCTTCGGTATGAAATCGTGTAAGACCATGTTTGGGACATGGCATCGACATACGATCTCATTTAAGACCATATTTGGGATATGGCGTCGACATCGATATGAGATCCCGTATAAGACCATATTTGGGATATGGCATCGGCATCGACATGTGATATCATTTAAGACCATATCTGGGATATCTCGTCGACATCAATATGAGAACCCATATAAGACCATATTTGGGATATGACGTCGACATCGACCTGTGATCCCATGTAAGACCATATCTAGGATATGGCATTGGCATCTTACTACGTGTATGAAAATTTTTGAGTATCCTTCGATATTCCAAGTGGTTCAACGTGGTAAAGACTTAAGGTTTATGTTAAGGAAGGAAAAAGGGATAAAGTTATGTGATGGAATGATACAGATACATATGCGAAACTCATGAGAAATGAGTCCGGTATGTGATATGTGATCGAACTTTGGTAAGGCTGACATGGAGTAATTGCTACAATGAAGAATTGTAAATATTTGATGATGACTAGATATTGGCATAGCTAACTATGGATATACTTTAGTGTTATGTGTGTCTAAATGAGAATTAATACAAAGAAAACATGATACAGTAAATGTAGCAATAAAACAGTTTAGACAGCAGCAGTTGTTTTATTTTGAAATATCACCAAAAATGGTGGAAATCGAATTTGAGGTTGAATAAGATATGAAATTAAATCTTATTGAGTATATTTTGACATAAAAGAAACAGAATAAACAAGAGAATTTCATATGATGAGATATTTGGATTTTAGTGAAACAGGGTCAGAATGATTTTGGAATCCCCTATTCTGACTTGGGAAATTCATTAAAAATTATAAAAAAAATAATCAAGGGATAAATTTTATATGTTTGAATTTATTAATGAGTATATTTTCAAGAGAAACAACCAGAAACATCTTTTGAGTTTTGTAAAATGAGAAAATAATTTTTTAGTGAAGAGGGGTCAGAACCGTAGAACAACGAAACAAGGGAGACTTTAAAGAATAAACTGTACTGATTGGATGAACAAAAAATTATGGAAATCTTATGGTAAGAATATATGTGAGTCTAGTTTCAAGGAAAATTAGCGGATCTTAATTTGGAGTTTCGTAGCTCCGGATAAAAATAATTTAGTAACTGTAACTCAAGTAAATAACTTAAGATGAACATAAAAGAATAGTGAAATTTTATGCAATTATGATCGTATTACCTTGAGAGCATATTATGAGAATTGGTGAAAAACATGTTAATAAGTTGCTTATTATTTGCATACAAACTTACTAAGCATTGTATTTACTCCCCTTCCATTCTCATATCTTATAGGGTTTTATGCTAGCTCGAGTTGGAGATCGCTAGAGATGCTATCACACTATCAAGCTATCATCACGGGATAAAAGTGAATACAGACCTCTCAAGTTTATGGCATGTATAGGGACTTAGTCAATTGTGCATGTGTCATTTGATTTGGCCAAAAGAGTTGGTTCATAATGGTTATATGATTCATTTTGTAATGCCTATTTATATGTGTGTGCTTATACTAAAGGTTTCATGTGATGTGGTTATGTGTGTTTGGTATTGATGGACTGAGGATGTGATGATGATAATCATGGCATGAAAGTTTGATAATATTAAGCTAGGCAAAGTATGGTGCCTTATGCATGAATAAGATTATATGAATTCACTATGATCATGACTTGTTTAATGATGTTTAAGTGCTAAATCATGCCATGAAAGATGCCATTGAAGTTGTGTTTAAGTATGTGCAAATGAGGGTGCCAAATGGTTTGATAAATAGCCATTTTCTTGGCCACATGGGCAGAGACACGGCTATGTGTCTCAGTCGTATGGAAGACAAAGCCCCAGGACATGGGCGTGTGCCGCAGGCAGGTGAAGTCTGCATCTATTTTTCAGAATTTAATTCACCACACGACCTAAGCACATGGGCATGTGACTTGGCTGTATGACCCTATTTTGTTATTGATGTCATAAACAGAGAGTTACACGGGCTGAGGACATGGGCGTGTGTGACCACATAGCCTACCCACATGGGGGTGTCCCAAGCCATGGGCTTGTGACCCCTGTTTTAATGAAAAAATTTCCAAGTCTTCTTAAAGTTTTGAAGTTCTCGGTTTAATCTCGAACAGGTTTCGATGATTGTTTTGGGCGTCGTGGGCCTATATAAGGGACGATTTGCATGTGAGTGAGTCATTTTAAATTGAATGAAATTTTATAGCCTGATTTTGTATAAATGTTTCTTTTTAAGTCTGGTAATACCTCGTATCCTGTCTCGGCGTCGAACACGGGTAAGGGGTGTTAAATGAAGCATTAACAATTACAACCTAACACAAATGGCCAAATTAATAATGATACACATAACAAATTGACATTGTCCCTATACATGCCATAAACTCAAAATGCTTAAATTCATTTATACCCAAAATGATAGCTTGATAGTGTGATAGGATCTCCGGCGATCTCCAACTCGAGCTAGCTTAATAACCCTATAAGATATGAGAAAATAAGGGGGTAATCTGTAACAATCCAATTTATACCCTAGTCAAAACGGTGGTTTCGGGACCACAAACCCGAGTCCGTATAATATTTTAATATTATTTTTCGTGTCTTTGATATGTGATTAAGAATGTGCTAAATTTTCGTAAGTTAATTTGTCTGTCGGTGTGTTTAATTTGAAAAAAGGATCGAAATGCATTAAGTGTGAAATTTGCATGTTTTATGAAAGGGTGCTTAATTGTTATGTCTTTTTTAAGAGTAAGGACTCATGTGGCAATTATTCCAAAAACATGGTTAGTGGATGGCAACATGTACATATATTATGCTTTTATATGTTATTATTATAAGTTATGTTAGTATTATTATATTATAAGGGTTTATAATAAAAACAAAGGCATTAATAAAGCCATTATTATTCCATTTTGCCGAAAACACAAAAGAAAGACTAAGAAAAAAAGCTTCAAGGGTTTTGGCACTCATTAAGCAAAATTTAGGTATGTTTTGGCTTCAAATTTTGATGATTTTTATGTTTTTGAGATTGTTGCTTAGTCTACGATCAAGCCCATGTCTCAATTTGAAGAATTGATGTTGTTCATGAGAAATGCCATTGATACTATGTTGAGCTTTGTGATGATTTATGGCGTTAAATGAAAGATTTGAGCTAGATGAACAAACTTTATTCTTGAATTTTGATGAATTTAGATAATTAGGGCTAAATTGAGAAAATGGTAATTTGAAGGACCAAATTGAAAATTTGATGGAAAATAAGGGCTTGTATGATATACATAAGCATTTGGCTAAGCATGGATGGGTGATGATTTTTTGAATTTGATGTTTTGAGAAAAATAGACTAAATTGATAAATTATGCAAATGTGAGGGCTAATTTGTAAATAGCCATAAATGTATGTCCTTAGATTGAATTGAATAAGTTAGTGAATAAAAGGGTTAAATTTGAATATGTATAGATCAAGAACCGAGGAAAACGGACTTAGATTGCAGGAAAGCGAAAGTAAGTGAGTAGTCGTTTCCATTCCGATAAATCGAATCCAAGGTAAGTCCCTATACAAATAAATGTACTTGTATGAAATTGTAATTGTTCACATGATTAATGTTGATAATGAATGCTATTGAGAGGTTATGCATATGAATTCCGAGATAAGTTCGATATAGTGACAATGTCTGAGAAGTCCGGTACGAACCTAGGAATAGATAGGATTAGTTATGTCATGACATAGGTATCTATTATGTTTTATCATGTAAGACCACGTCAGGGACGTTGGCGTTGATTTGAGATTTCATGTAAGACCATGTCTAGGACATTGGCATCGATATGAGCTTTATGTGTAAGACCACGTCGGGGATGTTGGCATCGATATGAGCTTTACGTGTAAGACCATGTCTGGGGCATCGGCACCGTATTGATTTGTGTAAAACCCTGTCTGGGATAGTGGCATCGATATCTGAGTGAATGTAAGACCTCGTCTGGGACGTTGGCTTTGTACAACTATTCTGAGTTTTCTGAGCATCCTACTAGATCCTATTGGTTCAATAGACAAGTCTGTGATATGAATTGCAAATCCGAGCTATGATCAATTAAGTGAACGAATGTCTGTTTTAGGTACATTTGGTATATACAAAAAGTGTATATAAAAAGGTAAGCATTTATGTGATTTTGATTTGAAGAAATGTATGCCTAAATGTGAGAATGTAAATCTTGAAATGATGAATGTGGCAAATGTGGCCACAATTATGAATCAAAGCATATATGTGATAGTTTGTTAAGTGAATGAGATGTGCCAATGTATCTAATTGTATATATGCCTTCCATTCTAAGTTTGTTTGTATATTGACTTACTAAGCTTTTGGAAAGCTTACTCTGTGTGTGTTTTCTCTATTTTTTAGGTCGTCAAAGCTACTGAAGGCTCGAGATTGCCAAGGATTGTCATCACACTACCAAATTCTTTTTGGTACACTTTGAAAATGTATATAGTTAGATATGGCATGTATAGGCTAGTTTTTTATATAAGTTTGTTATATGAACATAGCCATGTGGTTTGGCTATTTATGAGTTGATAATTTTCTTAAATGGTTATGATATATGATGCATATCTTAGTATGGTTGAAGCACTTGGAAATGGTCAAGTTTTGAGTAGGCAAATTATGTTTGTGACAAGATGAGTTTTAGTCTTGAAATTGTCATGGTTGGAATTGGTATTGAATGCATGGTTTGAATGGTTATTGTGGTATGTTCTTGGTTCCCAAATAGGGATGAGATGTCTTGATGATGTTGCTTGTTTGTAGGACCCAAGTGGGTAGCATTTTGACCTTGCAAATGGCCTATTTTGTCACACGGATAGGGCACAAGGCCGTGCCTAGTGACCGTGGGGTAAAGTCAGTAGCTAGTTTAAGAGTACACAGCCATGGTACATGGTCGTGCCTAGTAGCCATGTGAGAAAGTAAGTATATGGACTTATTGTACACGGCCTTAGCACACGGGGGTGCTTGGTAGCCGTGTGGTTTTGGCAGGATCGACCACGACCATGGTACACGGGCGTGCTTGGTGGCCGTGGTGTTAAGTCAGTTTCGGCCACGGGGAGGACACACGGGTGTGCCTAGTAGCCATGGAGGGCACACGGTTTGCTCCCACGAGCGTGTATCCCCTGTATTTTAGAAAAGTTTTTAATTTTCTAAAAACTTCTGTATATGTTTCGTTTTAGTCCCAACCCGGGTTATAAGCATGTTTAAGGTCTCGTTGACCTATTTAAGGGACATTGTGTGTATGATTGATGAATGAAATATATGAAATGTTATGAAAGTTTTCGATCTATCTGGTAACGCCTTTAACCCTAGTCCGGTGATGGATACGGGTTAGGGGTGTTACATTTGGTTGGTATCAGAGCTATGATTTAGTTGATTCTCGGACTAACGTAGCGTGTCAGAGTCTAGCTATACATGCCATATGTCTGAAATGTGATAGTGTGATGAATCCTGACGTATAAAATATGATTTTTGTATAGTAATGGATCCTAAAAGAGTCGTAGCTGATGATGTAGAAAGTAATGCGCCTTCTCCCACGCAAGGGACAGTACCCTCTGATCCGAGACCGGCTACGAAGGTCAAGAGGGAGAAGCTAAACAAGCTTTCTTCCAGATGATGAGTGAATGGTTCACTCAATTCATGAGGAATAACCCGACAGTTTTGCAACCCCTACCCCGATTAATCCCCCTCATACGTTTGATATATCTCCGACTTGCAAATCTGAATCCGTGGAGTAAGCCTCCGGTTGACAAGATTCGTAAGTATGGGGCCAAAGAATTTTAGTCTACTAATGATGATAATGCTGAAAAGGTCGAGTTTTGGATTGAAAATACTATCCGAGTATTTGACGAAATGTCTTTGACTCCAGAAGAATGCATAAAATGTGTAGTATCACTACTCCGAGATGCAGCTTATCAATGGTGGAAAACTCTAATTTCCATTGTTCCGAAAGAGTGAGTTACGTGGGACTTCTTTCATATCGAGTTCTGGAAGAAATATATCAGTGAGAGATTCGTTGATAAAAAACAAAAGGAATTTCTGGAACTTAAACAAGTCCGAATGATTGTTTCTGAGTATGAACGAGTGTTCGTGAGACTAAGTCAATATGCCCGAGAGTGTATATCATCTGAAGCTATAATGTTCAAAATATTTGAAGACGGTCTTAATGAAGATATCCATTTGCTAGTCGGGATCTTAGAAATAAAGGAGTTTGTTGTACTCGTTGACCGAGAATACAAAGCTGAAGCACTCGGGAAAGATAAAAGAAAAGTTGAGTCTAAAGCTAGAGATATGAGAAGAGATATCCAAGCAAGTCATTTTAGTCCGCTTCAAAGAGATTCAGAGATGATCAAATTCATTTAAGAGACAATGTGGGACATTCGAATAGAAATTGAGCTAGATCGCAAATGAGTTCCAAAACTGCAGCAACTTCAGTGGCTAGTGTTTGTAATGTCCGGACTGAGAGACCTGAATGTAAACATTGTGGAAAAAGGCATCCGGGAAGCTATAGATTAAACGACAGAGCTTGCTTCAGATGTGGATCGCTTAATCATTTCATCCGTGATTGTCCTGAGTCTGTTGAGCCAGAGATTTTTTAGAATCTGAGATCTCAGAATGCACCTATGAGAGGTAGACCTCCAACAAATGTAAGAAATGTTAGTTGTAGTCGGAGGACTACGAGAGATACTGTTGTAAGATTGATCACTATTTTGTCAAGTTTTAAAATTTATAAAGAGAATGATCAAACCTGAAAACTAACTCTGACAACGACTTAAGGCAAGCACCCTATCGAACAGTAGTATAGCTTAGGCAAGACCGGATTATTGAACCCAAAGGAACTAAAAGTACTAATACTAACCTTCTTTCTATTATTTAGCCTAAATTTTAAGTGATTGGTTGTTTAATATAAAACTAACTGATTACTAAGCTAAGATTCAATGACAAAAAGAATGAATTGAAGAAATAACTTTACGAAAACTCAGTTGACTAAGATGATACCCTTAGGAAGAATCCATCTAGACTTAACTTATTATCTAACACTGAACCAGACGATTTATTCACTTGACTTGATCCATAGGATTCCCTAATTTATATTAAACCCTCTCTCGAGGCGAATAACGTCTAACCCTAGGTTGATTAATTCAAACCTCTTTCTAATTAAAACCCTTAGAATCGTATTAACTCAACTCCCATATTAGGTGTCACCCTAATCCGACAAAATCTCGTCACCCTATCTTTAAGCATGAGATCAACTCCGCTTAATTATGCTAGATCTACTCTTAAGCAGAGACTTTTGCTCCACCACCTAAGCACATTCAACTTGAATCAATATCCCAAAAATATTAACACAAGAATTAAGCACACATAATTAAGAAAAAATCAAATATTTATCATATAGTTCAGAAAACAATAACAAGATCCGGCGTAGGTTTCATCCCCTTCAGGTATCTGAAGGGTTTAGTTCAAAACGATAAAAGAAAACATCTCAGAAGAAAAGATAAAACAAAATATAAGAAATCCCTAAAACTCCCTGAAGGAATTGAAAGAGAAATCCACTATCTTGAGTAGAATTTTGGCTCCTTGAGATGGATCAACTGGCTATCTTCGAGTGATTCCCACAAATCTGACCTTTCTAGCTCGGCTCCTTGGCCTAGCTCCCCACTAGCTCCCTTTGGAAGGTTCTGCTTAAGGTGTTTATATAGGCTCTTGGAATGCTTTATTTGGCCCCTAAGTATCCTAATTCAAGTATAATTCCTACTCGAGTGTTTGAATAGGCTTTGGAATGTGTTTCTTTTCCTTCAAGTATCCAAATCTAAGTGAAACTCCTCTTGGCTGCGGCAGGGACATGGTCATGGCACACGCCCGTGTGAATCAATTTTAGGCCGTGGTTGAGTCTACTGATGAGGCACGACCGTTATTTCGGGGTTCAAGCCGTGTTCTAGTAATTTAATGAGGGACGGCCGTGTGGTCTTAGGCCCAGGCCGTGTCGATTTCTTCTTTGGCCCAATTTGGTCCATTTTGAGCCCATTTCTCATTCTTTTCATCCCTAGGTTCTTTCCTGAGTATAAACATGAAAAGAAAGGATTAAGAGCACATTTTTACACAATTCAGGGAATAAATCATCCAAAAGTATGCTAAATGTGGGATTAAAATATGTTACTTTTACAGTTTATCAAATACCCCCACACTTAAGCTTTTACTTGTCCTCAAGCAAAATTCTCAACTTACAATTAAAATGAACTTTCCACAATTCATAATTCCATTAACAATGCCTCATCATAATTTATAGGCAATTCATACATGGATAATTTAACACAAAGACTCCTAAAGATTCAAACAATTCTAAGTCATATATTTTGTAGCTCGAAAACATAGGTGTCTCCCCTTATCTAAATGATTACCTTTGAATCAAAACTGACAAGGATTGACATCCTCACTAAAGATTCACTCAAAGCACTCGAAGTGTTTAAGGTTCAAGAATAAGCACTCATAAGTCGAACCTGAAAAGTTAATCCTATATGCTTGCCTGAAAATAAAATCTCCACCACTGTAATATGAGATGATACACAAATCAAAAGGTCTTTAACAGGGTTATAACGGGGCTAGGGCTAAAGATGTGGATAAAGGCTGAATTGGAAGGGTAAAATCGAGATTGAATTGACAAATTACCTAACTTTAGAAAAATGAACTGATGACCTGAATAATTACATCACATGGAAATTTAAAATACTAATAATACAAGCTTCTTCTTTAAGATGTTGAATTTAAACATGTAAGCTCTTAGAACATAGAAGTAATAATGAATATACTTAATTTTTTTAAAGAACAAATCAATAAATACATAATATAAGAAAGAACTTTATCAACTGAAATAAAGTAATTAGGCAACTGATCAAATCAATTCTCGATACAATGGTAGTTAAAGAATGGTGATAACAAATACGAGCGGGGTTTTGGGTTAATATTAATTGGTGAATCAATAAAATGGGTTGTTAGGATCAAAGGGTTCACTGAGGGTTAATTGTGAAGGTAGGCTTTTTAGTGGAGTGAGTGGGTTAAAACCTAGTTGCCTTTATCATCTCAGTTTATCAAATAAAAAATGTGGTCTCAACATGTAAAATCGAGGCAAGTTCTAGAATAACAATTCAGTGTTGACACACTCACAATCAATAAAGTGAGCACGAAAAAGAATATATGCTCTATAAGGCTCAAAATCTCACAAAAATTATGGGCGTTTTTTACATCAATCCCTATAAATTTCAACCTTCAAAGTAATATTCAAATTCAGTTCAACAACCTAGAAAATTTTTTAATTCTAAAAAATAGACTTGTCAATCTTGATTTTCTAGTATCTTAAAGTTTATATCATCAATGCACAATTAAATATGACTTACTCAAAAACATATCAATAAGAATCATAAATCATTAGAAATTTCATCCTAATTAGTAATATGAGGAAATTACTTAAGAACTAGATAAAATTCACGGATTTGAGAATAATGCAAAAAGTTAGGCACTTTTACCCCCCACACTTAAGATGTACATTGCCCTCAATGTAAAAAGATAGATAAATAATCATGTGATACTGAAATCAAAGGAGAAGGGGAGAAGTGACACTTCCTGAATTTTTTTCTAGAATAACTATTCCCAGCCCAATTTGGAGGAGCAGGCGGTGGTGCTGTGGTGGATGCCAATAGTCACTGTGCTAGATGAAGAAATTGGGAAAATCGTGACGTATTAGCCATGAACTAATAAGAAAAATTCAAAATAAACTAATTATGTATTTAAGGACAAGAAAAATAAAGAGAAAGAGACTACGAAGGAAAATAAAAGTAAAAGAAAAGATTGAAGGACTGAAAAGTCCTTATCGTTAGATGGTTCGCGAGGTGGGTGTAATTTCTAAGGCTGTGTTGAACCGGTGGTCGTGGTTCTGGTGTGATTCCCTAGCAGCCTGAAGAACCTAAAACCAAGAAACTAGAATAAAATAAACTAAATTAAGTAGAAGAGAAGTAAAGATAAGGAAATTGAAGCAAAAGAGAAAAGACAAATAGAACCAAAAATATCTTGAAGACCCTTGGCGTGTTGGAGGGTTGAAGCGGCTGGCATGAAATTATGTAGTTCGCTCTCCCACAGGGAGATTGTGTTTGAATCCTTCCACTTCTTTGACATCGTTATGGTAAAGCATGGGCTTTGTTAGGAGAAGAATGGTGGGGATGAAAGGTAATGAGAAGGGGGTGAAAAGAGGGAGGGGTGGAGGGGTTTAAATAGAGTTTTGAGTTCTGACACCTCCCCACGCCCGTGGACTGTGGATGTGTCGATTCACACGCCCACCTTGCATGGCCATGTTATGAGGTGTGTTGTTTCCCCTTGCTCATTTTTTTAGATAGCCACGCCCGTTTTTGAGAAGTCAGTGTCGACCACGGTCGCATCGCACTACCTTGGTGTTTGTCGATGCCCGTGGGGTGGTGGTTGGAGTCCATGGCTCAAAAATTTGAATCTTTCTAACTTGTACCTCATTTTCCATTATCAGTACAGAGATTCTGGACTTTTACACGGCCACAGCCACGGCCACGGCCGTGTGCAAGGCTGTGTGACATGGGAATCTGCGCTTTTGGTTAGTCTACAACTAGGCATTCAAAAAAAAAATAAAATAAAATAAAAGAACACAAAAAAAATGTAAAGTACTTAAGGTTAGTACTCGGGTTACCTCCCGAGAAGCGCTCGTTTAAAGTCTTAAGCTAAACTTTCCCTTTGTTTGTATAAATCATGGTGGTTTGAAGGTTTGAACATCTTCCCTCATGCTGTCGATTTTATTTTCATGAAAAGTTTAATTTGAGAAGCGTTTACCTTAAAAGTACCGAATATGGGTTTACTTACCTCGATTGTTCCGTATGGGAAGATATTGCGTACCTCAAGAGGGATTTCTTCGTTTATATTTAAGTCTGATGTGGTAATTCATGGATCTTCCTTCTTTGGTTTTGCTTTATGCAGATCTAGTTCCTCTTTACAGTGTGTCGTCCATGCTTCTAATTCGTCGACCTTAAGGCTTCGTTCCTTATATAGTTCTTCTTTATTTGCACGAGTCTATGATCCGGCTCAAGTCTTCGACTTTGTGGTGGATCTTATGGTGAAAGGTGAACAAATTGGTCATCAACTAAATTTACTTTCTCACCTTCATCAATTGATGTCTTGGTCGAGTTAAGAGCTTGTAGACTGATCGATTCGTCACCTACACGAAGAATGAGTTCTCTTGTGCCAACATCAATTTTAGTCCTAGCAGATGCTAAAAAGGGTCTTCCTAAAATTAAAGGAATTGAATTATCCTCATCCATGTCTAAGATAACAAAATCTACTGGGAAAATGAATTTATCAATTTTTACGAGAACATCTTTGATAATACCCCTAAGAATTCTAACAGTTTTATTAGCTAATTGAATACTCATCCTAGTTTGTGCAGGTTTCCCAGGACCTAGTCGCTAAACATTTTATAAGGTATGACATTTATACTTGCCCCTAAATCACCAAAGCATTATCAATCGTTAGTCTACCAATTAAACATGGAATTGTAAAACTCCCTGGATCTTTCAGCTTCTGTGGTAGTCTATTTTGTAGAATTGCTGAGCACATTGCGTTTAATTCCACATGTGGCTTGTCATCTAACTTACGCTTGTTCATCAAGAGTTGTTTTAAGAATTTCCTCGAATCTGGTATCTGTGAAAGAGCTTCAAGAATCGATAAGTTAATATGTAATTTCTTTAAAAGTTTAAGAAACTTATCGAACTATTCCTCTGTATTGTCTCTCTTCAACGCTCCGGGATAAGGTATGCGAGGTTGGTACTCTTTGATTACCGGTTTTGGCTTATCTTGTGTTACCTCAATTTTTCCTTTTTCTACCTCGCTTTCTTGTATTAAATTGGGTTTATCCAACCTGACATTTTCCTGAGCTGTTATGGCTTGGATTTTCTCCATTGGGTTAATCTCGATGTTGCTTGGTAGACGCCCTTGCGGTCATTCAGACATTAACTTCGTAAGTCGTCCAACTGACTTTGTAACTTCCCCGACTGACTTAGTAAGTTCCCCAACTTTGTTCTTGATCTCTTCCATCGATGTTTATTGGTTTTTAAGTGTTGCCTCAGTGTCTTGAAGAGGGTTTTCTATGGCTGCCATGAATTTTGTCAACATCTCTTTGAGGTTTGGCTTCTTTTCTTGTGGATAGGGCTAATTTTAGAAATTTGGAGGAGGTTGTTGTCTCTGGTTTCCTTAATTTCCTTGACCTCCTCATAAAAAATTTGGGTGGTTCCTCCAACTTGGATTATAATTACTACTATAAGGGTTATTACTAGATCTAAAATTATTACCTATATAGTTCATCTGTTCGCTTTCTGTGCCTGGTTGGTAGGGTGGGTACTTAAGATTCGCCACAAGTCCACTTGCGTTGCACTGCATTACTGGATGTGCTTGTGAAGAACACAAACTATCAAGCTTTTTATTCATCATCTCTACCTGCATTGATAGCATGGTTACTGCGTCGAGGTTGAAAACTCCAGCTAATTTTGTTGGTTTTGTTCTTGTAACCTGCCACTGATAGTTATTCAGTGCATCTCTTCAACAAACTCGTAGGCTGCTTCAGGAGTTTTGTTGTTCAGGGTTCCACCGACGGCTGAATCAATTAGTTGCCTCGTTGAGGGGTTTACACCGTTATAGAAAGTTTGGACTTGGAGGCATAAGGGTAAACCATGGTGTGGACACCTTCTCAAGAGATCCTTATATCTCTTCCATGTGTCGTATAATGTCTCTAAATCCATCTGCACAAAAAGAAGAGATATCATTCTGTAATTTGGCTGTTTTGCGGTGGGAAATATTTTAAGAAAATTTTTCGGTCATTTGTTCCCATGTGGTGATTGACCCTCGTGGTAACGAGTTTAGCCACTGTTTAGCTCTATTCCTTAATGAAAAGGAAAATAATCGAAGACGTATGGCATCATCAAAAATGCCATTTATTTTGAAGGTATCACAGAACTCTAAAAAATTAGCTATATGGGTATTTGGGTCTTCGTCCTGCAAACCATCAAATTTAGCAAATTATCGAATCATTTGTATAGTGTTAGGCTTTAATTAAAAATTATTAGCAGTTCTACTCCTGTTAAATGAGGTTTAGCATAATCATACATAGTACGCGGAGCATTGTTTTCTGCCACATCTTGTGGTGGTGGATTATTCTCGTCCATCCCTTCAGTAGGATTGGATCTGTCTTCTCGCTCTTCTTCTCTGTAATTTAGGGTTCGCCTAATTTCTCTGCGATTCCTACGGGCGGTAGCTTCAATATCACTATCATATACTAGTAGTCCTTTTGGGTTCCTTCTAGTCATAAACTAGAGGTACCTGTGTTGGAAAAGAAAGAAAGAAAATTAGCAAGGTTAAAACTAAAATAAAAATAAAAATAAATTGTAGAAAAATAAAAATAATGGCTAAAGCAATAAAAATTAAGTTTTCTTAATATTTTAGTTCCTCGGTAACGATGTCAAAAACTAAATTGTTGTTTTGTCGAGTTTTAAAATTTATAAAGAGAATGATCGAACCTAGAAACTAACTCTGACAATGACTTAAGGCAAGTGCACCTATCGAATAGTAGTATAGCTTAGACAAGACCAGATTGTTGAACCCAAAGGAACTAAAAGTACTAATACTAACCTTTTTTCTATTATTTAGCCTAAATATTGAGTGATTGGTTGTTTAATCTAAAACTAACTGATTACTAAACTAAGATTCAAAGATAAAAAGAATGAATTGAAGAAATAACATTAGGAAAACTCAGTTGACTAATACGATACCCTTAGGAAGAATCCACCTAGACTTCACTTGTTATCTAACACTGAACCAGATGATTTATTCACTTGATTTGATTCGTAGGATTCCCTAATTTATATTAAACCTTCTCTTGAGGTGAATAATGTCTATCCCTTGGTTGATTAATTGAAATATCTTTCTAATTAAAACCCCTAGAATTGCATTAACTCGATCTATGGACTCCCATATTAGGTTTCACCCTAATCCGGTAAAATCTCATCATGCTATCTCTAGGTGCACGATCAACTCTGCTTAATTATGCTAGATCTACTCTTAAGTAGGGACTTTTGCTCCACCACCTCAGCACATTCAACTTGAATCAATATCCCGGGAATATTAACACACAAATTAAGCACACATAATTAAGAACAAATCAAATATTTATCATATAGTTCAGAAAAAAATAACAGGATCCGTCTTAGGTTTCATCCCCTTCGGGTATCTGAAGGATTTAGTTCATAACGATAAAAGGAAACATCTCAGAAGAAAAGATAAAACAAAACATAAGAAATCCCTAAAATTCCATGGAGGAATTGAAGAAGAAATCCACCGTCTTGAGTAGAATTCTGGCTTCTTGAGATGGATCAACTGGCTATCTTCGAGTGATTCCCACAAATCTGACCTTTCTTGCTCAGCTCCTTGGCCTAGCTTCCCGCTAGATCCCTTTGGAGGTTATGCTTAGGGTGTTTATATATGCTCTTGGAATGCTTTATTTGGCCCCTAAGTATCCTAATTCAAGTATAGTTCCTACTCAGGTGTTTGAATAGGCTTTGGAATGTGTTTCTTTGCCTTCAAGTATCCAAATTTGAGTGAAACTCCTCTTGGCCGCGACAGGGACACGGTCATGGCACACACTCGTGTGAATCGATTCAGGCTGAGGTCGAGTCTGCTGATGAGGCACGGCCATGTATTTTGAGGTCCAGGCTGTGTTCTAGTAATTTAATGAGGCACGACCTGTGGTCTTAGGCCCAGGCCGTGTTAACTTCTTCTTTGGCCCAATTTGGTTTGTTTTGAGCCCATTTTTTTTTTTTGTCCCTAGGTGCTTTCTTGAGTATAAACATGGAAAAAAAGGATAAGAGTACCTTTTTACATAATTCAGGGAATAAATCATCCAAAAGTATGCTAAATGCGGATTAAAATATGTTACTTTTACAGTTTATCAAAGATCTAAAACTAGGGTGCCTGCCAGAGCGTATGCTATTAGAGCTCGTGAGGAAGCTTCATCACTTGATTTTATAACGAGTACTTTTACACTTTATGATAATTTTGTGATTGCATTGATAAACCCTGGTTCTACACATTCATATATATGCATGAATTTAGTATGCAGTAAGACTTTGTCTGTAGAGTCTACTGAGATTGCTATAAAAGTACCGAACCCCTTAGGTAAAAGTGTTTTGGTTGATAAAGTATGCAAGAACTGTCTATTAATGTTTACCGATATCTGTTTCCCTGCTGATCTGATGCTTTTGCCATTTGATGAGTTGGATATTATTTTGGGTATGGACTAGTTGTCTTTGCATGATACTATTGTGAACTGGAAAAGAAATACTATAGATTTGAGATGTTCGAATATTGAAATTGTGCGGGTTGAGTCTAATCATTCGAATGGATTGCCTGCCGTGATATCGATATTTTGCTTATGTAATTGTTTCAGAAATGTCTGAAAGGAAAATTGAGTCAGTACCTATTGTCTGCGAGTTTTTTGATGTGTTCCCTGAAGAGTTACCGGGTTTGCCTTCGATTTGTGAAGTTGAGTTTGGTTTTGAGGTGTTACCTGGTACGAAATCTATTTCGATAGCTCGTATAGAATGGCACCATCAGAATTGAAAGAGTTAAAGTCATAGTTGCAAGAATTGACTGATAGAGGGTTCGCTAGACCGAGTTTCTCGCCTTGGGGTGCTCCTGTTCTATTTGTGAAAAAGAAAGATGGTACGATGAGAATGCGTATTGATTATCGTCAGTTGAATAAGGCGACAATAAAGAATAAATATCCGTTATCTAGAATTGATGACTTGTTTAATTAGTTAAAAGGGCCTGCTGTATTTTCCAAGATTGATATGAGATCGAGATACTATCAGTTGAGAGTGAAAGATTCAGACATACTGAAAACTGCTTTCAGAACGAGGTATGGGCATTATGAGTTTTTAGTTTTGCCATTTGGACTAACTAATGCTCCTGCTGTTTTTATGGACCTGATGAACATAATTTTCTGACCGTATCTAGATCAAGTTATTGTAGTATTCATAGATGACATATTGATTTATTCACGTGATGAAAATGAGCATGCTGAACACCTGAGAATTGTATTGCAAACTTTGAGAGAAAAGTAATTATACAAAAAATTCAGCAAATGTGAATCTTGGTTGCATGGAGTTAGTTTTCTGGGACATATTATGTCAGCTTCTGGGATTCGTGTTGATCCGAGCAAGATTTCTGCTATTCTGAATTGGAAACCTCCGAGAAATGTGTCTGAAATCCGTAGTTTTCTAGGACTAGCTAGTTACTACCATCAATTTGTAAAAAGATTTTCAGTGATAGCTATTTCGTTGAATAGATTACTTCAGAAAGATGTTAAATTTGAATGGTCTGATAAATGTCAAAAAATTTTTGATCAGTTGAAAATTCTATTAACAGAAGCTCCAGTGTTAATACAACCAGAATCGGGCAAATAATTTGTGATTCACAGTGATGCTTCATTAAATGATCTGGGTTACATTTTGATGCAAGATGGCAAAGTTGTAGCTTATGCCTCAAGACAATTGAAGCCTCATGAAAAGAACTATCCGAAGCATGATCTTGAGTTAGTTGGATTAGTGTTTGCACTTAAGATATGGCGTCATTATCTGTACGGTGAAAAATGTAACGTGTTTTTAGATCATAAAAGTTTGAAATATCTGATGACTCAGAAAGATTTGAACCCGCGTCAGAGAAGATGGCTTGAGTTGTTGAAAGATTATGAGCTAGTGATAGATTATCATCCGAGTAAAGCAAATGTTGTTGCCGATGCACTGAGTCGAAAATCATTGTTTGCACTACATGCTCTGAATGCTCAGTTAGATTTGACTGATGACAGTTTTGTGATAACTGAATTAAAAGCAAAACCGTTGTTTATACAGCAGATATGTGATGCTCAGAAATCTAATAATGAATCACTAGCGAAATGAGCTCAGTGTGAATTGAATTTTTAATCTGAATTTCAAATGTTGATGATTGTTTGAGATTCCGAGATCGTATCTGTGTTCCGAGAAATCTAGAGTTGATTCAACTGATTCTTAGTGAAGCACACAATAGTAGTCTATCTATTCATCCGGTAAGTACAAAAATGAATCATGATTTGAAACGATAGTACTGGTGGTTTGGTATGAAACGGGACATTTCTGACTTTGTTTCAAAATGTTTTGTTTATCAATAAGTTAAAGCTGATCATCAAGTTTCATTAGGTTTGTTACAACTGATTCTAATTTATGAATGGAAATGGGATAGAGTGACGATGGATTTTGTTTCTGGTTTGCCTTTAACTCTGAGAAAGAAAGATGCAATATGGGTCATGGTTGAAAAATTAACGAAAACTGCCCATTTTATTCCGGTAAAATCCGATTATTCACTTAAGAGATTAGTCGAGCTTTACATTTCTGAGATTGTGAGGTTGCACGGGGTGCCACTATCTATTATGTCAGATAGAGATCCGAGATTCACATCACGATTTTGGAAGAAACTACAAGAAGCTTTGGGCACAAAATTGTATTTCAGTATAGCTTTTCATCCACAAACGGATGAGAGCAGATTATTCAGATTCTTGAAGACATGTTACGATGCTGTATACTTGAGTTTATTGGTTCGTGGGAACAATATCTGCCATTAATCGAATTTGCGTATAATAATGTTTTCAGTCAAGCATCAAAATGGCATCTTATGAAGCTTTGTACGGACGTAAATGTCGTACACCTCTGTATTGGATCGAGCTCAGTGATAATAAGCTCCACGGGGTTGATTTAATAAAATATTCAGAATAGAAATTGAAATTGATCCGAGATTGTTTGAAAGCAGTATATGATCGTCAGAAGTTTTATGCGGGCTTGAAACTTAAAGATATAGAATTTGAGATTTGTGACAAAGTATTTCTGAAAGTGTCACCATGGAAGAAAGTTCTTCGATTCGGACATAAAGGCAAGCTGAGTCCGAGGTTCATCGGGCCGTATAAAATCATGGAACATGTTTGGACTGTTGCATATAGATTGCTTTTGCCACCTGAGTTAGAAAAGATCCACAACGTATTTCAAGTCTCGATGCTCTGTAGGTATCGATCTGATCCGTCTCATGTTATTGCTCCATCTGAAATTGAAATCTGATCTGATATGACATACGAAGAGGAATCGATCCGTATCTTAGCTCGTGAAGTGAAAGAGTTGAGAAACAAGAAAATTTCGTTAGTGAAAGTACTATGGAATCATCACGGAATAGGAGAGGCTATGTGGGAGCCTAAAGATTCAATGAAACAACAATATCCGACTCTATTTAACGGTAAGATTTTTAGGGACGAAAATCCCTAAAGGGCGAGAATTATAGCAGTCTGGTTTATATCCTAGTCGGAACAGTTGTTTCAAGACCACAAACCCGAGTCTGTATAATATTTTAATAATATTTTTTATGTCTTTGATATGTGATTAAGCATGTGCTAAATTTCCATAAGTTAATTTGTCCGTCGGTGTGTTTAATTTGACAAAAGGATTGAAATACATTAAGTGTGAAATTTGTATGTTTTATGAAATGGTGCTTAATTGTTATGTCTTTTTTAAGAGTAAGGACTCATGTGGCAATTAAGCCAAAAAATGGTTAATGGATGGCAACATGTACATATATTATGCTTTTATATGTTATTATTATAAGTTATGTTAATATTATTTTATTATAAGAGTTTATAATAAAAACAAAGGCATTAATAAAGCCATTATTATTCCATTTTGTCGAAAACACAAAAGAAAGAGTAAGAACAAAAGCTTCCAGGGTTTGGCACTCATTAAGCAAAATTTAGGTATGTTTTGGCTTCAAATTTTGATGATTTTTATGTTTTTAAGATTGTTGCTTAGTTGACTATCAAGCCCATGTCTCAATTTGAAGAATTGATGTTATTCATGAGAAGTGCCATTGATGCTATGTTGAGCTTTGTGATGATTTATGGTGCTAAATGAAAGATTTGAGCTAGATGAACATACTTTGTTCTTGAATTTTTGATGAATTTAGCTAATTAGGGCTAAATTGAGAAAATGGTAATTTGAAGGACTAAATTTCAAATTTGATCAAAAATAGGGGCTTGTATGATATACATAAGAATTCGGCTAAGCATGGATGGGTGATGATTTTTGTGAATTTGATGTTTTGAGAAAAATGGACTAAATTGATAAATTGTGCAAATGTGAGGGCTAATTTGCAAATAGCCCTAAATGTGTCTCCTTGGATTGAATTGAATAAGTTAGTGAATAAAAAGGATAAATTTGAATAGGTCTAGATCAAGAACCGAGGAAAATGAACTTAGATTGCGGGAAAGTGAAAGTAACCGAGTAGCTGTTTCCATTCTGATAAATCGAATCCATGGTAAGTCCCTATGCAAATAAACGTACTTGTGTGAAATTGTAATTGTTTATATGATTAATGTTGATAACGAATGCTATTGAGAGGTTATGCATATGAATTCTGAGATAAGTTCGATATAGTGACAATGTCCAAGAAGTCCCGTATGAACCTAGGAATAAATAGGATTAGCTATGTCATGACATAGGTATTTGTTATGTTTTATCATGTAAGACCTCGTCAGGGACGTTGGCATTGATTTGAGATTTCGTGTAAGACCATGTCTAGGACATTGGCATCGATATGAGCTTTACGTGTAAGACCACATCTGGGACGTTGGCATCGATATGAGGTTTACATGTAAGACCATGTCTGGGACATCAGCATCGTATTGATTTGTGTAAGACCTTGTCTGATACAGTGGCATCGATATCTGAGTGCATGTATGACCTCATCTGGGACGTTAGCTTTGTACAACTATTTTGAGTTTTCTGAGCATCCTACTAGATTCCTATTGGTTCAACGGGCAAGTCTGTGATACAAATTGCAAATCCGAGCTATGATCAATTAAGCGAACGAATGTCTGTTTTAGGTACGTTTGGTATATACACAAAGTGTGTATAAAAAGGTAAGTATTTATGTGATTTTGATTTGAAGAAATGAATGCTTAAATGTGAGAATGTGAATCTTGAAATGATGAATGTGGCAAATGTGGCCACAATTATGAATCAAAGCATATATGTGATAGTTTGTTAAGTGAATGAGATGTGCCAATGTATCTAATTGTATATATGCCTTCCATGCTAAGTTTGTTTGTATATTGACTTACTAAGCTTTTCAAAAGCTTACTCTGCGTGTGTTTTCTCTATTGTTTTAGGTCGTCAAAGCTACTGAAGCGCGGGACTACCAAGGATCGTCATCACACTACTAAATTATTTTTGGTACCCTTTGAAAATGTATATAGTTAGATATGGCATGTATAGGCTAGTTTTTTATATAAGTTTGTTATATGAACATAGCCATGTGGTTTGGCTAGTTATGAGTTGATAATTTGCTTAAATGGTTATGATATATGATGCATATCTTAGTATGGATGAAGCACTTGGAAATGGTCAAGTTTTATGTAGGAAAATGAATGAATTATGTTTGTGATGAGATGAGTTTTAGTCTTGAAATTGTCATGGTTGGAATTGGTATTAAATGCATGGTTTGAATGGTTATTGTGGTATGTTCTTGGTTGCCAAATAGGCATAAGATGTCTTGATGATGTTGCTTGTTGGTATGACCCAAGTAGGTAGCATTTTGACCTTGCAAATGACTTATTTTGTCACACAGTTAAGGCACACGGCGTGCCTAGTAACCATGGGGTAAAGTCAGTAGCTAGCTTAAGAGCACATGACCATGGTACACGGTCGTGTCTAGTAGCCATGTGAGAAAGTCAGTATATGGACTTATTGTACATGGCCTTAGCACACGAGAGTGATTGGTAGCTGTGTGGTTTTGGCAGGAACGACCGCGGCCATGGTATACGGGCGTGCTTGGTGGCTGTGGTGCTAAGTCAGTTTCGACCACGGGGAGGACACACGGGTATGCCTAGTAGCCGTGGAAGGCACACGGTTTGCTCCCACGGGTGTGTATCCTCTGTATTTTGGAAAAAGATTTTAAGTTTCTGAAAACTTCTGTATATGTTTCGTTTTAGTCCTAGCCCGGGTTATAAGCATGTTTAAGGTCTCATTGACCTATTTAAGGGACATTGTGTGTATGATTGATGAATGAAAAATATGAAATGTTATGAAAGTTTTGATCTGTCCGTTAACGCCTTTAACCCTAGTCCGGCGATGGGTACGGGTTAAGGGTGTTACATAAGCTATATAGCTTAGTAAGTCCGTATGAAAATAATAAGAAACTTTTACCAATCATTTACCAAGTTCGATAATATAATAACAAGATAATATAAATTGCTATAAAACTCACAGATATAATTTATTCAGTCACATTGTTTGCTCTATCAATTTGCAAGCATATTTTAATATGTTTTAACATTAGCCTAATAACAGTAATCTCTCCATTATAACAAATTACCACAATCAACCAATCATTTCATACCTCATAATAACATGCACATTAATTATTAGTATTCACCTCCCAAGCATATGCTTTAACATCTTTCAATTGTTTAAAGCTCATATCTTTTCATACTTCCATAATCAATTTAGTAAGCAATTATGCCAATCTTTCATTTTTCTCATATCCGATAAATCACAATTTGTGTCAATGAAACATGTTATATCATAACTCAAATTAGCCTGAAAGCCAAACACATAATCGTCAACCGAATTTACCATGTATTTCATACATCATAAGTATTGACCAATAATCACATGGTTTTCATAAAAACATCACTGGGGAAATCATGAACTCACAATTTCATGAAGTCAATGCTTATAAACTTTATATACATACATGTACTAATTCGTAATACTTACATACTCTTTCTCTTATTTGACATACTCGTTTAGTTTCCCATTGAACCATTTGGAATACTAAAGGATACTGGAGGATCTCATACACAAAAACTACACCAATGCCATATCCCAGATATAGTCTTACATGTAATCTCGTATCGATGTCAATAGCCCAGCTATGGTTTTACACAAAGTCTCATATCGATGCCATATCCTAGATATGGTCTTACACGAAGTCTCTTATTGATGACATATCCCAGATATGGTCTTACACGTAATCTCAGTAACTCTAATGTCATGACATTTGTGTCTTATCTATTCCTAATGTTCAACCGGGACTTTCTCTGTATCAAATCTCTGTCGGTCATTTCCGTAGTATCGTACTGAATAGCATTCACATTTCATTTTAATAATGTAGCATTTATCACAATTATATCAATCAAGCATTTATACACATAATTTAATGCTTATTAAACATACGAGCTTACCTTAGCATAAAAATGACAAAAATGACTAAATCGTCAAATACTCGTTTTTCCCCCGTTTTAACTCTGAACCTCATTTTTCTCGATCTACAATATCACATTTAACTTATTTAATCATTATACTATTCAAATCAGCCCAAAATCACATTATGGAAAAATTACATTATTTCCCTAAAGTTTGACATTTTTATATTTTAGTCACTAGGCTCGTAAAATAATTTTCATTAAATTTCGTCAAAACTCAAGCCTAGTCGAACCACTTTCATACTAATAAAAGCCCACAATTTCTCATTTAATCACACTTTTCTACTATTTTATAGTCTTTTACAAATAAGTCCTTATTGACATTTTTACCGAAAATCACTTAGCAAAAGTCATTTAATAATCAACAAACATGCATTTTCTACCATCAAACATCAAAATACATACATGTTCAACATGGGTAAAATTTTATACTTTGACATCTCTTCAAATTAGTGGTAGAAATAGATAGATCGAGTTACAACGACTTTAAAAATGTAAAGAGCATTAAAAACGGGGCAATAACGGACTTACAATCAAGCTTGGAAGTGGCAAAACCCTAACTATGGCTTCTCCCTTGTGAATTTTGGTCATGATGAAGAAGATGGATAAATTTTCGCTTGATTTTTGCTTTTTAATTATTTTAATTACTAAATTACTAAATTGCCCTTAATGAAACACTTTAGAAACATATTAAACCATGTCCATTTTTGTCCACCAACTTAACCAATGGTCTAATTACCATCTAAGGACCTTCAATTTAAAATATCATAGCAACTGGACACCTTAAATAGATAGAACTCAAAATTTTCACTTTTTGCAATTTAGTCCTTTTAACTAAATTGAGTGCCCAAACGTCAAAATTTTCAAACAAAATTTTCACAAAAACTATAATAAAAATAAATTTTACTGTGTCAAATTTGTGGTTCTGAAACCACTGTTCCGACTAGACCCAAAATTGGGCTATTACAAATATAGTGAGTACTCAAATCCTATGGCATGACAACTATATCCAATAGATCCACCATGCATGTTGCCAATATATTCAATCAAACATAGCATATATGTAACACCCCAAACCCGACCCAGAAGTTAGGCCTAAATCTGGCGTGTCACATTGAAGTTTTTTTGAAAATCATGTTTTCATTGAAAACCCTCCTTAACATTTAAAAACTAAAGTCTTAGTTTGTGTTCGTTCAATTTAAAAACATGGTTCCTTGAAAAGTTAATCACTTTTAAAAACATTATTAACTTCATTGAAAATCTCTTTTAGTTGCGAAAGCTAATTTAAGGTAAAGAAGTTTAAAACGTATGTTTTTAAAATAGTAACTGGGTTGAAAGCTCGTCTACATCTAATAGGTATACAATGTAACAAAATCCCAAATTCAACTACAACTTCTCCCATTTTTAAATTCCTTAAAAATCTCCCCCAATCCCTATTCAAATTCAATTCAAATTTTTATGACCAATTCAACCACAAAATTCCAGTCCGATTCCATCACCTCCCTAGCTCAAGTAGCAAAATAAACATATAATTGCACACGCCATGCCTCAAACCTCAGACTCCTTACCACAAATGTAGCGCCACCTTGCCACTAGATCACCCACTTTCTTTGCGTCATATTTTACCATCAATAAATTAAAAGGTCTAAAGGACAAAGTCCAGGTTCCTTTAAAACAAAAATTAAAACAAATTGCAAGATCCAAGACTTGAACCCAGGCTCCCTTGCAACCTTAATGACGCCACAGCCATTAGGCCACATGCTTGCTTGTGTCATTTTTTTAACACAATAATTTAAAAGGCCTACATCCAAGCATCTATGGTTTTATCCACTTAAAACCAAATTTTTTGCTAAAGCCAAGGTTTGAACCCAAAACTTCTCAGACACTGCTAAATCACTTAACCACTGAAGCAGACAGTCAATTGTGTTATTCAGTTGCAGAGCTAAATTCCAATCCCTCCGGTACGTGAAGCCCATTTCTTCTAGGCCCAAAAGTTGAGGCATTATAATTCTACCCCCTTAAAGAAATTTCGTCCCCAAAATTTCCAACTATCAGAATAGTCGCACATCCTAGCCTACCACTCTACGCTCTCGCTGCTCACTCTGATCCTAATAATACAAGCACGTACCACACCATCTATCCATCGGAGTGGATGGATATCACACGCATATCGTTTCCAAAAACACACAGAACAAATACAATCTCTAACTTTAAGTGTAGCAATACAGTCTAATATCTATCTACTACTTTTAATGAAAACAAACAACAATTTTAGAAACTTACGGATTCAGCCGGAGACTCGATGTACCACACTTTCAAAAAAGGTCAATACAACATTTCAGAACTCCAAATCTTTTCAAGCCTTTTGAAACAATACTTTCAGAAATTCAATTTTAACGACCCAATCCATAGCCGAGTTTTGCAACTTGGCTCTGATACTACTAAATGTAACACCACAAACCCAGCCCAAAAGTTAGGCCCGAATCTGGCATGTCATATTGAAGTGTTTTTTGAAAACCATGTTTTCATTGAAAACCCTCCTTAATATTTAAAAACTAAAGTCTCAATTTGTGCTTGTTCAATTTCAAAATGTGATTCATTGAAAAGTTAATCATTTTTAAAAACGTTATTAACTTCATTGAAAATCTCTTTTAGTTTTAGAAGCTAATTTAAGGTAAAGAAGTTTAAAACGTATATTTTTAAAAAAGTAACTGGGTTGAAAGGTTGTCTATGTCTACCAGATATAAAACGTAACAAAATATAAAATTTGGCTACAACTTCTCCCATTTTCAAATTCCTTAAAAATCTTCCCCAATCCCTCCACTGAATTTTCTCATTGATTTCCTTCAACACCCCATTCAAATTCAATTCAAACTCTTATGACCAATTCAACCACAAAGTTCCAGTCCAGTTCCAACACCTCCCCAGCTCAAGCAGCAAAATAAACATACAATTGCGAACGCCATGCCTTGAACCTCAGACTCCTTGCCACACATGTAGTACCACTTTGCCACTAGATCACCCACTCTCTTTGTCATATTTTACCTTCAATCAATTAAAAGGTCTAAAGGCCAAAGTCCAGGTTCCTTTAAAAGAAAAATCAAAACAAATTACAAGAGCCAAGACTTGAACCCAGGCTCCCATGCAACCTTAATGACGCCACAACCACTAGACCACATGCTTCTTTGTGTCATTTTTTAACACAATAATTTAAAATGCCTACATCCAAGCATCCAGAGTTTTATCCACTTAAAACTAAGATTTTTGCTAAAGCCCAGGTTTGAACCCAGTGTAACACCCCAAACCAGGCCTAGATGTTACGATCGGATCTAGTATGCCACATAGAAGGGTTGTTTAAAACTGAGCGTTCATTTAAAAAGTTTGTATTCTTTTTGAAATTCGAGCTCTATTGTTTGTGAAAAATTGATTTGTCTTTATGGTTTTCTTGTAAAAAAATTGTTGTTATTATTTCCGAAAACTTGTTTATAACAGAAATCAGATTCAGTGAATTGCGAAGATGTGATATTTTGAAAATAGTTATTGTCGTTTCATGAAAACCACGTATTTATAAGTTTAACAGTTATTAATGAAAACTTGAAAGAAAATAAACCAATGGCCTTATTACAAAATATTAACCTAAAATAAATAAACTTGAAATAAGGTAAAATTGAATTTACTAAGTTCACGAGAAATATTCCCGATGCATGGCCACCGTAGAGTCCTCCGCCGCTCAAAATCCTCTAATGCTGGGGATCACCTACAAGGTTAAAAAAGAGGGGTGAGTTACGAGAACTTAGTGTGTAATCCCCTAGTCGGTCATTAACTGGGCCCGAGCCTATATGGAAATAGACTTGGCTGAAGCCCATACAGAAGTAAAATGGGTCGAAGCCTATGCAGAAGCAGACTGGGCCGAAGCCCTATTCGGTAACAATCTGGGCCTTAGCCCTATAAACATGATAATACAACTAGAGTATATAGCCCAACCTAATAATCCATCCACTACACACCACCCGTACCAGCCCAACACACCTGTGGAAATTTCTAAATCGACCCACCCATCCGCTACACATCAATAAGGCAGACAAGCTACTAATCACAAAATTTGTGGTGAAGCCACCAGAGTAACAGAATATATGTGGCATAGCCACTATACAGATTGTGGCAGAGTCACCAGAATATACTTCCTCTTAATCATCAAACCCAACTCAAATGCATGATGTTGTGACATAAATATTTTGTGTATGCAGTATGTCATAATCATAATCAATCATATAATTATCACACACATATCATTTAAACTACCACTAGGGGTATAACAGTCATTTACCCTCTAGGGGTATTTCGATAATTTTACCCTCTAGGGGTATTTCGATAATTTACCCTCTAAGGGTATTTTGGTAATTTAGCATTTAATGGCCTTTTCGAAGGCCTACTTTTTCCTCGAGCAACATAGAATCCTTTTTGGGTCTTTACGAAACTATTGGGCCTAAAATCCATTTTAGGCCCACATGTTCGTGTGGCCCTAAACGTATGGTTTCGGTTTCAGATTTGTAGATTTCACATTCTGTCTATCATTTGCTAGTTTTCTAATAGTTTTGCCCAAGTGGGTCAGATAGCCCGTTGGGCCCATTTGGCCCGCTTCGACCCAATTAGGCCCGTTCAGCCTCAATATCGAAAGAGTGTTCGTGACACTCTCAACGGCTTAACGTCAGGATTCATATCTCGATTTACCACTACGAGCGCTCGCACGCTCGAGTGGTCATGTTGCTGGCTTTTCGACTTTTGGCCGTTTCACAGAACATCCCAAGAATTCATCAAAATGGGTGTGAGATTACACACCTGTTACGAGTGTAGATTGAACCCTCGAGATTACGCACCAAGAACGTCGGTAACTCCTTGCTACATTTGAATGTTCGGTTTACTCCCTTTGATTACGAAATTAAGTCCCTAATGAAGAGCACGAGTTATCATTGTTGTTCCAAAATAACGAAGAAACGGCCTTTTGGCCCAAGTGAACGTAGAATAAAGAACATCCATCCATTCCCCCCTATTCGGCCATGGCTATACTTACCACCAAGTGTTAGCCTCTCTTCCAAAAAAGGGTATTCGGTCTACCTTCTACTGATCAAAGATTCGTGCCCCTATCGAAAAGTTCAAGTTAGAAAACTATTCAAGGTAATAAGAGAAGCGGCTTTTAAGAAACTCAAAGATTAAACAAAAGAAACCAACCATCCCCCTATAATACCCCTAACCCGTAATAGCTGCCGGAATAGGGTCAAAGGCATTACAAGATAGATCGAAAACATATATAACATTTCATGCATACAATGTCCCTTAAATAGGTCAACGAGACCTCAAACATGATTATAACTTGGGTTGGGACTAAAAAAAAATATAAAGAAGTTTTCAGAAACTTAGAAACTTTTCTAAAATATAGGGGATACATGCCCGTGGGAGCAGACTGTGTGCCCACCATGACTGCTAGACACACCCGTGTGTCCTCCTCGTGGTTGAACCTGCCAAACCCACACGGCTACTAAGCACCCCCATGTGCTAAGGTCATGTACTACTAAGCCATATACTGACTTTCTAACATGGCTTCTAGGCACGCCCGTGTACCATGGCCGTGTGCTCTTAAGCTAGCTACTGACTTTACCCCACGGTCACTAAGCACGCCCATGTGCCATGGTCGTGTAACATTATAGGTCATTTGAAAGACCATAATGCCACCTAAATGGGTCATACCTACAAGCAATATTTTCCATCAAGAGTTATGCATATATGGCAACCAAAAACATACCAAATTGACCATGCAATCTATACATTCAATGCCAATCTCATTCAAGCCAAATAACAAACTAAAAACTCATATCACCACAAGCATAAATCATCCATTTGCTTAGCTAAAACTTAACCATTTCATATGCATCAACCGTACCAAAATTTGTACTATATAACTCATTCATTCAAGCATTTATCAACTCAAAACTTTCCAAAAAACATGGCTAAGTTCACTTCATAAACATATACACATATCTAGCCTATACATGCCATAATTAGCTATATACATATTCGAAAGGGTACCAAAATGAGTTTAGTAGTGTGATGACAATCCTTCACGGTCCCAAGCCTTAATAGCTTTAACGACCTAAAAAAACAGAGAAAACAAACACACAGAGTAAGCTTTCCAAAAGCTTAGTAAGTCAATATACAAACAAACTTAGCATAAAATGCATTTTGAGCAAGTAAATACAATGGCACATCTCAATCACTGAGCAAATCGTCACATATATAACTTGGTTCATAAACTTGACCATATTTTCCACATTTACAATTCAATAATCATATAAGCACATAGCTCATCTAGCCAAAACTTTGGTTATCGTATCATCAATTCTATATACATAACATCATATTAAGATCACATAGATGCTTACCTTGAATACACTGTATTTTTATCGTACCTGAAATAGATTTATAATCAGATATTTGTTAGTAGCTCAGATTTGAAATTTGTATCACAGACTTGCCCGTTGAACCAATAGAAATCTAGTAGGATATTGGAGAATTCGAAATTATCGTACAATGCCAACGTCCCGGACGAGGTCTTACATGAACTTAGATATCGATGCCACTGTCCCAGATAAGGTCTTATACGAATCAATATGATGCCGATGTCCCAGACATGGTCTTATACATAAAACTCATATCGATGCCAACGTCCCAGACGTGGTCTTACACATAAAGCCCATATCGATGCCGACGTCCCAGACGTGGTCTTACACATAAAGCCCATATCGATGCCAATGTCCCAGACGTGGTCTTACACGTAAATCTCAAATCAACGCCAATGTCCCGGACGTGGTCTTACATGATTACACAAAACAGATGCCTATGTCATTACAAAACTAATCCTCTCTATTCCTAGGTTTGTACGGGACTTCTCGGACTTTGCCACTATATCAAACTTATCTCAAAATTCATGAACTTAGCATCTCATACACATTCATTATCATCGATAGTAATATGGACTCATATATTTAGTTCAATACAAATACGTTTATTTGCATAGTGACTTACCTCGGATTTGATCTATCGGAATGAAAATGGCTACTCATTTACTTTTGCTCGGTTCTAAGCCCATATCTATCGGAATACAATTTAAGTTTATTTTCCTCGGTTCTTGATCTAAACATATTCAGAATTAACCCTTTTATTCACTAATTCATTCAATTCAATCCATATACACATATTTAGGGCTATTTACAAATTAACCCTCACATTTGCACAATTCATCAATTTAATCCATTTTTCCCAAAACATCAAATTCACAAAATCTATCGATGCTCATGCTTAGCTGAATATTCATACATCACATACATGCCCACATTTTTCATCAAATTTGTAATTTAGTCCTTCAATTTGCTATTTTCACAATTTAACCCTATTTAGCTAAATTCAACAAAACTTCAAGAACAACACATGTTCATCTAGTTCAAATATTTCATTTAACACCGTAAATCATCATAAAACTCAGCATATCATCAAAATACAAAATCAAGGCATGGGTTTTGTAGCTATCAAAGAAACGATTACAGAAACGTAGAAATTATCAAAAACTAAAATCAAAACTTACCTTAATTCAAGCTTGAAATGGTTGAATATAGCTTAGGGTTTTCTTCTTTTTCTTTCTTTGATTTTTAGCAAACAAAGGATGATAATGTGGCCATTTTAATGTTTTTATTAAACATATAATCATTTAATACATAAAGACATTTTTAACCTTTAAAACAAACATATTAAAACATATAATTAATGGTCATTTATGACCTTAGCCATCCACTAACGACTTATTAGCATATTTGCCTATTAAGGCCACAACATTCAAAAGCCACATCACTTAAGTACTTTAACAAATAGCAATCAACTTTAACATTTAGTGCAATTCCATCCTTTACTCAATTAAACACACAAACAAACAATTTAACTCACCAAAATTTACCACATGCTTAGTCTCATATCAACAACACAGAATATAATATTAAAATATTATACTGACTCAGATTTGTGGTCCCAAAACCACTGTTTTGACTAGGGTATAAACCGAATTGTTACAATTCTCCCCCTAGGGATTTTTGTCCCTGAAAATCTTACCATTTAATAGAGTCGGATATTGCTATCTCATTGAGTCCTCAGGCTCCCACATAGCCTCTTCTATTCCGTGTCGATTCCAAAGTACTTTTACTAACGAAATTTTCTTTTTTTCTCAACTCTTTCACTTCACGAGCTAAGTTACAGATCAGTTCCTTTTCGTATGTCATATCAGATAGGATTTCAATTTCAGTCAGAGTAATCACATGTGACGGATCAGATCGATATCTACGGAGCATCAAAACGTGAAATACATTATGAGTCTTTTCTAATTCAGACGACAACTTTAATCTATATGCAATAGGTCTAACACGTTCAATAATCTCATATAGTGCAATGAATCTCGGACTCAATTTGCCTTTACGTCTGAATCGAAGCACTTTCTTCCACGGAGACACTTTCAGAAATACTTTGTCACCAATCTTAAACTCTATATCTTTTTCGTTTCAAGTCCGCATAAGACTTCTGACGATCAGATGTTGTGTTCAAACAATCTCGGATCAATTTCACTTTCTGTTCTAAATCTTTTATCAAATCAACCCTGTGTAACCTATTCTCACTAAGTTCGGTCCAATACAGAGGTGTACGACATTTACGTCCATACAAAGCTTTATATGGTGCCATTTTGATGCTCGTCTAAAAATTATTATTATATGCAAATTCAATCAATGGCAGATACTGTTCCCACGAACCATTAAACTCAAGTATACAACATCGTAACATATCCTCTAAAATCTGAATGATCCGCTCGGAATGACCATTTGTCTATGGATGAAAAGTTGTACTTAAATGAAGTTTTGTGCCTAATGCTTCTTGTAATTTCTTCCAGAGCCTCGATGTGAATCTTGGATCTCTATCTGACACTATGGATAGTGGCACCTCGTGCAACCTCACAATCGCAGAAATGTAAAGCTCAGCTAATCTCTCAAGTGAGTAGTCAGATCTTACCGAAATAAAATGAGCAGATTTCGTCAATCGATTAACTACGACCCAAATTGCATCTTTCTTTCTTGGTGTAGGAGGCAATCCAGAAACAAAGTCCATCATTACTCTATCCCATTTCCACTCAGGAATCAGAATCATTTGTAGCAAACCAGATAGAACTTGATGTTCAGTTTTCACTTGTTGACAGACTAAACATTTCGAAACAAAATCAGAAATGTCTCATTTCATACCAGACCACCAATAATATTGCTTCAAATCACGATACATTTTAGTACATCCTAGATGAACAGATAAATGACTGTTATGAGCTTCACTCAAAATCAGCTGAATCAACTCCGAATTTCTTGGAACACAAATACGATCTTGAAATTTCAAGCAATCATCAACAATTCAAAATTCAGATTCAAAATTCAATTCACACTAAGCTCATTTCGATAACAATTCATTATCAACCTTCTAAGTATCACATAATTGCTGTAAGAACAACTGTTTCGCTTTCAATTCAGCCATCACAGAACTATCATCAGACAAATCTAACTGAGCATTTAAGGTACGTAATGCAATTGATGATTTTTGACTCAAAGCATCAGCAACAACGTTTGCTTTCCCCGGATGATAATCTATCACAAGCTCATAATATTTTAACAATTCTAACCATCTTCTTTGATGCAAGTTCAAATCTTTCTAAATCATCAAATATTTTAGACTTTTATGCTCTGAAAACACCTGACATTTCTCACCATACAGATAATGGTGCCAAATCTTAAGTGCAAACACAATCGTAGCTAACTCAAGGTTGTGCGTCGAATTGTTCCTTTCATGAGGCTTCAATCGTCTCGAGGTATAAGCTACAACTTTGCCTTCCCGCATCAAATCACATCCTAGACCGTTTAACGAAGAATCACTGTAAATCACAAATTCTTTGTCCAATTTTGGTTGTAATAACACTGGAGCTTCTGTTAGCAGAGCTTTCAACTGATCGAAACTTTTTTGACATTTATCCGACCACTCAAATCTAACATCTTTCTGAAGTAATCTAGTCAGCGGAGTAGCTATCACTGAAAATCCTTTTACAAAATGACTAAAATAACTAGCTAGTCCCAGAAAACTACAGACTTCAGACACATTCTTTGGAGGTTTCCAATCCAGAATAGTAGAGATCTTACTTGGATCAACACGAATCCCAGAAGTTGACACAATATGTCCCAAAAAACTAACCTCGAGCAACCAAAATTCACATTTTCTGAATTTCGCGTACAATTGCTTTTCTCGCAGAGTTTGTAACACAATCCTCAAGTGTTCAGCATGCTTATTTTCATTACATGAATAAATCAATATGTCATCTATGAATACTACAATGAATTGATCTAAGTAAGATCTAAAAATTTTGTTCATCAGAACCATAAAAACAGCAGGAGCGTTGGTTAGTCCAAATGGCATAACTAAAAACCCATAATGCCCGTACCTCGTTCTGAAAGTAGTCTTCGGAATGTCTGAATCTTTCACTCTCAATTGGTAGTACCCTGATCTCAGATCAATCTTTCAAAATACCGTAGCTCCTTTTAACTGATCAAATAAATCATCTATTCGGGTAACGAATATTTGTTCTTTATGGTCACCTTATTCAAATAATGGTAGTCAATGCACATCCTCATCGTGCCATCTTTCTTTTTCACAAACAGAACAGGAGCACTCTAGGGCAAGAAACTCGGTCTAGCGAACCCTCTATCAGTTAACTCTTGCAACTGTGACTTTAACTCTTTCAACTCTATTGGTGCCATTCTATACGGAGCTATCAAAATAGGTGTCGTACCAGACATCAATTAAATACCAAACTCAACTTCACGAATTGGAGGCAAGCCTGATAACTCTTCAGAGAACACATTAGAAAACTTGCAGACAATAGGTACTAACTCAATTTTTCTTTCAGACAGTTTCGAATCAATTACATAAGCAAAATATGCCTCATATCCCTTTTTCACATAACTTTGAGCTTTTAGTTTTGATATCATAGCAGGCAATCCATTCAAATCATTAGACTCAACCTGTACAATTTCATTATCCGAACATCTCAAATCTATAGTGTTTCTTTTGCAGTTCATAACAGCATCATGTAATGACAACCAGTCTAGGCCCAAAATAATATCAAACTCATCAAATGGCAGAAGTATTAAATCAGCAGAGAAACAGATATCTTGATACATTAACGGACAGTTTTGCATACTTTGTCAACAAGAACACTTTTACCTAAGGGGTTTGATACTTTTATAGCAAACTCAGTAGACTCTACAGGCAAAGTCTTACTATATGTTAAATTCATACATATATACAAATGCGTAGAACTAGGGTCTATCAATGCAATGACATAAGTATCATAAAGAGTAAAAGTACCCATTATAACATTAGGTGATGAAGCTTCCTCACGAGCTCAGATAGCATATGCTCTGGCAGGCGCTCTAGCTTCAGATCTTACATCAGTGTCTCTCATGTACCTCTGACTACCACTAACATTTCTTGCATTCTTCGAAGGTCTACCCCTCACAAGTGCATTATCAGGTCTTAGATTCTGAACATTCTCTGGCTCGACTGACTCAAGACAATCACGGATAAAGTGGTCAAGTGATCCACATCTGAAGAAAGCTCTGTCGTTTAATCTATAGCTTCCCGGATGCCTTTTTCCATAATGTTTGCATTTAGGTCTGTTAGTCTGAACATTATCAACACTGGCCACTGAAGTTGGTGGAGTTTTAAAACTCATTTACGGTCTAGATTGATTTCTATTCGAATGTCCCATATTATCTTCAGAACGAATTTGATTATCTCTAAATCTTTTCGGAGCAGACATAAATGATTTACTCTTAAATCTCTTTCTCATATCTCGAGCTTCAGACTCAGCCTTTCTTTTATCTTTCTCGAGTGCCTCAACTTTGCATGCTCGATCAACGAGTACCACAAACTCTTAAAATCCCGACTAACAAATGGATATCTTTATTAAGACTGTGTTCAAATCTTTTGCACATCATAGCTTCAGATGATATACACTCTCAAGCGTATTGGCTTAATCTTACAAACTCTCGTTCATACTCAGAAATAGTCATTCGGCCCTGTTTAAGTTTTAGGAATTCATTCCATTTCTGATCAACAAATCTCTCACTGATATACTTCTTCCAAAACTCAATCTGAAAGAAATCCCATGTAACTCATTCTCTCAGAATAACAGAAATTAAGGTTTTCACCATTGATAAGCTATATCTCAGAGTAATGATACCACACATTTAATGCACTCTTCCAGAGTCAGAGACATTTCATCGAATTCCCAGATAATATTTTCAATCCAAAACTCAGCTTTTTTAGCATTATCATCATTAATAGCTCAAAATTCTTCAGCCCCATACTTACGAATCTTGTCAATCGGAGGCTTATTCGATAGATTTGGATGCATAATCAGTGGCACAACTGTAGTTTGAGGGGGATTAACTAGGGGCGGGGGTTGTGAAACAGTCGGGTTATTTCTCATGAATTGAGTGAACCATTCACTCATCATTTGAAAGAAAACTTGCTTAGCTTCTTCCTCCTGACTGCTCGTAGCCAGTCTAGGATCAGAAGGCTCTGTCCCTTGCACGGAAGCAAGCGCATTACTTTCTATGTCATCAGCTACAACTCTTTTGGAATCCATTGGTATACAAAATCACATTTTATATGTCAGGATTCATCACACTATAACATTTCAGAATTATGGCATGTATAGCTAGACTCTAACACGCTACATTAGTCCAATAATCGACTAAACCGTAGCTCTTATACCAACCAAATGTAACACCCCTAACCCATAGCCGTCGCCAAAATAGGGTCAAAGGCATTACAAGACAGATCGAAAACATATATAACATTTCATACATACAATGTTCCTTAAATAGGTCAACGAGACCTCAAACATGATTATAACCCGGGTCGAGACTAAAACGAAACATATACAGAAGTTCTCAAAAACTTAAAAACTTTTCTAAGATACAGGGGATACACGCCGGTGGGAGCAGACTGTGTGCCCACCACGGCTGCTAGACACACCCATGTGTCCTCCCCGTGGTCAAACCTGCCAAACCCACATGGCTACCAAGCACCCCCGTGTGCTAAGGCCGTGTACTACTAAGCCATATACTAAATTTGTAACACGGATTTTAGGCACGCCCGTGTACCATGGCATGTGCTCTTAAGCTAGCTACTAACTTTACCCCACGGTCACTAGGCATGCCCGTGTGCCATGACCGCGTGAAATTATAGGTCATTTAAAAAATCGAAATGCCACCCAAATAGGTCATACCTACAAGCAACATTTTCCATCACAAGTTATGCATATATGGCAACCAAAAACAAACCAAATTGACCATGTGATATATACATTCAATGCCAGTCTCATTCATGCCAAATAACAAACTAAAAACTCATATCACCACAAGCATAAATCATCCATTTGCTTAGCCAAAACTTAACCATTTCATATGCAGCAACCGTACCAAAATTTGTACTATATAACTCATTCATTCAAGCATTTATCAACTCAAAACTTTCCAAAACACATGGCTAAGTTCACTTCATAAACATATACACATATCTAGCCTATACATGCCATAATTAGCTATATACATATTCAAAAGGGTACCCAAATGAGTTTAGTAGTGTGATGACAATCCTTCACGGTCCCGAGCCTCAATAGCTTTAACGACCTAAAAAAACAGAGAAAACAGACACACAGAGTATGTTTTCCAAAAGCTTAGTAAGTCAATATACAAACAAACTTAGCATAAAATGCATTTTGAGCAAGTAAATACAATGGCATATCTCAATCACTTGGCAAATCGTCACATATATAATTTGGTTCACAAACTTGACCATATTGTCCACATTTACAATTCAATAATCATATAAACACATAGCTCATCTAGCCAAAACTTTGCTTATCGTATCAACAATTCCATATACATAACATCATATTAAGATCACATTGATGCTTACCCTGTATACACAATTAGTGTATTTTCAGCTTACTTGAAACGGATTTATAATCATATATTTGTTCATACCTCGAATTTAAATTTGTGTCACAGACTTGCCCGTTGAACCAATAGGAATCTAGTAGGATGCTCGAGGAATTTGAAATTGTCGTACAATGCCAACGTCCCATACAATGTCTTACATGCACTCAGATATCGATGCCACTGTCCCAGACAGGGTCTTATACAAATCAATATGATGCCGATGTCCTAGACATGGTCTTATACATAAAACTCATATCAATGCCAACGTCCCAGACGTGGTCTTACACGTAAAGCCCAATCGATGTTGACATCCCAGACGTGGTCTTACACGTAAAGCCCAATCGATGCTAACATCCCAAATGTGGTCTTACACGTAAAGCCCATATCGATGCCAACGTCCCAGACGTGGTCTTACACGTAAATCTCAAATCAATGCCAACATCCCGGATGTGGTCTTATATGATTACACAAAACAGATGCCTATGTCATAACAAAATTAATCCTCTCTATTCCTAGGTTTGTACGGGACTTCTCAGACTTTGTCACTATATCAAACTTATCTCGGAATTCATGAACATAGCATCTCATACACATTCATTATCATCGATAGTCATATTGATTCATATATTCAGTTCAATACAGATACGTTTATTTGTATAGTGACTAACCTCGAATTCGATTTATCGGAATGAAAACGGCTACTCATTTACTTTCGCTTTCCCGCGATCTAAGTCTGTTTTCCTTGGTTCTTGATCTAAACATATTCAAAATTAACCCTTTTATTCACTAATTCATTCAATTCAATCCATATACACATATTTAGGGCTATTTACAAATTAACCCTCACATTTGAACAATTCATCAATTTAATCCATTTTTCTCAAAACATCAAATTCACAAAATCTACCCATGCTCATGCTTAGCCGAATATTCATACATCACATACAAGCGCATATTTTTCATTAAATTTGCAATCTAGTCCTTTAATTTGCTATTTTTACAATTTAACCCTATTAGCTAAATTCAACAAAACTTCAAGAACAACACATGTTCATCTAGTTCAAATCTTTCATTTAACACTGTAAATCATCATAAAACTCAACATATCATCAATGGCACATTTCACATACATCATCAAAATACAAAATCAAGGCATGGGTTTTGTAGCTCTCAAAGCAACGATTGCAGAAACGTAAAAATTATCAAAAAAAAATCAAAACTTACCTTAATTCAAGCTTAAAATGGCTAAATATAGCTGAGGGTTTTCTTCTTTTTCTTTCTTTGATTTTCGGCTAACAAAAGAAGATAATGTATCCATTTTCATGTTTTTTTTAAACATAAAATCGTGTAATACATAAATACATTTTTAACCATTAAAACAAATATATTAAAACATATAATTCAAGGTCATATATGACCTTAGCCATCCACTAACCACTTATTGGCATATTTTCCTATTAAGGCCACAACATTCAAAAGCCACATCACTAAGTACTTTAACAAATAGCAAGAAACTTTCACATTTAGTGTAATTCCATCCTTTACTCAATTAAACACACAAACAAACAATTTAACTCACAAAAAATTACCACATGCTTAGTCTCATATCAACGACACAGAATATAATATTAAAATATTATACTGACACAGATTTATGGTCCTAAAACTACTATTCTGACTAGGGTATAAACCGGACTGTTACACCCCCATTCGGCCAAGAGATGTCCTTACCAAGGTGTCATAGATTCGGCAACTTACCAACAAGGGTTTCGGCTTTCTCAAAGGAACAAACAAGATTTGAAGTGGAGAGGAGTATTCAGATTTGGCCTGATTAAAAGAGTTAAAAGATGAATATTTTGATCCTTTAAGAGAGAAAAGTGATAGAGAACATAAAAAGAAAAGAAGTTATTACCTTGCAACTAGAGAAAAACTGAATGTAAAGGGAGATTCAACGATTAAAGGAACACCAAGCTTCAGACTAGCCAATGTTTGACTAATAGCAAAAGAAAAGGGAACTGATTCAAACGGGACAAAGGGGAACTCAGTTTATAGAGAAAATAGTAGAAACAGCATGAAGAAAAAGAGAAGTTTTGGCTAGGAGAAATGATGAAGAGCTGAGAATGATAGAAAAAACCACAAAATAATTAGGTCAACAATGTTACTAAGAAAAAGTATCGGAGAGTGTTTGAACAAATTGAGCTGAAGAGAATAAAAGAAATGATTTCGATAGAAGAGATTTGCAAAGGGGGTAACCCAAAAAGCTCAAAGAAAAGTTCACAAAATCGAAGAAAAGTGCCAAAAAGAACCTAGAGGAATTTCGGCACTCTACCTCCCACAAGACCGAATATACACACACCACTCCCTAGTCGAATTTCACCTCCCACAAGCTCCCACATTCGGCCAACCACCCTCTCACCTCAATCCCACGATTCACTCCTTAATTTCCTCCTACATTCCCTCTCCTTCACCCATTTGAAATATTTGACCAAGTCCTCTCTCTCTCCTGTAGAGTTTGGTCTCCACTCAACTTCCTCCTTTCTTGAGCACAAAAATAAAACTCCCCAAATGCTGCTTGTGGGATTCGAACCCCACTTCCCACCACCACCCCACCACATGCTCTCTTGTGTTAGCAAAATAGCAACCAATTTTCTTAAGCCTTGTTTCCAACAGGCCTCTTCCCTAAAGTGCCCAAAAACCAAAATTTTCCCAAGGCTTGGGCTCGAGCCCGAACCTCTCTAGGACCCCCAAACACATCCAAATAACAAGCTTAACAAGCACAACACATGAAATAACGCAAAAATGCCAGACCCCTATTTTTAGGATGTTACTGTAACGACCTGAAATTAGGCCTAGTAGAATTAGGCCCATTGGACCTTGGGCATAGGAGTGTTTAAAATTTTTGAGAACAAGAGAATGACATTATTTCAAGTTGTACTTATTAGAAAGGTGATTTTAAAAAGTTTCGGGTTTCTAGGCCATAGGAAAATTTTAGTGTTGAGGCATTTAAAGGGGAGAAGACAAGGGGCGTCTAGCATAAGGGAATAATTGGGCAACTTGCTAGCACAAGAGGAGCTTGTGGCTTAGTGGCAAGTGGCGTGAATGGTAGAGGGGAGAGCTTGGGTTTGAATCCCACCTAGTGCACTTATTTTGGATTAATTTTTTTGGTGCTTTAAGGTAAGTGTCGGCCATGGCATCAAAAAGGAAAGGGAGACTTTTTAATTAAGGAAAGAAGGTTAAAGAATATGGTAAGGAGGAAAGTAAGGGAAAAATAAGGAAAGAAATCAAGGATAAGGATAAGGTGGGGGAACATGTTGGCTGAATATTAGGGTTGCCTAGTGAAGAAAATTGGTCAACCATCATCTTTTGGTAAGGGGTATACGGTTTGGTAAGGGGGGAAAGAGCCAAAATAGTTTTGTATGTTTTAGGGCATGTGGAGTTTTCTTCTTTTAAGCATTTTGAGTTTTCTCTTTTCTAATTTCTTCCCTCACTTGTCGAAACTTTAAAGCCAAAATTGTGCACCTTTCTTCTTTGTTTTGCCGAAAATTTTAAGCCATTCTTTGCTGCTACTTATCATTCTCTTAGCCTTGGTTTCAAAAGTTGATTAGCAAGTGGGTGATTAGGTCGAATATTGGTGGTAAGATGTTACTCTTTATTTCGATGTTTTGCGCCGCTTATGTGATTCTATTTTGTGGTGATGATATCAACTTCTTGCTCTTGTGAAAGGGCGAATATTGGATGAAGGCTAACCCCTTTGGTACATCACTTATTTATTTTTAGGAACTCGTTGCAATAGCCAAAGTGCAAGACTGGATTTTAGAACCTAGTAAGGAAGGATCACAATTGTGGGGGCAACGAAGAGTGGTTCTTTAGGAAATCCAAATCAGGTGTGTAATCTTACACCTCTGAATATTTGCCTGATTTTTTTTTTTGATTTGGTCGAAAGATCGAAAAGCCAGAAATTGGCATCTGTGATCACTCGGGCGTGCATATGTTCGTAGTGGTAACCATATTTTGCAATGAAATAGTTTGGTTAGCAGCAGTGACGTGATTTTGAAAAATCATGAAAAATAGAGAAAGGGAATTAGAAAGTGAATAAGATATATAATTAAATCATATTGTGTCTATTTTTTTATGAAATAAACAAAGTAGGAAGAGAAATTTTACATTCTATGATATTTTCATTTTAGTAAGACTAGTTCAGAATGACTTCGTGGTTCCCTGTTCTGTCTTGGAAAAATTATTCAAAATTTTACAAAGCTAATTATGAGTAATAATTTATATGTATAGATTCCTTAGTGAGTCTATTTTCAATAAAAACAACTTGGGGCAACATATGAAAACTGTACAATGAGATATTTTAATTTAGGGTAAGAGAGGTCAGAACCATTGGTTAGTGAAATAGGGGAAAATTTAATGAATAAACTGTACTAAATGGCTGAGCGAAAAATTTTGGAAAAATTTTAGTAAGTAGATATATGAATCTAAATTCAAGGAAAATTTACGGATCTAAATTTTGAGTTTTAGAACTCGAGTTATAGTCAATTTAGTCAATGTGATATAGATGGATAGTTTCAATTTTAATGCCCCAAATTAGTAGTTAAGTCCAGGGTTACGAAATTACCAAAATACCCTTGGATGATAAATTACCGAAATACCCCTGGGTTGTGAGATTACCGAATTACCCTTAGAGAGTAAAATTTTTGAATTACCCTCGATGGGTAAAATTATCGAAACTCTTCTAAAAGGATGAAGATGACTGTTATACTCTTATTCGTGGTTGAATATCGTGTGTATGATTGTTATTACACTTTTGTATGTTGATACATTGCATTTCATCATGTGCATGGGGGGGTTAATGTCTAAAGAGCAGTGTAGCCTGGTGGCTCTACCACAAATTCTGATAATGGCTATGTGCCAACCCAAATATGGCTCTGTGCCATCGTGATTATGGCTTTGTGCCAAACTTATTTACCCAAGGCTGTGTGCTGATTATATTACCGTATATGATATTCTGGTGGCTCTGCCACAATCTGTATAGTGACTATGCCACGCATAATTATGATTTCAATTCCTTGACCATAAAAACATTATAAATGGCAGCTTGACTGCAAATTGGAGAGAATGGCGGGGTGGGTTGACTTGATCCCCATAAGAGAGATTGGCTGGATGGGATGGGTTGCATTCATTTCATTTATTTATTACTTTGTAAATGGGCTTAGGCCCAAGATGTTGCTATACGAGTTTAGGCCCAGTGGATGACGGTAACGGGATTATACACTGAGTTCTTGTAACTCACTCCTCCTTCTTAATCCTTGCAGGTAATGCTCAGTGATATGGATTTGGGCCATGGATGACTTGGTGGAGGCCATACTTTAGAAATGGTGTTTTTCAAACTTTAGTAAATTTCTTTTCCGATTTATTTCGTTACTTTTACTATTTTGGGTTTCAAAGTTGTAATAAGGCCTCTGGGATATGTTTTATTTTACTTTACATTTAGACGTACTTAATATTTTTCTTGAATTGTTTAAAATGGGGATTTTCTAAAATCATAAATAACGATTTTCCAAAATTGATTAACAAATGGATTTTTATAACATATATATATTTATAAATAGTTTAACTCGGAGTTTCTTTCGAAATTATCAACATTATTTTTAAAAGTCACGGATTTTAAAATATCACGAATTTGAATATCAAATCTTCAATTAACTCTTGAGATTTATAGTATTTTATCGAAGGTTTCTATTTAAACTTGATAACACCTATTTTAGTACGAATCACAACTTCTTTATATGTAACACCCCAAACCCAGCCCATGCGTTATGACCAGATCCAACATGTCACATGAGAAAAACATGTTAAATCATTTGTATTTGTACTAAAATAGATATTATTTTGTTATAACCAAGAAAACAAGTTTGATTTGAAATATTTGATAAAGTACTACTATCCTTGAAGGTTGATTGAAAAATCGATAATCTGAACTAAAGATCTTATAAACCATGACTTTTGAAAACATCGTTTGATAATTCAAGAGAAAATTTCCGAGTTAAAATATTTGTAAAAGTTTGTTTTGAAATCTATTTGTTAATTTATTTTAGAAAATCTTTATTTAAGTTTTACAAAAAAAAAATTTAAAACAATTTAAGCAAAATATAAGCACGTCAAACACAAAACAAAATAAAATATTCCAAAGGCCTTATTACAACATAAAAACCCAAAATAGTAAAGTGAACGGAAACAGAAGTCTAAAGTTTCAAAATAAAACACCATTTTTGATGTATGGCCTCCACCGAGTCATCAATGGCCCAAGTCCACATCACTGAGCATTACCTGCAAGGGTTAAGGAAACGAGGTGAGTTACTAGAACTCAGTGTATAATCCCCCTTACCGTTTTCCACTGGGTCTGAACCCATTTAGCCATATCTTGTGCCTAAATTTGTATACAAAACAATGTATAAATGAATTAAAAATATATGCAACCCAACCCATCCTAGTAATCCATCCGCTACACACCACCCGTGCCATTCCATCACACCTGTGGGAATCAAGTCAACCCACCACGCCAAACACACCAATCGCAGGCAATTTGCCATTTATAATATATTCTGATTGTGGCCAGGCCACCGAAATCATATTGAATCATAATAACAAACATTTTTGTGGCAATGCCACCGGGCTACACTTCTCTTCAATCATTTTCCCATCCCATGCAAAATTATGTAAATGCAACATAATAAAGCATAATATTTACAAATATAAATAACAATCATAGGTCCAGAAATTTGTTACGATAAATCGACCAATTATAGAACTTTGTTATTCGGTCCACTAAGGCATTCTTAACAAATCGGCCCATAAGGGCATTTTGGTAAATCAGTCCATAGGGACATTTCGGTAACTCGGCCTATAAGGGCATTTTCGTAATTCAGCCCACTAGGGCATTTCCATAATTCGGCCCACTAAGGGCATTTTCGTAATTCGGCCCATAAGGGAATTTTTGTAATTCGACCCATAAGGGCATTTCAATAATTTTATCAATTTTAACATCTATTTCGACAAATCTTCAAAAATAAAGTACTTTAAGCAAATTTCTCGTATAGTAATAACAATATACTATCAAACATTATACCGAATCATGGATCTAAGGAATTACGGAGTGAGATTACACACCTGATTACGGTGATTATTAAACTCTCTTGATTGTCGGCACCTATTACAACATAACACTCGATTAATCTAATGAACGAGATTTTTATTAATCTAAATCTAAACCAAGCGATCTATTGAAATGCTTACCCTCGATATCGTGAATGACCAGGATTTGTCTATTTTCACCGGATGAAGGTCCACAACCCAGTGGGAAATCTCGAACCCCCGAAATCACTCTATGCTTGAACATAGGAGTAGAAATCGCAAATCCGCTCCTTTTGTGTTCTCCAATCCCTTTCCCTTTCAAATCGGTACCACTAGCCTCCATCGAATAAAATCTTAGTTAAAATGATATTACGATATATATATAGATTGTCTAAGGAAAAAGGGTTCAGCTTACCACTATTTCCGTATGATCAACAAGTGGATAGATCAAGCGATTTAGACCCTATAAAGAAACGATTAGTCACAACCACTATCCCGCTTAGCAAACTAACCGGTCAACGAAAAAGATCAAAATGAACCATGATGAATCCCTTACCTTAATGAATATAAAACCAATTCCCAACGATTGTACAATGGCTACGGATGAGTCAAAGATTCGGCCTTCCACTATACTTGATTGGTCAAAGAAGTGAGTGTCAACACGAATGAGAAAGAAATAATAAAGAAGAGATGTGGAATTCAAAAGTTCGACTATGGAGGGAAATTAAGTAAGAAGATTCGACTATGAATTAAAGAGGAAGGAAGAAGGGTTGGAAATTTTGTGAAAAGAAAAAAAAGAAATGAGGGAGAAAGGGTGCTATCTAGTTTCGTTTCTCAAAAGGAAGATGAGTGAAAATAATTTGGACACAATGGCTAGGTGGTTTCAGCAAAATAAAGAAAGAAATAAAATACTTACTATTGGATTTAGAGTTTCGGCAATAAGAGAAGAAATTGAAGAAAAGAACACAAAAGAATGTTAAAAGAAATTTGGTCTAACAAGTACCAAAATTTTACCAAAGGTGTAATGAAAATTCGGCTACCACAAAACCCCTCCCAAATTGTGTATACCATACCAAAAGAATAAAAAATTGACCATAAAAACTTTCCAAAACATTCTCCCCAAAACCGGCCAACATATCCTCCTTCTTGCTCATTTTCTTTCATTTCTTTGCTTACCCTCATCCTTACCTTATTTCCTTAGCCACCTTACCATAATTAAAAAGTCTTCCTTGCCTTAAATAGAGCCTTGGCTGACACTTTGGATGGACAACACAAAACAAATAAACAAAATTTGTACTAGGTGGGATTCAAACCTCTTCCCCTAAAGCCCTTCATATGACGCCACATACTCTTTACCAAATACTCAATTATGCTAGCAAATTACTCACTTATTTCCATAAGCATCGATGCCACTTACCTTCTCTCCTTAAAGTGCTTAAACATAAAAATTTTCTAAGGCCCATTTAAATCCTGAGCCTTCTTAGGACCCCCTAAACATACACAATTAATATTCTAACTAGTCTAATGTAAGATATAATGCATAAACATAAATTTTGAATTTCAAGATGTTACAATTCTACCCCCTTAAAGAAATTTCAGCCTCAAAATTTACCTGATTAAAGGAGATGAGGATATTACTGCCGAATCACATCCTTGGGCTCCCATGTAGCTTCATCCGATCCGTGATTACGCCATATAACTTTGACTAACGGTATCAGCTTCCTTCTTAGCACCTTAACATCCTGATCTAAAATCTGTACTGGCTCCTCTTCAAAAGACAAGTCAGGTCTTAACTCAACTTCCTCCACTGGCACAATATGAGATTGATCTGAACGATAACGTCTTAACATCGATACATAGAATACAATATGTATCTGACTTAATTTCGGAGGTAACTCAAGTTGATAAGCCACTGGTCTAACACGCTTCAGTACACGGTAAGGTCCGATGAAAGACCTGATCTCCCAAGGTAAGGTCTGGAGGTAACTCAACTTGCCTTTCCACCCAAATCTAAAGATCTTCTTCCAAGGTGAGACCTTTAGAAAGACATGATCTCCTACAGCAAACTCTATATCCTTACGCTTCAGATCCACGTATGATTTTTGTCTATCCAAAGATTCTTTTAACCGAGCCCGAATTACCTTAACTTTCTCTTCCGTCTCTGAAATCAACTCAGGACCCAAAAGCTAATGCTCACCCAACTCAGTCCAGCAAGCAGGAGTACGACAGCTACGACCATACAACGCCTCGTAGGGTGCCATCTGAATGATAGCTGTTGTTGTATGGAAACTCCGCCAAAGGTAGAAAATCTTCCCAACTACCCCTGAAATCGATCACACAGCCCCTTAACATGTTTTCTAGAATTTGGATTACTCTCTCCGACTGACCATTTGTCTATGGATGAAGTGTCGTCCTGAAATTTAACCTTGTTCCCAAAGCTTCATGCAAAGCCTTCCAAAATCGTGATGTAAACCTAGTTCGATATAATAGACACTAGTACCCCATGTAACCTTACAACTTCCGCTATATACAACTTAGCCAACTTCTACAACGAATAATCCGTTTGAACATGTAGGAAATGAGCAGTCTTTGTCAACAGATCCACTATAACCCATGCTGAATCTTTCTTAGTAAGGTTAAGGGTAACCCACTAACAAAGTCCATCAATATCCTTTCCTATTTTCATAATGGAATTTTCACCAGTTGTAGCAACCCTGATGACAATTGGTGTTCTGCCTTCACTTGCTGACATGTTAAACGTTTACTCATGAAATCAGTAACCTCCGTTTCAACCCTGGCCACCAATACTACTCACAGAGGTCTCAGTACATCTTATTTCCCCGAGGTGCATAGCATATGGGCTACTATGTGTCTCACGCAGAATCATTTGCCTCAATTCTAAATCCTTGGGTATACAAATTCTTACGCGAAACACAATATTCCATCACTATTCAATCCAAAATCCCCTATCTCACCACATTCCACTTGTTGAAGTCGAGAACCCAACGCTTTATCTATCAACTACTTTTTTTAATCTAACCAAACAAGCTTAACTTAAAGTTCGGCTAATAGACTACCATCTTCATAAAGACTGAGATGAGCGAACATCGCTCTCAGATCTGATATCACCTTTTGACTCAAGCATCTGCCACTATGTTAGCCTTTCCGGGATGATACTCAATTGAGAAGTCATAATCCTTCAATATTTCTATCCACCTCCGTCCGTGTGTGATGCTTCACAATAAACAATAAACACTTTACCAGACTCAGGTTGAATCAATATTGGTGCTTCCGTCAAAACTTTCTTTAATTTCTCAAAGCTCTCTTGCTGCTGATCTGACCACACAAATGATACTTCCTTATGCAATAATTTAGTCAGGGGTGCAACAATCAACGAAAACCCCTCAACGAACCGCCTGTAATATCCAGCCAAACCTAGAAAATTTTAGATTTCTACCACAGACTTCGGTGGTTTCCTGTCCAACACAGCCTCTACATTCCGGAGATCAACTCTAATTCCTTCGACAGATACAACATGCCCCAAAAAGGCCACTTCCCTCAGCCAAAATTTGCACTTACTGAATTTGGCATACAGTTGCTTCTCCCTTAATATTTGCAATACTACCCACAGATGCGAATCATGTTGTTCTTCATTCTTCGAGTAGACCAAGATATCATCTACTAACACCACTACGAACCGGTCTAGATAGGGTTAGAAGACCCAGTTCATCATGTCCATAAATTCAGCTGGTGCATTTGTCAACCCAAACGGCATCACTAAGAACTCGTAATGTATATAATGAGTTCGGAACATAGTCTTGTGAATATCCACCTCCTTGACCTTAAGCTGGTGATACCCCGATCTCAAGTCTATCTTCGAGAAAATTGAAGCTCCTCGTAGTTGATCGAACAGATCATCGATTCTCGACAACGGATACTTATTCTTGATTGTTAGCTTTTTCAATTTCCTATAATCGATGAACATACATATCGACCCATCCTTCTTCTTAATGAACAAGACCGGCGCTCCCCACGGTGACACACTCGGTCGAATGAACCCTCGATCCAATAACTCTTGGATCTGATCTTTAAGCTCCGCTAACTCCTTCGATGCCATTTTATAAGGATAAAAGGACACCGGAGCCGTTCCTGGCAACAGCTCAATGCCAAACTCCACCTTCCGATTCAAGCAAACTTGGAAGCTCCTGGGAAAGACGTCCGAAAACTCTTTCACCATTCTAACACTTTCCACTGACAATTCTTTGGCATCAAAATTACTAATGAAGGCTAAGAACGCTCCACACCCCTTTCGCACAAACCTTTCTACCTTATTAGACAGATAGTTTCTTCTTTCACCTATCATCATCACTTCCTTATCTTCCGTAGTTCTTAGTACCATATGCTTTGCAGCACAATCTAAGTTCGCATGGTGTTTCGCCAACCAGTCCATGCCCAAAATAAGGTCAAACTTGCCAAATGGTAGTTCCATCAAATCCGCCAGAAATATTTCCCCCTGAATTTCTAAGGGCACATCCCTAAACAACTTATTTACTATCACCGTCTGTCCTAGAGGACTAATCATAGTTGTTTCTCTAGCAGTAATCTCAGATCTAATGTTCAAGGTTCCAGACACATCACAAGCAACATACGAATTGGTGGATCCAACATCTATCAAAGCAGTAATAGGTACATTAGCTATGAAAAACGTACCGGTTATGACGTCAGGTGCATCGCCAACCTCTCGACGTCTGACCGCATAAACCAACCCTAGCTACCTCACCTCCATGTTACTCCTATTACCGAAACCTCTACCGGTGCACCCTGACCACATCCTATGCCATTACTACCTCGACCTGGCCCACGGCCTCTCTGCGGCTGTTGAACACCTCTAGCTGGTTGCGCAAAATTGTTACGATCACCCTGAGTATGAGCAAGCTGTCGACGGCAATCTCTAAGTTGATGGTCCTTGGAACCACATTTGAAACAACCATCGGTTCTCTTCCAGTATTCACCAGAATGAATTTTCTCGCAATCCATACATGGTTGTATCCGATTGGTAGCAACTATTACTCTAGCTCGAATTGGCTCCTCATTACTAGGCTTTTTCTGAAACCTTCTAACAGGACCTGAGTATCCCGAGTCTCTCTTACTTTTGCCCCTATCCCTGCCTCGATTTTGCCTCTCTGAGTGTTTAGTCTTCAGCTATCTTGGCTTTCTCCACTAGTGTGGCAAAATTCCTCCCCTTCTGTGGGGTTATCAATACCCGCAATTCATCACACAACCCGTCCTTAAAATGCACACAGCATTCGTAACCAGTCAACACTATTCCTCGAGCATACCAACTCAGACACAAAAATTCTGCCTCGTATGCTGCCACAGATTTACCTCATTGGACCAGATTCAAGAATTCCTTTCTTCAGGCATCCACGTAGCTATCCCCAACATATTTTCCTTGAAATGCGATTTTAAAGAATTCCCAAGTAATGCGGTCGGCCTTAATGCCTTCCTAGATAGTAAGCCACCACTGATATGCCTTGTCTCTTAGCAAAGACATCACTCCTTTCAGTTTCTACTAGGTAGTGCAATCCAAATCATCCATGATTTGCTCCACTGCCTCAAGCCAATACTCCGGTACATTTGGGGCCACACCCGAGATTCCTCTAAAAACCTCAGCTTAATTCAATCTGAGTCGCTCTAATATTGACCTCCAAGCTGCTGATTCAGTTCTTGCCCCAACAACCCTTTCCAAAACTCACAACATTGCTTGGGACAGAGCGTCGTCCTCTCTCATACGATCATGTGACCTAGCTTCAGTCACAAGTGACGCAGGTGTGTCCATTTCTGGCATATGTCCCGATGCCTCAGATACAACTCTAGTGCCTCGGTCCATACCACGACCACATCTACCGCGTCCACATCCTCTAGCACTCATATTAATTTGATTTAATTTGTTTAAGAGTCTTATAAATCAGTATGCTATTTCAGTGTTTATTAAACAATATTTTATGAAGTATAGGAAGTAAAGTTGTTTTCGCAAAGCGCATCCTATAGTCTCAATCTCTATAGTTTTAGCTACTAAGAACTAAAAGTTCTAGAGTATTTATGTTTTGCGAAATTTCTTATCACAGTACTAACACAACAATCATAAAATGAGAACAAATACTTACTGAATTGGTGCCGGATACCCGTGGTGCCATACTTCCTTTAGAACATATATGTATAAATTAAAATTTTAAACGGCTTTGAAAATATTTTTGAACCCAAACCACAGTTGAGTTTTGAACCTGGCTCTGATACTATAAAATATAACACCCCAAACCTAGCCCATGTGTTATGACCAGATCCGACATGTCACACGAGAAAAACATGTTAAATCCTTTTTATTTGTACTAAAATAGATATTATTTTGTTATAACAAAGAAAAAAAGTTTGATTTGAAATATTTGAAAAAGTACTACTATCCTTGAAGGTTGATTGATTAATCGATAATCTGAACTAAAGATCTTATAAACCATGACTTTTGAAAACATCGTTTGATAATTTAAGAGAAAATTTCTGAGTTAAAATATTTGTAAAAGTTTGTTATGAAATCTATTTATTTTAGAAAATCTTTATTTAAGTTTTTAGAGAAAAAAATTAAAACAATTTCAGCAAAATATAAGTACGTCAAACACAAAACAAAATAAGATATTCCAAAGGCCTTATTACAACATAAAAACCCAAAATAGTAAAGTGAACGGAAATAAAAGTCTAAGTTTCAAAATAAAACACCATTTTTGAAGTATGGCCTCCACCGAGTCATCCATGGCCCAAGTCCACATCACTGAGCATTACCTATAAGGGTTAAGGAAACGAGGTGAGTTACTATAACTCAGTGTATAATCCCCCTTACCGTTGTCCACTGGGCCTGAGCCCACTTATGAATATATTGGGCCTAAACACGTATAAAAAACAATGTATAAATGAATTAAAAGTATATGCAACCCAACCCATCCTAGCAATCCATCCGCTACACACCACCCATACCATCCCATCACACCGTGGGGATCAAGTCAACCACCCAGCCAAACACACCAATCGCAGACAATTTTCCATTTATAATATATTCTGATTGTGGCCAAGCCACTGGAATCATATTGAATCATAATAACAAACATTTTTGTGGCAATGCCACTAGGCTACACTTCTCTTCAATCATTTTTCCCATCCCATGCAAAATTATGTAAATGCAACATAATGAAGCATAATATTTACAAATATAAATAACAATCATAAGTCCAAAAATTTGTTACGATAAATCGACCAATTATAGAACTTTGTTATTCGGTCCACTAAGGCATTCTTAACAAATTAGCCCATAAGGGCATTTCGATAATTCGGTCAATAAGGACATTTTGGTAATTCAGCCTATAAGGGTATTTTCGTAATTCGACCTATAAGGGTATTTTTGTAATTCGACCCATAAGGGTATTTTTATAATTTGGCCCATAAGGGCATTTTAGTAATTTTATCAATTTTAACATCTATTTCAACAAATCTTCAAAAATAAAGTACTTTAAGCAAACTTCTCGTTTTATGCCAACTTTACGATTTTTAGCTGTATAACAATAACACTCTACTATCAAACATTATACCAAATCATGAATCTAAGGAATTACGGTGTGAGATTACACACCTGATTATGGTGAGTATTAAACTCTCTTGATCATCGGCACCTATGACAAAATAACATTCGATTAATCTAATGAACGAGATTTTTATTGATCTAAATCTAAACCAAGTGATCTATTGAAACGCTTACCCATGATATCGTGAGCGACCAGGATTTGTCTATTTTCACCGGATGAAGGTCCACAACTTGTGGAAATCTCGAATCCCTGAAACCACTCTACGCTTGAACTTAGGAGTAGAAATCGAAAATCCACTCCTTTTGTGTTCTCTAACCTCTTTCCCTTTCAAATCGATACCACTAGCCTCCATCAAATAAAATCTTAGTCAAAACGATATTACGATATATATGTCGATTGTCTAAAGAAAAAGGGTTCGGCTTACCACTATTTTTGTATGATCAAAAATGGATAGATCGAATGATTTATACCCTATAAATAAACAATTAGTCACAACCACTATTCCACTTAGCAAACTAACCGGTCAATGAAAAAGATCAAAGTGAACCATGATGGATCCCTTACCTTAATGATTATAAAATCGATTCCCAACAATTGTACAATGGCTACAGATGAGTCAAAGATTCAGCCTTCCACTGTACTCGATTGATCAAAGAAGTGAGTGTCAACACGAATGAGAAAGAAATAATAAAGAAGATATGTAGAATTCAAAAGTTCGGCTATGGAGGGAAATTAAGCAAGAAGATTCGACTATCAATTAAAAAGGAAAGAAGAAGGGTTGATGATTTTGTGAAAAGAAAGAAAAGAAATGAAGGAGAAAGGGTGCTATCTAGTTTCTGTTCTCATTGGGAAGATGAGTGAAAATAATTTGGACACAATGGCTAGGTGATTTCGGCAAAACAAACAAAAAAAAAAATGCTTACTATTGGCTTTATAGTTTCGGCAATAAGAGAAGAAATTGAAGAAAAGAACACAAAGGAATGCTAAAAGAAATTTGGCCTAACAAGTACCAAAATTTTACGAAAGGTCTAATGAAAATTTGGCTACCACAAAACCCCTCCCAAACCGTGTATACCATACCAAAGAATCAAAAATTTACCATTAAAACTTTCCAAAACATTCTCCCCAAAACCGGCCAACATATCCCCCTTCTTGCTCCTTTTCTTTCATTTCTTTCCTTACCCTCATCCTTACCTTATTTCCTTAGCCACCTTACCATAATTAAAAAGTCTTCATTGCCTTAAATAGAGCCTTGGCCGACACTTTGGATGGATAACACAAAAAAAAAAAAAAAAATTTGTACTAGGTGGGATTTGAACCTCTTCTCTTAAAGCCCTTCATGTGACGCCACATCCTCTTTACCAAATGCTCAATTATGCTAGCAAATTACTCACTTATTTCAATAAGAATTGATGCCACTTACCTTCACTCCTTAAAGTGCTTAAACATAAAAATTTTCTAAGGTCCATTTCAATCCCGAGCCTTCTTAAGACCCCCTAAACATACACAATTAATATTCTAACTAGCCTAACGCAAGATATAATGCATAAACATAAATTCTGAATTTCAGGATGTTACATTATACGATTTCTCCATGTGACATGTCAGATCTAGTCGTAACGCATGGGCCGGGTTTGGGTTGTTACAGTTACACCCAAGACTTCTTGGACACTGCTAAATCACTTAACCACTGAAGGAGACAGTCAATTGTGTTATTCACTTGCATAGCTAAATTCCAATCCCTCCAGTATGCGAAGCCCATTTCTTCTAGGCCCAAAAGTCGGGGCGTTACAATATAAATCAATCATTAGTGTGCTCAATTTAATGTGACAAGATGCTTTTGTGTAATATGTAACATAGCATTTAATATCCAATTAAATCAAGCAATACATTTACCAAATTTCCATAATCAATTACCAATTGAAATATCAACATATCATGATAAAAAATTTTAGTACACATGCTTAAAATAATCTTTAAAATTAATTTATTTAAATAGCACAACACCACCAAAAAATCACTTAACATTTTTTTTCAATACAAATTCAATTTTTTGCACATTTAATACCAATCTTATAAAATCAACCATTCATCCATTATTAATTAATTTTAATCATTAATTAAGGTACTAATTAAACATAATTGAGGGTTAATTTACCAAATTTCCCTTAGAAACACTCACCACACAATTTTATTCTATCACAACAAGTGATCAACTAGGCAATTTCGAGCTTTAATTTCGATTATCTCGATCCTCTTCAAGATTCAGAGCTTAAACAGAGGTAAAGTAGACATTACCACGTTTCCAAAGCTATATTAAACACCATTTTTAATAAAGTATGGTAATCAAAATTCACTCTCAATGATACCTTACCGGATTTGTAATATCTAGTTGAAAATTGGATTCCTCACAAAATTGACCTCTCCAGCCCTCCTAATCACTTCCAAACATCAATACTAGACCAAATACACATAAACTAAGCATCAATTTCACAAAAATCCAGAAAACTAATTCAAGAAGATGATGAAATTTAGATTTCTTCAAATTACCTCACAAATCATATTTAATCTTGACAAATAAAACCAAAAACCTTTTAATAGATCCATTTTGAGTTGGAGAATCCATTGATTTTTGGATTTCCTCTCAAATTTTAAGATCCACAATTAAAACACCTTAAGCTTTTGAAGAAGATGACATTGATAAAAAATCATTTAATTGTAACAGCCCAATTTAGGTCAAATCAGAATAGTGGTTTTGAGAAAAAAATTCTAGGTCAAAATATTTATTTTATTATTATTTTAATTTTTACAGCATTATTTATTGATTGTGTGAAATTTTCGTTTCTAAATTTTATCGTTTGACTAGTCAATTTGATGAAAAGGACTAAATCGCGTAAAGTGCAAAAGTGTTATTCTATTAGCTAAAGGTGTCAAATAACTATAGAACCTTAAATTTTAGGTCCTTAAGTGGTAAATATACCATTAATATATTAGTGGATGATAATGGTTTGGCATAAATGAAATTTTGAATTAGTGTTAAGGTTAATTTTGGTATTTGGTAATTAAAGGTTTATTAAATAATAAAAAAACAAATTTTAATTGCTTCCATCTTCTTCAATTGTTGAAATTCAAAAGGAAAGAACACCATTTTAGGGCTTGAAGCTTTCGGTCACTCTGGTGCTCAATTGTAAGTCCATTTTTGTCCCGTTTTTAATGATTTCTACATTTTTGAGATCGTTGCAGCTAGGTCTAGCTAGCGCAGGGATTAATTTGAAAAAATGTTAAATATTTTGAATGTTTCCATTGATGAATAAGCATGTATTTTGAAGTTTCTTGAAGATTATGAATGTTGGTTGTGAGTTATACAAGTTTTGTTAAGTGATTTTTTAGTGAAAATGCAAAATAGGTATTAAATTGAGACATGTTGAAACTTTGTGGTTAAAATGTGAAATAATGAAAAATAAGGTCTACTAGGGGCATAATGGTAATTTTGATAGCATGGGTTTATTTTTAATTTCATTAATTTGTGATTTTATGCAATAAGGACTAAATTGTGAAAAATGTGAAATGTGTGGGGCAAAAGTGTAAATGTGTTTTAAAGTATGTTTTGGATTAAATTGAATGAATAGATAATTGAATAAGTCAAATTTGAATATATTTAGGTCAAGCAAAGCGAAATACGTACTTGGATCGGGAAAAAGATAAAGTTATCGACTAATCGACTTATTTCGTATTTCACACTTTCGAGGTAAATTCGTATGTAACAAGCATTATAATTATGCTTTAAATGCTTTGATAATGCATAAATTGTGTATAGAGATTAAAGTTATGTTTGATGACGAGTCGGCAATATATATAGCACTTAGTGTGCTAGATCGAGATAGTTTCGGCTATGTATGACATTTAATGTGCATTTCGAGATAGCTCTGCCTATGTATGGTACTTAGTGTGCGAGATTAAAATAGCTTCAGCTATGTAATGGCACTTAGTGTGCAAGATATCGAGTATTCAGCAGTATTTCGAACAAGTATAAGTTGATTATGAGTTTGTACAAGTATGTAAATTGAAAGTATGAGCTTCAATTAGAGGAAGTTATGAATTTGCATATAAGTATATGATTAAACATAAGGAAAGCTTGTTGTTATCATGAATTACATGTTAAATAGTTTAAATTGTTGATTTGTGTAATATGATTTGTTGAGTTTATATCATATGAGCTTACTAAGCTATAAAGCTTACTTTGTTTATTTTCCATGTCTTATAGTGATTTCAAAGCTAGCTCGAATTAAGGGATCGTCGGAGGCTATGTCACACTATCGAACCATCACTTTGGTACTTTTGAGCTTATGGGTTGGTCATATGGCACGTATAGGAACTATGGTCATGTTGGTTATGTTTTGGTTTGTGTATATAGCCATGCAAGTTGGATTGTTTTAGTATGTTTGAGCCTAGTGTATATACATATAAATATATGACTTATATTATGAGGTTTGTGGAATTAGTATCATGCTTGTGAATTGGTACAAAATGATATATGTTTGGTAAATGTTTATAGATGTGCTAATGCTATTTTGTGATGTGTTTAATGTTGCTTGGAAATGGTTGATGAATTGATGATGTTTGTGATTGAGGTTTTAGGTTAAGAAATGCTTAGATGAAATGGTAGGAATTATGTTTGATTTGGTTGTTTTGGGTTACCTATTATGATTTATTTTGGTGCCATATGTGTAGGTGAAGATGTGTATCAAATGGGGTGGCAAAATGGCTTGGTAAATAGCCTATTTTGTCCACATGGGCAGAGACACAGTGCATGTCTCAGCCGTGTGTGAGACACGGTTATGATATACGGCCATGTGTCCCCTAGTGTTGAAATTGAAATGAAGTTAGTATGCTCCACAATGTCTCACACACGGGCTTGTGATCAGCTATATGGCACAAGTCAGTACATCTCTTAATTGGCACATGGCCTAGCACACGGGCATGTGACTTGGCCGTGTTGCATAATTCATTATACCCTACAGGTTTGGCACGGCCTAACACATGGCCTGGCACAGGGGCGTGTGTGGGCACTTCGAATGGAACACGGGCTAGACACACGGGCGTGTGGTTGGCCGTGTGACCTAAGTCAGTAAGATCACTTGTTTGGACACAATGTAGGACACGGTCAGGGACATGGCCATGTGATCCCATTTCGAATGTCCTTACGGCCTGTGAAATGGGCGTGTGTCCTCTGTTTTGGAGAAAAAAATTTCTAAGTGCTCAAATTGTTTTAAAGGTTATCAGTTTAGTCCCAAACCACTTCCAAGGAATGAATAGGGCCTCCTAGGCTCGTATTAGGGACATATTGATTGAGGTTGATTGACGAATGTTTGAATTGATGAAATATATGCTAATAGTATGTATAATTGAGTTGTAAGTCCGGTAATGCTCCTTAACCCTATTTTGGCATTGAATACGGATGAGGGTGTTACATTAATTAACTCTCAAATCATATAAAGATATTTCTAATCTTTATAAAAACAAGTTTAGGGTTGAAGATTACCTTTGATTCGTTCTAAATCCTTTGATTGAAAATATTGAGAAATTTCAAAATATTTTTGGCTACTTTTGAGAATAATTTTAGGGGAATTGAGAGAGTATTTTGAAAAGGAAAATGGTTAGATCTAAACTTTGATAATAGATCTTTAAAACCATGCAAAGAAAATGAAATTTATAGCTATCTAATATGAAGTAAATGGTGTGAAAAGTAGGCTAGATGTATTGTTTTTAAAGCTCAAACAACCCACTAGAATTTTAAAATTGGGGAATTTGCTTAACGGTCACTCCTACATTTTCCTTATTTTACCATTTAATCATTTCCCTCCAAAATTCCAAATTTAAAGGTTTATTTGTCAAATAAATACTCTAAATTTTCTCTTGTTTTACAATTAAACCCAATTTAATTTATAAATAAATTTAGCTCAAATTAAACCCCAATAAAAATTATTTTAAAATTCTTTTTGACCCAAATTAATTATTTTCAATAATAATTATTTATTTATTTTAAATTTTTAATTTTATTATTGTTTAATCAATTTTAGATGAAATTAACCTCTAAAACTAAATTAAAAATTACTAAAACCCCATAAATTCCTAGTTTCACACTCAAAACCCGAAAAATATACCTGAAACTACTAAACCCAATTTAGGGATATTACACGCTACCCCTTCCCTTCGCTGCAACATCTCTTCCCCACGCTGCAATAATCTTGGGAAAAAAGGGATGACACAAATTAATAAAAAAGGGGAAATTTTCTTTTCTCAAGTATTTATTTTTAGACATTTATAGTTCTTTTCTTAGTTAGTATTTTACTTTCGCAAAATAAATAGGAAATTATAAACATGAATAAATTAAGCTCAATGCCTCTTCATTATAACAAGCGAAGTGATGTGGTAATGAGAATGAACATGTCTAGGATTGGACTGTTAAGAAAGACTTGGTACTTAAGTAGTCTTCATGACTCACCTCTCTTTTCTTACTATCCTACTTCGTGTTCAGTTCTCATTCATTATTTTGTTCTCGCAATGAAGAGATTACTTCTTTTTAAAAGGGGGTAAAGCAATAATTGCATGAATTTTAAATTGTGTTCTTAAGCATGATTCAAAGTTTACACATAAGTATGCTGAAATAAAATGATGTTCAGAAAAATTTTTGGTCATAAGTTAGCTCAAACGCAAGTACGATTTCTAATTTTATTTGAGTTTTTTTTTATGTTATCTTAGGTTGTGGTATGCTTGTATGTTCTTAGGTCTTATGTAGGCTTTTGCCATGAAAATTTAATTTCCTTAGAAATAGACATCCATGAAGGTTTAAGTCCTTAGAATTGACTTAGTTACTTTCTTGAGGCAAAATCCTAGGAGACATAAGAATCTAAACATGATTTAGGCACAATTTTATTTAGATAGTTTGATCCTTTCAAGCTTTCCATATTTAACCCTTGAAACCTTAGTTTGAGCCTTTAAGCCTATTTTATTGTTATTCACCTACATCATAAGCCATATTACCATCTTTTAAATCTTATCCTATTTTTGTACCTATCTTAATCATACTTGTCTTGGTGAGCAAATATAGAGGAAAAAATCAAAAAGATGTATATGTTCTAAGTTTGATTCAAAAAACAAAGAGAAAAAAAATCTCTATTCAATGTCAAAGTAAAAAGAGAAAATTAAATACTCAAAATATTGAGAAGTATTGTTGTGCATAAAGCTTCAAATTAAGTTTGGGGTGGTAAAACCCGTTAGTAGGAAGGATGTACCTCAAAAGGATCCAAGACAAAGTTAGGGTTAATATTATTAAACCAAAAAATTCACTTCTCTTTATCCCTATCTTGAACCTTGCTCCGTTACAACTCTACTAAAGACCTATTGATTTTGATACTTATGCCGACTACATTAGTGGAAAGGAATTACTAAGTTCAACATGTGAGGACCATTAATTAATCATTGTTATTGTTTTGTCTAATTGATAAGGAGACTTTGATTGAATGGTAAATATTACAAACGGTCTTGTAAAACATGCACTCTTTGACTTATGCTAGCATTTTTCCACACTTAGAATAAAATTTTGAAATAATGTTTGCATATGAGGGAATTATCAATAAAAAAGAGTTTGTGAGCATGATTTTGTGGATGTATGTTTATGCGCAAAAGTTGATTCTACCTACGGATTCTATTTAAACCTATTGCAAGATTGTCTTATCTAAAATTTTGCTTTACAACACTCGAGACGATCAATAGATTAAGTTTGGAGTGTGTAAATTCTAATTTATATAGGGTTTTATAGTTGTTTTTGGCACGTTTTTACTTAAAAATAATATTAATCCCGAGTATTTGATTTTTGATTGGGCGAATTTTATTTATATTTCAATAATGAACATGATTTAATGAAGAATGTGATTTTATGCTACTTTTACATTAAATTTGTAAATAACTTTATTATTTTATGCTACTTATTGATCTTGATTTAATTAATACAGTTGGACCAAGGAATTATACTTGATTTATTTATAAAATAAAGCTGGATGGACTTTCCCAATTTCACTCTACGTGGATGGAAAACACATGCAAAGTGGGTGAAGAAAAAGTTGATTTCATCCAATTGAGGAATGGTCAATTGATGGACAAGTCTAGTAAACAGTTGGGTCACCAAATCGTCCAAACAAGGTAGAACAACCTCAATTCGACAAACGCATTTGTACTGCTCAAAAATCCACTTTTGGGAGATTTACCAGAGGTCCCTGCACTTGCAAATGAGTCAGAAAATAGCACACCAACTTTGCCCAAGAAACCGTCCACCCCTTGCTTGATTCAAGCATGTTATCATGCTTGAATCAACCAAGTAAACAACTCTCTCGTCCACAAATTATGGCCAACCATGGGAAGGAAATCTAAGGGATTCATCTTGCCATTTTTAGTAAATACACCTACCATGCGTCAGTATAAATACTCACCTCTATTCCTCATTTCAATCATCCCTCATCCCTCACTTAACATTCATCCTTCATTTCCTCTCATAATTCCCTAACCTCTCTTTTCTCTCATTCATAAACCCTCCATTTATTTCTTGAGAAAATTTTCTCTTAGCTGGCCACCATAAGGGGCATCTTGCGTAGGAGTAACTATGAGGATCAGAGAAAGCTAAAACGATGTAACACCCCAAACCAGGTCTATGGGTTAAGATGAGATTTGATTTGTCACACAGAACGAACATCCATTTAATTATTTAATGATTTAGGTAAAACAGTTCTACAAAACCTTTTGAAAATGAAGTTTAGTAAAAACCAATAATTTGATTTAAAATCGATGAATAAAGTAGTACTAGTTTGAAATCTTATTATTTAATATTTAATTGTTAAAGACTTTAAAGTAATTTTAAAGAGTTCAAAAGAATCAAAACAAGAATATTTAAAGAATTTCATATGTTTAAAAACAAAATATTTAAGGAAACATTATTAAAATAGTATTAGTCCAAATTAAGTGTCTAAAGCATAATTAAATCCATCCAAACATAAAAAATCCATATAATAATAATAGAGGCCTTATTACATCATACCTAAAATAGTAATTAAATAAATATACTTAATTGAAGTTCATAGTTTATAAAACCCTTGTTCGAAGTATGGCCTCCACGAAGTCATCCTCGACCCAAGCCTCCATCAATTGCCATTACCTGAGAAGGATAATAAAGCAGAGTGAGTTACTCAGAACTCAGTGTATAACCCACTTACCATATCCACTGGGCCAAATCATCAAGACATTATATTGGGCTTGAGCCCATTTACGGATTTAACAATATAATAATAATGCATGCAGAATGAAATTCCCAACCACACCTAAATTTTCCATCCGCTACACACCACCCGTACCAATCGACACACCTGTGGGGATCAAGTCAACCCACCCCGCCAACACACCAATCGCAGGCATAAAGCCATTTTAAATAATATTGTGGTGCACCACTGAACTAGATTGTGGAAAAGCCACCGAACTAGATTTTTGGCAACATGCCTTTCTTCTCTTCGCCAATTTTTCCCAACCCATGCAATCATGTTTATATATAAAACATAACAATTCGTTCACATGATAATTTTAACAAAAGGCCCATAATACAAATGAGTCCATATTTCAAATTTTCATTTTGTCCCATAAGGCAAAATAGCATTTTAGCCCATTTAACGATCTAGCAAACTTTGGCTCATGTATCGATCTAGCAGTTTTTGGCCCATATATCGATCTAGCAGTTTTTGGCCCATATATCATATGAGGCATAAAATTTTACTATTTATCAATTAACCCATTGAGGGTGTTTTTTAATTTCCATGACTTTAATCGTTTTCTTGCATTTATACAAAAGTGTTAATTATTTCGTATTTCTTTGATTTTGCCATCTTTATGATTTTATCCCAATACTTACGATATAGTATCTAACCCGAGATATAAGTATGAAGTTACAAACCTGATTACAGTGAGAACTAGACTTTCCCGCTCGTCGATACCTAAACACGCATCACGATAATTTAGAACATTAATACTATTTATAAATCTATTCTTATAAATAACGATCTAGACTTTACCCTTGGAATTTCGAACAACTTCTATATGCGGTTTCTCCCCGATTGTTGGTTCATTACCCGTTGAATATCCATGAACAAACAAAGGTTCAGGAGTACGAATGACTTCAAATAATAGATTCTCCTCGGATGAGGGTCTACAACCCAGTGGAAAATCTTGATTCACAACAAATTCTTCGCTTAAATTTCGGGGGAATAGTGGAACCGCCCCTCTTTCAAACACTATTCACCACCCTTTTTGTCCCTATCTTCATTGTCTCCACTGACAAAAAGATCATTAGTCCGACTAAATAATATTTCAAAATTATGACTAATGGCTTTAAGGATGAGATTGGCTTACCACAAAATATCCTTGTTCCACAAGATGAAAATCGAGCGATAACGTCCCCCTAAGACGAAATCGATTTATAATCCATCTATATCAATATGTCGAGTATTATATATATAACTCCTTAATAAGAACCCTTACCTTGAAAAATATGATCCTAACTTAATAACTTCAAGATGACTTTGATGAGATGGTGATTCGGCCCTCCACAATCATACTAAAATATAACGAAAGGAAACGTTTAAGAGTAATGATCAACGATTTTGATCAAAAAGACTCTCCTTTACCATACTTAGGGTTCGGCCAAAACAACCAATAAACCAACATAGGAACCAAAAAAGAAAGCTCTTACCTATTACTTAAACGAGGGTTGGAAGAATAATCAACAAGACAATATAGATGAATAGAAGATTCGACGTTGAAGGAAAATTGAAGAAAATGGTGTTAGTACCATTCGGCCATGGGGAGAAAAATAATGAAGAAAGTATTTGAATGATAAATAAAAATGGAGAAAAAAAGAGAATGGGGAGAAGGTGTTATAATTCTATTTTCAAAGAGAAGAAAAGAGAAGGAGAAAAGAGATGAGTTTAGGAACAATATGCATTGGGCAATGGGGGAGGAGAAGGAAAAATGAATGGCTTTTGTGTTGGTAGTTTCGGCACTAGAAGAGAAACACGAGATGAAGCACTTGAGGGTTTTGCAAAATGACCAAATGGTCAAAAACAATGACCAAAAGAAACAAAACAAAAATTGTTTTCTCCTAACACAAGCACATTCGGCCAAGAGAGGAAAAGAGAAGAGAAAGTTGTTTTTGGGAGAGCAAAAATGACCAAATGAAAATTCTATCAAGCTACAAACCTATTCCCTAAAACTTACCGCAAAAATTCGGCCTCCCCTTTAGTCCAATAAGCCGTCCATGTACGTTGGCTAAAAGTTAAAGTTTTAGCCACACAAAGTTTCCAAAATAACACCCTTGATTCATGCCTTATGATCCTCCTACCTTCCATAAGCTTAGGATTCCTTTCCCCAAGTTCAAGCTTACCTTAACTATTAGCCACCTTGCCATAAAAATTTAGTCCAACCTTACCATAAATAGGGCTTGACCGACACTTGATAAAAAGGTACAAAAATTAAAGCTACCAAAATGCAATCCATGGTATTCAATCCTCTCCCCTCAAGCAATCACTCATGCGCCAATTCCACCTTACTGCTAGCTCATCTTATGCTAGTTTTTGACACTTAATTCCATTAAGCATCAAGGTCACTTGTTCCACTTCAATAATATTCTTATTACTAAAATTTATTCCAGCTTAGAATAAATCCCGAGTTTTCTCAAAACTATATTAAACACATAAATTTTTCATTCACAAGCTAATTAAAAAAATGCAACATATCGATACTTGTATTTTTTTAGGATGTTACAATTCTACCCTCCTTAAAGAAAATTTCGTCCTCGAAATTTACCTGGCTAAAAGAGGTGAGGATATTGTTGTCAAATTGTGTCCTCAAGCTCCCACGTAGCATTCTCCGCTCTGTGATTACACCATAAAACCTTGACCAACAGCACTGTCTTCTTTCTTAGCACCTTAACATCTCGGTCTAAGATTTCCAATGGTTCCTCCTCAAAAGATATATCTGATTTCAACTCCACTTCTTCTACCGGTACTATGTGAGACGGATCCGATCTATAGTGCCTTAGCATAGAAACATGGAAAACATTATGAATCTGACTCAACTCTAGAGGTAATTCAAGCTGATAGGCCACTGGACCAACACGCTTCATCACACGATATGGTCCAATGAACCTAGGGCTCAACTTGCCCTTCCTTCCAATCTGAAAATCTTCTTCCAAGGTGACACTTTCAGAGAAATCTGATCTCCCACCGCAAACTCGATATCCATACGCTTCAGATCTGCATACAATTTTTGTCGATCCGAAGCTTCCTTTAACCGCACTCGAATCACCTTTACCTTTTCTTCCGTCTCAGATATCAACTCAGACCCAACAACTATCGTTCCCCAATTCAGTCCAACAAGTAGGGTACGACACCTACGACCGTATAAAGCTTCGAAGGTGCCATTTGGATCTTGGATTGGTAATCGTTATTATACGTGAACTCGCTAACGGTAGGAAATCCTCCCAACTACCTCTCAAGTCGATTATACAACCACGTAACATGTCTTCCAAAATCTAAATTACTCTTTCGATCGACCATCGATCGAGGATGAAAAGCTGTACTAAATTTTAACTTTGTTCCCAAAGCCTCATGTAAAGCTTTCCAAAACTGTGATGCAAACCTAGGATCCCTATCCGATATGATAGACACTGGTACCCCATGCAACCTCACGATCTCAGATACATACAGCTTAGCCAACTTCTGCAGTGAGTAACCCATACGAACTGGAAGAAAATGGGCAGTCTTCGTCAAACGATCAACTACAACCCAAATAGAATTTTTCTTAGTCCATTTATATCCGCTCCCATTTCCATAGGGGAATCTTTATCGGTTGTAATAAGCCTGACAGTAGTTGATGCTCCGCCTTCACTTGTTGACAAGTCAAACATTTACCTACAAACTCAAAAATCTCATGCTTCAACCCTGGCAACCAATACCGTTCACAGAAATCTCGATACATCTTATTTCCTCCAGGGTGCATAGCATAAGGGCTACTATACGCCTTCCGCAGAATCATTTGTCTCAAATTTGAGTCCTTGGGCATACAAATTCTTCCACAAAAACACAGCACTCCATCGTTATTCATACCAAAATCCTCTATTTCACCACTTTCAACTTGCTGAATTAAGGAACCCAACTTTTCATCTGATATCTACTTTTCCGATCCGATCTAACCACGAGGCTTCACCAAGTTCCACTAATGACTACCATCCTCATACAAACTCAGATGAGCAAACATTACTCTCAAATCAGATGCCACCTTACGACTTAACGTGTCTGCTACCACGTTAGCCTTTCCAAGAAGATACTCAATTGAGAAATCATAATCCTTTAACAACTCCACCCACCTTCTTTGTCTCAAGTTTAACTCCTTCTGGGTAAGAAGATACTTAAGACTCTTATGATCCGTATAGATGATAGACTTCTCACCATAGAGATAGTGCCTCCAAATCTTTAAAGCAAATACTACCGGAGCCAACTCTAAGTCATGAGTAGGGTAGTTTACTTCGTGCGGTCTCAACTGACGAGAAGCATAGGATACCACTTTTCCATTTTGCATCAGCACACATCCTAAACTCGTGTGTGATGCATCACAGTAGACGATAAATTCTTTTCCATCCTCAACTTGAATCAGTACTGGTGCTTCCGTCAAAATCTTCTTCAATTTTTCGAAACTTTCTTGTTGTTTATCAGTCCATACATACGGTACTCCATTTCGCAATAGCTTAGTTAGAGGTGCAACAATCAACAAGAACCCCTCAACAAAACGTCTATAATATCCAACCAAACTTAAGAAACTTGAATCTCAGCTACTGACTTCGGTGGTTTCCAATCTAGTACAACCTCAATCTTTCGAGGATCCACCCTTATTCCTTCAGCTGACACCATATGACCCAAGAAAGTCACTTCCCTTAACCAAAATTCACATTTACTGAATTTGGCATAAAGTTTCTTATCACGAAGTAACTGCAATACTATACACAAATGTGAGTCATGCTCCTCTTCATTTCTCGAATATACCAAAATGTCATCTATGAACACTACAACAAACCGGTCTAGATAAGGTTGAAAGACTCGATTCATCATGTCCATAAATATAGTTGGTGCATTGGTCAAACCAAACGGCATCACCAAAAACTCATAATGTCCATAATGAGTTCAGAATGCCGTCTTATGAATATCTGCCTCTTTCACTTTGAGTTGATGATAACCTAATCTCAAATCAATTTTGGAGACAACTGATGCTCCCTTTAATTGATCAAACAAGTCATCAATTCTCAGCAAGGGATACCTATTCTTGATTGTCAATTTATTCAACTACCTGTAATCAATGCACATACGCATCGACCCATCCTTCTTATTAATGAACAAAACCGGTGCTCCCCATGGAGACACACTAGGTCGAATAAATCCTTGATCCAACAATTCTTGAATTTGAGCTTTAAGCTCCGCCAACTCCTTCGGTGCCATCCTATAAGGTGTAATAGACACTGGAGTCGTTCTAGGCAATATCTCAATACCAAATTCTAATTCTCGATCTGGAGGTATAGTAGGAAGTTCTTCGGGAAAGACATTTGAAAATTCCTTCACCGTTCTCACATATTCCACTGATAACTCCTTGGTATCCAAAACACTAATAAAAGCTAGGAATGCTCCATACCCTTTTCGCACCAACTTTTCTTCCTTTAATGCAGATACCACATTTGTCAAGTAATTCCTTCGTTCGCCTATCATTACTACTTCCTTATTATCCGAAGTCCTTATTGACATCCACTTTTCAGCACAATCCAAATGCGCCCGGTGCTTCACTAACCAATCCATGCCCAGAATGAGATCGAATTCACCGAAAGGTAATTCCATCAAATTTTCCAAAAATATTTCTCTTTGGATTTCTAAGGGCACGTCTCTAAATAGTTTATTCACAATTACCGACTGTCGTAAAGGACTAATTACCATCATCTCACTATCGTTAATCTCAGATTCTATATTCAGGCTTCTAGATATGGCACTAGCAATATACGAATGGGTAGAACCAATATCTATCAAAGCAATAACAGGCACATCAAAGATGAAGAACGTACCAGTTATCACATCAGTTGCATCGCCATCTTCCCAATGTCTGACCGCATAGACCAACCCCGACTGTCTTGCCTCCGCGATACCTCTAAAGCCATTTCCTCGACCTAGTGCACCTTGTCCGCGTCTAACCCCATTACCACCACGACCTGGTCCTCGACCTCTCGGTGGCTGCTGAGCGCCTCTGGCCGACTAAGAATCAGGGTTACGAGCTTCCTAAGTCGTATCCATCCGTCGAGGGAAATTCTTATATTGATGATCATTGGAACCACATTTATAACAAGCACCAGTTTTCCCCCAACACTCTTCGGGGTGTCATTTTCTACATTCGGCACAGTCTCGACTCTGATTAGTAGCCACAGGTGCTCTACCTTGAGTTGGCTCATCATTCCGAGGCCTCTTCTGAAACCTTTTTGAAGAATCTGAATACTTTATATCTCTCTTACCTCTGACTCTTTCTGGTTCTGACGTTCTGAGCTCTTAGCCTCTTCGACTATCTTGGCTTTCCCCACAAGCGTGGCAAAAATTCTTACTTGTTGGGGGGCTATCAGCACCCGTAACTCATCATTCAGCCCATCCTCAAAGCGTACATAGTGCTCATGATCCGTTGGTACTATAGTTCGAGCATAACAACTCAAGCGTAAAAATTCTACCTCATAAGCTGCCACCATCTTATATCCTTGAACCAGATTCAATAATTCCTTCCTCCGAGCATCCACATAACTTGTCCTTACATATTTCCCTTGAAAGGCAACTTTGAAGAATTCCCAAGTAACTAATGCGACTTCAATTGCCTTCTCGAGCAAGAAGCCACCATTGATATGCCTCGTCCCTTAACAAGGACACCGGTCCTCTTAGTTTCTGCTCTACAGTGCACTCTAGATCTTCCATAATTCACTCTACAGCCTCAAACCAATATTCAGCAACATTCGGAGCTACACCTAAAACATCTCTAAAAACTTTAGCACCACTTGATTTCAGTCGCTCCGATATCGACCCACGAGTTGCTGGCCTAGCTCTAGTTCCAGCGACGCTTTCAAGGACTCGTAACATTGCCCGTGTCAAAGCATTATCTTCTCTTCCATGGTCCTGTGATTTATTTTCCGACGTAGGTGATGCCGGTGCATCCATTTTCGGGATATGTACCGATTCCCCAGACACAGCTCTAGCACTTTGGCCTCTACCATAGCCACGTCTACCATGTTCGCGTCCTTTGGCACTCATACTGACTAGCTCGTTTTAATCTGATTACGAATTTTATGAATTAGAAAACTATTTCAGTGTTTATTAACGATATTTTATGAGATTCATGAGATAAAGTTATTTTTTCTCAAACACATCCTATAGTCTCGATCTCTACAATTTTCAACACTTAAAACTAGAAGTTCTAGAGTGTTCCTATGATCATATCATCACAATAATCATTCAGTAATGAAAACTTACTTGACTTGGTGTCGGATGCTTATGGTGCCATACAACCTTTAAAACATAATTAAAATAATTTCAAACGAGAGTTATTTGTTGAACCCTACCACAGCCGAGTTTTGAAATTGGCTTTGATACCATTAAATGTAACACCTCAAACTAGGTTTATGTGTTAAGACAAGATTTGGTTTGTCACACAGAACGAACATCTATTTATTTATCTAATGATTTAGGTAAAACAGTTCTACAAAACCTTTTGAAAATGAAGTTTAGTAAAAACCAAGAATTTGATTTAAAATCGATGAATAAAGTAGTACTAGTTTGAAATCTTATTATTTAATATTTAATTGTTAAAGACTTTAAAGTAATTTTAAAGAGTTCAAAAGAATCAAAACAAGAATATTTAAAGAATCTCATATGTTTAAAAACAAAATATTTAAGGAAACATTATTAAAATAGTATTAGTCCAAATTTAGTGTCAAAAGCATAATTAAATCCATCCACACATAAAAAATCCATAAAATAAAAATAATAGAGGCCTTATTACATCATACCCAAAATAGTAATTAAATAAATATACTTAATTGAAGTTCATAGTTTATAAAACCCTTGTTCGAAGTATGGCCTCCATGAAGTCATCCCTACCAAGCCTCCATCAATTGCCATTACGAGAAGGATAATAAAGCGAGTGAGTTACTCGAACTCGATGTATAACCCACTTACCATATCCACTAGGCCAAATCATCAAGACATTATATTGGGCTTGAGCCCATTTACGGATTTAACAATATAATAATGCATGTAGAATGAAATTCCCAACCAAACCTAAATTTTCCATCTACTACACACCACCCGTACCAACCAACACACCTGTGGGGATCAAGTCAACCCACCCCGCCAACACACCAATCGCAGGCATAAAGCCATTTTAAATAATATTGTGGTGCACCACCAAATTAAATTATGGCAAAGCCACCCGAACAAGATTTTTGGCAACAGACCTTTTTTCTCTTCGTCAATTTTTCCCAACCCATGCAATCATGTTTATATATAAAACATAACAATACATTCACATGATAATTTTAACAAAAGGCCCATAATACAAGTGAGTCCATATTTCAAATTTTCATTTTGGCCCATAAGGCAAAATAGCATTTTAGCCCATTTAACGATCTAGCAAACTTTGGCCCATATATCGATCTAGCAGTTTTTGGCCCATATATCGATCTAGCAGTTTTTGGCCCATATATCACATGAGGCATAAAATTTTGCTATTTATCAATTAACCCATTAAGGGCATTTTCATAATTTCCACGGCTTTAACAGTTTTCATGCATTTACACAAAAGTGTTAATTATTTTGTATTTCTCCGATTTTGCCATCTTTACAATTTTATCCCAATACTTACGGTATAGTATCTAACCCGAGAGGTATGTGTGAAGTTACACACCTGATTACAATGAGAACTAGACTTTCTCGCTCGTCGATACCTAAACACGCATCATGATAATTTAGAACACTAATACTCTTTATAAATCTATTCTTATAAATAACGATCTAGACTTTACCCTTGGAATTTTGAACAACTTCTATATGCGGTTTCTCCCCGATTGTTGGTTCGTTACCCGTTGAATATCCACGAACAAATAAAGGCTCAGGAGTACAAATGACTTCAAATAATAGATTCTCCTCGGATGAGGGTCCACAACCCGGTGGAAAATCTCGGATTCCTAAAATAACCCTTCGCCTAAATTTCAGGGGAATAGCTGAAGCGCCCCTCTTCCAAACACTATTCACCACCCTTTTCGTCCATATCTTGATTGTCTCTATTGAAAAAGATCATTAGTCCGACTAAATAATATATTGAAATTATGACTAATGGTTTTAAGGGTGAGTTGGCTTACCACAAAATATCCTTGTTCCACAAGATGAAAATCGAGCGATAACGTCCCCCTAAGATGAAATCGATTAATAATCCATATATATCAATATGTCGAGTATTATATATATAACTCCTTGATAAGAACCCTTACCTTGAAAAATATGATCCGAACTTAATAACTTCAAGATGACTTTAACGAGATGGTGATTGACCTCACTATCATACTAAAATATAACGAAAGGAAGCGTTTAAGAGTAATGATCAACGATTTCGATCAAAAGACTCTCCTTTACCACACTTAGGGTTCGCCAAAACAACCAAGAAACCAACATAAGAACCAAAAGAAACCTATTACCTATTGCTTAAACGAGGGTTGGAAGAATAATCAACAAGACAATATAGATGAATAGAAGATTCGGCTTTGAAGGAAAATTAAAGAAAATGGTATTAGTACCATTAGGCCATGGTGAGAAAAATAATGAAGAAAGTTTTTGAATGATAAATAAAAATGGAGAAGAAAAGAGAATGGGGAGAAGGAGTTATAATTCGATTTTCAAGGAGAAGAAAAGAAAAGGAGAAAAGAGATGAGTTTAGGAACAATATGCATTCGACAATGGGGGAGGAGAAGGAAAAAGGAATGGCTTTTTATGTTGGCAGTTTCGGCACTAGAAGAGAAATATGAGATGAAGCACTTGAGGGTTTTGCAAAAATGACCAAATGGTCAAAATGAATAACCAAAAGAAACAAAACAAAAATTGTTTTCTTCTAACACAAGCACATTCGGCCAAGAGAAGAAAAGAGAAGAGAAAGGTGTTTTTGGGAGAGCAAAAATGACCAAATGAAAATTCTATCAAGCTACAAACCTATTCCCCAAAACTTACCACAAAAATTCGGCCTCCCTTTTAGTCCAATAAGCCGTCCATGTACATTGGCTAAAAGTCAAAGTTTCAGCCACACAAAGTTTCCAAAATAACACCCTGGATTCATGGCTTATGATCCTCCTACCTTCCATAAGCTTAGGATTCCTTTCCCCAAGTTCAAGCTTACCTTAACTACTAGCCACATTGCCATAAAAATTTTGTCCAACCTTACAATAAATAGGGCTTGACCGACACTTGATAAAAAGGTGCAAAAATTAAAGCTACCAAAATGCAATCCATGGTATTCGAACCTCTCCCCTCAAGCAATCACTCATGCGCCAATTCCACCTTACTACTAGCTCATCTTATGCTAGTTTTTTACACTTAATTCCCTTAAGCATCAAGGTCACTTGTTCCACTTCAATAATATTCTTATTACTAAAATTTATTCTAGCTCCGAATAAATCCCGAGTTTTCTCAAAACTATATTAAACACACAAATTTATTCATCCACAAGCTAATTAAAAAAATGCAACATATGGATACTTGCATTTTTTTAGGATGTTACAATTCTACCCTCCTTAAAGAAAATTTCATCCTCGAAATTTACCTGGCTAAAAGAGGTGAGGATATTGTTGTCGAATTGGGTCCTCAGGCTCCCACGTAGCTTCCTCCGCTCTGTGATTACGCCATAAAGCCTTGACCAACGACGCGGTCTTCTTTCTTAGCACCTTAACATCTCGGTCTAAGATTTCCATTGGTTCCTCCTCAAAAGATATGTTTGATCTCAACTCTACTTCTTCTACTAGTACTATGTGAGACGGATCCGATCTATAGTGCCTTAGCATAAAAACATGGAAAACATTATGAATCTGACTCAACTCCGGAGGTAATTTAAGCTGATAGGCCACTGGACCAACACGCTTTATCACACGATATGGTCCAATGAACCTAGGGCTCAACTTGCCCTTCCTTCCAATCTGAAAATCTTCTTCCAAGGTGAGACTTTCAGAAAAACCTGATCTCCCATCGAAAACTCAATATCCTTACGCTTCAGATCCACATACGATTTTTGTCGATCCAAAGCTTCCTTTAACCGCGCTCGAATCACCTTTACCTTTTCTTCCGTCTCAGATATCAACTCAGGGCCCAACAACTATCGTTCCCCCAATTTAGTCCAACAAGTGTGGGTAAGACACCTACAACCGAATAAAGCTTCATAAGGCACCATTTGGATACTGGATTGCTAACTGTTATTATACGCGAACTCTGCTAACGGTAGGAAATCCTCCCAACTACCTCTGAAGTCGATTTTACAACCACGTAACATGTCTTCCAAAATCTAAATTACTCTTTCTGACTGACCATCTGATTGAGGATGAAAAGTCGTACTAAAGTTTAACTTTGTTCCCAAAGCCTCACGTAAAGCTTTCCAAAACCATGATGTAAACCTGGGATCCCTGTCCGATATGATGAACTTTGGTACCCCATGCAACCTCACGATCTCGGATACATACAACTTAGCCAACCTGCGTGAGTAATGCATTTAACGGAAGAAAATGGGCGATCTTCGTTAAATGATCAACTACAACCCAAACAAAATTTTTCTTAGTAGGTGTTAAAGGTAACCCACTAAAAAAATCTATTGATATCCGCTGCCATTTCCATAGGGGAATCTTTACCAGATGTAATAAGCCTGACAGTAGTTGATTCTCCGCCTTCACTTGTTGACAAGTCAAACATTTACCTACAAACTCAAAAATCTCACGCTTTAACCCTAGCCACCAATACCGTTCACAAAAATCTCGATACATCTTATTTCCTCCAGGGTGCATAGCATAAGGGCTACTATGCGCCTCCCACAGAATCATTTGTCTCAAATATGAGTCCTTGGGCATACAAATTCTTCCACGAAAACACAACACTCCATCGTTATCCATACCAAAGTCCCCTATTTCACCACTTTCAACTTGTGGAATTAAGGATCCCAACTTTTCATCTGATATCTACTTTTCCCTGAACTGATCTAACCACAGAGGCTTCACCTGAAGTTTCGCTAACAGACTACTATCCTCATACAAACTCAAATGAGCAAACATTGCTCTTAAATCAGATACCACCTTATGACTTAACGCGTCTACTACCACGTTACCCTTTCCAAGAAGATACTCGATTGAGAAATCATAATCCTTTAACAACTCCACCCACCTTCTTTGTCTCAAGTTTAACTCCTTCGGGTAAGAAGATACTTAAGACTCTTATGATCCATATAGATGATAGACTTCTCACCGTAGAGATAGTGCCTCCAAATCTTTAAAGCAAACACTACCGCAGCCAACTCTAAGTCATGAGTAGGGTAGTTTACTTCGTGCGGTCTCAACTGACGAGAAGCATAGGCCACCACTTTTCCATTTTGCATCAGCACACATCCTAAACCCGTGTGTGATGCATCACGATGAGACGATAAATTCTTTTCCACCTCGGGTTGAATCGATCTTGGTGCTTAGTCAAAATCTTCTTCAATTTCTCAAAACTTTCTTATTGTTTATCAGTCCATACATATGGTACTCCCTTTCACAATAGCTTAGTTAGGGGTGCAGCAATCAATGAAAACCCCTCAACAAAGCATCTGTAATATCCATCCAAACCTAAGAAACTCTGAATCTCACATCGACTTGATGGTTTCCAATCTAATCTGACCTTCAATCTTCCGAGGATCCACCCTTATTCCTTCAGCTGGTACCACATGACCCAAGAAAGTCACTTCCCTTAACCAAAATTCACATTTACTGAATTTGGCATAAAGTTGCTTATCACGAAGTAACTACAATACTATACGTAAATGTGAGTCATGATTCTCTTCATTTCTCGAATATACCAAAATGTCATCTATGAACACTACAACAAACCGGTCTAGATAAGGTTGAAAGACTCGATTCATCATGTCCATAAATGCAGCTGGTGCATTGGTCAAACCAAACGGCATCACCAAAAACTCATAATGTCCATAACGAGTTCAGAATGTCATCTTATGAATATCTGCCTCTTTCACTTTGAGTTGATGATAACCCGATCTCAAATCAATTTTGGAGAAAACTGATGCTCCCTTCAATTGATCAAATAGGTCATCAATTCTCGGTAAGGGATACCTATTCTTGATTTTCAATTTATTCAATTGCCTGTAATCAATGCACATACGCATCGACCCATCCTTCTTCTTAAAGAACAAAATCGGTGCTCCCCACATAGACATACTAGGTGGAAGAAATCCTCGATCCAACAATTCTTGAATTTGAGCTTTAAGCTCGCCAACTCCTTAGGTGCCATCCTATAAGGTGCAATAGACACTAGAGCTGTTCCGGGCAATATCTCAATACCAAATTCTACTTCTCGATCTGGAGGTATAGCAGGAGGTTCTTCGGGAAAGTCATCTGAAAATTCCTTCACCGTTCTCACAACTTCCACTGATAACTCATTGGTATCCAAAACACTAATAAAAGCTAGGGATGCTCCATACCCATTTCGCACCAACTTTTCTGCCTTTAACGCAGATACCACATCTGCCAAGTAATTCTTTTGTTCGCCTATCATTACTACTTCCTTATCATCTAAAGTCCTTATTGACATCTGCTTTTCGGCACAATCCAAAAGCGCCCGGTGCTTCACCAACCAATCCATGCCCAGAATGAGATCGAATTCGCCGAAAGGCAATTCCATCAAATTCGCCAAAAATATTTCTCTTTGGATTTCTAAAGGTACGTCTCTAAACAGTTTATTCATAATTACCGACTGTCGTAAAGGACTAATTTCTGTCATCTCATTATCGGTAATCTCAGATTCTATATTCAGGTTTCCAGATATGACACTAGCAATATACGAGTGGGTAGAATTGATATCTATCAAAGTAGTAAAAGGCACATCAAAGATGAAGAACGTACCAATTATCACATCAGTTACATCGCCATCTTCCCGACGTCTAAATCGTATAGACCAACCCCGGCTATCTTGCCTCCGCGATACCTCTAAAGCCATTTCCTCGACCCGGTGTACCTTGTCCGCGTCCAACCCCATTACCACCACGACCTGGTCCACAGCCTCTCGGTGGCTGCTGAGTGCCTCTGGCCGACTAAAAATTAGGGTTACGAGCTTCCTGAGTCGTATCCATCCGTCGAGGGCAATTCTTATATTGATGGTCCTTGGAACCATATTTATAACAAGCACAAGTTTTCCTCCAGCACTCTCCGAGGTGTCATTTTCCACATTTGGCATAGTCTCGACTCTAATTAGTAGCCACAAGTGCTCTACCTTGAGTTGGCTCATCATTTCGAGGCCTCTTCTGAAACCTTTTTAAAGAACCTGAATACTTTATATCTCTTTTACCTCTGACTCTTTCCCGGTTCTGACGTTCTGAGCTCTTAGCCTCTTCGGCTATCTTGGCTTTCTCCACAAGCGTGGTAAAATTCTTACTTGTTGGGGGGCTATCAGTACCCGCAACTCATCATTCAGCCCATCCTCAAAGCATACACAGCGCTCATGATCCGTTGGTACTATAGTTCGAGCATAACGACTCAAGCGTAAAAAATTCTACCTCATAAGCTGCCACCGTCTTATTTTCTTGAACTAGATTCAAGAATTCCTTCCTCCGAGCATCCACATAACTTGTCCTTACTTATTTCCCTTGAAAGGCAGCTTTGAAGAATTCCCAAGTAACTAATGCAGCTTCAGTACCTTCTCGAATAGTAAGCCACCATTGATATGCCTCGTCCCTTAACAAGGACACCGGTCCTCTTAGTTTTTGCTCTGCAGTGCTCTCTAGATCGTCCATAATTCACTCTACAGCCTCAAGCCAATATTCAGCAACATTCGGAGCTACACCTGAAACACCTCTAAAAACTTCAGCACCACTTGATTCAGTCGTTCGATATCGACCCACGAGTTGCTAGCCCAGCTCTAGTTCCAGCGACCCTTTCAAGGACTCGCAACATTGCTCATGTCAAAGCATTATCTTCTCTTCTATTGTCCTGTGATTCATTTTTTGACGCAGGTGATGCCGGTGCATCCATTTTCGGGATATGTCCCGATTCCTCAGACACAACTCTAGCACCTCGGCCTCTACCATGGCCACATCTACCATGTCCGCGTCCTCTGGCACTCATACTGACTAACTCGTTTTAATCTGATTACGAATTTTATGAATTAGAAAACTATTTCAGTGTTTATTAACGATATTTTATGAGATTCATGAGATAAAGTTGTTTTTTCGCAAACACATCCTATAGTCTTGATGTCTACAATTTTCAACACTTAAAACTAGAAGTTCTAGAGTGTTCCTATGATCATATCATCATAATAATCATTCAGTAATGAAAACTTAATTGACTTGGTGCCGGATGCTTGTGGTGCCATACAACCTTTAAAACATAATTAAAATAATTTCAAACGAAAGTTATTTGTTGAACCCTACCACAGCTGAGTTTTAAAACTGGCTCTGATACCATTAAATGTAACACCTCAAACCAGGTCTATGCGTTAAGACAAGATTTGGTTTGTCACACAGAACGAACATCTATTTAATTATCTAATGATTTAGGTAAAATAGTTCTACAAAACCTTTTGAAAATGATGTTTACTAAAAACCAAGAATTTGATTTAAAATCGATGAATAAAGTAGTACTAGTTTGAAATCTTATTATTTAATATTTAATTGTTAAAGACTTTAAAGTAATTTTTAAAGAGTTCAAAAGAATCTGAAAACAAGAATATTTAAAGAATCTCATATGTTTAAAAACAAAATATTTAAGGAAACATTATTAAAATAGTATTAGTCAAAATTAAGTGTCTAAAGCATAATTAAATCCATCCACACATAAAAAATCCATAAAATAATGATAATAGAGGCCTTATTACATCATACCCAAAATAGTAATTAAATAAATATACTTAATTGAAGTTCATAGTTTATAAAACCCTTGTTCGAAGTATGGCCTCCATGAAGTCATCCCTGGCCCAAGCCTCCATCAATTGCCATTACCTGAGAAGGATAATAAAGTAGAGTGAGTTACTCAGAACTCAGTGTATAACCCACTTACCATATCCACTAGGCCAAATCATCAAGACATTATATTGGGCTTCAGCCCATTTATGGATTTAACAATATAATAATAATGCATGTAGAATGAAATTCCCAATCAAACCTAAATTTTCCATCCGCTACACACCACCCGTACCAACCAACACACCTGTAGGGATCAAGCCAACCCACCCCACCAACACACCAGTCACAGGCATAAAGCCATTTTAAATAATATTGTGGTGCACCACCAAATTAAATCATGGCAAAGCCACCCGAACTAGATTTTTAGCAACAGGCCTTTCTTCTCTTCGTCAATTTTTCCCAACCCATGCAATCATGTTTATATATAAAACATAACAATACATTCACATGATAATTTTAACAAAAGGCCCATAATACAAGTGAGTCCATATTTCAAATTTTCATTTTGGCCCATAAGGCAAAATAGCATTTTAGCCCATTTAAAGATCTAGCAAACTTTGGCCCATATATCGATCTAGCAGTTTTTGGCCCATATATCGATCTAGCAGTTTTTGGCCCATATATCACATGAGGCATAAAATTTTGCTATTTATCAATTAACCCATTGAGGGCATTTTTGTAATTTCCACGACTTTAACTGTTTTCATGCATTTACACAAAAGTGTTAATTATTTCGTATTCCTTCAATTTTGCCATCTTTACGATTTTATCCCAATACTTACGGTATAGTATCTAACCTGAGAGATAAGTGTGAAGTTACACACTTGATTATAGTGAGAACTAGACTTTCCCGCTCGTCGATGCCTAAACACGCATCATGATAATTTAGAACACTAATACTATTTATAAATCTATTCTTATAAATAACGATCTAGACTTTACCCTTGAAATTTCAAACAACTTCTATATGCGATTTCTCCTCGATTGTTGGTTCGTTACCCGTTGAATATCCACAAACAAACAAAGGCTCAGGAGTACGAGTGACTTCCAATAATAGATTCTCTTCGGATGACGGTACACAACCCGGTGGAAAATCTCGGATTCCCAAAATAGCCATTCGCTTAAATTTCGGTGGAATAGCGAGCGCCCCTCTTCTAAACACTATTCATCACCCTTTTCGTCCCTATCTTGATTGTCTCCATTGAGAAAAGATCATTAGTCCGACTAAATAATATATCAAAATTTTGACTAACGATTTTAATGGTGAGATTGGCTTACCACAATATATCCTTGTTCCATAAGATGAAAATTGAGCGATAACATTCCCCTAAGACAAAATCGATTAATAATCCATCTATATCAGTATGTCGAGTATTATATATATAACTCCTTGATAAGAACCCTTACCTTGAAAAATATGATCCGAACTTAATAAATTCAAGATGACTTTGACGAGATGGTGATTCGGCCCTCCACTATCATACTAAAATATAGCAAAAGCAAACGTTTAAGAGTAATGATCAACGATTTCGATCAAAAAAACTCTCCTTTACCACACTTAGGGTTCGACCAAAACAACCAGTAAACCAACATAAGAACCAAAAAGAAACCTAATACCTACTGCTTAAATGAGGGTTGGAAGAATAATCAACAAGACAATATAGATGAATAGAAGATTCAGCTTTGAAGGAAAATTGAAGAAAATGGTATTAGTACCATTCGACCATGGAACGAAAAATAATGAAGAAAGTATTTGAATGATAAATAAAAATGGAGAAGAAAAGAGAATGGGGCGAAGGTGTTATAATTCAGTTTTCAAAGAGAATGGGGCGAAGGTGTTATAATTCAGTTTTCAAAGAGAAGAAAAGAGTAGGAGAAAATAGATGAGTTTAGGAACAATATGCATTCGGCAATAGGGGAGGAGAAGGAAAAAAGAATGGCTTTTTGTGTTGATAGTTTCGACACTAGAAGAGAAATACGAGATGAAGCACTTGAGGGTTTTGCAAAAATGACCAAATGGTCAAAAAGAATATCCAAAAGAAACAAAACAAAAATTTTTTTCTCCTAACACAAGCACATTCGGCCAAGAGAGGAAAAGAGAAGAGAAAGGTGTTTTTGGGAGAGCAAAAATGACCAAATGAAAATTCTATCAAGCTACCAACCTATTCTCCAAAACATACAACAAAAATTTGGCCTCCCCTTTAGTCCAATAAGTCGTCCATGTACATTGGCTAAATGTCAAAGTTTTAGCCAAAGTTTCCAAAATAACACCCTTGATTCATGCCTTATGATCCTCCTACCTTCCATAAGCTTAGGATTCCTTTCCCCAAGTTCAAGCTTACCTTAACTATTAGCCACCTTGCCATAAAAATTTTGTCCAACCTTACCATAAATAGGGCTTGACCGACACTTGATAAAAAGGTGCAAAGATTAAAGCTATCAAAATGCAATCCATGGTATTCGAACCTCTCCCCTCAAGCAATCACTCATGTGCCAATTCCACCATACTACTAGCTCATCTTATGCTAGTTTTTGACACTTAATTCCCTTAAGCATCAAGGTCACTTGTTCCACTTCAATAATATTCTTTTTACTAAAATTTATTCTAGCTCCGAATAAATCCGAGTTTTCTCGAAACTATATTAAACACACAAATTTATTCATTCACAAGCTAATTAAAAAATGCAACATATTGATACTTGTATTTTTTTAGGATGTTACACACGATCAATTTTAGAGGATTGCTGAAATTATTCTGAGTGTTTTCTTCCTTAATCTTTGTTGTTGTTCTTGTTATTTAACATGTTTGCAATTTGCTTTAATGTTTTTTCATTAACAATGGTAGCTTCATTTTGTTTAGCTAGGATGATTACATCAATTGAAAAAAGTTTATTTAAATCATGTTACAATGTTTTATGCCTCAGTGGAACATGTTTTAAATTAGACTCAACCATGTATTTCATTCATATGTGATTGAATGTCACATCCGAATTTATGGGGCTTTGCATTTAACGTGTTGTGATGTATTGTTGTGCTTATTATGCTTGTTAGAATGTTTTAGGGGTCCAGAATGGGCTCAAAGTTGGGCCAAGGCCTTAGCAAAAATTTTTTGTTTGGGCACTCTAGTGGAGAGTCAGGTAGGATAGGGCTTAAAAGATATTATCTGTGAAGTAAGACACAAAAATGGGCTTGTGGCCCAGTGGTCAGTGGTGACATACAGGGATTAGGAGGTGGCGTGTCAAGCAGTTAAGGAGGTCCAAGGTTCGAGTCGCATGATACCTTTTTATTTTAGTTAATTTCGGCAATAGCAAAGAGTAATAGTGGAGTTCGACTGGGATGCTTGGAATTAGGAATTATTTAATGTGGATAATAAGGTTGATAATGTGCTGATAAAGGGAGGAAGAGGTGGTGTTATCTATGACACTATGGATAAGTAATTAGATAAAGATAAGGAGAAAATTTTGGATTTATCTACTGGTCACAGTGGTGGCCGAAATTCCAACACTAAGGGGGGAGGTGAAATCGGTTCTGATAGGTTCAAGGGGTGCCAAAATTTCCCTTGATTAAATAGCTTAGTTTTAATTTTAAAGAGGGGCATTCTCGGTTTTTAGGCAGTAGGTGTCGAAATTTGGTTTAAGAAGGGGGGTTACCTCTTCAATTCTGGCATTTGATTCTATTCTCTTTTTCTTTCCTCTCATCTCCACTGTTATGCAAAAGCTGAAATTCCATTGTTCTTTTCTCTCAATCATCTCTTTCTCAAAAGCCAAAACTCATAACTCTTCTCTTCTCCATTCTTTTCTTATAACTGAATGATTATTATTTTTCCTATATTCTCTCTTTACCGATTTCTTCATAGCCGAATACCCTTGTCCACTTTTCTCCTTGCTGATTTCTTTCTTCTATCGTGATAAGTGCCAGAATTTTTAAGGGTTAGTCAAATCTGTGGTGTTAAAGTATGTGCCGAATTCTCTCTTCACTTTTTCTCTTCCGGGTTTTGGAGACCAAAGCCGAAAGGCTAGATAAGATTATCTATGGAGTAATGATTTGATTGTTCTCGTGTTCTTATTATTGGGTGACACATCAAGAATCGAAGTAGATCGTCTAGATCTAAAAGCCAAAAATTGTTAGTCTCTAAACTCTATCTCTTTCGGGATTTCTAGGTAAGGGATCTCTGCCATATGGATGTACATTTGAGTTTGTTGACTAAGATTTGTTCCATGGATACAAACGCCAGTCAAATGAAAGAGGGGATTGGATCCATAAATCCAACCCCTAGATTTAAGAAGCGAGCTATGTAACATCCTGATAATTAGGGGTTATGCATCTTTACTTAATTGAATGTTATTGCATGCCTAATTATGATTGAGTGTGTTTTGGAAGTTTATTTTTGAACTTCATTATGAAAATGATTGCTTAGTGAAATATTAATTTTTTATAATTAATATGGAGCTAAGCAATATAGGCTTTAAGAAATAATGACAAGAGGTTTTAAGCATAGGATGAGTAATTGGCAAGGTGGTTAGGACGCATGGATGAATACTTGAGGGGAGAGGTTCGAATCCCATAGCTAGCAAATGAGAGGATTTTATTTTATTTTTTGTTGTTTCCTTCCTATAGTGTCGGCCAAGACTATTCTAGAAGGATGGTCATCTCTTCTATTTTTGGTAAGTAGACCATGTGAAAAGGTAAGCTAAAAGTTATGGCAAGGAATCAAAAAGGATGGTAAGAAAGGGGACAAAAGGCTTGAAGTAAGGACAATGTTATGGAAGCATTTTCATGGTCATTTGACCATGAACCTAGTCAACTTTAGGGGCTAAGGGAGAAGGCTAAATTGGGTTAGGAAACATAGGATTAATGGGGAAGAAATGTGGAGGAAAAAGGGGGATTATGTTGGCTTAGGTTGGCCGAAATTTTGCTTAGCCATTAGGGGGTGATAGTTGGCCAAATTCTAACATTTTGTGTATCTTTCTCATTTTCTCCAAAAGCTCTCTTCCTAGCCGAATTTTGTTGATGATTTTAGGTAAAAGTTTTGCCTTGTTTTAACTTTCATTTTTGACCATTTTTGTTAAAGTACCTATTCTCTCAAATTCTTGTCCTCTTTAGTCAAAAGCATCAAAAAGTTTGGAAAAACATTTCTTCTTTTCTTTTCCCTCATTCGAGAATACCAAAGATCATAAACCTATTTTCTTCACTTTTCCCTCTTGGCGAATGCACCTAAGTCCCTAAACCTATCTCTTTTCTTTTGGAAATCATCATTATCATCATCTTTTCTTCTTTTCTCTTTCTTTCTCCATCCATTTTCATTTTCTTTCTTCTTTCTCTCAAGCGAAACCATCATCTACCCTAAGCAAAACCACCATTCTTTTCCTCTCTTTTGTCAACCGAATCATCTTCCATTTTGATTTCATTCCTTTTTTCTTTTATTGAAAATCAAACCATTATAGCCAAAAATCACTATCTTTTCTCTTCTCTTTTGTGCAATTCAAATCACAAATTCTCTTATTCTATATCATCAAGGCCGAATCTTCAAGTGGGCAAGTAAGACTTTTGTCAATTGTTTTCTTATCTCCTTTTATTATAACCGATTTAGAAACATAGTTCTCTTTTTTTTTCTTTTCTCTCTAGGTAGAATCCTTGGAAGGATTTTAAGAATCTTTTGGAACCAACGTTTTAAGGAAACCTTTGAAATCATCCAAGGTAAGAACATCACTTTTGGTTATATCAATCCTTTTAGATAGTTTATTAACTAACTTTATTTTAGGGGTGATTTTGAGACTAACAAGATAGGTTCGAAAAGAGCGATGACGGAGTGTTTGGAAGAGAGGAGGCACTATTTTACCCTCGAACTTCAAGCGAAGGGTGTATCGGTGATAAGAGATTTTCCACGGGTTGTGGACCCTCCGCTAACGAAGATCGGTTATTTGAAGTCATGCGTACAAGCTGAACCACTTTTCGTTGGTGGGTTATCGATGGTTTTGATCCATCTAGCGGAGAAAAACCACAAATAATGGTTGTTCGAGAATCCGAGGTAAGGATGTAGATCTCTCATCAATAGTATAATTTTATTAGTAATGGTGTATACTAATCTTGTGTGATAATTAACTAGGTGTTGTGGCGGGAAGGTATCATTCTCACGGTCATAAGGTGTGTAACCTTACAATAAAATCTCATAGATCTATATTAAATGTGATTATATGAAAATATGTTTGATAATGATTGTGGATACCATTCAGTGGTATACGATATTCAGGTATGTTTACCCCAATATTTCGTTAATTTTGCTATATGCATAAATGTGAATTAAGTATGACTATATTATGATTTTGGGGTAAATGGCATGAAAATTGAATAATATGTATGTGCATGGGCATATGGGTAAAATTGATAAAGGGAAGTATTCGGTGGTTTTACCACATAATCCATTGACTTGGTCACATATGTGAATCTGGTGACTTGGTCACATATTTTGAATCTGGTGACTTGGTCACATTTGTGCAGTGGCTTTGCCACAAAATTATAAGGGCGATGTGCATGTTGACTGCAGCAACTGCCTTCGATGGTGTGTAGCGGATGGAGGGTCGATTTAGTAATCCCCACGGTGTGTTTGGTTGGTACGGGTGGTGTGTAGCGGATGGATATTTAGGTGGGCCGGGTTTGCATTCCATTATATGTACATATCCATGTGATTTTAAATGATTATTATTTAATCTGCTATGAAAATGGGCTTTTGGGCTAAATATGAACTAAATGGGCCTATGGCTATATGTGTAATTAATGGGCTTTAAGGCTATGATCAAATGGGCTTTTTAATGTATGTGTTACACATTGAGTTTATAACTCACCCTTTTGGGGATAACTTTTCAGATGATTAAGTAGTGCGATGGATCGAATCGAGAAGGATTTCGAGGTGGCCAACGCTCAAACAAAGTATCTTGGAAATTTTCCTACTTAAACTTATTAAGTTAATTTTATTACTTAGACTTTATTATGGGTTTTGCTATTTTTATGTAATAAGGCCACTATGAACTATTTTTAAATTTTTGTGTTTGGATTTATTTTTTTATTCGCATGAACAATTTTTAATTAAATAACTAAATGGTTTTTGATAAATAATTTAAGCATTTTGAAAACAAAATATATTTCCACAATATTAATAAATTTTTCATTAAATTTGATTTTACATTAACTTATTAATTTCTCTTAAAAATAATGTTTTAAGAAGATGCTAATTTATTTTACAATTAAATTCCAACCGATCTTTAAGTTAATCTATTTTATTCAAAATCAAGTTTTTCTTAAATAAGTGAGAGTTTGCTAAAGTTTTACTCGAGGAACATATCAAATTAAATCGGGCTTTTTGGTAGGGTTTGGGGTGTTTCAACTTGGTATCGAGCCCAATTTTAAACTCTCGGCCTTGGGTTTTGAAGCCACAACATTTTCAAAAGTTGGCCCAAATGACTTTTGAAAGTTTTCTTAAGTTAAAATGGTTTTATAAGAGCATGGCTTTTCGAATTCTCGCCCGGATCGATCGGTAAGTACCCTTATTGATAAGTGATATGAATGTATGATAAGCCTAAGGAAACTATACTTTAGAGACATGGACCCTAGGTGTTTGTGTACTACTACGGAAAAACCATTGAATATTTGTTGCATAAAACTTTCTTTTAATAAGAAGTGAAAAGACTCTAATACATAAGACTTTTTCAGTAAAAGCAGATAAGACACGTAGTAGACATGAGTTCTAGGGGCGTGGTCGTCGTGGGACGTGGAAGAGGAAGAATGATCGTGTCGGAACCGATTAGATCTGGTCAAGGTTCCAAAATGAAGCTCCACCACCTATTTGTTGGGGTGGATTTTCAAGGGCAAAATGGAGGAGGTGACGAGTATCACAAGTATACTTGAGTATTGGAGCAGTAGCGAAGCTAATCTTTGGAAATGGGTCTCGAAAGTCGATGGTCGAGAGACTAAGATCAAATGGAGCTGAGGTTTTTAAGGGAGTATCTGGAGTAGCCCCAAATGTAGCGGAGTACTAGTTGGAGGCAGTCGAAAGGATCATGGACGATTTAGACTACACTGCTGAAGAAAAACTGAAAAGTGTTGTTTCACTACTCCGTGATGAGGCCTACCAGTGGTGGCTCACTATCAAGGAAAGTACCCCTGCGGATCGAGTGGATTGGGGGTATTTTAAAGTTAGGTTCGAAGGAAAATACGTTGGAACTAGCTACATCGACTCCCAGAGGAAGGCATTTCTGAATTTGGTGCAAGGAAATAAGTCGATAGCTGAGTATGAAGTAGAGTTTTTGCGACTTAGCCGATATGCGGAGGATAGTAGCACGAATATGAGCGGTGTGTCGATTTGAAGATGGACTTAGAGATGAGCTGCGAGTGATGATTACTCTGCACCGGAAAGAGACTTTACAATCTTAGTAGAAAGGGCAAGAATAGCTGAAGAGGTTAAGCGGACTGAAAGACAGAACCGGGACAGAGGCCAGAATAAGAACAAGAGAAGCTTTGGGTCTTTAGGGTCATTCGGGAATTTTCAGAAGAAACCAAGAAATGATGGGTCGCGAAGTCAGCAGACTGCTACGGGTGGACAACATCGTGCTTGTGCTCAATGTGGGAAGATGCACCCGGGAGAATGTTGGAAAAAACCGGGGGATGTTTCAAGTGCGGATCTAAAGACCATATGATCAAGGATTGCAGAAGAATTGAGATAAGAACCGCCCAAAGAAGTCGAGGCGTTAATCAGTGGTAGAGGTGAGCAATGACCGATAAGGGCCGTGGTCCAAATGGAAGGGTAATGGCTCGATAGAGGTCATGAAACTTGAGCAGAGGCATTGGTAGCTCGAGGCGAGACGGCCGAGTCTCGGTATATGCGATTAAATCAGAGAGAAGACAAGTGGCGCGACTTGATGTTATCATGGGTACATTTCGATTTCTAGGTTACCTTTATTACTTTGATAGATATAGGGTCAACTCACTCATATATTGCTAGTGAAGTATCCGAAACTTTGCATGTGACTTACGAGGCGTACCTAGGAAGATGATCGTACTTAGTCCTTTAGAGGATGACGGTAGTAATAGACAAACTTTTTAAGGAAGTGCCTTTAGAAGTTCAAGGGATACAGTTTCCGGCTGATTTAATGGAGTTACCATTCGGAGAATTCAACCTGATCTTAGGCATGGACTGGCTAGTGAAGTATCGTGCAAATGTGGATTGTGCTGCTAAGCGGATGTCCTTAAGAACTTTTGATGACAAAGAAGTTGTAGTGATGGGCGAGAGACGGAACTACTTATCTAATGTAGTATCCGCTCTTAAGGCAGAAAAGATGGTTAGAAAGGGATGTGTAGCCTTCCTGATGTTGGTGAGTGCCTTGGAGGCTAAGGAAGCAACTGTTGAAGAAGTCAGGACTGTGAATGAATTTGTAGATATTTTTCGGAAGAACTGCCAGGATTGCCTCCGGATCGAGAGGTAGAATTTGGAATTGAATTATTGCCTGAAACGGCGCCAGTTTCTATTGCTCCATATAGAATGGCACCGAAGGAGTTAGTTGAGCTTAAGGCTCAGATTTAGGAGTTGCTTGATCGTGGATTTATCCGACCTAGTGTGTCTCCATGGGGAGCACCGGTTCTATTCGTGAAGAAGAAGGACGGAACGATGAGGATGTGTATAGATTATCGGCAGTTGAATAAGCTGACCATCAAGAACAAGTATCCTTTGTCGAGGATCGACGACTTGTTCGATCAGCTTAAAGGAGCCGCGGTATTCTCAAAGATTGATTTAAGGTCGGGGTATCATCAGCTTAAGGTGAAAGAAGCGGATATCCATAAGACGGCTTTTCGAACTAGATATGGGCATTATGAATTTCTGGTAATGCCATTCGGATTGACGAATGCCCCAGCTGCGTTCATGGATATGATGAACTGAATTTTCCAACCCTACTTGGATCAGTTCGTCGTGGTGTTCATAGACGACATTCTGGTGTATTCTAAGTGTGAAATGGAGCATGATAAGCATCTCCGGATTGTGTTGCAAGTTTTAAGGGAGAGGAAGCTATATGCCAAATTCAGCAAGTGTGAATTTTGGCTGAAGGAAGTCACGTTTTTAGGCCATGTGGTGTCTGCAGAAGGAATAAGGGTGGATCCTCGGAAGATTGAGGCTGTACTAGATTGGAAACCACCTAAGTCCATAACTGAGGTTCACAATTTCTTAGGGTTAGTAGGCTACTACAGAAGATTCATCGAAGGATTCTCATCGATAGTCGCACCTTTAACGAAATTGCTGAGAAAGGAAGTACCTTTCGTGTGGGCTGATAAGCAACAAGAGAGTTTTGAGAAGCTCAAGAAGGTTTTGACTGAAGCTCCGGTTTTGATTCAGCCTGAGGTAGGGAAGGATTTTGTCATGTATTATGACGCTTCTCACACGGGATTAGGATGTGTTCTGATGCAAGACGGGAAGGTAGTTGTGTATGCGTCTCGACAGTTAAGACCTCACGAGGTTAATTACCTGACGCATGACTTGGAGTTGGCAGAAGTAGTCTTTGCTCTTAAAGTTTGGAAACATTATTTATATGGGGAAAAGTCAGTGATATACATGGACCACAAAAGTCTAAAATATCTACTGACTCAGAAAGAACTGAATTTGAGGCAGCGAAGGTGGATAGAGTTGTTGAAAGACTACGACTTCTATAGAGTACCACCCGGGCAAGGCGAATGTGGTGGCAGACGCTCTAAGTCGGAAAGTGATGTCAGATTTAAGGGCGATGCTTGCACATCTTAGTCTTTACGATGACAGGATCTTGTTGGCAGAATTACAAGTTAAACCGACATGGTTGAGTCAAGTGAAAGAGAGGCAGTTGATAGATGAAGATTTGAGTGTAAAGCTTCGGCAGGTGCAGAGTGGGAAATTAGAAGATTATGGTATTAACCGTGATGGGGTATTATGTTTTAAAGGTAAAGTCTGTATGCCGAGGGATCAAGAGTTGAGGCAAAAGATTCTTCAAGAGTCGCATAGTGGCCCTATGCTATGCATCCTGGAGGAAGTAAGTTATATTGAGATTTGCGAGATCATTTTGGTGGCCTGGTCTTAAACGAGAAGTTACAGAATTTGTGGGAAAGTGCTTAACGTGTCAACAAGTCAAGGCTGAACATCAAGTACCTTCGGGATTGCTTCAGCTGATAAAGATTCTGCAATGGAAGTGGGAGAGAATCACCGTGGACTTTGTTAGTGGGCTTCCTCTTACGCCTACTAAGAAAGACTCAGTTTGGGTGATAGTGGACCGATTGACGAAATCTGCACATTTTATCCCAGTTCGGGTTGATTACTCTTTGCAGAAATTGGCAAAATTATATGTGGCTGAGATTGTGAGATTGCATAGAATGCCAGTGTCAATTATTTCAGATAGGGATCTGAGGTTTACATCTCGGTTTTGGAAAGCATTGCATCGGCCTTGGGTACCAGTTGGACTTGATCTGACATTTCATCCATAGTCGACGGACGATCTGAGCGAGTAATCAAATTTTAGAAGATATGTTAAGGGGATGTGTGATGGATTTCAGGGGAAGTTAGGAAGAGTTCTTACCATTAGCAGAATTTGCGTACAACAACAGTTACCAAGCCAGTATTCGAATGGCACCATATGAAGAACTATATGGACGGAAGTGTCGCACTCCTACGTGTTGGACAGAACTAGGGGAACGTCAAGTTTTGGGTCCGAAATAGTGGTGAATCCAGAAGAAAAGGTTAAGGTAATTGGGCTCGGTTAAAGGAAGCATCCGCGGAGACAAAAGTCGACGCAGATCTTAAGCGGAAAGAAATAGAGTTTGCTGTGGGGGATCAAGTATTCTTGAAGGTTTCACCTTGGAAAAAGGTGGTGAGATTTGGTCACAAAGGGAAATTAAGTCCCAAGTTCATTGGACCTTATCGAGTTTTGAAACGGGTCGGACCTGTGGCATATCAGTTAGATTTGCCTTTGGAGTTGAAGCAAATGCACGATGTGTTCCATGTTTCAATGTTACGCCCTTACCGGTCGAATCCATCTCATGTAGTGCCGTTGAAGAGGTGGAATTAAGACCGATTTGTCATATGAAGAGAGTCAATTCAAATTCGAGGCGAGATATAAAGGTTTTCTGGAGAAAATCGGTTCCTCTCGTCAAAGTATTATGGCGCAATCATGGATCGGAAGAAGCTTCGTGGGAGCAGGAGGAAGCGATGCGACAACAATACCCTCACTTGTTCCAACCGGTAATTTTGAGGACGAAATTATTTTAAGGGGTAGAAGCGTAACATCCCGATAATTAGGGGTTATGCATCTTTACTTAATTGAATGTTATTGCATGCCTAATTATGATTGAGTGTGTTTTGGAAGTTTATTTTGAACTTCATTATGAAAGTGATTGCTTAGTGAAATATTAATTTTAATAATTAATATGGAGCTAAGCAAGATAAACTTTAAGAAATAATGACAAGAGGTTTTAAGCATAAGATGAGTAATTGGCAAGGTGGTTAGGACGCATGGATGAATACTTGAGGGAGAGGTTCGAATCCCCTAGCTAGCAAATGGGAGGATTTTATTTTATTTTTTGTTGTTTCCTCCCCTATAGTGTCGGCCAAGACTATTCTAGAAGGGATGGTCATCTCTTCTATTTTTGGTGAGTAGACCATGTGAAAAAGGTAAGCTAAAAGTTATGGCAAGGAATCAAGAAAGGATGGTAAGAAAGGGGGACAAAAGTCTTGAAGTAAGGACAATGTTATGGAAGCTTTTTCATGGTCATTTGACCATGAACCTAGTCGACTTTAGGGGCTAAGGGAGAAGGCTTAATTGTGTTAGGAAACATAGGGTTAATGGGGAAGAAATGTGGAGGAAAAAGGGGGATCATGTTGGCTTAGGTTGGCCGAAATTTTGCTTAGCCATTAGGGGGTGATAGTTGGCCAAATTCTAACATTTTGTGTATCTTTCTCATTTTCTCCAAAAGCTCTCTTCCTAGCCGAATTTTGTTGATGGTTTTAGGTAAAAGTTTTGCCTTGTTTTAACTTTCATTTTTGACCATTTTTGTTAAAGTACCTATTCTCTCAAATTCTTGTCCTCTTTAGTCAAAAACATCAAAAGTTTGGAAAAACATTTCTTCTTTTCTTTTCCCTCATTCCGAGAATACCAAAGATCATAAACCTATTTTCTTCACTTTTTCCCTCTTGGCGAATGCACCTAAGTCCCTAAACCTATCTCTTTTCTTTTGGAAATCATCATTATCATCATCTTTTCTTCTTTTCTCTTTCTTTCTCCTTCCATTTTCATTTTCTTTCTTCTTTCTCTCAACCAAACCAACATCTACCCTAAGCAAAACCACCATTCTTTTCCTCTCTTTGTCAATCGAATCATCTTCCATTTTGATTTCATTCCTTCTTTTCTTTTATTGAAAACCAAACCATTATAGCCAAAAATCACTATCTTTTCTCTTCTCTTTTGTGCAATTCAAAATCACAAATTCTCTTATTCTATATCATCAAGGCCGAATCTTCAAGTGGGCAAGTAAGACTTTTGTCAATTGTTTTCTTATCTCCTTTTATTATAACCGATTTAGAAACATAGTTCTCTTATTTTTTCTTTTCTCTCTAGGCGAATCCTTGGAAGGATTTTAAGAATCTTTTGGAACCAACGTTTTAAGGAAACCTTTCAAATCATCCAAGGTAAGAACATCACTTTTGGTTATATCAATCCTTTTAGATAGTTTATTAATTAACTTTATTTTAGGGGTGATTTTGAGACTAACAAGATAGGTTCGAAAAGAAGCGATCTGAGTGTTTGGAAGAGAGGAGGCCTTTGTTTTACCTCGAACTTCAAGCGAAGAGGTCATATCGGTGATAAAAGATTTTCCACCGGGTTGTGGACCCTCCGCTAACTAAGATCGGTTATTTGAAGTCGTGCATAACCGAACCACTTTTCGTTGGTGGGTTATCAGTGGGTTTTGATCCATCTAGCGGAGAAAAACCACAAATAACGGTTGTTCGAGAATCGAGGTAAGGATGTAGATCTCTCATCAATAGTATAATTTTATTAGTAATGGTGTATACTAATCTAATGTGATAATTAACTAGGTGTTGACGAGCGGAAGGTATCGTTCTCACGGTCATAAGGTGTGTAACCTTACAATAAAATCTCATAGATCTATATTAAATGTGATTGTATGAAAATATGTTTGATAATGATTGTGGATACCATTCAATGGTATCGATATTCAGGTATGTTTACCCCAATATTTCATTAATTTTGCTATATGCATAAATGTGAAATAAGTATAACTATATTATGATTTTGGGGTAAATGGCATGAAAATTGAATAATATGTATGTGCATGGGCATATGGGTAAAATTGATAAAGGGGAAGTATTCTGGTGGTTTTACCACATAATCCGGTGACTTCGGTCACATATGTGAATCTGGTGACTTCGGTCACATATTTTGAATCTGGTGACTTCGGTCACATTTGTCTAGTGGCTTTGCCACAAAATTATAAGGGCGATGTGCATGTTGACTGCAGCAACTGCCTTCGATGGTGTGTAGCGGATGGAGGGTCGATTTAGTAATCCCCACGGTGTGTTTGGTTGGTATGGGTGGTTTGTAGCGGATGGATATTTAGGTGGGCCGGGTTTGCATTCCATTATATGTACATATCCATGTGATTTTAAATGATTATTATTTAATCTGCTATGAAAATGGGCTTTTGGGCTAAATATGAACTAAATGGGCCTATGGCTATATGTGTAATTAATGGGCTTTAAGGCTATGATCAAATGGGCTTTTTAATGTATGTGTTACACATTGAGTTTATAACTCACCCCTTTTGTGGGATAACTTTTCGATGATTAAGTAGTGCGATGGATTGGGTCAACAAGGATTTCGAGGTGGCCAACGCTCAAACAAAGTATCTTGGAAATTTTCCTACTTAAACTTATTAAGTTAATTTTTATTACTTAGACTTTATTATGTGTTTTTGCTATTTTTATGTAATAAGGCCACTATGAACTGTTTTTAAATTTTTGTGTTTGGATTTATTTTTTTTTTATTCTGCCATGAACAATTTTAAATTAAATAACTAAATGGTTTTTGATAAATAATTTAAACTGTTTTGAAAACAAAATATATTTCCACAATATTAATAAATTTTTCATTAAATTTAGTTTTTCGTTAACTTATTAATTTCTCTTAAAATAATGTTTTAAAAAGATGTGAATTTATTTTACAATTAAATTTCAACCGATCTTTAAGTTAATCTGTTTTATTCAAAATCATCAAGTTTTTCTTAAATAAGTGAGAGTTTGCTAAAGTTTTACTCGAGGAACATATCAAATCCGATCAGGCTTTTTGGGCCGGGTTTGGGGGTGTTTCAAGCTATGTCAGCCGTACGGGATTGGCCACCGGGTTGTGGACCGGCTTCAAAACAAAACTTTAGACAGTTAGCACTCGTATCGACTTCTGATAGTGTCGACATAGAAAGTCTCGTCTTGTTTGTAATCAGGTGTGTAGATCTCTATTACACTAGTTAATCTGTACTATGTATATGTTATGGGCTAAAAGATGAAAAAAGGCTATATGAACAGTCGTGTTACCCGAGAAGGGTAGGTAAGGAATGCCAGGTACGTGATCATAGAAACTTCTCTATATGTATCGAAGTATGTGATAGACTGTGATCTTTTTAGGTAGTATGTTGATTTGTTCTTGCATGTATGTATGCATTGGATGGGATTGATATGATGAAGGGGAAGAAGGTCGCATGGCGATCGGTGGCTTTGCCACATAGGTCACACAGTGATCAGTCTTTATGACAAGCAACATAGCTATCGAAATACCACAATATATTATTAAGGTCGTATAGCGATCGGTGGCTTTGCCACATAGGTCACATAGTGATCGATCTTTATGACAGGCAGACAGCTGTCGATATGGTGTGTAGAGGATGGAGGGTTGATTGTAGAAATCCCCATGGTGTGATGGTTGGTACGGGCTGGTGTGTAGAGGATGGACTTTTAGGTTTGGGATGGGCCATGTTGCATGTAAATATTCTGTTGCCATTGTATATGGTCCAAGGACCATAATGTGTTTGTGGGCCTCAAGGCTTTTATGTGTTTTCGGGATTTGCACATTGAGTCTTGGTAACTTACCCTTTCATTTTTCCCAACTTTTTAGATGAGCAGTAGATCGTGGACATGGGAGCCGAGGCGGACTTGAGGGGCCATAAGTTTTTATTTTCATAAACTATTTCTGGTTTTCCTTTTAGTTTTAATTTTGAGAATTATTTATGTAATAAGGCCTCCGTAGCTTAGGTTATCAAGTTATATTTGTTAATGTTAGATTTTATAAATTTGTGTTTAAAGTCTTAATTAGAAGAAGAAATGACATGAAGTTTCAAACACGTTCAACGCAATAGTTAAAGTTTCTTTCAAAAATATCACAACTAATGATTAGTCGGTTAGATAAACTGAGATTTTCAAAACCCTTCAAAGTAAAGTTTTCAACATTTAACCCGTAGCATACTAGATCTGGTCATGGCGAATGGGCCTAGTTTAGGGTGTTACATTAGTTAAGCGATCCTAAACAGACGACGGCTAGTGGACACAATAATTGAAAAGTGCATGCTTAATTTAGATCCTAACTTGACTAAATTACAAGTTTATAATAACGATAAAGAACTCGTTATCTTGCATGGTTTTTAGGTTTATATGATTAAACTATTTCAAACCTAACCTGTCCCTATTACTTTACATGCTAATAAGCCCTTAGATGAATATGATTAGTAAAATGCATGTTTTTCTAAGTAAAAGAGTCTGAAATAACTTAATTTTGGTTTCAAACTCATGAAAGATTGAGTTGCCTTGGATTATGTAACACCCCTTACACGTATCCGACGCCGAAATAGGGTACGAGGCATTACCGAACTTATTCACAAGCAGACATTCGAAATCGAGACATGAATTCCACTCAAATTTAAAATTTTCCAAACACATTCATATCGTCCCTAGAACGAGCCTACGAGGCCCAAAACATGCATCGAAAATGGTTCGGGACTAAACTGAGAACTTTGGGAACATTTGGAGGACTTAGAGAATTTTTCATGAAAAAAGGGTCACACGCCCGTGTGGTTCGGGACACGCCCGTGTGACCCTATGACACGCTCATGCTTTAGCCCGTGTTCAAATTAGGGAGCATTATATTTATGAAGTCATCATCAAATTGAGGTCACACAGCTAAGTCACATGCTCGTGTGCTTAGGTTGTGTGATTTACAATTTTATAATTTTTCATAAAATAGGTGTAGACTTTACACGGCCAGGGCACACACCCGTGCTCGAGGTCGTTCCGTCCACATGACTGAGACACATGCCCTGTCTTTGCCCATGTGCTCATTACTGAGCATTCTGTTTTACAACAATTAAGGTGCAGGGGACACAAGACCAAAACACATGCCCATGGGGCAGACCGTATGTCACACATGGCCTGGACACACACTGGTGTGTCTACCCATGTCGACAAATATAAGGCTATTTACCAAGCCTTTTTACGACCCTTCCATGCACCAATCTAAGCATATACTTTCAACTCAATCAGCCATACACAAGGCATCTACACATCATTTACATGTTATCATTTATCACATACAGACATCACATACTTAGCATCTCAAACCATGCAATTTCCCATATTCATGAGAACATCATCATATGCATATATACTTAACCAATATTAGCCAATTTTAATGTCCGTTTACAAAATTAATTATCAACTATTGAAGCCATCACTTATGGCCAAATAAATTATGACACATAACAAAAAGACCAAGTCTCTATACATGCCATAGCTAAAAATAATGTAATCATACGTACCCAAAATGATAATTTGATAGTGTGAATGGATCTCCGACCGCCTTCGATCCCCGAGCAGGCTTGGTGACACTATGAGACAAGGGAAAAAGAAAAGGAGTAAGCTTTAAAGCTTAGTAAGTTCATATGCAAATAATAGGAATCATACACACTTTAACATATATTTAACATAAAGTAAATTAACATAAATGTCATTGTGAATTCATAATCAAGCTCAGCATAGAAGTTATTAAAATCATAACATCATAACTTACTTAATCAAACCAATCCAAGGTTTCATCACATATCGAGCTCATTAAGCATGAGTTTATGTATATACCTGAACCAACTTGCAGCTTACAATAACCTTTCATATCATACCATGGTCTTTCACAACTTAAGCTTTATCGTTAAGTTTCCTGTTGAACCACTTGAAATACTGAAGGATACTTGGGAGATTTCACACACATAGTACTATACCAATGCCATATCCCAGATATGGTCTCACATGGCATTTCATATCGATGCCAATAGCCCAGCTATGGTCTTACACGAAATCTCATATCGATGCCATATCGCCGATATGGTCTTACACGTAATCTAAACTAACCCTAATGTCATGACATTTGTATCCTGTCTATTCCTAATGTTCAGCCGAAATTTCCACTTGTCATAACTTTGACGAATACTCCCATAGAGTCAATCACAATTCATACAACTTTAAAGCATTTAAAACATAAATATAATAATGCACTATCTACATATGAACTTACCTTAGTACAAAAATAGTAGGAAATGATTTAATCGCCAAACACTTTATTCTTTCCCCGATCAAGGTCCAAACTTCATTTTTCTTGATCTATAATAGCAAGTTTAGCTTATTTAGTATTCACATTACTCAAATCAGTCCAAAAATCACATTATGGCAAAATCACATTTTTGCCCCTAAACTTTAACATAATTACATTTTTTCCCTTAGGCTCATAAAGTGAAACGTGTGCAATTTCTTTAATGTATAAGCCTAGCCAAACCATTTTTATAACTATAACAGCCTAAAATTTCCATTAGAACACACTTTTACTACATATTTTATAACTTTTACGAATAGGCCATTTTTAAGCATTTTCATCAAAAATCACTTGGTAAAAGTTGTTTATTACACATCAAACTTTCATTTTCTACCACATAACATCAAAACACATGCATGTCATACATGGGTCAGATTAAAAACATGAACCCTGCTTTAAAATAATGGTAGAAATAGAAAGATCAGGTGAATACAACTTCAAAAACATAAAGAGCATTAAAAACGGGGCTATGATGTGCTTAAAATCAAGCTTGAAAGATGAAAAAACCCAGATATGATCTCCAAAGTTTCGGCCAAGGGTGAAGAAAGATGAGCTAATTTTGGCTTTAATTTCCCTTTTTATTCTTTTATTTATCAAATGACCAAAATGACCTTCATTTAAAACTTTGAAATTTTATCTCACCATGTCAATTTTTTCCACTATCTTAACAAATGGTCTAATTATCATCTAAAGACATTCTATGTAAAATTTCATAGCAATTAGACACCTCTAGCATGTAGAACTCAACTTTTTCACTTTTTACAATTTAGCCCTTTTGACTAAATTGAGTGCCCAAACGTCAAAATTTTCAAACGAAACTTTCACGAAATCATTCTCTGAAATGGTAGACCATAAAAATATAACAACAATGAACTTTGATGTGTTAGATTTGTGGTCCCGAAACCACTATTCCGACTAGGCCCAAAATCGGGCTGTTATAGATTATTTTTTGGAACATTGTAAGGATGATGAAAATGAACTAAGTTGAATAAGGTGATTATCCTAGCCTATTCATGTCATTTTTATTAAAATCTTGTGAATCCTGCTACTAAATCCATTTCATCCATTTTAACCATTCATTTCATTTACATTTAGGTTAACTTGCATTAGGGATCATTTTGCATCTAGTCATTTATTTTTTCCAACGCTCAAATTATTGTGTTTTTTCGTACCAATTTGTTAATATTAATTTTGTAAAATATTGATTAACTTATATAGTCCCTGTGGAGACAATAACTCTTATACTTACTTATTACTTGATAACGACTTTGTACACTTGCACAAACCATACGTTACAGTATGCTTGGTAATATGTTGAGCCATAAATATGGTACATGAATGATAAATTTCTTGATCAAGTGATATGGTATATGAGGGTATGGAATAGCTTAAAAGTATGATGAAACAAGTTGAATTTGGTTAGGTTGGATTAATAAGTTGTTGTCAAATTGCTTGATCAAGTGATATGGTATATGAGGGTATGGAATAGCTGAAAAACATGATGAAACAAGTTCAATTTTGTTAGGTTGGATTAATAAGTTGTTGTAAAATTATGGAATGGTTGCATCAAATAATTTTTTTCAAATGGTAGTACATGAATTGGAATGGTTTTGGTAAATTCTATACAGGTATAAGTATTCATTTAAGCACCATTTAGGTGTGTTCATATATTCGCATGAAAGGAGTAGAGGTATCGATACCTTAGAAAGGGGTATCAATACTTTAGTGTGTTTTCTTAAAATTTCAAACATCAAACCTAAAAATGATATCGATATAGAGATAAGCTATCGATACCTTGCCAAAGGTATCAGTACTTTATGCCTGGTGTTGAGACCTTTGCTTTTAATTAAATTTTTCTAAAACATCAAAGCTCAAAATGGTATCGGCACTTATATGAGGTGTCAATAGCTATTTGAAAACTTTGAAAATATTGCAATTTCATCCTATTACATGCTCAAGTCCACAAAAGAGCTTTTCTAAGCTCAATTAAGACCTGAATTTAGACTTAGTTTAGCATTACTTCTTAAAAGTGCTTCTGAGGTTAAAAGCGCTTTTGGAGTTATAAGCAATACTAAATAGACAACTTTTGGAGTCAGAAATGCTTTTGAACACAAAAGAAAAAGCAATTTTTTCTAACTTTTTCCTTTGGCAAAAGCGCTTATAGGAACAAAGGATGATTTTAACCCTTATAAAGTATTTTATATAATATTTATATTGGGTATGTAATTACTTTCCTATTGAAATTTATTTTAAACATATAATATTATATATTTAAATTTTAATTGGTTATATTTTATATTTAAAATATAATTTATATATTCAAATTAAAATTTATAAATAATTAGTAAATTGTTTAAAAATATTTAAAATTTATTTTTCATATATTAAAATATTAAAAAATTATAATCAATTATATTTTATATTCATACTAAAATATCATAATATTAGCTAATTTCAACATTATTTAAATGCATTAGTTACTTTATAACACCATGTGTAAAAAGAACATTTTATTTTTCAAAAGCATTTTTAGACAACAATCTTGAACACTTAAATCTTAAACCAAACTTTTCAAAAGTACTTCTCAAAAATCAGTTTTATATAGCAATTCTCAAAAACAATGCTAAAGTAGCCTTTAATAGTGTATCATAATATCTAAATCTTTATGACATGATTGAATATTTGAATGGTTTATTTATGGTGTATTTGTCTAAAATTTTATAAATGTTTCAAAATGGTCCATATTTGATCTCGTGTTGACATTAAATATAGCACCCGGTTTTCGTTAAGTCCCGAATTTGAAGGAGAGTTGGGAGTTAATTGAATAAGATAGTAAGTTGGTGGAGTCTACTAGAAAATTAGGAACTTTGGTGGCTGATTAGGTAATTAGTTGAGATTTAATTCTAATTCAATTAAGATGCAACTGATTGGTTCTTTAGTGGGAGACAAAATGATTGCTGATGGATGGTTACTTAAGGCCTTGAACATTGCTGATGGATGGTTACTGAAGGCCTTGAACTGTGCGTAAGAAAGGTTAAATATATAATAGAGGAGGATTATTCTGATGGCAGAATTCTCCTTAATTTTTTTTTTTGTTTTATGTTCTTTTCCATCATCTTCTTCGGTTGCTCTGAAGGAGAGGAAATTGGGGAAAATCCTAAATGGGGTAGTGATCACGACGATTGAAGTCTGGGAGTACAGAATTCGAGGAATGGGTAAGCCTTTATATATTTTTGTCTTTTAGATTTAGAAAGGGTAGTAAGGATTTCTAAAATCTTTGGGAAGCTTTGAATGGCACTGGATTCTTGTTTTTGAGGTTTGCACATCTTTGGTTTAATCGATATATATATGGTTGTTATCTTTAGCTGCTAGGACGAAGGAGACTCTGGCATTTGGAAAGCTAAGTTGGCGAGGACTGTAACATCCTAAAATTTAGAATTTTATGTGTTGCATTATATCTTGCGATAGGTTAGTTAAAAATATTAATTGTGTATGTTTAGGGGTCATAAGGAGGCTCAGGGATGAATTGGGTCTTAACAAAATTTTTATATTTAAGTAAATTAAGGAGAGAAGGTATGTGACATCAAGGTTTAAGGAAATAAATGAGTAATTTGCTTGCATAAATGATCATTTGGTAAAGAGGATGTGGCATCACATGAAGGGTTTTAGGGGAAGAGGTTCGAATCCCTTTTGGTGCAAATTTTGATTTTTTTCTGCTACTCATCCATAGTGTCGACCATGGTGGTATTATAGGCAAGGGAAGTCTTTTTAATTTTGGAAAGGTGGCTAAGAAAATAAGGAAAGGATGAGTGGAAGGAAAGAAGGAAAAAGAAAAGGAAAGAATAGGGAACATGTTGACTTAAGGTGTGGAAGATGTTTTGGAAATTTTTGTTGGTCAATTTTTTAATCTTTTTTTGGTATGGTACACACGGTTTTGTTAGGGGGAGGGAAAGCCAAATTTTGCAAGCCATTTTGTTAGTTTTGGTGATTGAGAGGTATCTTCTTTTGTTTGAACACTTTGAGTTCCTTTTCCAAACCTTTTTCTTTTCTTGACGAATCACTCAAGACTAAAAAAATTGTTCTTTTTTCTTTGTCTTGCAAAATTCTTTGTCTTGTCGAAACATTCCTTTTGCTTTGGTCGAAACTTCCTAGTCAAAAAAATATTGTTCATTTTTCTCCCTTGCTTTGCCGTAACCCTCAACCTACTCTTGCCTATTTTCTTTTGATGGCTGAAACTACCAAGGCAATCTTCCTGCATCCATTCTTTCCTTTTGATCCTTTCATCAACCTTTTCTCTTTTCTTAAATTGACATTTTCTTGTGATCAAACTTTCTTGCCCATTTTCTCTCCATAGCCGAACCTACTACCACTCTACTTCTTCACCATTTCTTTTCCTTCGTGTTGGACAATCTCTTCTTAATCGAATAGGTAAGTGATCTTATATCCCTCTTTTCACTTCATTTTCTCTTCCTAGCCAAATATGTGTGTTCATCGTTATTCGGTTAGTTTACTTTATTTCTTATTGAAACATCACTCTCTCCATCACTCTCATATTGTTATCAATAATTTTTCGTAGTGTTATAGTGGGTGGCTGAATACCATATCATTGGCGATTCAATTCTAGCCATAAGTCCATCGGTGAAAGTTGGATCTACTATTGTCAAGGTAATGGAACTCTTTAAAGTTCATCTCAACATCTCTCAATATTTGATTATTTCGTTAAAATGGAATGATAGATTTGTCTAATCGGTTGTTATAGGAACTAAATCGCCCATTATTATTCACTCGTTGATTCTACGGAGATAGTGGTAAGCCAAACTCTTTTCCCTTAGACAATCGATATATATTGTAATATCGTTTTGATTAAGACTTTTTCCAATGGAGGCAAGCGGTACCGAATCGAAAGGAAAATCGATTAGAGATCACAAAAGGAGTAGATTTGCGATTCCTACTCCTAAGTTTAAGCGAAGGGCAGTATTGGTGGTTCGGGACTTTCCACCGGGTTGTGGACCATCATCTGGTGTGAATCAACAAATCGTGGTCGGTCACGATTTTGAGAGTAAGTATTCTAGATCGCTTGGTTTAGTTTTGGATTAATAAAAATCTCATCCGTTAGATTAATCAAGTGTTATGTTATCATAGGTGCCGACGATCAAGAGAATTTAATACTTACCGTAATCAGGTGTGTAATCTTACACCGTAATCCCGTAAAATTATGACTTGGTAACATGTCGAATAAATAGATTGTTATTATTATACAGCTAAAAATCATAACATTGGCATAAAATGATGAATATGCTTAAAGTATATACCATTTTGATAGATTTGACAAAATCGACATTAAGATTGTTAAATTATGAAAAAGCCCTTATAGGCCGAATTACTAAAATGTCCTTATGGGCAAATTATGGAAATGCCCCTAATGGGCCGATATGCTAGAATGCCTTAATGGGCCGATTATTAATGCTTAAATGGTCCTAGTCATTGTAATAAATTACTTGATAAATGGTTGCTATTTATATGCGAACATCTTATTATGTATGTTGCATTTTCATATATTGCATGGGTTAGGAACAATGTTGAAGAGAAGTGTAGCCTGATGGCATTACCACAATAAACTGTTTATTATAATGTTTACACATGATATCAGTGGCTTGGCCACATTAAAATATTATAAATGGCAATTTGCCTGCGTTTTGGTGTGATTGGAGGGGTGGGTTGACTTGATCCCCACAGGTGTGATGGTTGGTATGGGTACGGGGGTGTATTGGATGGATGGGTTGGGTTGCATACATTGCTTATATATATTATGTTATGTAAATGGGCTTAGGCCCAAGATATTGAAATATGGGGTCAGGCCCAATGGACAAAGGTAAGGAGATTATACATTGAGTTCTAGTAACTCACCCTGTTTCCTTAACCCTTGCAGGTAATGCTCAGTGATGTGGACTTGGGCCATGGATGACTCGGTGGGGGGCATACTTCAGAAATGGTGTTTTATTTTGAACTTTAAATTTCTATTTCTGTTCTCTTTACTATTTTGGGTTTTTATGATGTAATAAGGCCTCTGGAGTATTTTATTTTTGCTATATGTTTGACGTACTTTTATTTTGCTTGAATTGTTTTAAATGGGAATTTTTCTAAAAACTTAAATAAAGATTTTCTTAAGTAGATTAACAAAAGGATTTTATAACCAACTTTTACAAACATTTTAACTTAGAAATTTTCTCTCGAATTATCAACAATATTTTTAAAAGTCATGGTTTATAAGATATCTAGTTCAAATTAATTATTTATCAAATCAACCTTCAAGGTTTGTAAGACTTTATCAAATATTTCAAATTAAACTTGCTTTCTTGATTATAACAAATAACCTTTTTAGTATGAATAAAAATGACTTAACTATTTTTCTCATGTGACATGTCAGATCCGGTCATAACGCATGGGCTAGATTTTAGGGTGTTACATTTTATGGTATCAGAGCCCGATTGCAAAACTCGGCTGTGGTTTGTGTTCAAAAATATTTTCCAAAGCTGATTGAATTTAAATTATAAATGCGTGTTTTAAAGGAAGTATGGTACCATGGGTATCCGGCATCAAGTCAAGTAAGTAAATATTATCATTTTATGATAATGATTGTGGTATGACTGTAGAATTACTCTAGAACTTTTAGCCTTAGGAGCTGAAGCTATAGAAATTGAGATGATAGGATGCGTTTTTGCGAAAACAACTTTACTTATTATACTTCATAAAATATCATTTAATAAACACTAAAATAGCATACTGATTCATAAGACTCTTAATCAGATAAATCGAATTAGCAAATATGAGCGCTAGAGGACGTGAACGCGGTAGATGTAGCCGTGGTAGAGGCCGAGGTGCTAGAATTGTGTTTGAGGCATCATGACATATGCCTGAGATAGATGCACCTGCGTTATCTGCAACTGAAATTGGGTCACACGATCGAATGAGAGAGGATGACGCACTGTCCCAAGCGATGTTGCGAGTTCTGGAAAGGGTCGCTGGGGCAAGAACTGGGTCAATAGCTCGTGGATCGGTATCTGAGTGACTCAGATCAAATGGGGTGAAGTCTTTAGGGGTTTTTCGGGTGTAGCCCCAAGTGTACAAGAATACTAGCTTGAGGCAGTGCAACAGATTATGGACAACCTGGATTGCACAGATGAGCAGAAACTGAAAGGAGCTGTGTCATTGCTGAGAGACGAGGCGTATCAATGGTGGCTCACTGTTCGAGAAGGCACTCAGGCTTATCACATTACCTGGGAACTCTTTAAAATTGCATTTCAAGGAAAATATGTTGGGGCTAGCTATGTGGATGCCCGAAGGAAGGAGTTCTTGAATTTGGTCCAATGAGGTAAATCTGTAGTAGCATACGAGATGAAATTTTTGCGTCTGAGTTGGTATGCTCGAGGAATAGTGCCAACTGACTACGAACGCTATGTGCGTTTTGAGGACGGGTTGCGTGATGAGTTGCGGGTATTGATAGCCCCACAAAATGAGAAGAATTTTGCCACACTGGTGGAGAAAACCAAGATAGCTGAAGAGGTTAAACGCTTGGAGAGGAAAAACTGAGACAAGTATAGGGGCAGGAACAAGAGAGACTCTGGGTATTCATATTCTGCTAGAGGGTTTCAAAAGATGCCCAGGAATGAGGAGCCAGCTCGAGCGAGAGTACCAGCTGCTACTAATCAGTTACAGCCATGTGTGGATTGTGGAAAATTTCACCAGGGTGAATGCTGGAGGAGAACCGGTGGTTGTTACAGATGTGGTTCCAAAGATCATCAGTTTAGAGATTGCCTTCGACAGCCTACTCAGACTCAGGGTGTTTGTAATGATGTTACGCAACAAGCTAGAGGCGCTCAGCAGCCACCAAAAGGCCGTGGGCCAGGACGAGGTGGTAATGTCATAGGACGAGGTTAGGGTGCACCGGGTAGAGGTACTGGTAATAGGGGTAACGCGGAGGCGAGACAGCCAGGGTTGGTCTATGAGGTCAGACGTCGAAAGTGTAACAGTCTATTTTATACCCTAGTCAAAACAGTGGTTTTGGGACCACGAATCCAAGTTCGTATAATATTTTAATGATATTTTCTTTGTGTATGATATGTGACATAGTCTGTGTGAAAATTCTGTGTGATAATTTGATCGTTTGTGTGTCAAATTAAGAGAAAGGATGAAATTGCATCAAATGTGAAAGTTGCTATTTGTTAAAGTATCAATGTGTTATGGCTTTGTAAGTTGTGGCCTTAAGTGGCAAATAGACCACTTATAAGATAATGGACATTAGAAGGACAAATGTGCCCTTAATGTATGTTTGTTTGAATTATTATGGAAGGGTTAAACGAGTAATTTGATTAAATAAAGGCTAATAAACCAAAATCAATGGATAAAGCCATGTTCATCTTTATTTGATGATTGAATAAGAGAAAAAGAACAAGAGTTTTGAGCTTTAGATGTTTCGGCTAGCTTTAAGCAAGATTAAGGTAAGTTTTGATTTCAGTTTTTGATAATTTTACGTTTTGCAATCGTTGCTTTGAGAGATACTAAACCCATGTCTCAATTTGATGAATTGATAATGTTTTTGTAAAATTCCATTGATGATATGTTGAGTTTTGTGATGTTTTATGATGTTAAATGGAAGTTTTAAGCTTAATGAACATGTTGTGTTCTTGAAGTTTTGATGAATTTAGCTAAATAGGGCTAAATTGAGAAAATGGTAAATTGAAGGACTAAATTACAAGTTTGATGAAAAATGTGGGCTTAAATGTGATGTATATGTATTCGGCTAAGTATGTGTATGTATGGATTTTGTGAATTTGATGTTTTAAGAAAAATAGACTAAATTGATAAAAGGTGCAAATGTGAGGGCTAAAGTATAAATAGCCCAAAATACATGTGTTTGGATTGAATTGAATGGAATAGTGAATAAAGGGTTAATTCTGAATATGTTTAGATCAAGAATCGAGGAAAACGACTTTAGATCGCGGGAAAGTGAAAGTTAATGAGTAGCCATTTTCATTCCGATAAATCGAATCCGAGGTAAGTCACTATGCAAATAAACGTACTTGTATGATACTATATTTGATTATATGATTATTGTTGGTGACAAATGCTATTGAGAGGGTATGCGTAGGAATTTCTAGATGAGACCGTTATAATGATTAAGTCTGAGAAGTCCCGTTTGAACCTAGGAATAGATAGGATTAGCTATGTCATGACATAGGTGTCTGATCTGTTTTATCATATAAGACCACATCTGGGATGTTGGCGTTGATTTTAAAACTCGTGTAAGACCACATCTGGGATGTTTGCATCGATATGAGTTTTAAGTGTAAGACCACGTCTGAGACGTTGGCATCGTTGTGATCTGTACATGTAAGACCATGCCTGGGACATCGACATTGTATTGAATTGTGTAAGACCCTGTATGGGACAATGGCATCGATAAATGAGTTCATGTAAGGCCTCGTCTGGGACGTTGGCATTGTACTACTATTTCGAGCTTTCTGAGTATCCTACTAGGTTCCTAAGGGTTCAACAGCAAGTCTGCAATACGAATGGTATATCTGAGCTATGATCAATTAAGTGAATGAATATCCGATTCAGGTGCGTTGAATGTGCATTAAGTATGCATGAATGGTAAGTATGCATATGAATTTGATTTGAATAAAAGTATGTTTGAATAAGATAATGTGAATGAGATGCAAGAAAAAAATTATGAATGAGCTATGTGTTTCAAATAAGTTTTGAATGGATAAATGTGACAAATGTAGTCATAAGTATGAATCAAGCATATACATGATAAATTGTTAAGTAAATGAGATGTGCAAATGTATCAAATTGCATATATGCTTTTTATGCCAAGTTTATTTGTATATGACTTACTAAGCTTTCGGAAAGCTTACTCTGTGTGTGTATTTTCTCTGTTTTATAGGTTGTCGAAGCTACTAAAGGCTCAGGATTGTCAAGGATCGTCATCACACTACTAAACTCATTTTGGTACCCTTTTGAAAATGTATATGGCTAATTATGGCCTGTATAGGCTAGATAGGTGTATATGTTTATGAAGTGAGCATGGCCATGTGTATTGGCAAGTTTTTGAGTTGATAAATGTTTGAATGAATGAGTTATGAAGCAGATATTTAGTATGTTTTGATGCATATGAAATGGTTAAGATTTGGTTAAGCAAATGGATGATACATGTTTGAAATGATGCAAGATTTAGTTTTTAATTTGGTATGAATGGAATTGGTATTGAATGTATGGATGAAGTGAACCATTTGATATGTTTTGGTTGCCATATATGCATATTATGTTTTGGTATATATTGCTTGTAGGAAGACCATAAGTGGGTGGTATATTGGCCTTGTAAAATAGCCTATAATATCACACGGTTGAGGCACATGGGCGTACCTAAGACTGTGGGTAAATTGGTTGATTGTGGCTTAAATCGCACACAGCCTTGACACGGGTGTGCTTGGTGGCCGTGTGAGAAATGGCAGTATGTGATCTATTAGTACACAGCCTTAGCACATGGGTGTTCTTGGTGACCGTTTTGATTTTGGCAGTGTACTACCACGGGGAGTACACATGGGAGTGTCAAGTAGCCATGGGTGAGGCACGGCCTACCCCCACGGCCTTGTGTCCCCTGTAGGTTAGAAAAGTTTCAAATTTTTATGAAATTACTTATGTGTTTTGGTTTAGTCCCGACTCGGTTTATAAGCATGCTTAGGGTCTTACTGATCTACTTAAGGGACACCATGTTTGATATTATTGAATGCATGTATTATTAATTTTATAAATGTTTTCGATTTGTCTGGTAACACCTTTAACCCTATTTCGGTGACAGTTTTTGGGTTAGGGGTGTAACAGAGAGGATGGCGATGCACCTGATGTAATAACTAGTACGTTCTTCATATCTGCGTTGTGCTGTATCTGGAAATCTGAACATTAGATCTGAGATTGTTGCTAGAGAAACAACTATAATTAGCCCTTTAGGGCAGTCGGTAATAGTAAATAAGTTGTTTAGGGATATGCCCTTAGAAATCCAGGGGGAAATATTTCTGGCGTATTTGATGGAACTGCCATTCGGCAAGTTCAACTTTATTTTGGGCATGGATTGGTTGTTAAAACACCGTGCGAACTTGGATTGTGCTATAAAATAGATGGTACTAAAAACTTCGGAGGATAAGGAAGTGATGATGATAGGTGAGAGAAGAAATTATTTGTCTAATGTGGTATTGGCTTTAGAGGAAGAAAATTTGGTGTGAACGGGGTGTGGAGCATTCTTAGCCTTTATCAGTGCGTTGGATGCCAAAGAGTTGTCGGTTGACAATGTTAGAATGTGAATGAGTTTTAGGATGTCTTTCCCAAGGAGCTTCTATGATTGCCTAAGGATCGGGAGGTAGAGTTTGGCATTGAACTATTGCCAGGAATGACTCCAGTGTCCATTGCTCCTTATAGGATGGTGCCAAAGGAGTTAGCGGAGCTTAAAGCTCAATTAAGGAGTTGTTGGATCGTGGAATCATTCGACCAAGCGTGTCACCGTGGGGAGAGCCAGTTTTATTTGTTAAGAAGAAGGATAGGTCGATGTGTATGTGTATCGATTATAGGCAATTGAATAAGTTAACGATCAAGAACAAGTATCAGTTATCGAGGATCGATGATCTGTTCGATCAGCTGCGAGGAGATTTGGTGTTCTCAAATATAGACTTGATATCAGGATATCATCAGCTTAAAGTCAAGGAGGCGGATATTTATAAGACTGCGTTTTGAACTTGTTATGGGCACTATGAGTTCTTGGTGATGCCATTTGGGTTGACTAATACACCAGCTACATTTATGGACATGATAAACGGGTTTTCCAACCATATCTAGACCGGTTTGTGGTGGTGTTTATAGACGACATCTTGGTGTATTCAAAGATTGAAGAAGAGCATGATTCGCATCTACGAGTTTATTACAGATTTTAAGGGAGAAGCAACTTTATGCCAAATTCAGTAAGTGTGAATTTTGGCTTAGAGAAGTGACCTTTTTGGGGCATATCGTGTTTGTCGGAGGAATTAGAGTTGATCCCCGGAAGGTTAAGGTTGTGTTGGACTGGAAACCATCAAAGACAATGATTGAAATTTGTAGTTTTCTAGGGTTGGCTGGTTATTAAAGGCGTTTCGTTGAGGGGTTTTCGTTGATTGCTGCACCCCTAACTAAGCTATTGCGTAAGGGAGTAACGTTTATGTGGTCAGACAAGTAGCAAGAGAGCTTTGAGAAATTGAAGAAGATTCTGACAGAAGCACCAGTATTGATTCAACCTAAGGCTGGTAAGGAGTTTATTATTTATTATGATGCGTCACACATGGGTTTGGGATGTGTGTTGATGCAAGGTGGAAAGGTGGTGGCTTATGCATCTCGTCAATTAAGGCCACATGAGGTGAACTATCCTACTCATGATTTGGAGTTAGCTGCAGTGGTGTTTGCTCTGAAGATTTGGAGACACTATCTGTATGGTGAGAAATCGATTATCTATACGGATCATAAGAGTCTAAAGTACCTCTTTACCTAGAATGAGTTGAACTTAAGACAGCAGAGGTGGATAGAACTGTTGAACGATTATGACTTCTCAATCGAGTATCATCCCGGAAAGGTTAACGTAGTGGCAGATGCGTTGAGTCATAAGGTGATATCGGACCTGAGAGCGATGTTTGCTCATCTCAGCCTGTATGAAGATGGTAGTCTGCTAGCCAAATGCGTGGGTAAGCCAGATTAAGGAAAAGCAGTTATTGATGAAAGGTTGGGTTCTTTAATTCAGCAAGTGGAAGGTGGTGTGATAGGGGATTTTGGATGAATAGTGATGGAGTATTGTGTTTCCACGGAAGAATGTATATGCCCAGTGATTCAGAATTGAGACAAATAATTCTATGTGAGGCACAAAGTAGCCCATATGCTATGCACCCCAGGGGAAATAAGATGTACCGAGACCTCCGTGAGCAGTATTGGTTGCCAGGGTTGAAACGGAAGGTTACTGATTTCGTGAGTAAGTGCTTGACATGTTAGTAGGTGAAGGCGGAACATCAATCACCGTCAAGATTGCTATGACCTGTAAAAATTCCATTATGGAAATGGGAGAGGATAATGATAGACTTTGTTAGTGGATTACCCTTATCGCCTACTAGGAAAGATTCAGTATGGGTTATAGTAGATCGGTTAACGAAGACTGCTCATTTCCTACCTATACGGATTATTCGTTACAGAAGTTAGCCAAGTTGTATATAGCGGAAGTCATGAGGTTGCATGGGGTACCAGTGTCAATCATATCGGATAGGGATCCTAGATTTACGTCACGATTCTGGAAGGCTTTACATGAAGCTATGGGTACAAGACTAAATTTCAGCACAACTTTATCAGATGGTCAGTCGGAGAGAGTGATCTAGATTCTAGAGGATATGTTAAGAGGTTGTGTAATCGATTTCAGGGGTAGTTGGAAAGATTTTTTACCATTGGCAGAGTTTGCGTACAACAACAACTATCAATCCATCATCCAGATGGCACCCTACGAGTCATTGTATGGTCGTAGGTGTCGTACTCCTACTTGTTGGACTGAACTTGGGAGCAGCAGTTGTTGGGTCCTAAGTTGATCACGGAGACGGAGGAGAAAGTTAAGGTAATTCGGGCTCGGTTAAAAGAAGCTTCGGACAAACAGAAATCATACGAGGACCTGAAGTGTAAGGATATAGAATTTGTGGTGGGAGATCTGGTCTTTTGAAGGTCTCACCTTGGAAGAAGATCTTTAGATTTGGACGGAAGGGCAAGTTGAGCCCTAGGTTCATCGGACCATACCGAGTGTTGAAACGTATTTTTCCAGTGGCATATCAGCTTGAGTTACCTCCAGAGTTAAGTCAGATACATAGTGTATTTCATGTTTCTATGTTAAGGTGCTATCGTTTGGATCCATCTCATATTGTACCAGTAGAGGAAGTTGAGTTAAGACCTGATTTGTCAGTTGAAGAAGAGCCAGTATAGATTTTAGAACGCGACATTAGGGTGCTGAGAAGGAAGTCGGTACCATTAGTCAAAGTACTTTGGCGCAATCATGGATCAGAGGAAGCTACATGGGAGCCAAAGGACGGGATTCGGCAACAATATTCTCATCTCTTCTAATCAGGTAAATTTCGAGGCCGAAATTTTCTTTAAGGGGATAGAATTATAACATCCTAAAATTTAGAATTTTATGTGTTGCATTATATCTTGCGATAGGTTAGTTAAAAATATTAGTTGTGTATGTTTAGGGGTCCTAAGGAGGCTCGGGGATGAATTGGGCCTTAGCAGAATTTTTGTATTTAAGTAAATTAAGGAGAGAAGGAAAGTGACATCAAGGTTTAAGGAAATAAATGAGTAATTTGCTTGCATGAATGAGCATTTGGAAAAGAGGATGTGGCGTCACATGAAGGGTTTTAGGGAAAGAGGTTTGAATCCCTTTTGGCACAAATTTTGATACTTATTTTTGTGCTATTCATCCATAGTGTCGTCCATGGTGGTATTTTAGGCAAGTGAAGACTTTTTAATTTTGGAAAGGGGGCTAAGAAAATAAGGAAAGGATGAGTGGAGGGAAAGATAGAAAAAGAAAAGGAAAGAATAGGGAACATGTTAGCTTAAGGTGTGGAAGATGTTTTGGAAGGTTTTGTTGGTCAAATTTTTAATCTTTTTTTTTTTGGTATGGTACACACGGTTTGGTTGGGGGAGGAGCCGAATTTTGCAAGCCATTTTGTTAGTTTTGGTGCTTGAGAGGTATCTTCTTATGTTTGAACACTTTGAGTTCCTTTTCCAAACCTTTTTATTTTCTTGCCGAATCATTCAAGACCAAAAAAATTGTTCATTTTTCTTTGTCTAGCAAAATTCTTTGTCTTGCCGAAACATTCCCTTTGCTTTGGCTGAAACTTCCTAGTCCAAGAAAAAAAAATTGTTCATTTTTCTCCCTTGCTTTGCCGTAACCCTCAACCTACTCTTGCCCATTTTCTTTTGATAGCCGAAACTACCAAGGCACTCTTCCTCCATCAATTCTTTTCTTTTGATCCTTTCATCAACCTTTTCTCTTTTCTTAAATTGACATTTTCTTGTGATAAAACTTTCTTGCCCATTTTCTCTCCATAGCCGAACCTACTACCACTCTACTTCTTCACCATTTCTTTTCCTTTCGTGTTGGACAATCTCTTCTTAATCGAATCAATAAGTGATCTTATATCCCTCTTTTCACTTCAATTTCTCTTCCTAGCCGAATATGTGTGTTCATCGTTATTCGATTAGTTTTACTTTGTTTATTATCGAAACATCACTCTCTCCATCAATCTCATGTTGTGATCAATAATTTTTCGTAGTGTTATAGTGGGCGGCCAAATACCATATCATTGACGATCCAATTCTAGCCATAAGTCCAATCGGTGAAAGTTGGATCTACTATTGTAAAGGTAATGGATCTCTTTAAAGTTCATCTTGACATCTCTCAATATTTGACTATTCCGTTAAAACAGAATGATAGATTTGTCTAATCGGTTGTTATATGAACTAAATCGCCCGTTATTATTCACTCATTGATTCTACGAAGATAGTGGTAAGCCAAACTCTTTTCCCTTAGACAATCGATATATATTGTAATATCGTTTTGATTAAGAATTTTTCCAATGGAGGCAAGCGGTACCAAATCGAAAGGAAAAATGATTGGAGATCATAAAAGGAGCAAATTTTCGATTCCTACTCCTAAGTTTAAGCGAAGGGTAGTATCGAAGTACGAGATTTTCCACTGGGTTGTGGACCATCATTCGGTCAGAATCGAAAAATCGTGGTCGTTCACGATTTTGAGAGTAAGTATTCTAGATCGCTTGGTTTAGTTTTGGATTAATAAAAATCTCGTCCGTTAGATTAATCGAGTGTTATGTTGTCATAGGTGTTGACGATCAAGAGAGTTTAATACTTACCGTAATCAGGTGTGTAATCTTGCACCGTAATCCCGTAAATTTATGATTCGGTAACATGTCGACTAAGTAGATTGTTATCATTATACGGCTAAAAATCGTAGCATTGGCATAAAACGAGGAATATGCTTAAAGTATACTATTTTGAAATATTTGACAAAATTGACATTAAGATTGTTAAAATTACGAAAATGCCCTTATGGGCCGAATTACAAAAATGCCCTTATGGGCCGAATTACAAAAATGCCTTTATGGGCCGAATTACAAAAATGCCCCTAATGGGTCGATATGCTAGAATGCCTTAATGAGCCGATTATTAATGCTTAAATGGGCCTAGTCATTGTAATAAATTACTTGATAAATGGTTGCTATTTATATGCGAACATCTTATTATGTATGTTGCATTTTCATATATTGCATGGGTTGGGAAAAATGTTGAAGAGAAGTGTAGCCTGGTGGCATTGCCACAATAAACTGTTTATTATAATTTTTACACATAATATCGATGGCTTGGCCATAATAAAATATTATAAATGGCAATTTGCCTGCGTTTTGGTGTGATTGGCAGGGTGGGTTGACTTGATCCCCATAAGTGTGATGGTTGGTACGGGGGTGTGTTGGATGGATGGGTTGGGTTGCATACATTGCTTATATATATATATATCCTGTTATGTAAATGGGCTTAGGCCCAAGATATTGAAATATGGGTTCAGGCCCAGTGGACAAAGGTAAGGAGATTATACACTGAGTTCTAGTAACTCACCCCGTTTCCTTAACCCTTGCAGGTAATTCTCAGTGATGTGGACTTTGGCCATGGATGACTCGGTGGAGGCCATACTTTAGAAATGGTGTTTTATTTTGAACTTTAAATTTCTATTTCTGTTCTCTTTACTATTTACGGCTTTTATGATGTAATAAGGCCTCTAGAGTATTTTATTTTTGCTATATGTTTGACGCACTTTTATTTTGCTTGAATTATTTTAAATGGGAATTTTTCTAAAAACTTAAATAAAGATTTTCTAAAGTAGGTTAACAAAAGGATTTCATAACTAACTTTTACAAACATTTTAACTCGAAAATTTTCTCTCGAATTATCAACAATATTTTCAAAAGTCATGGTTTATAAGATTTCTAGTACAATTTATCGATTTATCAAATCGACCTTCAAGGTTTGTAATACTTTATCAAATATTTCAAATCAAACTTGTTTTCTTAATTATAACAAATAACCCTTTTTAGTATGAATAAAAATGACTTAACATGTTTTTCTCATGTGACATGTCAGATCCGATCATAATGCATGGGTTGAGTTTTGAGGTGTTACATGGACGAAGGATTTAATTTGACTTTCTGAACTTTACTTTGGGTGTTGTTTGTTGTTTGTTCTGCTTGGGGTCTATTTTGAGTTCAGTTTGGAAGCCATGGTTGTATATGATTATGATGAATGGGAAAACTATGTATGTAGAAGGTCATAGGCATATATGTTTGATTACTTGTATGCTCTCTAAATGCATGATGTAAACAGTATATAGGTCTTTCTGGGTGGCACTGTGTAAACAATATATAAGTCCTTCGAGGCGACACCATGTAAACAGTATATAAGTCATTAGAGTTGAAACCTCAAAAGAGGTTTATTGATCATTCGAAATCAAAAGTCCATGGTTAGTCGTGGCATGATCTAGTGGCGAACAAGTATAAAGTATGGAAAAAATAGAGTCCACTCGGATGTTATACAGGAAAGCCTGTAACTATATGACTTGCGTGGCGTGTATGAGAACGTGGGTAAACATTATAATAAGAGGATTTTCCAAAATTTGAAGGTAAGTGGAACTAATAATGGCGTCTTAACGTGAGTTTACACGAGGGGGAGGAACAATTACCTCAAGTATTGGTAATATGGTATCCATCATAAGAGTCAGCCAAAGTTTGAGAAGTAAAATAGTGTTTGCTATAACAAAGCGAGATGATTGTGCAACTATTAGTCTTAAGTATTCATGGGTAAAGAGGTCGCCAAGATAAAAGGGAAATCCGCAAAGGACTCTCTTAAGAAGGAAGTCCACAGAGGACTATCTTGGGTAGAAATTTTGTTGGGAAATAATGGATGAAACTAAAGTCTGTCAGGACTATATAGCGTGGGGAAGACCACTTGGCACTATCTAATGAGAAAGCTTGAGAAGAGAAATCTAAGAAAGAGTTAGTCCGTAGGGAATTATCTATTATTGGGAGTATTTTAGTAAAATGATCTAAAGTGGGAAAGTACTCCAAGACTATTTACTAGTATAAGTCCACAAAGCACGGGATGATCATGTATCATCCAAGTCTCAAATTCAAGACAGAAAATAAGATTGTTAGTAAATGGGTCTTCCTTAGAAGAAAGGTTTAAGTATATGCTAAGTCATTGTAATAAAAAATTGTCGGGGTAATGTAGTAGATCTATTTTGAGTTCAATGTGGAATGAAGAGATTAGGGAAAAGATTTGCACTTGTGGCGATATATCTGTTAGTCTGCCAAAAGTAGTCGTCAAATTACGTATTCGCATATATGGTACCTTAATGAGTCATGCTAAAAAGGTAAAATGGGAGCCTGAGATGGAGCTAGACAGGGGTTGTTTGAAAGAGTGCACCGATGATTAGATTAGCTGGAATATCTGTGAACGATTGGTTCAAAGAATGCGTGAAATTTGGCTACACCAAACTTACCACAAAAGTCTCTTAAGTTTTGTTAAGGAGTTCTAAATTCTGTACTCTTATTCTTATTTACCCAAAAGTTGAGAGCTTTTGATTTCTGCTGTACATAATCCTACTAAGTTTGTTTCAACTTATGTTTGTATTGCTTTGAAAGTAGGACTAAGGAATGATTCAAGGGTTATGGAGGGACCAAGCCAGATACCGCCAAGTTACATGAATGGTGCCATAGTTGTACCGTGCATATAGAGGGGCACCCCTAGAGGCCATGCCTCGAGGATTAATTTAGTGTATCTAATCTTGTCGAATTTGGATTAATTTAGTGTATCTAATCGTGATTAATTAAAAGACATCATACCAATATAATTAAATCATTTTGAATCAAATCGTGTCGTATCTAATCAAGTAGAAAGTAATGTTGCTACTTTCGTCCAATGAGTTGTTTATAGTGTGTCCATTTCATAAGGGCTAGAGAATGAGGCAAGAGATGCCTTCTTCCAATTGATGAACCAATTGTTCATATAGTTATGGGAGTTATCCCTTCAGCTTCGCAATCCCAAATGCAACCTCTACCCCCAATTGTGCCTCCTATGGCTCCCCATGTGCTCAAAACTCAAATCAAGTGTGTAACACCCCTCTCTCGTATTCAACACCAAAATATAGTTACGGAGCATTACCAAACATATTATACAATTCCACATGCATTTTAAAGTTCCAAATAATCATCATTCAACAACATACATATCATCCCTATTATAAGCCTACGAGGCCTAAAACATGCATTCAGGGTGGTTCAGGACTAAATCGATAACTCAAGAGATTTTTACGAGGCGTAGAAATTTTTTTTCAAATTTCAGGGGACATACGCCCGTGTGGCTCCGCTGTGTGTCTCACACGACCAAAGCCACGCCCGTGTCACAGGCCCTGTGGACATTCGAGATGGGATCACATGGCCGTGTCCCAACTGTGTCCGACCCCGTGTAACTCTCTGACTTGGGTCACACGACCAATACTATAACAGACTGGTTTATACCCTACTCATAACAGTGGTTTCAAGACCACAAATTTTAGGTTGGAAAAATATTTTAGTATTATTTTCGGTGTTTATAATATGTTATTGAGCATGACTGAAAGTTCTGTGTGAAAATTTTATCGATTGTGTGTTTAATTATGAAAAAGGACTTAATCGCGTAAAATGCAAAAGTTGTGTGCTGATTGTTAAAGTATCCATGTGTTATGGCTTTTGAATGAAGTGGCCTTATGAGGCAATTAAGCCATTATATAGTGAGTGGATGGTAGTTGGGCAATTATAACCAACTATCATGTGTTATATTATATTAATATTAAAGGTTAAATTTGTAAATTAGAAATTATGTTATGTTTAATATAATAAAACATAAAAGATGGCCATTATCATCTTGTTTGTGTTGAATTTCAAGAAAAGAAAAGAAAGAAAACTAAACTAGGGTATTCGACCATCATTTGAGCTTGATTGAAGGTATATTTTGCTTCAATTTTGATAATTTCTACGTATTTGTAATCGTTGCTTTGTGTTCTTCAAAACCCATGCTTCAATTTTTTGAATTGATGATGTTTTTGAAATGTTCCATTGATGAACGCATGATTTTTGTGATGTTTGAAGATGAATTATGAATGATATGTGATAGATTAACATGTCTTGTCTTTGAATTTTTGATGAATTTGAGTAATTTGGGCTTAACTGAGAAAATAATTTTTTAGGGACTAGATTGTTAAATAAATTAAATGTGTGGGCTTGTATTAGCATGAGGAGAATTTGGCTAAGCCTATGTGAGTAGAAACTTTGTGTATTTTGTGATTTGATGAATTAGGACTAAAGTGTCGAAATGTGAAAATGTGAGGGCTATTTTGTAAAATGCCCTAATTATCTGTGTTTGGACAAAATTGAATGCATTAATGATTGAATGAGCTAAATTTGTATGTGTATAGATCAAGAAAGGAGGGATTCGGATCGAGATCGAGGCAAAGATAAAGTACTCGATTAATCGGCTAGTTTCGATATTTCAACATCCATGGTAAGTTCGGATATAATACGTGTATTTAACTATGTTTAAATTGTATGAAACGATTAGTTATGATATTATTGAATTATAAATGCTATGTGAGGAATTGAATTGTATGGCACTAAGTGTTTGGAAATGTGACCGAGATGGTTAGCACTGTGTGTGCAAAATAATAGAAGCTTCGGGTTTGTGGTTGGCACTGTCTATGCGATATCGAATTATGTTCGACTTTATATTGAAGCACTAAGTGTGCAATGTAATTTAAGTTACGGCTATGATTAGGGCACTAAGTGTGTGATTGAGTTGAAATGATATCGATTAGTGAATGAAATATGGTATCGAGCATTGAATAGCAAGTACATCTGTTAACTAAGTGTTGTCAAAGGTTAGTTCTGAACCTATGTGGTGGATGATAGTTTTTAAGATTGAATGACTGGATCTTTGAACATAAGGTTGAGATTGACATTATGTTTAGTTGTATATTAATCTAAGTGATGGTTATCCATGTATTGATTTTGTACTATTGAGTAATATGTATTGTATTACAAAATTACTAAGCTTTTAAAGCTTACTGTGTGATATGTTTCTCTGTTTTACAATGTCAGTAAAGCTAGCCTGGATCAGGGGATCATCAGCGACTAAATCACACTATCAACTTTCTATTTTGGTACTTTTGGATGATGTATATATTTGGTATATGGCATATATAGGCTAGTAGATATGGTATATTTTAAGTTGTATAGTTCTTGCCATGAGATATGGCTTGAAAGATGGATGATTTATGTATATGCCTTACATGTGTATAAACAATGGATAATATGAGTATGTCTGCTCTATGTGAAAAGTCTTTAAAAGTAGTTTTAGAGATATGGAAGTAGTATGTTCATGCTTTGAAATGGTTTGATTTTGATGATGCATAAATTTCATGTTTTTGAATGTATAATTGATATTTGTGGTAGTAAGTTGAGAGGGATTTGTTTATGAAAATGATTGATGATGTTATGAGGTTATAAAGATGCATAATTGATATGTTTTGACAGCATTTGAGGCATGGTTTGGAATTGGTTTGATACTTATAGGTGGATTTAAAGTGTGGATGGTAATTTGGCCTTGAAAATGGCCTATAATTGCCCACACGGTTGAGAACACGGGCGTGTGGCTCGACCGTGTTGTTTAAGTTTTCCAAGTGAAAAAAGCCAGGCTCGACCATGGGCTAGACACACGGGCATGTGATTGGCAGAGTGGTGCAAGTCAGTGTCGACCACGGGTGAGGCACATGGGCATGTCTCATACCATGTGGACAAGTCAGTATGTATGCCCTATTTTGACACGACTTGGACGCACGGGTGTGTCCGAGGCCATATGAGGCACATGGCCTACCCACACGGGCGTGTGACATCTGCAGTTTTGAACAAATGTTTAAATTTTTTGAAAATTTTCATATGTGTTTGGTTTAGTCCCGTCCTCTTTCTAACACGTGTTTAAGGTCTCGTAGACCTCAATAAGGGACTTTATGATTATGTTTGAATATGATTGAATGATAATTGACTTGGTGTCGCAAAATGGATATGCAATGTTTCGATTCTTCAATAATGCCTCTTAACCCTATTCCGGTGATGGTTTCGGGTTAGGGGTGTTACAAACACACACGCCTATATGACTAGCTCGTGTGCCCTAAAATTTTCCACACACGTCCGTGTGCCAGGCCATGTGCTAGGTCATGCCAAACTTGTAGGGTATATTGATTTATGCCACACGGCCAAGTCAAACACCCGTGTGCTGGGCCGTTTAGAGCATACTGACTTGATTTTTAATTCAACACTAGAGGACACACAATCGTGTAACCTAACCGTGTGTCACACATGGCTGAGACACAGGCCCGTGTCTCTGCCCGTGTGGACAAAAATAGGCTATTTACTAAGCCATTTTGCCACCAAAACTTTCATAGACCTACATCAACCCAAATAGACCAAAACATAGCATATAGTAGGCATTCGATCAACCTCAACCAAGCATATTTCATACCATTTCCAACACCAACAATTACAAGGTATACAATCTCACAATGTGCCATTCAATTTCATACCAAAAATCACTTTCTCAAATCATCAATATGTTCATTTTCTAAATATGCATTACTAGCCTAAATTCACTAGCATACCAATATTTATAACTCAACCATTTGCTATCCATAATACCTATTATCAACAAGCATCACATAACCATTATCCAACACATCACACTAGCCATATGCACATATATATACATGATCAACTATACCAAAATAAACCAACTCCTATGGCTATATACAAAACCAAACTTTAGACATTTACAGGCCAATTCAAATGGCTAACTTCATTATCAATTCATAACCAAAATGACTATAATCCTATATATGCCATATAATCAATACTTAAATTCAAAAGTACCAAAGTGATAGTTGGATAGTGTGATGAAATCTCCAGCAATCCCCGAACCCGAGCTAGCTTGATTTCACTATAAAACACGAAAAAATAAATGAAGTAAGATATAAAGCTTTGTAATCTCATATGAAAATAATAAGCAAAATTCACCATTTAATTATCATTCAAAATATGCATAAAACATACTACAAAATATTTAATCACAATATTAACATGTATTCAAATCACCTATTTAACCATGAACTCATTTCTTCCATATGTTCAATGCATATATATAGTTTTCGTACATATCTGTATTGATATGTATCTATTTCTCACCATTTCATATCTTCAACATACCCACTGAACCATTTGGAATAATACAGGATAGTCGAGAATCTCGCACCCTAAGTGCCAATATATATATAGATGAAGCTATCTCAATATCATATCTCAATAATGCTCACTCTTGAGCTATCAACGGGTCTGCTCACACAAGCTGACGATCATGACATAACTACATGGTGCTTGTCACACAAGCTGATGAGAATCCGCAACACATGCTGTATAACTCAGCCATCAGTAGGACGTATGGACCAGCACCCAAAATAATAATAACCTCTAATGACATGTCATTCGTATCTTAATCTATTCCTAACTTTCAACCGGGATTTCACATTTGTTGAATTGTCATCGAACATGTCCGTAGAGTTGTATTCATACCTTATGCAATATCAAAACATTTAAAATACAATTATAACAAAGCTTATTACATACAAACTTACCTCGAATGCGAAAATGGCGAATTAAGTCAATTAATCTGAAACCTTGTTCTTTCCCTAATCTAAGTCAGTATTTTGCCTTTCTTGATCTAAATAATATCAATTTTAGCTTATTTAATAATCTCTCTATTCACTTTAGTCCAAATTATACATTAAGAAAATTTTACACATTTTCCTCTAATATTTCACATTTTTACAATTTAGTCCTTATTTCATAAAATCACAAATTCATGCAATTCAACCAAAACCCATGCTAACCAAATTTCAATTAAGTCCCTAGCAGTCCATTTTTTTCCATTTATTTCACAATTTAACCAAAAAAATTACACACAAAGTTTAACCCCTAATTGGACATTTCACTAAAAATCACTTAAAAAATGTTGTTTATTTAACAACAAACATGCATTTTCTATCATAAAACATCTAAAAACACAAAGATTAATCAATGGTAAAACCCTAAACCTTTAACTATTTTGCAATTTAGTCCCTGGGCTAGCTAGATTAAGCTACAATGATCTCAAAAACATGGAAATCAATCAAAATGGGACAAAAATGGACTTACATGCACCAAGGATAGATAGTCGAATAATGAATCTCAAAATGGTTTTTTCTCCTCCCTCACATTCCGCTAGAAGAAGATGAACATGATGCTTATTTTGTTTTATTATTTTTACTATGTTTATTTAACAATTTACTTATTTAACCTTTAACTAAACCATTAAAATTCACTTAAACTATGTACATAAATGTCCAATAACATTAAAATAGTCTAATTTCCACATAAGGACCTCCACTTTAAAATTCTATAGCTATTAGATGCCTTTAACTAATAGAACACAAGTTTTACATTTTATGCAATTTAGTCCTTTTTATCAAATTAAACACTCAAATCATAAAATTTATTAACAAAATTTTCACACAATCATATTATAATTCTATAAAAACTAAAATAATAATAAAATAATTATTTTGACTTTAGATTTGTGGTCTTAAAACCACTGTTCCGATTTGACTAAAAACGAGCTGTTACAACTCTCCACCCCTTAGGAAATTTCATCCCCAAAAATCTTACCAGAAAAGAGGTTAGGGTACTATTTTCTCATAGCTTCCTCGGGTTCTCATGTAGCCTCTTTGACACCATGTCGTTGCCACAAAACCTTTACCAAAGCTATGCGTTTATTTCTCAATTCTTTAACCTCTCAAGCTAAAATTCTGATTGGTTCTTCATTGTACGACATATTAGTTGAATTTCTATCTCAGATGGAGAAATGATATGTGATGGATCCGATCGATACTGTTGTAACATCGATACATGAAATACATAGTGGATCTTTTTTAATTTTGAAGGTAACACTAATTGATATGACACTGACCCTATTCTTTCAATTATTTTATACGACCCGATGAATCGTGGACTCAATTTGCCTTTGCGACTAAAACGAAGAATTTTCTTCCACAGAGATACTTTCAGAATTAATATGTGGCCGATTTGAAATTTAATGTCTTTTTGTTTCAAACCCGTGTACAATTTCTTTCGATCTGAAGCTACTTTCAAACTATCAGGAATTACTTTCACTTTATCTTCGTCTCTCTAATCAAATCAACCCCGTGAATCTTTTTCTCACTCAGCTCAGTCTAATACAATGGAGTTTGGCATTTACGACCATACAATGTGATCGTGTCAAACAGTCGAGTTTTAATATTTATAAAAGAGTGATCGAACCTGTAGGCTGACTGCGACAACGATAGAGGCAAGTGCACCTATCGAACAATAGTATAGCATAGGAAAGAATATCTTATCGAACCTAAGGGAACCTAAAAGTACTACTACTCACTTTCTTTCTCTTATTTAGCCTAAAACATGGAGTGATTGGATTATTAAGTAACGAAATACTTAGACTAAATGCAAAGACAAAAGATTGAATTAGAAAAAGACTTTAAGAAAACTCAGTTGATAAAGATGATTCCCTCAGGAAGAATCCACCTACGACTTCACTTATTATTTATTCCCCAAACCATATGATTTCTCTACTTAGCTTGATCGTGAGACTCCCTAACCTATATTAAACCCTCTCTCGAGGTGAATAACGTCTAACCCTAGGTTAATTAGTGGAACTCTCCTTCTCATATAATAACCCCCTAAGGAAGCAGTAAATCGATCAATGGATTCCCATATTAGGTTTCATTCTAATCCGACAAAATCTTGTAACCCTATCTCTAGGCTCCCGATCAACTCCACTCAATTATGCTAGATCTACTCTTAGGTAGGATCTATTCCTCCTCCACCTAAGCACATCAGATAAAATTAAGCAACATAATTAAGAACAAACCAAGTACTTCTCATATAAATTTAGAAATCAAATAACAAAATCCATCATAGGTTTCATCCCCTTCATGTATCTGAGGGGTTTAGTGCATAACTAAATACAAAAACATCTCAAGAGTAAAGAATAAACAAAACATAAGAAATCCCTAAAACTCCCTGAAGGAATTGAAGGGGAGATCCTCCGTCTTGAATGGAGTTTCGACTTCTTGAGATGGATCAACTGACTATCTTTAAGTGATTCCCTAAAAAATTGAAAGCTTTGGCAAAAGCCTCTGCTAAAGAGCTCCCTTCAGTGTCTGGCTTGGGTTGTTTATATGTAGTATCCCAGACTATGGCTTATGCATAGTTGCTTAATTGAATGTGAAAGCATGTCGTTGTATGTATAAATGTGTTCTATGAACATTAGTGAGTAGGTGAACGCTTTAGAAATTATTTAATTTTAAAGTCTAAAAGAGGGAGTTAAGCCTGATAGGCCTTAAGAAAATAAATGGGGGAAATAAAACACACAAACGGGCTTGGAAAAGTGGCCCGGAGGTGCCACTTAAAGCCTTTGGGAATGACGCCACAAGCAGGATAGATGGGCCAAGGTTCGAGTCACTAGGAAGCAAATAGGGCTTTAGTTTTTGTGGCAAAAGAAGTAGAGATGGATGGCATAGGGAGACTGAGGAAGGAGTTTAAGATGAGGTACAACTCTTTTAGAAATTTCGGCAAGGGTATGAGAATAAGTGTTGGCCGGCCAAGGGACTCTAGGTTTAGTAATTTCGGCAAGAGGAGGAAAAGTAAGGCTATCATTTTTTCTCTTTGGAAACCTCTGCTGAATTTTCTAGCCACTCTTCTCCTTCTCTCTTTATTTTGTCAAAAGCCGAAAACACAAGTAACCATTGCCGATTTCTTCACCTTTCTCTTCTTCTTTTTGTAAACTTTTCAAAAGCCGAAAGCAAGTTCGTCCTAAGCCATTGTCGATTCTCTCTAAGTCCCATACACCTTTCTTCTCTTTTCTTTTCCTTGTTAAAGCCGAATCTCACATATTAGTGGCCATAGCCGATTACTCCCCTATCCTCTAGGAGTCGAAATTCTCTACTTCAAGGAAGGACATTTGATTAAATTGGTAAGAAATATCACCTATGTCAGTCTACTTTCTTTATTTCTTCTCCTGACTGTTGAAAATTGAAATCCAATCTCTCCTAATCTTGTTGGCCGAAACTTGGAAGGTGAATTTCGGGATTTTCCATATTAGCCGATTTCTAGGGAGATCATTCGGGATTTCAGATCTAAGGTATTTCGGCATCTTCATAAGCCAAGTGACAAGTTATTGGGATTTTAGATTCATAAGGTAAGTGAATATTTTAATCAGCCAAAGCTAAATTTGGTAGTTCAAAACTATTTCTTGTTTATTCAAAAGCCAGAAACTAATTATTTAGGTAATCTAGTGTTGGCCGATTGCTAGGGGGCAAGATCACGAAATTTTAGGATTTGAGAAGTACTCAAACCAGCAAGCAGGGTAAGAAGTTGGTTACATTAAGCCTTCTGGATTTGATTTTATAGTCGAATGGCTTTTTACTAACATGTTAGGGTTGGCCGAATATAGGAATTAAAGTTCTAAAGCGATAGATCGAGTTTTCAAGATTTCAGTAAATTTGATAAGTATACCAGGTGTGTACCCCACACCAAGCTTTAATTAATTGACGATTATGTTCCAATTAATATGTTCAAGAATATGTTGTGATGTGGCCAAAGTACCATGTAATGGTATGAAGTACTCAGGTACGTTTTCCTACTCCTACTATGAGTATGATAAAAATGACAATAGTGATAAGAATGTGAAATAAAGCATGTTTTTGCATGATATGTTTGACATGGGGCATATGGGTGATATGTGAAGGGGAAGTGAATTGGTGGTTTAATACCCCAATATCTGAATGTGGTGACTTATGTCACAATATCTGAATGTGGTGATTTATGTCACAATATCCGAATGTGGTGACTTATGTCACGAAATCTGAATGTGGTGACTTATGTCACAAAATAATTACCTGGTGGCTATGCCACAAATTTTTAAGGCGATGAGCACGTCGACTGCAGCGACTGCCTTTGATGGTGTATAGCGGATGGAGGGTTGACTTAGTAGTCCCCACAGTGTGATGGTTGGTATGGGTGATGTGTAGCAGATGGTTATCTAGGCTTGGCTTCGGGTTTGCATCATGATTTATATGTGTTATTATGATTTGATATGCCTGAAATTAATTGAGACTTGTGATGGTCGTACACATTGAGTCCGTTTGACTCACCCCTTTGTGGGACTTTTTTTTCAGGTGACACTCAGTGATGGACCGGGTCGGCAGAAGCTCAGTGATGGCGATGCACAGTTCGGGATTTTATTTCATTTTGGACTTGTTATATTTTAAGTATTTTGGATTTAATTTGGGTTTTGATTTGAGGTAATAATGCCTTGGTTTGAACTGTTATGCATGCATATTTAATTATTTAAGTATGACACGATTTTTATTAATTCAAAGTTAAAGTCCATTTTTCTTAAGTATAGATATTAAATGTTTTAACACCTAATCAACACGGGTTTTAAAATTCGAGCCCAACCCAAATCAACTGTTTTCAAAAACTCACAAAATTTTAGCAAAACTTCAAACAAGATTCGAACGATTTTTCCTAGGAACATGCCAGATCCGGTTAGGGCTTGTGGGTCGGGTTTTAGGTGTTTCAATTTGGTATCAGAGCCCGATTCAAAACTCGGCCTTGAGGGCTTTTAGGACCCAAAATGTTTTTTTTTCTTTTGAAAATGGGTTTTACTGAGAAACGAGCAAGTTTCTCTGGCATGGCACTTGAGTCTCCGGCCCGAAGTCCACCAGGTAAGTATCCCTAACTTTTCTGTGAATTGTATGTGCGAATTGATAGGGACGTAGATTAGTATATTAAGTCATTAAACCCTAGGACTAGGTTACCCCAACAATTACATAAAATTTTAAATGCATAATTAAACAAACCTGTGGTTAAGTCGCCGAGTTAGGGTGTGGCAACCATTGTGCACATGTCTAGGATTGGTTTCGGTGGGAGCTTGGTACTTAAGCAGTCTGCGTGACTCACCTCCTACCCACTCGAACCCTACCTGGTGCGTAGTGATGGTTCACCCTAACCAAGAGGACTCAGCCACAGGCTAAATCCAATAATTAAAACCCGAAAGGGACTAGACACATTTTTATGGAAACCCTAGTTTTAAAAGTCAACAAACTACCCTTTTGAATTGTGAAAAATATTACTTTGGAAAAACTTTCTAAGAATTTTTAATTTACAAATTACCTAAATACCCCTAGTGGTGAAAATTACTAAAATGCCCTTGGTTCTAAAATTTCCATATTACCTTTGATTTCAAGAAAATTTTCCTACTTTGCAAGAATATCCAAAGACTTTACAAAATATCAAGACACCCTGATTTGGAAAATTTACGGAATTACCCCTGATTTACAAAATGACCAAAATACCCTCAATAAGGAAAATCAACGAAGTACCCTCAAATTAAAAACCTTCAAAAACACCTTTGTTTTGAAAAGTCACCAGGAACCATATTTTGTGAAAAAATTACCGAAATGACCCTGACTTGTAAAATTACAAAAATACCCCTAGTGTATAAAATTACCATTTCATCCTTAAATTTTACTTAGCAAGTATTCTAATTTTATAAAAATATCAACAATCTCTATTTTGCAACATTTTCAAGTACCCTAATTTGAAAAAAATTACCAAAATACCCCTGTAGGACAAAATAACGGAAATACCCTTGGGTAGTGGAAAATAACAAACAACGACAACTACAACATTTCTCTGTAATGAACGCAAGTTCATGAATGTGATTGAATGGTTGAATTGAGACTGTATGTGTATGAAATCGAAAGAACTACTGCTTAAAACTATTAAACATAAAACTGTTTCGTGTTAAATCAGTGGAACAAAACTAATGCATAAAATTTTTTAAATCAGATAAACGCTAAGCAGAAGTATGAATTCAAGGGGACGTGGTCATAACGTGCGTGGCCGTGGAAGAGGCCAAATGACCGTTTCTGAACCCGTTAGATCGGGTCAAGGATCTGAGAATGAAATGCCACCACCGCCACCACCAGCTGTTGATGTGGAATATCAGGATCAGACCGAGGATGACCTGATGTCACTGAGCGATCTTCATGGGTTTTAGAAAGGGTGGCTGGAGCAGGTGGAGGCATGGGAGCTCAAAAGTCGGTACTTGAGCGACTCTGAGCCAACTGAGCTGAGGTGCTCCGTGGTATATTAGGTGTGGCACCCAGTACCACTAAGTATTGGTTGGAGGCGACTGAGTGGATCTGGATGAGCTCGACTTAACTGATGAGGAAAAGCTGAAAGGATTGGTGTCGCTTCTTCGCGATGAGTCATATCAATGGTGGCTTACAGTGCGGGATGGTGCTACAGTTAAAGAACTCACGTGGGAGTATGCTAAAGCAGCATACCAGAAGAAGTATGTTGGCTTTTCTAGGACTAGTTCAAGGAAACAAGTCCATATTGAGTACGAGGCTAAATTTTTAAGGCTGAGCTGTTATGCTCGAGGCATAGTGTCAACTGAGCATGAGCGGTGTGTCCGTTTTAAGGATGGACTGAGGGATGACCGAAGATTATTAATAGCCCCACAACAGGAGCGGGAATTTATTGTGTTAGTGGAAAAGGCTAAGGTAGCCGAGGGTATCAAGGATTCTGTAAGGCAGAACACTAATCGAAATAGGTAGAAAAGAGGTTTTAGATCATCAAGACCATCTAGGAATGAGCAAAAGAGACCTAAAGTTGATGGCCCGCGAGGTCAGCAAGCTGCTGCTAGAGGGCGGTATCGTACTTGTGATCAGTATGGGAAAAAGCACTTGGGTGAGTGTTGGAAAAAGACGGGAGGATGCTTCAAGTGTGGGTCTAAAGACCACATGATTAAGGATTGTCCCAGAGAACTGAAAGGGGACGACCAGTAGGTCAAGGACCTAACCAGGCGGGAAGAGGAGGACAGCAGCCACCGCAAGGTCGTGGTTTGGCTGGCAGAGGTAATGGTTCTGGTAGAGGACGAGAAACACCGGGCCGAGGTGTTGGTAACACGGAGGCCAGGCAACCAGGTTTGGTTTACGCGGTTCGTCGGAGGGAAGATGGAGACGCACTGGACGTCATAACCGATACGTTCCTTATATCTGGCAAACCCTATGTTGCTTTAATTGATGTGGGCTCGACCCATTCTTATGTTGCATGTAGTGTAGTTGAAACACTAGACATAGCCTCTGAACTTTCTAGTAGGGAGATGACTGTAGTAAGCCCACTAGGTCAAACTATAGTGGTGAATAAGATGTTTCGGAGAGTACCTTTGGAACTTCAAGGAGCGGTATTTCTTACCGACTTAATGGAATTACCCTTCGGGGAATTTGATCTTATACTTGGCATGGATTGGCTAGTGGAGCATCGAGCTATATTGGATTGTGCAGCCAAACAGATGGAATTAAGGACCCCTAAGGATGAGAAAGTAGTTATGATAGGAGAAAGAAGAAACTACCTATCGAATGTAGTTTCTGCTTTAAAGGCTGATAAGATGGTTCGGAAAGGATGCAAGGCATTTTTGGCTTTCATTAGTACTTTGGATGAGAAAGAAGGGGGAGCTAGTGGAGTTAGAACCGTAAGGGAGTTTGAGGATGTCTTTCTGGAGGAATTACCGGAATACCCCTGGACAGGGAGGTGGAGTTTGGAATCAACTTGCTATCGGGTACAGCTCCTGTGTCCATTGCCCCATACAGAACGGCACCAAAGGAGTTGGTTGAGCTCAAGGCTCAAATCCAAGAATTGCTAGACCGTGGGTTTATCTGACCCAGTGTGTCTCCAAAGGGAGCACCGATTTTGTTTGTGAAAAAGAAGGACGAAACTATGCGCATGTGCATAGATTATCGTCAGCTGAACAAGCTGACCATCAAGAACAAGTATCCATTGCCAAGAATAGATGACTTGTTCGATCAGCTTAAAGGAGCCGCGGTTTTCTCAAAGATAGATCTGAGGTCTGGATATCATCAGCTTAAGGTGAAGGAGGCTGATATCCATAAGACGGCCTTCCGAACAAGGTACGGGCATTATGAGTTTTGGTAATGTCGTTCAGCTTGACTAATGCCCCCGCGTTTATGGACATGATGAACCGGATTTTCCAACCCTATCTAGATCGGTTTATCGTTGTGTTCATAGACGATATCTTGGTGTACTCAAAGTCAGAGGAAGAACACGATGAGCACCTCTGACTTGTGTTGCAAGTGTTGAGGGAGAAGAAGCTCTACGCCAAATTCAGCAAGTGTGAATTTTGGCTTAAGGAGGTTACATTTTTAGGACATGTAGTATCTGCTGAAGGAATAAGGGTGGATCCACGAAAGATTGAGGCAGTTTTGGATTGGAAACCCCCTAAGTCTGTGGCGGAAGTTCAGAGTTTCTTAGGATTGGCAGGCTATTATAGACGCTTTGTGGAAGGGTTCTCGTCGATAGCCGCATGCTGACAAAGTTGTTAAGGAAGGAAGTGCCTTTCGTATGGACCGATAAGCAACAGGAGAGCTTTGAGAAGCTTAAAAGGGTCTTGACCGAAGCTCCAGTTCTGATTCAGCTGGAGGCAGGGAAGGATTTTGTGGTGTATTGTGACGCTTCCCATACAGGATTGGGATGCGTATTAATGCAAGATGGGAAAGTAGTTACGTATGCATCTTGACAACTGAGGCCACACGAGGTTAACTACCCGACACACGACTTGAAATTGGGGAGTGGTCTTTGCCCTTAAGGTGTGGAGGCATTATCTTTATGGAGAAAAGTCGGTGATCTACACAGACCACAAGAGTCTTAAGTACTTGTTGACTCAGAAGGAGTTGAACTTAAGACAACGAAGGTGGGTGGAACTATTGAAGGACTACGATTGTTCCATAGAATATCACCCGGGCAAGGCAAATGTAGTGGCGGATGCCTTAAGTCGGAAGGTAGTGACGGATCTGAGGGCGATGTTCGCACATCTAAGCTTGTATGCTGATAGAAGTCTACTGGCAGAGCTACAAATTAAGCCAACGTGGATGAATGAAGTGAAAGAGGGACAGTTGGTGGATGAGAATCTAAGTGTTAAGTTGTGACAAGCGCGGAATGGAGAGTTGGAAAATTATGGTATTAACGATGAAGGAGTATTGTGTTTCAAGGGTAAGGTCTGTATGCCGAAGGACGAGGAGCTTAGGCAAAGAATTCTTTGGGAATCGCATAGTAGCCCTTATGCTATGCATCCCGGAGGTAGTAAAATGTACAGAGACCTAAGGGAACAGTTTTGGTGGCCAGGTCTTAAGAGGGTAGTTACCGAATTTGTTAGCAAATGCTTGACGTGTCAGCAAGTTAAGGCTGAACACCAAGTTCCATTAGGGTTGCTTCAGCCAATACGGATTCCCCAATGGAAGTGGGAGAGAATTACCATGGACTTCATTAGTGGGCTTCCCCTTACGCCTACTAAGAAGGATTCGGTATGGGTGATAGTGGATCGACTGACCAAGTCCACGCATTTTATTCCAGTGCGGGTTGACTACTCCCTACAAAAGTTAGCAAGGTTGTATGTAGTGGAGATTGTAAGGTTACACGGAGTGCCGGTGTCAATTATCTCAGATAGGGATCTGAGGTTTACGTCTCAGTTTTGGAAAGAACTATATCAGGCTTTAGGCACCAGATTGGACTTCAGTACGACTTTTCATCCACAGTCGGATGACCAGTCTGAACGAGTGATCCAAGTGCAAGAGGATATGTTAAGAGGCTGTGTGATAGACTTTAGAGGAAGTTGGGAAGAATATTTGCCTCTAGCGGAATTTGCTTACAACAATAGCTATCAGGCCAGTATACGGATGGCACCATACGAGGCATTGTATGGTCGAAAGTGTCGGACTCCTACATGTTGGACGGAATTGCGAGAACGTCAAATTTTGGGTCCGAAAATTGTGGCAGAATCTGAGGAGAAGGTTAGTGTAATTCGAACTTGATTAAAGAAGGCATCCGATAGACAGAAGTCGTACGTAAATCACAAACAGAAGGAGATTGAATTTGATGTGGGAGATCAAGTGTTCCTTAAAGTATCGCCTTGGAAGAAGGTGATGAGATTTGGTCGAAAAGGGAAGCTAAGTACAAGGTTCATAGGACCCTATTGGGTATTGAAGTGAATCGGACCAGTGGCATATCAGTTGGAGTTGCCACCGAGGTTGAAGTAGATGCACGACATATTCCATGTTTCCATGCTACGTCGTTATCGATCGGATCCATCTCATGTAGTGCCGGTTGAAGAGGTGGAGATAAAGCCAGACCTGTCCTACAAAGAGAAGCCGATTCAGATCTTGGAGCGAGATGTGAAAGTGTTACGGAGGAAGTCAGTACCTTTAGTCAAAGTGTTATGGCAAAATCATGGATCGGAGGAAGCTTCTTGGGTGCCAGAAGAAGCAATGCGACAGCAATACCCTCACTTTTTTTCACCCGGTAATTTCGAGGACGAAATTATTTTAAGTGGGTAGAACTGTAATATCCCAGACTATGGCTTATGCATAATTGCTTAATTGAATGGGAAAGCATGCCGTTGTATGTATAAATGTGTTCTATGAACCTTAGTGAGTAGGTGAACACTTTAGAAATTATTTAATTTTAAAGTCTAAAAGAGGGAGTTAAGCCTAATAGGCCTTAAAAAAATAAATGGGGGAAATAAAACACACAAACAGGCTTGGAAAAGTGGCCCGGAGGCGCCACTTAAGGCCTCTGGGAATGACGCCACAGGCAGGATAGATAGGCCAAGGTTCGAGTCACTAGGGAAGCAAATAAGGCTTTAATTTTTGTGGCAAACTAAGTAGAGATGGACGGCATAGGGAGACTGGGAAGGAGTTTAAGATAAGGTACAACTCTTTTAGAAATTTCGGCAAGGGTATGAGAATAAGTGTTGGCCGGCCAAGGGACTCTAGGTTTAGTAATTTCGGCAAGAGGAGGAAAAGTAAGGCTATCATTCTTTTCTCTTTGGAAACCTCTACCGAATTCTCTAGCCACTCTTCTCCTTCTCTCTTTATTTTGTCAAAAGCCGGAAAACACAAGTGACCATTGCCGATTTCTTCACCTTTCTCTTCTTCTTTTGGTAAACTTTTCAAAAGCCGAAAGCAAGTTCCTCCTAAGCCATTGCCGATTCTCTCTAAGTCCCATACACCTTTCTTCTCTTTTCTTTTCCTTGTTAAAGCCGAATCTCACATATTAGTGGCCATAGCGGAATACTCCCCTATCCTCTAGGAGCCGAAATTTTCTACTTCCAGGAAGAACATTTGATTAAATTGGTAAGGAATATCACCTATGTCAGTCTACTTTCTTTATTTCTTCTCCTGACTGTTGAAAATCAAAATCCAATCTCTCCTAACCTTGTTGGCCGAAACTTGGAAGGTGAATTTCAGGATTTTCCATATTAGCCGATTTCTAGGGAGATCATCCGAGATTTCAGATCTAAGGTATTTCGGCATCTTCATAAGCCAAGTGACAAGTTTTTGGGGTTTTAGATTCACAAGGTAAGTGAATATTTTAATCGGCTAAAGCTAAATTTGGTAGTTCAAATCTATTTCTTGTTTATTCAAAAGCGGAAACTAATTATTTAGGTAATCTAGTGTCGATTCGATTGCTAGGGGCAAGATCACAAAATTTCGGGATCGAGAAGTACTCAAATCAGCAAGCAAGGTAAGAAGTTGGTTACATTAAGCCTTGATTTGGTTTTGTAACACTTAAACCCAGGTTAACACACCAATAATCAACGGTATGTTACAGGAAAAAGGATTTTGAGAAAATAGGTTTAAGTTTAGATGTTTGATAAAAACACTTCGCGAAATTGTGTATTTGAAGAAAAACTCGAGTAGGATTGATAAAAAAATCTCTTGGTGTATTTGAAAACCCGGAAATTTTGAAAACTTAATCAGATGTGTAGGTAAAACTAGTTTATCTCTTTTAGAAGTTTAAGTTGTTTCTTATTATTGCTAAAACATTTTGATTTAGTGGAAAATCGGGTTTAAGTTAGAAAACATTTGAGTTCACTTTATCCCAAATTATAGTGTGATACCCGATGGTATAGCTTAAAATATCGCTTTTGTAGTTTTGAAATCGTTATCTTTCCAAGTTTTAGCACATTTTAACCCAATTAATTTGTTAAGGCATATTATAAATCTACTTTAAACATAAACATAGCAAAACATAATTTTAAAAGGCCACTTACAAACCCAAATAAAACCAAATAGTAATAAATAAGCTTAAGTACCAAATTCTATAAAAGTCCGAGCAACTCCTTATTTAAGCATGGCATGAGCACCTCGAGTCCATCCCGGCTCCATGTCCGCGTCTAAGTGTCACCTGAAATGTCAAAGGAGAGAGTGAGTCGCAAGACTCAGTGTATAAATCCCTCTCCCGGTATAACATGCCAACACACATCATAACAAAGTAATGCAAGTAATGCACCCGATCCTAACCAACCATATCACCTTTTCTACCCCGTGTGGTACCAAACCACTGGTGACCCAAAGTCACGATATCCATAATGTGGTGCCAAACCACTTGTGACCCGAAGTCACGAATAATCCAATGATGGGGCCAACCCATCGTGTGATACCAAATCACTAGCGACGATCCCGTATCTCATAAGTGGGGCCAACCCACGGTGGTGTCAAACCACAGGGACGAGTCGCAATGAGGTGCCAAACCTCTGGTGTCCCAAAGACACAGTGTGATACCAAATCCTTGGTGACCGCGATACAAATCGATGATGGGGCCAACCCATCGTGTGATACCAAATCACGGCATCAATCCAGATAATCAAGCGTGGGGCCAACCCACCGTGGTGCTAAGCCTTTGGGATGAGACGCCGAGGTTCCAAACCTCCGTGACCCAAAGTCACAAAATATCGTTTGTGGTACCAAACCTTTGGAGGTGCCAAACCTCTCGGTGTCCCAATGACACAAAGTGTCCCAAAGACACGGATATCATACTCCCCTCCTCTCATATCACCCAATAACATATAATACTAAATGCAAAACCGTGCAATCATGCTATCATGCTCACATGCTTAATATGGCATCTCAAAGTATGTACACCAATAATCATGATATCACATACCATCACATATCTCATAATGAAACGGACTTACGAATCCGTATCCATACCTCAATGGATATTAAATCACCAACCACACTGTTTCATTTACACAATCAGTTATCACATTACTCGCTTAAGAAAGTGTGTTGGTTTACACACCTGGTATATCGCAAGCCTTAATCCCAAAGAACCCGATCTAAATCCTCAATCCTCTTTTTCCTAAGAAAACAATCGGCCAACCATGGGTTAATTACTTAAACCATTCGACCATAACCAAATAAATCAAAGGGTATATCGATTTACCCTTACCTTAAACTTGATTTGGTTTCCTACCAAACCGAACCCAACAATGGTTCTTCCAAAGAATCGGCTTCACCCTAGAAAGAAAGTGGTTAATCCCTTAATGACTGACTTAACGAAGACTAAATGAATAGACTAAAAGAAACTACTCTTACCATCATTTACCGATTGCTTAACAGAGAAATAAGGCTCCTTCTTGCTTGCTTCCGAAATCCAAAGGCCCTGTAACACAATCTGTTACCCACCAAAGAGTTAACTCCCTTCCAACAGATACTAAAATCGGCCCTTAAACACACCAGAAAATCGACAAATCAACAAGAGAGGGAAGAAATGGCCATTCGGCCAAACACCTACCTCTTACTAGGCCGATTGAACAAGACTCCAACAAGGTCTCACTCCTTCTCTTATTTACGGCAATGAAGAACTATAGGAAGAAAGAAAGAGATTCGACAACACCCTTAATTAAAATAGAGAAGGAGGTTTGGCCTTGTAAGAAATGGGAAGAACGATTGGGAACAAAAGGCTAAGGGGTTTGGAGAAGAAAAGAAGAAGAAGATACAAGGATGAATGGGGGGTGCTTTCGGTTCAAAGAAAAAGAAAATGGATGATGGTGATTTTGGAGGATGGTGTTTCGGCTAAAGGATATTGAGAAAAGAAAATGAAGGTTAGGGGAACAAGGTGAAATGGTTTCGACTTCAACAATTGGAAAAGAGAGGGAGGAAGAGATGAACCTTCGGCTACCAAAGAGAATCAAGAGAAAAGAACAAAGCAACTTTTGGCAAAAACATGAACTTTCGGTTTCAAGAATGAAAAATAAAATGGGAGAGTTTTCTCAAATTTCGGCTTACCAAATGGCCAAAAGAAAAACTTGCTTGACACTAGCTATGACCGAAAATGCACAAATTGCCTAAGTGGAAATTCAGCACTCTCCAACACTTACCAACCGGCCAAACTCCCCCAAACACTCCCCAAAATCCTGCCAAACTCCCCCCAAACACTCCCAAGCCACCAATTCAAATTACCTTGACCAAGTCTTCCTCCACAATTTGCTCTCCACCCACCGTTTGAATAGGAAGACTTAGTCCAAGGCAGAGTTCAAACTGCCTACAACTCCTCCCCTCCATGCCGTCAAAATGGAACAAAAATATGGGATTTTAACAGCTTGAACACAAGACCTCCTCCCTTGCACTTGACGCCATATACAAGCTCCAAGTGGCGCATGCTTTGCCACTTTGCTAGCTCTTCACTTGTGCAACAATTTACGAGATAAAATACATAAGACCAGCTCCTTCAAATTTCTATCGATAAAGCCCAAAACAAAAATTTTCCTATCACCCGAAGCTTACACCTAGCTTATAACTAAGCCCCAACAACATCGAAATAACAACATAACACATCAAGCACATGCAGCCAAGCCAAAATAAAATAGCCCCTAACCCGGGATATTACAGTTCTACCCCCCTTAAAAATAATTTCGGCCTCGAAATTACCTGATTAGAAGAGTTGCGGGTATTGCTATCTCATCATATCCTCGGGTTCCCACGTAGCTTCTTCCACGCCATGATTCTGCCAAAGAACCTTAACCAAAGGCACAGACTTCCTACGCAAGACCTTTACATCCCGATCTAAAATCTGTATAGGCTCGTCCTCCATGGTCAAATCTGGGTTTACCTCGATCTCTTCCACTGCTACCACATGCGACGGATCGGAACGATATCGCCTGAGCATCAAAACGTGGAACACGTCATGAATCTGACTTAGCTCTGCTGGCAACTCGAGTGATATGCAATGGTCCCACTCGTCTCAAGACCTTATATGGCCCAATAAACCCTGACTTAGCTTGCCTTTCCTCCGAACCTTAACACTTTCTTCCATGGCGAGACCTTGTAAAAACTTGATCCCCACAGCAAATTCAATATCTCTCCGCTTAAGATCTAAGATAGGACTTCGCGGTCAAGCTTCTTTCAATCGAGCCTCAATCAACTTAACCTTGTCTTCGCCTCAAAGAACCAACTCGCCCCAACAAGCGACGCTCACTTAACTCGGTCCAACAAGTAGGTGAGCGACACTTCCACCGTATAACGCCTCATATGGTGCCATCTTGATGCTTGCTTGGTAACTATTGTTGTAGGCGAATTCAGCTAACGATAGATACTCCTCCCAACTACCCTCAAGTCCAATACAAAACCTCGTAACATGTCCTCCAAGATCAGATAACCCTTTTCGATCGCCCATCATCATGCGGATGAAATGTCTTTGAAATCCAACCGCGCACTCCAGAGCTCGATGCAACGCTCTCGAACCTTGACGTAAATCTAGGATCCCTATCCGAGATGATCGACATCGCACCCCGTGTAGTCTCACAATCTCGACACATACAATTTCGCCAACATCTCAAGCGAGTAATCCACCTCACGGAATAAAGTGAGTGATTTAGTTAGTCGATCTACAATTACCCAAATCAATCTTTCTTGCTTGGCGTGGCGATAAACCGATGAAATCCATAGTTATCCTTTCCCACTTCCATCTGTGGAATCTTCATCGGTCAAGCAACTCGACGGCAATCGATGCTTAGCCTTGACACACCGACATGTCGACACTTCCCTACAAACTCGTCACTTCCTTTTTCGCACTGCCACCGTAATCGCTTTCTCTCGAGATCCTATACATTTTACTACCTCTAGGATGCATAGCGTAGGGCTGCTATATGCATCCTCAAGAATCTTTTGCCTTAACTCGGTGTCTCTCGCATACAATCCTTCCCCGAAAACACAAAGACCCCATCACTAGACAAATCAGAACCCTCCAAACCATCATTCTCGCACTTGTGTCCTCTGCGCGCTCAAAACCTCATCCAACAATCGCTTTTCTCGATCCGCTCAACCCAAGTAGGCTTAACTCGCAGCTCGCGTAATACTCCGTCGTCATACAAACTCAAGTGGGCAAACAACGCTCTTAAATCCAAACAACCTTACGGTTCAACACGTACGCACTGGCGTTAGCCTTGCGGATGATACTCAATTGAGCAATCGAGTCTTCAGCATGACTCAATCCATCTGCGCTGTCTCGATTCAAGTCTTTCCGAGTCGAAGGTACTTGAGCTCTTATGATCCGTAGACTATCGATCTCTCCGCATAAGTAATGCCTCCAAATCTTCAAGGCAAAGACTACACCGCTAACTCTAGATAATGCGTTGGATAATTTACCTCATGTGGCCTCACCATCGGACGCGTAAGCCACAACCTTCCTTCTTGCATCAAGACACAACCCAAACCCGTATGTGATGCATCGCAAAGATACCTCGTGAATTCCTTACCGACCTCGGGTTGAATCGTAACCGAGCTTGGTCAAAATCTTCTTCAACTTGTCGAAGCTCTCTTGTCGCTTCTCACCCAAATGAACGGAACCCTTTTCTTAATAATTTGGTCATGGTAGCTGCGATTAATGAAAACCCTCTACAAATCTTCAATAGTATCCCGCCAAACCCGTAAAACTCCGAACCTCGACCATCGACCTAGGCGGCTTCCAACCCAAAACCGCCTCAATCTTTCGAGGATCCACTCTAATCCCTCACCGATACTACATGACCCAAGAACGCCACCTCCTAAGCGAACTCGCATTCTTGAACTTCAGATAGAATAAGCTTTCTCCTCAAAATCAGAATACCACCCATAAATGCGCATCATGTTCCTCCTCGGTCCTTGAATATACCAAGATGTCGTCAATAAAAACCACTACGAATCGATCTAAATCATTGTTGGAACACCCTATTCATCATATCCATGAAGGTCGCCGACGCGTTAGTCAACCCAAAGCGGCATAACTAAGAACTCAAAGTGCCCATACCGAGTATGTAAATACCGTCTTACAGATATCCGCTTCCTTCACCTTTAAGCGGTGATACCTGGATCTTAAATTGATCTTCGAGAAAACCGACGACCCTTCAAATTGATCAAACAAGTCATCTATTCGAGGCGGTGGATACTTGTTTTGATCGTCGACTTATTCGGTTAGCGGTAGTCTATACACATCCGCATAATACCGTCTTTCTTCTTGACAAAGAGTAAAGGCGCTCCCAATGAAACACTTGGCACGATAAAGTCTCGGTCCAACAACTCTCGGATTTGAGCCTTAAGCTCCACTAACTCTTTAGGCACCATCTCAGATGGAGCTATGGATACGGTAGCATTTCGCAATGATCTATCCCGAACTCTACCTCACGATCCGTGGCAAACCCGAAGCTCCTCAGAAATACATCAACAAATTCCTAATCGTGCGAACGTCTCCACAAAGCAGACTCTTTAGCCTCCAAGGCATACACATGTACCACATATGCTTCATGCCCTTCGACCATCTTCTTCGGCTTTGAGCAGATACCACATTGGATGATAATTCCTCCTATTACCGATCGTAACTACTTCATCACCCCTTTTTTTTGAACCATGCGCTTAGCGCAATCCAACTTCGCACGGTACTTAACCAGCCAATCCATCCCGAGAATCGGATCGAACTCCCAAACGACAGTTCCATCGGATCGACCACAAACACTACCCCTTGGAGTTCTAGAGGTGCGTCTCTATCTGACTTATCTACAACTCTGAGTGACCTAGAGGGCTTATTACGGTCATTTGCCTAGAAGATATCTCAGAATCTAAATCCATGGTCTTCACTATGCTACTTGCAACATATGAATGTGTTGAACCCACATCAATCAAAGCAGTAAATGGAGAACCAAAGATTAAAAGCGTCTGCGGTGATGACGCCCGGCAGGCCGCCTCCTCTCGGTGCCTCATTGCATACACTAGCCCCTACTGTCTGCCTCAAGATTACCGCACCTGCCTGGTGCTCCTCCCCGACTAGAACCATTACCTCCTCGCCATTACCTCGGCCCCTGCGGTGGTGGTTCGTTATTCTGTCTTCGAGTACGTACGACTCTCGGCTGAATCCTAGCCAACTTGCGCGGACAGTCCCTCACACGGTGGTCCAGCGAGCCACACTCAAAACAGCCTTTTCCACCCGTCTAACAACCTCCCCAATGAGCTTTCCCACAACGGTTACCGCATCGCGGTCCCCGCCTAGCAAAGAACAAACCTACCCGATGATTCGCCCACTCGATCTAGCCCTTTTTTCAGGATTACACGGTGACCCGGAAGATCCAAAACTCCTCTTGTGTCGGTTCCTATCCATGCCTTGCCTCACGACTCTTTAATACCCTCGCCACCTTCGCCTTTTCAACGAGCAGACAAAATTCACGCTCCTGCTGAGGCGCAATCAACAATCTTAATTAGTCTCGCAGCCATCCTCAAACGAACACACCTCTCATGTTCAAGAGCTACCATACCCACGCATACCGACTCGACCTCGAAACTACGCCTCGTACTCTGACACAGATTTACTTCCCTGAACTAACCTCAGAAATGCTTTCCGTTGCTCATTAATGTAGTTAGCTCCCACGTACTTTTTCTGATAAGCAGCCCTGAAATAGTCCCAAGTCAGATCTTTCGCTGCAGCGCTGTCTCGAACCGTGAGCCACCACTGGTATGACTCATCTCGGAGAAGTGATACTATCCCCTTTAATTTTTCTTCAGCAGTCAGGTCTAGATCGTCCATTATCCGCTCTGTCGCTTCCAGCCAATATTCAGCAGTGCTAGGAGCAACACCCGAGACACCCCGAAAGAATTCAGCCCCATTTGCCCGAAGTCGCTCAGGCACAGATTTCCTAACTCCTGCGCCCCCACCTACTCCAGCTACCCTTTCTAAAACTCAAGAGATCGCTTTGTGACACTGCGTCGCCCCGATCGATCTTGAAACTCACCACCTCCAGCTGGTGGCGGAACCGGTATCTCATTCTCTGACCCCTGACCAGATCCTACGGGTTCAGAAACTGTCATCCTACCGCGACCTCGTCCACGACCACGTCCACCTCGGGTACTCATGACTAAATCTCGTCTGATTTAAAGAATTTTATGCATCGGTAATTATTTCACTATTTTAAAGCAAAGTCTTATGGATATTAAAGAAGCTTTGTTTTCGCGAGTCCACTCAGTCCTATCAGTTTTAGTTTCTAAAGTAGTCTTACTATCACTAGCCATCCAATCACATCTCATCGATATCATTATCACAAGCAATAGTAAGGGGTACTTACCTGGGCGGATTGGTGCCGGAGACTCGGTGCCATGCCTTTCACACCATACTTTTTAAAACATAACACTTAAAACAGACTTTTGAAAACATTTTGGGCCTCAGGCCCACAGTAGAAACCTTTGAACTTGGCTCGATACCACAATTGTAACACTTAAACCGGTCAACACACCACAATAGAACTGTATGTTACAGGGGAAAAAGGATTTTGAGAAAATAGGTTTAAGTTTAGATGTTTGATAAAAACACTTCGCGAAATTGTGTATTTGAAGAAAAACTCGAGTAGGCTTGATAAAAAAATCTGTTGGTGTATTTGAAAACCCGAAAATTTTGAAAACTTAATCAGATGTGTAGGTAAAACTAGTTTATCTCTTTTAGAAGTTTAAGTTGTTTCTTATTATTGCTAAAACATTTTGATTTAGTGGAAAATCGGGTTTAAGTTAGAAAACATTTGAGTTCACTTTATCCCAAATCATAGTGTGATACCCAATGGTATAGCTTAAAATATCGGTTTTGTAGTTTTGAAATCGTTATCTTTCCAAGTTTTAGCACATTTTAACCCAATTAATTTGTTAAGGCATATTATAAATCTACTTTAAACATAAACATAGCAAAACATAATTTTAAAAGGCCATTTACAAACCCAAATAAAACCAAATAGTAATAAATAAGCTTAAGTACCAAATTCTATAAAAGTCTGAGCAACTCCTTATTTAAGCATGGTATGAGCACCTCGAGTCCATCCCGGCTCCATGTCCGCGTCTAAGTGTCACCTGAAATGTCAAAGGAGAGAGTGAGTCGCAAGACTCAGTGTATAAATCCCTCTCCCGGTATAACATGCCAACACACATCATAACAAAGTAATGCAAGTAATACACCCGATCCTAACCAACCATATCACCTTTTCTACCCCGTGTGGTACCAAACCACTGGTGGTGCCAAACCACTGGTGACCCAAAGTCACGATATCCATAATGTGGTGCCAAACCACTTTGGTGACCCAAGTCACGAATAATCCAATGATGGGGCCAACCCATCGTGTGATACCAAATCACTAGCGACGATCCGTATCTCATAAGTGGGGCCAACCCACGGTGGTGTCAAACCACGGGGCGAGTCTCAATGAGGTGCCAAACCTCCGGTGTCCCAAAGACACAAGTGTGATACCAAATCTTTGGTGACCATGATCCACAAATCGATGATAGGCCAACCCATCGTGTGATAGCAAATCTTTGGCGTCAATCTCGTATAATCAACTATGGGGCCAACCCACCGTGGTGCTAAGCCACCGACGAGACGCCGAGGTGCCAAACCACTGGTGACCCAAAGTCACAAAATATCGTTTGTGGTACCAAACCACCTTTGGAGGTGCCAAACCTCTGGTGTCCCAAAGACACGGATATCATACTCCCCCTCCTCTCATATCACCCAATATCATATAATACTAAATGCAAAATCGTGCAATCATGCTATCATGCTCACATGCTTAATATGGCATCTCAAAGTATGTACATCAATAATCATGATATCACATACCATCACATATCTCATAATGAAACGGACTTACCGAATCCAGTATCCATACCTCAATGGATATTAAATCATCAACCACTTTGTTTCATTTACACAATCGAGTTATCACATTACTCGATTAAGAAAGTGTGTTGGTTTACACACCTGGTATATCACAAGCCTTAATCCCAAAGAACCCGATCTAAATCCTCAATCCTCTTGCTCCTAAGAAAACAATCGGCCAACCATGGGTTAATTACTTAAACCATTCGGCCATAACCAAATAAATAAAAGGGTATATCGATTTACCTTACCTTAAACTTGATTTGGTTTCCTACCAAATCTGAACCTAACAATGGTTCTTCCAAAGAATCGGCTTCACCCTAGAAAGAAAGTGGTTAATCCCTTAATGTACCGACTTAACGAAGATTAAATGAATAGACTAAAAGAAACTACTCTTACCATCACTTACCGATTGCTTAATGAGAAATAAGGCTCCTTCTTGCTTGCTTCGAAATCCAAAGGCCCCAGTAACACAATCGGTTTACACACCAAAGAGTTAACTCCTTTCCAGCAGAATCTGAAATCGGCCCTTAAACACACGGAAAATCGACAAATCAACAAGAAAGGGAAGAAATGGCCATTCGGCCAAACACCTACCTCTTACTAGGCCGATTGAACAAGACTCCAACAAGGTCTCACTCCTTCTCTTATTTACGGCAATGAAGAACTATAGGAAGAAAGAAAGAGATTCGGCAACACCCTTAATTAAAATGGAGTAGGAGGTTCGACCTTGTAAGAAATGGGAAGAACGATTGGGAACAAAAGGCTAAGGGGTTTGGAGAAGAAAAGAAGAAGAAGATACAAGGATGAATGGGGGTGCTTTGGTTCAAAGAAAAGAAAATGGATGATGGTGATTTTGGAGGATGGTGTTTGGCTAAAGGATATTGAGAAAAGAAAATGAAGGTTAGGGAACAAGGTGAAATGGTTTGGCTTCAACAATTAGAAAAGAGAGGGAGGAAGAGATGAACCTTCGGCTACCAAAGAGAATCAAGAGAAAAGAACAAAGCAACTTTTGGCAAAAACTTGAACTTTCGGTTTCAAGAATGAAAAATAAAATGGGAGAGTTTTCTCGAATTTTGGCTTACCAAATGGCCAAAAGAAAAACTTGCTTGACACTAGCTATGACCGAAAATGCACAAATTGCCTAAGTTGAAATTCGGCACTCTCCAACACTTACCAACCGGCCAAACTCCCCCAAACACTCCCCAAAATTTGGCCAAACTCCCCCCAAACACTCCTAAGCCACCAATTCAAATTACCTTGACCAAGTCTTCCTCCACAATTTGCTCTCCACCCACCGTTTGAATAGGAAGACTTAGTCCAAGGCAGAGTTCGAACTGCCTACAACTCCTCCCCTCCATGCCGTCAAAATGGAACAAAAATGTGGGATTTTCGACTTGAACACAAGACCTTCTCCCTTGCACTTGACGCCATACACAAGCTCCAAGTGGCGCATGCTTTGCCACTTTGCTAGCTCTTCACTTGTGCAACAATTTACCAGATAAAATACATAAGACCCAAACTCCTTCAAATTCTTATCACATAAAGCCCAAAAACAAAAATTTTCCTATCACCCGAAGCTTACACCTAGCTTATAACTAAGCCCCAACAACATCGAAATAACAACATAACACATCAAGCACATACAGCCAAGCCAAAATAAAATAGCCCCTAACCCGGGATATTACAGGTTTTATAGCCGAGTGGCTTTTTACTAACATGTTAGGGTTGGCCAAATATAGGAATTAAAGATCTAAAGCGATAGATCGAGTTTTCGAGATTTCAGTAAATTCGATAAGTATACCGTGTGTGTGTTCTACATCAAGCTTTAATTAATTGACGGTTATGTTCTAATTAATATGTACAAGAATATGTTATGATGTGGCCAAAGTACCATGTAATGGTACGAAGTACTCAGGTACGTTTTCCTACTCCTACTATGAGTATGATAAAAATGACAGTAGTGATAAGAATGTGAAATAAAGCATGTTTTTGCATGATATGTTTGACATGGGGCATATGGGTGATATGTGAAGGGGAAGTGAATTGGTGGTTTAATACCCCAATATCTGAATGTTGTGACTTATGTCACAATATCTAAATGTGGTGACTTATGTCACAATATCCGAATGTGGTGACTTATGTCACGAAATCTGAATGTGGTGACTTATGTCGCAAAATAAGCACCTGGTGGCTATGCCACGAATTTTATAAGGGCGATGAGCACGTCGACTGCAGCGACTTCCTTCGATGGTGTGTAGCAGATGGAGGGTTGACTTAGTAGTCCCCACGGTGTGATGGTTGGTACGGGTGATGTGTAGCAGATGGTTATCTAGGCTTGGGTTCGGGTTTGCATCATGATTTATATGTGTTATTATGATTTGATATGCCTGAAATTAATTGAGACTTGTGATGGTTGTACATATTGAGTCCGTTTGACTCACCCCCTTTGTGGGACTATTTTTCAGGTGACACTCAGTGATGGACTGGTCGTGAAGCTCGATGATGGCCATGCGATTCGAGATTTTATTTTATTTTGGACTTGTTATATTTTAAGTATTTTGGATTTAATTTGGGTTTTGATTTGATGTAATAATGCCTTGGTTTGAACTGTTATGCATGCATATTTAATTATTTAAGTATGACACGATTTTTATTAATTCAAAGTTAAGGTCCATTTTTCTTAAGTATAGATATTAAATGTTTTAACACCTAATCAACACGGGTTTTAAAATTCGAGCCCAACCCAAATTAACTGTTTTCAAAAACTCGTAAAATTTTAGCAAAACTTCAAACAAGATTCGAACAGTTTTTCCTAGGAACATGCCAGATCCGGCCAGGGCTTGTGGGCCGGGTTTGGGGTGTTTCATTATATAGTCTTTGGGATGCTATACTTGGCTCCTAAGTATCTCCTTCAAGTAGAATTACTATTAGGGTGTTGGAGTAGACTTAGGAGTATGTTTCTTTGGCTTCAAGCATCCAAATCCAAGTGAAATTGCTCCCTCCCGTGGCAAGGGCATGGCCATGGCACACACTCGTGTCAATCATGGTTGGGCCGTGTCTAGAGTCTGTCATTTTGGGCACGGCCATGTGAGTCAGGATTCAGGCCGTGCTTCAGGTCTGTCGATTTGGGCACGGCCATATAGATCACCAGGCACGTTCGTGCGATCAATAGATGTTGTACGGCCGTGTGTTACGTAGTTGAGGGCGTGCTCTAAGTAATTGGCGAGGCACGATCGTGTGGGCTTTGGGCCAGGCCGTGTTGATTGCTTTCTAAAGCCCAATTACTCCGTTTTAAGCCCGTTTTGCGTTCCTTTTATCCTTGGGTGCTTTCTTGAGTATAAACATGAAAAGAAAGGATTAAAAGCACCTTTTTACATAAATCAAGGGCTAAATCATCCAAAAGCATACTAAATATGAGGTTAAAATATGTTACTTTTACGGTTTATCAAATACCCCCACAATTAAGCTTTTGCTTGTCCTCAAGCAAAATTCTCAACTTACAATTAAAACAAACTTTCCATAATTCATAATTCCTATCGACAATGTCTCATCATAATTCATAGATAATTTATACATGGATAATTCAACTCAAAGAACCCTAAAGATTCAATTACGATAAGTCATACCTTTATAGCATGAAAACAAACGTATTTCCCCTTATCTAAGTGAATACCTTTAATTCAAAACCGATAAGGATTGACATCCTCACAAAAGATTCACTCAAATCACTCAAAGGTGTTTCAGGTTCAAGAATAAGCACTCAAAGTCGAACCTGAAAAGTTAATCCCATAGACTTGCCTGAAAATCAAATCTCCACCAATGTATATGAGATGATACACAAATCAAAAGGTCTTTAATCAAGGTTGTAATAGGGCTAGGGTTAAAAGGTGTGGATACAGGATGAATTAGAGGTTATAAACGAGATTGAATTGACTAACTTCCAAATCTAAAAATAATGAACTAAATATGAATATTTACATCGAATGAGAAACTAATAATATCTACTATTGATAATTACTCTATAATAAGAGTATTTTCATCACTCAAATTTTGAAAATACTTTAATATGAGCTTTTTCTTTAACAATTTTTAAATGCTCTATGCTTTTTTATTATACTGCTAATATTGAATATACTTGGATTTTTTTTTTTAAGAACAAACCAAGATAAACATAATAGAAGGAACTTTGGTGATTGAAATAACCTAATTCGACAATTGATCAAATCAATTCTCGATAGAGGGGTAGTCAAAGGAATGTTGATAATAAATACAAAGGGATTTTGGGTTAATATTAGTGGGTGAGTCAATAAAAAAAAGTTGTTAGGATTCAACGGGGTTCACTAGGGATTAATTTGTATGGGTAGGCTTTTTAGTGGAGTGAATAGTTAACACCTAGGTGCCTTTATCATCTCTGTCTATCAAATCAAAAGTGTGGTCTCGACATGTATAAATGAGGCAAGTTCTAGAATAATAGTTCACAGTTGACACACTCATAATCAATTCAGTGAGAACGAAAAAGGGTATATGCTCTATAGGGCTCAAAATCTCACAAAAAAATTATGGGTATTTTGTCATCAATCCTTATAAATTTTGAACTTCAAGGTGATACTCAAATTAGGTTCAACAACCTATCAATTTTAATTTTTAGAAAGTAGACTTATCATGCTCGCTTCTCTAGTATTCTTCGAATTTAATTATCAATGCACAATTAACTAAGACTTATTCTAAAACATATTGACAAAAATCATGAATCATTAAAATTTCATCCTAATTACTAATATGAGAAAATACTTAAGATGTACATTACCCTCAATGTACAAAGATAGATAATGATAATTAGATGCCAAATATAGAAGAGAAGTGGGGAAAGTAATACTCCCTGAAATTTGGATAATCCCTGACATCTTTGGTGGCGGTGATGGTGTTTTCTATGGGCCTGGTGGAGTGGCTGCCAAGAAGCAATTTGCTAGATAAAGAAATTGGATAGCCTGTGAAGATATAGCTAAGAGATCTAGAGAAATAATAATAATATACTAATAATATATTTAAAGATTAAGGAAATAAAAAGAAGGAGACTACGAAGAAAACTGAAATTGAAAGAAAAGACTAATGGACTAAGGAGTCCTTGTTGTTGGATGGTTTGTGAAGTGGGTGTGACCTCGAAGGCTGTGGTGTGTGATTCCCTAGCAGCCTTTAGAACCTAAATCCAAGAAACTAATATGAAATAAATTAAATTAAGCAGAAAAGAAGTATAGATGAGGAAAATAAAGGAGACGAGAAAAGAAAAATAGAACTGAAAAGGTTTCGAAAACCCTTGGCGTGTCAATTATGTGAAGCTGCCGACATGAACTCATGTTGAGGTCTCTCCTGAGGAGACGATGCTTACGTTTCTTCGGCATGATCTTTGTGTTGCTCAAGAGTCATGAACCTTTTTTATGAATAGGAAAAAATTTGAAAGAAAAGAGAAAGAAGGAATAAGAAAGAAGATGGGAAAAGGAGGAAGGGTTGTGGGGATTTAAATAGGATTTCAAATCTGGCATGTTCCCACGCTCGTGTATCGAGGGTGTGTCTATTCACACGGCCGTATCACACAGCCGTGTTATGGGGTGTGTTGTTCTTCCACGCCCGTTTTGTTGGGTTTCACGCCCGTTCCTAGAAGGCCAGGATGTGAGCACGGATGGACTGCACGGGCGTGGTCTGCCCATGCTCAATAAGTCAGTGTCTTAGCACGGTTGTGAGGCACGACCATGCTATTTTTGTCGGTGTCCGTACTATGGGTGGTTGGATCCGTGACGTTGGGGGGTGGTTGGACTGACTTGCACGGCTCTACTTTGTCTGTGTGGTGGTTCTAGTGGTCTACACGGCCACAGGCACGGTCGTGTGTAAGGCCATGTGGCCTGGAAACCTGCATCTTTAATTTAGATGTGGAGAGGGAAGAGAAAAGGAAAGAAAAGAAGAAAAAAATAATAATAATTTTGAAAGATAAAAAGTGTTAGTGCTCGGGTTGCCTCCTGAGAAGCGCTTGTTTATAGTCTTAAGCTAGACTGTCCTAGACCTTGAAGATTTTAGGGAGGTTTAAAGGTTTGACTATTTTCCCTCTTATTGACAGTTTTATTTTCGTGACAAAGTTTAGGTTGGGAAGAGTTTACCTTGAAATTGCTGAACATTGGATTCCTTACCTCGACTATTTGTGTGGGAAAACATCGTGTACTTGAAGGAGTATTTCTTCCTTTTTCTTTAGTTTTGTTGAACTGATGTAAGAATCGGCTTTATCTAACAGCACTTGATCTTCTATTTTAAAGTGATTTGATGTCCCTATGAGCTCTTCTGGTGGTTCCTTAGGTTTTACTTCGTGTGGATCCGAATTTTCTTTGGTGTGTATCTTCTGCTCTTCTAAATTGTTGATCGTACGATTTTGTGTTGGCTCAATTTTGATACTTTTTGATGTTTCCTACGATGAAGTTTGAATAATTTGATTATTTATTGAAACGACTTTCTTACCTTCATCTTCTGTTGTTTTGGCTGAGTCGAGAGCTTGAAGATTGACTGATTCATCTCCTACACGAAGTATGAGTTCTCCTGTGGCAACATCAATTTTAGTCTTGGCAGTTGCAAGAAAAGGTCTTCCTAAAATTAAAGGGATTGAATTTTCCTCATCCATGTCTAAAACAACAAAATCTACTGGGAAAATGAATGTATCATTTTTTACTAAAGCGTCTTTAATAATGCCCCTAGGAATTTTAACAGATTTATCGGCTAGTCGGATACACATCCTAGTTTGTTTGGGCTTCCCTAGACCTAGTCGTTTAAACAATGCATAAGGTATGACATTTGTAACATCCTGAAAAGGGCCTATGCATTTTTGGTTTAATTGTACGAAAAGACATGGCTTATGTGTTATGAATAAATTTTGAATATTTTTGGAAATCTAGGAATGTATAGAAATGTTACGTTAAAAAGAGGAAAGTTAACATTTGGAAACTTAAGTAAAATAGGAAAGTGAACATTTTGGAAACCTAAGTAAAATAGGAAAGTGAACATTTTGGAAACCTAAGTTAAAGAGGAAAGTGAACATTTCTGGAAACTTGGAAATGTAAGGAAATGTCAAGTTTAAAGAGCCAAACAAAAATTTTTGGAAACTTAGAAATGACTTAGAAATGTCGAGTTTTAAAGTTTAAAGAGGAAATTAAGGCAAGGTGGCCTTAAGAAAAAAAGTATGTGAAATTTGACACACAACAGGCTTGGAAAAGTGGCACGAAGATGCCACTTAGGGCCTCTGGAAATGGCGCCACATGCAAGGGTGTTGGGCTGAGTTCGGTCACATGGGAAGCAAATAAAAGAAGTTTTATTTTTGCTTCTAGAAGCCTGAGATGGATGGCACAAGGCTTGCAAAGAGGAGTTTTATTCCTTTAAAATTTCGGCTAAATAGGGATAAATGATAGATTTAATATTAGATTACTTTAAGTGGATAATTGATGAGATTAAATAAAGTGATAAATAAAAGATAAAATTTATCAAGTTGTGGAGATGGCCGATTAAGGGACTCCTGGGATGGTGTTTTCGGCCAAGGTTGTAAAGGGGGAGGCTATAGCCAAATTCTATTGAGCCAACTTGCCTCTCTTTTGCCAACTCTTTTTCTCCAAGCTATCATCTTTCTTTTCCAATTGTTCTAGCCGAATTTTTCCCCCTCTTTTTAGTTCACTTTTGCCGATTTCTCAAGGGACTCTCTCTCTTCTCTTTTCTTTTGCTAAACCGACAATACAAACATCTTCATAAGCCGATTCCTTGTTAAGTTCCAAAAACCAAAAATAAATCCCCTCTAGCCCTAGCCGAATCTTTGAAGGACTTGAAGCATAAGGTTGTCGATTTGTGTATTAAGGGGTGAGGATCTAAAGATTATCATCTTATTTCTTTTCTTAGGCTAAAAATTAGAACTCTAACTCTATTAATGTCTATGGCCCACTACTTGAAGGAAGTTTCGGGAATTAGGTACTGTCGACTACAAAGAAGAAACTTTTGGGACTTCTAAGATCTAAGGTAAGCTATGAATACCATTCGGTCATAAGCTATATTATTATGATTTAATGTTAGATTAGATCTAACATACGGTTATAGGAATTTCGACAGCATTAAGAAAGCAAGGATCCAATTTGGGATTTAAGATTTTCATCCAATTCAAGATTTAAGATTTTCAAGGTAAGTAACTATGAATATTCGGCCAAGGCCTTATTTTAGTACATAGATCTATTCCCTTATTATCTTAAAAAGCCGAAAACTAACCTATGTAGAGATTTAGGATTTGGCCGAATACAAGGAGAAGAAAAACTAAGTTTTCGGGATTTGAATAGTCATCAAATAGGAACCAAAGGTAAGAAATTAACTACATGAATCCTTCGGGATTTGGATTATAGCCGATTAGGCTTTAAAAGAAAACACTAAGTTTGGCCGAATAGGCCTTTGCTAAACATTACCATGTTGGCCAAATGTAGGGACTTAAAAATCTAAGGCAGTAGATCGAATTTCGGGATTTCAAGAGAAATTGTTAAGCGAATCAGGTGTGTACCCCACACAAATCTTAATAGATTTATGGCTCTAACTTGATATATGTTGTTAATATGAAAGTGTAAGAATGTGGCTAAAGTACCATGTTATGGTACAAAGTACTCAGGTACGTTTCCTACTCCTACTAGGATTACGAAATATGTTATATTAACATGTGAAAAGTGACATGAATGTGAATTTAAGTATGATATGCATGATATAAATAATATGGGGCATTTGGGATATATGAGAAAGGGGAAGTGTATGTGGTGACTTCGGTCCCACTATCTGAATGTGGTGACTTCGGTCACATTATCGAATGTGGTAACCCGGTTACATTATCTCGAATGTGGTGTCACATGACACAATTATTTAATCTGGTGGCTATGCCACAACTTTTATATAGGCGATGAGCACGTCATTGCAATGACGCCTTTGATGGTGTGTAGCGGATGGAGGGTTGACTTAGTAGTCCCCACTTGTGTGCGAGGTTAGTGCGGGGATGTGTAGCGGATGGCATCTAGGTTTGGGTTTGGGTTGCGTCATTATCTTGAATCATTAAATGTGAAATTATGATATGTATGAATATGATTTATTATGCTGAATTTGTTAAGACTTAGTGTTTGTGTGCACATTGAGTCTGTTTGACTCACCCGTTGTGGGAACATGTTTGGTGTGACGATCGGTGATGGACCGGGTTCTGAGAAGCTTAGGGAAGGCCATGCATAGCAAGAAATTTCTGACTTGGACTTTTATTTTATTTTAAGTAATTTAAAGTTTATTTTGGTTTTAATTTTGGGAAATTATTTGATGTAATAAGGTAGTAGTAGCGTTTACTTTACTTTTATTTATTGAGCATACAATCTTTATATTTATTAAAAGATTAAGTAAAAATTAATTTAATTCAAAGCCCAAACGTTTTGTCACCTAAATCAAAAGGATTTTTAATAACGAAATAAACATGTTTTCAACTCAAGCCCAACCCAAAATAAACTTTCCCTCAAAACGCTCAAGTTTTTCCTAAATACAAAAGAATTTGAAATGGTTTTCACTGGGGAACATACCAGATCCGGTCCAGGCTCGTGGGCCGGTGTGGGGTGTTTCAACATTTATACTTGCCCCTAAATCAGCTAACGCATTATCAATAGTTAAACTACCAATTAAACATGAAATCGTAAAACTCCCTGGGTCTTTTAATTTCTATGGTAGTCGATTTTGTAGCATTGCTGAGCATGTTGCGTTAAGTTCCACATGGTGGTCTTCATCTATTTTGCGTTTGTTTGTTAAGAGCTGTCTTAAAAATCTCCTTGAGTCGGGCATCTGAGAAAGAGCTTCAAGAAGAGGTAAGTTAATGTGTAATTTCTTTAGAAGTTTTAAAAACTTACCGAATTGTTCCTCTATTTCATCTTTTTTCAATGCTTCAGGGTAAGGTATTCGAGGTTGGTACTCTTTAATTACCGATTTTTCTTGTGCTACCTCTATTTTACCTTTTTCTTCCTTGGTTTCTTGTACTGAGGTAGGCTTGTCTACCTTTGTATCCTCTTGATATGTGATGGCTTGTGTCTGTTCTTTTGGGTTTATTTCTGTGTTGCGTTGTGTAGACGTCCATGTTGACATTCTGAGACAAGCTTTGTGAGATGTCCCACTGACCTAGTGATTTCCCCACTTGTTCCTTGATTTCTTTGATCGATATTTCTTGGTTATCAAGTGTTGTATCAGTTCTCTGGAGACGTGCATCTTTGTCTGCCATGAACTTTTTAGCATCTCTTCAAGACTCGGCTTCTTTTCTGGTGGATAAGGTTGATCTTGGTAATTTGGAGGAGGTTGCTGGCTTTGATTTCCTTGTCCTCCCCACAAAAAATTTGGGTGGTTCCTCCAACCTAGATTGTAAGTGTTACTATAAGGATTATTATTAGATCTAAAATTGTTACCTATATAGTTTGTCTACTCATTTTCTGCTCTTGGTTGGTAAGGTGGGTACTCAGAATTCACCACATTCCCACTCGCTTCGCATTGCATGACTGGATGTACCTGTAAAGAACATAAATTATCAAGCTTTTTATTCATTAACTCTACCTGTGTCGACAGCATTGTCACTGTGTCTATGTTAAAAACTCTAGCTGATTTTGTTAGTGTAGCCCCTGTAATTTGCCATTGATAGGTGTTCAACGACATCTCCTCAAGAAAATCGTAAGCCGCTTCAGGAGTTTTATTGTTTAAAGTTCCACCGGCTGATGAATCATTTATTTGCCTATTTGGAGAATTCACACCATTGTAAAAAGTTTGGACTTGAAGCCACAAAGGTAATCTATGGTGTGGGCATCTCCTTAGGAGATCCTTGTATCTTTCCCATGCATCATATAATGTTTCTGCGTCATTCTGCACAAAAGAAGATATGTCATTCCTAAATTTAGTCATTTTGGCTGGTGGAAAATTTTAAAAGAAATTTTTCAGTCATTTGATCTAATGTGGTGATTGACCCTCGTGGTAACGAGTTCAACCACTGCTTTGCTTTGTTCCTTAATGAAAAAGGAAATAACCGAAGACATATGGAATCATCAGAAATGCCATTTATTTCGAAGGTATCACAGAATTTTAAAAAATTAGATAAATGAGTGTTTGGATCCTCAACCTACAAACCATCAAATTGAACAAATTGTTGAATCATTTGTATTGTGTTAGGCTTTAATTCAAAATTATTAGCAGCTATAGCGAGCCTAGCAATACCAGATTCTGCTCCTGTTAAATTAGGTTTAGCATAATCATACATAGTACGTGGAGCATTCTGTTCTTGCACATTTGGTGGGTTGTTCTCGTCCATCCCTTTAGTAGGATTGGATCTTTGCTGTTCCTCTCTTTGATAGTCTAGGGCTCGTCTAATTTCTCTGCGATTTCTGCGAGCTGTAGCTTCAATGTCACTTTCGTATTCTAATGGTCCTCTCGGATTTCCTCTAGTCATAAACTAGAGGTACCTGCTATGAAAAGAAAGAAAGAAATTGAGAAAAAACAAAAATATATGTATAAAAATAAGAGAAATTCAAAAATAAAGATAATGGCTAAAGTAATAAAAGTAGAGCTTTCTTAATATTTTAGGATTCCCCGGTAATGGCGCCAAAAACTTTGGTCGTGTCAAACAGTTGAGTTTTAATATTTAGAAAAGAGTGATAGAACCTGTAGACTGACTGCGACAACGATAGAGGCAAGTGCACCTATCGAACAATAGTATAGCTCAGGCAAGAATATCTTATCGAACCCAAGGGAACCTAAAAGTACTACTACTCACTTTCTTTCTAGTATTTAGCCTAAAAGATGGAGTGATTGGATTATTAACTAACAAAATACTTAGACTAAATGCAAAGGCAAAATATTGAATTGGAAAAAAAACTTTAGGAAAACTCAATTGATAAAGATGATACCCTCATAAAGAATCCACCTATGACTTCACTTATTATTTATTCCCCAAACCATATGATTTCTGTACCTAGCTTGATCTGTGAGACTCCCTAACCTATATTAAACCCTCTCTCGAGGCAAATAACATCTAACCTTAGGTTAATTAGTGGAACTCTCGTTCTCTTATAATAACCCCCTAAAGAAGCAGTAAATCGATCAATGGATTCCCATATTAGGTTTCACCCTAATCCGGCAAAATCTCGTAACCCTATCTCTAGGCACCCGATTAACTCCGCACAATTATGCTAGATCTACTCTTAGGTAGGGTCTAATCCTCTTCCACCCAAGCACATCAGATAAAAGTAAGCAACATAATTAAGAACAAACCAAGTACTTCTCATATAAATTTCGAAATCAAATAACAAAATCCATCATAGGTTTCATCCCCTTCAGGTATCTGAGGGGTTTAGTGCATAGCTAAATACGAAAACATCTCAAGAGTAAAGAATAAACAAAACATAAGAAATCCCTAAAACTCCCTAAAGGAATTGAAGGAGAGATCCTCCGTCTTGAATGGAGTTCTGACTTCTTAAGATGGATCAACTAACTATATTCAAGTGATTCCATAAAAAATGAAAGCTTGACAAAAGCCTCTGTTAAAAAGCTCCCTTCAGTGTCCGGCTTGGGTTGTTTATATAGGCTTTGGGATGCTATACTTGGCTCCTAAGTATCTCCTTCAAGTAGAATTACTATTAGGGTGTTGGAGTAGACTTAAAAGTATGTTTCTTTAGCTTCAAGCATCCAAATCCAAGTGAAATTGCTCTCTCCCGCGGCAGGGGCACGGCCATGGCACACGCTAGTGTAAATCGTGGCTGGTTCATGTTTCGATTCTGTCATTTTGGGTACGGCTGTGTGAGTCAGGATTCAGGCCGTGCTTTAGGTCTGTCAATTTAGGCACGGCCATGTAGATCACCAGGCACGTTTGTGTGATCAATGGATGTTATACGGCCATGTGTTATGCAGGGGAGGTCGTGCTCTAAGTAGTTGGTGAGGCACGGTCATGTGGGCTATGGGCTAGGCCGTGTTGATTGCTTGTTAAACCCAATTACTCTGTTTTAAGCCCATTTTGCGTTCTTTTTATCCTTGGGTGCTTTCCTGAGTATAAACATGAAAATAAAGGATTAAAAGCACCTTTTTACATAAATCAAGGGCTAAATCATCCAAAAGCATACTAAATATGGGGTTAAAATATGTTACTTTTACGGTTTATCACAATGCTTCATACAATGCCTTCTTTATGTTTGATTGAAAGTTGTTGTTATATGTAAATTCAACCAATGTCAAATATTTCTCCCAATTACCTTCAAACTCTAAAACACAACAATGAAGCATATCTTCAAGAATATGAATCACTCTCTCAGATTGACCATCAGTTTGCGAATGGAATGTGGCACTAAAATTCAACCTTGTACCAAGAGCTTCTTGCAATTTCTTCCAAAATCACGATGTAAACCTCGGATCTCTATCCAAAATAATCAAAACTACCACCCTGTGCAATCAACGATATCAGAAATGTACAATTCAGCCAATTTATCACGCAAATAGTCTGTACGTATTGGAATGAAATGTTTAGATTTCGTCAGTCGATCAACGACAACCCAAATAACATCTTTCTTCTTTAGAGACAGAGGCAATCTCGATACAAAATCCATTGTAACTCTATCCCATTTCCATTTCGATATCATCACTGGTTGTAATAAACCCGAAGGTACTTAGTGTTCAGCTTTAACTTGCTGACAAACCAAACATCTCGACACAAACTCTAAAATGTCTCGTTTCATGCCTGACCACCATTACAACTGTTTCAAATCATTATACATTTTTGTACTTCCCGGGTGAACAGACAAATAACCACTGTGTGCTTCATGTAGTGTAACACCCCAAAAGTTAGGGGTTTGTAATTTTTCTTAAATTCGTATTGTGCTTGAACGACTAGCCATTGGAGTGTGTTTGGGGGTCCTAAGGAGGCCTGGGTTCGAGTCTGAGCTTTTAAAAAAATTTTAGTTTTTTGGCCCTTAAAGGGAGAGGGATGTTTGCAGTAGGACTTAAGTATATCTGGGTGCTTTTAAGTGTAACAAGTGAGCTTGTGGCATGATGGCTATGGCATCATTAGGAAGGAAAGGAAAGAGGAGTTTGAGTCCCATGACTAACAAAAAAGGGACATTTATTTTATGAATCGATAGAGCAAGAGGTAGAGTTTGGATCAAACTCTATAGAGGTGGTTGAAGTCTTGGTCAACAAGTTTGAATGGGAGGCTAGGAGTGATCCAATGAGGAAATAGTGGAGAAAATCAAGGAAGTGATGAGAGTGGGAGTGTTGGCCGAAATTGGGATTGTGGCTAAGTGACAATTCCAGCTAGAGAGGGTTGATGGAAGCATTTTCGGAAACTTCAGTGTGAGTGCAAACCGAAAGATTCTTTGTGTTGTGCTACTTTTTCTTTTATTCATTTCGGGTTTTCTATCTGAGGTGACTTCTTAGGTAATTTTTTTTTTACCATTTGAGTTTTCGTTTCATTGATTATTTCCTCAACTGCTGCCCACTTTTTGCCTACACTCTTTTCCTTCTCTAAGGTTCCTTGACTGAATTTAACATTCCCTTTTCTTTCCACTTTACTTTCTTTGTTCTCTTCTAGTTAGTCGAATCCATATTTTCCATCCTTCTCAATGCCACATCTTTTGTTCTCTTGAGTGAGCCAAAGTTAATATCTGCTTCCCTCTAGGTTACTTGCATCTCTGAGGGTCGTACGTGTTCAACTCCTTTTCGCTCAAAGGAATCTGTCTTTGCAAAATTTGAGGGTAAGTAGTACTAACCGTTTTCAAGTTATTTCGTGATGTTACTAATCTTTCTCCTTACTGTTGAATATTCCTTTATTTTTAAGTTTGATGTGGGTTAGTGTTAGGGTCACTCGAAAAGTAGGAAGGGACAAGTGCTCGGAAGTAATCGATTCGTACTCTTAGCCTTGAGCAAGTAAGCACTTTCGCTCTATTTTTTTCAAGAGTTGATGTTAACCATATCTTTATTAAAACTCTTTTAATAAGGGTGCTTTGTATCGCAAGATATTTTTCGGGGATTCCTAATCTTCACTAAAATTCGGAAGGAGCTTAGCAAAACCCAGTGAATAATGTAGGTGTTAATGGGGTTTTGATATTGTTGTGTAATGGGAGGATAACCCTCTTAATCATTTGCCTAACTGTTGTTCTTGTCTAACATAGGATCGGTGCTAAGGGATTGGCGGCACTCTCATAATCAAGTGTGTAATCCTACACCTCTACTTGCTCTATAAATGCGATGATCTGTGAATTGGCTAAAAGCCAAAATACCAAAAAGTCAAAATATTGGCAACCAAGATCACTCTAGTGTGTGAGTGCTCGTAGTGATAAACTGAGCCATAAGTGTTGGCTATAGACCTTAGGAAGTGCCACGAACCCTCTCGAGGGAACTAGGCTGTAATGGGCCTTGTTGGGTGAGGTGGGCCAAGTGGGCCCAATGGGTTAATGGGCTCACAGGGGCAAAATACATGGTGAGTGCCAAAAAATAGAGGTGGCTACGAAATTTGCGAACCGTGATCGAAGATGGGCTGAATGGGCCACACGATCGTGTGGGCCCGTTCGAGCCAAAATTGGGCTTTATGCCCAACTGCACCGTATTGACCAGAAAGGGAACCTATGTTGCTTGAGGCGACAGTAGGCCTCCAGAAAGGCTGTTAGATGACTAAATTATTGAAATACCCTCAATAGGTGAGATTACTGAACTACCCTCGATGGGTAAAAAATACTAGAATACTTTTGAGGGGTGAATTACTCTTTTAACCCCAACCGACCAAATGACCGTTATACCCTTAGGGTAGTATCATTGATGTATGTGTATTAATTGTATGATTGGTTTTGATTGTGATGCACTGCATACATGAAATAATTATGACATGACATACTGCATTGGGTTGGGTTATGGATTTTGAAGGAAGCACTGTTCTGGTGGCTCTGCCATGTTACACTGATTTAGTGGCTTTTGCCACGTATACTGATTCTGGTGGTTCAGCCACGTATACTGTTATTAGTAGCTCAGCTGTGTTCTTGGTGTGTAGGGCTAGGTGGGTCGACTTGGTCCCCACATGGTGTGTAGGGTTGGTACTGTAACATCCCAAAAATGGGGTTATTTGGAATTTAATTATTTTCTTATGTAAGAACTGCTATGTCATTATTTATGGAATAATAATGATCAATTTAAGGCTTTGTGTTGGCTCGATTGGTAGGAAATTTTAGTTTTAACTTTTAAGGTAGGGAGCCTTGGCAAGAGGGTGTTATAAGAATAAATGGGGATAATTTGGACATAAAATGAGCTTAGACCAAGTGGCAAAGCAAGCCCACTTGAGAGCTACATGTGGCGCCACCAAGGGAGCAAGGAGAGCTTGTGTTGAGTCATGAAAATCCCTCTTTGGCACTATGTTGGACGGCATAGGAAGGAGAGTTTCTTCTCTTTTAAACTCTTTATTTTATGAGATAATTAAGGATTTTATTTAATATTAATTTCCAAGGATAATTAGGATGATATTAATTCATTTTGATAAACAAAATAAAAGGGTGATAAAGGAGATATTAGTTGATTTACTTGGGATTAATTCAAATTATTTTGAATTTAATTAAACAAGGGCTAGGAGTAATTCAAGGAAAATTTATGGATGTTGGACTCTTGGGAGAAGAGGTGGGCGGCAAGGACACTAGGGGGTGCGAATGCTTATATAAGCACCTAATTGTTCACCTATTTTCTCTTTTTCCAAGTTTGCTAGCAGAATCTCTAAACCCTCTCATCTCATATTTTCTTTTCTTTTTACATCCTCTCCAAAACCATAAGCGAAACTCTCATTACTTACCCTTGCGAAACCTAATTCTTTAATCCCTCTTCTTCTATTTCCTACTAGCAGAATCCTCCACATCTCCATAGCCATCTATTTCTTTTCTTCATAGAATCAAAACCCTATTGTCCTACCTCCAAATAGCAGAATCTAATACCTATCAAGTCAGAAATTCCTTCTCTTTTCTCTACTTGGCGAATAGTATAGTGGTTTGGGATTTCTCCTACATCCAATTGAAGCAGAGGTAAGGAGTATTAGCCAAATACTTTTCTTCTTCCCTTCTCTTGTGTGTCTCTGTCGACATCCATAAGGGGGTAAGTCTGGATTTCAATAGTGTATTAACACCCTTGTGAAACCGATTTCTTTCTAGGGAACTCCGGGATCTCAAAGCAGGAAGGCGGATCTTCCATTCCTTAGTCAATCGATTGGTAAGTAGGGGGTAAGGATGTATGGTAAATAGAGTGCTATTCTAGTAAGTCAGTTAATGATTAAAAGCCGAAGGCTATTGGTATTATTCTTGATCGATGGTGGTGGTTGGCGAGAAGAATCGGGAATTGAGTCTTGTGATTAGGGCAAGAAAAGATAAAGGTAAGGTTCGGGTTCACAAGAATCCTCTCAAATTAATTGGTTTGGCCGAATGGCCCATATTACTAACCTTGATAGTTGGCCGAATATAGGGGCAAGGACTTGGAGGGTGGCCGATTGATTATCTTCGGGATTTAAGACTATCGTGGTAACAGGTGTGTACATACACACTATATAATATATTAAATATGCCTAACCTTGTGAATGCTCATTTTTATGAATGTAGCATTGTAATGAATACCAAATCGGTATAAGTGGTGATTCAGGTAAGTACCTGTTAATGTGATTTATTATTATTAATGCTTTTGGTAAGCATGATGTTTTGACACATGAAATTTAAGAATGTGATGGCATGAAACATATGAATGTTTATACATTGTGGGATTGATGAGTGGAGGCGGTGTTATTGTAAGCGGGCACCGGTGCTTTGGTAGCACACAAGTGACTATATGTCACGGAGGTTTGGTACCTCAGGAGGTTTAGTACCTCAATAGCGACTTGTCCACGTGGTTAACACCAGTGGGTTGGCCCCACTTGAGATATGGGATCGTCTGCGGTGATTTGGTATCACACGATGGGTTGGCCCCATCACCCGATTTGTGTCTCACGGACACGGTGTTTTAGTAACACATTGTGACTATATGTCACCGGTGGTTTAGCACCACCGGTGGTTTGGTACCACAGCAGGGGTGAGCGAGTGGCGTATGGTTGGCTAGGTTGGGTACACATTATTTTGCATATTGATTATTATATGTTGTGTATGAAAAATATTTTTTAAAAGCGGGGAAGGGTTACATCTTGAGTCTTGGTGACTCACCTTCTCCATTAATTTTTCGGTGATGCTTAGATCGCGGACATGGGTAGGAGGGACTTGAGGAGGCCATGCGGTGGATTTAAAACTAAATAGACTTTAATTTTAGTTATTTTAAATTTGGTTATTGGGTTGTTTATTTGGTTGTAATAAGGCCTCATATTACTTTACTTTGGTTTTTTTATGTTGGATATTTTTATTTGTACTATGAAATTTGAATCACGCGTTTTATAAAATTAACACGAAAAATGTTTTATCGTGCCATCGAACTGTCGAAAATTTGTGTAACAACTTGACTTAATTAAATGTTCAAATTGGACTAAGTATAATTTGACAAGATAACTTAAAATGGCGATTTTCAACAAAACTTAAGTGGATTTAGAAAATGGGTTTCAAAACTTCTTCTTAGTAACGACCCATATTAGGTCCTAACGATTGGTAGGGTTTGAATTATTACAAATTTGGTATCGAGCCAGTTCAAAACTTCATTTGTGGGGCCCAAGGCCCAAAAATGTTTTAGTAGGCCTTATTAATTGTTTTTGGGTTTGTAAGCAGCATGGCCCGAGTCTCCGGCACCGATCCGCCCAGGTAAGTACCTCTAACCCTCTTTGTGAATTATATTCTGTAGAAGGGTAGGAAGCATGGAACGTAGATAGACTTATAGGAATTTGAACCTAGGATTAGAATACTCAAACACACAAGCTAAACATAAGACTTAAAGAACTAAACCAATCTATGACTTAGTCCTTGAGCTAGGGTGTGGTAACCCCATGCGCATGCCTAGGATTGGGCAGGAAGAGCACAGTATTTAAGCGGTCAGGTGACTCACCACCTCTTGCAGGTATCCTACAGTGCGTGGCTCGGGTTCACCCTAACTCGGAGGGCTCGGTGGTGTGGTAACCTCATGCGCATGTCTAGAAAGGTTCGGTGGGAGCTTGGTATTTAGCGATCCGCGTGACTCACCTCCTCTCCACACGAAACTGCACAGTGCGTAGCTTGGGTTCACTCGACCAAGAAGGTTCGGTCATAGGCTAAACCTAATGACTAAAACCGAAAGGAATTAGCCATGTTTTGAAAGGAGCGAAACAACGAAACCCTAATGTTTTTAAAATTTACGTAATAACTCTTTCAAATCGGAAAACATCATTTTACAACGTTTTCCTTGAAAAACTTGATTTACGGAAAAAATTACAAAAATGCCCTTGGGGTAAAATTACTAAAATACCCCGGTTCATAAAATATCAAATCAATGGTTTTGTCCAAAAATTTTAACTATTCTATAAATATTCAACAACTTAGCCATGAAAATCATCAATAAAATATTTGGTTTTGGAAAATTTGGCATACCGAACATAAAATTACCAAAATGCCACAGTACAAAATTTTTGCAACATCACCGTTTTAAGAAAAAAAAAATTCTCAAAAGGGACCCTCGAGTTTTACAATGGTTAAAACATCCTTGATTTACAAAATTACAAAATTACCCTTGGAGGACCAAATTACCAAAATACCACGGTTTTGAAATAATGCCATAACTTCAAATCTTGTCAATTTTCAATAATACCCTCTAGTTTTGGGAACTTCAAACAATATACTCTACTAAAGTTTTAAATTTTCTTTTATTACGAAAATACCCACAGCAGGAAAATGGCGAAAATACCCCAGGTTAGAAATGGGCGAAATGTCAGAAGAGTGAATAGGTATGGAAAGCATTAGGGAATGGATGCAAGAACTTCTTTGTGTGAACTAGGATAGAAAATGAAACCTTGTTTGCACGAAAGAATCTCTGATTAAACTTTATCCATAAAATTTCTTGCGAGTAATAAAGTGGAACAAATGCTAGCATAAAAATTTTCTTAATCAGATTAAAAGCGCAAGTAGATAGAATGAGTTCTAGAGGGCGTGGGGGTGAGTGGGCCTTGTAGGGGTAGGATGACGGTGTACGAACCCGTCAGTCGGGACAAGGTTACAGCGATGTACCACCACCACCACCTCAAACTTTTGGAAGCGGAGGCGAGGATCGAGGGAGGAGGAGGCGATGTCATGGCGGTATTGCGAGTCCTTGAATTAGTGGTGAGGTGGTGGAAATTTAGGAGCTCGAAAATCATTCCGGCGGATTCGGTCCAATGATTTGAGGTGTTAAAGGGTGTGTCGTCGAGTGGCACCAGTGTAGTGAGTATTGGTTGGAATCTCTGAAAGGGTAATGGATGAACTTGACGACCGAGGAGGAAAAAGTGAAAGGCGGTGTCGCTTCTAAAGGATGAAGCGTACCAGTGGTGGTGACAGATTCGGGATGGAGCCACGGTGATGATCTTCGTGGGACTACTTTAAAATCGCCTTTCGGAAGAAGTATGTGGGCACCGGCTACTTTGTGAGAGGAAGGCTTTTAAGGTCTAGTGCAAGGAACTAAGTCCGTGGTAGAGTATGGCGGAGTTTTAAAATTTGAGTAGGTATGCGGAGGAATCGTAGCCTTGAACACGTGTGTGTGTCCGCTTTGAGGACGGACTCAGAGATGACTTGAGGTTCTTGATTGCGCCCATGACAAAGTCAGTGAGTTTTCATCTCTTGTGGAAAAGGCTAAGGTGGCAGGGGATCAATGAATTGTGAGGCGAATTATAGTAGAAATAATCGAAGAGAGGATTTGGGTCAATTTGGATCCGATGGTAATGATCGAGAAAAAGGCTAAGCGAATGGGCCGTCGGTGACAAGGCCGTAGCTACTAATCGAGGCTCGATTCAATCGTTGTGGGAAGTCCCATTGGGAGGTTGTTCGACCGTGATAGGGGATGTTTTGAGTGTGGGTCTTTAGAACATCGGGTCGAGATTGTCCCGAGCGAGCTCGAAATCGGCGGAGAGTCGAGCAGTACTCGGGGCCAAAATGTGGACCCATGAGAGGGTCGTGGTAATGGCGAGAGGAAGCAATGGTCCTAGCAGAGGTCGAGGAACTTCGAGGCGGAGGTTCGAGCAACCAGAGGCTAAGCGACTGGCTTAGTCTATCTGACGAGCGTCATGAGGAGGTGGCCTGCCGGATGTCATAGCAGATGCGTTTCGATTTTGGTCTTCCTTATTATGCATTAATTGATGTGGGGTCTACACACTCATACGTAGCCTTGATAGTGTGGTAGAGACTTTGAACCTAGACTACGAGGCTAACTGCTAGGGAGATGGTGTAGTGAGTCCTTTAGGTCACTCTGTAGTGGTAGACAAACTTTTTGGGGCGTACCCTAGAACTCCAAGGGTGCGTATTGGTCGATCGATGGAACTACCATTAGGGAGTTCGATTTGATCCTTGGAATGGATTGGTGGCTAAGTATCGGGCAAATTTGGATTGGCTAAGCGCATGGTTCTTAAGGCGGTGAGAATGGTGAAGTGGTTATGATAGGTGATAGAAGAATTACCTATCCAATGTGGTGTCTGCCTTGAAAGGCGGAAAAGATGGTCAAGAAGGGTTGTAAAGGCGTATTTGGTTGAATTTGTGCTTTGGAAGCTAAAGTCGATGGTTGGAAAGGTCCGACGGTTGGGGAATTTGATGATGTGTTCCCGAAGAACTTGGGTCTACCCCAGGCCAAGGAAGTTGAATTGATATTGACTTGCTACGGAGCAGCACTTTTGTGTCTATAGCACCTTTAGAATGGCACCGAAGGAATTGGTGGGTGAAGGCTCGATTGAGAGCTCTTGGATAAGGGTTTATTAGACCTAGTATATCTCCGTGGGGGCGCTTTGTGTTGTTTGTCAAGAAGAAGGGCGGTTCTATGCGAATGTGCATCGATTCCGTCGAGTTAAACAAGTTAACGATCAAAAACAAGTACCCATTGCCGCGGATCGATGACTTGTTTGACCGATTGAAGAAGCGTCGGTGTTTTCAAAGATAGACCTTAGGTGGGTTACCATCAACTTAAGGTGAAGGGGCGATGTTCACAAGGCGGCTTTTCGAACTCGGTATGGGCATTACGAGTTCTAGTGATGCCATTCGGGTTGACCAATGCCGCGGCGTTCATGGACTTAATGAGCGAGTTTTCAACGATACTTAGATCAATTTGTCGTAGTGTTCATAGGCGACATATTGGTTTACTCTAAGACGGAGGAGGAGCACGACAAGCATTTGGATAGTTCTACAAGTGTTGAGGAAAAGCAATTGTATGCCAAATTGATGAAGTCGAATTTTGGCTAAGGAGGTGGCTTTCTTAGGTCACATAGTGTCGTGGAAGGATTAGAGTGGATCCCATAAGATTGAAGCGGTATTGGAATGGAAACCGCCTAAGTCGGTTGGCGAGATCTGAAGTTTTACGGGTTTAGCGGGGTATTATCGGAGATTTGTGGAAGGGTTCTCTCGATCGCATGACCGATTGACTAAGTTGCTAAGGAAAGGTGTTAGTTTGTATGGTGGGAGAAGCGGCAAGAAAGTTTTGATAAGCTAAGGAAAATTTTGTGGAAGCTCGGTTTTAGTACAACTTAGGGGAAATTATTCACGATCTATTGTGATGCATCTCACCTTGGTTTGGGGTGTGTGTTGATCTGAGATGGGAAGGTAGTAGCCTATCGTCTCGTCAATTTGAGACCGCATGAGGTTAACTATCAACTCACGACACAGAGTTAGCCATGATCGTCTTGCATACGAAAGTATGGAGACATTATCTTTATGGGGAGAAGTCGGTAATTTACGGACCACAAAAGTTTGAGGTATCTCGACACGAAGGATCTGAATCGAGGATGGTAGATGGATTGAGCTGTTGAAGGACTCTGTTGTTCCATCGAGTATCATCCGGGTAAGGCTAACGTGGTGGTGACGCGTTGGCCGGAAGGTCGTGGCGATTTGAGAGCAATGTTTGCTCAGTTGAGCTGTATGTGATGGAAGCCTTTTGGCGAACTTCATGTTAAGCCAACATGGATCGAGGAGATTAAAGCAAGCAGATAATGGATGAAGGGCTAAATCTGAAGAGAATACAAGTTCGAGAATGGTGGTGTAGAGGGTATAGTGTATTTGGTGACGGTGTGCTATGTTTTCGAGGGGCGGCCTCGTATGCCAAAAGATATGGAGTTGAGGCGAGAAAATTCTCCGGGATGCTCATAGCAGCCCATCGCTATGCATCCGGGAGGAAGCAAGATGTATGGAGATCTCTGAAGCGATTACGGTGGGCGGGTTGAAGCGTGAGATAACGAATTCGTAGGGAAGTGTTTGGCGTGTCGGCGAGTTAAGGTGAACACCGATTACCATCGGGGTTACTTCAGCCGGTAAAGATCCCTCAATGGAAGTGGGGCGGATCACTATGGATTTCGTCGATGGTCTACCCCACACCCGACAAGAAAGATGCGATTTGGGTAATCGTGGGCCGTCGACTAAATCGACTCACTTCATCTGGGTGAGAATGGACTACTCACTCGAAATTAGCAAAGTTGTATGTGGCGAGATAGTCGATTACATGGTGTACTGTCAGTTATCTCGGATAGGGACCCAAGGTTCACTTGAGGTTTTGGAAGCGTTACATCAAGCGTTGGAGTGCAGCGGTTGGATTCGATCTGACTTTCCATCCTCGAGACAGACGAGCGATCGAGAAAGGGTCATCTGATCTTAGAAGATATCTTTGAGGGTTGTGTCTTGGAATTAGAGGTAGTTGGGAGAATTCTTACCTCTAGCTGAGTTCGCCTACAACAATAGCTACCAAGCAAGTATTGAGATGGCACCATCTGAAGCCTTGTATGGGCGGAAATGCGAACCCGACATGTTGGGCGGAGTTGGGTGAGCGACAAGTGTTGGGCCCGAAATTGGTAGAGAGGCGAAGACAAAGTTAAAGTGATTGGTCTCGTCTCAAAGAAGCGTCGAATAAGCGAAGTCTTATGCCGATCTCAAGCGCAAGGAAATGGAGTATCTTTGTAGGAGACAAGGTCTTTCTAAAGGTGTCGCCTTGGAAGAAGGTACTAAGATTTGGGCGAAAAGGAAGGCGAGCCCAAGATTCGATAGCCCATATCTGATTACTAAGCGAGTAGGACCGGTAGCTTATCGACTTGAGCGCCGGTGAGTTAAGTCGATTCATGGCGTCTTTCACGTATCAATCTTTGAGGCGGTATCGGTCGAGATCCATCACATGTGGTGCCGTGGCGGAAATCGAAGTTAGCGGACTTATCTTTTGAGGAAGAACACTGTTCGGATCTTGGATAGAGATATAAAGGTTCTATGTAGGAAGTCGATGCCCTTAGTGAAAGTGCTATGGCGGAATCATGGTCTTTGAGGAAGCTACGTGGGAACACGAGGATGTGATCTGGTGGCAATACCCTCATCTGTTTTAGTTATGTAATTTGGAATGAAATTTATTTTAAGGGGTAGAAGCGTAACATCCCAAAATGGGGTTATTTGGAATTTAATTATTTTCTTATGTAAAGGCTGCTATGTCATTATTTATGGAATAATAATGATCAATTTAAGGCTTTGTGTTGGCTCGATTGGTAGGAAATTTTAGTTTTAACTTTTAAGGTAGGGAGCCTTGGCAAGAGGGTGTTATAAGAATAAATGGGGATAATTTGGACATAAAATGAGCTTAGACCAAGTGGCAAAGCAAGCCCCTTGAGAGCTACATGTGGCGCCACCAAGGGAGCAAGGAGAGCTTGTGTTGAGTCATGAAATCCCTCTTTTGGCACTATGTTGAATGGCATAGGAAGGAGAGTTTCTTCTCTTTTAAACTCTTTATTTTATGAGATAATTAAGGATTTTATTTAATATTAATTTCCAAGGATAATTAGGATGATATTAATTCATTTTGATAAACAAAATAAAAGGGTGATAAAGGAGATATTAGTTGATTTACTTGGGATTAATTCAAATTATTTTGAATTTAATTAAACAAGGGCTAGGAGTAATTCAAGGAAAATTTATGGATGTTGGACTCTTGGGAGAAGAGGTGGGCGGCAAGGACACTAGGGGGGTGCGAATGCTTATATAAGCACCTAATTGTTCACCCTATTTTCTCTTTTTCCAAGTTTGCTAGCAGAATCTCTAAACCCTCTCATCTCATATTTTCTTTTCTTTTTACATCCTCTCCAAAACCATAAGCGAAACTCTCATTACTTACCCTTGCGAAACCTAATTCTTTAATCCCTCTTCTTCTATTTCCTACTAGCAGAATCCTCCACATCTCCATAGCCATCTATTTCTTTTCTTCATAGAATCAAAACCCTATTGTCCTACCTCCAAATAGCAGAATCTAATACCTATCAAGTCTTGAAATTCCTTCTCTTTTCTCTACTTGGCGAATAGTATAGTGGTTTGGGTTTCTCCTACATCAATTGAAGCGGAGGTAAGGAGTATTAGCCAAATACTTTTCTTCTTCCCTTCTCTTGTGTGTCTCTCGACATCCATAAGGGGGTAAGTCCGATTTCAATAGTGTATTAACACCCTTGTGAAACCGATTTCTTTCTAGGAACTCAGGGATCTCAAAGCGGGAAGGCGGATCTTCCATTCCTTAGTCAATCGATTGGTAAGTAGGGGTAAGGATGTATGGTAAATAGAGTGCTATTCTAGTAAGTCGATTAATGATTAAAAGCGAAGGCTATTGGTATTATTCTTGATCGATGGTGGTTAGCGAAGCGAATCGGGAATTGAGTCTTTGTGATTAGGAACCGAAAAGATAAAGGTAAGGTTCGGGTTCACAAGAATCCCTCTCAAATTAATTGGTTTGGCGAATGGCCCATATTACTAACCTTGATAGTTGGGCGAATATAGGGGCAAGGACTTGGAGGGTGGCGATTGATTATCTTGAGTTTAAGACTATCGTAGTAGCAGTGTGTACATACACACTATATAATATATTAAATATGCCTAACCTTGTGAATGCTCATTTTTATGAATGTAGCATTGTAATGAATATAAATCGGTATAAGTGGTGATTCGGTAAGTACACATTAATGTGATTTATTATTATTAATGCTTTTGGTAAGCATGATGTTTTGACACATGAAATTTAAGAATGTGATGGCATGAAACATATGAATGTTTATCTGTTGTGGGATTGATGAGTGGAGGCGGTGTTATTGTGCCGACGGGCACGGTCTTTAGTAGCACAAGTGACTATATGTCACGGAGGTTTGGTACCTCAGGAGGTTTAGTACCTCAATAGCGACTTGTCCTGTGGTTAACACCACAGTGGGTTGGCCCACTTGAGATATGGGATCGTCTGCCGGTGATTTGGTATCACACGATGGGTTGGCCCCATCACCCGATTTGTGTCTCGGACACGGTGTTTTAGTAACACATTGTGACTATATGTCACCGGTGGTTTAGCACCACCGGTGGTTTGGTACCACAGCAGGGTGAGCAGTGGCGTATGGTTGGCTAGGTTGGGTACACATTATTTTGCATATTGATTATTATATGCTGTGTATGAAAAATATTTTTTTTAAAACGGGGGAAGGGTTACATACTGAGTCTTGGTGACTCACCTTCTCCATTAATTTTTCAGGTGATGCTTAGATCGCGGACATGGAGCCGGAGGGACTTGAGGAGGCCATGCGGTGGATTTAAAACTAAATAGACTTTAATTTTAGTTATTTTAAATTTGGTTATTGGGTTGTTTATTTGGTTGTAATAAGGCCTCATATTACTTTACTTTGGTTTTTTTATGTTGGATATTTTTATTTGTACTATGAAATTTGAATCACGCGTTTTATAAAATTAACACGAAAAATGTTTTATCGTGCCATCGAACTGTCGAAAATTTGTGTAACAACTTGACTTAATTAAATGTTCAAATTGGACTAAGTATAATTTCAGCAAGATAACTTAAAATGAGCAGTTTTCAACAAAACTTAAGTGGATTTAGAAAATGGGTTTCAAAAACTTCTTCTTAGTAACGACCCATATTAGGTCCTAACGATTGGGTAGGGTTTGGGCATTACAGTGCTGGGTGTGATGGTTGGTGGGTTGGGTTACATGTCCATTTTGCATATCATAGGGCTTAGGCTCAGACTATTACTGAATAGGGCTTAGGCCAAGGCATTACTAGAATAAGGCTTAGGCCGAGGCCCGATATCAAATGGGCTTAGGCCTAGACTATGACTGTATTAGGGGATTAGACACTGATTTCTAGTAACTCACCCTTTTATTTGAATGTGCAGGTAATCCCCAGCCATAGAGGATTTGAAGCTGTGAGGGACTTAGAGGTGGCCATACGTCCGATAAGCTTTAAAGCCAAACTTAGCGACTCTATTTTTACCATACTTTAATTATTGAGAAAAATTTTGTAGTAAGGCCATTGGGATTTCTTTTAACTTTTATTTGGTGTTTCTTTTAATTACAAATTGCTAGTCTATAAAACACGGGGTTTTAAAGCAACAACTATTGTTTTCAAAATATCACGTTTTCACAACTGTTTAAATCAAATTTTCGCGACAAACAAAGTTTAAAAAAAATAGTATGACTTTGAGATAAGCTTGGTTTGTTAATAAGAAATGAGAACTGGGATTTTAAACGATAGAAAGTTTTGATTTGTAGAAGGGTTTTCCAATGAACACAAAGTTTTCAAACAACATTTGATGTGGCACGTTAGATCCGGTCATAACGTCTAGGTCGGGTTTGGGGTGTTACATGTAAATTTTTCTAAATAAGCTCAGAAATCTTTGGTACGCAAATTCTATTTCGAAACATTAAACAATCATCGAATTTGATTTGATAGTCTGAATCACTAGTCAACTCACATTGCACTCTTTTGGAATGTAATTCATTATTAAACTTCTCAGCTTCACAAATTTGCTGAAGAAATACCAGTTTAGCTTTCAACTCTACTAGAATGGAATCATCATCAAATAAGGTTAGTTGAGCATTCATTGCCCGCAAAGCAAATAATTATTTTCTACTAAAATCATCCGCAACTATTGTAATATCCTGATTTTGGGTCTAGTCAGAACATTAGTTTTGGGACCACAAATATGACACATTAAAAATTTTTTTATTATATTTTTATGGTCTACAATTTTATGGAATGATTTCATGAAAATTTCATTCGAAAATTTTAACGTTTGGGCACTTAATTTAGTTAAAAGGATTAAATTGCAAAAAAGTACAAAATGTGTGTTCTAGAAGCTAGAGGTGTGTAATTGCTATGAAAATTTAAATTGAAGGTCCTTAGATGGTAATTATACCATTGGTTAAGTCAGTGGACAAAAATGGACATGAAGTAATAGAATTTTTATGTTTTAAGTTAGGGGCATTTTGGTTATTTGACTATTTAAATGAATTAAAAATCGAATTAAAAGCCAATTTTTGCTCATCGTCTATCCCTTGGACAAAATTTACAAGAGGAAGACATAGCTAGGGTTTTTCAAGCTTCCAAGTTCAATTGTAAGTCAGTTCTAGCCCTATTTTTAATGGTTTTTATGTTTTTGAGTTCCTTGTAACTCGATCTACCTATTTTTAGTACTAATTTGAAGTATGATTAAGGTCTAGGGTTTGAACCATGTTATATATTTGTGTGTTTTGATGTTTAATGGTAGAATATATAAATTTCAGGTTTGATAAACAACTTTTTCTAAGTGATTTTCAGTAAAAATGTCAAAAAGGACTTATTTGTAAAAGTTATACATTGTGTAGTAAAAGTGTGATGTAATGAAAAATGTGGACTGGTATGAGCATAAAAATAGTTCGGCTAGGCTTGTGTATTAAATAAATTGAACATATTTCATTTTACGAGCCTAGGGACTAAAGTGTAAAATGTCAAAGTGTAGGGAAAAAGTAATTTTTCCATAATATGATTCTTGGGCTGAATTGGATAATGTTATGATTGAACGAGTTAAATTTGTTATTCTAGATTAAGAAAAACGAGGTACGGACCTAGACGATGGAAAAACAAAGTAATTGATGATTAGGTCAATTCTACTATTTTTGTACCGGGATAAGTTCGTATGTAAATAATGTAATGTTGTATTTGTATTTTAATGTTTTGATATTGCATGAAATGTATGATTGATTCTATGAGTATATTTGACGAAGTCCGGCTGAGAGAAAATCCCAGTTGAACCTTAGGAATAGATTAGGATACAAGTGACATGTCACTAGAAACCCATGTAATTATGTGATTTATGTGTCCCGGGTGTTGGTCCTATACGTCCTACCAGTGGCTAGGTATACCGACATATGTTGCAGATACCTAACAACTTGTGTGAGCAGCATCGCGTAGCTACGTCTTGATTGACAGCTTGTGTGAGTAGGCCTGAGGATAGCTCGAGAGAGAGCTTATATGTGTTATAAGATTTGCAGTAGCATTGGCTACATATGTGGTACTTATGTGTAAAGATTTCCATGTATCCGATAGTACTCTAGTGGTTCAATGGGTATGACAAAGACGAGGAAGTATGTTATTATGTTACGAGTTGGTGCAGGTATGTACGAAAAAATCAAAGGAAATGAATTCAGTGTATGATGAACTATTGGTAAGAATGTGATTGAGTATGTTATGTACTTGAAGTTTTAATGACATTTATGCTGATATACGAATGTTACTTATATGGCAATTGTATGGTTAATGTTGTTTATTATTTGTATATGAACTTACTAAGGTATATAGCTTACTCCATTTTCTTTCCCTTGCCTTATAGTGTCACCAAGCTAGCTCGGGATTGGAGATCATCGAAGATCCATTCACACTATCAACTATTATTTTGGTACCAATGAATTCTACATTTTGAGTTATGGAATGTATAGGGGACTTGGTCATTTTGTTATGTGTGGTAATTGATTTGGCCAAATGTGTTGGCTTATATTGGTTGAAAATTCATTTTGTATAAGGCCATTGAAAATTGGCTACAATTGGTATTTGCAATTTATAGGATGATTCATTTCATAGATGTGGAATTTACATGATTTGAGTTGATAAGCATGTGATGTTTGTGTATGATAGATGGTAGCATGTGAATGATGTGTTGATGTCTTGATTGTGGCTGATTTGGTTGTATGTAATATGCTTGGATTGGTGCCATATAATATAGTGTATGTATGCACAGGTAAGGGTACCAAAATGGATTTGTAAATAACCTTATTGTTTTCCAAACGGGTAGACACACGGCCTTCTCCACGGGTATGTGTTTCGGCCATATGTCCCTTGCACCTTCATTGTTGCAAAACAAAATGTCAAGAATTGAGCACACGGGCAGAGACATGGGCATGTGTCTCGGAGTGTGTGCTACACAGCGTTGGACACAGTAGCGTGTCTCAGCCATGTGAAGTCTGCACCTATTTTTTGAAAAATTATGGAAACTAAATCGACCACATGGCCTAGCACACGGGCGTGTGGCATAAGTTAGACAGCACCCTATTTCGAGCACGGCCTATAGCACGGGCGTGTCTAAGGTCACACGGGTGTCCCTTGGACCACATGGGCATGTGAGCCCTGTAACATGAAAAATTTTCTAACTTTTGTAAAATTTTCTAAAGTTCTTGGTTTAGTCTCGAACCACTTCCAAAGCATATATTGAGCCTCGTAAGGTCATTTTAGGGACAATATGAATGTGTATGAAAAGTTTTAATTTAAATGAAAAATTATGACTCTGAAATATATGTTTGCTTGTGTTTATTTTATGGTAAAGCCTTGTACCCTGTTCTACTGTTGAATACGGGTAAGGGGTGTTACATTTTGTGGTATCAGAGCTACGATTTTTAACACCCCTATCGCGTATCCATCACCAGATTAGGGTTAAAGGCGTTACAAGACAGATCAAAAACTTTTACAACATTTTATACAACCATTCATCAATCGCAACCAAAGTGTCCCTTAAATAGATCAACGACACCTTAATCATGCTTTAGTGTAAGGTCGGGACTAAATCGAACACATACATAAATTTTTAGAAATTTGAAACTTTTCTAAGTTATGAAGGCCACACACCCGTGTGGGCGGGCCGTGTGCCTTCCACGGAGACTAGACACACCCATGTGTCTTGGTCGTGCAAAAATAGGACATGTATACTAACTTTTCCACACGGTCACTAGGCACGCCCGTGTGCCATGATTGTGTGCTCTTAGGCCATATACTAACTTAATCACACAACTACCAGGCACGTCTGTGTGCAAGGCCATGCACACTTAGCTACATACTATCAATTTCCCATGGCCATTAGGCACGCCCATGTGCCATAGCCGTGTGGGAAAAATAGGCCATTATCAAGGCCATAATGCCACTCACTATAGGGTCATCCCTACTAGCAAATTACCAAAACATTTCATACATATTTTGCAACCAAAACACATTAAAGAAGTAATCAAATCCTCACCTACAATTGCAACTCTGACCATGCCAAATTGTACAACTAAACACATGCAATTAAGCATAATTAATCCATATTTACCTTTCATATACCCACTTCTTTGATCAATCACACATAATCATATTGTATTCATATTCTTACCAAATCTTTAACCATTTCATAAGCTAATTAGCCATGCCAAAACATGCATCATATAACACATTGACTCATGCATATTACAAACACTTATCAAGCTAAAAAATACACTTCAAACATAACCAAAATGACTAGTCTGTACATGCCATATCTAGCTATATACATATTCAAAAAGTACCAAAACAAGTTGGGTAGTGTGATAATGATCCTCGATCGTCCCGAGCCTTTAGTAGCTTTGATGATCTATTAAACAGAGCACACATACATATAGTAAGCTTTCAAAAGCTTAGTAAGCCATATACAAATAAACACAACATACAATGCATATAACCAAATTAATACATTGGTACTTATAGTTCTCAGAGAAAATTCTTTACATGATTTTTGGCACATTCGCTTACACAAAGCTTGCCACAACTTCTATTCACATATATCATATGTACTTAGCTCATTCAAGCATAATTTCACATATCATCTCATTATTCCATTGCTCATATTCACTTTAGTAAGTTCATATAGACACTTACCTTTCATACACATCTTGTGTACTTATCAAACATACCTGAAATGAATTTACATTCATGTAATCATTCATAGCTTGAAACTGCTCGTTAAACTGTTTAGAATCTAATAGGATATAAAGAATACTCAGAATAGTCGTACAATGCCAACGTCTCCAGACGGGGTCTTACATGTACTCAAATATCGATGCCACTATCCCAGATAGGGTCTTATACGAGTCAATACGATGCCAATGTCCCAGACATGGTCGTACACGTAAATCTCATATCGATGCCAACGTCTCAGGTGTGGTCTTACACAAAATCTCGAATCAATGGCAACGTCCTAGACGTGGTATTACATGATAAAATAGAACAGACACCTATGTCATGGCATAGCTAATCCTATCTATTCCTAGGTTCATATGGGACTTCTCGGACATAGTCACTATATCAATCTTATCTTGGAATTCATGTGCACATCATCTTTTAAACATTCATCTTTATCAATAGTCATATGAATGTACACAATTCAACACAAATACGTTTATTTGCATAATGACTTACCTCGAGTTTGATTTAACGGAAACGGCTACGACTACTCAATTACTTTCTCTTTCCTGCGATCTAAGTCTGTTTTCTTCGGTTATTGATCTATACATATTCAAATGTAATCCATTTATTCACTAATTCATTCAATTCAATCCAAATACACATATTTAAGGCAATTTGTAAATTAGCCCTCACATTTTCTCATTTGAACAATTTAGTCCTTATATCACAAAATCACAAAATATACCAAATTTCATAATCCTTATGCTTAGCCGAATATCACCCATGCTTATACAAGTCCCTACATTTCATTCATTTCACAATTTAGTCCCTCAAATTGCTATTTTCTCAATTTAGCCATCAATAGCTAAATTTATCAAAAATTCAAGAACAAAATATGTGCATTCAATATATATCTTTCATTTAACTCCATAAAACATCACAAATCATATGATTTCATCAAAATCTCATTTTAAAAACATCATCAATTCTTCAAATTACCATATGGGTTTGATAGTAGACTAACCAACAATCTCAAAAACATAAAAATCATCAAAATCTAAAGCCAAAACATACCTTAATTTGAGCTTGAAATGGTTGAAACCCTTGAAAGCTTTTGTTCTCTCTTTTTCTTTTCTTATTCGGCCAAAGGTGATGAATAAGGCCAATTATTCCTGTTTTGTTTTATTTATTAAATTTTTATATTATAATGCCTATCATTTAATAAACCATTATCACATAAAATAAACTATTTATCATATTAACATGTCGTCCACTACATTGCTAAAAGGTCAATTTGCAACTTAAGGCATCATATAAAAGAAGACACATCAATTAGGCCATTCACTTAAATAGAAAGCCACTTTTACCAATTATGAGATTTAGTCCTTTTTCTTAAATTAAACACACAGATAAATTAAATAATTTATGAAAACTTACCACATGCTTAAACATATATCAAGACCACAAAAAATAATATTAAAATATTTTACTGACTCAGATTTGTGGTCCTGAAACCACTATTTCGAATAGGGTATAAATCAAACTGTTATAGGCTTTGTCAATTCTCGGACTAATGAAGCGTGTGTGAAGGTCTAGCTATACATGCCATAAATGAACTGTGATAGTGTGATGACTCCTGGCAATTTTAAAATGTGTTTTCATATAGTAAATGGATCCCAATCGAGCTAAAGCTGATGATGTAGAAAGTAATGCGTCAGCCCCCGCTCAAGGGGCAGCGCCGTCTAAAAGTGACCCCCCACGGTTGGTCAGGGAGGAGTGAAAGTGGGTACGAAAACCTTCCTCCACATGATGAACGAGTGGTATATGGAATTTGTTCAAACAAATACGAATGCTCAACCCCCTCCACCCCCACCTATTCCTCAGCTGGTTCCTATAAATCCACAAGGTATGGAATTCATGAGATTGAGTAAGCCACCTGTTGATAAGATCTGAAAGCATGGGGCTGAAGATTTTAGAGAAAATGCCGATTATGATCCTGAAAGTGTAGAATTCTGACTCGAAAACTCCATCAGGTTATTTTATGAGTGTCATGCACACTAGATGAATGTCTAAAATATGATGTGTCACTTCTGAGAGATTCAGCATACCGTGGTGGAAAACCCTTGTGTCAGTAGTACCGTGAGAGAGGGTTAATTAGGAAATCTTCCAAGATGAGTTTAGGAAGAAATATATCAGCCAACGGAGTTTTTAGAGTTGAAACAAGGCTTAATGTCAGGAACTGAGTACGAGCGAGAGTTTGTTAGGCTCAGGAAGTACGCTCAAGAGTGTATTTCCACCAAGGCTATCATGTGCAAAAGGTTCGATGATGGGTTGAATGAGGATATCTGATTGTTAGTTAGAGTTCTTGAGTTGAAGGAATTTATGGTGATATTTGACCAAACTTGTAAGGCTGAAGAATTAAGCAAAGAGAAAGGCCGATGAGCAAATCATTTCCATCTCAGTCTAAGAAGTCGAGAGATTTGTATGTTCGATCGAGTACTTTAGCTGGGTATCCCAACAGAGATCGTGGGAAACAATACTCGGGTTCTAAAGCCTAAACTACATCAGTAGCAAGCATTGGTAATGCTAAGTCTGGTAGGCCTAAATGTCAGTATTACGACAGACGACACCCCAGTGAATGTAGAATGTATGACCGGGCTTGTTTTAAGTGTGGCTCTCATGACCACTTTATTAAAGATTGCCCAGAGAAAGTTGAAAATGATAAGTTTCAAACTTCAAGATCGGGTAACACTGCCTCTAAAGGGAGACCACCAAGGAATAGGGGAAATAGAGCTAGTAGTAACGTGTGACAAAAGATACAACTATAAGATCTAAGGCCAATGCACCTACTAGAGCCTATGCTTTTTGTGCCCGCGAAGAAGCGACATCTTTCGATGTTATCACTGGTACTTTTTCTCTCTAGAATACTAATGTACTTGCATTGATTGGTCCTGGATCGACTCATTCTTATGTTTGCATAAAATTGGTAGCTAGTAAGAACTTCTCTATTTAGTTTGCTGAATTTGTGATTAAAGTGTAAAACCCCTTAGGGAAATATGTGCTAGTTGATAAAGTTTGCAAGAATTGTCCATCGATGATTCAAGGTCACTGTTTTTCTGCTGACCTAATATTGTTGCCATTTGATGAGTTTGATGTCATTTTGGGTATGGATTGGTGTAAGAACCCGATTTTGGGCCTAGCTAGAACAGTGGTTTTGGGAATGATTTTGTCAAAATTTTATATTATGTACAAAAGATTTGAGGATGGATTGAATGAAGATATTTGTGTGTTAGTCGAGATCTTAGAGTTGAAAGAGTTTGTGGTATTGGTTGAACGAGCTTTTAAGGCCAAAGAATTGAACAAATAGAAGAGGAAAGCTGATCTTGAAGTTACAGACTTGAGGAAAAGACCGATGAGTAAGTCATTCCCATCTCAGTCTAAGAAATCGAAAGAGATGTAGTCCTGTTCGAATGTTTCAGCAGGGTATTCACGCAGAGATCGTGAGAAACAACATTCGAGTTTTAAATCTCAAGCTATTTCGTTCGCAAGTGTGGGTAATGTAAAGTCTAATAGGCCGAATGTCAACATTATATAAGAAGACATCCCGACGAATGTTGAATGAATGACTGGGCTTGTTTTAAGTGTGGTTCTCAAGATCATTTTATCAGAGATTGCCCGAAGATAGCAGAGAAAGAGAGATTTCAAAGTACAAGGCCTAGTAATAATTCTTCTAGAGGAAGACCCCCAAGGAATACTGGAAATGGGGCCAGTAGGGAAGGTGTGACGAAAGAAACAGCGATGTGGTCTGAAGCTCGAGCACTTGCTAGAGCCTATGCCATCCATACTCACGAAGAAGCGACATCTCTTGATGTTATTATTAGTACTTTTTCTCTTTATGATACTGACGTTATTGAATTAATTGACCCAGGATCCACTCATTCGTATGTTTGTATGGTTTTGGTGAATAATATAAAATTTTCTATTGAGTTTACCGAATTTGTGATTAAGGTGTCAAACCCTTTAGGCAAGCATGTTTTAGTTGTCAAAGTATGTAAGAAATACCCTTTGATAATTAGAGGTCATTGTTTTTCAGCTGACTTGTTGTTGTTGCAATTTGATGAGTTTGATGTCATTTTGGGTATGGATTGGCTGACTTTGCATGATACTATAGTAAATTGTAGATAGAAAGTTATTGAATTGAAATGTGAAAATGATGAAATTCTTCAGGTTGAATCAGATGAGGCAGATAGATTGTCTATGGTGATTTCTTCAATGTTAGCTCAGAAATATATAAGAAAAGGGTGTAAAGCTTACCTAGCCTATGTGTTAAACACGAAAGAGTCTGAATTGAAAATTTAATCGGTGCCGATGGTGTGTGAATATTCATATGTTTTTCCAGAGGAATTGCCAGTATTGCATCCAATTAGAGAAGTTGAGTTTGGTAATGAGTTAGTCCCCATTGTTTCACCAATATCGATTGCTCCGTAAAGAATGGCTCCGATTGAATTGAAAGAGTTAAAGACTTAGTTACAAGAATTGACAGATAAAGGTTTTGCAAGACCAAGTTATTCTCCCTGAGGTGCTCCAGTATTGTTTGTAAAGAAGAAAGACGAGACTATGAGACTTTGTATAGATTACCGATAGCTCAATAAGGTAACCATTAAGAACAAGTATCCTTTGCCAAGAATTGATGATTTATTTGACCAACTAAAAGGAGCGACAGTGTTCTCAAAGATAGATTTGAGATCTGGTTACTACCAGCTGCGAGTAAAAGAGTCGGATGTGCTGAAAATCGCTTTCAGAACAAGGTACGGACACTATGAATTTCTTGTCATGCCTTTTGGACTGACGAATGCTCTTGCATTTTTCATGGACCTAATGAATCGAATCTTTAGACCGTACTTGGATAAGTTTGGAGTTGTTTTTATTGATGACATACTGATTTACTCTCGTAATGAGTCCTAGCATGCCGAACACTTGAGAACTATTTTGCAAACTTTGAGAGATAAAAATTTATATGCTATGTTCAATAAAAGTGAGTTTTGGCTCCGAAAAGTCAGATTTTTAGGACATATTGTCTCAGGTGATGGTATTCAGGTTGATCCAAGTAAGATTTCGGCATTTTTTGATTGGAAATTACCAAGGAATGTATATGAAGTTAGATGCTTTTTGGGCTTAGCCGGTTACTACCTTCGATTTGTCAAAGGGATTTCGATGATTGTTACCCCTATGACCAAACTATTGCAAAAAGATGTCAAATTTGTATGGTCCAAGAAATGTCAGCAAAGTTTTGAAAAGTTGAAGGCTTTATTGACTGAGGCACCAGTTCTAGTGCAACCTAAATCGGGAAAGGAGTTTGTGATTGTAACACCCCTTACCTGTATTCAACACCGGAATCGAGAACGATGCATTACCAAACTTAAATTAATCAAACATACAACATCAGGTCATAAAATTTCATTTCAACTTAAAACTTTTCATTAGAAATCATAACGTCCCTCCATAGGTCTACGAGACCTTAAACATACTTACGGAGTGGTTCGGGACTGAATTGGAAACTTTCAAACACCTAGAATTTTTCCTTAAAAATAGGGCCACACAACGATGTGGGCAGGCCGTGTAGTCACACACATCCATGTTCCTAGCCCGTGTAGATTTATTTCTAAACTTGAACCTCTAGGGTTTTCACAAAGCCTGACACATGCCCGTGTCTACGGCCCGTGTCCACGGCCCGTGTCCCTCACACTGCCATGACACTTCCGTGTCTTCTCCTGTGTGTAAAAACCTTGACATTCTATTTCTGACGTCATCATAACAATAAGGTCACACAGCCAAGGTAGACGCTAGTGTCCCTAGGCCGTGTGGCGAATTAAATTCCTAAATTTAGGTGTAGACTTTACACGGCCTGGGTACAAGCCCATGCTCTATGGCTGTGTCTTCCACATGGTTGAGACACATGGCCGTGTCTCAGCCCGTGTGGTTACTACTAGGCATTTTGTTTTGCCAACCTAGGATGTAGAGGGACACACGGCCAAGCCACTCACCCATGGGTCAGACTGTGTGTCACACACGGACTGGACACACACCCTTGTGCCTACCTTTGTAGACAATTATAAGGCTATCTACCGAGCCAATTGCCACCCTAAAAAGCAACCACACTTATACCATTTCAATGCAACACACAACATGACAATAAGGCACCTTTAGTATCTAAAATCAAAACATCCACACCTTATTAACAACCTACTTCATCATGCACATACTTCATTCATAATTCATTCAATTGCACAACTTGTATGTCATGAATTTCATCATCATTGATTAAAAAACTTAACAAGTGTTGGCCAATTCTAATGGCCATTTACAAAATGAATGAGTAGCATTAATAGCCAATACATTGGCTAAAAAATATGACATATCACAAAATAACCAAGTTCCTATACATTGCCATACCCCAAATTAATCAACTTTACTATACCAAAAGAATAGCTGGATAGTGTGAATCGAACTTTGACATCCCACGATCTTTGAGTTAGCTTGGCTACATTACAATGAAAAAGGAAAGAGAGGGGTAAGCATAAAGCTTAGTAAGTTTGCACGAAATAAATAACAACATAATGGCTTATGACAACATCCATTCATCGCATTGAATAATAACACAAATTCTTAAGCACATCGACATAACTTACTCATGCTTACTCTTACCAACTCATATATCACATATTTGTGTTCATTTCTCAAAAATCATTCATAGGTATCTGTATCACTTCATCACATAACTTTAGCACTTTCACTTTCTTTAACATAAACTACTCTTTATCCCATTGAAACTACTTGGAATATCGAAGGATACTCAACCTCATCATTCATGTAACACGATGCCAATGCCATATCCCAGATATGGTCTTACATGGAATCACATCTCGAGGCTGATGCCATATCCCATATATGGTCTTACACGGGATCTCATATCTCAATGTCGATGCCATATCCCAGTTATGATCTTATACGAGATCGTATATCGATGTCGATGCCATGTCCCTGACATGGTCTTACACAAGATCTCCATTTGGTACCGAGGCCATGTCCCAGACATGGTCTTATATGGAACCATGTTGTGACAATGGTGTCCTTGCTATTCCTAATGTTCAACCAAGACTTAGACTTAACATACTAGCATTATACTTTCATAGAGACATCATTAACCAATCTTATAGAGACAATATAATTTTCTTATGATATTAAGCAAGTAAAAGAATAATCTAGCTTCAATTTCACACAAACATACCTCAGTACCAAAACATATATGGAATTGTTTGATTTAGTCAACAACTTTGTCCATTCCTCAGTTTCTATCCGGACTTCGTGTTTCTTGATTTGCATGGAAGACAAGTTGCTAAAAATTTTAAACTTTCAAAACCCCTCTTTTGCTGATATTTTCGGTGGAGAGAAGACGAAAAATGGGGAAGATGATAGCTTTTCTTTATTTTATGATTAAAAATCAATTTAGTCACCAAATGTTACCTAACCATTGACCATGTCTCCCATTTGTCTCTATGTCTGGACTATCCTTTCTATGGGTCTAATTGCACTTTAAAGACTTCCAATTTAAGGTTTTATGGCTATTTGGTACTTTTAGCTGGTAGAACAAAACTTTGCAATTTATGCAATTTAGTCCTTTTTCGCAATTAAGTAGGCAATTGCTAAAATTAATGCACCAAAATTTTCATACACTCATATAATTATGATATAACACATAAAATAATATAAGAAATAATTTCTTCGACCTTGATTTAGTGGTTTCGAAACTACTGTTTTGACTAGCCCCTAAATTGGGCTGCTACAATTCTCCCCCTTTAGAGATTTTCGTCCCCGAAAATCTTACCGATAAAGAGATTTGGGTACTGTTCTCTCATGCCTTCTTCCAGTTCCCATGTAGCCTCTTCTACAGCATGTTTTTGCCACAACACTTTCACTAAGGCTATACTTTGTTCCTCAACTGCTTAACCTTTCAAGCCAAAATCTGAATTGGTTCCTCTTCATAGATCATATCCGGCTGTATCTCAATTTTGGTTGGAGGAATTATATGTGAAGGATCAGAATGATATCTTCGCAATATTCTCTCCAATTTTATCGGTAAAGCTAATTGGTATGCTACCGGTCCAATCCTTTCAATAATCTCATACGATCCTATGAATCGCAGACTCAATTTACCCTTTAGACCGAATCTAAATATTTTCTTCCATGGGGATACTTTCAGGAATACTTTGTCACCCACCTGAAACTCAATTTCCTCCCTTTTAAATCTGCGTATGAGTTTTGTCGATCTGAAGCAGCTTTCAAACTATCACCTATCATTTTCACTTTCTTTTTGGTTTCTCTATCTAAGTCAACCCTGTGAATCTAATTTTCTCTGAGTTCAGTCCAATACAGAGGCATTTGGCACTTATGCCTATATAACGCTTCGTATGGTGCCATCTGTATACTCGACTGATAACTGTTGTTGTAGGTAAATTCAACCAAAGGTAGATATTTTTCCCAACTACCTTCAAATTTTAAAAACATAGCATCGAAGCATGTCTTCAAGTATCTGTATTACCCTCTCGACTACCGTCAATTTGCGGATGGAAAGCTGTACTAAAATTCAACTTAGTGTCGAAGGCTTCTTGCAAATTTTTCCAAAATCATGATGTAAACCTCAAATCTCTATTCGAAATAATTGACAACAATGTTCTATGTAATCTCACAATTTCTGACACGTACAAATCTACCAACCTATCAAGCGAATAGTCAATGCTTACTAGTATAAAATGGGCTGACTTTGTAAGTCTGTCAACCACAACCCATACAACATCCTTCTTTTTGGTGTCAAGGGCAAACCCGTCACAAATTCCATAGCAATATGGTCCCATTTCCACTCGGGAACAATAAAAGGCTGAAGTAAACCTAAAGGTACTTGGTGTTTAGCCTCCACTTGCTGGCAATTAAGCATCTCGATACAAACTCAGAAATATCTTTCTTCATACTCAGCCACCAATACCATTTCTTTAAGTCATTATACATTTTTGTGCTGCCTAGATGTACAGATAAACATCCACTATGTGCTTCATGTAAAATTTTCCTAATAAGTTCATCATTTCTCGGTACACAGACTCTGTCTTGGAATGTTAAACATCCCACAGAATTCATCCAAAAAATTGACTCAACACCCGACTCAAACTGAACTCTTTTGGCTTGCAATTCACTTTCGCCTTTCTAAGCTTCACAAATCTCTTGGAGGAACATCAGTCTAGCTCTCAACTCAACTAGAATGGAACCATCATCGGATAAAGCCAACCATGTATTCATGGCTCTCAGTGCAAACAAGGATTTCCTTCTCAAGGCATCAACGACCACATTGGCCTTTCCCGGATGGTAGTCAATCACTAACTCATAATCCTTTATCAACTCTAACAATCATCGTTGCCTTAGATCCAATTCCTTTTGAGTCATCAAGTACTTTAGGCTTTTATGATCAGTGAATATCCGACATTTTCACCATACAAATGGTGTCTCCATATCTTTAATGCAAATACAATAGCAACTAATTCCAAATCGTAGGTCGGGTAATTCTTCTCGTGTAGCTTTAACTGTCTAGAGGCATAAGCTATCACTTTACCTTATTGCATGAGTACACAACCCAATCCATTTAAGAATGCATCACTATAAACCACAAATTCTTTTCCTGGTTCGGGTTGTACTAAAATTGGAGCCTCAGTCAACATTAACTTTAGTTTCTCAAAACTCTGTTGGCATTTTTCTGTCCATTCAAACTTCACATCCTTTTGCAATATCCTCGTCATTGAAGTAGATATCATAGAAAATCCCTTGATAAACCATCTGTGATAACCTAGTAGACCTAGAAAACTTCTAATCTCAAATATGTTCCTGGCGGTTTCCAATCAATAATTGTTGAGATCTTTCTCGGGTGAATTCTAATTCCATCTCCCAAGATAATGTGCCCCAAAAATCCAACTTCTTTAAGCCAAAATTCATTCTTACTAAACTTGACATATAACTGATTATCATATAAAATTTACAAAACTGTCCTTAAGTGCTCAGCGTGCTCGTTCTCATCACGAGAGTAAATCAGTAAATCATCAATAAAGACCACAACAAATTTATCCAAATATGGCCGAAAGAAGTTGTTCATCAAAACTATGAACACAACAGGGGCATTTGTTAAATCGAAAGGCATGACTAAAAATTTATAGTGACCATACCTTGTCCAAAATGCGGTTTTCAGCACATTTGAGTCTTTGAATCTCAACTGATAATATGTAAACCTTAAGTCTATCTTAGAAAACATAGTGGCTGCTTTCAATTGATCGAACAAATCATCGATCCTTGGCAAGGGGTATTTGTTCTTTATGGTCACCTTATTATGCTACCGGTAATCTATACATAACCTCATGGAACCATCTTTCTTTTTCAAAAATAATAGGGGAGCATCCCACAGAGAATAACTTTGTCTTGCGAAACCTCTATTCGTCAACTCTTGTAACTATACCTTCAATTCTTTCAACTCGGTTGGAGCCATCTTATGCGGAGCAATTGAAATAGGGGTAGTACCAGGGGCTAACTCAATTCCAAATTCAATCTCTCTAACCGGAGATAACCCTGGCAATTCTTCTAGAAATACATCTGGGTACTCACACACTATGGTACTTATTCGATTCTTAACTCGGACTCTTTGGCATTCATCACAAAAGCAAGATAAGTTTCATATCCCTTTCTTACATATTTTTGAGCCAACACGGAAGAAATCATTACAGGAAATCTATCTTGCTCATTTGATTCAACACGAAGAATATCCCCACTTTCATATTTTAACTCAATAAATTTCTTTACACAATTCACTATCATATCATGAGTAGTTAACCAATCCATGCCAAGAATTAGGTCAAATTCATCAAACGGTAACAATATAAGATTAGCCTGAAAACAATGACCTCTAATTGTTAAAAGGCAACATTTGCATACTTTGTCAACTAACTCACATTTGCCTAAGGGGTTTGACACCTTTATCACAAATTCTGTAGACTCTACCAGCATGTTCATACTAGAGACTAATTTGATGCAAACATATGAGTGGGTAGATCCTGATTCAACTAAAGCAACAACATGAGTATTACAGAGAGAAAATGTACCCGTAATCACATCAAGGGATGACTCATCTTTGCGAGCGTGAATGGCATAAGTCCTTGCAGGCGCTTTACCCTCAGACTTGCAGTCTGCTCTTTAAGTGTATTCTTAGTACTCGTTCCATTTCTCGAATTTCTCTGTGACCTTCCTCTAGTAATATTTCCCAATCTTGCACTTTGAGATTTCTCTTTCTCACTCATTTCGGGGCAATCTCTAATAAAATGGTATGGGGATACACACTTGAAACAAGCTCTCTTATTTTCTCGACACTCACCAAGATGACGTCTTCCATACTGTAGACATTCTTGTCTACTTGGTTGAGCGTTTCCAACACTAGCAACCGAAATGGTCTGAGCTTTAGATCCCGAGTACTATTTACCCTTACTTCTATTTGAAAATCTAGCTGAAGTGGTTGATCGAGTAGTAAACTCTCTTGATTTCTTGGATGAGGATTGAAATGACTTGCACAAATGTCTTTTCCTCGAGTCGCAAGACTCAATTTTAGCCTTTCTTCTCTCTTTGGCCAACTCCTCGGCCTTGCAAGATATATCTACTAACACAACAAACTCCTTTAATTATAGGACACCAACATACAATCGGATATCCACATTTAATCCATCCTCAAACCTTTTACACATGACGTCCTTAGTGGATGCGCACACCTGGGTGTATTTAGTAAGCCTTACGAACTCACGTTCATATTCAGTCACTATCATTCTACCTTGTTTTAACTAAAGGAATTCCTTTCTTTTCTGGTCAATGAACCTTTGGCTAATGTACTTCTTATAGAACTCTTATTGGAAAAATTACAATTAACTCTCTCCCTTGATACAACCAACACAATGGTGTTCCACCACTGGTAAGCCAAATCTCTTAAGAGAAACACCACACATTTCATGCACTCTTCAGGTGTGCAAGACAGTTCATCAAATACCCTGATGGTAATTGCAAGCCAGAACTCTGCTCTTTTCAGATCATCATCTTTATTAGGTCGAAACTCTTCATCTCCTTATTTTTAGATTCTATCAACAGGGGGCTTTTGCCTTCTTATTACTTCTACGACTTGGGGAGCTACAAGGGTAGGCTAAGGAATAGGTAGGGGTAGAGGGGGTTGCGCATTCGGTTTTGTTCTAATGAACTCCGTATACCAGGTATTCATCATGTAGAGAAAGGCTTCCCTAGGCTCTTCTCCCCCTCTCTGACTCACAGTCATTGGTCTGTTTTCATTTTCAATTGGCACCATCCCTTGGGTGGGGACCAGTGCATTACTTTCTACATCCTCCTCCTCTACTCTGTCGAGATCCATTTACTATATGAAAACATAACTTAAATCATCAGGAGTCATCACACTATCATAATTCATATAAGGCATGTATAGCTAGATGCATACACATGCTAGGTTAGTCCAAGAATTGACTACACTGTAGCTCTAATACCATTAAATGTAACACCCCTTACACGTATTCAACACCGAAACTGGGATGAGGCATTACTAAACTTAACTTACTCAAACATACAACACCGGGCCATAAAATTTCATTTCAACATAAAACTTTTCATTCGAAATCATAACGTCCCTCTTATAGGTCTACGAGACCTTAAACATAATTACAGAGTGGTTCAGGATTGAACCAAAACTTTCAAACATAGAATATTTTTTGCTTAAAAATAGGGCCACACGCCCGTGTGGGCAGGTCGTGTGGTCACACATGCCTATGTTCCTAGCCTGTGTAGATTTATTTCTCAACTTGAACCTACAAGGGTTTTCACACGGCCTGACACATGCCCGTGTCCCTCACACGATCATGACACTTCCATGTCTTCTCCCATGTGTAAAAACCTTAACATTCTATTTCTGACGTCATCATCCCAATAAGGTTGCATGGCCAAGGCATACGCCCGTGTCCCTAAGGCGTGTGACGAATTAAATTCTTGAATTTAGGTGTAGAGTTCACACGGCCTAGGCACATGCCTATGCTCTATGGTCGTGTCTTTCACACGGTTGAGACACACAACCGTGTCTCAGCCTATGTGGTTACTACTGGGCATCTGTTTTGCCAACTTAGGGTGAAGGGGGACACACGGCCAAGCCACACGCCCATGGGTCAGACTGTTTGTCACACACGGCCTAGATACACGCACATGTGTCTACCCATGTTGACAATTATAAGGCTATCTACCAAGCCAATTGCCACCCTAAAAAAAGCAACCACACTTATACCATTTCAATGCAATCCACAACATGACAATAAGGCACCTTTAGTATCTAAAATCAAAACATTCACTCCTTATAAATAACCTACTTCATCATGTATATACTTCATTCATAACTCATTCAATTGCATAACTTATACTTCATGAATTTCATCATCATTGATTATAAAAACTTAACAAGTATTGGTCAATTCTGATGGCTATTTACAAAATGAATGGGTAGCATTAATAGCCAACACATTGGCTAACAAATATGAAATATCACAAAATAACTAAGTTCCTATACATGCCATACCAAAAATTGATCAACTTTACTATACCAAAAGAATAGCTTGATAGTGTGACCCAAACTCTGAAGTCCCACAGTCCCCAAGCTAGCTTGGCGATACTACAAGGAAAAAAAAAGTGAAGGGTAAGCATAAAGCTTAGTAAGTTTGAATGAAATAAATAGAAACATAATGGCTTATGACAACATCCATTCATCGAATTTAATAATAAAAAATTCTTAAGCACATCGACATAACTTACTCATGCTTACTCTTACCAACTCATATATCACATATTTGTGTTTATTTCTCGTAAATTATTCATGGGTACATGTATCAATTCATCACATAACTTTAGCACTTTCACTTTATTGAACATAAAATTACTCTTTATCCCTTTGAAAATAATTGGAATATCGAAGGATACTCAATCTTACCATACATGTAACACGATGCCAATGCTATACCCCAAATATGGTCTTACATGGAATCACATCTAGAGGCCAATTCCATATCCCAGATATGCTCTTACGCTGGATCCCATATCTCGATGTCGATGCTATATCCCAAATATGGTCTTATACGAGATCGTATATCGATGTCGATGCCATGTCTTTTGTAACAACCTGATATTGGGGCTAGTCGAAATAGTGGTTTCGAGACCACTAACCCAAGGTTGAAAAAATTATTTTTACATTATTTTATGTGTTATAACATGATTATAAGGATTCATGAAAATTTTGGTGCATTAATTTTATTGGTTTAAGGCTTAATTGCGAAAAAAGGACTAAATCGCATAAAGTGTAAAAGTTTCATTTTACAAGCTAAAAGCATTAAATTGATAAGGAACTTTAAATTGAAGGTATTGAATGTGAAATTAGACCTTCCTAATGTTGATAACCTACCATTGGGGACAATAGACTCAAAATTGGTCAAAATTGGGTGGGTTAGGTGGACTAATTTGAAGGAAATAAATAAAATAAGAAAAGATGATATCATCCTTTTTTTCTTCATCACTTTCATCACCAAAAGTACAGCATAGAGGGGGGTTTTGAAAGCTTTGAAATTTTAGCAACTTATCCTCACACAAGTGATTTTTTTTTTAGTTGATAATTTTTGTACTTTTGGAACCCCCAAAGCTTAAGCTAGCTAATGAGGGGACTAATTTGCAATATGGTTGAAAGTATAGGGACTTTCCATGAGAGAGTTTTGTTGTTTTCTGAGTTTTTATAGAAGAAAATGGATGTTAGTGAGCTAAGGAACAACTTTTGTGAAAGGTGTTACCATGGAAACACCTAAATGGGACTAAGTTGTAAAAGTTGAAATTGTGTAATAGATGCATAAAATAGTTAGAATTATGAGTAGTTGTAAAAGAAATAAATGTTCAGCTAGTCTTGTATAATGAGAAAATATGATGAAAAATGATTTACAAGCCTAGGGGCAAAATTATAATTTTTCTATAATACAAGGGGAAAACGGTCATTTTTGCCTCAGTAGAGATTATGATGTATTATGATTGTACAATGATTGAATGAGTGAATTTTGTTGTTATAGATCAAGAAGAGCGCGGAATTAACCTTTAATGGGGAAAAAAGGTAAGGTTTTGGATTAAACCACAAATTAACACATTTTGTACCGAGGTAAGTTTATGTGTAAATGATGCATCTTAAATACACTTATTGCTATTTATTGGTGCATTGCATGATTGAGAACATTTATAATTTAAATGGATTGAATTCGGTAGATAATAAATAATTTTTGTATGAACATTGAAATAGATATAGAAATGTGGAGTATTATCCATAGTATTTAATGGTGGGCTCTTATTGGTGGACTATGTGCTATACCACATTATTACTTATTCACGATGGGCTGTGCATGATACCATTGTTTATATTAACATTTGGTGGGCTATGTGCGATACCAAATTATTACTTATTCACGATGGACTGTGTGCGATACCATCGTTTATATTAACATTTGGTGGGCTATGTGCGATACCATCCTGTTAAGGATTAATGGTGGGCTAAGTGCGAAACCACCTAGTGTTTGGTATTACTATGAATGGTTTATTGTGAAATTGTTAAGTGTTGTTTCATGTGATCATGTGGTGATAAGTTTAGGGATGTATGTTAAGTAATGTGAGCATTTGGCTTGCGATATAGTTGGAATGTGGTAATAGATGAAATGAGTAAACATGATCTTGGAATGTGGATTGTTCTTGTTTATTATGTAATGCTATTTATTAATTAGCACATATTATGATGTTTATTGTTTACATGTAAACTTACTAAGTTTAAAGCTTACTCCCCATTCCTTTCCCTTGTTTTATAGAGTCAGAGAGCTGGTTTGAGATACGGAGTTAACTGGAAGATCACCCACACTATCAACTCTTATCGGTATATCTAGAATTAGTATTTTGAGTATGGCATGTATAGGAGATAGATTAGAGGAAATGTTTTGTTGTTTTGGCCAAGTTTGTGTTGGCTCTTTTAATGATGAACATTTGTAATTAGCCATAATTGACGGTTTATAGTTATTAATATATAAAAAGATGAGGTTATTCATGAATGTGTATATTGCACAATTGAGTTGCTTAGTGATTTGTTGAATGAATTTATGTTGTGTGAAGTAGGGTGATAAAAAGAGCTTGGCAAATAGCCTTATTCTTGTCCACAGGGGTAGGCACACGATCATGTGTTTAGGCCGTGTATGACACATGGTCAGTCCCATGAGTGTGTGACCAGGCCGTGTGTCCCCTGCATGTTAAGGTTGCAAGTCAGTGTCGATCACGGGCTAGCCACATGGACGTGTGCCTAGGCTGTGTGACCCTTATGAGGTTGTTGACATCACAAACAGAACACCCAGGTTTTACACACGGGCGAGGGCACGAGCATGTCTAGGCCGTGTGGAGCACACGGGCCAAGAACACGTACGTGTGTTCGACCGTGTGAAAAATGCTGTAGGTTCAAAATGAAAATAAATCCCACACGGGCTAGGGACATGGCGTGTGTGACCACATGGTTTGCCCACACGGGCATGTCCCATTCCACATGGGAGTGTGGCCCATGTTTAGACAAAAAATTTTAAGTGCACAAAAGTTCCCGATTGGGTTTTAAAACCCTCCGTAAGCATGTTTAAGGCCTTGTGGGCCCATAATGTGAATGTTTTGAGGGTGAATAAGATATTTCAAATTGGAATAAAATTTGATAGTACAACTTTATGTGTTCAAGTGAGATAAGTCCGGTAATGCCTCGTACTCAATTTCGGCGTCGAATGCGAGTAAAGGGTGTTACATTTAGTGGTATCAGAGCTATGGTTTAGTCAATTTTTGGACTACCGTAGCATGTGAAGGAGTATAGATATACATTCCATAAGCGTATATTCATAGTGTGGTGGATTTTGACAATTCTAAACTTTTTTTTATATTGTCAATGGATCCCGATTGAGTGGCTGCTAATGACACAACAAGTAGCGCACCTGCTCCAGCGCAAGGACTGCGCCTGTAGAGAGTGGACCCGATGCTTTGGGTCAAGAAGAAGATGCCAGGGAAACCTTTCTCCAAATGATGAGTAATTGGTACACAGAGTATGTACGAGCAAACCTTAATGCTCAACCTCCTCCACCCCCTCCTTTACCTCAGCCAGTTCTTGTTGCTCCTCAAGGTATAGATTTAGTGAGGATGACCAAACCCCTGGTAGATAAGATTTAGAAGCAAGGGGCTGAGGAGTTTAAGGCTAATATTGATGATGACCCCAAGAGGGCGGAGTTCTGACTTGAGAACTCCATGCGAGTATTTGATGAACTCTCTTGTACACTTGAGGAAAGCTTGAAATGCACTATGTCATTTCTAAAGGACTTGGCCTATCGTTGGTGAAAGGCATTAACTTTAGTGGTTCCAAGAGAGAGGGTAACATGGGACTTCTTTTTGGAAGAGTTTCAAAAGAAGTATATAAGTCAGAAGTTTGTGGTCCAGAAATGGAAAGAATTCCTTGAACTAAAGCAAGGAAGAATAAATGTGGCAGAATATGAGCTCGAATTTGTTAGGCTCAGCAAGTATGCACAAGAATGTGTGTCTACAGAAGCTATCTTATGCAAGAGGTTTGAAGATGGGCTGAATGAGGATATTAGACATCTAGTTGGGATTTTGGAGTTAAAAGAGTTTGTGGTGTTGGTTGATAGGGCATGTAAGGCTGAAGAACTGAATAAGGAAAAGAGGAAAGCTATGAGTGAGGCTCGAGATGCAAGAAAATGCCAATGAGTAAATCATACCAAGCTCAATCTAAGAGGTCCAAGGAGTTGAACCCTCGGATGACTGTGTCAGATGGACATTCACATCGAGATCGAGGTAACACATACTTGGCTCAAGAGTTCAAGCCACTTTGATGGAAAGTGTGGCGAATCCAAATTCTTAACCGAAGTGTCCAAATTGTGGTAGGCAGCACACTAGGGAGTGTTGGGGAAACAAATGAAATTGTTATAAGTGTGGTTCCTCTGACCATTTTATCTAGAATTTCCCTGAGAGAGATGAGAAAGAAAGGAAGCAAGAGATAAGATCTAGGAATGAACCTTCACGGGGTAGATCACAAAAGAACCCGTGATGTGGGACCAATAATAGAGGTACACCTAGAGACTCTGCTGTGAGACAGGAGGTTCGAGCACCTGTAAGGACTTATGCCATTCGCGCTCGCGAGGAGGCATCGTCTTAGATGTGATAACGGGTACTTTTTCTCTTCATGATACCTCTATTATTGCTTTGAATGATCCGGGGTCTACCCATTCTAACATTTGCATGAAACTGGCATCTAGTATGAGTAAGATTGTTGAGTCTACAAAATTGTAGTAAAGGTGTCAAACCCATTAGGTAAACATGTGCTAGTTGACAAGGTGTGTAGGATTTGTACTTTGACAATTAGAGGTCATTATTTTTTGGTAAATCTTATGTTGTTTCCGTTTGATGAATTTGACTTGATTCTTGGTATGGATTGGTTGATGGCTCATAATGTTTTAGTGAACTGTGGTAGCAAGTTTATTGATTTGAAATGTGAAAATAGAGATGTCATTCGAGTTGAATAAGGTAGATCGGATAATTTTCCTGTGATAATTTCAAATATGATAGCCAATAAATACTTAAGGAAAGGATACAAGTTCTATCTCGCCTTTGTGTTGAATACTCAAGAGTCAGAGGTAAAGATTGGATCAGTGCCAGTGGTATGCGAATATTCAGATGTGTTCCCGGAAGAGTTACGTGGATTGCCTCCAGTTAGAAAGGTCGAGTTTGGGATTGAGTTAGTTCCAGGTACGACACCTATTTCGGTTGCTCCGTATAGGATGGCATCATTAGAGTTGAAAGAATTGAAGGTTCAGTTGCAAGAATTAACAGACAAGGGTTTTACAAGGCCGAGCTATTCACCGTGGGGTGCTCCGGTACTTTTTGTAAAGAAAAAAGATGGGTCGATGAGATTGTACATTGGCTATAGACAGCTCAACAAGGTCAAAATGAAGAATAAGTATCCTTTACCAAGGATAGATGATTTACTTGACCAACTAAAGGGAGCTACAGTGTTCCCCAAAATAGATCTAAGGTCTGGTTATTATCAATTGAGGGTTAATAAGCAAGACGTGCCTAAAATTGTATTTTGAAAAAGGTATGCCATTATGAGTTTCTTGTCATGCCATTTGGTTTAATGAATGCTCCTGGATTTTTATGGATTTAATGAATCGTGTCTTTCGACCGTATTTGGATAAGTTTGTAGTTGTCTTTATCGATGACATACTAATTTATTCTTGGGATGAGAGTGATCATGCAGAGCACCTGAGAATTATTTTACAGACACTAAGAGACAAACAGTTGTATGCTAAATTTAGCAAGAGTGAGTTTTGGCTCTGAGAGGTCTGATTCCTAGGACACATTGTGTCGGATGATGGTATTAGAGTTGATCCAAGTAATATCTCTACTATTGCGGAATGGAAACCGCCAAGAAATGTGTCAGAAGTCATAAGCTTTTTGGGTTTAGCGGGGTACTACAGACGGTTCGTAAAAGGGTTTTCCATGATTGCTACCCCGATAACAAAACTGTTGCATAAGGATGTCAAGTTTGAATGAACTGAGAAATGTCAATAGAGTTTTGAGAGATTGAAAACATTGTTAACTGAGGCACCGATTTTAGTACAACCTGAGTTGGGGAAAGAGTTTGTAGTCTACAATGATGCGTCATTAAATGGTCTCAGTTGTGTGTTGATGCAAGAGGGTAAGGTAGTAGCTTACGCCTCGAGACAACTAAAACAACATGAGAAGAATTATCTGACTCATGATTTGGAGTTGGTTGCGATTGTTTTCACATTAAAGATCCAGCGTCATTATTTATATGGTGCAAAATGTCGAATCTTCACCGATCATAAGAGTTTGAAGTACTTGATCAATCAAAAGGATTTGAACTTACGACAATGGCGGTGACTCAAATTATTGAAGGATTATGAGCTAGTAATTGATTATCATCAGGGGAAAGCGAACGTGGTTGCAGATGCCTTGAGCAGAAAATCCTTATATGCTTTGAGGGCTATGAGTACGAGCTTAGCATTGTCGGATGATGGTGCTATATTGGTAGAGTTGAGGGCTAGACCATTATTTATTTAGCAGATATGTAAAGCTCAAAAGAATGACTGTGAGATGCAAGCTAAGAGGGCTCAATGGGAATCAGGAAATGATTCTGATTTTCGGGTGAGTTCAGATGGTTGTTTGATGTCTCACGACAGGATTTGTGTACCTAAAGATGATGAGTTGATCCAAAAACTTTACATGAAGCACACAGTGGTCACTTGTCAGTACATCCCGGTAGCTCAAAAATGCACAGTGATTTGAAGAAATTTTATTGGTGGTCGGGTATGAAAAGAGACATCTCTGAGTTTGTGACAAGATGTTTGATCTGTCAACAAGTGAAAGCCGAGAATCAAGTACCTTCGGGATTACATCAGCCAGTGATGGTTCCCGAGTGGAAGTGGGATCGGATCGCCAGGGATTTTGTAACGGGGTTGCCTATGACTTTGAGAAAGAAAGATGTTGTGTAGGCTATTGTTGATAGACTAACGAAGTCGGCTCACTTTATACTGGTGCATGTTGATTATTCACTCGATAAGTTGGCTAAGTTGTATATTGCTGAGGTGGTGAAATAACATGGAGTGCCTGTATCTATTATCTAGGATAGAGATCCTAGATTTACTTCGAGATTTTGGAAGAAGTTACAATAATCCTTGGGTACAAGGTTAAATTTTAGTATTGCGTCCCATCCTCAAACTGACGCCCAATCTAAAAGAGTGATTCAAGTTCTTGAGGATATGCTCCAATGTTGTGTGATAGAGTTCAGAGGTAGTTGGGAAAAATATCTACCTTTGGTTGAGTTTGCTTATAACAACAGTTATCAGTCAAGTATACAAATGGCACCGTACAAAGCTTTATATGGTCGCAAGTGTCAAACTCCCTTGTATTGGACCGAGCTTAGTGAAAAGCAAATTCATGGGGTCGATCTAATTAAAGAGACCGAAGAAAAAATGAAAGGATCTGTGATAGTCTGAGAGCTGCTTCGGACTGCCAAAAGTCGTATACAGATTTCAAAAGGAAAGAAATCGAGTTTCAAGTGGGCGAAAAAGTATTTTTGAAAGTATCCCTATGGAATAAAATATTGAGATTTCGTAAAAAAGGCAAATTGAGTTCGCGATTCATACGGCCGTATGAGATTACTGAAAAGATCGGGTCAGTGGCATACTGGTTGGCTTTCCCATTAGATTTAGAGAAAATACACAACGTGCTTCATGTATCGATATTGCAGCGATATCATTCCGATCCATCGCATGTGATTCCTCCATTGAAAATTGAGATACGATCGGACATACTTATGAAGAGAAGCTAATTAAGATTATGGCTCGAAAGGTGAAACAGTTGAGGAATAAGAGTATAGCCTTAGTAAAAGTGTTATGGAAAAAAACACGGTGTGGAAGAAGCTACATGGTAATCGGAAAAGCCATGAGAGAACAATATCTAAACCTTTTTACCGGTAAGATTTTCGATGGCAAAAATCTCTAAAGGAGGGGAGAGTTGTAACAGCCCGATTTTGGGGTTAGTCAGAATAGTGGTTTTGAGACCACTAACTCGAGGTTAAAGAAAATTATTTTGAGATTATTTTATGTGTTATAGCACGATTATAAGGATGCATGAAAATTTTGGTGCATTAATTTTAGTGATTTAAAGCTTAATTACGAAAAAGGACTAAATCGCATAAAGTGTAAAAGTTCCATTTTACAAACTAGAAGCATTAAATTGGTAAGGAAATTTAAATTGAAGGTCTTGAATGTGAAATTAGACCTTCCTAATATTGGTAGCCGGCTATAGGGGACAATAGACTCAAAATTGGTCAAAATTGTGTAGGTTAGGTGGACTAATTTGAAGGAAATAAATAAAATAAGAAAAGATGATATCATCCATTTTTCTTTATCACCTTGACCATCGAAAATACCAACATAGAAGGGAGTTTTGAAAGCTTTGAAATTTCAATAACTTATCCTCACACAAGTAAGTGATTTTGGTGGTTTTAGTTGATAATTTTTGTACTTTTGGAACCCCCAAAGCATAAGCTAGCTAATGAGGGGACTAATTTGCAATATGGTTGAAAGTCTAGGGACTTGCCATGAGAGAGGTTTTGTTGTTTTCTGAGTTTTATAGAAGAAAATGGATGTTAGTGTGTTAAGGAACAACTTTTGTGAAAGGTGTTACAATTAAAACACCTAAATGGGATTAAGTTGTAAAAGTTGAAATTGTGTAATAGATGCATGAAATAATTGGAATTATGAGTAGTTGTAAGAGAAATAAATGTTCAGCTAGGCTTCTATAATGAGAAAATATGATGAAACATGATTTACAAGCCTAGGGGCAAAATTATAATTTTGCCATAGTACAAGGGCAAAATGGTCATTTTTGCCTAAGTAGAGATTATGATGTATTATGATTATGAAATGATTGAATGAGTGAATTTTTTTGTTATAAATCAAGAAGAGCGCGGAATTATCCTTGATAGGGGAAAAGGCAAGGTTTCGAATTAAATCGCAAATTAACACATTTTGCACTGAGGTAAGTTTATATGTAAACGATGCATCTTAAATACACTTATTACTATTTATTGGTGCATTGTATGATTGAGAACATTTGCGATTTAAATGGATTGGATTCTGTAGATAATGAATAATTTTTGTATGAACGTTGAAATAAAAATGGAAATGTAGAGTATTATACGTAGTAATTAATGGTAGGCTATGTACGATACCACCTTAGTTAATCTTGTTGGTGGGCTATGTTCGATACCACATTATTACTTTTTCACGATGGGCTGTGTACGATACCATCATTTATATTAACATTTGGTGGGCTATGTGCGATACCACCGTAAATATTCTTGTGGTAGGCTATATGCGATACCATCCTGTTAAGGATTAATGGTGGGCTAAGTGCAAAACCACTGAGTGTTTGATATTACTATGAATGGTTTATTGCTAAATTGTTAAGCGTTGTTTCATGTGATCATGTGGTGATAAGTGCAGAGATGTATGTTAAGTAATGTGCGCATTTGGCTTACGATATGGTTGGAATGTGGTAATAAATGAAATTAGTAAGCATGATCTAGGAATGTGGATTGTTCTTGCTTATTATGTAATGCTATTTATTGATTAGCACATATTATGATGTTTATTGCTTACATGTAAACTTGTTAAACTTAAAGCTTACTCCCCTTTCCTTTCCCTTGTTTTATAGTGTCAAAGAGCCGATTCGAGATATGGAGTTAACTGGAAGATTGCCCACACTATTAGCTCTTCTCGACATATTTAGAATTAGCATTTTGATTATGGCATGTATAGGGGCTAGACTAGTGGAAATTTTTTGTTGTTTTGGCCAAGTGTGTGTTGGTTCATTTAATGATAAACTTTTGTAAATAGCCATAGTGGATGGCTTATAATTATTAATATATAAAAAGATGAGGTTATTCATGAATGTGTATGTTGCACAATTGAGTTGCTTAGTGATTTGTTGAATGGATTTATGTTGTTTGAGGCAGGGTGATAAAAAGAGCTTGGCAAATAGCCTTATTCTTCTCCACACGAGTAGGCACACGGGCGTGTGTCTAGGCTGTGTGTGACACACATTTAGTCCCATTGGTGTGTCACCAGGCCGTGTGTCCCTTGCATGTTAAGGTTGCAAGTCAGTGTCGACCACGGGCTAGCCACACGTGTGTGTGCCTAGGCCGTGTGACCCTTATGAGGTTGCTGATGTCAGAAACAGAATACCCAGGTTTTTACACACAGGCAAGGACACGGGCATGTCTAGGCCGTGTGGAGCACACGGGCTAAGAACACAGGCGTGTGTTAGGCCATATGAAAACCCCTGTAGGTTGAAATGAAAATAAATCTCACACGGCCTGGGGACATGGGTGTGTGTGACCACACGATCTGCCTACACAGGCGAGTCTCACTTCACACAGGCGTGTGGCCCCTATTTAGACAAAAAAATTTAAGTGCACAAAAGTTTCCTGTTTGGTTTTGAAACCATCCGTAAGCATGTTTAAGTCCTTGTGGGCCCATAATGAGAATGTTTTGAGGGTGAATGAGATATTTCAAATTGGAATGAAATTTGATAGTACAACGTTATGTGTTCAAGTGAGATAAGCCTGGTATTACCTCGTACCCGGTTCTGGGGTCAAATGCAGGTAAGGGGTGTTATATTCCTGACATGGTCTTACACAAGATCTCCATTCGATGCCGAGGCCATGTCCCAAACATGGTCTTATACGGGACCTTCTTTATCTCATGTTGTGGCAATGGTATCCTTGCTATTCCTAATGTTCAACCGGGACTTCGACTTAACATACTATCATTATTCTTTCACAGAGACATCATTAACCAATCTCATAGAGATTATATACTTTCCTCTTGATATTAAGCAAGTAAAAGCATAATAGCATTATATATAGCTTTAATTTCACACAAATTTGCCTCGATACCAAAATATATGTGGAATTATTCTATTTAGTCCACACCTTCGTCCTTTCCTCAGTTTCTTTTAGGACTTCGTTTTTCTTGATTTGCAAGGTGGAGAAGTTGCTGAAAATTTTAATCTTTCAAAACCCCTCTTTTGCTGATATTTTTAGTGGAGAAAGGAAGAAAAATGGGAAAGATGATAGCTTTTCTTTATTTTATGATTAAAAATCAATTTAGTGACCAAATGTTACCTAACTATTGACCATGTCTCCCATTTGTCTCTATCGTCGACCTACCCTCTTCTATGGGTCTAATTACACTTTAAAGACTTCCAATTTAAGGTTCTATGGCTATTTGGTACTTTTAGCTTTAGAACAAAACTCTGCACTTTATTCAATTTAGTCCTTTTCGCAATTAAGCATGCAATCGCTAAAATCAATGCACCAAAATTTTCATACACTCATATAATTATGATATAACACATAAAATATTATTAAAAATAATTTCTTTCACCTCGGTTTAGTGGTTTCAAACCACTATTTTGACTAGCCCCTAAATTGGGCTGTTACAGTGATTTATAGCGACGCGTCACTAATGGATTGGGATGTGTGTTGATGCAAGAGGGAAAAGTGATAGACTATGGCTTAAGACAATTGGAGCCACATGAGAAGAATTACTCAACGCATGATTTGGAGTTAACCGCCATTGTGTTTTCTCTTAAAATTTGGAGACATCATTTGTACAGTGAGAAATGCCATGTTTTTACAAATCACAAGTGTTTGAAATATTTGATGACTCAAAATGTTAATTAAATGGTTGGATACCAAGGTGAGTATATGGTGATAGTATGAATTTGTTTAGTTGAGTTTGATACCAAATATCGAGATAGATGACTAAAATGAACAAAATAAAACATGATATGAATTATTTGGAATATGATATGTTATATGGAATTTGGATAGAAATATGCGAAGATGAGACCGAAATGATATTCCTAGTTAAGAGTGGTAAATTACTCAATTAATGGTACTTATTGGCTTAATTAATAATTAGTGATTCAATTGGTTTTAGGCTAAGTAGCTTGCAACGTTGAAACTAGGAATTCACACTACTAATTTGGAAGTTTGATAGTTTAATCTATGTTTAGTTTAATCTAAATATTTTTATTATTATCTTAATTTGAAATTTTCACTACTCATTCGTGACTCAATTTGTAATAGCCCGATTTTGGGCTTAATCGGAACAATGGTTTTGGGACCACAAATTTAATGCAAAAAAGTTCATTTTTTTATATTTTTATGGTCTATAGTTTCACGAAATGACTTTGTGAAAATTTCGTTCGAAAATTTTGTTGTTTGGGCACTTAATTTAGTCAAAAGAACTAAATTGTAAAAAGCGCAAAAGTTGAGTTCTACATGCTAGAGGTGTCTAATTGCTATGAAATTTTAAATAGAAGGTCTTTAGATAGTAATTAGACCATTTTTTAAGATAGTGGACAAAAATGGACATGGTGAGATAAAATTTCAAAGTTTTAAGTGAAGGGCATTTTGGTCATTTGGTAAATAAAACAATAAAAAGGGAAAATCAAACTAAAATCTTGTCCATATTCTCCCTCTAGTGCCAAAAATTAGAAGAACACCATATCTATGGTTTTTCTAAACTTCCAATCTTGATTGTAAGTGCTTCCTAACCCCATTTTTAATGCTCTTTATGTTTTTGAAGTCGTTATCATCCAATCTATCTATTTCCACCATTAATTTAAGGAAAGATCAAGGTCTAGGGTTTGACCCATGTTGGATGTTTGTCTATTTTGATGTCTAATGTTAGATTATGCATGTTTGATGTGTGATAAACAACTTTTGCTAAGTGATTTTTGATGAAAATGCTTAAGAGGACCTATTTGTAAAAGTTATAAATTATGTAGTAAAAGTGTGTTTTAATGGAAATTGTGGGCTGTTATAGTTATAAAAATGGTTTGGATAGGCTTGTACGTTAAACAAATTGCACATGTTTCATTTTACGAGCCTAGGGGCAAAAATGTAAATATGTCAAAGTTTAGGGGCAAAATGTAATTTTCTCCATAATGTGATTTTTGGACTGAATTGGATAATGTGAATAATAAATTAGTTAAATTTGCTATTATAGATCAAGAGAAACGAGGTTCGGACCTAGATCGAGGGAAAAACAAAGTATTTGACGATTAGGTCACATTCCTACTATTTTTGTATCGAAGTAAGTTCGTATGTAAATAATGCATTGTTATCTATGCTTTAATTGCTTTATCATTATATGAATTGTGATTTACTCTTGAATGAAATCGACAAAGTTCAACAAATGAGAAAAAGATCTTGATTGAACCTTAGGAATTGTTAGGATACAAATGTCATGACATTAGGGTTAGTAGAGATTACGTGTAAGACCATATCTAGGATATGGCATCGATATGAGATTTTGTGTAAGACCATAGCTGGGCTATTGGCATCGATATGAAATCCTATGTAAGACCATATCTTGGATATGGCATTGGTATAGTACTATGTGTGTGAAATTTCCTGAGTATCCTTTAGTATTCCAAGTGGTTCGACGGGAAACTTAACGACAAAGTTTAAGTTGTGAAAGACTATGGTATGATGTGAAACATTATGGTAAGCTGCAAATTGGTACAGGTATGTACATAAACTCATGCTTAATGAGCTCGATCTGTGATGAAACCTGATCGTGTCTGTCGAGTCTTAAAAATTTATAAAAAGGATGATCGAACCTGTAATCTAACTAAGACAACGATGGAGGCAAGCGCACCTATCGAACAGTAGTATAGCTAGCGGCAAGACTAGATTGTCGAACCCAAAGGAGCCAAAAGTTCTAATATTCACTCTCTTTCTATTATTTAGCCTACGAATTAAGGGAATTTTATCTAATCTAAAATTAACTAATTAACTAAACTAAAGATGTGAAGATAAAGAAAAGAAATTAAGGAAAGACTTGAGAAGAAAACCGATTGATTTGGACAATACCTGAGGAAGAATTCACCTAGACTTCACTTATTATCTAACTCTAAACCAGAAGATTTATTCACTTGACTTGATCCGTAGGATTCCCTAAGTAATATTAATACCTCTCTTCAAGGCTACTAACGTCTAACCCTAGGTTGATTAATTAAAATATCTTTCTAATTAAATCCCCTAGAATTGCATTAACTCGATCTATGGACTCCCATATTAGGTTTGACCCTAATCCGGTAGATTTTTGTCACCATATCTCTAGGCGCACGAGCAACTCCACTTAACTATGCTAGATCTACCCTTAGACAGGGTCTCTTCCTCGTCTGCCTAAGCACATCACACTTGAATCAATATCCAAAAATACCAAAACAAGAATTAAGAACACATTGTTAAGAACAAATCAAGTATTTATCATACAGCTTAGATAATAATAATAAGATCCGTATTAGGTTTCATTCCCCTCAAGTATCTGAGGGTTTAGTTCATAATTGTAAAATAAAACATCTTAGAAGAAAAGATAAAACAAAAAATAAGAAAACCCTAAAGCCCCCTGAAGGAATTGAAGGAGAGTTCCTTCGTCTTGAGTATGATTCGACTTCTTGAGATGAATCAACTGGCTTTTTTGAGTAAATCCCTAAAATTAACTGATCTGGCTTGGCTTTTTGGCCTAGTTGAATGCCCCCTTAAAGGTTGGCCTCTAAGGTCTTTATATAGGCTTTTGGAATATGTTTCTTTGCCTCTAAGTACCCTAATCCAAATAGAATTCTTCTTACCTATGGCAGAGACACGCCCATAAAAATGGTGGCCAGGCCGTGGTCGAACCTGTTGATGAGGCATGACCGTGTTTTTTGGGGTCCAGGCCATGGTCGACTCTTCTTACGAGGCACGACAGTGTGGTCTTGGGCCCAAGCCATTTGGATTACTTACTTTGGTTCTTTTTCTTTATTTTCGGCACATTATTCGTCCGGTGGTCTACTGAGTATAAAACATGAAAACAAAGGATTAGGAGCACCTACTTTCATAATTAAAGGGATAAATCATCAAAAATGTGCTAAATATAGGATTAAAATATGTTACTATTACCGTTTATCAAATACCCCCAATTAAGCTTTTGGTTGTCCTCAAGCAAAATTCTTAACTCAGAATTAAAATGAACTTCCTCAATCTATAATATTCATCAATAATGTCTCATCATAATTCATAGATAATTTATACATGCATAATTCAACTTAAAGAGTCCTAAAGATTCAAACAATAAAAGTCATGAGTTTGTAGCAAGAAAAAGATAGGTGTTTCCCCTTACCTAAATAATAACCTTTAATTTAAAATCGACAAAAGTTGACATCCTCACTAAAGATTCACTTAAATCACTCAAGGTGTTTAAGGTTAAAAAATTAAGCTTTCAAAAGTCGAACATGAAAATTTATTACCATAGGCTTGCTTGAAAATAAAATCTCCACCACTGTAAAATGAGATGATACACAAATCAAAAGGTCTTTAAAAGGGTTGTAACGGGGCTCGTGTAACATCCTAAAATTTTGAATTTATGTTTATGCATTATATCTTGCGTTAGGCTAGTTAGAATATTAATTGTGTATGTTTAGGGGGTCCTAAAAAGGCTCGGGATTGAAATGGGCCTTAGAAAATTTTTATGTTTAAGCACTTTAAGGAGAGAAGGTAAGTGGCATCAATGCTTATGGAAATAAGTGAGTAATTTGCTAGCATAATTGAGCATTTGGTAAAGAGGATGTGGCGTCACATGAAGGACTTTAGGGGAAGAGGTTCGAATCCCACCTAGTACAAATTTTGTTTATTTTTTTATGTTATCCATCCAAAGTGTCGGCCAAGGCTCTATTTAAGGCAAGGAAAACTTTTTAATTATGGTAAGGTGGCTAAGGAAATAAGTTAAGGATGAGGGTAAGGAAAGAAATGAAAGAAAAGGAGCAAGAAGGGGGATATGTTGGCCGGTTTTGGGGAGAATGTTTTGGAAAGTTTTTATGATCAATTCTTGTTCTTTTGGTATGGTATACATGGTTTGGGAGGGGTTTTGTGGTAGCCGAATTTTCATTAGACCTTTGGTAAAATTTTGGTGCTTGTAAAGACAAATTTCTTTTAGCATTCTTTTGTGTTATTTTCTTCAATTCCTTCTCTTATTGCCGAAACTCTAAAGCCAATAGTAAGTATTTTTTTCTTTCTTTGTTTTTCCGAAACCACCTAGCCATTGTGTCCAAATTATTTTCACTCATCTTCCCTTTGAGAACTGAAACTAGATAGCACCCTTTCTCCCTCTTTTCTTTTCTTTCTTTTCACAAAATCTCCAACCCTTCTTCCTTCCTCTTTAATTCATAGCTGAATCTTCTTGCTTAATTTCCCTCCATAGCCGAACTTTTGAATTCTACATCTCTTCTTTATTATTTCTTTCTCATTCGTGTTGACACTCACTTCTTTGATCAATCGAGTATAGTGGAAGTCCGAATCTTTGACTCATCCGTAGCCATTTTACAATCGTTGGGAATCAGTTTTATAATCACTAAGGTAAGGGATTTATCATGGTTTATTTTGATCTTTTTCGTTGAACGGTTAGTTTGCTAATCGGGATAGTGGTTGTGACTAATCGTTTATTTATAGGGTCTAAATCGCTCGATCTATCCACTTGTTGATCATACGAAAATAGTGGTAAGCCGAACCCTTTTTCCTTAGACAATCGATATATATATCGTAATATTGTTTTGACTAAGATTTTATCCGATGGAGGCTAGTGGTACCGATTTGAATGGGAAAGCGATTGGAGAACACAAAAGGAGTGGATTTATGATTTCTACTCCTAAGTTCAAGCGCAGAGCGGTTTCGGGGGTTCGAGATTTCCCACAGGGTTGTGGACCTTCATCCGGTGAAAATAGACAAATCGTGGTCATTCACGATATCGAGGGTAAGCGTTTCAATAGATCTATTGGTTTAGATTTAGATTAATAAAAATCTCGTTCATTAAATTAATCGAGTGTTATGTTGTCATAGGTGTCGACGATCAAAAGAGTTTAATACTCACCGTAATCAGGTGTGTAATCTCACACCGTAATTCCTTAGATCGATGATTCGGTATAATGTTTGATAGTAGATTGTTATTGTTATATGGCTAAAAATTGTAAAGTTGGCATAAAACAAGAAATTTGCTTAATGTACTTTATTTTTTAAGATTTGTCAAAATAGATGTGAAAATTGATAAAATTACCGAAATGCCCTTATGGGCTGATTTACCGAAATGCCCTTATGGGCTGATTTACCAAAATGCCCTTATGGGCTAAATTACAAAAATATCCTTATGGGCGAATTACGAAAATGCCCTTAGTGTGCCGAATTACAAAAATGCACTTATGGGTCAAATTGCGAAAATGCCATTATGGGCCGAATTATCGAAATGTCCCTATGGACCGATTTACCGAAATGCCCTTATGGGCCGATTTGTTAAGAATGCCTTAGTGGGCCGAATAACAAAGTTCTATAATTGGTCGATTTATCGTAACAAATTTCTAGACTTATGATCGTTATTTATATTTGTAAATATTATGCTTTATTATGTTGCATTTACATAATTTTGCATGGGATGGAAAAAAGGATTGAAGAGAAGTGTAGCCCGGTGGCATTGCCACAAAAATGTTTGTTATTATGATTCAATATGATTCAGGTGGCTTGGCCACAATCAGAATATATTATAAATGGAAAATTGTCTACGATTGGTGTGTTTGGTGGGGTGGGTTGACTTGATCCCCACAGGTGTCATGGGATGGTACAGGTGGTGTGTAGCGGATCGATTACTAGGATGGGTTGGGTTGCATATATTTTTAATTCATTTATACATTTTTTTGTATATGGCTTTAGGCCCAATATATGGCTAAATGGGTTCAGGTCCAGTGGACAACGATAAGGGGGATTATACACTGAGTTCTAATAACTCACTTCGTTTCTTTAACCCTTGCAGGTAATGCTCAGTAATGTGGACTTGGGCCATGGATGACTCAGTGGAGGCCATACTTCAAAAATGGTGTTTTATTTTGAAACTTTAGACTTCTATTTCCGTTCACTTTACTATTTTGGGTTTATATGTTGTAATAAGGCCTCTGGAATATTTTGTTTCTTTTTGTGTTTGATGTACTTATATTTTGCTTAAATTGTTTTAAATTTTTTTTCCAAAATCTTAAATAAAGATTTTATAAAATAAATTAACAAATAGATTTCATAACAAACTTTTACAAATATTTTAACTCGAAAATTTTTGTTTTATTATCAAACGATGTTTTCAAATGTCATGGTTTATAAGATCTCTAGTTCAAATTATTGATTTATCAATCAACCTTCAAGGATAGTAGTACTTTATCAAATATTTTAAATCAAACTTGTTTTCTTCGTTATAACAAAATAATATCTATTTTAGTACAAATAAAAAGGATTTAACATGTTTTTCTCATGTGACATATCGGATCCGGTCATAACGCATGGGTCGAGTTTGGGGTGTTACATTTTATGGTATCAGAGCCAGGTTTAAAGCTCGAATGTGGTTTGGGTTCAAAAACATTTTCAAAGTCGTTTAAAATTTTAATTTATACATATATGTTCTAAAGGAAGTATGGCATCACGGGTATTGGCACCAAGTCAGTAAGTATTTGTTCTCATTTTATGATTATTGTGTTAGTACTATGATAAGAAATTCCACAAAATAGAAATACTCTAGAACTTTTAGTTCTTAGGAACTGAAACTATAGAGATTGAGACTATAGGATGCGTTTTGCGAAAATGATTTTACTTCCTATACTTCATAAAATATTGTTTAATAATCATTGAAATAGCATACTGATTCATAAGACTCTTAATCAGATTAAATCGAATTAAAATATAAGCGCTAGAGGACGTAGATGCGGTAGACGTGGCCGTGGTAGGGGCCGAGGCGCTAGAGTTGTATCTAAGGCATCGGGACATATGCCAGAAATGCACGCACCTACGTCACCTGTGACTGAAGCTGGGTCACATGATCGTATAAGAGAGGACGACGCTTTGTCCCATGCAATGTTGTGAGTTCTAGAAAGGGTTGTTGGGCCAAGAACTGGGTCAACAGCTCGTGGGTCAATATTGGAGTGGCTTAGATTGAATGGAGCTGAGGTTTTTAGAGGTATCTTGGGTGTGGCCCCAAAATGTAGCGGAGTACTCACTTGAGGTGGTGGAGCGAATCATGGACGATTTGGATTGTACTGCGAAGCAGAAACTGAAAGGAATGGTGTCTTTGCTGAGAGACGAGGTGTATCAGTGGTGGCTCACTGTTCGAGAAGGCACGCAGGCCGATCACATTACCTGGGAATTCTATAAAATTGTATTTTAAGGAAAATATGTCGGGGCTAGCTATATGGATGCCCAAAGGAAAGAATTCCTGAATCTATTCCAAATAGGTAAATATGTGGCAGCATACGAGGCAGAATTTTTGCGTCAGAGTCGGTATGCCCGAAGAATAGTGCCAACTGATTACGAACGCTGTATACATTTTGAGGACGGGTTGCATGATGAATTGTTGGTGCTGATAGCCCCACAGAAGGAGAGGAATTTTCCCACACTAGTGGAGAATGCCAAGATAACTTAAGAGGCTAAACACTTGAACAGGCAAAATCAAGACAGGGATAGGGGCAGAAACAAGAGAGTCTCGCGATACTCAGGTCATGTTAGAAGGTTTCAGAATAGGCCCAGGAATGAGGAGCCAGTTCGAGCTAGAGTACCAGTTGCTACCAATCGAATATAGCCATGTGTGGATTGCGGGAAACTTCACTCTAGTGAATGCTGGAAGAGAACCGGTGGTTGTTTCAAATGTGGTTCCAAGGACCATCGACTTAGATATTGCCCTCGATAGCCTACTCAGACTTAAGGTGATCGTAACGATTTTGTGCAACTAGCTAGAGCCACTCAACAGTCACCGAGAGGCCGTGGGCCAGGTTGAGGTGGTAATGGCATAGGACGTGGTAAGGGGGCATCAGTAGAGGTATCGGTAATAAGAGTAACACAGAGGCGAGGCAACCAGGGTTGGTTTATGCGGTCAGACATCGAGAAGATGGTGATGCACCTGACGTCATAACTGGTATATTTTTCGTATGGTACTTGTGATGTGTCTGGAACCTTGAACATTAGATCTGAGATTACTGCTAGAGAAACAATTGTGATTAGTCCTCTAGGACAAACGGTGATAGTAAATAAGTTGTTTAGGGATGTGCCCTTAGAAATTCAGGGGGAAATATTTCTGGCGAATTTGATGGAACTACCATTCAGCGAGTTCAACCTTATTTTGGGCATGGACTGGTTGGTGAAATACCGTGCGAACTTAGATTGTGCTGCAAAGCAGATGGTACTAAGAACTACAGAAGATAAGGAAGTGATGATGATAGGTGGAAGAATAAACTATCTGTCTAATGTAGTATCTGCTTTAAAGGTAGAAAGGTTAGTGCAAAAGGAGTGTGGAGCATTCTTAGCCTTCATTAGTGTTTTGGATGCTAAAGAATTGTCAGTAGAAAGTGTTAGAATGGTGAAAGAGTTTTCAAACGTTTTTCCCGAGGATCTTCCAGGTTTGTTATCGAATCGGGAGGCAGAGTTTGGCATTGAGCTGTTGCCAGAATGGCTCTGGTGTCCTTTACTCCTTATAGAATGGCACCGAAGGAGTTAGTGGAGCTTAAAGCTCAGATCCAGGAGTTATTGGATCGAGGGTTCATTCGACCGAGTGTCTCACCGTGGGGAGCACCGGTCTTGTTCATTAAGAAGAAGGATGGGTCGATGCGTATGTGCATCGATTATAGGCAATTGAATAAGTTAACAATCAAGAATAAGTATCCGTTGCCAAGAATTGATGATCTGCAACTGCGAGGAGCTTCAGTTTTCTCAAAGATAGACTTGAGATCGGGGTATCACTAGCTTAAGGTCAAGGAGGCGGATATTCACAAGACTGCATTCTGAACTCATTATGGACATTACGAGTTCTTAGTGATGCTGTTTAGGTTGATAAATGCACCAATTGCATTTATGGGCATGATGAACCGAGTCTTCCAACCCTATCTAGACCGGTTCGTAGTAGTGTTCATAGGCGATATCTTGGTATACTCGAAGAATGAAGAAAAGCATGATTCGCATCTCGGGTAGTATTGTAGATATTAAGGGAGAAGCAATTGTATGTGAAATTCAGTAAGTGTAAATTTTGGCTGAGGGAAGTGACCTTTTTAGGGCATGTTGTGTCTGTCGAAGGAATTAGAGTTGATCCCTGGAAGGTAGAGGCTGTGTTAGACTGGAAACCACCGAAGTCTGTGGCAGAAATTCGTAGTTTTTTAGGTTTAGCTGGATATTATAGGCGATTAATTGAGAGGTTTTCGTTGATTACTACACCCTAACTAAACTATTGCGTAAGGAAGTACCATTTGTGTGGTCAGATTAACAGCAAGAGAGCTTTGAGAAATTAAAGAAAATTTTGACGGAAGCACTAGTATTGATTCAACCTGAGGCTGGTAAAGAGTTTATTATTTATTGTGATGCATCACACGGGTTTAGGATGTGTGTTAATGCAAGGGGAAAAGTGGTGGCTTATGCATCTCGTCAGCTAAGGCCGAATGAGGTGAAGTATCCCACTCATGATTTGGAGTTAGCTACAGTGGTGTTTGCTCTAAAGATTTGGAGACACTACTTGTGCAGTGAGAAGTCAATTATCTATACGTATCATAAGAGTGTGAAGTACCTCCTTACCCGAAGGAGTTGAACTTAAGATAATGGAGGTGGATAGAACTATTGAAGGATTATGACTTCTCAATTGAGTATCATCCCGAAAAGGCTAACATAGTGGCAGATGCGTTGAGTCAAAAGGTGATATCAGATCTGAGAGTGATGTTCGCTCATCTCAGTCTTTATGAAAATGGTAGTCTGCTAGCCAAACTTCAGTTAAAGCCTATTTGGGTAAGTCAGATTAAGGAAAACCAGTTGATAGATGAAGTATTGGGTTCTCGACTTTAACAAGTGGAATGTGGTGAGATAGGGGATTTTGGATTGAATAATGATGGAATATTGTGTTTCCACGGAAGAATTTGTATGCCCAAGGATTAAGAATTGAGGCAAATGATTCTGCGTGAGGGGCATAGTAGCCCATATGCTATGCACCTCGGGGAAAAGGTGATGTACCGAGACCTCCGTGAGCAGTATTGGTGGCCAGGGTTGAAACGGGAGGTTACTGATTTTGTGAGTAAATGTTTGACATGTCAGCAAGTGAAGGGGAAACACCAATTGCTGTCAGGGTTACTACAACCGGTGAAAATTCCATTATGGAAATGAGAAAGGATAACGATAGACTTTGTTAGTGGGTTACCCTTAACGCCTACTAAGAAAGATTCAGTATGGGTTATAGTGGATCGGCTGACGATGACTGCTCATTTCCTACCTGTTCGAACAGATTATTCATTGCAGAAGTTGGCTAAGTTGTATATAGCAAAAGTCGTGAGGTTACATGGGGTACCAATTTCTATTATCTTTGATAGGGACCCTAGGTTTACATCACGGTTTTAGAAGGCTTTGCATGAGGCCTTGGGAACAAGGTTAAATTTTAGTACGGCATTTCATTCGCAGACAGATGGTCAGTCGAAGAGAGTAATCCAGATTCTGAAAGAAATGTTAAGGGGTTGTGTGATCGATTTCAGGGGTAGTTGGGAAGATTTTCTACCTTTGGCAGAGTTTGCATACAACAACAACTATCAATCCAGCATTCAAATGGCACCCTACGAGGTATTGTATGGTCATAGGTGTCGTACTCCTACTTGCTAGACTAAGTTGGGTGAGCGTCAGCTTTTGGGTCCTGAGTTGATTTCAAAGACGAATAAGAGAGTTAAGGTAATCGGGCTTGATTAAAATAGGCTTTGGATAGACAAAAATTGTACGTAGATCTGACGCTTAAGGATATAGAGTTTGCGGTGGGAGATCAGGTCATTCTAAAGGTCTCACATTGGAAGAAGATCTTTAGATTTGGGCGGAAATGCAAGTTGAGCCCTAGGTTCATCGGACCTTACCGTGTATTGAAGCGTGTTGGACCAGTGGCTTATCAACTTGAGTTACCTCCGGAGTTAAGTCAGACACATAGTGTATTCCATGTATCGATGTCAAGACGTTATCATTCGGATCCATCTCATATTGTGACGGTGGAAGAAGTTGAGTTAAGACCTGACTTATCTTTTGAAGAGGAGCCAGTACAGATTTTAGATGGGGATGTTAAGGTGCTGAGAAGGAAGTCGGTACCATTAGCACAAGTTCTATGGTGTAATCATGGATCAGAGGAAGCTACATGGGAGCCCGATGATGCGATTTAGTAGCAATATCCTCATCTCATTTAATCAGGTAAATTTTGAGGCCAAAATTTCTTTAAGGGGGTAGAATTGTAACATCCTGAAATTCAAAATTTATGTTTATGCATTATATCTTACGTTAGGCTAGTTAGAATATTAATTGTGTATGTTTAGGGGTTCCTAAGAAGGCTCAAGATTGAAATGGGCCTTAGAAAATTTTTATGTTTAAGCACTTTAAGGAGAGAAGGTAAGTGGCATCAATGCTTATGTTAATAAGTGAGTAATCTACTATCATAATTGAGCATTTGGTAAAGAGGATGTGGCGTCACATGAAGGGCTTTAGGGGAAGAGGTTCGAATCCCACCTAGTACAAATTTTGTTTATTTTTTTTTTTTTTGTGTTATCCATCCAAAGTGTCGACAAATGGTCTATTAAAAGCAAGGAAAACTTTTTAATTATGGTAAGGTGGCTAAAGAAATAAGGTAAGGATGAGGGTAAGGAAAGAAATGAAAGAAAAGGAGCAAGAAGGAGGATATGTTGGCCGATTTTGGGGAGAATGTTTTGGAAAGTTTTTATGGTCAACTTTTGATTCTTTTGGTATGGTATACACGGTTTGGGAGGTGTTTTGTGGTAGTCGAATTTTCATTAGACCATTGGTAAAATTTTGGTGCTTGTTAGGCCAAATTTCTTTTAGCATTCTTTTGTGTTCTTTTCTTCAATTTCTTCTCTTATTGCCGAAACTCTAAAGCCAATAGTAAGTATTTTTTTTCTTTCTTTGTTTTACCGAAACCACCTAGCCATTGTTTCCAAATTATTTTCACTCATCTTCCTTTGAGAACCGAAACTAGATAGCACTTTCTCCCTCTTTTCTTTTCTTTCTATTCACAAAATCTCTAACCCTTCTTCCTTCCTCTTTAATTCATAGCCGAATCTTCTTGCTTAATTTCCCTCCACAGTTGAACTTTTGAATTTTACATCTCTTCTTTATTATTTCTTTCTCATTCGTGTTGACACTCACTTATTTGATCAATCGAGTATAGTGGAAGGTCGAATCTTTGACTCATCCGTAGCCATTGTATAATCATTGGGAATCAGTTTTATAATCATTAAGGTAAGGGATTCATCATGGTTCACTTTGAACTTTTCCATTGACCGGTTAGTTTGCTAAGCGGGATAGTGGTTGTGACTAATCATTTATTTATAAGGTCTAAATCGCTCTATCTATCCACTTGTTGATCATATGAAAATAGTGGTAAGCCGAACCCTTTTTCCTTAGGAAGTGATATATATATCTTAATATCGTTTTGACTAAGATTTTATCCGATGGAGGCTAGTGGTACCGATTTGAAAGGGAAAGCGATTGGAGAACACAAAAGGATCAGATTTGCGATTTCTACTCCTAAGTTCAAGCGTAGAGCGGTTTCGGGGGTTCGAGATTTCCCACCAAGTTGTGGACCTTCATCCGATGAAAATAGACAAATCGTGCTCGTTCACGATATCGAGGGTAAGTGTTTCAATAGATCACTTGGTTTAGATTTAGATTAATAAAAATCTCGTTCATTAGATTAATCGAGTGTTATGTTGTCATAGGTGTCGACGATCAAGAGAGTTTAATACTCACCGTAATCAGGTGTGTAATCTCACACCATAATTCCTTATATCCATAATTCGATATAGTGTTTGATAGTAAATTGTTATTGTTATACGGTTAAAAATCGTAAAGTTGGCATAAAACAAGAAATTTACTTAAAGTGCTTTATTTTTTAAGATTTGTCGAAATAGATGTTAAATTTGATAAAATTACCGAAATGCCCTTATGGGCTGATTTACCGAAATGCCCTTATTGGTCGAATTATAAAAATGCCCTTATGGACCAAATTACGAAAATGCCCCTAGTGGGCCGATTTACAAAAATGCCCTTATGGTTTGAATTACGAAAATAACCTTAGTGAGCTGAATTACAAAAATACCCTTATGGACCGAATTACCAAAATGTCTCGATGGACCGATTTACCGAAATGTCCTTATGGGCTGATTTGTTAAGAATGCCTTAGTCGGCTGAATAACAAAGTTCTATAATTTGTTGATTTATATTTGTAAATATTATGCTTTATTATGTTGCATTTACATAATTTTGCATGGGATGGGAAAAATGATTGAAGAGAAGTGTAGCCCGGTGGCATTTCCACAAAAATGTTTGTTATTATGATTCAATATGATTTCGCTGGCTTGGCCACAACCAGAATATATTATAAATGGCAAATTACCTACGATTGGTGTGTTTGGAGGGTGGGTTGACTTGATCCCCACAGGTGGCATGGGATGGTACGGGTGGTGTGTAGCGGATGGATTACTAGGATGGGTTGGGTTGCATATATTTTTAATTCATTTATACATTATTTTGTAATGGGTTTAAGCCCAAGATATGGCTAAATGGGTTCAGGCCTAGTGGAAACGGCAAGGGGGATTATACACTGAGTTCTAGTAACTCACCTTGTTTCTTTAACCCTTGCAGGTAATGCTCAGAGATGTGGACTTGGGCCATGGATGACTCGGTGGAGGCCATACTTCAAAAATGGTGTTTTATTTTGAAACTTTAGACTTCTATTTCCGTTCACTTTAGTATTTTGGGTTTTTATGTTGTAATAAGGCCTATTGAATATTTTATTTGTTTTGTGTTTGACGTACTTATATTTTGCTTAAATTGTTTTAATTTTTTTTTCTAAAATCTTAAATAAAGATTTTCTAAAATAAATTAACAAATAGATTTCATAACAAACTTTACAAATATTTTAACTCGGAAATTTTCATTTTATTATCAAACGATGTTTTCAAAAGTCATGGTTTATAAGATCTTTAGTTCAAATTATTGATTTATCAATCAACCTTAAAGGATAGTAGTACTTTATCAAATATTTCAAATCAAACTTGTTTTCTTGGTTATAACAAAATAATATCTATTTTAGTAGAAATAAAAAGGATTTAACATGTTTTTCTCATGTGACATATCGGATCGGGTCATAACGGATAGGCCGGGTTTGGGGTGTTACAGCTTGGTTAAAGGTGTGGATAAAGGCTGAATTAGAAGCGTTAAAATCGAGATTGGATTGATAAATTACCTAACTAGAAAAATAAACTAATAACATGCATAATTACATTTATTGAAAACTTGTAATACTAATAATACGAGCTTCTTGTTCATGATGTTGAAATTAAACGTATAGGCTTGCTTTAATCACATAACTAATAATGAATGTACTTTGATTTTTGATTGATTTTGATTTTTTAAAGAACAAATCAATATAAAATAAGACATTAACAACTGAAATAATCTAATTAGGCAACTTATCAAAACAAATCTTGATGGAAGGGTAGTCAAAAGGAATGGTGATAACAAATATGAGATGGGTTTCGGGTTAATATTAGTGGGTTGAGTTAATAAAAAGGGTTGTTTGGATCAAATGGGTTCACTAGGGGTTAATTGTTAGGGGTAGGCTTTTATTGGAGTAAGTGGGTTAAATCCTCGGTGACTTAATCATCTCTATATATCAAATCAAAGATGTGGTCTCGACATGTATAATCGAAGCAAGTTCTAGAATAACAAACCAATGTTGACACACCGATAATCAAAAAGAAAAAGTGAGCATGAAAATAATGTATGCTGTAAAGGCTTAAAATCTCAAAAAAATTATGGGTATTCTTATGTCAACCTCGTAAATTTCAAACTTCAAGGTAACAATTTAGTTTCAGATAGACAACCTAATAGAATTTTAATTTTTGAAAATAGACTCATCATGCTTGATTCTCTAGTATCTTAAAGTTTAAATCATCATTGTAATATCCTGAAATAGGGGCTATTTTTTTATTGCATTGTTTGCATGTGTTTGATCTGCTGTGTGGTTGTTTTGATGTCTTGGGGCTTAGTTGTAAGCCTGGTGTAAGCCTGAGTGGTAGGGAAAATTTTAGTTTTTAAGCTTTAAGTGAATGGAGATGAAGGAGCTAAGGGGTTATAGGTTTTTTTTAGGTGAATTTTAGCACAAGAAAATGGGTGGCAGAGTGGCAAGGAGGCACCACTTAAAGCTTGTGTGTGACGCCACTTGCAAGGGGAGGAGGTCCTGTGTTCGAGCTGCAGAAGCCTCACTTTTTGCTTCCATTTTGACGGCATCGAGGAGAAGAAGTAGTGTGCAGTTCAAACTCTGCCATGGACCAAGTCAAATAATTTAAACGGTGAGTGGAGAGTTAATCTAGGAGGTTGATTAGTTCAAAGCTGTTTGAACTAGTGGTTGGGAGTGTTTGTAGGTGGTGGCCGAATCTTGGGTGCTTCATGGGGAGTGGCGGTTTGGTAGGTGAGTAAGGGAGTGCGAAATTCTTTTGGCATTTTGAGTGACTTTCGGCCACCTTAGTCTAGTGCCCTAGCCGAATTTTCAAAGGAGTCTCTCATTTGTTTTTTTCATTGAAAACCGAAAACCCCAAGTAACCTTCACTAAATTTGCACTTATTCCTTTGATGTTGTTGTGGCCGAATGCTCTCTTGAGTGCAAAGAAAACTTTGTCTGTCATTTCGCTTTCTTGCCTTCTTTTGATTCTTGGCCGAAACACTTACCCTCTCTTCTCTCTCATTTCTTTTTCCATTTTGTGCTTAAAGCCTAAAGTACTCTTTTTCTTCTTCTTCTACTTTCATTTTCTTGGTTCTTCTTGAAACCCTTTTTGCCGAAACCTTATCTTCATCTCGCTTCTTCTCTTCCTCTCTTACCACTCAAGTCGTACCATAAGTGGTGTTAAGTAGCCATAGCCGAAACTTCCCCTCTCCTAATAGTTTTCATATTGGCCGAATATTGGTGTGGTGTGGATCTCTTCTAGTTTGGTTTCAATCGGGTTTAGAGGAAGGTAAGTGCTTGGCCGAATGTCTATTTCTCTTCTCCCTTGTTTTCTATCGATTCTGATATGGTTAAGAGCTGATTTCGGCATGTGTTGAAAGAAGTTAATCTCTTGTGTTGGAACCGATTTCATTATAGGGTATCCGGGATTTCGAAGCAGTCAAGCGAAGCCTCCACTTGTGAGTGAACGGTTGGTAAGTAGTGGTAAGGGTTGATTTTATTAGTCTATTCTCTTAGTTTCGTTAAGCCAAAGTCTTCAAAGGATTAACTGTTCTTCTTAATAGGGTGTGGCCAATTGTCAGAGGAACCATCAGTTGGTTCGGGATTTGGTAGGAAACCAAATCATTCATAAGGTAAGGGTTTGAGCGTTAACCCTCTTGAGTTATTTGGTTTTGCCGATTGGTCTAGGTTGCTAATCTCATGTTGGGCCGATTAAAGGAGCAAGGTAATCGAGGGTCTTAGATAGGTTCTTTGGGATTAAGGCTTGCGCTTTAACAGGTGTGTAAACTAACACACTCTTAGCTTAGTAATATGCTTAATAACTTGATTGCTTAATAAGGCCGAAACAGTTGGTTGATTGATGTGATACCCTAAGGGTATGTGCACGGATTCGGGTAAGTCCGTTTCATTACGAGTTCTATTATTGATATATGATATCATGATCTATGATGTATATGTTGTTAGATACAATATTAATATGTTAGCATGATTTGCATGATTGGCATACTTTACATGAGTCGGTATGATATGTCTATGGGTGATATGAGAGGAGGGGGAATATGATATCCGTGTCTTTGGGACATTAGAGGTTTGGCACCTCCAGTTGTTTGGTACCACGATCGATTTATTGTGATTTTGGGTCACCGAAGTTTGGCACCTCATAGCGACTTGTCCCGTTGGCTCAAGCATCACGTTGGTTGGCCCCACGATGGGTTGGCCCCACGCTTGATATTACAGGATCGCCGCCGGTGATTTGGTATCACACGGGTTGGCCCCTAACTTGACTATTCGTGACTTGGTCACTAGTGATTTGGTATCACATTTGTATCTTTGGGACACCAGAGGTTTGGCACCTCATAGTGACTTGTCCCTGTGGTTTAATGCCACTGTGGATTGGCCCCACTTCTGGGATACGGGATCATCGCCAGTGATTTGGTATCACACGTTGGTTGGCCCCACAGATGGATTATTCGTGACTTTGGGTCACCAGTGGTTTGGCACCACATTGATGGATATCGTGACTTTGGGTCACCAGTGGTTTGGTACCACATGGGGTAGAAAAGGTGTTATGGATGGTTAGGATTGGGTGCATTACTTGTATTGCTTTGTTATGATGTGTGTTAGTATGTTGCATTCATCGGGAGGGGGATTTATGCACTGAGTCTTGTGACTCACCTTCTTCCTTATCATTTCAGGTGACACTTAGATCGCGGACATGGAGTCGGGTGAACTCGAGGTGACCATGCCATTAATCAATTGGGACTTGCACTGATTTACAAACTTGGTGCTTTACCTTATTTATTTTCATTTGATTTTGTTGGGATTGTAAAAGGCCTTTTTAAAATTATACTTTGGTTATTTATATGCTTTAATTTGATTTCAAATATGCCTTAACAAATTATTGGGTTAATATTGGATAAAACTTGGAAAGATAAGGTTTTCAAAACTACAAAGCGATATGTTTTAAACTTTACCATCGGGTATCACGCTGTAATTTAAAATGAATGCAACTCAAATGTTTTCCAAACTTAAACTAAGTTCAAAATGTTTTTAAGCAACTAAAAAGGAATAATTTGAATTTCCAAATGATATAAATTGGTTTTACTATTAGATTCAACTAAGTTTTCAAAACTTCCGGGTTAGCAAAATGCACTATCGGTTTTAAAACAATCATGCCCAAGATTTTTACAAAGTACAAATACAGCAAAGAGTTTTCATCAAACCTTTATCCGGAAATCTAACCTCTCAAATGCGTTTTCCCCGTAACATACCAGATTTGGTCGTAGTGTATTGACCGAGTTTGAGGTGTTACAATTGTGGTATCAGAGCTAAGTTCAAAGGCTCGGCTGTGGGCCAGAGGCCCAAAATGTTTTAAAGATTGGTTTAAGTGATGTTGTTTTAAATAAATGGTTTGAAAGGCATGGCATCGAGACTCCGGCACCAATCCACCCAGATAAGTACCCCTTACTATTGCTTGAGATTTTTGATGTGATGTGACTGAATGACTAGCGGTAGTAGATTACCTTAGAAACTGAAATCGATAGGACTCTGTGGACTCTCGAAAACAAAACTTCTTTAATAAGAGATATTCATAAGACTCTTGCCTTTAAAAGACAGTGGAATATTTACTAATGCATAAATTTCTAATCAGACAAGACGAGATTTTAGTCATGAGCGCCGGGGTGGCCGTGGTCGTGGATGTGGTTGGGGTAGGATGGCGGTTTAAAACAAGAGGGTGCGGTCAAGGGCCCTAGAATGAGATCTGGGTACCACCACCGTTAGAGGTGGTGAGTTTCAGAATGATCGGGACGACGCAGTGTCACAAAGCGATCGTGAGTTCGGAAAGGGTAGCTAGAGTAGGTAGAGGCGCAAGAGCTCAAAATCATGCTCGAATGACTCGAGCAAACGGGGTGAGGTATTTTGAGGTGTGTCTGGTGTGGCTCTCAAAGACGGTTGAATATTGGTGGAGGTGACGGAGTGGATCATGGACGATTTGGACTGGCGATCAAGAGAAGCTAAAGGGATAGTATCGCTTCTTGAGATGAGTCATACCAATGGTGGCTCACGGTTCGGGACGATCTTTGCAATGGAAGATCTTACTTGGGATTATTTTAAGGCTGCATATCAAAAAAGTATATTGGATCTAGCTACATTAATGATCAACGGAAGGCATTTCTGAGGTTGGTGCAGGGGAGTAAGTCTGTGTTGGAGTACAAGGTAGAGTTCTTGAGGCTGAGTCGATATGATAGGGGCATTGTGGCTACTAAACACGAGATGTGTGTTCGATTCGAGGATGGTCTGAGAGATGAATTAAGGTTGCTGATTGCTCCACAGCAGGAGCGTGAGTTTACTATCCTGGTAGAAGAGGCTAAGGTAGCCGAAGGGGTTAAAGAGTCTGTGAGGCAGAACTTGGATAGGAACATGCATAAGAGAAGTTTTGGATTTTCTGGGTCGTCAGGTAATCCTCAGAAAAGGGCTAGACAGCAGTGGGCGAATCATCCGTAGGTTCATTCTTCGCTAATCGTGGATCGCCACAAAGGTAACCGCTGTGGGAAAGTTTATTGGGGAGGATGTTGGGACCGGTGGAAGAGGATGTTTTGAGTGTGGTTCATTTGGACCATTTGTGTGAGGGATTGTCGCATAAGTTGGCTAGGATTCACCGAGGTTAGGGCCGTACTCAATTTCAAAATAATGGACCGCCACCGCTGAGGGGTCGTAGTAATGGTAGAGGAGGTAATGGTTCTGGTCGGGGCCGCGGAGCACCGGACAGAGGTGCGGGTAATTCTGAGGCAAGACAGCCTGGGTTAGTGTATGCAGCGAGGCGCCGAGAGAAGGGCGACGAATCGGATGTCATAACCGGTACGTTCTTGATCTTTGGTTCTCCATTTACTACTTTGATTGATGTGGGTTCAATGCATTCATACGCTTGCAGTGGTATAGTGAAGACCATGGATTTAGACTCGAGATATCTTCTAGGCGGATGACCGTAATTAGCCTTCTAGGTCACTCTATAGTTGTAGATAAGTCAGATAGAGATGTACCCTAGAACTCCAAGGGGTAGTGTTTGAGGTCGATCGATGGAACCGCCGTTTGGAGAGTTCGATCTGATTCTTGGGATGGAGTGGTTGGTTAAGTACCAGGCGAGGTTGGATTGCGGGGCTAAGCGTATGGTTCTAAGGACGACTAAGGGTGATGAGGTGGTCATGATAGGTAATAGAAGAGATTACTTATCCAATGTGGTGTCTGCTTTGAAAGCTGAGAAGATGGTCATATGTGGTTCATGTGTATGCCTTGGAGGCTAAGGAGTCTGCTGTAGGGAAGGTTTGAACAGTTAAGGAATTTGTTGATGTGTTTCCAGAGGAGCTTTGGGATTGCCACCGGATCGTGAGGTGGAGTTTGGAATAGATCACATTCGAATCTGCGCCAAAGGTGTCTATTACTCGTGATAGGATGGCGCTAAAAGAGTTAGTAGAGCTTAAGGCTCAGATCCAGAGTTGTTGGACCGAGGCTTTATCGGGCCAAGTGTTTCACCTTGGGTAGCGCCAGTACTTTTGTCAAGAAGAAAGACGGTGCTATCTTTGATGTGTATAGACTACCGCCATTGAATAAGTCGACGATCAAAACAAGTATCCGTTGCCACGGATAGATGACTTGTTTGATCGGTGAAGGTGCATCAGATTCTCAAAGATCAATTTAAGGTCAGGTATCACCGATTAAAGGTGAAGGAGGCGAATATCTACAAGACGGCGTTTGCGTGCCGGTATGGGAACTATGAGTTTCGGTAATGCCGTTTGGGTTGACTAACGGCGACAAAGATTCATGGATATGATGAATAGGGTGTTCTAGCGAGATTTGGATCGGTTTGTTTTGGTATTCATAGGCGACATCTTGGTGTATTCAAGGGTGAGGAGGAGCATGATGCGATTTGCGAGTTGTGTTCTGATTCTAAAGGAGAAGCGACTTTATGCTAAGTTTAGTAAGTGCGAGTTCGGCCGAGGAGGTAACCTTCTTGGGTCATGTGGTGTCGGTGAGGGATTAGAGTGGATCCTCGAAAGATTGAGGCAATTTTAGATTGGAAGCCGCCTAAGTCAGTGGCTAAGATTTGGAATTTTCTGGGCTTGGCAGGATACTACCGAAGATTTGTAGAAGGATTTTCGTTGATCGCAGCACCGATAATCAAGTTGTTAAGAAAAGGAGTTCCGTTCGTTTGGACTGAGATGCAGTAGGAGAGTTTCGACAAGTTGAAGAAGATTTTGACTGAAGCTCTGGTTCTAATTCAACCTGAGGCAGGGAAAGAATTCACAGTATATTGCGATGCATCACATACAGGTTTAGGGTGTGTGCTGATACAGGAAGGGAAGGTTGTGGCTTACGCATCTCGGCAGCTGAGGCCACATGAAGTCAATTATCCAACGCACGACTTGGAGTTAGCGGTAGTAGTCTTTGCCTTGAAAATTTGGAGGCACTACTTGTATGGAGAGAGATCGATAGTCTATACAGATCACAAGAGTCTGAAGTACCTTTTGACTCAGAGGGATTTGAATTTGAGGCAGTGCAGATGGATTGAGTTGCTAAAAGATTACAACTGTTCGATTGGGTATCATTCGGGCAAGGCTAACATGGTGGCAGACGCGTTGAGCCGTAAGACTGTAGCGGACTTAAGAGCGATGTTTGCCCATTTGAGTTTGTATGACGACGAAAGTATTCTGGCAGAATTGCGGGTTAAGCTTACGTGGGTTGAGTAGATTAAGGAGAAACAGTTAGAGGATGAGGTTCTGAATGCGCAGAGGTCGCAAGTGCAGAATGGTGGTTTGGAGGGTTATAGTTTGGCTAGTAATGGAGTGCTGTGTTTTCAAGGGAGAGCTTGTATGCCGAGGGATAGCGAGTTAAGGCAAAAGATTCTTCAGGATGCACATAACAGCCCCTACGCTATGCATCCTGAAGGTAGTAAGATGTATCGGGATCTAAAAGAGCAGTTTTGGTGGCTGGGTCTGAAGAGGGAAGTGACAGAGTTTGTAGGGAAGTGTCTGACATGTCAGCAGGTCAAGGCTGAACATCAGTTGCCGCCAGGGTTGCTTCAGCCAGTGAAGATTCCACAGTGGATGTGGGAAAGGATAATTATGGATTTTGTCAGTGGATTACCTCTTACGCCTAGCAAGAAGGACTCAGTTTGGGTAATTGTGGATCGTCTAACTAAATTAGCTCACCTCATTCTGGTGAGGGTGGATTATTCACTTCAAAGGTTAGCGAAGCTGTATGTATCGTAGATAGTGAGGTCGCACGGTGTGCGAAGTCGATCATCTCGGATAGGGATCCCATATTTACGTCAAGGTTCTGGAAAGCGTTGCATCAGGCTCTGGGTACGCATTTGGATTTCAAAGATGACATTTCACCCATGATCGACGGCGGTCGGAAAGGGTTATCTGAGATCTTAGAGGATATGCTATGAGGTTGTGTTCGGACTTCATAGGTAGTTGGGAAGAGTTTCTACCATTAATGAGTTCGCCTACAATAATAGTTACCAAACAAGCATCAAGATGGCACCATATGAGGCATTGTATGGTAGGAAGTGTTCCTCACCTACATGTTGGACGGAGTTGGGTGAACGCGGATGTTGGGACCGAGTTGGTCGCAGAGACTAAAGACAAGGTTGTCGATTCAGCTCGATTGAAGGAAGCTTGGACAAATGAAGTCTTCTACCGATCTCAAGCGTAGAGATATAGAGTTTGCCATGGGTGATAAGGTCTTTCTAAAGGTCTCGCCATGGAAGAAAGTGTTGAGGTTCGGATGAAAGGCAAGTTAAGTCCGAGGTTTATTGGGCGTATAGGGTTACGAGATGAGTGGGACCGTAGCTTATCGACTTGAGTTGCCGCAGAGCTAAGTCGATTCACGACGTATTCCACTTTTCGATGCTTAGGCGATATCGTTCAGATCCATCGCATGTCGTAGCAGTGGAAGATATCGAGGCGAATCCGGATTTGACCATGGTATAGGAACCAGTGCAGATTCTAGATCGAGATGCGAAAGTCCTGCGTAGGAAGTCAGTTCCTTTGGTAAAAGTGCTATGGTGAAATCATGGTGTGGAAGAAGCTACGTGGGAACCAGAGGATGCGATAAGGCAGCAATACCCTCAACTCTTTTGATCAGGTAATTTCGAGGTTGAAATTATTTTAAGGGGAGTAGAACTGTAATATCCTGGAATAGGGGCTATTTTGTTATTGCATTGTTTGCATGTGTTTGATCTGCTGTGTGGTTGTTTTGATGTCTTGGGGCTTAGTTGTAAGCCTGGTGTAAGCCTGAGTGGTAGGGAAAATTTTAGTTTTTAAGCTTTAAGTGAATGGAGCTGAAGGAGCTAAGGGGTTATAGGTTTTTTTAAGTGAATTTTAGCACAAGAAAAGGGGTGGTAGAATGGCAAGGAGGCGCCACTTAGAGCTTGTGTGTGACGCCACTTGCAAGGGGAGGAGGTCCTGTGTTCAAGCTGCAGAAGCCTCACTTTTTGCTTCCATTTTGACGGCATGGAGGAGGAGAAGTAGTGTACAGTTCAAACTCTGCCATGGACCAAGTCAAACAATTTAAATGGTGGGTGGAGAGTTAATCTAGAAGGTTGATTAGTTCAAAGCTGTTTGAATTAGTGGTTGGGAGTGTTTGTAGGTGGTGGCCGAATCTTGGGTGCTTCATGAGGGGGAGTGGCCGGTTTGGTAGGTGAGTAAGTGGGGAGTGTCGAAATTCTTTTGGCATTTTGAGTGACTTTCGGCCAGCCTTAGTCTAGTGCCTAACCGAATTTTCAAAGGAGTCTCTCATTTGTTTTTTTCATTGAAAACCGAAAACCCCAAGTAACCTTCACTTTACCAAAATTTGCACTTATTCTTTTGCTGTTGTTGTGGCTGAATGCTCTCTTGAGTGCAAAGAAAACTTTGTTTGTCATTTCGCTTTCTTGCCTTCTTTTGATTCTTGACCGAAACACTTACCCTCTCTTCTCTCTCATTTTTTTTTCCATTTTGTGCTTAAAGTCGAAAGTACTCTTTTTCTTCTTCTTCTACTTTCATTTTCTTGGTTCTTCTTGAAACCCTTTTTGCCGAAACCTTATCTTCATCTCACTTCTTCTCTTCCTCTCTTACCACTCAAGTCGTACCATAAGTGGTGTTAAGCACCCATAGCTGAAATTTCCCCTCTCCTAGTAGTTTTCATATTGGCCGAATATTGGTGTGGTGTGGATCTCTTCTAGTTTGGTTCCAATCGGGTTTAGAGGAAGGTAAGTGCTTGGCCGAATGTCTATTTCTCTTCTCCCTTGTTTTCTGTCGATTCTGATATGGTTAAGAGCCGATTTCGGCATGTGTTGAAAGGAGTTAATCTCTTGTGTTGGAACCGATTTCATTATAGGGTATCCGGGATTTCGAAGCAGTCAAGCGAAGCCTCCACTTGTGAGTGAACGGTTGGTAAGTGGTGGTAAGGGTTGATTTTATTAGTCTATTCTCTTAGTTTTGTTAAGCCAAAGTCTTCAAAGGATTAACTGTTCTTCTTAATAGGGTGTGGCCGATTGTCAGAGGAACCATCAGTTGGTTCAGGATTTTGTAGGAAACCAAATCATTCATAAGGTAAGGGTTTGAGCGTTAACCCTCTTGAGTTATTTGGTTTGGCCGATTGGTCCAGGTTGCTAATCTCATGTTGGGCCGATTAAAGGAGCAAGGTAATCGAGGGTCTTAGATTGGTTCTTTGGGATTAAGGCTTGCGCTTTAATGTGTGTAAACTAACACACTATTAGCTTAGTAATATGCTTAATAACCCGATTGCTTAATAAAAGGTCAAAGCAGTTGGTTGATTGATGTGATACCCTAAGGGTATGTGCACGGATTCGGGTAAGTCCGTTTCGTTACAAGTTCTGTTATTGATATATGATATCATGATCTATGATGTATGTGTTGTTAGATGCAATATTAATATGTTAGCATGATTTGCATGATTGGCATACTTTACATGAGTCAGTATGATATGTTTATGGGTGATATGAGAGGAGGGGGAATATGATATCCGTGTCTTTGGGACACCAGAGGTTTGGCACCTCCAGGGTTTGGTACCACGGATCGATTTATTGTGACTTTGGGTCACAGAGGTTTGGCACCTCATAGCGACTTGTCCAGTGGCTTAGTACCAAGTGGGTTGGCCCCACGCTTGATATTACGGGATTGTCGCCGGTGATTTGGTATCACGTGGGTTGGCCCCACAACTTGACTATTCGTGACTTTGGTCACCAGTGATTTGGTATCACATTTGTGTCTTTGAGACACCAGAGGTTTGGCACCTCATAGCGACTTGTCCCTGTGGTTTAATGCCACCTTGGGTTGGCCCCACTTTTGGGATACGGGATCGTCGCCAGTGATTTGGTATCACACGTGGGTTGGCCCCACGATGGATTATTCGCGACTTTGGGTCACCAAAGTGGTTTGGCACCACATTGATGGATATCGTGACTTTGGGTCACCGGTGGTTTGGCACCACCGGTGGTTTGGTACCACTGGGGTAGAAAAGGTGTTACGGATGGTTAGGATCGGTGCATTACTTGTATTGCTTTGTTATGATGTGTGTTAGTATGTTGCATTCATCGGGAGGGGATTTATGCCGAGTCTTGCGACTCACCTTCTCCCTTATCATTTTAGGTGACACTTAGATCGCGGACATGGAGCGGGTGGACTCGAGGTGACCATGCCATGAATCAATTGGGACTTGCAATCGATTTACAAACTTGGTACTTTACCTTATTTATTTTCATTTGATTTTGTTGGGATTGTAAAGGCCTTTTAAAATTTTACTTTGGTTATTTATATGCTTAAATTTGATTTCAAATATGCCTTAACAAATTATTGGGTTAATATTGGATAAAACTTGGAAAGATAAGGTTTTCAAAACTACAAAGCGATATGTTTTAAACTTTACCATCTGTATCACTGTTGAATTTAAAATGAATGCAACTCAAATGTTTTCCAAACTTAAACTAAGTTCAAAATGTTTTAAACAACTAAAAAGGAATAATTCGAATTTCCAAATGATATAAATTGTTTTTACTATTAGATTCAACTAAGTTTTCAAAACTTCCGGGTTAGCAAAATGCACTATCGGTTTTAAAACAATCATGCCCAAGATTTTTACAAAGTATAAATACAGCAAAGAGTTTTCATCAAACCTTTATCCGAAATCTAACCTCTCAAATGCGTTTTCCCCGTAACATACCAGATTCGGTCGTGGTGTATTGACCGTGTTTGGGGTGTTACAATCATAGTACAATTATCAATGACTTAATCTAAAACATATTAATAAAAATCATGAATCAACAGAAATTTCATTCTAATTAGTGATATGAGAAAATTACTTAAGACAATATATCATTCAGGGATTTGAGAATAATGCAAAAAGTTAGGCACTTTTCCTAAATAATTTTCACCCCCCACACTTAAGATGTACATTGCTCTCGATGTACAAAGATAGATAATAAACATGTAGTAAGAAAATCAAAAGAGAGGGAGAGAAGTGAAACTTCCTGAATTTTGATAGAGTGGAAGAGAAACGTAGGGAGTGCCTCGAGCCGTTTAAACTTGAATCCTTAAAGTAGCTGGTCTAATTTTATTGTATCCTAAGCTAAATTAAATATCGTAAAGAATAAGAAGAAAGTAATAACAATAAAAATAAGAATAAAAGTAAAAAATAAAAAATAAAATAAGAAAGATAACGGGAAAAGGAAAGGAAGAAGGGGGTTTAAATAGAGATGTATCCCACACCCGTGTTCCTTCTTGTGGTGCCCACACGACCATGGCCACGGCTGTGTGGACATGGAAAACATGTGCCTAAACATTGAAATAAATAAAACTAAACTAATTGGTAGGGTCAGTGCTCGGGTTGCCTCCCGAGAAGCGCTCGTTTAAAGTCTTAAGCTAAACTTACCTCTCATTTGTACAATCATGGTGGTTTGAGGAGGTTGAAATCCTTTCTCATGTGATCGATTCGATTATTTATATATAGTTTGAGTCGAGTAGTGTTTACCTTAAAAGTACTGAATTTAGTATTAGTTACCTCGACTGTTCCATCTGGGAAGATTTTGAGTACCAGATCTCCAATCTTAAGTTGGGTTGTCCCATCGTTAAGTTTGTCGTGGAGTTGCCTCGTTTTTGCTTCTTGTATTATTAGTTTCTCTTTGAAGTGTGTCTTCCACTCGTCTAGTTCTTCAATACGAAGCCTTCATTCTTCATGAATTTTTGTTATCGACACGAGGTCTAGGATCTTGCTCGGTTGTGTAATTTTGTTGTGTTTCACGAAGTGTGAGTTCTCCGAATTGTTCATCTGTGTGGTCTTTCTTCGTCTGCATTGGGATATGGCACACGAGGTTGGTACTCTGTAATTGTAGGTTTTAGCATGTCATAGCTCATCTTAACCTTACCTTCATCTACCACATTCCCTTGCGTCAATGTTGGTTCATCTAACCCTTCACTATCGTGAGCAGTTATTGTTTGAGGTTGCTCTCTTGGGTTAGTTTTGGTGTTGCCAGGCAAGATACCTTATGGTCTTTCTGAGATCAGCTGAGCAAGATGACCTAACTGGTTATTGATCCCTAGAATCGATGCTTCTTGATTTTTGAGTGCTGTTTCGGTGTTTTGGAAGCGAGTTTCTGACACCGCTATAAATTTTGTCAGCATCTCCTCATTGGCGTTCTTTCCTTGGGTAGGGCTATTGCTGGAAGTTTGGATGGGGTGGTTGTTGTCACTAATTTCCTTGGCCACCCCACGAGAAATTGGGGTGGTTCTTCCAGCCTAGATTATAAGTATTACTATAGGGGTTATTTTGAGGTCTAAAATTATTGCCCGTATAGTTTCCATGCCCGAATTGTAGGGTCAGTCTTGGGATTCGCAACACCTCCTAGATTTGAGTCACATTGCATAATTGGATGTACATGCAAAGAACCACACAAACCATCAATCTTTTTATTCATCATCTCTACCTGACTTGATAACATGGTGACTGCGTCGAGATTGAAAACTCCGGCTGCTTTAGTTGGTTTTGTATTTGTACTTTGCCACTGATAGTTATTTAGTGACCTCTCTCTATAAACTCATAAGTCACTTTAGGAGTTTTGTTATTTAGGGTTCCGTGCGGCTGAGTCAATTTACTGTCGGGTTGAGGGGTTCACACCGTAGTAAAAAGTTTTGACTTGTAACCACAAGGGTAGACCATGGTGTGGAAAGTTTGGACTTGTAACCACAAGGGTAGACCATGGTGTGGGCCCTTTCTTAATAGATCCTTGTATCTCTCACATGCATCGTATAATGTTTCTAAATCCATCTGCACAAAAGAATAGATATCATTCTTTGATTTGGCCGTTTTAGCCGGTGGAAAATATTTTAGGAAAAATTTTTAGTCATTTGGTCCCATGTAGTGATTGATCCTCGTGGAAGAGAATGTAACCACTATTTGGCTTTATTTCTCAAAGAGAAGGGAAATAACCAAAGACGAATGGCATCATCAGAAATGCCATTTATTTTGAAGGTATCACAGAATTCTATAAAATTAGCTAAATGAGTATTTGGGTCTTCGTCCTGCAAACCATCAAATTAAATAAACTGTTGAATCATTTGTATAGTGTTAGGTTCTAATTTAAAATTATTAGGGGCTATAGCAGGCCCAACAATACTCGATTCTGCTCCTGTTAAATTAGGTTTAGCATAATCATACATAGGTTGAGGAGCATGATGATTGGCCATATCTTGATGTGGCGGATTATTCTCAGCCATCCTTTCGGTGGTATTGGTTTCGTCCTGCTGCTCTTCTTGTATGTAATCTAAGTCTCGCCTTACTTCTTTACGATTTCTACGTACGGTTCATTCAATATCACTGTTGTAAAGTAGTTGTCCTGTTGGGTTCCTTCTAGTCATAAACTAGAGGTACCTACTAGAAAAAGAGAAGAAGAAAGAAATTTACAAAAGTAAAAATAAAATTTAATTGCAAATATAATATGGCTAAAGTAATAAAAATTGAGTGTTCTTAATTTTTTAATTCCCCGGTAATGGCGCCAAAAAATTGATTGTGTCTGTTGAGTTTTAAAAATTTATAAAAAGGATGATCAAACCTGGAAACTAACTAAGACAACGATGGAGGCAATCGCACCTATCGAATAGTATTATAGCTAGCGGCAAGATCGGATTATCGAACCTAAAGGAACCAAAAGTACTAATACTCACTCTCTTTCTATTATTTAGCCTACGAATTAAGTGAATTTTTATCTAATCTAAAATTAACTAGTTAACTAAATTAAAGATGCGAAGACAAAGAAAAGAAATTAAGGAAAGACTTGAGAAGAAAACCGATTGATTTGGACAATACCTGAGGAAGGATCCACCTAGACTTCACTTGTTATCTAACTCTGAACCAGACGATTTATTCACTTCACTTGATCCGTAGGATTCCCTAAGTTATATTAATACCTCTCTTCAAGGCTACTAACGTTTAACCCTAGGTTGATTAATTGAAATCTCTTTCTAATTAAAACCCCTAGAATTACATTAACTCGATCTATGGACTCCCATATTAGGTTTGACCCTAATCGGTGATTTTTGTCACCCTATCTCTAGGCGCGCGAGCAACTCCGCTTAACTATGCTAGATCTACTCTTAGACAGGGTCTCTTCCTCGTCTACCTAAGCACATCATACTTGAATCAATATCCGAAAATACCAAAACAAGATTTAAGAACACATAGTTAAGAACAAATCAAGTATTTATCATACAGCTCAGATAACAATAACAAGATCCATCTTATGTTTCATCCACCTCAAGTATCTGAGGGTTTAGTTCATAATTGTAAAATAAAGAATCTCAAAAGAAAAGTTGAAACAAAACATAAGAAAACCCTAAAACCCCTGAATAATTGAAGGAGATTTCCTCCGTCTTGAGTATGATTCTGGCTTCTTGAGATGAATCAACTTGCTTTCTTCGAGTAAATCCCTGAAATTAACTGCTCTAGCTCGGCTCTTTGGCCTAGCTGAATGCCCCCTTAAAGGTTGGCCTCTAAGATCTTTATATAGGCTTTTGGAATATGTTTCTTTGCCTCTAAGTACCCTAATCTGAATAGAATTTTTCTTATCTGCAGTAGAGACACACCCATGTAAATCATGGGCAGGCCGTGGTCGAACCTGTTGATGAGGCACGGCCGTGTTTTTCGGGGTCCAGGCCGTGGTTGACTCTTCTTTTGAGGCATGGCCATGTGGTCTTGGACCAAGGCCGTTCGGATTTCTTACTTTGGCCCATTTTCTCCGTTTTCGACCTGTTATTCATTCTTTTCATTCTCCGGTGCTCTACTGAGTATAAAACATGAAAACAAAGGATTAGGAGTACCTATTTCCATAATTAAAGGGATAAATCATCCAAAAACGTGCTAAATGTGGGATTAAGATATTTTACTATTATGGTTTATCAAAACCTTAGATTGGTTCAATTGAGTAAGTTATGATGTTAAGATTTTAAAAACATCTATGCTAAGCTTGATAATGAATTCAAAATGACATTTATGTTAATTTACTTTATGTTAAATATAAGTTAAAGTGTGTATGATGCTTATTATTTGCATAGGAACTTACTAAGCTTTAAAGCTTACTCCCTTTCTTTTTCTCTTGTCTTATAGTGTCACCAAGCCAGCTCGAGGATCAAAGATGGTCGGAGATTCATTCACACTATCAAATTATCATTTTGGTACTTATGATTTCAATCTCTTGAGTTAAGGCATCTATAAGGACTTTTTTTTTTTTTTGGTTATGTGTCATAGTTTATTTAGCCAAAAGTCCTGGCTTATGTTAGTTGATAATTCATTTTGTAAATGGCCATTGAAATTGGCTAATATTGGTTAAGTATATATGCATATGGTGATGTCTTTAATGGATGTTGATTTTGCATGGTTTGAGATGTTGTATGTGATAGGAAATAGCATGTGAAAGATATATTGATATGTTGTTTGGGGTTGAATTGGTTGTATGAATATGCTTGGATTGGTGCTATGTTTTGTTGTGTAGGTTGGTGCATGGAAGAGTGGCAAAAAGGTTTGGTAAATAGTCTTATATTTTTCCACATAGGTAGACACACATACGTGTGTCTAGGCTGTGTGCGACCCACGGTCTGCCCCACGGGCATGCCTTTGGGTTGTGTATTCCCTACACCTTAAGTATTGCAAAATAGAATGCTCAGTAATGAGCACATGGCCAGAGACACGGGCGTATGTCTTAGTCATATGGAGGGCATGGCCTTGAACACAGGCGTGTGCCCTAGCCATGTGAAGTCTACACCTATTTTATGAAAAATTAGAAAATTTAATTGAACACACGGCCTAAGCACACTGGCATGTGACCTTAATTAGATGATGATGTCATAAATAGAATGCTCCCTAATTCAAACACGGCCTGAAGGACAGGCGTGTGACCCCTTTTTAATGAAAGTTGTTCTAAGTTTCCCAAAATTTTCCAAAGTTCTCGGTTCAGTCCCAAACCACTTCCAATGCATGTTTTGGGCTTTGTAAGCTTGTAATAAAGACGATATGAATGTTTTTGAAAAGTTTTAAATTTGAGTGGAAATTCATGTCTCAGTTTTGAATGTTTGCTTGTGAATAAGTCCGATAATGCCTCGTACCCAATTTCGACGTCAGATACGAGTAAGGGGCATTACACAATTAAATTAGTAATTATTTTCAAATAATTAATTTAGTAGTAACCCCTAATAAAGAAATCCCTTGAGTACGATCCTCGAAATACTTGTTTGAGCTAAACCTGTGTCATATATATTTGAGAATCTGTAACAAATATTGGACCTTGGTAACATTTGTTATCAACCCCGTACAAGCGCACACAAGACCCTATTGGCATGCTAATCATATCCTAGCCTTTACTAAGTTCACCACGGGCATCAATTACACATACAAACGTCACTTTTCATTTTAGTTCAATCTCACCCTTTATACCTATTCACGACCAATTCATTCACAATCAAACATATATATAAATCAAATACATAGTAATCTCAGTAAATCAATACCATTTGAACTTACCGGATCAAAACAGCAAACAAGTTGATTATTTAGAGAATAATCAACAATTTTGGCTTTTCCATGATTACCTCCGATTTGATCCAATTCTTTATCTAAACAATTATTACAAACAATCCATTAATATAAACATTTATACATTATGCCATGACATATATGAACCTATATAGTTTTATTTTTGGTACCTATAAAATTTTACATTTTATTAAATTTAGTCATTGAATTCAAAATAACCATATCTTTCAATTTTGAACCTTAGCTTAAAACCAAACTAAATTAAATTCATTAGGGACCTTCTACTTTCTATTTATATTAAATTTCACAATAATTTTATGTAACATCCCTAACCAGCAAGTCATTTGGAATAGGGTTAAAAGGTATTATTAATCATTCGGAACATTTAAAATTCATTTCACAACACAAAGTCAAACATCAATCAAACATATCCAAATTTAGACATATAGTCCCTTAATGAGGTCTACGAGACCTTAAACACATGTTAGAAAGGGTTGGGACTAAACCGAACTCATACAAAAATTTCTAAAATTCTAAAATTTTCTATTTTACAAAGGTCACACGCCTTGTGTGGGTAAGCCGTGTGCCTCACACTAAAACACGCCCATGCGCCCAAGCCATGGGAAAATAGGGCATACATACTGACTTGTCCACACGGCCTGAGACACGCCCGTGTGCCTCAACCGTGGTCGATACTTACTTGCACCACACGGAAAGTCACATGCCCATGTGTCCAGCCCTTGGTCGAGTCTGACTTACATCAATTTACCAAATTTAAACAACACGCCGAGCCACACGCCACAGCTGTTTCAACTGTGGACAATTATAGGCCATTTACAAGGCCACAATTGCCATTCACACTTAGGATCACCTACAAGCATCAAACTAATACCAAATCATACCAATACAAGCACCAAATAATCATCATCTAAATCATTTACTTCTATACTCAATTCCTACTCAAATAAATCCATTCAAAAGACCATTTTCACAACTCAAATCATATAAGCCAAGCATCAAAGAGTTCATACTACAAGTTTATATTTTATCCATCATTCTCATCAACCAATTCAAGCATAAACATACCATTTCCATTCTCTCTACCTTATGCCATATTCATCATTTCCATAGCTCATACATAAAAACCAACATCATTCAACTTCCAAGCCAAATCACATGGCAAGGTTAAAACATTTCAAAACATGCCATACCAACTAGCCTATACATGCCATATAGCAACTATGTACATCTTTCAAAAGTATTGAAATAGATAGCCGATAGTGTGATTGAGTCAATAACGATCCCCAAATCTGAGCTAGCTTTATCGACCTTTGTAAAATAGAGAAACATATCACACAGTAAGCTCTAAAGCTTAATAAGTTCGTAATACAATACATTTAACTCAATAATTCAAACCAATAGACAAAACAAACCATCAAATAGATTGATTTCCATGAATACACAATTTCAACTATAGCCATATGCTCAAATCACAATTCATTCATCATCTACAAGTTCATCAACGACATAGGTTTTCATACATACCTTTGCCAACACCTAGTTTACAGCCAATTTTACTACTCAATGCGTGATTCCACCTTTTGATCAATATTCATTATTTCTTCAATACAATCGCACACTTAGTGCATATTTCATAGATGAAACTTATATAACATCGCACACTTAGTGCCTTTACATAAAACAGGACGTATCTCAGTATCATACACAGTGCCAATTAATAAAGTTGAAGCTTCCATTACATCGCACACACGGTGCTATTCATCTCTGTCAAGGTTCAATTACGCACACTTAGTGGCACATTTCTCAAGTCCATATATAACATTTCTAATTCAATAACTATACATTCATTCATTTCATATGACATAGATATAAATTTAAGAACTTGTATTATATCTGAATTTACCTCGGACGTCGAAATACCGAAACTAGTCGATCAATCGAATACTTTGTCTTTGCCTCGATCTTGGTCCGAATCTCTCTTTTCTTGGTCTATACATATTCAAATTTAGTTCATTCAATCACCAATTCATTCAATTTAGTCCAAACACACATATTTAAGGCATTTTACAAAATAGCCCTCATATTTTCATATTTTAACACTTTATTCTCTATTTCATAAAATCATCAAATACACATAATTTCATTTCACCCATGCCCAACCAAAATTTCCCCATGCTCGTACAAGCCTATATATTTCATTTATTTCATATTTTAGTCCCTCAAAGTATTATTTTCTCAATTAAGTCCAAATCATTTGTTATCAACCCCGCATAAGCCTTTACAAGACCCTATTGGCATGCTAATCATATCCTAGCCTTTACTAAGTTCACCACGGGCATCAATTACACATATAAACGTCACTTTTCATTTTAGTTCAATCTCACCCTTTATACCTATTCACGACCAATTCATTCACAATCAAACATATATATAAATCAAATACATAGTAATCTCAAGAATCAATACCATTTGAACTTACGGATCAAAGCGACAAACAAGTTGATTATTTAGAGAATAATCAACAATTTTGGCTTTTCCATGATTACCTCCGATTTGATCCAATTCTTTATCTAAACAATTATTACAAACAATCCATTAATATAAACATTTATACATTATGCCATGACATATATGAACCTATATAGTTTTATTTTTGGTACCTATAAAATTTTACATTTTATTAAATTTAGTCATTGAATTCAAAATAACCATATCTTTCAATTTTGAACCTTAGCTTAAAAACCAAACTAAATTAAATTCATTAGGGACCTTCTACTTTCTATTTATATTAAATTTCACAATAATTTTATGTAACATCCCTAACCCGTAGCCGTCGCTGGAATAGGGTTAAAAGGTATTATTAATCATTCCGGAACATTTAAAATTCATTTCACAACACAAAGTCAAACATCAATCAAACATATCCAAATTTAGACATATAGTCCCTTAATGAGGTCTACGAGACCTTAAACACATGTTAGAAAGGGGTTGGGACTAAACCGAACTCATACAAAAATTTCTAAAATTCTAAAATTTTTCTATTTTACAAAGGTCACACGCCCGTGTGGGTAAGCCGTGTGCCTCACAAAACACGCCCATGCGTCCAAGCCATGGGAAAATAGGGCATACATACTGACTTGTCCACATGGCCTGAGACACGCCCGTGTGCCTCAACCGTGGTCGATACTTACTTGCACCACACGGAAAGGCACATGCCCATGTGTCCAGCCCTTGGTCGAGTCTGACTTACATCAATTTACCAAATTTAAACAACACGGTCGAGCCACACGCCAGTGTGCTCAACCGTGTGGACAATTATAGGCCATTTACAAGGCCACAATTGCCATTCACACTTAGGATCACCTACAAGCATCAAACTAATACCAAATCATACCAATACAAGCACCAAATAATCATCATCTAAATCATTTACTTCTATACTCAATTCCTACTCAAATAAATCCATTCAAAAGACCATTTTCACAACTCAAATCATATAAGCCAAGCATCATAGAGTTCATACTACAAGTTTATATTTTATCCATCATTCTCATCAACCAATTCAAGCATAAACATACCATTTCCATTCTCTACCTTATGCCATATTCATCATTTCCATAGCTCATACATAAAACCAACATCATTCAACTTCCAAGCCAAATCACATGGCAAGGTTAAAACATTTCAAAACATGCCATACCAACTAGCCTATACATGCCATATAGCAACTATGTACATCTTTCAAAAGTATTGAAATAGATAGCCGATAGTGTGATTGAGTCAATAACGATCCCCAAATCTGAGCTAGCTTTACTGACACTGTAAAATAGAGAAACATATCACACAGTAAGCTCTAAAGCTTAATAAGTTCGTAATACAATACATTTAACTCAATAATTCAAATCAATAGACAAAACAAACCATCAAATAGATTGATTTCCATGAATACACAATTTCAACTATAGCCATATGCTCAAATCACAATTCATTCATCATCTACAAGTTCATCAACGACATAGGTTTTCATACATACCTTTGCCAACACCTAGTTTACAGCCAATTTTACTACTCAATGCGTGATTCCACCTTTTGATCAATATTCATTATTTCTTCAATACAATCGCACACTTAGTGCATATTTCATAGATGAAACTTATATAACATCGCACACTTAGTGCCTTTACATAAAACAGACGATCTCAAAGATCATACACAAAGTGCCAATTAATAAAGTTGAAGCTTCCATTACATCGCTTTTACGGTGCTATTCATCTCTCATCAAGGTTCAATTACGCACACTTAGTGGCACATTTCTCAAGTCCATATATAACATTTCTAATTCAATAACTATACATTCATTCATTTCATATGACATAGATATAAATTTAAGAACTTGTATTATATCTGAATTTACCTTTGACGTCGAAATATAGAAACTAGTCGATCAATCGAATACTTTGTCTTTGCCTCGATCTTGGTCCGAATCTCTCTTTTCTTGGTCTATACATATTCAAATTTAGTTCATTCAATCACCAATTCATTCAATTTAGTCCAAACACACATATTTAAGGCATTTTACAAAATAGCCCTCATATTTTCATATTTTAACACTTTATTCTCTATTTCATAAAATCATCAAATACACATAATTTCATTTCACCCATGCCCAACCAAAATTTCCCCATGCTCGTACAAGCCTATATATTTCATTTATTTCATATTTTAGTCCCTCAAAGTATTATTTTCTCAATTAAGTCCAAATTATTCAAAATCACAAAAAACTCAAAGATAAACTATGTTAATCTAACACATATCTTCCATATTCCACCAACTAATAACACAAAACTCACATATTCATCAATGGAATATCTCAATATCACCATCAATTTCTAAAATTTAAGCATGGGTTTGATAATACACTAAGCAACGATCACAAAACCTAGAAATTATCAAAAATTGAGCTTGAAGCATACCTCAATCAAAGACACAAATGGACGAACCCTAAAATTCTTTTTCTTTCTTTTTCTTTAGCAAATTTCGACAAGATGGAAGATGATAATGGCTTATGTAATGCCCCAAAAGAAGTGGCTGAACAGCTAGCCATTAGAGTGTGTTTGGGGGTCCTAAAGAAGGCCTGTGCTCGAGTTTGAGCTTTGGAAAATTTTATTTTTTTGGCCCTTAAGGGGAGAGGGCTGTTTGCAGTAGGACCTAAGTATATCCATGTGCGTTTAAGTGTCACAAGTGAGCTTGTGGCATGATGGTTGTGGCGTCATTAAGAGGGCAATGAGAGAAGGGGTTGAATCCCATGATTAACAAAAAGGGGACTTTTATTTTTTGAATTAATCGAGCAAGAGGTAGAGTTTGGATCAAACTCTACAAAGGTGGTTGAAGACTTGGTCAACAAGTTTGAATGGGAGGCTAGGAGTGATCCAATGAGGAAATAGTCGAAAAAATCAAGGAAGTGATAAGAGTGGGAGTGTTGGCCAAAATTGAGAGTGTGGCTAAGTGAGAATTTTGGCTAGTGAGGGGTGATAGGAAACATTTTTGGTAACTTGAGTGTGAGTGCAAACCGAAAGTTCTTTGTGTTGTGCTACTTCTTCTTTTGTTGATTTTGGGTTTTCTCTCTGAGGTGGCGTCTTAGGTAATTTTTTTACCATTCGGGTTTTCATTTCATTGATTATTTCCTCAACTGCTGCCCACTTTCTTCCTACACTCCTTTCCTTCTCTAAGGTCCCTTGGCCGAATTTAACATTCTCTTTTCTTTCTTTGTTCTCTTCTAGTTAGCTGAATCCATATTTCTCCTCCTTCTCAATGCCACACCTTTTGTTCTCTTGAGTGAGCTGAAGTTAACCTCTACTTCTCTCTAGTTTACTTTCATCTCTGAGGGTCGTACGTGTTTAACTCTTTTTTGCTCAAAGAAATCTGTCTTTCCCGAATCTGAAGGTAAGTAGTACTAACCGTTTTTAAGTTATTTTGTGATGGTACTTGTCTTTCTCCCTACTACCGAATATTCCCTTCTTCTTAAGTTTGATGTAGGTTGGTGTTAGGGTCACTTGGAGAGTAGGGAGGGACAAGAGCTCGGAAGCAATCGATTTGTACTCTTAGCCTTGAGCAAGTAAGCACTTTTGATTTGCTTTTGTCAAGGGTGGATGTTAACCACATCTTTATTCAAACTCTTTTTATAAGGGTGCTTTGTATCATAAGATATTTTTTGGGGATCCTAATTTTCACTGAAATTTTAAAGGAGCTTAACAAAACCCAGTGAATAAGATAGGTGTTAATGGGGTTTCGATTTTGTTGTGTAATGGGAGGATAACTCTCTTAATTGTTTGACTAACTATTATTCTTGTATAACATAAGATCGGTGCTAAGGGATTGGCGGCACTCTTGTAATAAAGGTGTGTAATCCTACACCCCTACTTGCTTTGTAAATGCGAAGATCTTTTGAATTGGCTAAAAGCCAAAAAAATAAAAAGCTAGAATATCAGCAACCAAGATCACTCGAGTGTGTGAGTACTCGTAGTGATAAATTGAGCCATAGGTGTTGGCAATAGACCTTTGTGAGTGCCACGAGCCCTCTCGTGGGAACTAGGCTGTAATGGGCCTTGTTGGGCTGAAGTGGGCCCAATGGGTTAATGGGCTCACAGCGACGAAATACATGGTGAGTGCCGAAATATAGAGGCTGCTATAAAGTTAGCAGAACTATGACCAAAGATGGGCTGAATTGGCCACATGAGCGTGTGGGCCCGATCAGGCCGAAATTGGGCTTTCAGACCAATTGCACCGTATTGACCAGAAAGGGAACCTGTGTCGCTCAAGGGATAGTAGGCCTCTGGAAAGGCCATTAGACGACTAGATTATTGAACTACCCTCGATGGGCAAAATTATCAGAATACCCCTGAAGGGTGAATTACTCTTTTAACTCCAACTAACCAAATGACCATTATACACTTAGGGTAGTATAATTGATGTATGTGTATTAATTGTATGATTGATTTTAATTGTGATGCACTACATACATGAAGTAATTATGACATGACATACTGCATTGGGTTGTGTTATGGATCTTGGAGGAAGCACTGTTCTGGTGGCTCTGTCACGTAATACAAATTTAGTGGCTTTTGCCATGTATACTGATTCTGGTGGCTCAGCCACGTATACTGTTATTAGTAGCTCGGCTGCATTCTTGGTGTGTAGGGCTGGGTGGGTCGAATTGGTCCCCACATAGTGTGTAGGGTTGGTACGAGTGGTGTGATGGTTGAAACTAGGTTAGGTTACATGTTTGTTTTGCATATCATAGGGCTTAGGCCCAGACTGTTACTGGATAGTGTTTAGGCCCATACTGTTACCGAATAGGGCTTAGGCCCAAATTGATATCAAATGGGCTTGGGCCTAGACGGTGACTGTATTAGGGGACTACATACTGTGTTCTCGTAACTCACCCTTTTAGTTGACTGTGCAGGTAATCCCCTACCATAGAGGATTTATAGCTGCGAGGGACTCAGAGGTGGCCATACGTCTGATAAGCTTTAAAGTAAAATTTAGCGACTCTATTTTTACCTTATTTTCATTATTGGGATAAACTTTTTTGTAGTAAGGCCATTGGGATTTCTTTTAACTTTTGTTTGGTATTTCTTTTAATTACAAACTGCTAGTCTATAGAACATAGGTTTTTAAAGCAATAACTGTTGTTTTCAAAATATCACATTTCCACAACTACTTAAATAAAATTTTCGCGACAAAAAAGTTTTAGAAAAAAAATAGTATGGCTTTAAGCTAAGCTTGTTTTTTTAATAAGCAATGAGAACCGGGATTTTAAACGATAGAAAATTTTCTTTTGTAGAAGGGTTTTCCAATGAACACAATGTTTTCAAACAAAACTTGATGTAGTAGGTTAGATCCGGTCATAATGTCCAGACCGGGTTTGGGGTGTTACATTTAGTGGATCAGAGCTAGGTTACAAAACTCAGTTGTGGAATAGGTTTTGAAAATTTTACCTAATCTGTTTACATTTTGGTTTGGAAAGTAACAATGTTACTGGAAGTGTGGCACACCGAGTCTCCGGCACTAAATTTGTAAGTTTCCTGACAACTGTATTCTATTATATACTGAAATGAATATACTCAAAACCTACTAGGGATAGTAGTAGCATACTGAAACTCCTTTGCTAGAAAAACATAGACTATAGGAGACTAGAAACTGTAGTAAATTCGATTTGTGAGAACAACCATAATTACTGTTTATCATAAAATATCTGTTAATTATTATGAAAACTATAAGTTGTTTCATAAAACTTTTTAATTAGATAAATACGCTACATCGATATGAGCACAAGAGGTCGTGGAAGGGGTACCCATGGCCGTGGTAGAGGCCGAGGTGCTAGGGTGGTCCTCAAAGATCGTGACATATGCCCGAAAGAGAAGCCTAAGCATCACCAAAGGATCAAACAGGTCTCATGACCGAGTCGGTGGGGATGATGCTCTATCCCAAGCGATGTTACGAGTTCTTGAAAGGGTTGCTAGAGTGAGTACTGGGTTAGTAGGCCGAGGGTCAATTTTAATGGACTCCGGTCGAACAGGGTGAAAATCTTCAGGGGCATCTCTAGTGTAACCCCGAATGTAGCAGAATATTGGTTGGAGGTTGTAGAGCGAATAATGGATGATCTTGACTACACGGTGGATCAAAACCTAAAATGAGCAGTGTCTTTACTACGATATGAGGCATATCAATGGTGGTTTACCATGAGGGAAGGCACGCAGGCCGACCGTGTGACATGGGACTTCTTTAAGGCGGCCTTCCAAGGAAAATATGTTGGGGCAAGCTATGTGGATGCCCTGAGGAAAGAATTCTTAAATCTAATCTAGGGAAATAAGTCTGTAGCAGAGTATAAGGAAGAGTTTATGCGGTTGAGTTGGAATGCGCAGGGGCATAGTTATGACTGAGTATAGTACTCTGTGCGGTTCGAGGATGGTCTCCGAGATGAGTTGCGAGTGTTGATAGCTCTACAGAGGGAAAGAGACTTTGCTATCCTGGTTGAGAATGCAAAGATTGTTGAGGATGTGAAACGCTCAGAACGTCAGAACTATGAGCAGGATAGGGGCGAAGTAAGAGGAATTTTGGGCCCTTAAGTTCTACTGGTGGGCTTAAGAAGAGGCCTAGGTTCGATGGGCTAGTCCAAGCTAGCGATCCTTCTGTTGCTATCAGACTACAGCCTTGCACTGTGTGTGGGTTATTCCATCAGGGTGAGTGTTGGAGAAGAACTAGAGCATGTTTTAGATGTGGGCTCAGGATCACATTATTAAAAACTATACTCAAAGGCCTAGTCAGATGCAAGCTGCGGGTCAGGGTTATGTTCAGTTAGGAAGAGGTGGTCAGTAGCCTCCACTGAGAGGCCGTGGTCCAGCCAAAAGGGGGAATGGTTACGGTCGAGGTCGTGGAGCACCGAGTAGAGGTGCTGGTAACACAGAGGTGAGACAGCCAGCATTGGTGAATACTGCTCGGTGCCGAGAGGATGGCGACGCTCTTGGTGTCGTAACTGGTATGTTCCTTATTCATAATGTACCATATATAGCTTTAAATGATATTGGGTCTACGCACTCGTATGTTGCATGTACTGTGTTGGGATTGTTGGGCATACCGTTTAAACTTATTGATAGGGAAATATCAGTGATTAGTCTATTGGGATAGTTGGTTAGAGTTAATAAACTGTTTAGAGATGTGTCTCTAGAGGTTCAAGGGGTTATCTTTCCAATGGATTTGATAGAACTGCCGTTTGGCAAATTTTATCTCATTTTGGGCATGGATTGATTAGTGAAACACCGTGCAAAATTGTATTGTGCGACCAAGCGTATGGTATTCAAGTCCTCAGAGGATAAGGAGGTGATTGTGATAGGGGAGTGAAGGGAGTTTTTATCCAATGTAATCTCAGCACTAAGGGTCGAGAAACTGGTTCGCAAAAGTTACGAGGTGTTCCTAGCGTTTGTCAGCATATCTGATGTTAGAGGTCTATCTGTTGAGAATGTCCAAACTGTAAAGGAGTTTCTGGATGTATTCCCTAAAGAGCTTTCGAGGTTGGCCCCAAATCGTGAGGTTGAATTTGGTATTGAGCTCTTACCGGGAATGGCTCCGCTGTCCATCGCCCCTTATAGGATGGCATCGAAGGAGCTGGTGGAATTAAAGGCTCAAATACAAGATCTATTGGACCAAGGATGCATCCGACCGAGTATGTCTCATTGGGGAGCACCCGTATTGTTTGTGAAGAAGAAGGATGGTTCAATGCGCATGTGTGTTGATTATCGTCAATTGAATAAACTGACGATTAAGAACAAGTGTCCTTTACCAAGGATAAATGATCTGTTTGACCAGCTGCGAAGAGCTTCGATTTTCTCCAAGATAGATCTTAGATTAAGGTATCATCAGCTAAGGGTAAAGGAGGCAGATGTGTACAAGATTGCATTCCAGACTCGTTATAGACATTACGAGTTTTTGGTCATGCCGTTTAGGTTAACGAATGCACCAGCTGCTTTCATGGATATGATGAACTGGATCTTCCAACCTTATTTAGACCAGTTCATGGTGGTGTTTATAGATGATATTCTGGTGTATTCAAGAACCGTGGAGGAGCATGATTCACATCTATGGATTTTCCTGCAAATACTTAGATCGAGGTATCATCAGCAAAGGGTAAAGGAAGCAGCTGTGTACAAGATTGCATTCCGGACTCATTATGGACATTACGAGTTTTTGGTCATGCTATTTGGGTTAATGAATGCACCAGCTACTTTCATAGATATGATGAACCGGGTCTTCCATCCTTATTTAGACCGATTCATGGTGGTGTTTATATATGATATTCTTGTGTATTTGAGAACCGTGGAGGAGCATGATTCACATATCCAAATTTTCATGTAAATACTAAGAAAAAAGCAGCTTCATGTCAAGTTTAGTAACTGTGAGTTCTGGCAGCAAGAGGTGTCATTTTTGGGTCATGTGGTGTCTACCGAGGGAATAAGGGTTGATCCTCAAAAAATTGAGGCCATATTAGACTAGAAGCCACAAAAGACTGTGTCTGAGATTCAAAGTTTTCTGGGTCTAGCGGGGTATTATAGAATGTTTGTAGAGGGGTTATCACTGATTGCTGGACCCCTAAGTAAGTTGCTGCGTAAAGGAGTACTGTTTGTTTGGACTGATAAACAACAGGAGAGTTTTGAAAAACTGAAGAAGATTCTGACTAAAGCCCATGTATAAATAGAGCCAGAGGTTGGAAAGGAATTCATTATCTACTATGATGCGTCACATAGGGTCTAGGTTGTATGTTGATGCAAGAGGGTAAGGTGGTGGCTTATGCGTCTTGTCAGCTTAGGCCACACGAGGTGACTTACCCCACTCATGACTTGGAGTTAGCTGCAGTGATTTTCACACTGAAGATTTGGAGACACTATTTGTATGGAGAGAAGTCGATTGTTTATACCGACCATAAAAGTTTCAAGTACCTCCTTACCCAGAAGGAGTTGAACTTTAGGCAATGAAGATGGATAGAGTTGCTTAAGGATTATGATTGCTCGATTGAGTACCATCCGAGAAAAGCTAACGTAGTAGCGAATGCACTGAGTCGTAAGGTGGTATCTGATCTAAGAGTAATGTTTGCTCGTCTCAACCTGTTTGAGGATGGTAGTCTATTAGCTAAGCTTTAGGTGAAACCGACTTGGATTGATCAAATTCAAGAGAAGCAGTTTCTAGATGAATCGTTGGTTCCTCATTTCCAACTGGTGAAGAAGGGTGAGACTATGGACTTTATGCTAGATAGTGAGGGAGTGTTATGCTTCCGTGGAAGAGTTTGTGTATAGAGAGATTCTGAGTTAAGACAGTCTATATTGCGGGAGGCGCATAGTAGGCCATACGCTATGCATCCTAGTGGAAACAAGTTATACCGAAATCTACGTGAACAGTACTGGTGGCCATGACTTAAGAGTGAGGTTATCGACTTTGTGGGTAAGTGTTTAACAGGCTAGCAAGTGAAGGCTGAGCATCAACTTTCTTCTGGATTGCTACAACCTATTAAAATTCCATTTTGGAAGTGTGAGAGGGTAACCATGGACTTTGTTAGTGGGTTACCCCTGACAACTACTAAGAAAGATTCGGTATAGGTAATTGTTGATCGGTTGACTAAATTTGCCCACTTCATACCAGTATGCACTAATTTTTCGTTGAGGAAGTTAGCAAAGTTATACGTGGCTAAGATTGTGAGGTTACATGGTGTACCAGTGTTTATCATTTTGGACAGGGACCCTAGATTGACATCACGATTCTAGAGAGTGTTGCACGAAGCTTTGGGTACTAGATTAGACTTCAGCACGACATTTCATCCTCAGACTGATGGTCATTCAGAGATGGTAATTCAAATTCAGGAAGATATGCTAAGAAGTTATGTAGTTGACTTCAAGGGTAGTTGGGAAGACTATTTTCCATTAGCTGAATTTGCTTATAACAACAGCTGCCAATCCAGTATTCAGATGGCACTGTATGAGGCGTTATATGGTCGTAGGTGTCGTACCCCTACTTGTTGGACAGAACTGGGTGAACGGCGAATATTGGGGCCAGAACTAATTTTTTGAAATCGAAGAGAAAGTAAAATTGATCCGAGGTTGATTAAAAGAAGCATCTGATAGGTAGAAGTCATACACTAATTTAAAGCGTAAAGAGATTGAGTACTCAGTGGGAGATTTTGTCTTCTTGAAAGACTCACCATGGAAGAAGATTCTATGATTTGGGCGGAAGGGCAAACTGAGCCCTAGATTTATCAGACCTTACCGGATATTAAAGCGTGTGGGATAGGTTGCCTATCAGCAGGAACTGCCTCTTGAGGTAAATCATATACATAACGTGTTTCACGTCTCTATGCTGAGGCGACACTATTCTGATCCCTCACATATAGTGTCGGTAGAGGAGATCGAGGTAAGACTTGATCTGACTTCTGAGGAAGAACCAATGCAAATATTGGATCGTGATGTTAAGGTGCTGAGAAGGAAATCTATTCCGTTAGTCAAGGTGCTGTGGCGTAATCACAGTTCAGAGGAAGCCATATGGGAACCTGAGGAGGCGATGTGACAGCAATACCCTCATCTCTTCTGATCAGGTAAATTTTGAGGTTGAAATTTCTTTAAGGGGGTAGAGTTGTAACGCCACAAAATTTAGGGGTTTGTAATTTTGCTTAAATTTGTGTCGTGCTTGAACGGCTAGCCATTATAATGTGTTTGGGGGTTTTAGGGAGGCCTGGGTTCGAGTCTGATCTTTGGAAAAATTTTAGTTTTTTGGCCCTTAAGGGGAGAGGGCTATTTGCAGTAGGAATTGTGCGTTTAAGTGTCATAAGTGAGCTTGTGGCAAGATGGTTGTGGCATCATTAGGAGGGTAAGGAGAGAGGGGTTCGAATCCCATGACTAACAAAAATAGGACTTTTATTTTATGAATTGATGGAGTAAGAGGTAGAGTTTGGATCAAACTCTACAGAGGTGGTTGAAGACTTGGTCAAAAAGTTTGAATGGGAGGCTAGGAGTGATCCAATGAGGAAATAGTGGGGAAAATCAAGGAAGTGATGAGAATGGAAGTGTTGGCCGAAATTGGGAGTGTGGCTAAGTGAGAATTTCGGCTAGAGAGGGGTGATAGGAAGCATTTTTGGCAACTTGAGTGTGAGTGCAAACCAAAAGTTTCTTTGTGTTGTGCTACTTCTTCTTTTGTTCATTTCGGGTTTTCTCTCTAAGGTGACGTCTTAGGCAATTTTTTTTACCATTTGGGTTTCCGTTTCATTGATTATTTCTTCAACTGCTGCCCACTTTCTGCCTACACTCATTTCCTTCTCTAATGTCCCTTGGCCGAATTTAATATTCCCTTTTCTTTCTTTGCTCTCTTCTAGTTAGTCGAATCCATATTTCCCCTCCTTCTCAATGCCACACCTTTTTTCTCTTGAGTGAGCCAAAGCTAACCTCTACTTCTCTCTAGTTTATTGCATCTCTGAGGGCCGTACATGTTCAACTCCATTTTGCTCAAAGGAATCTGTCTTTGCCGAATCTGAGGGTAAGTAGTACTAACCGTTTTCAAGTTATTTTGTGATGGTGCTAGTCTTTCTCCCTACTTCCAAATATTCCCATCTTCTTATGTTTAATGTGGGTTGGTGTTAGGGTCACTCGGAGAGTAGGGAGGGACAAGCGCTCGGAAGCAGTCGATTCGTACTCTTAGCCTTAAGCAAGTGAGCACTTTTGCTTTGTTTTTGTCAAGGGTGGATATTAACCACATCTTTATTCAAACTCTTTTAATAAGGGTGCTTTGTATTGCAAGATATTTTTTGGAGATTCTTAATCTTCACTGAAATTTGGAAGGAGCTTAGCAAAACCTAGAAAACAAGGTAAGTGTTAATGGGGTTTCAGTTTTGTTGTGTAATGGGAGGATAACCCTCTTAATCGTTTGACTAACTATTGCTCTTGTCTAACATAGGATCGGTGTTAAGGGATTGCCGACACTCTCGTAATCAAGGTGTGTAATCCTACACCCCTGCTTGCTCTGTAAATTCGATGATCTGTGAATTGGCTAAAACCCAAATACCAAAAAACCAAAATATCGACAACCAAGATCACTCAAGTGTGCGAGCGCTCCTAGTGATAAATTGAGCGATAAGTGTTGGCAATAGACATTTGGGAGTGCCACGAACCCTCTCGTGGGAACTAGGCTATAATGGGCCTTGATGGACCGAGGTGGGCCAAGTAGGCCCAATGGGCTAATGGGCTCACAAGGGCGAAATACATGGTGAGTGCCGAAAAATAGAGGCGGCTACGAAGTTAGCAAAACCGTGATCGAAGATGGGTTGAATGGGCCACATGAGCGTGTGGGCCTGATCGGGCTAAAATTGGGCTTTAGGCCCAATTGCACCGTATTGATCGGAATGGGAACCTATGTCTTTTGAGGTGACAGTACGCCTCCGGAAAGGCCATTAGATGAATAGATTACTGAACTACCCTCGATGGGTAAAATTACTAGAATACCCTTGAGGGGTGAATTACTCTTTTAGCCCCAACCGACCAAATGACCGTTATACCTTTAGGGTAGTATCATTGATGTATGTGTATTAATTGTATGATTGATTTTGATTGTGATGCACTGCATACATGAAGTAATTATGACATGACATACTGCATTGGGTTGGGTTATGGATTTTGGAGGAAGCACTGCTCTGGTGGCTCTGCCACGTTATATAGATTTAGTGGCTTTTGCCACATATACTGATTCTGATGGCTCAGTCATGTATACTGTTATTAGCAGCTCGATTGTGTTCTTGGTGTATAGGGCTGGGTGGGTCGACTTGGTCCCTACATGGTGTGTAAGGTTGGCGCGGGTGGTGTAATGGTTGGGCTTGGTTGGGTTACATGTCTGTTTTGCATATCGTAGGGCTTAGGCCCAGACTATTACTGAATAAGGCTTATGCCTAGACTGTTACCGAATAGGGCTTAGGCCCAGACTGATATCAAATGGGCTTGGGCCCAGATTGTGACTGTATTAGGGGATTAGAGACTGAGTTCTCGTAACTCACCCTTTTATTTGACTATGCAGGTAATCCCCAACCATAGAGGATTTGGAGCTACGAGGGACTCGGAGGTGGCCATACGTCCGATAAGCTTTAAAGCCAAACTTAGCGACTCTATTTTTACCTTATTTTAATTATTGGGATAATTTTTTTTTTGTATGAATGCCATTGGGATTTCTTTTAACTTTTATTTGGTATTTCTTTTAATTACAAACTGCTAGTCTATAAAACACAGGTTTTTAAAGCAATAACTACTATTTTCAAAATATCACGTTTCCGCAACTGCTTAAATCAAATTTCCACGAAAAATAAAGTTTTAGAAAAAAAAAATAGTATGACTTTGAGCTAAGCTTGTTTTGTTAATAAGCAATGAGAATCAGGATTTTAAATGGTAGAAAATTTTGATTTGTGGAAGGGTTTTCCAATGAACACAAAGTTTTCAAACAACACTTGATGTGGCACGTTAGATCTGGTAATAACGTCTAGGCCGGGTTGGGGTGTTACATCTTATTTTTCATGCTTTTATTTCATTTAACATAATAATATACCTTTTACTATATTACCCTTATTATTTAATATATAAATCATATGTACACAAGGTCATTAATGTCCATCAACCATGTTTGTAACAGCCCGATTTTGGGGCTAGTCGGAATAGTGATTTTGAGACAACTAAACAGAGGTTAGGGAAAATTATTTTGATGTTTTTTTATGTGTTATAGAATTAAAATATGGTTATGTGGAAATTTTGGTGCCTAAATTTTAGCAATAGCATGCTTAATTGTGAAAAATGACTAAATCGCATAAGGTGCGAAAGTTCTATCTTATAAGGTAGGGATACCTAAAAGCTATAGAATGTTGATTGGGAGGTCTTTAAAGTGCAATCAGGCAAATTAGAATGTGTTGGCCGGCCATGTGGTGTAGGGAGACTAGAGCATTAAATGTTTGGTCAAAATTGGGTGAATTAGGTGAGAAAATATTAATAAAAATTAGTAAAAAGAAAAACTATCATCTTTCACTATTCACTCATCACTTTCCATAAAAAATTTGAAGAGAAAATAGAGAATTTGGGGATCAAACTTTCAGCCAAGTTATCACCTTGCTAGTAAGTGATTTGGATGATTTTAGATGATGATTTTTGAAATTTTGGAGTCCCTAAAGCATAAGGTAGCTAATGAGGGTACCAATTTGCATTATGGTGGGAAGTTTAGGGACTTTCCATGAGAGTATTTATGTTTTTAACTAAGTTTTTATGGAAGAAAATGAATGTTAGGGGATGAGAAACAACTTATGTGAAAGGTGTTTGTATGAAAACACCTAAATAGGACTTAAATGCAAGCATTGAGATTGTGTCATAAATGCATGAAATAGTTGGAATTGTGAGTAGTTGTAGGAGAAATAAATGTTCAGCTAGGCTTATTTATTGAGATGTGTTGAAAAATATTTTACGAGCCTAGGGGAAAAATCATAATTCTGTCGTTATACAAGGGCAAGATTGTCATTTTGCCCAAGTGTAGAATTTGATGTATGGTTCTTATAGGATGGTCTAAATGAATTATAGATCAAGAAGAGAGTGGAATATAGAGAAAGAGGGTTGAATCGAAGCTTACTCCTTTTCCTTTCCCTTGCCATATAGAGAAAGAGGGTTGAATCGAGACACGCGGATTAGTCGAAAAATCACCCACACTATCAGCACATTCTGGTACAATAAATTTAATTCTTTGTATATGGCATGTATAGAGGCTAGACAAGTTAGGGAATTTTGTTGTAAATGGCTAAGATGTGATGGATACTCTATTTTGTATAATGCTATGGTTGATGGCTACTTTATTATATGAAAAGATGCAGTTATCCATCTGATATTGTGTTTGAATTTGAGTTGATTATGGATGTGTTACTTGAGTATTTGTTGTATGAGTTAGATGGGTGTAAAGATCTTAGCAAATAGCTTTGTTCTTGTCCATATGGGTAGACACACGGGCGTGTGTCTAGGCCATGCGAGACACACGATCAACCCAATAGCATATGGTTAGGCCGTGTAAAGTGGTTAGTGTTCACCATGGATGGAGAACATAGGCGTGCCTAGGCCGTGTGGATTAATCAGATATGACCATGGACCAGCCATGTGGGTGTGTGTCCAAATCGTGTGACTCAAGTAAGTGTCGACCACGGGTGTGTGAGATGATACACGGGCATGCCATCTACCCCACGGGTGTGTGGCCCCTATTTAGGTAAAAATTTTCTAATTGTGTAAAAGTTTCGATTTATTTTCGAAACCTTTCGAGAGTATATTAGAGCCCTGTAGGCCCATAAAAAGGATGTTAGTTATGAGAATGGAAAAGTTTTAAATTTGGAATAGATTTTGATAATCCAAGGTTGTATGACCTAGCAAGTTGACTTCGATAATGCTTCGTGCCCAGTTCCAGCGTATGATACGGGTAAGGGGTGTTATATTTAATGGTATTAGAGCTATGGTTTAGTCAATTATAGGACTACCGTAGTGTGTATAGGAGTCTAGCTATACATGTCATAAACGTATAATGATAGTGTGGTGGCTTCTGATGATTCTAAACTTGTTTTTATATAATGTATGGATCCCGATCAATTGACTGCTGATGACACAACTAGTAATGCACCGGCTCCTATGCAAGGGATCGCGCCTGTGTAGAGTAAACCTAAGACTAGGGGTCAAGGAGAAGAGGCTCGGGAAGCCTTTCTTTAAATGATGAGTAATTGGTACACGAAGTATGTACGAGCAAACCCCAATGCTCAACCTCCTCCACCCCCTCCTATACCTCAGCCAGTTCTAGTGGCTCCTCAAGATATAGATTTAGCGAGGATAATGAAGCCCCCGATGGAGAAAGTTCGGAAGCATGGGGCCAAGGAATTTAGAGCCAATATAGATGATGACCCTAAAAGGCGGAGGCCCTGGACGCGAGAAAAAAAACTGATGAGTAAATCTTACCAAGCCCAATCTAAGAGGTCCAAGGAAGTGAACCCTCGGGCGACTACATCAGTCAGGTATTTGCAAAGAGAGCAAGGCAACACATACTCAGGTTCAAGAGTTCAGGCCACCTCGATGGTGAGTGTGGGCAATCCAAAGTCCAAATCGAAGTGCCCAAATTGTGGCAGACATCACACTGGGGAGTGTTGGGGAAATAATTGAAATTGTTATAAGTGTGGGTCCCCCGACCATTTCATCCGAAATTGCCCTGGGAGCGATGACAAGGAGAGGAAGCAAGAGATAAGATCAAGCAGTGCATCCTCTAGAGGTAGACTACAAAAGAACCTGGGAGGTTGGACTAGTGGTAAAGGAGTATCACGAGACTCTACTGTGAGGCCAGAGGGTTGGACACCAGCAAGGACTTATGTTATTCGCGCTCGAGAAGAGGCATCATCGCCAGATGTAATAACGGGTACATTTTCTCTTTATGACACCTTTTTTATTGGTTTGATCCCATTCTTATATTTGTACAAGATTGGCATTTAGTTTGAGTATGACTGTTGAGTCTACTAAATTTGTGGTAAAGGTGTTGAGCCCGTTAGGTAAACATATGTTAGTTGACAAGGTGTGTAGGAACTGTCCTTTGACAATTAAGGGTCATTGTTTTCTGGCAAACCTTATGCTGTTGCCGTTTGATCAATTTGATTTGATTCTTGGTATGGATTGGTTGACTACCCATAGTGTCTTCATGAATTGTGGAAGTAAATTTATTAAATTGAAATGTGAAAATGGAGATGTTATTCGGCTTGAATCAGATGAGTCAGATAGTTTACCGGTGATGATTTCTTCCATGGTGGCTGAGAAATGTTTGAGAAAAGGTACGAGTCTTATCTCGCTTTCGTGTTAAATACTCAAGAGTCTGAAGTAAAGATTGAAACAGTGCCGGTTGTATGTGAGTATTGGGATATATTCCCGGGAGAGTTACCTAGATTACCCCCAATTAGAAAGGTTGAGTTTGGGATTGAGTTAGTTTCGGGAATGGCACCAATTTCGGCTGCTTCGTATAGGATGGCACCATTAGAGTTGAAAGAACTAAATGTTCAATTGCAAGATTTAACGGATAAGGGTTTTGGAAGACCGAACTATTCACCATGGGGTGTTTCGGTACTATTTGTGAAAAAGAAAGATGGGTCGATGAGATTGCGTATAGACTACAGACAACTCAACAAGGTGACAGTGAAAAATAAGTATCCTTTACCGAGGATAGACGACCAATTTGATCAACTGAAGGGAGCTACGGTGTTCTCTAAGATAGACCTGATGTCCGGTTATTACTAGTTGAGGGTTAAGGAGAAAGATGTGGCAAAAATGACATTCCGTAAAAGGTATGGCCATTATGAGTTTTTGGTCATGCCATTTGGTTTAACGAATGCTCCTGCGATTTTTATGGATTTAATGAACCGTGTCTTCCTGCCGTACTTGGATAAGTTTTTAGTCATTTTTATCGATGAAATATTAGTCTATTCTCAGGATGAGAGTGAACATGTGGAGCATCCAAGAATTGTTTTACAGACTTTAAGAGACAAGCAGTTGTATGCTAAATTCAGCAAGAGCGAGTTTTGGCTCCAAGAGGTCGGATTCTTAGGACACCTTGTGTCGGGAGATGGTATTAGAGTTGATCCAAGTAAAATCTCGACTATTGTAGAGTGAAAACTGCCAACAAATGTGTCAGAAGTCAGATGCTTTTTGGGCTTAGCTGGGTACTACAGACGGTTTGTAAAAGGGTTATCCATAATTGCTACCCCGATGATGAAATTGTTGCGTAAGGACGTTAAGTTTGAATGGACTGAGAAATGTCAACAGATTTTCAAGAGATCAAAAACATTGTTGACTGAGGCGCCAGTTTTGGTACAACCTGAGTTGAGAAAAGAGTTTGTGGTCTATAGTGATGCGTCGTTAAATGGTCTCAATTGTGTGTTGATGCAAGAGGGTAAGGTAGTCACTTATGCCTCGAGACAGCTAAAATCGTATGAGAAGAATTTTTTGACTCATGCATTGGAGTTGGCCGCGATTATTTTCGCGTTAAAGATTTGGCGACATTACTTATATGGTGAGAAGTGCCGAATCTTCATGGATCATAAAGTTTGAAGTATTTGATGGATCAAAAGGATTTAAATTTGCGGCAAAGATGGTGGCTTGAATTATTGAGGGACTATGAGCTAATAATTGATTACCATCCAGGAAAAGCGAATGTGGTTGTGGATGCCCTGAGTAGGAAATCCCTGTATACTTTGAGGGCCATGAGCACGAGTTTTGCATTGTCCGATGATGGAACTATATTGGCCGAGTTGAGAGCTAGGCCACTATTTGTTCAACAAATATATGAGGTTCAAAGGAATGATAGTGAGATACAAGCTAAAAGAGCTATGTAACACCCCGCACCCAAGATCGATACTGGGTCTGGGTACGAGACATTACTATGCTTGAACTCACTGAAACATGTGCTTACGGGCTATAAAATTTCGTTCCAACTTAAAAACTTCACTTTCTTAGTCAACACATATAACAAGGGCCTACGAGGCCTTTAACTCATGTAAAAAAACTTTCGAAATTAAAATCAAATAACTCATTTTTGAAGCAGGGTTCACACGCCTGTGTGACATGGAACACGCCCGTGTACCCTTAAGCACGCCCATGCCCTCAAACCATGTAGAACTACTGACTATTTCCACACGGCTTAGACATGCCCATGTCTACCAACCGTGGGAGGTTACTAACTAATTTCACACGGCCACGACACGCCCATGGGCTTAGATCGTGTGCTAATCCTTAATATACTGACTAAATTAACATGGTCTGAGCACACGCCCATGTCCAAACCGTGCGTCTTACATGGCATACACATACGGCCGTAGGATTTGCCCGTAGCCTATTCTGATTAATAATACTAAGGTGCAGGGTTAACACGGTCTTGACACACGCCTGTGTGTCCAATCGTGTGGGCACTTACAGGCTATTTACCAAGCCGTTAGCCACCCTGAAATGAAGATCATATCCATACACAATTCAACGATGCAATAACAACCCAATTTTATGTATAATACTACATGCTTCATTGATCTCAATAAACATACATGCTTAGTCCAATTTGGCCAATCACTTAGCCATATACAAAAGAATAATAAACTTGATAACCTTTACAAAGGCCCTTCTTAAAACATGTTCACAAAATGAATGTTTCCTATACATGCCATACTTAGTAAAGTAACATGGCTATACCAAAAAAAGAGTTGATAGTGTGTTGCGAGCTCTGACTTTAATGATCCACAAGTTAGCTTGGCGGGACTACATAGTAAGAAAGAATTATAACGTAAGCATATAGCTTACTAATTTTGCATGTAACAACTTTACTTTTTTAGCTTTCTTGCTATCTTCTTTTAGCTTACTCTTTTGCCCAATGAATTTCTGTGAATAACCGAGGATACTAAATCTCTTCCCACATAATATGACACCAAAGCCATATCCTAGACATGGTCTTACATGGGTTATCTCATCTTGGTTTTACGGCCATGTCTTGACATGGACTTATATGAAGTCTTGCTCTTGATAACATACTCAATGCCAAGCTTGAGTCCTTGGACTTACATGATAACTTGCTTGCTAACTTGATCAATGCCAAGCTTGCCTTGGACTTACATGATATCTTGATCAATGCCAAGCTTGCCTTGGACATACATGATAACTTGCTTGCTAACTTGATCAATGCCAAGCTTGCCTTGGACTTAGATGACAACTTGCTTGCTAACTTTATCAATGTCAAGCTTGCCTTGGACTTACAAGATATCTTGATCAATGCAAGCTTGCCTTGGACTTACATGATATCTTGATCAATGCCAAGCTTGCCTTGGACTTACATGATATCTTGATGAATGCCAAGCTTGCCTTGGACTTACATGATATCTTGCGTGGTAGATCGAGTATCCCGAAAAATTCATCTCCCATCGAGACTTGCTTGTACTTATCATCATGATTTCTTGCTTGAACATAACATGATCATTTCATACAATTATTGTACATTATATTAACAAATTTAATGATAATAATCATAAAGCTTAGAAATCATACAAACTTACCTCAATATACAAAATGTATGTAGATGTGAAATTTTAGTCATCGACTTTGTTCTTGCCTCGGTTTCGATCCGGGCTTCATTTTTCTTGATCTATAATTATAAATAGATCATTTAATAACCATATTGACTAAATCGACTCATAACTCATACTTTGGTAAAATTACTATTTTCCCTATACTTTCTAATATTTGCACTTTTGTCCCAATTCTCATAAAATGATTTTCATGCAACTTTCTTAAACTTCATGCTCAACTGAATCATTTTCTCTTCTATAACAATCATCAATTCTCACTATTCCTAGTAGGTATGACCAATTTTATAACTGTTACAAAATGGTCCCTACTACCATTTTTCATGAAATTCATTAAGGAAAAGATGTTTACCTAACATCAAACTCTCTTAAACTTCCATAAAACATCATTTAACAAGCATGTCATTCAAGGGTAGATTTTTGAACATGCATCTTAGCTCATTTTATAGCTAAAATTAGCTAATTCATAATACGGGAACTTCAGAAATACGAAGAATATTAAAAATGGGACTAAGATGAACTTACTATGAGCTTGAAAAAAATGAAGAACCCTAGCTATGGTGTCTCCCAATTTTTGGCAACAACAAGGAAGAAGATGAGTGAAATTTTCTCATCTTTATCCTATTTTAATCACTAATGAGGCCAAATGACCAAAATGTCCTTCATCTTAAAAATTTCTATAATAGTCTCTTAAGGCCAATTTTGTCCAAAAATTAAATTTTGGGAAAATTGCTATTTGAGGGCTCATAATAATTATTCTAAAGCTATTTCATTCAAAAAGCTTCTAGAAACTCATATATTGCTACTTTTGCAATTTAGTCCTTTTTGGACCAATTGACCTCAACTTAATAAAATTGCTTTACAAAACTTCATACTAACGTGAAAACATGACATAAACTTGAAAAACTCATAATTTCACCTCAGGTTCATGGCCTCGCACCACTATCCCGACTAGGCCCTAAATCAGGCTGTTATAATTCTTCCCCCTTAGGGATTTTTGTCCTCGAAAATCTTACCAGCAACTGATTTCTCATACTCTCTTCTGATTCCCAGTAGCTTCTTCGATTTTGTGCCTTTGCCACAATACCTTTACTAAGGCAATACTCTTATTTCTTAGTTGCTTAACTTCCCGAGCCAAAACCTTGACTGGTTCTTCACCATAAGTCATGTCGGGACAAATCTCTATTTTCGAAGGGGTAATTACATGTGAAGGGTCTGATCTGTAGCGTCGTAACATTGACACGTGAAACACATCATGTATATTCTCTAATTCTTATGGCAAAGCCAAACGGTAAGCTACCGGCCCAGTTCTCTCCATAACCTCATAATGTCCAATGAAACATGGACTTAACTTGCCTTTACGGCCAAATCTGAGAACTTTTCTCCATGGTGATACTTTCAAAAAGACTTTATCCCCAACTTGGTACTCGATCTCTTTTCTCTTTAAATCCGAATAGGATTTCTGTCTGTCTGAGGCAGCTTTTAAACATTATCGAATTACTTTCACTTTCTCTTCAGCTTCTTTAACCAAATCAACCCCGTGAATTTGGTTCTCCTTGAGTTCAGTCCAAAACAAGGGAGTTCGACTTACGCCCATATAGGGCCTCATAAGGCGCCATCTTTAAGCTCGACTGAAAGCTATTATTATAGGCGAATTCTACCAATGGGAGAAACTTTTCCCAACTGCCTTGGAATTCCAAAACACAACATCTGAGCATGTCCTCGAGTACTTGAATTAACCTTTCTGACTAACCGTCAGCCTGAGGGTGAAAAGTTGTACTAAAACTCAATTTTGTACCCAAAGCTTCTTGCAGCTTTTTCCAAATCTGGATGTAAATCTCAAATCTCTATCCGTTATGGTTGATAAAGGAACTCCATGAAGTCTTGCTATTTCTGACACTTACAAGTTTTCCAACTTGTCTAGTGAGTAATCCACTGGTACAGGTATAAAGTGGGCTGACTTTGTGAGTCTATCAACCACTACCCAAACAGCATCTTTCTTGATCGGAGACAACGGTAAACCCATTACGAAATCCATGGTGATACAGTCCCATTTCCACTCGAGAATTAAGATAGGTTGAAGTAAACCCAAAGGTACTTGGTGTTCAGCCTTTACTTGCTGACAAATCATGCACTTGGTAACAAATTCCGAAATGTCTTTCTTCATTTTTGGCCACCAATACTGTTGCTTCAGATCATTATACATCTTGGTGCTACCCGGATGTACAGATAAACACACGTTATGTGCTTCATACAAAATTCTCTGTATAAGCTGTAAGAGTATGCCCAAAGATCAATCATGAGATGGTTGTAATAACATACTTGATTTACCATGTTTATTAATATAAAGCATTGTCATTATTATTTCAGTTTTTCCTTCTGTGTGTACAAATAAACTGTTTTATAATAATGTCCACGAGAATAATATGATTATTCTTAAAATATCCTTAGTCAAGTATTATTGTTGACTAGGACAACAATAATGCATTAAGACTAACATGTATTTGATTGATGATAAAGAGTTATCATTGATATGGAGTGTCAAAATCAATGCATGAATATGTGTGTTAGAGAACAACATATTGGGTGACCGCTATGAGTATGTTTCTTGGATTATTATGTAATTGTCACAACATTACTCATAGTGATTAATATGTATATGATCCTTAGACTTGAGATAATCATTATCGCAACATCGTGAGTCGTATATTTTGATACGATCAAACGTATAATCAGAATAGTTGTTCTATAAAGGCGATGTTGGATATATCACAATCAATGTAGAGGATATTGTTGATCAATATAGGATAAGTCCTCCCACATAATGGGAGTAATATCTTAGGCCACTTGATTGAGTGAGACTAGAAATGCATGGCCATGCTCAAATAAGTTGACATGAGATGTCATACTAATTTGTATATCATAGTCTACTCAAGATATCAAGAAACATGGGATGGACTATACAAGTGTGACTATTCCATGACTTGTATCTATTCCAGAGATAAAGGACTTAAGGATTAATGCATGAAAAGTTAATCATAAAAGTTATGTCGAATCATGACTTCTTCGATCTTAGGTAGCAATGATGCATTGCTAGATGCCACTCATTGTTTGTGACATTAGAATCGTTCTAGTATTACTACTAACATTACAAGAACCTACAGGGTCACACCCTATGGTTGAAATGAACGGAATGAAACATAGTTGGTATTGTGTTTGATTGTCACATGAATTAAATTAATTAAAGAATTAATTTAATTGGGCAATCAAATATTGAATATATTATATGTACAAGGATGTTGTACACATAATGAGAATTAATATCTGAATTTGGTTTGTATATAAATTTAAATAAATATAGTTTACTAAAATCCATGTTATAATTAATGTAAGGTATAATTAATGTAATTATAATTTTTGGTTAAAACATTATTATATTTATTTAATTTTATTATTCATAAATGATACCTTGATTATAAAAAGGGTAATAAGTGAAGAAAAACCCTAAGAATTTTGCATAAAAAGGTCTACGCGGAAGTCAAGCAAAACACCTCTCTAAAAAATAGTTTTTGGAGATTTCTTGTTCATAGTCAAACCGGTGGATTACGTAGAGGCCGACATCGTAAAGGTTGTGGCTTGGTTCGACAAGAGATCGATATCTTGTCGCCGAGGCATCGCTACCCTATCCTGGTGATTAAAACTTTGGTAATGAAATGAAACAAACCTTTATTTCACCCGATTACTTCGACAAATCACATGGATTCATGGTTTGGATCACGGATTAATTTTGCTTTTCATTATACGCCTTGATGGGGTGCCGTTATGTGCCTCCAACATAAGCTCCCTTTTCTTGGCACACAAATTCTATCTCTAAACATTAAATATCCATCAGAATTAATTCGAAAGTCGGATTCAGCACCTGACTCACACTAAGCTCTCTTAACTTGCAAGTCACTATCTTCTTTCTGAGCTTGAATGATCTCTTGAAGAAACATTGGTCTAGCTCTTAACTCAGCTGAAATGGAGCCATTTTCGGATAAGGATATCCTTGAATTCAATGCTCTTAAAATAAACAGAGGCTTCCTGCTCAAAGCATCGACGACTACATTCGCGTTTCCTGGATGGTAGTCGATGGCCAACTCATAGTCTTTTATCAACTCTAACCATCTTCTTTGTCTTAAGTTCAACTCTTTTTGTGTCATCAAGTACTTCAAACTTTTGTGATCGGTGAAAATCTGACATCGTTCACCGTATAATTGGTGTCTCCAGATCTTCAATGCGAAGACTATGGTGGCCAATTCTAGGTCATACGTCGGATAATTCTTCTCATGAGGTTTTAACTGTCTTGAGGCATAAGCAATCACTTTGCCTTCTTGCATGAGTACACAGCCCAATCCATTTAAGGATGCATCACTGTAGACTACAAATGCTTTCCCTGATTCGGGTTGTACTAAGACTGAAGCTTCTGTTAGCATTGCTTTCAACTTCTCAAAACTTTGTTGGCATCTTTTTGACCACTCAAACTTCACGTTCTTTTGTAACAATTTAGTCATTGGGGTTGCAGTCATATAAAACCCCTTGACAAATCGTCTATAGTAGCCAGCTAGGCCCAGAAAACTTCTAATCTTAGTGATGTTCTTCGGTGGTTTCCAGTCTATTATAGCTGAAATCTTACTTGGATCTACTCGGACTCCATCTCTCGAGACAATATGTCCCAGGAATCCCACTTCCTTGAGCCAAAACTCACTTTTACTGAATTTGGCATACAACTGATTTTCTCGAAGAGTCTATAAAACTATCCGTAGATGATTAGCATGTTCATTCTCGTCACGGGAATAAATCAGTATGTCATTAATAAAAAAGACTACAAACTTGTCAAGGTATGGTCTGAAAATGCGGTTCATTAAGTCCATGAATACCGCAGGAGCATTGGTCAGCCCAAAGGGCATGACTAAAAATTCATAATGCCCATACCTCGTTTGAAAGGAAGTCTTGGATACATCTGAATCTTTCACTCTCAGGTGGTAGTACCCTGATCTCAAGTCTATTTTGGAGAACACAGTCGCTCCTTTAAATTGATCAAACAAATCGTCGATCCTAGGTAATGGGTACTTGTTCTTTACTGTCAGTTTATTAAGCTGACGGTAATCAATGCACAATCTCATGGTGCCATCTTTCTTTGTCACAAACAAAACCGGAGTGCCCCATGGTGAACAACTTGATCTTGCAAAGCCTTTGTCTCATCAACTCTTGCAATCAGAACTTCAACTCTTTCAACTCATTGGAGCCATTCTATAAGGAGTAATGGATATTGGTACAGCATTGGAGTTAGCTCAATGTTGAACTCAACTTCTCTAACTGGTGGTAATCTTGGTAATTCCTCAGGAAAAACATCCACATACTCACATACTATTGGCACTGATTCAATCTTTAACTCTGTCTCTTTATCATTCAATACAAAGGCCAAAAATGCCTCATACCATTTTCTTAGATATCTTTGCGCCATCATATGAGAAATTATTACAGACGATCTACCTTGCTCATCTAATTCTACATGAAGAGTATCCCCATTCTCACATCTCATCTCAATGTATTTCTTCCCACAATTTACAATTACATTATGAGTAGTCAACCAGTCCATACCAAGAATGAGGTCGAATTCATCAAATGGTAACAACATAAGATTTGCTTTAAAGTAATGACCTCAAACCATTAATGGACAATCTTTACAAACTTTATCAACTAACATACTCTTGCCTAAAGGATTGGACACCTTACTCACAAATTCTATGGTATCTATAGGCACACCCAAACCGGGTACTAATTTCATGCAAATGTAAGAGTGTGTGGATCCGGGGTCTATCAAAGCAATAACTTTGGTATTGTAAAGAGAAAAGGTACCCGTAATAACATCAGGGGAAGATGCCTCTTCGTGAGTGCGAATGGCATAAGTCCTTAACAGGCACTCTGCCCTCGGGTCTCGCTACCTGCTCTCTAGGGTTACCTCTTCCACTTGCCCCACTTCTCGGGTTCCTCTGCGGTCGCCCTCTGACCATACTCCCAGATCTCGGGTTCTAAGTTTTTTCTTCTTTAGTAATCTCTGAACGATCCTTTATGAAATGATCTTGGGAACCACATCTAAAACATGCATTTTCATGTTCTCAGCATTCTCCCAAATGGCGTCTACCATATTGTGGACATTCAGGTCTATCAGGTCTAAAATTCCCAACACTTGCAAATCAAGTAAATCATGCTTTCTTTCCCAAGTATCGCTTACTCATGTCTTTTCTTGAAAATCTAGTGGAAGTAGCTGTTCGAGTAGAAAAATATCTTGACTTCTTGGATGACAATTGGAACGACTTGTTCCACTGTTTCTTTTTAAAATTACGAGACTCTATTTTATATTTCTTCTTCTCTTTTACCAGTTCTTCGGCTTTCCAAGCCCTTTCCACTAGTACAAAAAATTCTTTTAATTCAATGATAGCAACAACCAGCTTAATATCCTCATTTAAACAATCTTCAAACCTTTTACTCATAATGACCTCAGTGGACACACATTCTTGGCGTGCTTTTGCCGAGTCGTACGAACTCTCGCTCATAATCAGTTACTGACATCTTGCCTTGCTTCAGCTCTAGAAATTCTTTCCTCTTTTGGTCTACAAACCTCTGGCTAATATACTTTTTCTTAAACTCTTCTTGGAAGAATTCCATTGAGATCCTTTCCCTTGGTACCGCCGAAACAAGGGTGTTCCACCATTGGTAAGCAGAATCTCTTAAGAGAGCGACTACACACTTCATGCATTCATCAGGAGTGCAGGACAGTTCGTTAAATACTCTGATGGTATTTTCTAACCAGAACTCAACTCTTTCTCGATCATCATCTTTTCTAGCTCAAAATTCTTCTGCCCCATGCTTCATGATCCTATCAATTGGAGGTTTACCTCCTCTTACCACCTCTATCGCTTGAGGGCTACTGGAGTAGGTTGTGGAGCAGTGGGGTGGAGGGTTGTGCATTGGGTCCGCTCGAACAAACTCCAGATACCAGAATCCATCATATGGAGGAAGGCTTCTCTAGCCTCTTCTCCTCCTCCTTCTTGACTCACCGTAGTGGGTCTATTCTCATTCTCATACTGGCACTATCCCTTTCATGGAGGTGGTGTGTTACTTTCTACATCATCCGCCTCACTCTTTTCGGGATCCATTTACTATATGTATAAACATAATTTAAGTCATCGAGAGTCGTCACACTATCATTATAAAAACATTCTTATGTAAGGTATGTATAGCTAGACTCATGCTCGTGCTACGTTAGTCTTAGAACCGACTAAATCGTAGCTCTGATACCACTAACTGTAACACCCCGCACCCACGCACCGATCATCGGGTGCGGATACGAGACATTACTATGCTTTAACTCACTGAAACATGTACTTACGGGCTATAAAATTTCATTCCAACTTAAGAACTTCACTTTCTTAGTCAACACATATAATAATGGCCTACGAGGCCTTTAACTCATGTCAGAAAACATTCAAAATTAAAATCAAATAACTCGGTTTTAAAGCATGGTTCACACGTGTGACTTGGAACATGCCGTGTACCCTTAAGCACGCCCACACCTTCAAACCTTGTAGAACTACTGACTATTTTGGAGAACACACGCTCCTTTAAATTGATCAAACAAATCGTCGATCCTAGGTAATGGGTACTTATTCTTTCATCGCCGCTTTATTGTCGACAGTAATCAATGCACAATCTCATGGTGCCATCTTTCTTTGTCACAAACAAAACCGGAGCGCCCATGGTGAACAACTTGATCTTGCAAAGCCTTTGTCTCACAACTCTTGCAATCAGAATTTCAACTCTTTCAACTCTTTTGGAGCCATTCTATAAGGAGTAATGGATATTGGTAGCATTGTGAGTTAGCTCAATGTTGAACTCAACTTCTAACCGGTGGTAATCTTGGTAATTCCTCAGAAAAACATCCACATACTCACATACTATTGGCAATCGATTCAATCTTTAACTCGTCTCTTTATCATTCAATACAAAGGCCAAAAATGCCTTATACCATTTTCTTAGATATCTTTGCGCCATCATATGAGAAATTATTACGACGATCTACCTTGCTCATCTAATTCTACATGAAGAGTATCCCCATTCTCACATCTCATCTCAATGTATTTCTTCCCACAATTTACAATTACATTATGAGTAGTCAACCACCCATACCAAGAATGAGGTCAATTCATCAAATGGTAACAACATAAGATTTGCTTTAAAGCAATGACCTCTAACCATTAATGGACAATCTTTACAAACTTTATCAACTAACATACTCTTGCCTAAAGGATTGGACACCTTAATCACAAATTCTATGGTATTTATAGGCACACCCAAACTGGGTACTAATTTCATGCAAATGTAAGAGTGTGTGGATCCGGGGTCTATCAAAGCAATAACTTTGGTATTGTAAAGAGAAAAAGTACCCGTAATAACATCAGGGGAAGATGCCTCTTCGCGAGTGCGAATGGCATAAGTCCTTAACAGGCGCTCTGCCCTCGGGTCTCGCGACCTGCTCTCTAGGGTTACCTCTTCCATTTGCCCCACTTCTCGGGTTCCTCTGATGTCACCCTCTGACCATACTCCCGGATCTCGGGTTCTAAGTTTTTTCTTCTTTAGTCATCTCCGAACGATCCTTTATGAAATGATCTTGGGAACCACATCTAAAACATGCATTTTCATGTTCTCGGCATTCTTCCAAATGGCGTCTACCATATTGTGGACATCCAGGTCTATCAGGTCTAAAATTCCCAACACTTGCAACTGAAGTCGTCTGTGCTTTCTTTCCCAAGTACTACTTACTCATGTCTTTTCTTGAAAATCTAGTGGAAGTAGCTGTTCGAGTAGAAAAATATCTTGACTTCTTGGATGACGATTGGAACGACTTGTTCCACTATTTCTTTTTAAAATTACGAGACTCTATTTTATATTTCTTCTTCTCTTTTACCAGTTCTTCGGCTTTCCAAGCCCTTTCCACTAGTACAAAAAATTCTTTTAATTCAATGATAGCAACAACCAGCTTAATGTCCTCATTTAAACAATCTTCAAACCTTTTACTCATAATGGCCTCAAGGACACACATTTGCGAAGCTGCATTTGTCGAGTCGCATTTAACTCGCTTCATAATCGCCATCGACATCTTGCCTTGCTTCACTTCTAGAAATTCTTTCCTCTTTGGTCTACAAACCTCTGGTCGATATGCTTTTTCTTAAACTCTTCTTGGAAGAATTCCATTGAGATCCTTTCCTTGGTACCGCCAAACAAGGGTGTTCCACCATTGGTAAGCGTAATCTCTTAAGAGAGCGACTACACGCTTCATGCATTCATCAGGAGTGCAGGACAGTTCGTTAAATACTCTGATGGTATTTTCTAACCAGAACTCAACTTTTCTCGATCATCATCTTTTCTAGCTCGAAATTCTTCTGCCCCATGCTTCATGATCCTATCAATTGAGGTTTACCCTCTTACCACCTCTACCGCTTGAGGGCTACCGGAGTAGGTTGTGGAACAGTGGGGTGGAGGGTTGTGCATTCTGTCCGCTCAAACAAACTCCAGATACCAGAATCCATCATATGGAGGAAGGCTTTCTAGCCTCTTCTCCTCCTCCTTCTTGACTCACCGCAGTGGGTCTATTCTCATTCTCATACCAGATCGTCCCTTCATGGAGTCGGTGCGTTATTTTCTACATCATCCGCCTCACTTTTCGGGATCCATTTACTATATGTATAAACATAATTTAAGTCATCGAGTCATCACACTATCATTATAAAACATTCTTATGTAAGGCATGTATAGCTAGACTCATGCTCGTACACGTTAGTCTTAGAACCGACTAAATCGTAGCTCTAATACCACTAACTGTAACACCCCGCACCCACTAATCGATACGGGTCCGGATACGAGACATTACTATGCTTTAACTCATCAAACATGTACTTACGGGCTATAAAATTTCATTCCAACTTAAAAACTTCACTTTCTTAGTCAACACATATAATAATGGCCTACGAGGTCTTTAACTCATGTCAGAAAACATTCAAAATTAAAATCAAATAACTCAGTTTTAAAGCATGGTTCACACGCCCGTGTGACTTGGAACATGCCCGTGTACCCTTAAGCACGCCCACACCTTCAAACCTTGTAGAACTACTGACTATTTCCACATAGCTTAGACACGCCCATGTTTACCAACCGTGGGAGGTTACTGACTAATGTCACACGGCCATGACACGCCCATGGGCTTAGACCGTGTGCTAATCCTTGATATACTGACTAAATTTACATGGTCTGGGCACACACCCATGTCCAAACTGTACGTCTTACACGGCATACATACATGGCTGTGGGATTTGCCCGTAGCCTATTCTGATTAATAATACTAAGGTACAGGGTTAACACGGTCTTGACACACGACCATGTGTCCAACTGTAGGCACTTACAGGCTATTTACCAAGCCGTTAGCCACCCTGAAATGAAGATCATATCCATACACAATTCAACAATACCATAACAACCCAATTTTATGAATAATACTACATGCTTCATTGATCTCAATAAACATACATGCTTAGTCCAATTTGGCCAATCACTTAGCCATATACAAAAGAATAATAAACTTGATAGCCTTTACAAAGGCCTTTCTTAAAACATGTTCACAAAATGAATGTTTCCTATACATGTCATACTTAGTAAAGTAACTTAGTTATACCAAAATAAGAGTTGATAGTGTGTTGCGAGCTCCGACTTTAATGATCTACGAGTTTGCTTGGCGGGACTACATAGGAAGAAAGAATCATAACGTAAGCATATAGCTTAGTAAGTTTGCATGTAACAACTCATAGCATCATCATTGCTTAATATAAACCATTTCACATAAACAATGGTATCATGAATTTCAGCTAAAGAGCTTACTTACTCATATAGATTCTTACATGTCTCATGACACTTACTATTATCATACTTGTAAGGTAACCATGATATCTGTATCACTTGGTCACATTGATCAGTATACTATAACAACAATAATTCATGATGTCTACTTTCTCATTCACAACATGAATAATACTCGAACTTCATCTAACTTCATCTTGATACTAACTTTACTTTCTTAGCTTTCTTGCTATCTTCTTTTAGCTTACTCTTTTGCACGATGAATTTCTGTGAATAACCGAGTATACTAAATCTCTTCCCACATAATATGATACCAAAGCCATATACTAGACATGGTCTTACATGGATTATCTTATCTTGGTTTTACAGCCATGTCTTAACATGGACTTCTATGATGTCTTGCTCTTGATAACATACTCAATGCCAAGCTTGAGCCCTTGGACTTACATGATAACTTGCTTGCTAACTTCATCAATGATAAGCTTGCCTTGGACTTACATGATATCTTGATCAATGCCAAGCTTGCCTTGAACTTACATGATAACTTGCTTGCTAACTTGATCAATGCCAAGCTTGCCTTGGACTTACATGATAACTTGGTTGCTAACTGGATCAATGCTAAGCTTGCCTTGGACTTACATGATATATTGAACAATGCCAAGCTTGCCTTGGACTTACATGATATCTTGATCAATGCCAAGTTTGCCTTGGACTTACATGGTATCTTGCGTGGTAGATCGAGTATCCTAGAAAATTCATCTCCCATCGGGACTTGCTTGTACTTATCATCATGATTTCTTGCTTGAACATAACATGATCATTTCATACAATTATTGTACATTAGATTAAGCAATTTAATGATAATAATCATAAAGCTTAGAAATCATACAAACTTACCTAAATATACAAAATGTATGTAGATGTGAAATTTTAGTCCTCGACTTTGTTATTGCCTCGATTTCGATCCGGGCTTCATTTTTCTTGATCTATAATCATAAATAGATCATTTAATAACCATATTGACTAAATCGACACATAACTCATACTTTGGCAAATTTACTATTTTACCCCTATACTTTCTAATATTTGTACTTTTGCCCCAATTCTCGTAAAATGATTTTCATGCAACTTTCTTAAACTTCACACTCAACTGAATCATTTTCTCTTAACAATCATCAATTCTCACTATTCCTAGTAGGTATGACCAATTTTATAAATGTTACAAAATGGTCCCTACTACCTTTTTTCATGAAATTCATTAGGGAAAATATGTTTATCCAACATCAAACTCTCTTAAACTTCCATAAAACATCATTTAACAAGCATGTCATTCAAGGGTAGATTTTTGAACATGCATCTTAGCTCATTTTATAGCTAAAGTTAGCTAATTCATAATACGGGAACTTCAAAAATATGAAGAATATTAAAAACGGGCCTAAGATGAACTTACTATGAGCTTGAAAAAAATGAAGAACCCTAGCTATGGTGTCTCCCAATTTTCAACAGCCACAAGGAAGAAAATGAGTGAATTTTTCTCATCTTTATCCTATTTTAATCACTAATGAGGCCAAATGACCAAAATGCCCTTCCTCTTAAAAATTTCCATAATAGTCTCTTACGGCCAATTTTGTCCAAAAATTAAATTTTGGGAAAATTGCTATTTAAGGGCTCATAATAATTATTCTAAAGCTATTTCATGCAAAAAGCTTCTAGGAACTCATATATTGCAACTTTTGCAATTTAGTCCTTTTTGGACCAATTAACCTCAACTTAATAAAATTGCTTTACAAAACTTTCATACTAACGTGCAAAAAATGACATAAACTTGAAAAACTCATAATTTCACCTCGGGTTCGTGGCCTCGCACCACTATCCCGACCAGGCCCTAAATCGGGTTGTTATAAGCTAAGTGTGGATCAGGAACTGATTCTAATTTTTGAGTAAGTTCATATGGTTGTTTGATATTTCATGACAGGACTTGTGTACCCAGAGATGAGGAACTGATCCAAAAAATTTTACATGAGGCACATAGTAGTTATTTGTTAGTACATCCAGGCAGTACGAAAATGTACAATGATTTGAAGAAATTTTATTTGTGGCAGGGAATGGAAAGGGACATATCAGAGTATGTAACAAGATGTCTGATTTGTCAACAAGTGAAAATTGAGCATCAAGTGCCTTCGGGATATCTTCAGCCAGTAATGGTTCCCGAGTGGAAGTGGGATCGAGTTGCCTTCGACTCCGAAAAAGAAAGATGTTGTGTGGGTTATCATTGATAGGTTAACGAAATTGACTCACTTTATATCGGTGCGTGTTGACTATTCGCTGGATATGTTAGCCAAATTGTATATTGCAGAAGTGGTAAGATTGCATGGAGTGCCTATATCCATTATCTCGGATAGAGATCTGAGATTTACTTCGAGGTTTTGGAAGAAGTTACAAGAGGCCTTAGGTACAAGGTTAAATTTTAGTACTGCATTCCATCCTCAAACTGACGGACAGTCTGAGAGAGTCATCCAAGTTCTTGAGGATATGCTCCAATGCATATGTTAGAGTTTGAAGGTAGTTGGTAAAGATACCTACCCTTGGTCGAATTTGCTTACAATAATAGTTCTCAGTAGAGCATACGGATGGCACCGTATGAAGCCTTGTATGGTCGTAAGTGTCAAACTTCCTTGTATTGGATCGAGCAGAGTGAGAAGCAAATTCATGGGGTTGATTTAGTTAGAGAGATTGAGGAGAGAGTGAAAGTGATCCAGGATAGTCTAAAGGTATTAAGTTTCAAGTAGGCGACAAGGTATTTTTGAAAGTGTCCCCATGGAAGAAAATATTGAGATTTGGTCGAAAGGGTAAATTGAGTCCGAGATTCATAGGGTCATATGAGATTACTAAAAGAATTGGGCCAGTGGCGTACTGGTTGGCTTTTCCAGTAGAGTTAGAGAAAATACACAATGTGTTCCATGTATCGATGTTAACGCGTTATCGCTCCGATCCTTCACATGTGATTCCTCCAACAGAAATTGAGATACGACCGGATATGACATATGAGGAGGAGCCGATTAAAATCTTGGCTTGAGAGGTGAAATAGTTGAGAAACAAGGACAAAGCCTTAGTAAAAGTGTTATGGTAAAAACATGGTGTAGAAGAGGCTACGTGGGAACCGGAAGAAGCCATGAGAGAGCAATATCCAAACCTCTTTACCGGTAAGATTTTCGAGGGCAAAAATCTCTAAATAGGGAGAGTTATAACAGCCCGATTTTAGGGTTAGTCAAAATAGTGGTTTTGAGACCACTAAATCGAGGTTAGGGAAAATTATTTTGATTTTATTTTATGTGTTATAGCATTAAAATATGGCTATATGGAAATTTTGGTGCTTAAATTTTAGCAATAGCATGATTAATTGTGAAAAAGGACTAAATCGCATAAGGTGCGAAAGTTCTATCTTATAAGGTAGGGATACCTAAAAGCTATAGAATGTTGATTGGGAGGTCTTCAAAGTGCAATCAGGCCAATTAGAATGTGTTGGCCGGCCATGTGGTGTAGGGAGACAAGAGCATTAAATATTTGGTCAAAATTGGGTGAATTAGGTGAGAAAAGATGAATAAAAATTAGTAAAAAGAAAAACTATCATCTTTCACTATTCACTCATCTCTTTCCACTGAAAATTTGAAGAGAAAATAGAGCATTTGGGGGTTCAAACTTTCAGCCAAGTTATATCCTTGCTAGTAAGTGATTTGGATGATTTTCGTTAATGATTTTTGTATTTTTAAAGTCCCTAAAGCTTAGCTAGCTAATGAGGGGACCAATTTGTATTATGGTGTGAAGTCTAGGGACTTTCCATGAGAGTGTTTATGTTGTTAGCTGAGTTTTTATGGAAGAAAATGAATGTTAGGGAGATGAGAAACAACTTATGTGAAAGGTGTTTGTATGAAAACACCTAAGTAGGACTTAAACGCAAGGATTGAGATTATGTCATAAATGCATGAAATAGTTGGAATCGTGAGTAGTTGTAGGAGAAATAAATGTTCAGCTAGGCTTATTTATTGAGAAAATGTATTGAAAAATATTTTACGAGCCTAGGGGCAAAGTCGTAATTTTACCATTATATAAGGGCAAAATGGTCATTTTGCCCAAGTGTCGAATTTGATGTATGGTGCTTATAGGATGGTCTAAATGAATGAATTTCATTATTATAGATCAAGAAGAGCGTGGAATCAACCTTGACCGTGGAAAAGGCAAGGTGATGGACTAAACTGTTATCAACACATTTTGCACCGAGGTTAGTTTACGTATAAACAATGCATATATGTGTTTAGATTCTTAATGTTAGTTAGTGTGTAGCATGATTGATGACCTATGCGGTTCTAGTGGAATGTATGAGATAGTGGTTGTGAATGGATTACAAGTAGATATGTGAATGAGTAGTGATAACGCTTGATGGTGGGCTAAGTGCGTTACCACCTTAATACTTAACAACGATGAGCTGTGTGCGATACCATAGTTAAGTATATTATTTAGTGGGCTATGTGCAAAAAAAATATGATTATTTCTTGGTAGGCTATCTGTGATACTACCTTATCATTGGATTGTGGTAGGTTACGTGCGAAATCACCGAGAAATTAGCTGTGTGGATTTATTATTGAGAAATAATGATTTGTTGTATAGTGAGTAAATGTGATATTGAGTGCAGGGGTGAATGTCAATGATTATGAGTATGTGACACATGATGTGTTGGAAATGTGGTAAAGGATAGAAAGAGTAAGCATAATTGTAAATTTATTTGTTAGTATAATACTAATTGTTGTTTAGCATATATTAGGATGCTTATATTGTTTATGTGTAAACTTACTAAGCTCAAAGCTTACGCCTTTTCTTTTCCCTTGTCATATAGAGAAAGAGGGTTGAATCGAAACACGTGGATTAGTCGGAAGATCGCCCACACTATTAAGACATTCTAGTACAATAGACTTAATGTTTTGTATATGGCATGTACAGAGGCTAGACAAGTTAGGGAATTTTGTTGTAAATGGCTAAGATGTGTTAGCCTATAGATGGCTACTCTATTTTGTATAATGCCATGGTTGATGGCTACTTTATTATATGAAAAGATGTAGTTATCCATGTGAGATTGTGTTTGAATTTGAGTTAATTATGGATGTGTTATTTGAGTACTTGTTGTATGAGTTAGATGGGTGTAAAGAGCTTAGAAAATAGCTTGTTCTTGTCCATGTGGGTAGACACACGGGCGTGTGTCTAGGCCATGTGTGACACACGGTCAACCCAGAGGCGTGTGGTTAGGCCGTGTAAAGTGGTTAGTGTTCACCATGGATGGAGAACATGGGTGTGCCCAGGCCGTGTGGATTAATCAGAGATGACAACGGATCAGCCATGTGGGCGTCTGTCCAGATCATGTGACTCAAGTCAGTGTCAACCGCGGACATCGAACACGGGCGTGCCATCTACCTTACGGGCGTGTGGCCCCTGTTTAGGTAAAAAATTTCTAAACGTGTAAAAGTTTCTGATTTATTTTCAAAACCTTTTGAGAGTATATTAGAGCCTGTAGACCCATAAAAAGAATGTTAGTTATGAGAATGGAAAAGTTTTAAATTTGGAATAGATTTTGATAATCCAAGGTTGTATGACCTAGCAGGTCGAGTTCGGTAACGCTTCGTGCCCAGTTCCGGCGTAGGATTCGGGTAAGGGTGTTACAATGTTAATAGTTTAATTACAACATAAGGACTCCTCATCTAGAAACCCATGACAAATTAACACTTTAATAATTAGCACACAGCTATTACATTTTATGCGATTTAAGTTTTTTTTTCATAATTAAGAACACAATCGATAAAATTTTCACATAGAATTTTCACACATACTCAATCACATATTATAAACACCAAATATAATAGTAAAATATTTTTTGATCTCAGATTTGTGGTCCCGAAACCACTATTTCAACTAGGGTCTAAACCGAGCTGTTACATTTTACATTTTATTCACTTTAGTCACTATCTACAAAACTAATAATTAAACTTTACAAACTAGTCATTTTCATAGTTTAAGCTTAAAATCTATCAATTTAACATCAAACTCTTCAAGAAATCAATAATGAAAACTTCCAAAAACTTCAATGTTTTTACAAATTGGTACATGGGATAGCTAAATCAAGCTCCCATGACCTCAAAAACATAAAAATTACAAGAAAAGGACTTGAAAATGCTTACCAATTAAAGAACGAATGTTAAAAGCTTCTTAGTTTTTTCTTTCTTTCAATTTTTGACAAGAAGAATATGAAGGAAGAAAAATGACATCTTTTTGCATTAAAAAAAACTTATATAGTAAGATTAGTTATTAATTAATTTGATTTAATTAACTTAAGCATACTTGATTAACTCTGTAACACCCCTAACTCGTATCAGCCGCCAGAATAAGGTTACAAAGCATTACCATAAAAACATAAATCTCTTACATTATCATAAACATAGCATAAATGTAACACCCCTATCCCGTGTCCGATCACCAGATTAGGGTTAGAAGTGTTACCAGACAGATCGGAAACATTTACAGAATTATCACATAGTAATTTATCAATCTCAAACATAAAGTCCCTTAAGAAGGTCATCGAGGCCTTAAACATGCTTGTAAACCGAGTAAGGACTAAACCGAAACACATGCAAGATTTTCTAAAAAATTGAAACTTTCCTAACATACAGGGGACACACGACCGTGAGGGTAGGCCGTGCCTCACCCACGGCTATTAGACACTCCCGTGTGTACTCCCCGTGGTGGTATACTGCCAAATTCAACTCGGTCACCAAGCACGCCCGTGTGCTAAGGCTGTGTACTACTAGATCACATACTGCCATTTCTAACATGGCCACTAAACACACCCGTGTCGAGGCCGTGTGCAACTTAAGCCACATTCTGAAAATTACCCATGGTTTTAGGCACGCCCGTGTGTCTCAACCGTGTGACATTATAGGCCATTTTACAAGGCCAATATGCCACCCATTTTGGGTCTCACCTACAAGCAATACATACCAAAACATAATATGCTTATTTGGCAACCAAAACATACCAAAACATATCAAATGGTTCACTTCATTCATACATCCAATACCAAATCCATCCATACCAAATTGCAAACTAAATCCTACCTCATTTCAAACATGTATCATCCATTTGCTTAACCAAAACTTAACCATTCCATATGCATCAAAACATACTAAATATATGCTTCATAACTTATTCATTCAAACTTTTATCAAATCAAAAACTTGCCAATACACATGGCCATGCTCACTTCGTAAACATAAACACCTATCTAGCCTATACATGCCATAATTAGCCATATACATTTTCAAAAGGGTACCATAATAAGTTTTTGTAGTGTGATGATGATCCTTGACAATCCCGAGCCTTCAGTAGCTTCGACAACCTATAAAACAGAGAAAACACACACACAGAGTAAGCTTTCCAAAAGCTTAGTAAGTCATATACAAATAAATGCATTGGCACATATATATATTGATCACTTAGCAACTATCACATATATAACTTGGTTCATAAACTTATGGCCACATTTGCCACATTCAACATTTTAAGATTCACATTCTCATTTTCAATCATACTTTTCTTAATATCAAAGTCATATAGGTACTTACCTTTTATACACACTTAATGTGCATTCAACGTACCTGAAACGGATCACTCACTTATTTTTCATAGCTCGGATATACCATTCATATTATAGACTTGCCCGTTGAACCCTTAGGAACCTAGTAAGATACTCAGAAAGCTCGGAATAGTAGTACAATGCCAACGTCCCAGACGAGGTCTTACATGCACTCGAATATCGATGCCACTATCCCAGACAGGGTCTTACATGTACAAATCACAACGATGCCAACGTCCTAGACGTGGTCTTACTCGGGTCAATATGATGTCGATGTCCCAGACATGGTCTTACTCATAAAGTTCATATTGATGCCTATGTCCCAGAAGAGGTCTTTTACATAGAATTCATATCGATGCTTAGTCCCAGACGATGTCTTGTACAAATTCCAAATCAACACCAACGTCCCAAACGTGGTCTTATATGATAAAACAGAACAAATATCTATATCGTGACATGGCTAATCCTATCTATTCCTAGGTTCATACGGGACTTCTCAGCTTTATCACTATATCAAACTTATTTTGGAATTCACGCACTTAGCATCTCATACTCATTCATTTTCATCAAAATACATATGAATACCTATATTTAATTCAATACAGATAAGTTTATTTGCATAGTGACTTACCTCAGATTCAGTTTATCGGAATGAAATCGGCTACTCGGTTATTTTTGCTTTCCCGCGATCTAAGTCTGTTTTCCTCAGTTCTTGATCTAAACATATTCAGAATTAACTCTTTTATTCACTATTCCATTCAATTCAATCCATAGACTCATATTTAGGGCTATTTGCAATTTAACCCTCATATCTGTAAACTTTAACAAGTTCGTCCATTTTTCACAAAACATCAAATATACACAATTTGTTCACACATATGCATAGCTGAACCTTCCTAAGGACTATATAAGTCCACATGTTTCATAAAATTCACAAATTAGTCCTCCAAAATAACATTTTCACATTTTAGCCCTATTTAGCTAAATTCATCAAAACTTCAAGAACATAACATGTTCATCAAGCTCAAATCCTTCATATATCATCCTCAAACATCACAAAACTTGTAAAATCATCAATGGCATATTTCACATACATCATCAAAACACAAGATCAAGACATGGGTTTTGTAGCTCTCAAAGCAACGATTGCAGAAATGTAGAAATTATCAAAAATCGAAATCAAAACTTACCTTAATTTAAACCTTAAAGTAGTCGAATGTGCAAAATTCAAACCCTTACTTCTTTCTTTTAATTTTCAGCTAGATGAATGAATAAAAGATGATCACTTTCATCTTTTTGTTTTATTATTATAACATTAATACATTTTTACTAATTTACCCTTTACCAAACAACATTTGATACATATATTTATCAAGGTTATATTAGTCCAACAACTATCCACTATCTAAATATTGGCATAATTGCCTCATAAGGCCTCCACATTTAAATGCCACATCAAATAGGCACTTAATCAATTAGAAGGCCACTTTTACACTTTATGTGATTTAATCCTGTGCTCAAATTAAACACTCAAACATACTTATTAGCTTACGGAATTTATACACATGCTTAGTCACATATCAATGGCATAGAAAATAATATTAAAATATTATACAGACTCGAATTTGTGGTCCCAAAACCACTGTTTTGACTAGGGTATAAATCGGACTATTACAATTCTCTCCCCTTACGGATTTTTGTCCCTAAAAATCTTACCGTTAAATAGATTCAGATATTGCTGTCTCATTGAATCTTCAGGCTCCCACATAGCCTCTTCTAATCCGTGCCGATTCCACTATACCTTCACTAATGGAATTTTCTTGTTCCTCAACTCTTTCACTTTATGAGCTAAGATACGAATCGGTTCCTTTTCGTATGTCATATCAGATCAGATTTTAATTTCAGATGGGGCAATCACATGTGACGGATCAGACCAATATCTATGGAGCATCGAAACGTGAAAAACATTGTGAATCTTTTCTAGTTCAGAAGGTAACTTCAATTTATATGCAACAGGCCCAACATGTTCAATGATCTCATACGGTCTGATGAATCTCAGACTTAGCTTGCCTTTACGTCTGAATTGGAGCACTTTCTTACACAGGGACACTTTCAGAAATACTTTGTCGCCGATCTCAAATTCTATATCTTTTCGTTTTAAGTCTGGATAAGACTTCTGACGATCAGATATTGCTTTCAAACAATCTCGAATCAGTTTCACTTTCTGCTCGGTATCTTTTATCAAATCGACCCCGTGTAACTTTTTCTCACTGAGTTCAGTCCAATATAGAGGTGTACGACATTACGTCCGTACAAAGCTTCATATGGTGTCATTTTAATGCTCATCTGAAAACTATTGTTATACACAAATTCGATCAACGGCAGGTATTGTTCCCACGAACCATTAAACTCAAGTACACAGCATCTTAACATATCTTCTACAATCTGAATGACTCGCTCGGATTGACCATCCGTCTGTAGATGAAAAGCTATACTGAAATGCAATTTTGTGCCCAAAGCTTCTTGCAATTTCTTCCAGAACCTCGATGTGAATCTCGGGTCTCTATCTGACACAATGGATAGTGGCACCTCATGCAATCTCACAATCTTAGAAATATAAAGCTCAGCTAATCTCTCAAGTGAATAGTCAGATCTTATCGAAATAAAATGGGCAAATTTCATCAATCGGTCAACTACGACCCATATCGTATCCTTCTTTCTCGAAGTCAGAGACAACCCAGAAACAAAGTCCATAGTTACTCTATCCCATTTCCATTCAGGAATCAGAATTGGCTGTAACAACCCAGATGGAACTTGATGTACTGCTTTCACTTGCTGACAAACTAAACATTTTGAAACAAAGTCAGAAATGTCTCGTTTCATGCCAAACCACCAATAGTGTTGCTTCAAATCATGATACATCTTTGTACTTCCCGGATGGATAGATAGGCGACTATTATGTGCTTCACCCAAAATCAATTGAATCAACTCTAAATTTCTTGGAATGCAGATTCGATCTCAGAATCTCAAACAATCATCAACAACTCGAAATTCAAATTCAGAATTCAATTCACACTAAGCTCGTTTCAACAACAATTCATTATCAACCTTCTGAGCATCACATATTTGTTGTACAAATAACGGTTTTGCTCTCAATTCAGCTATCACAGAACTATCATCAGACAAATCTATCTGAGCATTCAAAGCATGTAATGCAAACAACGACTTTCTACTCAACGTGTCTACAACAACGTTTGCTTTACCCGGATGATAATCTATCACTAGCTCATAATCTTTTAATAGTTTTAACCATTTTCTTTGACACAGATTCAAATCTTTCTGAGTCATTAGATATTTCAGACTTTTATGATCTGAAAACACATGACATTTCTCACCGTACAAATAATGACGCAAAATTTTAAGTGCAAACACAATCGTAGTGAGCTCAAGGTCGTGTGTTGGATAATTCTTTTCATGAGGCTTTAATTGTCTCGAAGCATAAGCTACCACTTTTCCCTCTTGCATAAAACACATTCCAGACCGTTTAACGAAGCATCACTATAAACAACAAATTCTTTACCCGATTTTGGCTGTATTAACACTGAAGCTTCTGTTAATAGAGTTTTCAATCGATCAAAACTTCTCTGACATTTATCCGACCATTCAAATCTGATATCTTTCTAAAGTAATCTTGTTAACGGAGTAGCTATTGTCGAAAAGCCTTTTACAAATTTACGGTAATAACCAGCTAACCCTAGAAAATTGAGGACTTTGGACACGTTCTTCGGAGGTTTTCAATTCAGAATAGCAGAAATCTTGCTCGGATCAATACGAATCCCAAAAGCTCACACAATATGCCCCAGAAAATTGACCTCATTCAACCAGAATTCACATTTGCTAAAATTTGCGTACAATTGCTTCTCTCGCAGAGTTTGCAACACAATTCTCAAGTGTTCAGCATGCTCATTTTCATTCCGTGAATAGATCAATATATCATCTATGAATACTACAACAAATTGATCTAAGTACGGTCTGAAAATTTTGTTTATCAAATCCATAAAAATAGAAGGAGCATTGGTTTGTCCAAATGGCATAACTAAAAACTCATAATGCCTGTACCTCATTCTAAAAGCAGTTTTTGGAATGTCTGAATCTTTAACTCTCAATTGATAGTATCCTGATCTCAAATCAATCTTGGAAAACACAGTAGCTCCTTTTAATTGATCAAACAAATCATCAATTCTGGGCAAAAGATATTTGTTCTTTATAGTCATCTTATTCAACTGACGGTAATCAATGCACATTCTCATTGTGCCATCTTTCTTTTCACAAATGTAATGTGCACCCCAAGGCGAAACTTCGGTTTAGCAAACCCTCTATCACCAACTCTTGCAATCTGCGATTTTAACTCTTTCAACTCTGTTGGTGCCATCCTATACGGAGCTATTGAAATAGGTGTCGTATGAGCAACAATTCAATACCAAATTCAACTTCACGAATCAAGGTAAACCGGTAACTCTTGTGGAACACATTAGAAAATCACAAACAATGGGTGCGATTCAACTTTCTTCTCGGATACTTTTGAATCAATCACATAAGCTTAAATATGATTCATACCCATTTTTCACATAACTATGAGCTTTCAAAAGGATATCACAAAGAGCAATCCATTCAAATCATCGACTCAATCCGCATAATCTCATCATTCGGACTTCTTAAATCAATAGATTTTTTTTCTGATTTACAACGGCATCATACATGAACAACCAATCCATTCCCAAAATAATATCGAATTCATCAAATGGCAAAAGCATCAGATCAGCAGGGAAACAGATATCTCGAAACATTAATTGACAGTTCTTGCATACTTTGTCAAGAAGGACACTTTTACCTAAGGGGTTCGATACTTTTATAGTAAACTCAGTAGACTCTACAGGCAAAGTCTTGCTGAATACTAAATTCATGCATATATATGAATGCCTAGAACCAGGGTCTATCAAAACAATCATAGTAGTATCATAAAGAGTAAAAGTAATAGTTATCACATCAGGTGATGAAGCTTGCTCATGAACTCGGATAGCATATGCTCTGACAGGCGCTCTAGCTTCAGATCTGACAATATTGTCTCTCGTAGTTCCCGACTACCACCAACATTTCTTGTATTCTTTGAAGGTCTACCTCTCGCAAGTGCATTATCAGATCTCGGATTCTAAACAGTCTCTAGTTCGACAGGCTCAGGGCAATTACGGATAAAATGATCAAGTGATCCACATCTGAAGCAAGCTCAGTCATTTAATCTACAGCTTCCCGGATGTCTTTTTCCACAATGTTTACATTTGGTTCTCTCAGATCGAACATTACCAACACTAGCCACTAAAGTTGCTGGGTTTTTGGAACTCATTTTCGATCTAGCTCTATGTCTGTTCAAATGTCCTGCATTTTCTCGGGAACGACTTTGATCATCTTTGTATCTCTTTGAATCAAACTGAAATGATTTATTTTGAAATCTCTTTCTCATATCTCGGGCTTTAGTTTCGGCTTTGCACACTCGATCAACGAGTGTAATGAACTCTTTTATTTCTAATATCCCGACTAGCAAACGGATGTCTTCATTAAGACCATCTTCGAATCTTTTGCACATTATAGCTTCGAAAGATATACACTCTCGAGCATATTGACTTAGTCGCACGAACTCTCGTTCATATTCAGTGACAGTCATTCAGCCCTATTTAAGCTCCAAAAATTCTTTTCATTTCTGATCGACGAATCTCTCACTGATATATTTTTTTCGAAACTCAATCTGAAAGAAATCCCACATAACTCGTTCTCTCGGAATAGCAAAAATTAAGGTTTTCCACCATTGATAAGCCGCATCTCAAAGTAATGATACAACACACTTTATGCATTCTTCCGGAGTCAGAGACATATCATCAAATACCTGAATAGTATTTTCAATCCAGAATTAAGCTTTTCAGCATCATCATTATTGGTAGCTCGAAACTCTTCAGCCCATACTTACGGATCTTGTCAACTGGAGGCTTATTAAATAGATTCGGATACATAACCGTTGGTACAACTATAGTCTGAGGGGGATTAACCGGGGGCGGAGGTTGTGAAACAATTGGGTTATTCTTTACGAACTGAGTGAACCACTCACTCATCATTTGGAAGAAAGCTTGTCTAGCTTCTCCCTCCTAACCGCTTGTAGTCGGTCTCGGATTAGAAGGCTCTGTCCACGGGAGTAGGTGCATTTCTTTCTAAGTCGTCAGCTACAGCTCTTTTGGGATCCATTGCTATACAGAAATCACATTTTACACGTCAGGACTCATCACACTATCACAGTTCAAATATTATGGCATGTATAGCTAGACTCTGACACTTAGTCCAAGAATCGACTAAACCGTAGCTCTAATATCAATCAAATGTAACACCCCTATCCCATGTCCGATAATCAGATTTGTAACACCCCAAACCCGGTCAACACACCACGATCGAATCTGGCATGCCACAGAGGTAAAACATGTTGAAGAAAATCAAGTCACGATTGAAAACTAGAGAAAACCCTTTGTTGTTCTATGTTTGTAGAAACCAAGTGCATGATTAGTTAAAAACCGATTGCATTTGAGTGTAGAACTTAAAATTTAAAACCATTTAAGTGGTCGAAAACATTTGAGTTGTCATTTATTACCAAGTGATTTGTATTACCCGATGGTAAAGTTTTGAAAACCATTGCGTTTTGTAGTTTAGGAAACCTTGCGCTCATGTTATTAAATTAATCAAGTAACTTACTTAACCATGTTCGAAATCAAATCCAAAACATATAAATAATTCAAAACATAATTTAGAAGACCTTATTACAAACCCAAATAAGAAAAATGAAATATGAAATAATACCCAATTTAAAAATCCTAGTAAAACCAAATGTTTTAATGCATGGGCCACCTCGATCCATCCGGCTCCTCATCCGCGATCTACGAATCACCTGAAAAGATAAGGGAGAAGGTGAGTCACCAGACTCGATGCATAAATCCTCCTCCAGCACAAAGCAACATACTTACACAAATCATAGCCAAGCAATACATATAATGCACCCAAACCTAGCCATCCATACTCGTTTCTACCCGTGTGGTACCAAACCCGGTGGTGCCAAACCACCGTGACCCAAAGTCACGATATCCAATAAAATGTGGTGCCAAACCACCGGTGACCCAAAGTCATGAAATATCAATAATCCAAGTGTGGGGCCAACCCACGTGTGATACCAAATCACCGGTGATAATCCCGATAAATCAACTGTGGGGCCAACCCACTGTGGTGCTAAGCCACTGGGACGAGTCGCTATGAGGTGCCAAACCTCTGGTGTCCCAAAGATACAAAATAATCTATGGTACCAAACCACTGGAGGTGCCAAACCTCTGGTGTCCCAAAGACACGGATATCAAATCTTCCCCCTCCTTTCATATCACCCATCACAATGCAAAAGTTATGCAAATCATGCCATCATGCTTTATTATGAATCATATAGCAATATATCACAGATCATGGTACGAAGCATCATATAGCTAATCATACCGAAACGGACTTACCCAAATCCTTGCTTATACCCTTACGGTATCATATCAAGATCCACACAATTTTTGGCTTTTAACATATTCAGGTTATTAATATATTTACTTAGTTATAGAGTGTGTAAGTTTCACACCTATTACTAACGCAAGCACTAAATCTCGAAGACTCGATCTCCCACACTAGATCTCCTTGCCCTACATTCGGCCAAACCACAAAACCATAAACAAGGCCATTCGGCCATACCAATAAATCCCGAAGGGTGAGATTACGCACAAACAACTCCACCCTTACCTTTCTGTCTCACGAAACAAATCACAATACCAAAATATGCGAGACTGATTCTCCCCCTACATTCGGCCAACAATAAAGCTTAGACTCAAAAGCCTTCGGCTTTTCAAACATCTAATAGAAAGATTGAATCAGATAACCCTTACCACTGACTTAATGAATCACTTGACAGAGAAAGAATGGCTCAGATCCACTGTTTCCCAAGTCTCGAAGAATCTAGGAGAAATCGGTTCTTATAAATGGCTAGAAATATTGATAACAAATGCCGAAATTTGGCTTTTGCACCCACCAGAGTCGACAAAAAGGAAAGAAAAGAAATAATGAAATTCGGCCAAAACACTTACCTTTCGTCAAAACCGATTAGAAAAGAACCCAAAGATGATCCACCCTTATTGCTATTCGGCCAAAATAAGACAAGAAGAAACCAAGGAGATTTCGGCACAGAGTATGGTGGATGGAAGAGAAAAGAAATCAATATTCGGCTAACACCAAAAAAAAGAAAAGAAAATGAATAGATATGAATGGTGCTCGGCCTTGGGTTCAAAGAGAAGGGACTAAGGGGTTTCGACAAAAGAAGCGAAGAGGAAGATATGGTTTGGAGTAGTTATGAAAAGAAAGAGAAAGAGAGATGGGAGAAAGAAAGGTTCGGTCAAACACTTGAGAGGAAGAAAAGAAAAAGAAGAGAAGAGGGTTACTTTCAGCTTCAAAGAAAAATAAAAGATGAGAGGGAGTTCAAGTGGAGATTCCGCCAAGTACCTAAAGAAATTCGGCACTCTCCTCTCCTTAGCTTCCCAAACCAAACACTCCTCTTCCATCAAGAGTTTAGATTTTGTCAAAATTCCCTGAATCACTCCTGGCCAATCATTCAAATAAGTTTGACTTGTTCCATGCTTATCGTGAGTTTGTGCTGAGCACAACTCTTCCCCTTAGCGTCAAAATGGTAGCGAAAATGGAATTTCTGTTTGCTCGAACTGAGTTCTCCTTCCCTACATGTGGCATCAATCACAGGGCCCTAAGTGGCGCCTCCTTGCCACTTTTCCAAGCCCAATCTTGTGCTTAAATCCCCCACGAATTATACTTAACCCCTAGCTCCTTGACTCCTTTAACTAACACTTAAAACAAAAATTTTTCCTACATTTCGGGCCTACCTTTGGCTTATAACTAGCCTCTAGAACACCTCGCACAACAACACAACAACCACAATTATGCAAAACAATTCAATCACAAATAACCCCTATTTCAGGATATTACAGTTCTACCCCCTTAAAAATAATTTTGACCTCGAAATTACCTGGTCAAAAGAGTTGGGGGTATTGTTGTCTCATCACATCCTCTGGTTCCCACGTAGCCTCTTCTACGCCATGATTTTGCCATAGCTCTTTCATTAATGGGACTAACTTCTTGCGCAAAACCTTCACATCTCGATCTAGAATCCGCACTGGTTCCTCCTCTATGGTCAAATCAGGACTTACCTCAATTTCCTCCACTGCTACAACATGCGATGGATCTGAACGATAGTGCCTGAGCATAGAGACATGGAACACATCATGTATCTGGCTCAGCTCTATTGGCAACTCAAGCTGATAGGCTACTGGTCCCACTCATCTCAACACCTTATACGGGGCAATAAACCTTGGACTTAACTTGCATTTCCTACCAAACCTCAACACTTTCTTCCATGGTGAGATCTTCAAAAAGACCCTATCACCCACGGCAAACTCTATATCCCTCCGCTTGAGATCAGCATATGACTTTTGCCTGTCCGAAGCTTCCTTCAGATGAGCCTGAATCATCTTAACCTTATCTTCGGTCTCAGCAACCAACTCTGGTCCCAACATCGACGCTCACCCAATTACATCCAAAGAAGTAGGTGTGCGACACTTCCTACCATACAACGCCTCATATGGTGCCATCTTAATACTTGCCTAATAACTATTGTTGTATGCGAACTCAGCTAATGGTAGAAATTCCTCCCAGTTGCCTCTGAAGTCCAAAACACAACCCCTTAGCATATCCTCTAGGATTTGTGTAACCCTTTCCATCGCCCGCCGATTTGCGGGTGAAAGTGAAAAGTCTTTGAAATCCAACCTCGTTCCCAAAGCCTGATGCAAAGCTCTCCAGAACCTTGACGTGAACCTTGGATCCCTATCCGAGATAATTGATACTGGCACACCATGCAACCTCACTATCTCGGCCACATACAACTTAGATAACTTCTGAAGCGGATAATCAACCCTCACTGGTATGAAATGAACTGATTTGGTCAAACGATCCACAATCACCCAGACTGAGTCTTTCTTACTAGGCGTGCGGGGTAGCCCACTGACAAAGTCCATGGTAATCCTTTCCCACTTCCATTGAGGAATCTTTACCGGCTGAAGTAAACATGACGGTAGCTAATGCTCAGCTTTGACCTGCTGACACGTTAGACATTTACCTACAAACTCAGTCACTTCCCCCTTCAGCCCTGGCCACCAGAACTATTTCCGTAAATCCTGGTACATCTTGCTGCCTCCAGGATGCATAGCGTATGGGCTGCTATGCGCATCTTGAAGAATCCTCCGCCTTAACTCGACATCCTTCGGCATACAAGCTCTCCCTTGGAAACACAATACTCCATCACTAGACACACTATAACCCTCTATACCACCATTCTGAACTTGCAACCTCCGAGCATTCAAGCCCTCATCCACCAACTGCTTCTCCTTGATCTGCTCAACCTAAGTCGGCTTAACCTGCAATTCTGCCAAAAGATTCCCATCATCATACAAGCTAAGACGAGCAAACATCGCTCTTAAGTCCGCTACTACCTTACGACTCAACGCGTCTGCCACCACGTTAGCCTTGCCCAGATGATACTCAATCGAGCAATTGTAGTCCTTCAACAGCTCAATCCATCTGCGCTGTCTCAAGTTCAAATCTTTCTGAGTCAGAAGATACTTCAGACTCTTGTGATCTGTGTAAACTATCGACTTCTCTCCGTACAAATAGTGTCTCCTTACTTTTAGAGCGAAAACCACTGCAACTAACTCCAAGTCATGTATCGGATAGTTAACCTCATGCGATCTCAGCTGTCGAGACGCATATGCCACTACTTTCCCTTCCTGTATTAGCACACATCCCAAGCCAGTATGTGATGCATCACAATAGACCGTGAATACCTTTCACGCCTCAGTCGTATGCGAGCTGGAGCTTCCGTCAAAATCTTCCTCAACTTGTCGAAACTCTCCTGCTGTTTCTCTGACCACACAAATGGAAATCCTTTCCTCAACCGCTTGGTCAACAATGTAGCAATCAGAGAAAATCCTTCCACAATTCTTCGGTAATACCCCGCCAGACCTAGAAAACTCTGAATTTTTGCAACCAACCTCGGCAGTTTCCAATCCAACACCGCCTCAATCTTGCGAGGGTCCACTCTAATCCCTTCAGCGAACACTATGTGACCTAAGAAAGTTACTTCCCTAAGCCAGAATTCGCACTTACTAAACTTGGCAAAGAGCTGCTTCTCCCTCAGAATTTGCAATACCACCCGTAAGTGTATATCATGATCCTCCTCAGTCTTGGAGTACACCAATATGTCGTCTATGAATACTATGACAAACTGGTCCAAGTACTGCTGAAACACCCGATTCATCAAGTCCATGAATGCTGCCAGTGCATTAGTTAACCCGAACGGCATTACCAGAAACTCGTAATGCCCATACCGAGTATAGAATGTCGTCTTATGAACGTTCGTCTCCTTTACTTTGAGTTGATGGTACCCCGACCTAAGATCTATCTTTGAGAAAATTGATACACCCTTAAGTTGATCGAACAAGTCATCAATCTGGGGCAATGGATACTTGTTCTTGATTGTCAACTTATTCAGCTGGCGGTAATCTATACACATCCGTATTGTACCATCCTTCTTCTTAACAAATAGCACAGGTGCTCCCCAAGAAGATATACTCGGTCGGATGAAACCTCTGTCCAACAACTCCTGAGGTTGAGCCTTCAGCTCTACCAATTCCTTCGGTGCCATTCTATACGGGGCTATAGACACTGGCGCAGTTTCGAAAAACAAGTCTATACCAAATTCCACTTCCTGATCCGGACGCAGACCCGAAGTTCCTTTGGAAATACGTCAAAAAATTCCTTTACTCTTCGGACACCCTCTACAGCAACCTCCTTAACGTCCAAAGCACACACTTGAACCAAAATCGTCTCACAACCCTTCCTGACCATTTTCTCAGCCTTCAACACCGATACCACGTTGGATAGATAATCTCTTCTATTACCTAACATCACCACTTCTTCCCCCTTAGCAATTTTCAAAACCATGCGCTTAGTCACGCAATCCAAACTTGCTTGGTACTTTACCAGCCAGTCCATCGCAAGAATCAGATCGAACTCCCCAAACAGTAGTTCCATCAGATCAGCTACGAACACTACCCCTTGGAGTTCTAGAGGTACATCCCTATACAGCTTATTTACTTCTACAGAGTGACCTAAAGGGCTTATTACTGTCATCTCCCTATAAGTAGTTTCAAAGTCTAGGTTCATGGTTTTTATTATGCTACTAGCAACATACGAATGTGTCGAACCCACATCAATCAAAGTAATATACGGTAATCCAAAGATTAAGAACGTACTGATTATGACATCCAGTGCATCGCCCTCATCTCGACGTCTCCCTGCATATACCAACCCAAGCTGTCTTGCTTCAGTGTTGCTTGCACCTCTGCCTGGTGCTCTGCGGCCTCTACCAGAGCCATTACCTCCCCTACCGGTACCACAACCCCTCTGCGGTGGTGGTCCATCATTTCTGAACTGAGCACGACCCTGACCCTCAGACTGAATCCTGGCTAACTTACATGGACAGTCCCTTACACGATGATCCAGTGAACCACACTCAAAACATCCCTTTCCACCAGTCCAACATCCTCCCCCAATGAGATTTCCCACATCGATTACATTGCGTTGGTCCCTGATTAGTAGCAGTAGGCCTTCCAGATTGATTCGGCCCACTCTGTGTAGCCCTTTTCTGCAAATTACCGGCCGAACTTGAAGATTCAAAACCCCTCTTGTGTCTATTTCTATCCGGATTACATCTTCTGAGACGCCTTTACCCCTTGACTACCTTGGCCTTTTCCACCAAAGACTGAAGAAACTCTCGCTCCTCTTGTGGAGCGATCAAGAACCTCACTCATCTCTCAATCCATCATCAAACCTAACACATCATTCATGTTTCAGAGCCACGATGCCCTAGCATCTTGGCTCAACCTTAAAATTCCACCTCGTACTCGAGACAGACTTACTCCCCGAGCCGACCTCAAAATGCCTTTCATTGCGCATCAATGTAGCTGGTCCCGACATACTTCTTCTGATAAGCTACCTTAAAATAGTCCCATGTGAGATCATCCACTGCACTATCCCGAACCGTGAGCCACCACGGTGTGACTCATCCAGAAGAAGCGACACTATCCCTTTAGTTTTTCCTCGTGATCGGATCCGGTCATCCATGATTCGCTCCGTTGCCTCTAACCAATACTCAGTTGTATTGGGCGCCACACCAGATACACCACGAAAAAACTCAGCTCTATTAGCTCGGAGTCACTCAGGTACCGACTTTCGAGCTCCCATGCCTCCACCTGCTCCAGCCACCCTTTCCAAAACTCGCAGCATCGCTTGTGATACTACATCATCTGCCGTCTGATCCTGATATTCCACATCAGCGGTTGGTGGTGGTGGCATTTCATTTTTGGACCCTTGACCAGACCTAACGGGCTCCGACACGGTCATTCGGCCTCTACCATGGCCACGCATATTACGACCACGTCCCCTAGAATTCATGTCTATAGTTGCGATTTATCTATTTAAGAGATTTTTATGAATTAGCTTCTATTTCACTGATTACCCACGAATAAGTTTTATGTAAAGGAATTTGGTAGTTGTTCTTTTGATCATCACACAGTTTTCAGTTCAATTTCCTACCCTCACTCCACCTGTAGGGGTATTCTCATCATTTTACTACCCGGAGGTTTTTTCATAATTAGCCTATTAGGGTATTTTAGTAATAAAACAAAGTTAATTTGAAAACCTTTACAAATCATAGATATTTCAAAAATTCCAAAAAAATTTGGGGCATTTTGGTAATTTCATAAACCAGGGGTATTTTCGTAATTTTTATAATCCAGGGGTATTTTCAAAAAAAAATTAGAATATGGTTCAAGGTGATTTTACAAAATAAAGATATTTTAAAAATTTTCAATTCGAGGGTACTTCTAAAACTTTCCCATACTGAGGACATTTTGGTAATTTTACAAGTTAATGGTAATTTGGTCATTTTTTTTCAAATCGGGGGTATTTTGGTCATTTTTTAAATCAAGGTTACTATGGCCATTTCAAAACCAAGGTTTTAAAGCGTTTCAGAACAAAGCGGTTGGTCCCTTTCGAGTTTTAGTTATGAAGTTTAGCCTGTGAATAAGCCGTCTTAGCTGGGTGAACGAGTCACTACGCACTGGTAGGATTCGGTGGAGAGAGGTGAGTCACTAGGATCGCTTAAATACCAAGCTCCCCGAGTCCAATCCTAGACATGCGCTGCAGGTTGCCACACCATTAGCTCGATGGCGTACTCCTTTGGTTTGTTTAGTGGATCATTAAGTCTTATGTACTTGCGTTGGGGTAAGCTATTCCTAGGGTTCAATAATTCCTATTTTACTAATCTACGATCCCCAAAAACCCATTTCCCCCACATATAAATCAGTCAGAAGTACTTACCTGGGCGGATTGGTGCTGGAGACTCGGTGCCATGCTGTTCAACCCATGTATTTTCAACCAAAAACCTTACTTTAAAATGTTTTGGGCCCCGGGCCCATAGCCGAGCCTTTGAACTTGGCTTTGATACCAAAATGTAACACCCCAAACCCGGTCAACACACCACGACTGAATCTGGCATGCCACAGAGGTAAAACGTGTTGAAGAAAATCAAGTCACCGATTGAAAACTAGAGAAAACCCTTTGTTGTTCTATGTTTGTAGAAACCAGGTGCATGATTAGTTAAAAACCGATTGCATTTGAGTGTAGAAATTAAAATTTGAAACCATTTAAGTGGTCGAAAACATTTGAGTTGTCATTTATTACCAAGTGATTTGTATTACCCGATGGTAAAGTTTTGAAAACCATTGCGTTTTGTAGTTTAGGAAACCTTACGCTCATGTTATTAAATTAATCAAGTAACTTACTTAACCATGTTCGAAATCAAATCCAAAACATATAAATAATTCAAAACATAATTTAGAAGACCTTAGAAGACCTTATTACAAACCCAAATAAGAAAAATGAAATATGAAATAATACCCAATTTAAAAATCCTAGTAAAACCAAATGTTTTAATGCATGGGCCACCTCGAGTCCATCCGGCTCCTCATCCGCGATCTACGAATCACCTGAAAAGATAAGGGAGAAGGTGAGTCACCAAGGCTCAATGCATAATCCTCCTCCCGGACAAAGCAACATACTTACACAAATCATAGCCAAGCAATACATATAATGCACCCAAACCTAGCCATCCATACTCCGTTTCTACCCCGTGTGGTACCAAACCATTGGTGGTGCCAAACCATTGGTGACCCAAAGTCACGATATCCAATAAAAATGTGGTGCCAAACCACTGGTGACCCAAAGTCACGAAATATCAATAATCCAAGTGTGAGGCCAACCCACTGTGGTGCTAAGCCACTGGGACGAGTTGCTATGAGGTGCCAAACCTCTGGTGTCCCAAATACACAAAATAATATGTGGTACCAAACCACTGGAGGTGCCAAACCTCTGGTGTCCCAAAGACACGGATATCAAATCTTCCCCCTCCTCTCATATCACCCATCACAATGCAAAACTTATGCAAATCATGCCATCATGCTTTATTATGAATCATATAGCAATATATCACAGATCATGGTATTAAGCATCATATAACAAATCATATCGAAACGGACTTACCCGAATCCTTGCTCATACCCTTACGGTATCATATCAAGATCCACACAATTTCTGGCTTTTAACATATTCAGGTTATTAATATATTTACTTAGTTATAAAGTGTGTAAGTTACACACCTGTTACTAACGCAAGCACTAAATCCTGAAGACCTGATCTCCCATAGTAGATCTCCTTGCCCTACATTTGGCCAAACCACAAAACCATTAACAAGGCCATTCGGCCATACCAATAAATCCCGAAGGGTGAGATTACGCACAAACAACTCCACCCTTACCTTTCTGCCTCACGAAACAAATCACAATACCAAAATATGCGAGACCGATTCTCCCTACATTGACCAACAATAAAGCTTAGTCTCAAAGCCTTGACTTTTCAAACATCTAATGGAAAGATTGAATCAAGCATAACCCTTACCATCGACATAATGAATCGCAGCGGAGAAATTATGGCTTAGATCCGCTTCCCAAGTCCAGAAGAATCTAGGAGAAATCGGTTCCTATAGATGGTTAGAAATATTGATAACAAATCTGAAATTAGGCTTTTGCACCCACGAGTCGACGAAAGGAGAGAAAAGAAATAATGAAATTCGCCAAGACACTTACCTTTCCTCGAAACCGATTAGAAAAGAACCCAAAGATGATCCACCTTGTTGCTATTCGGCCAAAATAAGACAAGAAGAAACCAAGAAGATTTCGGCACAGAGTATGTTGGATGGAAGAGAAAAGCAATCAATAGTCACTAACACCAAAAAAAGAAAAGAAAATGAATAGATATGAATGGTGTTCGCCTTGGGTTCAAAGAGAAGGGACTAAGGGTTTCGACAAAAGAAGTGAAGAGGAAGATATGGTTTGGAGTAGTTATGAAAAGAAGAGAAAGAGATGGGAGAAAGAAAGGTTCGGTCAAACACTTGAGAGGAAGAAAACAAAAGAAGAGAAGAGGGTTACTTTGACTTCAAAGAAAAATAAAAGGTGAGAGGAGTTCAAGTGGAGATTGACCAAGTACCTAAGGAAATTCAGCACTATCCTCTCCTTAGCTTCCCAAACCGAACACTCCTCTTCCATCAAGAGTTAGATTTCGTCAAAATTCCCTGAATCACTCCTGGCCAATCATTCAAATGAGTTTGACTTGTTCCATGCTTATCTGATAGAGTTTGTGCTGAGCACAACTCTTTCCCCCTTGGCGTCAAAATGGTAAGCAAAAAATGGAATTTCTGCTGCTCGAACCTGATTTCTCCCTTCCCTACATGTGGCGTCAATCATAGGGCCCTAAGTGGCGCCTCCTTACCACTTTTCCAAGCCCAATCTTGTGCTTAAATCCCCCACGAATTATACTTAACTCCTAGCTCCTTCAAGTCCCTTTAACTAACACTTAAAAACAAAAATTTTTCCTACAGCTCGGGCCTACCTTTGGCTTATAACTAGCCTCTAGAACACCTCAGACAACAACACAACAACCACACTTATGCAAAACAATTCAATCACAAATAACCCCTATTTCAGGATATTACAGGATTAGGGTTAGAAGTGTTACCAGACAGACATTTACAGAATTAACACATAGTCATTTATCAATCTCAAACATAAAGTCCATTAAGAAGGTCATCGAGAACATAAGCATGCTTGTAAACTGAGTCGGGACTAAACTAAAACACATACGGGATTTCCTAAAAATTTGAAACTTTCCTAACATACAGGGGACACACGGCCGTGGGGGTAGGCCGTGCCTCACCCACAGCTATTGGACACTCCCGTGTGTCCTCCCCATGGTGGTATACTGCCAAATTCAACTCGGTCACCAAGCACGCCCGTGCGCTAAGGTCGTGTACTACTAGATCACATACCGCCACCACTAAGCATACCCGTGTAGTGGCCGTGTGCAATTTAAGCCACATTCTGCCAAATTACCCATGGTCTTAGGCACGCCTATGTGTCTCAACCATGTGACATTATAGGCCATTTTACAAGGCCAATATGCCACCCATTTTGGGTCTCACCTACAAGCAATTCATACCAAAACATAATATGCTTATATAGAAACCAAAACATATCAAATGGTGCACTTCATTCATACATCCAATACCAAATCCATCCATACCAAATTGCAAACTAAATCCTACCTCATTTCAAACATGTATCATCCATTTGCCTAACCAAAACTTAACCATTCTATATGTATCAAAACATATATGCTTCATAACTTATTCATTAAAACATTTATCAACTCAAAAACTTGCCAATACACATGGCCATGCTCACTTCATAAACATAAACACCTATCTAGCCTATACATGCCATAATTAGGCATATACATTTTCAACAGGGTACCAAAATAAGTTTTTGTAGTGTGATGATGATCCTTGACAATCCCGAGCCTTCAGTAGCTTCGAAGACCTATAAAACAGAGAAAACACACACACAGAGTAAGCTTTCCAAAAGCTTAGTAAGTCATACACAAATAAACGTATTGGTACATATATATATATTGATCACTTAGCAACTATCACATATATAACTTGGTTCATAAACTTATGGCCACATTTGCCACATTCAACATTTTAAGATTCACATTCACATTTTCAATCATACTCTTCTTCATATCAAAGTCATATAGGTACTTACCTTTTATACACACTTGATGTGCATTCAACGTACCTGAAACGGATAATCACTCAGTTATTGGTCATAGCTCGGATATATCATTCGTATTATAGACTTGCCCATTGAACCCTTAAGAACCTAGTAAGATACTCAGAAAGCTCAAAATAGTAGTACAATGCCAACGTCCCAGATGAGGTCTTACATGCACTCATATATCGATGCCATTGTCCCAGACAGGGTCTTACACGTACAGATCACAATGATGCCAACATCCCAGATGTGGTCTTACTCGGGTCAATATGATGTCGATGTCCCAGACATGATCTTACTCATAAAGTTCATGCCTATGTCCCAGACGAGGTCTTTTACATAGAACTCATATCGATGCCTACGTCCTAGACAAGGTCTTACACAAATTCCAAATCAACACCAACGTCCCAGACGTGGTCCTACATGATAAAACAAAACAGATATCTATTCGTGACATGGCTAATCCTATCTACTCCTAGGTTCATACGGGACTTCTCGGCTTTATCACTATATTGAACTTATTTTTGAATTCACGCACTTAGCATCTCATACTCATTCATTTTCATCGAAAGACATACGAATACCTATATTTAATTCAATACAGATAAGTTTATTTGCATAGTGACTTACCTCTGATTCGGTTTATCGGAATGAAATTGGCTACTCGGTTATTTTCGCTTTCCCAAAATCTAAGTCTGTTTTCCTCGATTCTTGATCTAAACATATTCAGAATTAACTCTTTTATTCACTATTCCATTCAATTCAATCCATAGACTCATATTTAGGCTATTTGCAATTTAACCCTCATATTTGCACACTTTAACAAGTTAGTCCATTTTTCACAAAACATCAAATATACACAATTTGTTCACACATATGCATAGCCGAACCTCCCTAAGGATTATATAAGTCCACATATTTCATAAAATTCACAAATTAGTCCTCCAAAATAACATTATCACATTTTAGCCCTATTTAGCTAAATTTATCAAAACTTCAAGAACATAACATGTTCATCTAGCTCAAATCTTTCATATATCATCCTCAAACATCACAAAGCTTGTAAAACCATCAATGGCATAATTCACATACATCATCAAAACACAAAATCAAGACATGGGTTTTGTAGCTCTCAAAGCAACGATTGCAGAAATTTAGAAATTATCAAAAACTGAAATCAAAACTTACATTAATTTAAACCTTAAAGTAGCTGAATGTGCAAAACTCAAACCTTTACTTCTTTCTTTTAATTTTCGGCTAGATGAATGAATAAAAGATGATCACTTTCATCTTTTTGTTTTATTATAACATTAACACATATTTTACTAATTTACCTTTTATCAAATAACATTTGATACATATATTTATCAAGGTTATATTAGTCCAAAAACTATCCACTATCTAAATATTGGCATAATGGCCTCATAAGGCCTCCACATTTAAAAGCCACATCAAATAGGCACTTAATCAATTAGAAGGCCACTTTTACACTTTATGCGATTTAATCCTTTGCTCAAATTAAACACTCAAATGGACTAATTAGCTTACAGAATTTAAACACATGCTTAGTCACATATCAACGGCACAGAAAATAGTATTAAAATATTATACATACTCAGATTTGTGGTCCCAAAATCACTATTCTGATTAGGGTATAAACCGGACTGTTACAATAAATCATTCATTTACATGCATATTCTCCCTTGATCGAGCTTTTAAGGCCTTAAAAAACACTTTAGAAACAATTCGGGACTAAATTGGAAATTTTTGGAACATTTAGGAAAAAGTTGGAAAAATTAAATTGCATAGGGTCGCACGGCTGTGTAGCTAGGCCCTGTGATTCAGATGGTTGAGACACACGCCCATGTCTCAGGCAATGTAACTTTCAAAATATTGACACACGGCTATGTCCCAGCCCCTGTCCACACTCGTGTAACTCTCTAAGTTGGATAACACGATCAAGCCACACAGCCGTGTAACTCTCGAAATGGCTCCACACGTCCATGTCCCATGCCATGTGCTAGGCCATGTAACAGCTTGACTTACATGCATTAAAACCTACAAGAGACACACAATCGTGTCGCATGGCTGTGTGTCACACATGGCTGAGTCACATGCCCGTGTCTTAGGCCATGTGGACATGAAATTGGCTAAAATTAAGTTATTTCCATCAACAAATCAAGTATGTACCTAAAATCATTTTGTACACATGACCAAAGCATGAAAAACTTACCAAAACATGCATGAAATGACCAATTTCAAATGACCAAATACATTCAACCAATATGCCATACATGACACCTCGAATGCAAACATACAAATTTGCCTAAACATATACATATAATTGACCACATTTCATTCATAATCATCTACCCCATTTCCATCTCAAAGCATATCATAACTTGACCTATAGCACTTCAACATAAACTTACCATTGGAGCTAAACCATTCATGCATCATATGCACCTAATTGACACAATTCAACCATCATCAAAATGTACCAAATCAACAAACTCATACATAACAAAATCAACATCTAAGCATTGAACTAAACATTAAACACAAGTCCACCTATACATGCCATTATAACATTGCCCAAAACATCAAAAACTACCGATATAAACGCTGGATAGTGTGATAGATCTCTGATAAGCTTCCAAGTCGATCGAGCTTCCAAATTGATTGAGCTTCTGATTATTTATAAAACATAGAAAAGTAAACTACGTAACTACATAATCCTTAATAAGTTTCTAAAATATTAAACATAACTTACCATTTCATTATTTAACAATAAGATTAAGCATAGTATAATCCAACCATAAGCTTGGCACAATTCTAAGCATCATCAACAATACATGTTAGTTCATTCAAATATAATTCACTTGAATTAACATAAGGTAAGCTATTTTTACATGAACAGGCTTCCTTTGAATGCATCATTTTCATAATCATAGCATACTTTCATTGAAACTTTCCATTTCAATCATTTTCATAATTTCATGATATAATCCATTTGAACACTTAATGTTCCTTTCCTTTTCATGCCCGTTGAACCATTTAAAATAACATTAGATACGTGGGAAACCTCACAAAAAGTATGCTAAACATATAACCGTAACCTTTCCTTTTCCTTTACATCGTTGCTTACACGAGCTGTGAAATGGGCCTACTCACATGAGCTGTGGGTCGAAATGTAAGCTACACGATGCTGCTCACACGAGCTATGGTGTATCCGCAACAAATATAGGACCTCAGCCATCGGTAGGACATTCAAGTCCAGCACCCAAAACATGAAGACCCTAATGACATGCCATTTGTATCCTACGAATTCTTAAGGTTCAAACAGGGCTCAATAATCGTCGTGACATCATTGGATATGCATCATATGGTTACATGGAAAATAATACATTTACATATAAATCATTCTAAGATTAAAATGATATTTAATCATATGAACTTACCTCAACAAACAAAGCGTAAAAGTGTAGTCGATCAATCTAAAGCTTTCACTTTTCCCTAATCTAAATCTGTACGAGGTCTATCTTGATCTAAATAAATAAATTCAATCCATTTAATACTTCTATTATTCAATTCAGTCCACATTTCATATTTTTGCAAAATTACCATTTTACCTATAACATTTTAAATTTTCACAATTTAGTCCTTAAGCTCATAAATTGAAATCTAAGCATTTTCATCCTCATTTCATGCTAGCCGAATACACTAGGGACCTATATCAACCCATTCAAATCATCATTTAATAAATTTACCATAAAATTTACTACTTTTACAAATAAGTCCCTAAATGACAATTTCATCAAAAATCCCTTTACAAAACTTGATTATTTATCAACAAGGATTCCTAATCTTTCATAAAACATCAAGAATCATGCAAAAAAATTCATGGAAAAACCCTATATCTTTAACAGTTTTACAAATTAATCCTCGAGCTAGCTAGACTAAGCTACAATGATCCCAAAAACATAAAAATCATTAACAACGAGACAAAATTGCATACCATGCAAGTGGGATTAAGTTTGGCCAAACCCTAGCATGCTCCCATGGTGAAATTCGATTGAATAAGATGATATCACTCTCTGTTTCTTTCTTTTTTTATGATATATTTACTATTTCACCAATTTGCCCTTAAAAAGCATTAATAATTTCAATAAAACCATGTCCATAAATATCCACTATCACTTTAATTAGTCTAATTATGATCCAAGTCCTTTATTTTAAACTTTTATAGCTATTTTGCACCTTTAACTAATATAACTCTACTTTTGTACTTTTTTACAATTTAGTCCTTTTCACTTAATTAAACATACAAACATCAAAATTTCTTAACAAAATTTCAATACGACCCTACTAAAATTCCATAGAAATTAAAATCATAATAAAGTAATAATTTACTCGTTGGATTTGTGGTTCCGAAATAACTGTTTCAATTTCACTAAAACGGGTGTTACAAACTCAATCCATCATTAACACTATATAAGTGGAATATTCCATCACCAAGAACTAATTAATAATAAAAATTTTAAATTACCATTTTGAACCTTTGGCTAATTTCAATTTATGTCCCTATGTTTTTGGCCAATTAAAAACCTATAGCGGTTGAACTTTTACAATTTAGTCCTTGTACCCCAATTAAGCAATTAAATGGAAAAATTGATGGACCAAACATTAATATTCTTTTATACCAAATCTATAAATAATCATATTTAATATTTATGGACCCATTTTATGAAAATGGGGTTCCAAAACTCCCTTTTTCGGCACTACTAAAATCAAGTTGTTACAACTTGGCTTAAGTCTCGAGACAAAGTAGCCTTTGTCTCGAGACAAGGGTACATCAAAACTAAATTCACTTTTCCCTATTCCAGGTCTCGAGATAAGGATCCCATGTCTCAATACATCCAAACATTGAAGCTAAAATAAAATAAAAATAAGGGAGGCTTGTCTCGGGACCTAAGGAGCCTTGTCCGGATACATGAATGTCAATATCTCGAGACATGATAATGTTGAATTAGAATTTATAAAATATAATGTAGCCTATCTCAATACATAGAGACCTCTGTCTCGAGACATCATGCTAAAATTTCATAAATACAATTTGTTTTAGGATCCTAACTCCGCTTTTGACATTACTTAAACATGTAGCCCTATTTATTAAATCATTTAACATTGAATCATCATGTTTATGCTAATAGTTATGGTTTTATGGTGATTATTATGAATTAATGTCAAATATTGCAACTAAATTATTTGAAATAGTCTGAGTTCCTTTGGCAACGTAATGTGACATCACACATTTAGATCTGGCAATTGAATCATGTTTATGCTAATAATGGTAATTGTATGGTAACTCCTCTATTGTATCCACTTGGCGGCAAAAATCGAAATTCTTTCTAAACTATTCAGGGAGTTCTTTTTTTATATTCTTTTCTATGTACTTGAGTTAGAAAATTGATGTAAAAGAAAATATGATGTATATCACTTTTTTTTTAATTCAAAACCCTTTGAATGAGTATTAATCACATTGACAGTTTTAAAATTACCATTAAAATGTGTTATCCTCTTTTAAAATCATGATACACATTTTAATGGGTATAACCTTAACTTGAATATATTAAATACACTATTAAATAAATCTAGTAAAACATATTTTCCTTGTTAAAATATGATAAACACATTTCGCATATTTTAATTAGACCCTTTATATATGTGTGTCAATCACGCACACTTATTATGTGTAAATTTTAACTCTGTCAAATTAACTTTATTGTAGAAATGTTCTTAGAATTAATTTAACTTGTGTGGAAATTTGAATATAATCTCATCTTTCTTTTCATTTTAATCATTCCAACCATACTATTCAACCCTGTAAGATCCAGTAAAATTGACAATCATATTAAAAGAACTTCTAATATTCTAATATTACAAATAGCAAATGACATCTAGCCATGCATCGCTACTACACAAGTTGTAGGAAGTCGTGGTCAGATATAACCTTTTTGACGTAATGGATTGTTTAGTATATCCTTTTTTTTTTTTTTTTTTTTGGGGATATCTATATTGAATACAATTTAAGGAACTTGTATAGTCCAAACTTTTATTTTTTGAATCTTGTATAGACTATGATAAATAAATAAGTCTAATATATCATATCAACTCATTTGAGCATGACTATGCGTTTCTAGTCTCACTTAATTAAAGTGCTCGAGATATTGCTCCTGTTATTTAGTATGGTCACATATTTCCTTGATTATTCATATCCCATTACATAATGTTTGGTATACCTAACAATAGTTTTTATAGTAAACCCTTTATGAAAATGTTTGACTGTGTCAAAGTGTAACACCCCCACCCGACCCATTCATCGATCCAGGTGTGATGGAGCTCGAAACTAACTATTATTTTGACAAAGGCAAGCACACCTATCGAATAGTAGTATAGTTATAGCGAGTCCGGAATATCGTATCCTTAAGGACTAAAATTACTAGTAATAACTATCTTTTTATTATCTAGCCTAATAATTAAGGGGATTTATTTTTAATCTAAAATTAACTAACTAATCTAACTAACTAAATGACTATGAACGTGACAAAGAGTGAATTGGGAAAATACTTTTCGACAACTTATATGAGATAGGCAATACCTACGGAAGAATCTACCTAGACTTCACTTATTACTTTGGATTCTAATGATTTGTTCACTTGACTTAATCCGTAGAAATTCTTGATTTATGTTAATACCTCTTTTAAGACTAAAAACAACTAATTCTAGGTTGATTAATTGAAATCTCTTTCTAATTAAAACCCCTATTGTCTCATTAACTCGATCTATGGATTCCCTTATTAGATTTGACTCTAATCCGACAGATTTTTGACGCCCTATTTCTAGGGTTGCAATCAACTTCGCTTAATTGTGTTGATCTACTCTTAAACAGGGACTTTTGCTCCACTGAATAAGCACATTCGACTTGGATTAATAACCTAAATTATCAAAATAAGAATAAAATCTCACAATTAAGAATAAGAACAAGTATTTATCTTATAAATCAAATAATAATAAGATTCGTCTAGGTTTCATCCCCTTAGATATTTAAGGGATTTAGTTCATACTAATAGAAGGAAACATCATAAAATAGGGAAAACCACAAAACATAATGAAAACCCAAAAACTTCTAAAGAACTTGGTGGGAGATCTTAAGTCTTGATGGAGATCCTTCTCCTAAGCTATTCCCGACGGCTGTCTTCGAGTATTTTCTGCCTCCTATTCAGCGTCTATTAAACGTCCCCTTTTAGGTTACCCCCTAGGGTGTTTTTATAGGCTTTGGAACACCTCTCCTGGTCCACAAGTAGCTTATTCCGAATAGAATTCAACTTTGCTACGGCAAGGACACGCCCGTCTGACACGCCCGTGTGACACGCCCGTGGTGAACTCCTTCGGTCGTGGTCGATTCTGCTTGCCACACACGGCCATGTGATCTGCCCTTGGTCGATAGTCCAGGCCGTGTGATTTCTTATGTAGGCCCATTTTTCCCTTTTTGGCCCGTTTCTCGTTCTTTTCGACTTCCTAAGCTCTCCTGAGTATAAAACATGAAATTAAGGGATTAGGAGCATGAATTCATCAAATCTAATGAAAACTCATCCAAAAATATGCCAAGCATGGGGTTAAAATATGTGTAAATTATGGTTTATCAAGGTGCATGTGTCGCAACCGAGCAGAGTTATTGTCTATTCTCAAATTTCACCATATTTAAACATAATATATTGTCTATTACATAATCTTACAACCAATATTAAATTTAAAACTTGTTTACAATCCAAACTATAGACCTTGAAGAATATAAATAAATACATTGTAATCGCCCCCTTGGCGGAGTTCCTAAAGGTAACCCCTATCCTGTGTGCATGACCCTTCTTTAATGTCCATTGTATCATCATGATTTGGCTTGGTCCTTCCTCGAGTAACTTGCTTCGTGTACCTTGCATCCATAAGTCAACCATTTATAAGTTTGAATGAATTTAGTGAGTTTTTTTATTCACATACAATCCCCACCTTACTGAGGTTCAAATAAATAAATGATAATAATAAACATGACAACTCCTTGTTCATTTGGATCATTTCTCTTAAGCCTTAACAAGGGGCTTCATCCCAAACCTGCTTCCATCCATGGACAGATAGATCCTTGGGTGATTCCTTCCAGGCCATTCTACTAGCCTTCGATTAACCGTGACGGTTCCTTCTATCGTCTTGCCATCCATGTGAATTATTTTCCTACCTCTTACTTATGCCCAAGTGGTTCTCATCCACTCACCATCATGCCTCAACAACACGACCTTTTGACTTACCCTCTTAATGGTATTAGGTGAGTATTCTTCATCTAATTAGTTTGTGGTGGACTCTTTCCTTATTTAATCTTGTTTTACTTGTTTATCTTCCACCAGTCGGTATAACTAATAGGGTCCTACGCCATCCTGGAGGACTAAATCCTGATTAGTTTAAATAGTGGTCAGATTACCTCCTCGTAATCTACCTTAATTGCATTAGTCTTAAGCATAACACCTCCTACTGTTATGGACCACTAAGGCCTGAAATGCTTAATTACTATTGTTGAGGGACCATCTGGTTTAAGAAGTTCTCTTTTCTACCCTTTAGTTCTCATGTAAGTAGCCATTTGACTAATACCCTTACACTAGTTCTTCCCCCTTAGAAATGAATGGTCTTGGCAGGCATATATGTTGCTCGGTATACCATTCTTTGATAATGGGTTCTCTCTAATCCTTTTTTCCATGTAACTAGTTGTATACCTTTAATCCAATCCTTAGCTACAGGGTTTTCTCTAAGCGCCTTCTGGAAGTTAATATTGTCAAATCTGTATCTATGATCCTTGGTTAGACCATCTTCTATTTTTCATTACATCAGACATTACTAGTATTTCATTTCCCATGACTCTCTCTCTGGCTGGGTTACCAATCGTATGCCCTATTGGCTTAGAAACTAGCATTCTAGTTGTAACATTCCTCCTTTATTGACAAATTCCTTCAATTTGCTGGCTAACCATTGCATCTTATAATTCAATTATCTTTCTAACCTTTTTCCTAGTTGTAACATTTCCCACTATTACCATCTCGAATGAACACCCGTGTTTACTGTCTTGACGGACTTCTCCTTGTTTAATGTCCAAATGGACTCCACAAGTTGTCGTAGTTGTGCCATGTTTTTACTTGCTTGGTCCCATGTTTGATGTCCTAATGGACTTCATCAATTGCCATAGTCCTACTATCGTCCATCATTTTTGTATTCCCATGTTTAACGTCTCGACAGACTACCTGGTTGCCATAGTCTAACTATGGTCTTTCACCTTATATTTCTCGTGTTTACTATCTCGACAGACTGCTAAGATGCCATAGCCATCTTTTATCTATGGTCTTAGTCTTATTTACCATGATTTCATGGTATTTTTCAATCATGGTTTTACTCCTTTTTATCATGATGCCATAGCATCTTTCAGCTATGGCCTTACTCAATTTAGGCGTATAACTTCCGATTGATCCCATGACCTAGCCATGATCTTTCCTATATTCTTGTCCCATTTTTTCCATCCATTCACCCATTTCACCATCCTATACCTTGATGCTCAAACACTGCTGTGTCCTCTCTGCAAGGCCCAGAGCTTCGTTAATCACGGTTTGCACTTAGCAATACTGTGTGGTGGTATCTAACAGAATTACTCTCTCTATATTCCCTTTCCTAGCTTCGCCTAATCCCTTCCTTAATCCCTTTTCATGATTTCCTTTTATCATGCATTCAAACAAATTGAAGGACACTCATAAACTTATGAAAGCATGCGTCATGCCTTTACAGTTATGGGTTTGAGTAGAGAAACTCACTTGATGCTTCTTCACCTTGTCCACTTATCTTTTCCGAATGCTAGAGTCACCATTCTCGTGGAAGCTAAGCAAGATAACCAAATCATGGGTTAAACCTAGTATTTTCACTTTAACCCTCAAATTTTTAGAAACATGCAGAACACTTAAAATGGTTCTAAAAACTCATAACTTTGTTTTCTAAGTCTTATGTATCTGAAGGACTCAGAACCTTACCAGCATACAGGTTTCTCTACTTTTCTGACTTAAACCCCACGATCATCTCCCCATGCAGAGCTTTCCAATACCATTGCTTTCTTGAAGTCACCATGAAAGCTGAAGCAGGGAAGAAAATAAATCAGATTGGAGAATAAGTCTCTTGGGAATTTAATCTTCAACTATTCATAACCCCCATGTGTGGCCTCTAAATATATATCAATCATTCATCCATAATCATTTTGTCTCCCAATAAGAGATCGAATAGTTCTAATGTACTTATAATGGGCCTACAAGGCCATAAACGTACTTCCGAAAAGTTTTGAAAATAAATCGAAAACTTTTACGCACTTAAGAAATTTTTACCTAAACAGGGGCCACACGCCCGTATGGTATTCCACACGCCTGTGCTCTGTACCCGCGGTCGACACTGACTTGCATTACACGGTTAGTCACACGCCCGTGTGCTCTACCCGTGGTCAACACTGACTTATTCCACATGGCCTGTCACACACCCGTGTGCTTCAACCGTGTGGCGATTTAAATTCCAATTTCAAGGAGCAGACTTCACATGGCCCGAGCACATGCCCGTGTCTGTTGCCGTGCCTCCCACACGGCTAAGACACACGGTCATGTCCTTGCCCATGTGTTTACTACTGAGTTTACTGACATGTAAAACTAACATGCTGGGGACACACGACCATTTAACATGCCTATGGGTCTGACCATGTGTCACAGATGGCCTAGACACACGCCTGTGTGGACAAGAGCAAGGCTATTTGCCAAGCTCTTCCATCACCCTAACTCACTCAAGCATAATTCACCCTCCACCATCAATTCAATCATGCATTTTCATAACCAAACAAACCAATCACATACTATACGCACTTATGAATAACCTTTTTGTAACACCCCTATCCCGTGTCCAATCACTGGATTAGGGTTAAAGGCGTTACCAGACAGATCAGAAACATTTACAGAATTAATCATTCAACCATTCATCAATATCAATCATAATGTCCCTAAAGTAGGTCATCGAGACCTTAAGCATGCTTATAAATCGAGTCGGGACTAAATCGAAACACATAAGCAATTTCATTATAATTTAAAACTTTTCTAACATACAGGGGACACAAGACCGTAGGGGTAGGCCGTGCCTCACCCACGGTTACATGACACACCCATGCGACCTCCCTGTGGTAGTATTCTGCCAAAATCAACATGTTCGCCAAGCACGCCCATGTGCTAAGGCCGTATGCTACTAGATCACATACTGCCATTTCTTGCACGACCTGTAGGCACGCCCGTGCCAAGGTCGTGTGCAGTTTAAGCCACATTCTGTAAATTTACCCACGGTCTGAGGCACGCCCGTGTGCCTCAACTGTGTAACATTATAGGCCATTTTACAAGGCCAATATGCCACCCATTTTGGGTCTCACCTACAAGCAATACATACCAAAACATAATATGCATATATGGCAACCAAACTTATCAAACGGCTCATTTCATCCATACATTCAATAACAATTCCATTCATACCAAATTGCAAACTAAATCCTACATCATTTCAAACATGTATCATCCATTTGTTTAACCAAAACTTAACCATTCCATATGCATCAAAACATACTAAATATATGCTTCATAACTCATTCATCCAAACATTTATCAACTCAAAAGCTTGCCAATACACATGGCCATGCTCAGTTCATAGACATATACACCTATCTAGTCTATACATGCCATAATTAGCCATATACATTTTCAAAAGGGTACCAAAATAAGTTTTTGTAGTGTGATGACGATCCTTGACAATCCCAAGCCTTCAGTAGCTTTGACGACCTATAAAACAGAGAAAACACACACACAGAGTAAGCTTTCCAAAAGCTTAGTAAGCCATATACAAATAAACTTGGTATAAAAAGCATATATGCAATTTGATACATTTGCACATCTCCTTCACTTAACAATTTATCATGTATATGCTTGATTCATACTTATGACTACATTTGTCATATTTATCCATTCAAAACTCGTTTGAAACACAGAGCTCATTCATAATCTTTCTTACATTTCATTCACATTATCCTATTCAAACATACTTTTCTTCAAATCAAAGTCATATGCATACTTACCATTCATGCATACTTAATGCATATTCAACGCGCTTGATTCGAATATTCATTCACTTAATTGATCATAGCTCGGATATACCATTCGTATTGCAAACTTGCCCGTTGAACCCTTAGGAACCTAGTAGGATACTCAGAAAGCTCGGAATAATAGTACAATGCCAACGTCCCAGATGAGGTCTTACATGCATTCGTATATCGATGCCACTATCCCAGACAGGGTCTTACATGTACAGATCATAACGATGCCAACGTCCCAGACGTGGTCTTACACGAGTCAATATGATGCTGATGTCCCAGACATGGCCTTACTCATAAAGTTAATATCGATGACTACGTCCCAGACGAGGTCTTTTACATATAATTCATATCGATGCCTACGTCCCAGATGAGGTCTTACACACAATTTTAAGTCAACGCCAACGTCACGGACGTGGTCTTACATGATAAAATAGAACATATACCTATGACATGACATGGCTAAATCCTATCTATTCCTAGGTTCGTATGGGACTTCTCGGCTTTATCACTATATCGAACTTATTTCAGAATTCACGCACTTAGCATCTCATACTCATTCATTTTAATTGATAGACATATGAATACATATATTCAATTCAATACAGAAAAGTTTATTTGCATAGTGACTTACCTCAGATTTGGTTTATCGAACAGAAACGGCTACTCGGTTATTTTCGCTTTCCCGCGATCTAAATTCGTTTTCCTCGATTCTTGATCTAAACATATTCAGAATTAACCCTTTTATTCACTATTCCATTCAATTCAATCCATACACATGTATTTTAGGCTATTTACAATTTAACCCTCATATTTACTCACTTTATCAATTTAGTCCATTTTACTCAAAACATCAAATATGCACAATTTGTTCACACATATGCATAGCCGAACCTCCCTAGGGACTATATAAGTCCACATATTTCATAAAATTCACAAATTAGTCCTCTAAAATAACATTTTCACATTTTAGCCTATTTAGCTAAATTCATCAAAACTTCAAGAACATAACATGTTCATTTAGCTCAAATCTTTCATATATCATCCTCATACATCACAAAGCTTGTAAAATCATCAATGGCACATTTCACATACATTATCAAAATACAAAATCAAGGCATGGGTTTTGTAGCTCTCAAAGCAGCGATTGTAGAAACATAGAAATTATCAAAAATCGAAGTCAAAACTTACCTTAATCTTGCTTAAAGCTAGCCGAAACATCCAAAGCTCAAAACCCTTGTTCTTTTTCTCTTGTTCGGTCATCAATAACGATGAACATGGCTTTTTCAATTGATTTTGGCTTATTAGCCTTTACTTAATCAAATTACTCATTTAACCTTTCCATAATAATTCAAACAAACATACATCAAAGGGCACATTTGTCCTTCTAATGTCCACTATCTTAAAAGTGGTCTATTTGCCACTTAAGACCACAACTTACGAAGCCACATCACTTAAGTACTTTAACAATTAACAAGCAACTTTCACATTTAATGCAATTCAATCCTTTGTTCAAATTAAACATTCAAACAGACTAATTAGCTTACGGAATTTAAACACATGCTTAGTCGCATATCAACGGCACAGTAAATAATATTAAAATATTATATGGACTCGAATTTGTTGTCCCAAAACCACTGTTTTGACTAGGGTATAAACCGGACTGTTTCAATTCTCCCCCCTTAGGGATTTTTGTCCCTGAAAATCTTACCATTAAACAGATTCGGATATTGCTGTCTCATTGAATCTTCAGGCGCCCACGTAGCCTCTTCTAATCCGTGTCGATTCCACAATACTTTCACTAATGGAATTTTCTTGTTTCTTAACTCTTTTACTTCACGAGCTAAGATACGAATCGGTTCCTCTTCGTATGTCATATCAGATCAGATTTCAATTTCAGATGGGACAATCACATGTGACGAATCGATCGATATCTATGAAGCATTGAGACAGGAAACACATTGTGAATCTTTTCTAATTCAGATGGTAACTTCAATCTATATGCAACAGGCCCAACACGTTCAATGATCGCATATGGTCCGATGAATCTCGGACTTAACTTACCTTTACGTCCGAATCGGAGCACTTTCTTCCACAGAGACACTTTCAGAAATACTTTGTCACCGATCTCAAATTCTATATCTTTTCGTTTTAAGTCTGCATAGGACTTCGGCGATCGATCTTTGCTTTCAAACAATCTCGAATCAGTTTCACTTTCTATTCGATATCTTTTATCAAATTGACCCTATGTAACTTATTCTCACTGAGTTCAGTCCAATATAGAGGTGTACGACATTTACGTCCGTACAAAGCTTCATATGGTGCCATTTTGATGCTCGACTGAAAACTATTATTATACGCAAATTCAATCAACGGCAAGTATTGTTCCCACGAACCATTAAACTCTAATATACAGCATCTTAACATATCTTTGAGAATCTGAATAATTCGCTCGGATTGACCATCCGTTTGCGGATGAAAAGCTACACTGAAATGCAATTTCGTAACCAAAGCGTCTTGCAATTTCTTCCAGAATTGTGATGTGAATCTCGGGTCTCTGTCTGACACAATAGATAATGGTACCCGTGCAATCTCACAATCTCGAAAATATAAAGCTCAACTAATCTTTCAAGTGAGTAGTCAGATCTTATCGGAATAAAATGGGTTGATTTTGTTAATCGGTCAACTACGACCCATATCAGATCCTTCTTTCTCGGAGTCAGAGGCAACCTAGAAACAAAGTCCATAGTTACTGTATCCCATTTCCATTCAGGAAACAGAATCGGATGTAACAACCCAGACGGAACTTGATGTTCGGCTTTCACTTGCTGACAAACTAAGCATTTTGAAACAAATTCAAAATGTCTCATTTCATGCCAGACCAGTAATAGTGTGGATTCAAATCATGATACATCTTTGTACTTCCTGGATGGACAGATAAACGACTATTATGGGATTCATTTAAAATCAACTGAATCAACTCCAGATTTCTCAGAACACAGATATGATCTCAAAATCTCAAACAATCACTAACAATTTGAAATTCAGATTCAGAACTCGATTCACATTGAGTTTGTTTCGCTAGCAATTCATTATCAACCCTCTGAGCATCACATATTTGCTGTACAAATAACGGTTTCGCTCACAATTCAGCTATCACAGAACTATCATCAAACAAATCTAACTGAGCATTCAAAGCACGTAGTGCAAACAATGACTTTCTACTCAACGCATCAGCAACCACGTTTGCTTTCTTCTTTGACGCGGTTCAAATCTTTCTGGGTCGTTAGATATTTCAGACTTCTATGATCTGAAAACACATGACATTTCTCTTCGTACAAATAATGACGCCATATTTTAAGTGCAAACACAATCGCAGTGAGCTCAAGGTCGTGTGTCAGATAATTCTTTTCATGAGGCTTTAATTGTCTAGAAGCATAAGCTACCACTTTGCCCTCTTACATCAAAACACATCCCAGACCGTTTAACGAAGCATCACTGTAAATAACAAATTCCTTACCCGATTCTGGCAGTACTAACACTAGAGCTTCTGTTAACGAAGTTTTCAACTGGTCAAAACTTTTCTGACATTTATCCGACCATTCAAATCTGACATCTTTCTGAAGTAATCTAGTTAACGGAGTAGCTATAGTCGAGAAGCCTTTAACAAATCTGCAGAAATAACCAGCTAAACCTAGAAAACTACAAACTTCAAACACGTTCTTCGGAGGTTTCCAATTCAGAATAGCAAAAATCTTGCTCAGATCAACACGAATTCCAGAAGCTGGCACAATATGCCCCAAAAAACTGACCTCATTCAACCAGAATTCACATTTGCTGAATTTTGCGTACAATTGCTTTTCTCTTAAAGTTTGCAATACATTTTTGCAAATGTTCTACATGCTCATTATCATCACGTGAGTAAATCAAAATGTCGTCAATGAATACAACAACAAATTGATCCAAATACAGTCTGAAAATTCTATTCATCAGGTCCATAAAGACAATAGGAGCATTGGTTAGTCTGAATGGCATAACTAAAAACTCATAATGCCCGTACCTCGTTCTAAAAGCAGTTTTCGGAATGTCTGAATCTTTAACTCTCAATTGGTAGTATCCCGATCTCAAATCAATCTTGGAAAACACAGTAGCTCCTTTTAACTGATCAAATAAATCATCAATTCGGGGCAATGGATATTTGTTCTTTATAGTCACCTTATTCAACTGACGATAATCGATACACATTCTCATCGTGCCATCTTTCTTTTTCACGAACAGAACAAGAGCACCCCAAGGAAAAAAATCCGGTCTAGCAAACCCTCATCAGTCAATTCTTGTAGCTGTGACTTTCACCCTTTCAACTCTGTTGGTGCCATTCTATACGGAGCTATCGAAATAGGTGTCGTACCAGGAAATAATTCAATACCAAATTCAACTTCACGAATCGGAGGTAAACCTGGTAACTCTTCAGGGAACACATCAGAAAAATCACAAACAATGGGTACTGATTCGACTTTATTCTCGGATGCTTTTGAATCAATCACATAAGCAAAATATGATTCATACCCCCTTTTCACATAACTCTAAGCTTTCAAAATGGATATCACAGCAGGAAATCCATTTAAATCATTAGACTCAATCAGTATAATCTCATCATTTGGACCTCGTAAATCTATAGTCTTTCTTTTATAGTTTACAACGGCATCGTGCATAAATAACCAATTCATTCCCAAAATAATATCGAATTCATGAAATGGCAAGAGCATCAAATCAGCAAGAAAATAGATATCTCGAAACATTAACGGACAGTTCTTGTATACTTTGTCAACCAGGACACTTTTACCTAAGGAGTTTGATACTTTTATAGCAAATTCAGTAGACTCTACAGGCAAAGTCTTACCATATACTAAATTCATGCATATGTACGAATGCGTATAACTAGGGTCTATTAAAGCTATCACAGAAGTATCATAAAGTGTAAAATTACCCGTTATAACATCAAGTGATGAAGCTTCTTCACGAGCTCGGATAGCATATGCTCTGGCAGGCGCTCTAGCTTTAGATTCTTACCACAGTGTCTCTCATGCACATCTGACTACCACTAACATTTCTTGTATTCTTTGAAGGTCTACCCCTCCCATATGCATTTTTAAGTCTCTGATTCTGAACAGTCTCTGGCTTAACAGTCTCATGACAATCATGGATAAAATGATCAAACGATCCACATTTGAAGCAAGCTTTATCATTTAATCTACAGCTTCCCGGATGCCTCATTTCGCAATGTTTACATTCAGGTCTCTCAGATCAAACATTATCAACACTGGCCACAGAAGTTGTTGGGATTTTGGAACTCATTTGCAATCTATGTCGGGTCTTGTTCAAATGTCTGGCGTTATCCCTGGAAAGGCTTTGAACATCTCTAAATCTCTTCGGAGTAGATTGAAATGATTTGTTCTGAAATATCTTTCTCATATCTCGGGCTTCAGTTTCAACTTTTCTTTTATCTTTCCCAAGTGCTTCAGCTTTACATGCTCGATCAACGAGTGTAACGAACTCTTTTATTTCTAAAATCCCAACTAGCAAACGAATATCTTCATTCAGACCATCTTCGAATCTTTTGCACATTATAGCTTTGGAAGATATACACTCTCGGGCATATTGACTTAGTCGCACAAACTCTCGTTCATATTCAGTGACAGTCATTCGGCCCTGTTTTAATTCCAGAAATTCCTTTCTTTTCTGATCGACGAATCTTTCACTGATATATTTCTTTCAAAACTCAGTCTGAAAGAAATCCCATGTAACCCATTCTCTCGGGACAATAGAAATTAAGGTTTTTCACTATTGATAAGCCGTATTTCGAAGTACGATACAACACACTTTAGACATTCATCTGGAGTCAAAGACATTTCATCAAAAACTCGAATAGTATTTTCAATTCAGAACTCGGCCTTCTCAGCATCATCATCCTTAGTAGCTCAGAATTCTTTATCCCCATACTTACGAATCTTGTCAACTGGAGGCTTATTTAACAGATTCGGATACACAATCGGTGGCACAACTGTAGTCTGAGGGGGATTAACTGGGGGCAGAGGTTGTGAAACAGTCAGGTTATTTCTCATGAATTGAGTGAACCACTCACTCATCATCTGGAAGAAAGCTTGTTTAGCTTCTCTTTCATGACCGTCAGTATCGATCTCAATCGATTTGTCCCTTGCGCGGGAGCAGGCGCATTACTTTCTACGTCGTCAGCTACGGCTCTTTCGGGATCCATTGCTATACAGAAATCACATTTTACATGTCAAGATTCATCACACTATCACAGTTCAAATATATGGCATGTATAGCTAGACTCTGACACGGTACGTTAGTCTGAGAATCGACTAAACTGTAGCTCTGATACCAACCAAATGTAACACCCCTATCCCGTGTCCGATCACCTGATTAGGGTTAAAGGCATTACCAGATAGATCGAAAACATTTACAGAATTAATCGTTCAACCATTCATCAATATCAATCATAATGTCCCTTAAGTAGGTCATCGAGACCTTAAGCATGCTTATAAACCTAGTCGGGACTAAATCAAAACACATAAGCAATTTCATAAAAATTTAAAACTTTTCTAACATACAGGGGACACACGGCCGTGGGGGCAGGCCGTGCCTCACCCACGGCTACATCACACACCCATGCGACCTCCTTGTGGTAGTATTCTGCCAAAATCAAAACGGTCACTAAGCACGCCCATGTGCTAAGGTCGTGTACTACTAGATCACATCTCGCCATTTCTCGACGACAGCAGGCACGCCGTGCCAAGGCCGTGTCGATTTAAACCACATTCGCTAATTTACCCACGGTCTCGAGCACGCTGTGTCCCTCAACCGTGTGACATTATAGGCCATTTACAAGGCCAATATGCCACCCATTTTGGGTCTCACCTACAAGCAATACATACCAAAACATAATATGCATATATGGCAACCAAACTTATCAAATGGTTCATTTCATCCATACATGCAATAACAATTCCATTCATACCAAATTGCAAACTAAATCCTGCATCATTTCAAACATGTATCATCCATTTGTTTAACCAAAACTTAACCATTCCATATGCATCAAAACATACTAAATATATGCTTCATAACTCATTCATTCAAATAGTTATCAACTCAAAAGCTTGCCAATACACATGGCCATGCTCACTTCATAGACATATACACCTATCTAGCCTATTCATGACATAATTAGCCATATACATTTTCAAAAGGGTACCAAAATAAGTTTTTGTAGTGTGATGACAATCCTTGACAATCCCGAGCCTTCAGTAGCTTCGACGAACTATAAAACAGAGAAAACACACACACAGAGTACGCTTACCAAAAGCTTAGTAATTCATATACAAATAAACTTGGCATAAAAAGCATATATGCAATTTGATACATTTGCACATCTCCTTCACTTAACAATTTATCATGTATATGCTTGATTCATACTTATGACTACATTTGTCACATTTATCCATTCAAAACGCATTTGAAACACATAGCTCATTCATAATCTTTCTTGCATTTCATTCACATTATCCTATTCAAACATACTTTTCTTCAAATCAAAGTCATATGCATACTTACTATTCATGCATACTTAATGCACATTCAACGCACTCGATTTGAATATTCATTCACTTAATTGATCATAGCTCAGATATACCATTCGTATTGCAGACTTGCCTGTCGAACCCTTAGGAACCTAGTAGGATACTCAGAAAGCTCGAAATAATAGTACAATGCCAACGTCCCAGACGATGTCTTACATGCACTCGTATATCGATGCCACTGTCCCAGATAGGGTCTTACATGTACAGATCATAACGATGCCAACGTCCCAGATGTGGTCTTACATGAATCAATATGATGCCGATGTCCCAGACATGGTCTTACTCATAAAGTTCATATTGATGCCTACATCCTAGACGATGTCTTTTACATATAATTCATATCGATGCCTACGTCCCAGACGAGGTCTTACGCGCAATTTTAAGTCAACGCCAACGTCCCGGATGTGGTCTTACATGATAAAACAGAACAGATACCTATGTCATGACATGGCTAAGTCCTATCTATTCCTAGGTTCGTACAGGACTTCTCGGCTTTATCACTATATCGAACTTATTTCAGAATTCATACACTTAGCATCTCATACTCATTCATTTTCATCGATAGACATATGAATACATATATTCAATTCAATACAGATAAGTTTATTTGCATAGTGACTTACCTCAGATTTAGTTTATCGAATGGAAACGGCTACTCGGTTATTTTCGTTTTCTCGCGATCTAAATCTATTTTCCTCAATTCTTGATCTAAACATATTCATAATTAAACCTTTTGTTCACTATTCCATTCAATTCAATCCATACACATGTATTTTGGGCTATTTACAATTTAACCCTCATATTTGCACACTTTATCAATTTAGTCCATTTTACTCAAAACATGAAATATACACAATTTGTTCACACATATGCATAGTCGAACCTCAGACTATATAAGTCCACATATTTCATAAAATTTACAAATTAGTCCTCTAAAATAACATTTTCACATTTTAGCCCTATTTAGCTAAATTCATCAAAACTTCAAGAACATAACATGTTCATTTAGCTCAAATCTTTCATATATCATCCTCAAACATCACAAAGCTTGTAAAATCATCAATGGCACATTTCACATACATTATGAAAATACAAAATCAAGGCATGGGTTTTGTGGCACTCAAAGCAACGATTGCAGAAGCGTAGAAATTATCAAAAATCAAAGTCAAAACTTACCTTAATCTTGCTTAAAGCTAGTCGAAGCATCCAAAGGTTAAAAACCTTGTTCTTTTTCTCGTATTCAGTCATCATAAGGATGAACATGGCTTTTTCAATTGATTTTTGCTTATTAGCCTTTACTTAATCAAATTACTCATTTAACCCTTCCATAATAATTCAAACAAACATACATTAAGGGCACATTTGTCCTTCTAATGTCTACTATCTTAAAAGTGGTCTATTTGCCACTTAAGGCCACAACTTACAAAGCCACATCACTTAAGCACTTTAACAATTAATAAGCAACTTTCACATTTAATGCAATTCAATCCTTTGTTCAAATTAAACATTCAAATGGACTAATTAGCTTATCGAATTTAAACACATGCTTAGTCACTTATCAACGGCACAGTAAATAGTATTAAAATATTATACGAACTCGAATTTGTGGTCCCAAAACCACTGTTCTGACTAGGGTATAAATCGGACTGTTTCACTTTCATTCCATTGAGTAACAGTAAAGAGCCATTTGCTATGGCAATATACAAAAGATTTAACCTACAAGGAGCCAACACATTTGGCCATAATAACAAAACAATTTACCTAGTCTAGCCCCTATACATGTCATTACCTTGCTCAAAATGTTAGATCTAAATATATCGAGATGAGCTGATAGTGTAGGTGGTCTTCCAATTATCTTCATCTACTAACCCGGCTCTTTAACAATATAAAACAAGGGAAAAGAAAGGTAGTAAGATTTAAGCTTAGTAAGTTTACATGTAAACAATAAACATCATAATCATGTGCTAATCAATAAATAGAATTTCACAGTCCAAGATTATGCTCACTCATTCATTTCTTATCACATTCCAACCATATCACAACCCAAATGCTCTTATTATTTAGCATACATTCCTACACTTAATCACCACATGATCACAAGAAACAACACATCATAATTACACAATAAGCCATTCTTGGCAATACCAAACACTCGGTGGGTTCACAATTAGCCCACCATTTCTCTTTATCAGGGTGCTATCGCACAAAGCCCACCAACAATAATATTTACGGTGGCATCGCACATAGTCCACCAAATGATAATATAAACGATGGTATCGCACACAGCCCATCGTAAATAAGTAATAAGGTGGTATCGTACATAGCCCACCAATAAGAATAATTAAGCTGGTATCGCACACAGCCCACCATTAATTACTATGGGTAATATTCCACACTTACATATCTAATTCAACGTTCATATGCAAATTATTCATTATCTACCAAAATTAATCCATCTGAATCATATAAGTTCTCAATCATACAATGCACCAATAAGTAACAACATGTGTATTTAAGATGCATCGTTTACACGTAAACTTACCTCAGTACAAAACGCGTTAATCAACGGTCTATTCTGTAACCTTGCATTTTCCTCGGTCAAGGTTGATTCCACGCTCTTCTTGGTCTATAACAAAAAAATTCACTCATTCAATCATTTTCTAATCATAATACATCATAATCTCTACTTAGGCAAAAATGACTATTTTGCCCTTGTACTATGGCAAAATTATGATTTTACCCTAGGCTCGTAAATCCTTTTTCATCACATTTTCTCTTTAAACAAGACTAAATAAACATTTATTCTGTTACAACTACTTATAGTTCCAACTATTTCATGCAATTGTTACCAAATTACAACATTCACATTTTATTCACATATAGGTGTTTTCATGTCAACACCCTTCACAAAAGTTATTTCTCATCTCCCTAACATTCATTTTCTTCCATAAAAACTCAACTAACAACATAAATACTCTCATGGAAAATCCTTAAACTTTCAATCATTTAACAAATTAGTCCCCTCATTAGCTAGCTCAAGCTTTGGGGATTCTAAAAGTACAAAAATCATCAAATAAAACCACCAAAATCACTTACTTGCAAGAGATTTGTTTTGCTAAAAATTTGGACTCCAAGAACCCTTATTTCCTCTAATTTTCAGTGGTAGAAGAAGAAGGAATAGTAAAAGATGATATATCATCTTTTTATCTTATTTTGTTCATTATTTCATCACCTAATTCCACCAAATTTGACCAAAATTTAATATCCTTGTCTCCCTAGGCTCTATGGCCGGCCATCACATATCTAATGGCCTAATTTCACTTTCAGAACCTTCAATTTGATATTCTTTGGCTATTAGACACCTCTACCACTTATAATGGAACTTTCACACTTTATGCGATTTAGTCCTTTTTCACAATTAAACATACAATTGCTAAAATTAAAGCACCAAAATTTTCATAAAGCCATAAATTAATACCATAACCCATAAAATAATACTAAAATAATTTTCCTCAACCTCAGATTAGTGGTCCTGAGACCACAATTCTGACTAGCCCCAAAATCAGGCTGTTACAACTCTCCCCTCCTTTAAAGATTTTCGTCCCCAAAAATCTTGCCGATAAAAAAATTTGGATATTGTTCCTTCATGGCTTCTTCTGGTTCCCACGTAGCTTCTTCCGCACTGATATTTTTCCATAACACTTTTACTAAAGTTATGATCCTATTCCTCAACTATTTAACCTCCCAAGCCAATAACTTAATCGGCTCTTCTTCATAAGTCATGTCCGATTGTATCTCAACTTCCGTTGGAGGGATCACAGCGAAGGCTCGGAATGATATCACCGTAACATCGATACATGGAACATGTTGTGTATTTTCTCCAACTCTAACGACAAGGCCAACCGGTATGCCACTAGGCCAATCCTTTCGGTATTCTTATACAGCCCTATGAATCGTGGACTCAATTTTCCCTTTCTACCAAATCTCAATATTTTCTTCCACGGGGATACTTTCAAAAATGCTTTGTCGCCCACTTGAAACTCGATTTCTTTTCTTTTCAAATCCGAGTACGACTTCTGTCGGTCTGAAGCAACCTTCAGACTATTACGGATTATTTTCACTTTCTCCTCGGTCTCTTTAACTAGATCAACCCCATGAATTTGCTTCTCACTAAGCTCGATCTAGTACAAGGGAGTTCAACACATGCGACCGTATAAAGCCTCGTACAGTGCCATCCGTAAGCAAACTCAACCAAAGGTAGATATCTTTCCCAACTACCTCCTATCTCTAACATAGCATCGGAGTATATCCTCAAGAACTTGAATCACTCTTTCAGATTGGCCGTCAGTTTGAGGATGGAACGCAGTACTAAAATTCAACCTTGTACCTAAGGCTTCCTGCAACTTCTTCCAAAATCTCGAAGTAAATCTAGGATCTCTATCCGAGATAATAGATATAGGCACTCCATGTAATCTCACCACTTCAGCAATGTACAGCTCAGCCAGCTTATCAAGCGAATAATCTACTCACACCGGTATAAAGTGAACCGACTTCGTCAGTCTATCAACAATAACCCACATAGCATCTTTCTTTTTCGAAGTCATAGGCATCCCCGTTACAAAATCCATGGTGATTTGATTCCACTTCCACTCGGGATCCATCACTGACTGAAGAAATCTCGATGGTACTTGGTGCTCAGGTTTCACTTGTTGACATACCAAACATTTTGTCACGAACTCAGAGATGTCTTTTTTTCATACCCGGCCACTAATAAAACTTCTTCAGATTATTGTACATTTTCGTGCTACTGGGATGTACTGACAAGTGACCACTGTGTGATTCATGCAAAATTTTCTGAATCAACTCATCATCTTTAGGTACACAAATTCGGTCGCTAAACATCAAATAACCATCTGAACTTACCTGAAAATTAGAATCATTTTCCAACTCGCACTGAGCTCTTTTAGCTTGTAGCTCGCTATCCTTCTCTTGAGCTTCACATATCTATTGAATAAATAACGATTTAACCCTCATCTCGGCCAATATAACTCCATCATCAAACAATGCTAAGTTAGTACTCATAGCTTTTAAAGCATACAAAGATTTTCTGCTCAAGGCGTCCACAACTACATTCACTTTCCCTGGATGGTAATAAATTACTAATTCATAATCCTTCAATAATTCGAGCCACCGTCGTTGTCGCAAATTCAAGTCCTTTTGACCCATCAAGTACTTCAAACTCTTATGATCCGTGAAGATTCAACAATTCTCACCATGTAAATAATGGTGCCAAATCTTCAAAGCAAAAATGATTGTAGCCAACTCTAAATCATGAGTCGAATAATTCTTCTCATGTGGTTTTAGCTGTCTTGAGGCGTAAGCTACTACCTTACCCTCTTGCATCAACACATAGCCGAGTCCATTAAACGATGCATCACTATATACTACAAACTCCTTGCCCGACTCAGGTTGTACTAAAATCGGTGCCTCAGTTAACAATGTTTTCAATCTCTCGAAGCTCTGTTGGCATTTCTCAGTCCATTCAAACTTAATATCCTATACAGCAGTTTCGTCATCGGGGTAGCAATCATAGAAAACCCCTTTACGAACCGTCGGTAGTACCCCACTAAACCCAAAAAGCTTCTGACTTCTGTCACACTTCTTGGTAGTTTCCACTCCACAATAGTCGAGATCTTACTAGGATCAACTCTAATACCATCATCCGTCAAAATGTGTCCTAGAAATTCGACCTCTTAGAGCCAAAAATCACTCTTACTAAACTGAGCATACAATTGCTTGTCTCTTAAGGTCTGCAAACAATTCGAAGGTGTTCTGTATTATCACTCTCATCCTGAGAATAAATTAGTATGTCATCGATAAAGACAACTACAAACTTATCTAAATACGGCAGGAAGACACTATTTATTAAATCCATAAAAATTGCAGGGGCATTCGTTAAACCAAATGGCATGACAAGAAACTCATAATGGCCATACCTCGTCCGAAATGCAGTTTTCGGCACATCTTGCCCCTTAACCCTCAACTGGTAATAGTCATACCTTAGGTCTATCTTGGAGAACACTGTAGATCCCTTCAGTTGGTCAAACAAGTCATCTATCCTTAGCAAAGGGTACTTATTCTTCACTGTTACCTTGTTGAGCTGTCTGTAGTCTATACACAATCTCATCGACCTATCCTTCTTTTTCATAAAAAGTATCGGAGCACCCCATGGGTGAATAGCTCGGTCTTGCAAAACCCTTATCCGTTAACTCTTGCAACTGAACCTTCAGTTCTTTCAACTCCAATCGTTCCATCCTATACGGTGCAACCGAAATAGGTGTCGTTCCCGAAATTAACTCAATTCCAAACTCAACCTCTTTAACTGGAGGCAATCTAGGTAACTCCTCCGGGAACATATCTGGATATTCGTATACCACCGACACTGATTCAATCTTTACCTTTGACTCTTGAGTATTCGGCACAAAAGTAAGATAAGACTCGTATCCTTTCCTCAAATACTTCTCGGCTACCATAGTTGAAATTATCACTGGCAGATTATCCGATCTACCTGATTCAACCCGAATGACATCCCCATTTTCACATTTCAATTCGATAAACCTGCTACCATAGTTCACTAAAACATTATGGGCAGTCAACCAATCCATGCCAAGAATCAAATCCAATTCATCAAACGGCAATAACATAAGGTTTGTCGGAAAACAATGACCTCTAGCTATCAAAGGACAATTCCTACACACCTTGTCAACTACCACATGTTTGCCTAACGGGTTTGACACTTTTACTACAAATTTCGTAGACTCAACAATCATGCTCGTACTAGATGCCAATTTCATGCAAATGTATGAATGGGTAGACCACGGATAAATTAAAGTAATAACAGAGGTGTCATGAAAAGAAAAAGTACTCGTTATCAGATCTGAAGATGATGGCTCCTCGCGAGAGCGAATGGAATAGGCCCTTGCAGGTGCTCGACCCTTCGATCTCACAGTAAAATCTCGAGGCGCACCTCTACTACTAGTCCCACCTCTCGAGTTCTTTTGTGACCTAACCTTCGAAGCTACATTGCCTGATCTCACTTCTTACTTTCCTTCCTTCTCCTCCTTCTCTAGAAAATTTTGGATAAAATGGTCTGGTAAACCGCACTTGTAATAATTTCAATTGTTTCCCCAACACTTCCCAGTATGCTGCCTACCATAATTTGGACACTCTAATTTGGACTTCGGGTTGCCCACACTTGCCATGGAAGTGGCTTGAACTCTCGAGCTTGAATATATGTTTCCTCGATCTCGATGTGAATGTCCAACTGACGATGTCGTCTGGGGGTTTATTTCCTTGGACCTCTTTGATTGAGCTTGGTATGATTTACTCATTGGACTTTTTCTCGCATCTCGGGCCTCACTCATGGCTTTCCTCTTTTCCTTATTCAGTTCTTCAGCCCCACATGCCCGGTCAACCAACACCACAAACTTTTTTAACTCTAAAATCCCAATTAGAAGTCTAATATCCTCATTCAGCCCATCTTCAAACCTCTTGCACAAGATAGCTTCTGTAGACACACACTCTTGTGCATACTTGCTGAGCCTAACAAACTCACGCTTATATTCTGCCACAATCATTTTTCCTGCTTCAGTTTAAGGAATTCTTTCCTTTTCTGGTCCACAAATCATTGGCTTATATACTTCTTTCGAAACTCTTCAAAAAAGAAGCCCCACATCACTCTCTCCCTTGGAACCACCGATGTCAATATTTTTCACCAATGGTTTGCCGAGTCCCTCAGCAAGGACACGACGCATTTTAAGCCCTCTTTAGGTGTGCAGTAGAGTTCATCAAATACTCCCATTGAGTTTTCAAGCCAAAACTCTATCCTCTCAAGGTTATCGTCTATATTGGCTCTGAATTCCTCAGCCGCTTGCTTCTGAATCTTATCTATCGGGGGCTTGGTCATCCTCACTACATCTATATCTTAAGGAGCCACAGGAACTGGCTGAGGTATAGGAAGGTGTAGAGGAGGTTGAGCATTAGAGTTCGCTCGTACATACCCCGTGTACCAGTTACTCATCATTTGGAGAAAGGCTTCCCAGGCCTCTTCTCTTTGACCCCTAGATCAGGTCCACTCTCTACAGGTGCGGTCCCTTGCATGGGAGTCAGCACGTTACTAGCTACGTCATCAGCAACCATTTGATCGGGATCCATTTACTATATAAAAATAAAGTTTAGAATTGTCAAAAGCCACCACACTATCAATATACGCTTATGGCATGTATAGCTAGACTCTAGCTCATGCTACGGTAGTCTGAGAATCGACTAAACTATAGCTCTGATACCATTAAATGTAACACCCCTTACCCTTATTCTTTGTCAGAACTGGGTACGAGGCATTACTGTACTTAACTCACATGGTCATATAATTTTGAGTTATCAAATTTCATTCCAAATTAAAACTTTTTCATTCATATCTCTAACGTACTTATAATGGGCCTACGGGGCCCTGAACATACTTCTAGAAAGTTTTAGAAATAAATCAAAAACTTTTACGCACTTAAGAAATTTTTACCTAAATAGGGGTCACACGCCCGTGTGAAATGGGACACGCTCGTGTGGTATTTCACATGCCCGTGCTTTGCACCCATGGTCGACAACGACTTATTCCACACAGCCTATCACACGCTCGTGTGCTTCAACCGTGTGGCAATTTAAATTTCAATTTCAAGGAACAAACTTCACACGGCCTGGGCACATGCCCGTGTCCGTGGCCGTGCCTCCCACACGGCTGAGACACACAGCCGTGTCCCTGCCCATGTGTTTACTACTGAGTTTACTGACTTGTAAAACTAACATGTAGGGGACACACGACCATTTAGCACGCCCATGGGTTTGACCGTGTGTCACGCACGCCCTAGACACACGCCTGTGTGCCTAATCGTGTGGAAAAGAGCAAGGCTATTTGCCAAGCTCTTCCATCACCCTAACTCACTCAAGCATAATTCACCCTCCACCATCAACTCAATCATGCATTTTCATAACCAAACAAACTAATCACATACTCTACGCACTTATGAATAACTTTCATCCCATTAATTGATAGTGAAGACCCATTTACTATGGCAATATACAAAAGATTTCATCTAAAAGGAGCCAACACATTTTTCCATAATAACAAAACAATTTACCTAGCCTAGCCCCTAGTTCTAAATATACCGAGATGTGCTGATAGTGTAGGTGGTCTTCCAATTATCTTCGTATCCCGACCCGGCTCTTTAACACTATAAAATAAAGGAAAAGAAAGGGAGTAAGCTTTAAGCTTAGTAAGTTTACATGTAAACAATAAACATCATAATCATGTGCTAATCAATAAATAGCATTTCACAATCCAAGATTATGCTTACTCATTCATCTCCTACCACATTCCAACCATATCACAACCCAAATGCTCCTATTATTTAGCATACATTCCTGCACTTAATCACCACATGATCACATGAAACAACATATCATAATTACACAATAAGTCATTCTTAGTAATACCAAGCACTCGATGGTTTCATACTTAGCCCAACATTTATCTTTATCAGGGTGGTATCGCACAAAGCCCACCAACAAGAATATTTACAATGGTATCACATACAGCCCACCAAATATATTATAAACGATGGTATCGTACACAGACAATCGTAAATAACTAATAAGGTGGTATCGTACATAGCCCACGAACAAAAATAATTAAGGTGGTGTCGCATTACGACCCACCATTATTAACTACGGGTAATATTCCACACTTACATTTCTAATTCAACGTTCATACATAAATTATTCAGTATCTAACAAAATTAATCCATCTCAATCATTTAAGTTCTCAATCATACAATGCCCAATAAGTAACAACATGTGTATTTAAGATGCATCGTTTACACGTAAACTTACCTCAGTGCAAAACGCGTTAATCAACAGTCTATTCCGTAACCTTTCCTTTTCCTTGGTCAAGGTTGATTCCACGCTCTTCTTATTCTATAACAACAAAATTCACTCGTTCAATCATTTTCTAATCATAATACATCATAATCTCTACTTAGGCAAAAATGACCATTTTGCCCTTGTACTATGGCAAAATTATGATTTTGCCCCTAGGATCGTAAATCATTTTCATTACATTTTCTCATTAAACAAGCCTAGCTTAACATTTATTATTCTTACATAGTAATTCCAACCATTTCATGCATTTATTACCAAATTACAACATTTACATGTTAGTCCCCTTAGGTGTTTTCATGTCAACACCCTTCACAAAAGTTGTTTCTCATCTCCCTAACATTCATTTTCTTCCATAAAAACTCAGCTAACAACATAAATACTCTCATGTCAAATCTTTAAACTTTTAACCATTTAACAAATTAGTCCCCTCATTAGTTAGCTCAAGCTTTGGGGATTCCAAAAGTACAAAAATCATCAAATAAAACCACCAAAATCACTTACTTGCAAGAGATTTGTTTTTATGAAAATTTGGACTCCAAGAACCCTTATTTCCTCTAAATTTTTGGTGGTAGAAGAACAAGGAATAGTAAAAGATGATATCTCATCTTTTTATCTTATTTTATTCATTATTTCATCACCTAATTCCACCAAATTTGTCTAAAATTTAATATCATTGTCTCCCTAGGCTCTATGGCTAGCCATCACAAATCTAATGGCCTAATTTCACTTTAAGGACCACTAATTTGATATTTTTTGGCTATTAGACACCTCTACCACTTATAATGGAACTTTCGTACTTTATTCGATTTAGTCCTTTTTCACAATTAAACATACAATTGCTAAAATTAAAGCACCAAAATTTTCATATAGCCATATATTAATTCCATAACACATAAAATAATACAAAAATAATTTTCCTCAACCTCAGATTAATAACCACTGTTCCGACTAGCCCCAAAATTGAAACATTACACAACTTATTACCTTTTTTTAGGTACCTAACTAAGTCCATTTATTTTCACATTACCAACCTAATGAATCTCTACATGTGTCTTAAACCTTTGAATTCACTTTTAATTTTTGATGGGTGCTGAATCCACCAAAATTAAAATTCCTACACCTAAATAGTATATAAGCAGTATAATAGGGAATAGGGTCTATCCCACAAGGACTAGGATATCTAAAATTGTCATTCAAATTAACCAGGTTACACGATAGGCAATATTTGTGCCCACAACGTGTGATAATCTATGCGAAAATAAAACGGGGGATTAAATTTGATTAAAATAAAAATAACATAAATAATTAAGATCAAAATAACAGTAAAAAATGGAAATGAAATAAGAGTGAATAAACCAATGTGACAATGTTCTATCTTCAAGCTTGATTTTAATTTTGGTTTCAAACCGATCCTTTATAGCAAGTCTTCTCCTTCAACTGGTAAATCGATTCTAGTGATCAAGGATGCCTTAGACCACTAACCCTTCCGTGTGCAAATTAAATGCAGGAATACCCAAGAACTAACCCTTAGCAAATAAATAACCACGAAACATGCATCCACGATTTAGGTCTTCATTAGCCTTGCGATCTAGAATGGTATATCTAGTCGGGCTCATAGTCATTTTAGCTTAAGTCGAATAAAAAAAAGTAGGGAGAAAAGATGTCACACCTAAAATTTTTGAATTTGTATTTTGGATGATTGATCAAGTGATTTTAGTATGATTTTGTATGAAAGCCCATCTAATTAGAGAAATTAGATTGGTTTTATTTTGTCGTGCCCTCTTGCTGACCTTTTCATTATGTTCCACAATCTTTGTGGATTCCTATTTCCGCATTTGGCGAGCTCTTATGTTTTTGGAAATTTTACTCATACAAGAACATGCCAGTGATGAGTTCAATTGTTGCGAAGTTAACCGTTTGATTATTGAACATGGTAAGTGGGATGCGTACCAGTTATGTGTCAAACCTTAGGAAAGGAACATGTCATTATGCAAGACACCTGAATAGTCTTGATGGTTTTGCTTAATTAGTGAAATCATGTGTGCATGTAAGGTGATTAGAAATCCTATTTAGATTGGGAAGAGCTTAATTTTATATTTAAATGGAGGTATATAAGAGGAAAAACTTTAATTTTCCTTTATTGAGTTTTCTTTATTCACTATGAAGAAAATTTGAAGTATTCTTCGTTGCTTGGAGGAAGAACCTGATATCATAGCATGTTTAGAAACTTCCTTTAAATCCAATCACTGGTAATTTCTTAAGTCCTCCTTTAGTTTGAGTATTAGGAAATGTAAGAGTAGAAGTCATATATATATATATATATATATATAAGTTTTCACTGAAAGTTTTGGAAGGAAGGAAACCTTCCTCTGGTTAAATTATTGCATGTTGTTGATTCTTATTTTTTTTATGTAACAATCTCGTTTGTTTTTGTATTTAATAGAAATGTTTGGTTGTATTTAGCTAAAGAAGCAGGATAAGGCCCCAGTAAGAAGGGGAAAGAATCTATTGAGTAGATAAAGCTTTCATAGTAGTTTCTGGTGAGTTCCTTCCACATTTGCTTTTGGTAAAAACAATGAACTAGTTTAAAATTAATGTTGTCATTCCAGGTAAAGTTAGCAATATAATATAAATTACATATGCATAATTTATGTTAATTAAACTGTAAATAGGAAACCTAAATAAATATGTATGAATAAATGAAATGGACACTCCTTCCTTGGTGTACAAGCTAAGTATTCGAAAAGGTGGAAAGGGGATAAATGAGGTCTATTGAAATAGAATATGATGGAAGGAGTAAATGGAGAATATGATATGTTATACGTTTTGCCTCCGTAGGTCATGAGAATGCAAACTAAGATTGGCGAATGATCCCAACCTTTTGGGAGAACACATGTGTTCAAATTAACAGGGATAATTTTGAACATTCGGGTGGTATAAATGAACATTGGCTCTACAGAGTAATATTGTGAAAAGCATCTGAAGCTAGCACAAGGATAGGTGTATAAATGTTCATAAAAATACTGCATGTAAATTATACTTAAATGTATTAATAACAAATAGTGAACTATACTTATTGGCAAATGTACTTAGATACGGATAGTACCTACCCATGCACTAAACTTAGTCAAACATGTGTTCACTTGTGAATTATATGTAGACATGGTTAGTATCCTCCAAGAAGTTATACTTGGTTATGATTTGTATCCACATGAGAATGGTTCATTCCTCCTAAGGATGGTTATTGTTTATTTATGGAACCCATTAAGTTCTTTTTGAACTTACCTAGCTTCCTTTATCACTAATTCAGATCTTTTAGGGTGGTTTTGGATTCTTTGAAGTGACTCAGACAAACAACAGACTCATTTGTGAGCCATTTATTTGTCTATTTTGTAACAGGAGTATATCAGGGTGGCTCGTAGTTTCAGCCTCTTTGTTTAAAATTTGTATAATGTGAGTTCGGGTTGTACCTTCAAACATTATTTTGTATAAGCTGACTGTTATTGGCACTTCACCAAAAATTCAAACTTTTATGTTACATATGTTTATGGCGTACTCTTATGTTTTTTCCTTGGGTATTTTCCATAACAACAATATTCCGCCAAACAGCATTTTTTTATAAAACTTGGTCGTTATTATATATTAAATGGTTTAATTAGCGAAACACCTTTATACGTCAGTCATTTGGTAATTCCACCGTTTGCCAGTCTACCCACCGGATTGCGTGTGTTACAAAAGAGGAGTTTGTTAGTGTCGAAATAGACCAAGGAAGATCTTGAGCGGCAACGACTAGAAGAGTATAAAATGTTAAGATAGTTTAGGGTTTTCTATAAAAGGAAATAAAGTGTTTTTTTTCAATTTTATGTATTTTAATTAACAAAAATGGAAATGGGAAGTTATTGATTGTAAAGTTATTTAATTTATTTTAATTTATTTTTAATTAAAATAAATTTTAAAAAATGAAAAGAATTTAAATTAAATTTTTATATTTTTTTAATACAATAGGGGTAATCTTATTGGTTTTTAATAACGTGACACAATCGATTGGGTGAAAATGTTAAAATTAACAGCGTTGGTTAGGTACCTTAAAAAGTATGATTGGCTTACGATTTCCAAGTTTGATGAGGTACAAGTTTCCAAGTTCAAGTACATCTGTATATATTAACCCTATGCGAAATTATTAGTGTTTGTGGTGATGGAATAAATTTGGGCAATTAAACCCTATTTCAGTACATGATTAAATCTTAGCCACACAAATTAAAAAGCTTTCACCATTTGACCTTCTCCTTTTGTTTTAAAATGCTAAAAGGACAAAAAAGGTAATAAAAACCCCTATTTCCTCCCTTGAATGGTCGACTACCTCTATCTATAAGAGAGAAATTCTCTTCTCATTTCCTGGTTATTTTCCAATACTCTTCTCTTTAAAATTTTACCATCTTTCCTTCCATTCTCTTGAGTTCTACCTTAAAAATACCCTCATTGAACCATTCTAATATTCTTCTCCATGATATCCACTTAGGGTTTGGTTGGCTAGTGTGAGAAAGTTGGGTTTAAAGTAAGAAAGTTGAAGAAAGGTAAAAACTCTTATGTTTCATCATGGTATCGTATTTATTTTTCACTTTTATGCATCCTTTATGGTTGAGACATTAATATGACTAATTATGAACTATAATTTATTATTGATGTTTACTATATTGTAGAGAAAAACTTGAAAGAGGAGCCCCAAGCAAAGGAAAAGAAAGAATTGAGGAGTGAAGAGGGAGGCGAAGCCTCTTCTTATTTTGTTGAAATTTTGTGTAATTTTCATGAAATCTCTACTTATTTTAAATTATTCACTAATTAAATGTGTTACTAATTTATTGGACCAAGTGAAAATGAGAATAAATTAAATAAATGGCTATAGTGTTGTCTTTTATTGAAACTATAATGAAGTTAATTCATAAAAGTCCCATAATTAAGTTAAAGGATGGAATTGGCTTAAACAAGACTAAATTATTATGAATTTTGATGGAATTAATACTAATAAAATTTGTAAATGTGGAATGATAGGGTAAATGCCTTTTCGAAGTAACAAATGTTAAGAACAATCTTAATATATGAAAAAAAGTGGAAGTGAAATTATGCAAGTGAAGAATTATAAGTTCTTGTTATTTTGAGGCAAATATTTTAATATTCTTGTTAAAGTGGTTGAGTTGGATGGTACTGAATATCGATTGGATGGAATGTAGCATATGAGATTTGAACGAGGTTTTAGGACCCAATCATCATGAATTTATATGTATCACAAGGATGCAAACTATTTCCCATAGGACTCATTATGCCATGTTGGAAATTGTTATATATGTGTTTATATGATATACGCAAATGGGAACTCTTATCTTATGAATGCTAATGCACAAAATAATAACATATGTGAAATGCCCTTTATAACTTAGTAGAGTAGCTAGGACATATATGGCATGCTATAGGGAGCTAGTTACGCACCTTGAATGAAAATACGGAATGTTGCCTCATGGCATAACACTTTGGTGCAACTCGGGCTCCTATATGTTGGTGTGATCGATTGGAAGCACTTTTAGTTCTATGTATGATAGAGTTGGGATTGAATCCAATGTGTGAAAACTAGTTTTTTTTAGGATTACAATAGGCTATAAACTTAAGAAAATGATATTTTCATAATTTTTTTATGCTTATGATAAGAATAATTGAGCTTGAGACATGGATTGTTTACTTCTGTGGTAATTGGATATGCATTGATTAAAGAGACCAATTGATTAAGACATTGAATAAATAATAAAATCATTCTTTCAATAAGTTAAATTGTTAAATGAATTCTTAACATGATATTCACCATTACGCTTTTACGAGCAATATTTTGGTATAAATAAAATTGTATGGCTTTTAACTTTGTAATCATTAAATTTATGTCTAAACAACAAAGGTAAGTAGATTTTATTTCATGAGACTTACTAAGCTTTATGCTTAATAAATTGTTGTTATTGAGCATAGGTTTGTGTTGATTCTGAATCCCAACGCACCTTGTGGATCACCATCTCACACCATTGCCAAGTTTCAAGAGTATGAAATTTATGTATTTGTATTAGTGTCTCCTAATGGGATGTACTACTGAGTCTTTCATATTATATGAAAATATGTTAGTTTCATACGTATTTTGGGTTTTTTGGATGTTATCATTGTCATATTTTGAAGGATTATTTGGTTGGCTTGAGCCATAGTTGATATATAAATTTTGAAATGGCATGCATACTTACTTATCAATTGATTTGAGATTTGATTATTTGGAGGGACATTTACATTATTTTGGATGTGTTTAGGAAGTTATACAATGTTTTTAAGATTTTCCTTGATGATATGTGAATACATTGTAGGCTAAGATGTGTTTCAAGCATGAAATTGCATGGTTCTAAATTATTTTTTTTAATATGATATGTGTTCACTTGAATAGGAGGTGCATTGGAATGGTTTTAGAGTGTTGTTTTAAACATCAATTTTGGTCCCTTTCATCAAGGTTCCAAAACACTACTTTTAACTATTGATATGTGGTAGTAAGATAGTAAAATTTTGCTCCAAAGGACTTAAGTTCCGGAACATATATTGTGTAACACCCCTTACCCGTGTCCGAAGCTGGGACAGGATACGAGGCATTACCATACGTAACCTTGCTTGAACATGTATTATTGGGCTATAAAAGTTCATTTCAACTTAAAACCTTTCATCCTTGATCATAACATGCATAATATACACCTACGAGGCCTTAAACATACATCTGGAAAGTTTCAGAGTGCAACCGGAAACTTTTACACTCTTAGAAAATTTTTACCTAAACAGGGATCACACGCCCGTTTGACATATGACACACTCGTGTGGTCGAACCGTGTGGTCTCGTACGCTGATAAACCATAAAAGTAATACATTTTAATCCCATGCTTAGCATGTTTTTGGATGTTTATTTATACAATTATGTGAATTCGATGCTCGTAATCATTTAATTTTGTATTTCTATATTTAGGTAAGCATAAGGAAGCGAAAGGAGTGGAAAACGGGCTAAAACCGGACAAAACAGGCCATCTTAAGGATCCACACAGCTAGGCCAGAACCAAATGGGCAGGGCACATGCCTGTGTGAACCACACGGCTGGACACACGCTCGTGTGTCAACCCTTGTCAATCACGAGTCACCCAAATTTCCACAGGGCCTGGACACCCTCACACGGGCTGAGCACACGCTTGTGTCCCTATCGCACCCTACTTTATATTCACGCGAAAAAAGAAAATTTTTACGGTTTTTGAGCCTTCTAAAGTTTATAAATACACACTAGAGGAATACCTAAGGGGAGCACACAGAGGAGATCAAAGAAATTACTCGAAGGAAGCCGTTAGAATCATTTTGGAAGCAGGATTCATTCCAAGATTGAATATCTCCATCAAGTTCTTTAGAATTTTTTAGGTTCTTTATGTCTTGTTGTTTTCTTAATTCTAAGATGTTTTCCTTCTACGTTATGGACTAAACTCTCTAAATACATAGGGAGGATGAAACCTATGATGAATCTTATTATTTAATTATCTAAATTACACGACAAATACTTGTTCTTGCTCTTAATTATGTATTCTAAAACCTTGCTTTAATATTATTAGAATATTAAGTCAAGATTGATGTGCTTATTCAATGGAGCAAAAGTCCCTATTTAAGAGTAGATCTCGCGTAATTAAGCGGAGTTGATTGCAACCCTAGAAATAGGATGACATATATCTGCCGGATTAGAGTCAAATCTAATAAGGAAATCTATAGATCTAGTTAGTGCGATGATAGGGGTTTTAATTAGAAAGAGATTTCAATTAATCAACCTAGAGTCAGTTTTTTTTAGTCTCGAAAGAGATATTAACATAATTTAGGGATTTTTACGGATCAAGACAAGTGAATAAATCGGTTAATTCAGAGTCAGAATAATAAGTGAAGTCTAGATGGATTCTTCCTTGGGTATTATCTTTATTCATTGGTTTATTCAATTATTTTCTTCACTCTCTGTCGCGTTCATAGTTAATTAGTTAGTTAAATTTTAGATTAAAATAAATCCCTTTAATTTTTAGGCTAAATATTAAAAAGATAGTTATTACTAGTAATTTTAGTCCTTGAGGATACGATATTCCGGACTCATCATCTACACAACTGTTCGATAGGTGTGCTTGCCTTTGTCGAAATATTAGTTAGTTTCGAGCCCATCAAGTTATTGGCACTGTTGCCGGGGACTAGAATATTAGGAACGTTTAATTTTTATTACTTTAGCCATTTTTATTTTTTTTGCAATTTATTTTTTTGTTTTTTTATTTTAATTTACTAACTTTTCTTTTATTTGCTTCTGGCAGGTATTTTTAGTTTATGACTAGAAGGAACCCGTCAGGACCATTACTTTTTGACAGTGAAATATAAAGTACCACTCGTAGAAATCGTAGGGAAATAAAGCAAAGTCTATAGTATATAGAGGAAGATACCAACATTACTGAGGAGATGGCTAATAATAATCCGTTACCCCCGGTGGTTGCTGAAAATCCTGCTCCTCATACTATGTATGACTATGCTAAGCCTAATTTGACTGGGGCCGAATCGAGTATTGTGAGGCCTGTTGTTGCTGTAAATAACTTCGAGCTAAAGCCGAACACTATACAAATGATTCAACAATGTGTTTAGTTCGATCGTTTACAGGATGAGGATCCAAATACTCATTTAGCCAATTTTCAACAATTCTATGATACTTTTAAAATTAATGGCATTTCTAATGATGCCATTCGCTTACGATTATTTCCCTTTTCATTGAGAAACAAAGCTAAATAGTGGTTAAACTCGTTACCACAAGGTTCTATCACTACTTGGGAAAAATGACTGAAAAGTATTTACTAAAATATTTTTCGCCGGCTAAAACGAAAAAATTGAGGAATGATATCTCTTCTTTTGTGCAGATGGATTTAGAAACTCTTTACGATGCATGTGAAAGATATAAGGACTTGTTGAGAAGGTGCCCACACTATTGGTTACCTTTATGGTTACAGGTTCAAACCTTTTACAATGGTTTGAACCCCTCAACTAGACAGTTGATTGACGCAGTCACCGGTGATACCCTAAATAATAAAAAACCTGAAGCGGCTTATGAGCTTATAAAGGAGATGTCACTGAATAACTATTAGTGGCAAGTCATGAGAACAAAGCCGACAAAAGCCACTAGTGTTTTCAACCTCGACACAGTTACCATGCTATCAAACCAGGTAGAACTCTTGTAACATCCTAAAAATAGGGGTCTAGCATTTTTGTGTTATTGCATGCGTTTAGCTCGTTTAGCCTATTGTTTGGGTGTGTTTAGGGGTCTTGGGGAGGCTCGAGTTCGAGCCAAAACTTTGGTAAAATTTTGCTTTTTGGAAACTTAAGGGGGGAGAGCTAGTGGAAGCAGGCCTTAAGAATAATTGTTGTGTCTAGATGTCACAAGTAGCAAGGTGTCCTAGTGGTTGGCGTCTCAGGGGAGCATGGAAGGGGGGAGAGCATTCGAATCCCATCGGCTGCAACAAGGAGATTTATTTTTGTGTCCAAGGTGGGGAGGTGGTGGAGTAGGCATTTGACTCTACCAAGGAGAAGTTCAATTGGTTAAACGGGTTTAAATGGATGGTGTAGAGAAGATTGAGGAGTGGGACTTGGTCAACAATTTCAAATGGTGGAGGGAGAATCAGTGGGGGAGGAAATCAATGAGAAAATCGTTGGAGTGGGTGTGTGGAAGTGTTTGGCCGAACGTGGGGAGGTGCTTAGGGAGCATTTTTGGTTTTGGTTAGTTGTGTGTGTATGTGCCGAATTTGTTAAGCTCCTTGTTGGTTTTTTTGTGTGTGTAGTGCGACGTTTCTAGGTGGAATTTTGGGTCTCCGTATTCATTTGTGCTTGTGTCAAACCTCTCAACTATTCTTCTCCATCTTTTCTTTTCATTTGTATGCTAATCGGATCTTTAGAAGTTGACCACTTGTGCATTCTTTTTCCTTCATCTTTTCTCCTCAACTTTCGTCTCTTTTTTCCTATTTTGTTCTCAACATAGCTGAATCCCCTTCCTTCTTCCATTCGAAGTCCGCTTCTTTTAGCTACACTTTAGCTGAAACCTCTTCTCTTCTTCATTGTATTTTTACCCTTCCCTTCATCGACCAAACCTTCCCTTATTCTTTTTGAGTCGGTTTCTTCTTTATTTGATGGTGGCCGAAACTCCCTCTTCTTTTTCAGTGTTTTTGCTACTCTTTCTTTATCAACTGAGTTCTCTTTTTATATTTTAAATCGATTTCTCTCCTCTATTGCAAATAGCCGAATCAAGAGTTCTGGGGTCTTACTGCGAGGGCCAAACCTTGCTATTCCATTTGGCTCATTCTTAATACCAAGGTAAGGGTTTTTCTCTATCGTTCATATTTCTTCTCGGTCTTTCTTCTCTTGGCTTGGCTAGGCCGAACCTTAGCCACTTGTTGTAATCTAAAACTCTTTTGTTCTCTTTTGGGAAGGGTCGAATCTCTCTTCAGTTGACTTCTTTTTTATCTAAACCTTAGCTGAATCTGTTGATTAGGCAGTTCCTCATTAATCAAGGTAAGGAGTTCTCTCTCTAGTTTCTTTGCGATTATTCTCTTTTCATTTTACTCTGCCATAACCGAACCTTCTTGTTAGACAACCACCATTCTTTCACTGTGATACTTTACTGATCATGACTTTCTTCATGGAAGCGAGTGCTAGTTGATCTAAGGGGGTTGCTTTAAGGGAGTCTAAGGATAGTGTATTCGTAGATCCTGCTCCCATGTTCTCTTGAACGTCGAAAATAGTTTTCAAAACATCACATGTTCGAAATTCACTGAAGATGGTTTCTTTTAATAACAAGATTTTACCAACAATTCAAAATCGATTCTCCTAATAAAAGTAATTTTCAAACTAATCACAACTTTTCAAAAAAGGACATTGAGCTAAACGGGTTTTTAATAACAAACACCTAAACTCAAAGTTTTAAAGAAAACAAACACGCAACTTTCTTAACAACCCTTCCATGTGACATGCTAGATCCAGCCATGACGTCTAGGCCGGGTTTGGGGTGTTACATTTTGTGATATCAGAGCTAGGTTGCAAAACTCGACTGTGGAATGGGTTTGAAAAATGTTTTTCAAAATTGGTTCAAAAATGGTGTTGAAAATATATGTCTCTTTGAAGGTGTGGCACCCGAGTCTCTAGCACCAAATTCGTAAGTCTTCTGATTTTGTTTAATAGTGTGATGAAGTGATTTTAGAAAAACTATTAGAGTTAGTATACCGAGATTGTTAGCTAATACTATAGAGACCGAGACATTAGGAAGTTTGATTTGCGAAATCAAACTCTTATATTTGCTTTACATATGACATTTGTTAATAAACATCGGAATTATATACTGATTCATAAAATTTGGAATCAGATTAATTCGATCTAGCAAACATGAGCACTAGAGAACGTGGACGTGGTAGACGTGGCTGAGGTAGAGGCCGAGGTGTTGGGGTTGGGTCTTTAGCGTCGGGCACATACCTAAAATGGAAGCACCTGCATCACTGGTGACTGAGACGGGGTCTTATGAACGAGCTGGAGGGGACGATGCTTTGTCCCAAGCTATGTTCCAAGTTCTAGAGCGGGTTGTTGGGGAAAGTACTGGATCAGTGTCCCGAAAATCTATTCCTGAGCGACTTCGGGCAAACAGAGCTAAGGTTTTTAGGGGCATTTCTGGTGTGGCCCCAAATGTAGCTGAATACTAGTTAGAAGCAGTCAAACAAATTATGGATGATTTGGACTACACAGCAGAAGAAAAACTGAAAGGAGCAGTGTCACTCCTACGAGATGAGGCACACTAGTGGTGGCTTACAGATAGGGAAGGTACTCTAGCGGATCGTATAACATGGGATTTCTTTAAGATAGTGTTCCAGGGAAAATATGTTGGGGCGAGTTATGAGGACGTCCAGAGGAAAGCATTTTTGAATTTGGTTCAAGGGAACAAATTTGTAGCAGAATATGAGGCGGAGTTCCTGCGCTTGAGTCGTTACGCTCGGGGTATAGTCGCAACCGTTTATGAGCATTGTGTACAGTTCGAGGATGGTTTGTGAGATGAGCTATGAGTATTGATAGCTCAGCAGCGGGAAAGAGATTTTTCCATTTTGGTCGAGAAAGTAAAAATCGCCGAATAAGTGAAATGTTCTGAGAGGCAGAATCAGGATAAGGATAGGGGCAAGAGTAAGAGAGGTTTTGGGACGTCAGGCTCTTTTGGAGGTTTCCAAAAGAGGCATAGGTTAGATGGGCCAGCTCGAGCTGTGATGCTAGTTGCTATAGTTCAGTTGTGACCTTGTGCATAGTATGGGAGAACACATTCGGGGGAGTGTTAGAGAAAAATAAGAGGATGTTTCAATTGTGGATCTAGGGATCATCTGATAAAGGACTGCCCACAGGAGTTGGCTAGGGCGTGGTTGGTAGGTCAGGGATTTGCACAGCAAGAAAGAAGTGGTCAGCAGCCACTGAGAGCTCGGGGTCCTGCCAGAGGAGGCAATGATTTTGGTCGAGGTCGTAGAGCACCGGACAGAGGTGTTGGTAATACAAATGCAAGACAATCGGGGTTGGTCTATGCAGCTTGACAGCGAGAGGATGGCGACGCACCAGACGTCATAACCTGTACGTTTCTTATATTTGATGTGCCATTTACTGCTTTGATAGAGATTAGATCAACTCATTCGTATGTTGCCTGTACTGTATTTGGGACTCTGGGTATTAAATCTGAGATTGCTGCTAGATAAATGTCTGTGATTAGCCCTTTAGGACAATCTGTGATAGTGAATAAGTTGTTTAGGGATGTGCCTTTAGAGGTTCAGGGGGTGGTGTTTCTGGTAGACTTAATAGAAGTGTCGTTCGGTGAGTTTGACCTTATCTTAGGCATGGACTGGCTAGTTAAGCATCGTACAAATTTGGATTTCGCTGCTAAGCGTATGGTTCTAAGAACTTCAAAGGATGTTAAGGAATTGTCTGTAGGGGATGTTAAAACTGTGAAAGAGTTCTCGGACATTTTTCCTGAAGAGCTTTTGGGGTTACCCCCAAACCGCAAGGTGGAATTTGGCATTGAGCTACTTCCAGGAACGGCTCTAGTGTCCATCGCCCCTTATAGGATAGCGCTGAAGAAGCCGGTAGAACTAAAAGCTCAAATCCAAGAGTTGTTAGATTGAGGTTTTTATCAGACCAAGTGTATCTCTGTGGGGAGCGTCGATATTTTTCATAAAAAAAAAGGATGGGTCGATGCGTATGTGTATTGACTATAGGCAATTGAACAAGTTAACTATTAGGAACAAATACCCGCTACCAAGGATTGATGATTTGTTCGACCAGCTACGAGGAGCTTCGGTTTTCTCAAAGATAGATTTGAGATCAAGGTACCATCAGTTAAGGGTCAAAAAGGCAGATATTCACAAGACTACTTTCTAAACTCATTATGGGCATTACAAGTTTCTAGTGATACCGTTCGGACTAACAAATGCACCAGCCTCTTTTATGGACATGATGAACTGGGTCTTCCAACCCTATCTAGACCGGTTTGTGGTAGTGTTCATAGATGACATTTTGGTGTACTCCAGAGCGAAGGAGGAGCATGATTCACATCTTCGTGTGGTGCTGCAAGTATTGAGGGAGAAGCAGTTGTATGCCAAATTCAGCAAGTGTGAATTTTGGCAGAAGGAAGTGACCTTTTTAGGGCATATTGTTTCTGCCGAGGGGATTAGGGTTGATCCCCAAAAGATCGAAACTGTATTGGATTGGAAACCACCGAAGTCAGTGTCAGAAATTTAAAGTTTTCTGGGTTTGTCTAGGTACTACAGAAGGTTCGTTGAGGGGTTTTCATTAATTGCTGCACCTTTAATCAAGTTATTGCGAAAATGAGTACCGTTTGTTTGGACCGTTAAACAACAGGAAAGTTTTGAGAAGTTAAAGAAGATTTTAACTAAGGCACTGGTATTGATTCAGCCTGAGGTTGGGAAGGAATTTGTCGTCTACTGTGATGCATCGCGCACAGGTTTGGGTTGTGTGTTAATGCAAGAAGGGAAGGTGGTAGCATATGCATTTCGTCAACTAAGGCCGCATGAGATGAACTATCCCACTCATGATTTGGAATTAGCTGCAGTAGTGTTCGCCCTAAAGATATGGAGACACTATCTGTACAGAGAAAAGTTAGTTATCTATATGGATAATAAGAGTGTAAAATATCTCCTTACCTAGAAGGTGCTGAATTTAAGACAGTGGAGGTGGATAGAGTTGCTGAAAGATTATGACTGCTCGATTGAGTATCACCTGGGTAAAGCCAACGTGGTGGCAGATGCGTTGAGTCATAAGGTAATATCATATTTGAGAGTAATGTTTGCTCATCTCAACCTTTACGAAGATGACAACTTGTTAGTGGAACTTTAGGTGAAACTGACATGGGTAGGTCAGATTAAAGAGAAGCAATCATTGGATGAATCGTTGGGTTCTCGACTTCAGCAAGTGGAAAGTGGGGAGGCAGTGGATTTTGGGTTGAACAGCGAAGGGGTGCTATGTTTTTGTGGGAGGATTTGTATGCCGAAAGACTCTAAGTTGAGGTAGATGATTCTGCAAGAAGCGCATAGTAGCCCATACGCTATGCATCCGATGGAAGCAAGATGTATCGGGACCTACGAGAAGCTGTAATGGTGGCCTGGTCTGAAGCAGAAAGTTACTGACTTTGTGAGTAAGTGTTTGACATGCTAGCAAGTGAAGGCAGAACATCAGTTGCCTTCAGGGTTGCTACAACCGGCGAAGATTCCACTTTGGAAGTGGGAGAGGATAACGATGGATTTTGTTAGTAGGCTATCCCTAACGCCTACTAAGAAAGATTCAATGTGGGTAATCGTTGATCGGTTGACTAAGTCGCACACTTTATACCGGTTCGTATTGACTATTCGTTACAGAAGTTGGCTAATCGTTGATCAGTTGACTAAGTCCGCACACTTTATACCAGTTCGTATTGACTATTCGTTACAGAAGTTGGCCAAGCTTATGTGGCAGAAATCGTGAGGCTGCATGGGGTACCAGTGTCTATCATATTAGACAGGGACACTAGATTTACATCTCGATTCTGAAAGGCGTTACATGAAGCTTTGGGAACAAGGTTAGATTTCAACACAGCGTTCCACCCATAGACTGATGGTCAGTCGGAAAGGGTAATTCAGATTCTAGAAGATATGTTAAGAGGCTGTGTGTTTGACTCTGGGGTAGTTGGGAAGATTATCTACCATTTGCAAAATTTACGTATAATAATAGCTATCAGTCCAGCATTCAGATGGCACCCTACGAGGCATTGTATGGTCGTAGGTGTCGTACCCTACCCGCTATTTGGGCGAGTTAGGTGATGACGATTCTTTGGGTCCAAAATTGATTTCAAAAACGGAGGAAAAGGTTAAGCTGATTCGGGATAGGTTAAAAGAAGCTTCTGATAGGCAAAAATCTTATGCGGATCTGAAGTATAGGGAGATTGAATTTGCAGTGGGGGATCATGTCTTCTTAAAGGTCTCACCTTGGAAGAAGGTTTTAAGATTTGAAAGGAAGGGCAAGTTAAGCCCCAGATTCATCGGGCCTTATTGAGTGTTAAAACGTGTGGGACCAGTTGCTTATCAGCTTGAATTACCCCCAAAATTGAGTCAGATACATAATGTCTTCCATGTTTTGATGTTAAGGTGCTACCATTCAAATCCATCTCACATAGTGCCAGTGGAAGAAATTGAGGTTAGATCTGATTTGTCTTTTGAAGAAGAACCAGTGCAGATTTTAGATCGAGATGCTAAAGTATTGAAAAGGAAATTAGTTCCTTTCGTTAAAGTGTTGTAGCATAACCATGGTTCAGAGGAAGCCACGTGGGAGCCGGAGGAGGTAATGCGACAGCAGTACCCTCACCTCTTTTAATCTGGTAAATTTTGAGGCCGAAATTTCTTTAAGGGGGTAGAACTGTAACATCCTAAAAATAGGGGTTTGGGATTTTTGTATTATTGCATGCGTTTAGCTCATTTTGCTTATTTTTTAGGTGTGTTTGGGGTCTTGGGAGGCTCGGGCTCAAGCCAAATTTTTGGTAAAATTTCGCTTTTTGGGCACTTAAGGGTGGAGAGCTAGTGGAAGCAAGCCTTAAGAATAATTGTTGTGTCTGGATGTCAAAAGTAGCAAGGTGGCCTAATGGTTGGCGTCTCAGGGGAGCATGGAAGGGGGGAGAGTGTTCGAATCCCATCAGCTGCAACAAGGAGCTTTATTTTTGTGTCCAAGGTGGAGAGGTTGTGGAGTAGGCGTAAGACTCTACCAAGGAGAAGTTGAATTGGTCAAACGAGTTTAAATGGATAGTGTAGCGAAGATTGAGGAGTGGGACTTGGTCAACCATTTCAAATGGTGGATGGAGAGTGAGTGGGGGAGGAAATCAAGGAGAAAATGGTGGGAGCGGGTGTGTGGAAGTGTTTGGCCGAAAGTAGTGAGGTGCTTAGGGATCATTTTCGGTTTTGGTTAGTGCGTGTGTGTGCCGAATTTATTAAGCTCCTTATTGATTTCTTTTTGTGTGTAGTGTGATGTTTCTAGCTGGCATTTCGAGTCTCTGTATTCATTTGTGCTTGTGTCGAACCTCTCAACTATTCTTCTCTATCGTTTCTTTACATCTGTGTTTTAACCGAATCTTTAGAAGTTGACCACTTGTGCATTATTTTTCCTTCATCTTTTCTCTTCAACTTTCATCTCCTTTTTTCTTTTTTCTTCTCAACATAGTCGAATCCCCTTCCTTCTTCCATTCGAAGTCTACTTCTTTTAGCTACACTTTAGCCGAAACCTCTTCTCTTCTTCATTGTCTTTTTACCCTTCCCTCCATCAACTGAACCTTCCCCTATTCTTTTTGAGTCAGTTTCTTCTTCATTTGTTGGTAGTAGAAATTCCTTCTTCTTTTTCAGTGTTTCTGCTACTCTTTCTTTATCAACTAAGTTCTCCTTTTATCTTTTAAATTGGCTTCTCTCCTCTATTGCAAATAGCTGAATCAAGAGTTCTGGGGTCTTGCTGCCAAGGCCAAACCTTACTATTCCATTCGGCTCATTCTTAATACTAAGGTAAGGGTTTTTCTCTGTCGTTCATATTTCTTCTCGGTTCTTTCTTCTCTTAGCTTGGCTACGCCGAACCTTAGCCACTTGTTGTAATCTAAAACTCTTTTGTTCTCTTTTGGGAAGGGCCGAATCTCTCTTCAATCGACTTCTTTTCGATCTAAGCCTTAGCTGAATCTATTGATTGTGCGGTTCCTCATTAATCAAGGTATGGAGTTCTCTCCTGTTTCTTTGCAATTATTCTCTTTTCATTTTACTCTAGTATAACCCAACCTTCTTGTTAGACAACCACCATTCTTTCACTGTGATACTTTACTGATCAAGACTTTCTTCATGGAGGCGAGTGCTAGTCGATCTAAGGGGGTTAATTTACGGGAGTCTAAGGAGAGTGTACTAGTAGATCCTGCTCCCAAGTTCAAACGGCGTAGGGCGTCAGCGATTCGGGATTTCTCCCGGGTTGTGGAAGGGAGTCGACATCCGATTCAGATAAGCAAATCATAGTTGTTCTATATAGTGAGGGTAATTGTTAGCAAATCGTTGTTTAGAGGTGGGTTATAGATTTTTTGGTTGTAAGCTAATTGTGTGATGTATTGTCTTAGGCAACGTCGATCGAGAGTGTCTAGTTCTCCATGTAATCAGGTGTGTAATCTTACACCTTCATCTATTTTGTTTTGTATTATTCTGTGTGTTGGCTAAAAGCCGAATTGCCTTAACAGGTAAGCTACTATGATACCCCTAGCGGGTGAGTTTGTAAATAACCTAGGTACGTAAAATTTTGATTATACCCTTTTGGGGTAATTTTGTATGACTGTGTATATTCTGGTTATCTGCTGTGTTGGTGTAATCATGCGTACACTACATTAGAATGACATGACATGTTACGTGGGATTGGAATATTGATGATCGAGGAAGTGTATTTCGGTGGCTTTGCCACATATTTTGGTGACTCTGTCCGTGGTGGCTATGCCAGGTATATTTCAATAATCTGAGGCTCTACCACAATTTCAGCAATGAGCAACGTGACTTCCATCGAGGTGTGTAGCGGATGAAGGGTTGATTGTAGAAATCCCCACAGGTGTGTTAGGCTGGATACGGGTGGTGTGTAGCGGATGGAATATTAAGATGGGCCGGGTTGCATTGCATGCATTGACTGTATTATCATGCTGATAGTGCTAAGGCCTATTTTATTTTCGTAAGGGCTAAGGCCCAGTTAATGTCCGATTAGGGGATTACACACTGAGTTCTCGTAACTCACCCTTCTGCTTTAATTTTATAGGTAATTCCCAGCATTGAGGATTAGGAGCCGAGGCGGACTCTGTGGTGGCCATACATTGTTTCTTTAGTAATTCCCATTTTCCTTTACCTTAAATTTTATTTTAAATTGGGTTTATGTTTTGTAATAAGGCTTTTGGTATTTTATTTGTGTAACACCCCAAACCCGGCCTAGAAGTTAGGCCTGAATCCAGCGTGTCACACTAAAAAGTTTTTTGATAATGTATAAAGAAAACATGTCAAATGAGGAAAAAAAAACATGTTAGATCCTTTTATCCGTACAAAAATAGATGTTGATTTGTTAAAATCAAGAAAATCAAGTTTGACATGAGATATTTAATCAAATACTACTAACCTCAAGATTGATCAATTAAATTTGAAGTAATAATTTTATAAAACTATGACTTTGGAAATATCGTTGATAGTTGAGAGAAATTTCCATATTAAAAATATTTTTAAAAGTTTGTTTTAAAATTCATTTGTTAATCGATTTTGGAAAACCTTTATTATGATTTTAGAAAATCCTTTTAAAATAATTTGAGTAAAATATAAACACGTCAAACATAAAGCGTAATAAAATAATCCGAGGCCTTATTACAACACATAACCCAAAATAATAAAGTAATAAAGTAAACGAAGTAAGAAACTAAAGTCCAAATAAAACCATTTCTGAAGTATGGCCTACACCGAGTCATTCATGGCCCCAAGTCCTCGTCACTGAGCATTACCTACAAAGGTTAAGAGAAAAGGGGGGTGAGTTACAAGAACTCAGTGTGTAAACCACTTACCATTGTCACTGGGCCAAAAATTCAATTAAGCATTTATTGGGCCAAAGCCCATTACAATCATAACATAATATCATATATAACATGCATGTGTTATGTAATTTCCCAACCAAACCTACTTTTCCATCCGTTGCACACCACCCGTACCAACCAACACACCTGTGGGGAGCTTTAGTCACCCACCCCGCCAACACACCAAACTGGGCATTAAGCCATATATCAAATTGGGCACGAGGCCATATATCAAATTGGGCACGAGGCCATATATCAAACTGGGCACGAGGCCATATAACAAACTGGGCACTAGGCCACATATCAAACTGGACACGAGGCCATATATCAAACTGGGTACGAGGCCATATATCAAACTGGGCACGAGGCCATAAGAATTTTGTAGCAAAGCTACCAGAACTTCTCTTCGTTAAATATCCCAACCCATGCAAATCATGTATGCATATTCATTTACAATAATTCATTCATATAATTATTACAAACATACGGCCCATTATAAAAATTAAAACAATTTGGCCCATATCACATTTTGGCCCATACAGAAAATATCACATTTGGCCCATATAACAAATATCACAATCGACCCATACAACACTTTTATCGATTTGGTCCATTGAGGGCAATTCCGTAATTCAGCCCATAAGGGCATTTTCATAATTCGGCCCATAAGGGCATTTACGTAATTTTACCCGTCGAGGGTAATTCGGTAATCTCGAAACCTAGGGGTATTTCGGTAATTTACCCTCTAAGGGTATTATGGTAATTTCACAACCTAGGCTTAACTACTAATTTGGGGCATAAAATCGAAACTATCCATCTGCGTCATACTGACTAAATTAACCATAACTCGAGTTAGAGAACTCGAAATCTAAATCCGTAAAGTTTCCTTGAAACTAAACTCATATATATTTCTCCTATAATTTTTCTAGAATTTTTAGCTTAACCATTTAGTACAGTTTATTCCTTAAAATTTCTCTTGTTTCACTGTCCAACGATTCTAACCTCTCTTACCCAAAATCCAAATATCTCACTGTATAGTTTTCATATACTGCTCCCACTTGTCTCTATTAATAATAGGCTCAATAAGGAATCCATACATATAAATTATATCCTATAATTCACTTTTTCACTTTTATACAATTTTTCAAGACAGAATAATATACCCCAAAGTCATTCAGAACCAGTCTCACTAAAATTAACATATCTCAGAATATGATATTCCTTTTCCTTCTCCGTTTCTTCCATATTAAAGTAGACATAGTAAGATTTAATCTGATATCTTACTCACTTTGTAATTCCGTTTATCCAATGTTTCGTGATTTTTCAAATACACGTCACTATTTTTGACCGAAACTGTTTTATTACAAAACATGATTACCACTACGAGCATACGCACGTCCGAGTGATCACGAATGCCGATTATCGGTTTTCTTCGGTATTTCTATCGAATCACAGAATATTTCATGCAAACTTTCAAAGAGATGTGAGACTTACTCACCATTTCAAACATATATTCGGAAGGGTACGGGATTACACACCTTATTCGGAATCCGTAACACGATATTCTCCGCGGCACCTAAAGATACAATCGGTCAACAATTAGTCCAAAATCGAATTTACCACTTCAACTAATTATTTCGATTGATTAACAATCTTTACACTTACCAACAATCTGAGTCTCTTATTTCGAGGGATAGATCGAGCGATTTAGTCCCTAAAAATATAATTGATTAGTCACAACCACTATTTCGCTAAGCAAAATAACCGGTCAACGAAAAAGATCCAAAAAGAACCATGAAGAATCCCTTACCTTAACGATATTAGTTCCGATTTCTAACGATTGTACAATGGCTATGGATGAGTCAAAGTTTCAGCCTTCCACTATCACTCGATTGATAAAAGGAGTAAATATCAACACAAATGAGAAGAAATGATTAAAAGAAAGGAGAAGGTGTATCAATGTGTTTGGAATGTTTCGGTCAACACTAAAAGAAATATGAACCAAAAAGAAATGTGAGTATTTCGGCAACAAAAAGAATGGTGAAAGATGGATTAAGGTTCGGCCCCCAAGGAAGAAATGAAGAAAGTGTGCTCACCAATGGCTTGTGAATTCGACACAAAGCAAAAGAAATTTGGAGAGTACCAAATAGTGCACAGAGAAAGGTTTTGGCCTAACAAGCACCAAAAATTCAATCAAAAGGAAATGGAGAATTTTTGCTATCAAGGAAATTAGACAAAAGATGAATATGTGACCAATTCAAGAGAAGAGAAAAATTGCACTATTGTGCTAGAAAATTTCGGCAAAGAAAGTAGCAAAAGGAGAGAAGATGACACAAAGGTTGCAATAGGATTTTTGGCCAAAACAAAACCAAGACCTTACCAAATGCCAAGGTAAAATTTTCAGCCACCTATCTACCTCAAAACCGTCCATATGCATCCCCCCTAGGATAAGAGTTTGGCCACCCATACTTTCCAAAACACCTCCCCCGATATTAGCCTCTTGTCCCCCTTTCTTTCCTATTCCTCTTGATTCTTTTCCCAAACTTTAACCTTGCCATATTCTTTTAGCCACCTTACCAAAATAATGAAGTCCACACTTACCAAAAATACTTTTTGGCAGACACATAAGGAAGGAAAGTAAAAATAATAGTCAAATTTGCAAACACTGGGATTTGAACCTCTTCCCTCAAGGTACATCACTTAATGCCATAACCTCTTTACCAATTACTCATCTTATGCAAACCATTTACTCATTCATTGCTATAAGCCTTAAGGTCACTTACTCTATCTCCTTAAAGTGCTAAAATACCAAATTTTTCCTAAGGCCCAATTAAACTCGAGACTTCATAGAAACCTCGTAACCTTCTAAATTCACTTAACTAATAGTCCAATTTGCAATAATGTCATTCTCTTGTTCTCATAATTTTAAACATTCCTACGCCCAAGGCCCATTGGTCCCAATCCTACTAGGCCCAATTTTGGGATGTTACAATTTGGTTTTTGATTATTATTAAATGTCTAATATGGGATTTTCCTAAAACCTTAATACATGTAGGTTTTACGAAAATGTTAACGAACGATTTTCCAAACTTTAATTGAATGAACAATGGGTTCTCTTGAATGTCGAAAACAGTTTTCAAAACATCACATATTCGAAATTCACTGAAGATGGTTTCTGTTAATAATAATATTTTACCAACAATTCAAACTGGATTCTCCTAACAAAAGCAGTTTTCAAACTAATCACAACTTTTCAAAAATGGACATTGAGCTAAACGGGTTTTTAATAACAAACACCTAAACTCGAAGTTTTAAAGAATACGAACATTTTACAAACACACAACTTTCTTAACAACCCTTCCATGTGACATGCTAGATTCGGCCATAACGTCTAGGCTGGGTTTGGGGTGTTACAGCTCTTAAATAAAAAGATTGATGGTTTATATGGTTCTACGCAGGTACATCCTGTGATGTAATGCGACACAAATGGAGGAGGGATGAACACCACGAATATCCATCTTACAACCCGAGCATAGAGAATGAGCAAGCCCACTATATGGGTAATAATTCTAGGCCTCAGAATAATCCCTATAGTAATACTTACAATGCAGGTTGGAGGAACCATCCCAATTTCTCATGGGGTGGTCAAGGAAATCAGAGACAACAACCCCTCTAGACTTTCATCAACAACCTTACCAATAGGAGAAGAAGCCGAACCTTGCAGAGATGTTGACAAAATTCATCTCGGTGTTAGAAACTTGTTTTCAAAACACCGAAACAGCACTCAAAAATCAGCAAGCATCGATTCAAGGGTTCAAGAACCAAATAGGTCAGCTTGCTAAGCTGATCCCAAAACGACCACAAGGTAGCTTGCCGAGTAATATCGAATCTAACCCAAGGAGCAACTCAATGCCACCCTGTGCACGATGAAGAAGGGTTAGTGGAATTTGAATCTGAACCGAGGGAAGAACTTTTGGTAAGTAAAGGTAAGGTTGAGGTGAGCGACAGTGCACAGAAATCGATAAGTAAAGAATATAAATCTTACGTGCCATACCCCAACGCGACGAAGAAAGACCATACCAATGAGCAATTTGGTAAATTTCTCAAACTCTTAAAAAAAATTACATATTAACTTATCATTTATTGAAGCTTTTTCACAGATGCCCAACTCAATTAAATTTTTAAAGGAGCTTTTGGCAAAAAAACAGAAGTTAGATGATGCGTCGCACGTGGAGCTAAATGCAGTGTGCTTAGCTATCTTACAAAATAAACTACCCAACAAATTGAAGGATCCAGGGAGTTTTACTATTCCTTGTTTAATTGGTAGTTTAAATGTAGAGAATGCTTTAGCTGATTTAGGGGCAAGTATTAATGCCATGCCTTACAAAATGTTTAAACAGCTAGGTCTTAGGAAACCTAAACAAACTAGGATGAGCATCCAACTAGCAGATAAAACTATTAGATTTCCTACGGGTATTGTTGAGAAAGTGCTTTTAAAAGTTGATAAATTTATATTCCCAGTTGACTTTGTTGTTCTAGACATGGATGAAGACAGTGACGCACCTTTAATCTTAGGACGAACCTTTTCAGCAACTGTCAATACTATTATTGATGTTGGTACAGGTGAACTCACACTTTGTGCAGGTGACGAAACGATCACTCTTCAAGCTCGTGATTCAGTTAAGACATCGAGTAATGAATATCGGTGTATAAATCTTATTAGTAACCATGTTGTCCAACCTTCTTTTTAGGCAGCACCTCGAAAAAGCACAAACGAGCCATGTCCTAGTTCTCGTACCAACGATAAAACAACTCATGAGGAGCGAAGGCTTTAGATCGAGGAACTAGACGAATGGAGGACACAAGCTAAGGAAAAATCGAGAACACACGAAGAAAAACTTATGCAACTCCATGACGAGCTTAAAGGTGAAACGAACTACTTCAAGGTTGGGGACCAGGTGCTATTAGATGAAACAGATCCCTGAATAATCGCTTCAGAGCTAAATACAAACAGAGCGACTCCTTTTACGGTAGTCAAGTTCTTTTCATACAGAACGGTCGAGGTAACTCATTCTAATTTTGAAACTTTTAAAGTAAATATTACTAGACTCAAACCGTATGTTGATAATCGAATTGATAGTGAGAAAGAGGAGCCTCAACTCCGTGAACCACCGTAACCGAGCGGATACAAGGTAAGTCGAGCTTAGACTCTAAATAAGCACTTCTCGAGAGGCAACCGGGAGCATTAACATGCCTAATTTGCTAATTATAATTTATGATACTTTCGAAATTAATTAATTAAATAAATAAAAATGTTTTTTAAACCCATACGCCAACATCCACCATCACCCCTTCGCCGTTACCCAACCGATCGCCACACCGCCCTACCATCGGTCACCCTTCTTTTTCCCTCCATTTTTAATTCAATTTTTTTATCTGTCTATTTTATTTATTTATTTATTTATTATTTTACTCTTTATTATTATTTTTATTTAAATTAGGCTTATTCTTATTATTTTTATTTAATTTTATTATTTGATTATTATTCTTTTGTTTCCATTTAAATTAAGATTATTATTGTTATTATTTTCTTTATTTATTTAGTTACTCTATGCCTATTATTAATTCCTAGTATCTTGTTAGCTACTTAATCTTTCTTTTCTACATATATTTGATATTTACTATTATTCTTTAGCAACTCATTATTAATTTTGATTCTTTTTAGTCAAGATAAATTTTAGTATATTGTTTCAATTTCTTTGCTTACTAGTTTTTAATTGATTAGGTTAAATGATATGTTCTTAGTTCTTGGCATTAGGATTATTTATTTCTAGTTCTTATATAATGATTCGTTCTAATTTTAGCAGGACATATTTATTTTGGACTAATGGGATCTGTCATTCTTGACTTTGGTGATGCTTGAGTTAATTGTTGAAAATCTTTTACGTTTTCAAGCATCATGACAAATACGCGAGGCAAGACCAAGGTCGCCGTCCCCGCTTCGAAAAAGCGAAAAGGTCTTCGTGCGATCTCCTCAAGCACCTCCGTTGAAGTGCGCCACCCTTACCTTAGATTTACCGCGGACCCATGGAGGACCTATTCCAGCTACTTCGAGTACGATCTCTAGGTTTGGGCCACTGAATTGATTGGGCCACATTGGAGCAGGTCCACCTCACTGACAAAGTTTACGCCTTCATCATCACCGCACCATGGGATCGCTTCTTCAGTATCATCGAGCCCACTTATATAGAGATTAATTTGGAGTTCTACTCGACGTTCCACCTTTAGAGCGTCATGTTAGTCCATGACGAGCCTGGAACCATCATATTTCGCCTTGGCAGTTCGATGCGCCACATGAGTGTCCCAGAATTTGATGTGGCTTTGGGACATTATATCAAGGAGTTCAAGAGCACCGAAAACTTCCTCCAGCTCCACTGCCATATTCATTACTCACCCTCGCGTTGTTGGAATAACCTCACAGGTGGCCTGACAAACTATGGCACTAGTCGCTCGAAGGCGACTTCTCTCTCTCCACCTCTCAGGTATCTTTACGCCCTTTTAGCTCATACTTTGACAGGACGAAGAGAAAGCACGGGCGTCATGAGCACACACGATGCTACTACTTATGGAGTATGGCCCACGGCCATATTATCGACTTGGCGTACGTTATTGCTTTATCTTTCAACCATCAGAATGACCGCCACAAGAAAGGCCCCATCTGTTTAGGCCCTTATGTGACTCGCCTAGTTCGACACTTCGGTCTCCTCGACACACCGGAGTAGTCCTCCACGCTCACACTTGTTGGCTAGATGTCCCCTCAGGGCATCTCGAGCATGCTTCACATGAGGATGATCGAGAGGCGGCATGGATTCGATCCTCTCTAGTACCGATTGTCTCGTCCTGATGATCAGGATGATCCATAGGACATCACTGAGGATGTTCCTCTCCCTCACGAGGATCCACGCCACCCTCCACCTCCGAGTCACCGACCTCCTTCTTCTGATACTTTGAACGACTTATCCGAGCGACTCACCCGCTTCGAGCAGCAGTGCTACCAGCAGTTCGACAATATAAAGGCCACCTTACAGCAGATCTGCCACCATCTCCATATTTCACCTTCAGCATCGCCACCACGTGACGCGTCTGATGACAAGGACCTTTAAGTCAATTTATTTTATTTTTATTTTTAGTCTATTTTCCTTTATGTTTCGTATCATATTTTCAAAGACTTATCTTTTATATTTTGAACTATATTTAAGTTTTTATAATTATTCCTAATCGAGTAATCCCTTAATATTCTTCTCTAGCTTGTGTTTATTTTCTTAATAGTTGCTCGTAATCACGCACTTCACTTTATATAATACTAAATTATAGTAAAGACATATTTTAGTGAATAAATGATAATAGTAAAGATAAATAAATGAGAGTAATAATAATAATAAATAGTGATGAAAATAATAATAATAATAATAATAATAATAATAATAATAGTAGTAGTAGAGAATAATAATAATAATAATAATAATAATAATAGGAACAATGAAAATAATGAAAATAAATAATAATAATGATAAAAATAAAGTATAAAATACAAATAAAATAAAGGCATGTAAGATGAGAAACCAAATAAATAAATAAATAAATTAAATTGAAGCACTTAATTATTATACAAACCAAATTAAAGAGATAAATTTTAAAAAATAAAGGACCAATTTGAAATGGTCAAAAAACACGGAGGGGCTAAATGGGAAATATTCCCCACCCTCTGAAATGCACCGTTCTAATAGGACCAAATTGAAACTGAAATAAACTATGAGGTATAAATTAGAAATAAAAAAGACTGGATTAAAAAAACACTGAAAACACGGAAGGGTCTGTGCCACAAATAGACCATTGACACAAAAACACGTGGATCTTCTGATAGCGGGTCTGGTCACACGTGGGTAGCCATGAAACGACGCTGTGTTGGGCCTTAGTGGCTTGCTCCAAAACGAAGTCGTACGGAGAGGCCTATAAATACCCAAAATCAAACAAAAATTTCATTTCAGACCCTTTTTTTAAAAAAAAAAACCTTCTAACTCTCTCTGCTCTCCGATCCGACCACGGGCTTCGGTGAGAGCCCCGATCATTGGCCAGCCAGTCACCGCCGTAGATCGCCATCATCACCACCGTGAAAATCCAAAAAGTAAGCTTTTCTTATCCTTTTTTTATATTTATATTCTAATATATATATAGTTTTAAAAATAAAATAAAACAAAATCTTTGTATATAAATAGAGAGTTTCGAGTGGAACTAAATAAAAAAAAGGGAAAATAAGGTATAAACAACCTTTCCTGCTGTTTATATTGATATATTCTATTGAAAAACCAAAAAAAAAAAAACCCTTACAATGTTTTTGTGTTCGACTTTTATACTCGAATAATGAAGAAAAGAAAGAAAGAAAATACAAATCCCTGGTATTTCTCTTCTGTTATGCTATTTGCTGTCGTAGTTTGTCCATTTCGTAGGTACGACCACCGTACGAAAGAGGACATGGTAGTACGGAGGCATGCGGCACTCATGGCGACGTGGAGGCTTGCAGTGCTGCTTTGGCTAGCTAGGTTTCTGATTCTCCATTTTGTTTTGGGCTAGAGGGCTTAGGGTAGTATTTGGGCTGGTATTGGGCTGTTTGGGGTATGGGTATTTGGGCTAGGTTTAGGCCTGCTGTAATAAACTGGACTGTTAATGGACTTTTATTATTATTTTTTTGGTTTTTCAGTTTAGTTTAATGGACACTAGGCCTAGGCAAATTTGGGCTCTTACAGCTGCCCCTCTTTGCTCATTATCGTGTAACAGGAATGAAGCAAAGACTTTAAAAGGGCCAATTTTGCCCGGTCTTGTCGAATCTTGACTTCATTCGGTGTTTTTCTTCTTCGAGTAGCTTCATTCCATCCCACTAAATCTTCATGGGCTCGGGAACTAGTGCTTTGATCCAACTCAAGGAAATTAGACTTGTAGCCTCAATCTACTCCACCGCAACTTCGGGGAGATAAGATTTGTTATCTTCAGTCTGCTCCACTGCAAACTCAGGGATGCCAAACTGGTATCTTCGATCTGTTCACCACAATCTCAGGAAGACAAGATTTGCTATCTTCAATCTGCTCCACTGCAAACTCAGGGATGCTAGACTGGTATCTTCAATTCACTTTACTGTACTCTCAGGAAGACAAGATCTGCTATCTTCAATCTGCTCCACTGCAAACTTAGGGATGCCAGACTGGTGGCTTAAATCTATTCCACTACTGCTTAGGGAGACAAGATTTACCGTTCGATCTTGTTCCACTACTACTTAGGGTGACAAGATCTACAATCTTCGACCTATTCCACTGCTAGTCAGGAAGATAGGACTGGTGGCTTAAATCTGTTCCACTACTGCATAGGGAGACAAGATTTGCCGTTCGATCTTGGTCCACTATTGCTTAGGGTAACAAGATCTACAATCTTCGACGTATTCCACTGCTGGTCAAGGAGATAGGATTGTTGGCTTAAATCTGTTCCACTACTGCTTAAGGAGACGAGACTACTATTTAGGGAGACAAGATCTGCTATCTTCAGTCTGCTCCATTGCAAACTCAGGGAGGCAAGGCTGGGGTCTTCGATCTGCTCCACTACTGCTTAGGGAGATAAGATCTGTGATTTCAGCGATATTGCTACACCATCCTCTAGGGGACATGTCCTGTAGACTCGATTTCATAGGCTTCTGTTTATGCCAAATGATTAGGATGCTATGATCAGAATCAATCAAATGCTCCTAACTAAATGATATTATGGATGACATTTGCATGAATGCAGAATGTCATGAGAATGATCCTTTGTTAAATATACAATGGTTAGGATGCAATAATCAGAATGAATCAAATGCTCCTAACTGGATGACATTTGAATGAATGCAGAATGTCATGAGAATGATCCTTTTTTAAAAGTACAATGGTTAGCATGCAATAATCAGAATGAATCAAATGCTCCTAACTGGATGACATTTGCATGAATGTAGAATGTAATGAGAATGATCTTTTTTAAATGTATAATAATTAGGATGAAATGATCGGAATGAATCAAATGCTCCTAACTAGATGACATTTGCATGAATGTAGAATGTCATGAGAATGATCTTTTTAAATGTATAATAATTAGGATGAAATGATCGGAATGAATCAAATGCTCCTAAATGTGTTTTGCATGAATGCATAATTTCATGAGAATGATCCTTTTTTAAATTCTTAGGGTTGTCATCGCTCATTGTTTATCAGGGCTTTATCACCGATGTATTATGCTGTCATCTTGTTTGGCTGGTATTCTTAATAGAAAACCTGGGAAAACAAATATATCCTGCTCAACAGATTTGCCCCACTGTAACTTAAGGTTTCATCTCATTGTGACTTAGGGGTATAAGATTTGAATCGATCCCATTGCGACTCCTAAATGTAGGATTTGTTTCTTCTTTAATCTATCCCATTGCTATTCAATAGTACAGGACTTGTATCATTTTCCATCCATACGACCTCAACTCAAGGGTAGAGGACTGTAACTTGTTCAATCAACTGATTGCTTCCCAGGTGACCTAACCAAATGTGTATGCATGATATTTGCATGGATGCAGAATATCATTTTTTCTTGCGAATGATTTCCCTTTTACACTTGGGTTAACAATGCCCATTTTTTGTCAAGATTGTATTACTGACACAATATCTTGTCATTTGTTCAACCACCATTTTTGACAAAAATCTAAAGAGATAGTCTCAGTTTAGACTCTTCCTTAAACTTGGTATGTTTTAAACAATAGTCCTATTTCAAGTTCTTGTATTATTCAGAAGCTTCTAGAGTAATATGCGAAACTCCTTTTATGAAAATATTATTAGTCCACTAATTGTTATTTCAATGCAAAATGCCTGAAAAAGATCATAACCATGGTCAAGAAGGAAATTAATTAGGAGCATAGCTCGAAACAAATAAGTTAAGAAAAGATAGCAATAGCAATCAAGAAGGAAATTTATTGTGAACATATTTTGAAAAAGAATAATATAATCACAAATAAAAAATTTAAAATGGGTAAAAAAGAAACTCGGTGCCCCAGATATCGCAGCCTGAGCTTCTATATTCAAACTTCTTGAGGACCATTTTAAGCTCGACATGTGTTTAGGGGATCCAGAGTACTTTGTCGATGCCCAAGACATAACATATTTCTTCACTGTTAATTCAAGGATAGCAAGACTACTGTATGCCCCACTTTTGATCAAAATTTGAGCTACCTTTTTCAGGTTTTCAACTCAAATCCCCTTTGGTCTCAAAGCGCCCTTTGTGGGTTTTTACCTTGGCCTCTCCTTTTTCTTCTTTTTTCTTTCTTTTCATTTTTTTTTTGAGTTATTTTTGTGTTTTTTTTGGAAAACTTTTTATTTAATCTGAATTCACCGGATTAGGCAAGTCATTGCCATCTATCTTAGACAATATCCATGCTTTCCTAGAACATGCATTGTTTGCTGCAAAAGGTCCTTCCCAATTTGGCATCCACTTTCTTCTGAAGTCCCTTTTGCATAGGAAAAGTCTTCTTTAAAGCCCTATCATGAAATTTTCTAGGGCAAACATTTTTGTTGTAATCTCGCATCATCCGACTGTGACAGATAGCTTTTAACTTTTTCTCTTCAAATTCAACTGGTCATATCGGGATTAAATCCATTCTGCCTCATCCAACTTCAGTTCTGATAAAACTCGAAAAAAAAAGAATTTTGACTTCAATGGGAGAAACCAATGAAAAATGTGTTGCCCCGGTGATAGTCCTGGCCAACGTTTGATAAGCATAGAGGGTAAATAGTAACTTATGTATACCAATCTTTACAAGTCTCGGTCTTTTTTATGATCTTTTGTTTTTCTTTTTGACTGCCTTTGCTGCACTGATATGGTGTCTGATCTTTGAACAGACTATAAACTTTTGACATTGTGCGGTTATGCATGGTTAAACATGATCCTTTCTGGCATCCTTTGTTGGCATCTGATTTTTTTTGCATTGAGAGTGAGATTTGATAACTTTCGACATCATAAGATTAGCATAAGAAACGACTTTCATCCTTTTGGTTGAGCGACCAACAACCACGGATATGAATCGATGTTGGCTAAAAGCTTTTAAGGAGGTTGGCTTGATAACATCCCTGCCCTACATATAGGGAATCTGTGAAGAAATAGATGAGGCGCGTAAGTCTTGTATTCATGCATCTGGCATTCACGGCATAACTGATGCAACCTCCCTTTTCTGGTGGACCAGTAGTATCTAAACTTCATGATTAGCCTGACTATTGTAGAACCATTAGCATGGGTTCTTTAAACACCAATCTTAACAACATACCCACGTTTCAGTAGCCTGGTGTGCCCTAAAAATGATCGTGAGAACATCTTAAATTCTTAAAAATAGCTCAATGATGTCTCGCCTTGTAGTGAATTAGGCTTCGATATTTTCCCATTCCTGAGCTCGCAACGTCCACTGACCTTTTGCAAGGTAGAGTATATTTTCATCTTGTTCTACCATCCTTAACAAATCAAAAGATAGGCTACGATCTCTGTCATCTTCAAAGTCCTTGGATCCCTTAGACCCATATCTCATTCAAAAAGGGAGTCAGTAACAGCGTCGCTCATGTCATTGATATCTTGGTACCTAGGTACGAAAGCAAATTCCAAAGAATAAATGATTCTAAGGATGATTATTTATATGGTATGATCATGAATAGAGAATATTTGCATGAAAGTCCACGGAACAATAGAATCTATAAATAGCAAGAATAAAACAATATTTACTTAAAAGAAATTCATTTTATTGAAATAAAGATTTTGAACACAAGCTTATTTCACAAAAGGACTCTTATTGCTTCTAGGCTGAAAGCAACAAGTGTGTTTTGAATATTACTCTAGATTAGATTTAAAAATACAAGTCTCTTTCATAGTCCCATTGTTCAAAACACTCCAAAGTACATAAGGGCAGATTCTTGGAAAACTTTTATTCCTCAGTTCCCTATTAATGTTTGATTTCTCAATTTCTGGGCTTCTGATGACTTCTTCAAGTAATCGCAACTCTCCTGCCCCCTCTTTCAATTATCACAATTTACTACTTCGTTCGGCTCATTGAACTTCACAACCCCTATTTTAATAAGCCTTTCGACCAATTTTTTAAATGTAGGGCAATTTTCAATTGAATGACCTGTTATCCCCGCGTGGTACTCGTATCGAGCATTTGTATCATACCACTTAGGGTATGGGGGTTGTATTGGTCCCATGTAATGAGGAGCCACCACATGTGCATCAAATAGGCTTTGATACAACACCCTATATGTCATTGGAATTGGTGTAAACTGGAGTTACTTTGCACTGGATTATTGTTTTGATGAGCCCTAATGACCAGTGGTCACGCCCTCGGTTCATTTCATTTTCCCTATTTCTCGAGGTTGACATTTTGACACTTTCTCCCGCGTCTATCTTTCCGCTTCTTATAGAATTCTCAATCATTTCTCCAGTCATTATGATGTCCGAGAAGCTCTTTGTAGTGCTCCCTAGCATATGAGTGATAAACGGGGCCTTCAGTGTATTAATAAAGAGCATGGTCGTCTCTTTCTCTAAGAGTGGTGGTTGGACTTGCGTCGCTACATCCCTCCATCACTAGGCATACTGTTTGAAGGTCTCATTTGTCTTCTTCTCCATGTTCTAGAGTGTAATCTTATCGGGAGCTATGCCTGTCATGTGGTTGTATTGTTTATGAAAGCTGAGCCAAGTCTTTCCATGCACCAATTTGGGAACGGGTCAACTAATTGTACCATTTGGCTACTGCTCCCACAAGGCTATCTTGGAAGCAATGGATCAGTAGTTTGTCATTATTAATATACGTTGTCATTATTCTACAAAACATAGTAATATGAGCTTTGGGGCTGTAACACCCCTAACCTAAAACCGTCACCGGAATAGGGTTAAGAGGTATTGCCGATCATTCGGAACATTTACATCTAAGTTTACAACACATAGTCAATCATCTTCAATCACTCTCATATACAAACATGTTGTCCCTTATTAAGGTATATTAGACCTTTATCACATGCTAAAGAAGGGTCGGGACTAAATCAAAACACATACAGAAGTTCTAGAAACATAACAACTTAACCAAAATACAGGGGATACACGCCATGGGGGTAGGCCGTGCCTCACCCACGGCTACTTGACACACCTGTGTGTCTTTCCGTGGTCATATACTACCAAAATCAATACGGTCACCAAGCACGCTCGTATGCTAAGGTCGTGTACATATACTGCCATTTCTCACACGGCCACCAAGCACGCCCGTGTCGAGGCCGTGTGCTACCAAGCTACATTCTGCCAATTCACCTACGGTCTATAGGCACGCCCGTGTGCCACAACCGTGTGACATTTTAGGCCATTTACAAGGCCAAGATGCCACCCATAAGGGTCAAACCTACAAGCCATATTAACCAAAACATATTATGCACATATTACCACAAAAAACATACCAAAATAGTCATTTAACCCATGCTTATTGGACAACCAAAGTAACCACACTAATAATACATCTACCATGCTATCTTTCAAAACCAATACATATGACAAAAACATAGTACATTCATTTAGTTATCTTAAAAGCATGATCATTTCATGAATCAACTGAGCATACCAAAACATGCAATCACATAACTTATCCATCCAAGCATTCATCATCTCAAAACTTGCCAAAACATATGGCTAAGTTCATTTCATAAACATATACACATAACTAGCCTATACATGCCATATTTCAACTATATACATCCTTTCCAAAGTACCAAAATGTAATGTCGATAGTGTGATTTAGAAACTGACGATCCCTGATCCGAGCTAGCTTTACTGACACTGCAAGGCAGAGAAACAATTAGCAATAAGCTTCCCAAAGCTTTGTAAGTTCATAACAAAATACATTAAATCAAAACATGTCATCACGTAGATTAATTCACAATCTAATATCTCATTTCATCCAAACTAGTAAATTCAATAAACTTTTCACAAAATCATCCGAAATTTCATCAACCACATAGGTTTCGAACATACCTTAGCCAACACTTGTCAAATATTTAAGCTACTCAATACTCATGAATCACATAGATTGACATTTGTCCCTTCTTCAGTTTATTCGCACACTTAGTGCCTAAATAGTTAACTGAAGCTTAATTAGCATTGCACACTTAGTTCATCATATCAAACCGATCTTGAATCGGTATCGCACACACAGTGCCAACCACATAGTCGAAGCTTATATTACTCCGCACACACACAGTGCTATTCATCTAGATCACATTTCCAAATTCGCACACTTAGTGCCGTTTAACTCAATCTATTACATAGCGTCCACATTTAACAATATCATACCATTCATTTCATAATGTTAAACATAATTAAATATACGTATTATGTCCGAACTTACCTCGGACGTCGAACTATCGATACGGTCGATTAATCGAGCACTTTATCTTTGCCTCGATCTCGATCCGAACCTCTCCTCTCTTGGTCTATACACAATCAAATTCAATCCATTCAATCATCAATTCATTCATTTTAATCCAAACACACATCTTTAGGGCATTTTGCAAAATAGCCCACACATTAACACATTTCGACACTTTAGTCCTTAATTCATCAAATCACCAAATACACAAAATTTGCTTGTTCAAGCCTAGTCAAAATCTTACTATGCTCATTCAAGTCCACACACTTCATTTATTTCACATTTTAGTCCTTCAATTTACACTTTTCACAATTTAGCCCAAAATACTCAATTTCATCAAAAATCTCAATACAACTATGTTAATCCAACACGAAGTTTTCATATTTCAATATCAACTAGCACATAGCTCAAAGATTCATCAATGGCTCATCACAACAACATCATCAATACATGGAATTTGAGCATGGGTTTTGTAAAGCACAACAAAAACATAGAAATTATCAAAAACCAAACTCAAAACATACCTTAATCAAAGACACAAATGGCTGAACCCTAAAACTCTTCTCCCTTATTTTTTTCTTTAGAAATTTTTGACAAGGGTGAATAAAAGATGAGCAAACTTTTGGTTTTGTTTTATTTAATATTAACTTATTTACTAATTACTAAACTAACCTTTTATTTAACTTATAATTCATTTATTCACTAAGGTCATTCTAGTCCATTGCCACCCACTAACTCCAAATATGGCCTAATTTCCTTATAAGGCCTTTACTTTATAAAGACAACAACAATTAGGTACTTATAAATTAGCACATAGCTTTTACTCTTTACGCGATTAAGTCTCTTAATTCGATACTAAAACGATCAATCATCACACAAAATTTTCACACAAACTATGTCACATATTATTCACACAGAAAATAATATTAAATTAACATTTCGACCTTAGATTTGTGGTCTCAAACCACTATTTCGACTAGGGTTTAAACTGGGTTGTTACAACTCTCCCCCTTAGGGATTTTCGTCCCCGAAAATCTTACCAGTGAATAGTTGTGGATGTTGCTCTCTCATAAAGTTCTTAGGCTCCCACGTAGCCTCTTCAATTCCGTGTTTGTACCATAATACTTTCACTAAATAAATTTTCTTATTTTTCTACTCTTTGGTCTCTCGTGCCAAAATTCGGATCGGTTCTTCACTATATGACAAGTCTGACTAAATCTCAACCTCAGTAGGTGAAATCACATGAGACGGGTCTGATCTGTATCGTCAAAGCATTGACTCATGAAACACGTTATGGATCATTTCTAACTCAGATGGCAATCTCAATCTATAAGCAACCAATCCAACTCGTTCAATAATCTCATAAGGTCCAATGAACCTTGGACTCAGCTTGCCCTTCCGGCCAAAATGGAGTATTTTCTTCCACGGAGATACTTTCAAAAACACTCTGTCACCAATCTCAAATTCAATATCTTTTCGTTTTAAATCTGCATAGGATTTCTGACGATCTGAGGTCGCTTTCAAACTATCACGAATTACATTCACTTTCTGCTCAGTCTCTTTTATAAGATCAACCCCGTGAATCTTGTTCTCACTCAGTTCTGTCCAATACAATGGAGTTCGACACTTTTGACCGTAGAGAGCCTCATATGGTGCCATTTTGATACTAGACTGAAAACTATTGTTATACGCAAATTCAATCAACGATAAATGCTTTTGCCACAAGCTTTCAAATTCGAGTATACAACATCTCAACATGTCTTCAAGGATCTGAATGATTCACTCAGATTGACCATCCGTTTGTAGATAAAATGCAATACTGAAATGTAATTTTGTACCTAAAGCATCTTGTAATTTCTTCCAAAATAGCGAGGTAAATCTCGGATCTCTGTCAGACACTATAGATAACAGTACTCCGTGCAATCTTATAATTTCATCGATATACAGTTCAGCCAACTTATCTAAAGAATAATCGGTTCTCACCGAAACAAAATGAGCTGATTTCGTAAATCTGTCCACTATCACCCAGATCGCATCTTTCTTGCTTGGAGATAAGGGCAAACCCGACACAAAGTCCATCGTGATTCTCTCCCATTTCCACTCAGGAATCAGAATTGGTTGTAATAAATCGGACGGAACTTGATGTTCAGCCTTAACTTACTAACAAACTAAACACTTCGACACATAGTCAAAAATGTCTCTTTTCATACCATGCCACCAATAGAACTGTTTCAGATCATTATACATTTTCGTACTTCCCGGATGTATAGTCAAATGGCTATTATGAGATTCATTCAAAATCATTTCAATCAATTCTAAATTTCTTGGAACGCAAATTCGATCTTTGAATCTCAAACGATCATCACTACAACTCAAAATTCTGATACAGCCTCCGTATTACACTGAACTCTTTTTGCTAACAACTCATTATCAGACTTCTGAGCCTCACATATCTATTGTAAAAACAACAGTTTTACTTTCAATTCAGCTACAACCTCATCATCATCACACAGATCTATTTGATTACTCAAAGCTCGCAAAGCATATAATAATTTACGACTCAAGGCATCGCTACAATATTAGCTTTACCCGGGTGGTAATCCATCACAAGTTCGTAATCTTTCAATAATTCTAACTATCTTCTCTGTCGTAAATTCAAATCTCTCTGAGTCATTAAATACTTTAAACTTTTATGATCAGTAAAAAGGTGACACCTCTCTCCAAACAGATAGTGACGCCAAATTTTCAATGCAATCATAATCGCAGCCAATTCAAGATCATGTGTTGGGTAGTTCTTTTCATGTGGTTTTAACTGTCTCAAAGCGTAAGCAATCACTTTTCCTTCTTGCATCAGCACACAGCCCAAACCAGTCAACGATGCATCACTATAAATGATAAACTCTTTGCCTGATTCAGGTTGAATCAACACTGGTGCTTTCGTTAACTACACTTTCAACTGTTCAAAACTCTATTGACACTTTTCTGCCACTCGAATCTAACATCCTTCTATAACAACTTTGTCAATGGAGTTGCAATCATCGAGAAGCCTTTCACAAATCATCTATAATATCCCATTAGTCCTAGAAAACTACAGACTTCAAACACATTTCTCAGAGGTTTCCACTCCAAAATAGCAGAGATTTTATGCGGATCAACTCGTATCTCAGTAGCTAATACGATATGCCCTAGAAATTCGACCTCATGCAACCAAAATTCACACTTACTGAACTTTGCATACAACTATTTCTCACTCAGAGTTTGTAGTATAATTTTCAAATGCTTGGCATGTTGCATCTCATCACACGAATATATCAAAATATCATCAATGAACACTACCACGAAGCAATCCCAATATGGTCTGAAAATCTGATTCATCAGGTCCATAAACACTACAAGAGCATTAGAGTACGTGAAAATCCATACCTCGTAATGAAGGTAATTTTCAGTACATCGGATTCTTTAACTCTCAACTGATAGTAGCCTAATCTCAAATCTATCTTAGAAAATACTGTAGCTCCTCTAAGCTGATCAAACAAATCATCGATCTAAGGTAATGGATATTTGTTCTTTGTCGTCACTTTGTTCAATTGTCGATAATCAATACACATTCTCATAGTTCCATATTTCTTTTTCACAAATAATACAGGAGCTCCCCAGGGTAAAAAACTCGATCGTGTAAACCCTTTGTAGGTCAATTCTTGCAATTGAAACTTCAACTCTTTCAATTCTATTGGTGCCATTCTGTATGGAGCTATCGAAATAGGAGCAATTCTACATTAACTCAATACCAAATTCAACTTCCCTAATCGGAGGTAATCCTGGTAACTCTTCTAGAAACACATCTAGAAATTCACATACCACAGGCATAGATTTAACTTTCTTTTTCGACACTTTTGTATCAATCACATACGCAAAATAAGCTTCTCAACCCTTTCTCACATAGTTCATAGCTTTCATCGCAGATACAACAGCAGGTAACCCTTTCATATCACTGGACTCAATTCAAACTATCTCACCATTCTGACTCTTATATCCAATACTCTTTCTCTTACAATTCACGATGGAATTATGCAAAGTAAGTCAATCCATACCCAGAATTATGTCAAACTGATCAAATGGTAACAACATCAAATTAACCAGAAAACATAAATTAGGAAACATCAATGGGCAATTCTTGCACACTTTATCCATCAAAACACACTTGCCTAAGGGGTTTGACACTCTAACCACAATTTTAGTAGTCTCAATCGGTAGAGTTTTACTTGATACTAGATTCACACACACATAGGAATGAGTTGGTCCTGGATCTATCAATGCAATAACATCAGTATCAAATAAAGTGAAAATACTGGTGATGATGTTTGGAGATGATACTTCCTCTCGTGCGCGTATAGCATAGGCTCAGACAAGTGCTCTTGCTTTTGATCTCACAGCTGTATCAATTGTCCCTCGCTGAATTTCACTCATATTTCTGATGTTCCGGGGTGGTCTACCCCTAGCTGTCACATTACTCAGTCTTTCATTCTAAACATTTTCTTCTTCAACCATCTTTGGGCAATCTCGAATAAAATGATCTCGGGATCCACATTTATAATAAACTCTATTGTTTTACTTGCCCCAGTACTCTCCCACATGTCGTCTACCACATTGTCTACACTCGGGCTTGTTACTCTTAACATTGCCAACACTTGATTCATTCAGAGCTTGAATTAGTAAACCGGTATTTTATCTTGAACGATCTTTATTTGAATGTCCAAATGAAGCATTTTAACGATTGCTTGGACTTTGTATCTCTTCACTGAAGGTTGAGAGAATTTATTCATGGATCTCTTTCTTTCATCATGAGCCTCAAAATCGACTTTCTTCTTTTCTTTACTGAGCTCATCAGCTTTGCATGCTCTTTCAACTAACACAACAAATTCATTTATATCCAATATCCCAACCAACAAATTAATGCCTTCATTCAATCGCTCTATGAAACGTTTGCACATAGTAGCTTCAGTAGAAATACATTCTCTAGCATATTGACTCAATCATATGAATTCCCGCTCGTATTCAGTAACAGACAAATGACCATGTTTCAGTTTTAAAAACCCTTTACATTTCTGATCAATGAAGCGTTGACTGATATACTTCTTTCTCAACTCAGCTTGAAAGAAATCCCGGTGATCCTCTCTCTCGAAACTATAGATGTCCACGTCTTCCACCAATTATAAGTCGAATCCCTCAACAACGAAATAGCACACTGAATACATTCGTCTAGAGTTAACGACATCTCATCGAATACTCTAATTATATTCTCAAGCCAAAACTCAGCTCCCTCAACATCGTCATCAAATGTGGCCCCAAACTCTTCGGCCCTATACTTCCGAATCTTGTCTAATGGTGGTTTATTCATTCTGTTCGAATCTACAACTTGCGGCACAACAGGTACTTGTGGGATTTGTTCTAACAAATTCTGAAAACCATTCACTCATCAAACAGAAGAAGGCTTGCTTAACCTCTCCTCCCTCATTACTTTCATTCGGCCTAGATGTGGCTGGTGCTATCCCTTGAGCGGGAGCAGGTGCATTACTCTCTACGTCGTCAACAACTACCTGATCGAGATCCATTACTATATTAAAACACATTTCAACCGTCAGAATTCATCACACTATCGCAATTTCATAATATGGCATGTATAGCTAGACTCACACACGCTACGTTAGTCTGAGAATCGACTAAATCGTAGCTCTGATACCAATAAAATGTAACACCCGTAACCCAAAACCATCGCCGAAATAGAATTAAGAGGTATTACTAATCATTCAAAATATTTACATCTAAGTTTACAACACATAGTCAATCCTCCTCAATCACTCTCATATACAAACATGTTGTCCCTTATCAAGGTATATGAAACCTTTATCACATGCTAAAGAGAAGTCGGGACTAAATCAAAACACAAACAGAAGTTCTCAGAAACAAAACAACATAACCAAAATACTAGGGATACACGCCCGTGGGGGTAGGTTGTGCCTCACCCACGGCTACTTGACACACCCGGGTGTCTTCCTGTGGTCATATACTGCCAAAATCAACACAGTCACCAAGCACGCCCGTGTGCTAAGGCCGTGTACTACTAGATCATATACTGTCATTTCTCACATGGCTACTAAGCACACCGTCTCGAGGCCGTGTGCTACCAAGCTACGTTCCGCCAATTCACCCACGGTCTATAGGCACGTCCGTATGCCACAACCGTGTGACATTATAGGCCATTTACAAGGCCAAGATACCACCCATAAGGGTCAAACCTATAAGCCATATTAACCAAAACATCTTATGCACATATTACAACAAAAACATACCAAAATAGTCATTCAACCCATGCTTATTGGACAACCAAAGTAACCACACTAATAATACATCTAAGATCCATTTCAACCATGCTATCTTCCAAAACCAATACATATGACAAAAACATAGTACATTCATTTACTTATCTCAAAAGCATGATCATTTCATGAATCAACTAACCATACCAAAACATGTAATCACATAACTTATCCATCCAAGCATTCATCATCTCAAAACTTGCCAAAACATATGGCTAAGTTCATTTCATAAACATATGCAAATAACTAGCCTATACATGCCATATTTCAACTATATACATCCTTTCCAAAGTACCAAAATGTAATGCCGATAGTGTGATTTAGAAACTGACGATCCCTAATCCAAGCTAGCTTTCCTGACACTGCAAGGCAGAGAAATAATTCACACAGTAAGCTTCCCAAAGCTTAGTAAATTCGTAAAAAAATACATTAAATCAAAACATGTCATCATGTAGATTAATTCACAATCTAATATCTCATTTCATCCAAACTAGTAATTCAATAAACCTTTCACAAAATCATACAAAATTTCATCAACCACATAGGTTTCGAACATACCTTAGCCAACACTTAGTTGTCAAATATTTAAGCTACTCAATACTCATGAATCACATAGATTGACATTTGTCCCTTCTTTAGTTTATTCGCACACTTAGTGCCTAAATAGTTAACTGAAGCTTAATTAGCATTGTACACTTAGTGCATCATATCAAACCGATCTTGAATCAGTATCACACACACCATGCCAACCACATAGTCGAAGCTTATATTACTCCGCACACACACGGTGCTATTCATCTCAATCACATTTCCAAATTCATCAATGACTCATCACAACAACATCATCAATACATGGAATTTAAGCATGGGTTTTGTAAAGCACAAAGCAGCGAGCACAAAAATGTAGAAATTATCAAAAATTGAACTCAAAACATATCTTAATCAAAAACACAAATGGTCGAACCCTAAAACTCTTCTCCCTTCTTTTTTTTCTTTAGAAATTTTCGGCAAGGGTGAATAAAAGATGAGCAAACTTTTGGTTTTGCTTTATTTAATATTAACTTATTTACTAATTATTAAACTAACCTTTTACTTAACTTATAATTTATTTATTCACTAAGGTCATTCTAGTCCATTGCCACCCACTAACTCCAAATATGGCCTAATTGCCTCATAAGGCCTTTACTTTATAAAGATAACAACAATTAGGTACTTATAAATTAGCACATAGCTTTTACTCTTTGCGTGATTAAGTCTCTTCTCTTAATTCGACACTAAAACGATCAAATCATCACACAGAATTTTCACACAGACTATGTCACATATTATTCACACGGAAAATAATATTAAATTAACATTTCGACCTTGAATTTGTGGTCTCGAACCACTACCCCGACTAGGGTCTAAATCGGGCTATTACAGGGGCAACTTATCCCATTATATTTCTCAAATTCAGGCATTTTGAACTTGTATGGAAGCATAAGGTTTGGAACCAAGCTTAAATCTTGGCATCAATTCCATAACAACTATCAGCATTTTCTATCACCTTAAACTTCTCCTCCAACCATCTATATATGTCTTCTAGCTATTTTGGTAATTCTACTTTTGTCCTCTCTCCTTCAGCTATTTCATCCAAATTAGGGACATTAGTATTGATTGGATTATCTCTTGAACCTGAGCTAGTTTGGAGATTGAATAAAGCACCAGCTTGGAATTGCTGAGGCTTGATCGTGACAGATGGCCTTTGTAAAGTTACTTCAGGTAGTGTTTACACATGTGGTGAAGTAAAACCAATGGGATATTGAGGATACCCAGTATTCTCCTCAACATTAACAATAGGGCTCCTTCCTTTATCCATAAGCCCATTCAATTGCTGCGTCATCTAAGTCATTTGAGTCATCATATTCCTCTGAGACTCCATCATTTTGTCCATCATGTCTTACTGGATCTTAACCAGCTGCTCTTGCATTTGTTCTTGCATCTGTTTTTGCATTTCTTTCTACATTTGTTCCAACCTTTCTAGCCTTTTATCCATTGCTTTAGTCTTTTTCTCGTGCCGTAGGGATGTGTATTTGGTAAGATTTTGTCAGTTTCCAAGTTGCTGAAATGATTTTTTAATTAATTAGAGTCTTTGTACAACTTTAAATGCATATGATGTGATGTAATGCAAATGCATGGAATGACTGCAAAAAGAAAGAGAGAAGTTGATTCTGAATTCAATTCCATTAGAAGAACTTTTCTAAAAAAATAAATATCTTTACATTAAGCAGATTACACACTCGGCATTGCCCTTAGAATCCAAATGAAGACACTGATCTTTTCTTCATATCCGGATGTTATGGCCGAATCTTGATAATTTTCCAAAAGAGTTTTCTATTATTTCCTTTTGCTTGATTCGGGTTGCTACCAATTGCTCAATTATCCCTACAATGCTCGTTAGTTCCTTTAAGAAAGTCGAGACATGACGGCTCTTGCACAGTCTTTATCAATTTGAATCCTTCGGGCAAGGTTCTGTATTCCTCCGCGAACTATCAACCTTCTTCCATTGTGTTTATTTAGACCATGTCCGGACAACCGTATTATAATCCACTTTATCAAGAAATTCATTTTTCTATGAAAACTCCTCTATTTAGTAATCGAATATTAATCAACACCTCCTTTCTATGACGATGTAATGCAATGCAATCAAAACAAAAGAAAACATATTAGTGCAAGAGAAATAAATAACACAGAACACCTGTCCGGGTGACCACTAGGGTTTGACATGGCTTTATCTAGGGGAGGCTCCTAGGTCTCTCTATATGTGGTTTGGTTCTAAAGTTGAGGTACCTAAACCAGCAGATTCCTCGATCCTCACCCATTATAGGCTCATACAAACCGAGTTCGGTTTAGGGGAATACATTTCCCTATGGCTGCACGGAGATGAAAATCTCACAAAGACATAGGTACGGATGTATCCCGAAAGCGATCCACTATCCTGCACGGAGGTGAAGACCTCATGAAGGAGTAGTTTCTCGCCTCCACTTAAAAAAGATAAAAACCAGAAGGTCTTTATGCAATATGATGCAAGAGTAGTCTACAAAACTCAAACCACAAAAATGACACAGACTCATACAATAAAAGGATCGTAATTTTTTAAATCAAATTTCCAAATTTCGATAAAAGAATAAAAATAATCAATTTTATGACTTGACTCTCTTATTTGTCCCTAGTGGAGTCGCCAAGCTATCGAAACCATCTTTTTGCTTTGGAAAATGGGGATCAACTTTAAAATGACAAATGGAGTCGCCACCAATCCTTTTTGTTTTGGAGTGATCGGGTCACCTATAAAACATTTTATTTTGTTAAAATATTGATTCTGGTCTACGAAATTTAAGAAAATGGGTTCGGGAGTCTGTTACGTACGAGGAAGGATTAGCACCCTCGCAACGCCCAAAATTGGTACTAAATTGACTAATTGGTGACCTAATATCGAAAATTTAAAAAGATTTTAAATTATGATCTTCTTTGACACATTTGAATATACTCGAGTTTGAATATTAATATTCTTTTGTTCTGAAGGAATAAAATATCATATCCAGCACGTTAGGATTTTAAATCCCTGAATTTAAGATCATCTCAAAATTCGTAAAACTCATGCATTGAAATTTTGAAAGGATATTTGGCTATTTGGACAAATGAAAAACTGAAACCCGGCACGTTAGGATACGATTTCTCAGATTTCCAAACACAAAATATTGCCTTGTCTTTCTAAAAAGAAAATGTGGACAAAATTTAAAAGGATATTTAGTCATTTGGTCAAATGAAAAACTGAATCCCAGCACGTTAGGGCACGATTTCTCGAATTTTCAAATACGAAATATTGCCTTTTTTAAGATTTTTTAAATGGCTAATTTTAAAATCGACTCATAATGCATTTATTCAACTTGCTCGGGATGAAAATGGAACTTTTAGTAAGATTTTAAGTACATTGGAATTTGAATCACAAAACAATACCGAGAAACACAAGCATAGCATCAAACATGAAATAATAGGTAAAAAGAAATAGCAAATAAATGGGCAAACGAATAAAGGAAAATAATAACGAAATAAAAGTCGATAGTAAATCAATAATTAAATAAATAATATATGTAATAGTTTATGGGTAATAAAATAATAGTAATAGTAACAAAATATAGTGATAATAATACTAAATTATAGGAAAGACATATTTTAGTGAACAAATGATAATAGTAAAGATAAATAAATGAGAGTAATAATAACAATAATTAATAGTGATGAAAATAATAATAATAATAATAATAATAATAATAATAAGTAGTATAATAATAATAATAATAATAATAATAATAATAATAATAATAATAATAATAATAATTGGAGCAATGAAAATAATGATAATAAATAATAATGATAAAAATAAAGTATAAAATACAAATAAAATAAAGGCATGTAAGATGAGCAACCAAATGAATAAATAAATAAATTAAATTGAAGCACTTAATTATTATACAAACCAAATTAAAGAGATAAATTAAAAAAATAAAGGATCAATTTTAAAAGGGCGAAAAACACGGAGGGGCTAAATGGGAAATATTCCCCACCCTCTAAAACGCACCGTTCTAATAGGACCAAATTGAAACTGAAATAAACTATGAGGTATAAATTAGAAATAAAAAAGATTGGATTAAAAAAACACTGAAAATGCGGAAGGGTCTGTGCCACAAATAGACCATTGACACAAAAACACGCGGATCTTTTGATAGTGGGTCGGGTCACACGCGGGTAGCCATGAAACGACGCCGTTTTGGGCCTTAGTGTCTTGCTCCAAAATGACGTCGTACGGAGAGGACTATAAATACCCAAAATCAAACAAAAATTTCATTTCAGCCCATTTTTTTTAAAAAAAAACCTTCAAAGTCTCTCTGCTCTCTGATCCGCCTCGGGCTCCGGCGAGAGCCCCGATCATCGACTAGCCAGTCACCGTCATCGACCACCGTACACGGTGGTCGAAAATCCAAAAAGTAAGCTTTTCTTCTCCTTTTTTTATATTTATATTCTAATATATATAATTTTAAAAAATAAAATAAAACAAATTCTTTGTATATAAACAGAGAGTTTCGAATAGAACTAAATAAAAAAAATGGGAAAAGAAGGTATAAACAACCTTTGCTGCTATTTGTATTGATATATTCTGTTGAAAAACCAAAAAAAAGAAAACCCCTTACAATGTTTTTGTGTTTGACTTTTATAGCCGAATAATGAAGAAAAGAAAGAAAAAAATAGAAAAAAAAAATACAAATCCCTGGTATTTCTCTCCTGTTGTGCTATTTGCTATCGTAGTTTGTCGCTTTCGCAGGTACGACCACTGTATGGAGGAGGACGTGGTAGTACGGAGGCATGTGGCGCTCATGGTAACGTGGAGGCTTGCGGCGCTGCTTTGGCTAGTAGGGTTTCTGATTTTCCATTTTGTTTTGGGCTAAAGGGCTTAGGGTAGTATTTGGGCTGGTATTGGGCTGTTTTGGGTATGGGTATTTGGGCTAGGTTTAGGCCTGCTATAATAAATTGGACTGTTAATGGACTTTTATTATTATTTTTTTGGTTTTTAAGTTTAGTTTAATGGACACTAGGCTCATGAAAATTTGGGCTCTTACACCATGTAAGACTATATCTGGGATGTGACATTGGCATTAAGATACATGCATGATGAGATTGAGTATCCTCCGATATTTCGGGTAATTCATTAGATAAAAGAGCTAAGTATGTAAAGGTGAAAAAAGAGCTAAGCATGTAAAGATGCTATAGAGCCAAGTTATGCAAAAATGGCATTGAGTACCATTTATGTTAAGGATGATGAAAACTTGAGTTTATGTTTATAATTGCATAAGTGCTAAACTATGTGACTAAGTGAATATAGGGACCATGAGTAAAATACAGGTTATGAAATCATACTGTGATATGTGATGGGTAAGAGTAAGTATGAGTAAATATGCCTAAGCATTTGAGACTTATATTGCTATTGTTTCATGAGATGGAAGAGTTTATTATGAGCAATGATGTTGCTATATAAATTTCATGCAAACTTACTAAGCTATATGCTTACCCCTCTCTTTTCCTTTTTCCTTGTAGTATCGTCAAGCTAGCTTGGGGATCGTAGAACGTCGAAGCTTGGATCAAACTATCAATCACTATTTTGGTATAGCAAAGTTGATTTATTTTGAGTATGGCATGTATAGGAACTTGATCATTTTGAGTTATGTCATATTGGGAGCCAAAGTGTTGGCTATTAAGGTTACTCACTCTTTTTTTATATGGCCAATAGAAATTGGCCAATATTTGTCAAGTTTTATTCATTAATGGTGATGGAGTTATATGTGAGGAGTATGAATGATGATTTAGGGGATCATTCATAGTGCATGACTACTATGTTATGTGTTGCTTGAGTTGGTATAAGTGTGTTTATGTTTCAGGGTGGCAATTGGCTTGGAAAATAGCCTCTAATTGTCCACAAGAGGAGACACATGGGCGTGTGTCTAGGCTGTGTGTGACACAAAGTTAGCCCCATGGGTTTGTTAATAGGCCGTGTGTCCCCTACATCAACTTGCGAGAATTTGATTTGTCACACGGGCCAGCACACGGGCATATGCCTAGGCCGTGTGCTCTGTTGATGATGTCATAAACAAAGAGCTCTACGGGTGGAGGACATGGGCGTGTCTAGGCCATGTGAAAGACACGGGTTATGGACACGAGCGTGTGTCCAGCCATGTGTAAACTCCTGTAGGTTCGAAGGGAAAATAAATTTCACATGGGCTAGGGACATGGGCGTGTGATAGGCTCGAAACTAACTAATATTTTGACAAAGGCAAGCACACCTATCGAACAGTAGTATAGCTGATGAGTCTGGAATATCGTATCCTCAAGGACTAAAATTACTAGTAATAACTATCTTTTTATTATTTAGCCTAATAACTAAAGGGATTTATTTTATTCTAAAATTTAACTAACTAATTAACTATTAACGCGACAAAAGTGAAGAAAATAATCGAATAAACCAATGAATAAAGACAATACCCAAGGAAGAGTCCACCTAAACTTCACTTATTATTCTGACTCTGAATTAACCGATTTATTCACTTGTCTTGATCCGTAGAAATCTTTAAATTATGTTAATATCTCTTTCGAGACTAAAAACAACTGACTCTAGGTTGATTAATTGAAATCTCTTTCTAATTAAAACCCCTATCATCGCATTAACTCGATCTATGGATTCCCTTATTAGATTTGACTCTAATCTAGTAGATTTATGTCATCCTATTTTTAGGGTTGCAATCAACTCCGCTTAATTACACGAGATCTACTATTAATCAGGGACTTTTGCTCCACTAAATAAGCACATCAATATTGACTTAATATCCTGAAAATATTAAAGCAAGGGTTAAGAACACATAATTAAGAACAAGAACAAGTATTTATCGTGTAATTTAGATAATTAAATAATAAGATTCATCATAGGTTTCATCCTCTCTAGGTATTTAGGGAGTTTAGTTCATAACGTAGAAGGAAAACATCTTAGAATTAAGAAAACAACAAGACATAAAAAACCCAAAAACTTCTAATGAACTTGATGGAGATCTTCAATCTTGGAGTGAATCCTGCTTTTGAGATGATTCCGACGGCTTCCTTCAAGTAATTTCTTTGATCTCCTCTGTGTGCTCCCCTTAGGTCTTCCTCTGGTGTGTATTTATAGACTTTAGAAGGCTTAGAAACCATAAAAATTGGCTTTTTCTGCGTGAAAACAAAGCAGGGTGCGACAGGGACACGGGTGTGTGCTCAGCTCGTGTAAGGGTGTCAAGGCCATGTGGAAATTTGGGTGACTCGCGATCGACATGGGATGGCACACGGGCGTGTGTCCAGTCCGTGTGGTTCACATGGGCATGTCCCCTACCGTGTGGTTCTGGCCTGGCCGTGTGGATCCTTAAAATGGCTCGTTTTGTCCGGTTTTGGCCCATTTTCCACTCCTTTTGCTTCCCTATGCTCACCTAAGTATAGAAATACGAAATTAAAGGATTAGGAGCATCGAATTCACATAATTATATAAATAAACATCCAAAAACATGCTAAGTATGGGATTAAAATGTATTACTTTTATGGTTTATCAAATATCCCCACACTTAAGCGTTTGCTTGTCCTCAAGCAAAATCCTCAACTCACAATTAAAATTAAACCTCCTTAATTCACAATCCTTATTAATAATGTCCTATCATAATTCACAAATAATTCATACATTGATAATTTAACTCAAAGAGTCCTAAAGATTCAAACAATCCAAGTCACAAATTTTTATAGCATGAAAACATAGGTGTTTCCCCTTATCTAAATAATTACCTTTGATTCAAAATCAACAAGAATTGACATCCTCGCTAAAGATTCACTCAAATCACTCAAAGTTTTAAGGTTCAAATTAAGCACTCAAAAGTCAAACATGAAAAGTTATTACCATAGGCTTGTATGAAAATCAAATCTCCACCACTAAAAAAAATAAGATGATACACAAATCAAAAGGTCTTTGAAAGGGTTGTAATGGGGCTTGGGTTAAAGGTGTGGAAAAAGGTTGAATTAGAGGGTTAAAATCGAGTATGAATTGATAATTTACCTAACTAGAAAAATAAACTAATACTGAATAATTACATTAATTGAAAACTTATCAATAATAACACGAGCTTCTTCTCAAAATATGAAATTAACCACTTAAGCTCAAATAACTTAGAACTAGTAATAATTAAAATAAATGAATATATATATTTCTATTTTTTTCATGTACAATACTAAGAATTTAATAATGAAATAAAGAACATAGTTAGCCAATTGACCAAATCAAATCTCGACAAAAAGAAGGTTAATACAATAGGAAAAATTCTCAATGAATCAAGTTTTGGGTTAATATTAAGGGTGGATCAAGAAACGGTTTATTAGGTTCAAAGGGGTTCACTAAGGGTTAATTATGAAGGTAGGCTTTTAGTGGATTAAGTAGGTTAAAACCTAGGTGCCTTTATCATCTCAATATATCAAATCAAAAGGTGTGGTCTCGACATGCATAATTGAAGCAAGTTCTAGAATAACAAATCAATATTGACACACTCATAACCAATAAAGTGAGCAAGAAAAGTGTATGCTCATAAAGGCTCAAAATCTCACATTATGGCTTTTGATGTCAATCCTGTAAATTTCAAACTTCAAGTTAATATTTAAATTTTGGGGAAACAACCTAGAAATTTTAATTCTGAAAATAGACTTATCATGCGTGATTCTCTAATGTCTTAAAATTGAAACAGTCAATCCATAATTACCTATGACTTAATCCAAAACATATCAATAAAAATCATAAATTAATAAAAATTTATTCTAATAGTAATATGAGAAAATTTACTTAAGAATAAGATATAATTCAGGATTTTCTAATAATGATATAATTAACCTCCCCACACTTAAGATGTATGTTGTCCTCAATGTACCAAAATAGATAATGACAATATCATAAGAAAATCATAAGAGAGTGAAAGAAGTGAAACTTCCTGAATTTTGGATGAAATCCGTGGAATAGTGAATGCAGTATTATTATCACTATATTTTGTTACTATTACTATTATTTGATTACCCATAAACTATTACATATATTATTTATTTAATTATTGATTTACTATCGGCTTTTATTTCGTTATTATTTTCCTTTATTCGTTTGCCCATTTATTTGCTATTTCTTTTACCTATTATTTCATGTTTGATGCTATGCTTGTGTTTCTCGATATTGTTTTGTGATTCAAATTCCAATGTACTTAAACTCTTACTAGAAGTTCCATTTTCATCCCGAGCAAGTTGAATAAACGCATTATGATTCAATTTTAAAATCACCCATTTAAAAATTTTCTTAAAACAAGGCAATATTTTGTATTTGGAAATTCGAGAAATCGTGCCCTAACGTCTGGGATCCGGTTTTTCGTTTGACCAAATGACTAAATATCCTTTTAAATTTTGTCCACGTTTTCCTTTTAGAAAGACAAGGCAATATTTCGTATTTGGAAATCCGAGAAATCGTACCTTAACGTGCTGGGTTTCGATTTTACATTTGTCCAAATAGCCAAATATCATTTCAAAATTTTAATGCATGAGTGTTAGGAATTTTGAGATGATCTTAAATTCAAGGATTTAAATTGTCGTATCCTAACGTGCTGGATATGATATTTTATTCCTTCGGAATAATAGAATCTTAATATTCAAACTCGAGTATATTTAAATGTGACAAAGAAGATCATAATTTAAAATCTTTTTAAATTTTCGACGTTAGGGCATCAATTAGTCAATTTGGTACAAATTTGGGCATTGCGAGGGTTCTAATCCTTCCTCGCACGTAACCGACTCCCAAACTCGTTTTCTTAAATTTCGTAGACCAAAATCAATATTTTAACAAAATAAAATGTTTTATAGGTGACCCGATCACACCTAAAAAAAAAGGATTGGTGACGACTCCATTTGTCATTTTAAAGTCGATTCCGTTTTAAAAGAAAAAAGATGGTTTCGACACATGGGATCACCTCTTGATGCCGATGCCATATCCTAGATATGGTCTTACACAGGATCTCTTAGCTCGATGTCGATGCCATGTCCCAGACATGGTCTTACACGAGATCTTCCTTTGGTGCCAAAGCCATGTCCCAGACATGGTCTTACACGGGACCTTCCTTGTATGGTGCCGATGCCATGTCCCAAACATGGTCTTATACAGGATCTACGTTCGATGCCGATGCCATGTCCCAAACATGGTCTTATGCGGGACCTACATTTGGTGCCGATGCCATATCCCAGATATGGTCTTATTCGGGACCTTCCTTATCTCTTGGCATGATATAAGTATCCTCGTTATTCTGAGTCTTCAACCGGGACTTCAACTTACATGTTCTCATTCATTTTCTCACCAAGACATTATTAATCGACTTCATGAAAATAATAGGCATTTCACAAAATAGTAAGTAATTTAAACACAGTAACACATGTAACCTGAATTTCACACAAACTTACCTCGGTACTCAAAATGTATATAGATGTTCGATTTAGTCCGCAACCTTGTTCTTACCCCGATTTCAATTTGGGCTTAATGTTTCTTGATCTATAATGACAATTTCACTTATTTAATGCTCACATTGAATCACACTTTGGAAAAATTACAATTTTGCCCCTAAACTTTCTTATAATTACACTTTTGCCCCTAGGCTCGTAAAATGATTTTTATTCAACTTCCTTGTATTTTAAGCTTAGCCGAATTATTCTCTTAACTACAAAAGCCCTTAATTTCCACTATTTCACTGATGTATGACCAATTTTATAACTTTTACAATTTGGTCCTTTTATGTATTTTTCATGAAAATCACTAAGAAAAAGATGTTTATCATACATCAAACTTTCATATTATTTCTTAAAACATCCAAAACACATGCAATTCATACATGGGTAAATTTTTTAACATAAAACCTAGCTCAAAATATAGATAAAAATAGCTAAATCGAGCTATGAGGATCTCAAAAATACGAAGAACATTAAAAATGGGGCAAAGAGACACTTACAATCAAGCTTGAAAGATGAACAAACCCTAGCTATGTCTTCCTTAGGGAATTTCAGCCAAGGAGAAGAAGATGGACACAATTTTGACTTCTTTTCCCTTTTAATCTTTTATTTACCAAATGACAAAAATGCCCTTAATGATCCTTTCTTGAGATTTTTCCTTCTCATGTCTATTTTTTCCATCTTACATATAATGGTCTAATTGCTCAATATGGACTTCTAATAATTTTTGTGATTCTATTTCATACTTAAACCTTCTAGATTCTCATATTTTCTAATCCTTGCAATTTAGTCCTAATGGACAAATTGTATACTAATTAATAAAATTCCTTCATGAAATTTTCTCACAATCATGAAAATACCTCGTAAGCCTCATAAAAATCATTAACATACATATTTCTACTTTGAATTTGCTGTCTCGCACCACTATTCTGACTAGGCCCTAAATCGGGCTGTTACAACTTGCATGTATTAAAACATTACAAGTCAATAGTTAAAGAGCTACAGTTCCAAACCAAGGTACTAGTACCTTGCCCCTAGACAGGTGCCACTACAATATTTTGGTTATTTTAAGCTTCTTGGAGCTAGTATTTGATCCCATAGACCTCCAATATTCTGCACATTGATTCTAAATGATTTTAGAATATTTTCGAAAGTGCTTAATTATCTCAAATTTGTTTTATTGATTTTTTTTAAAACTGTTCTAAAGAATGGTATTTCTAAATTCACAAGTTATGAATGTTTTGCATGTGTCATTATAGCATTTTGTATCCATACCGATCATCAGGATGAGTAAGGGGTGTTACAATTCATATTAGAATTAATGCCAAAGTGGGGTTTGTTGAATGTATGTGTTCCCAAGGCAATAAACATTATAGACAGGAACTCATTATGAGGTCAACTTCTTGGTACAACCTCGCATTAGGTTTTTATAATTAATGTTGATGTACTAGTTAATAATGAATTAAAGGTTGCAAGCACTACTATAGTTGCTATAAATCACCTGGGCAGTATAGTGGCTAGAAGCAAAATACTTCTGCAACCTAGTGGCCAAAGGACAAGATATGGAACACAAACTGATTTAGTAAAAAAGAAAGGGTGGCTTAATGTGGTTTTTGAGTCCAACAACCTGCGACTTGTTAATGCCTGGAAAGGAAAAAGGCAACTTTAATGGGAGATTGATACGATTGTCCATGGCTAGTTGAATGAACGCTTTCTTTTTGTCACTGTGATTGAAAATGCAACATGGTCGTAGAATGGGTTACTAAGGCCACGAGTAACTCAAGTTGGCTGACAGATTGATGTAACAATCTTTGTTAAGGAATGAAATAATAGGGATAATTGTTTTATATTCTAGTGGATATTTTAAATTCCACAAGTAAGATTACAACAATCATGTGTTCTGAATTGATATCTAAAAATATGAATAAATAAATTAGACACATTGCAATTTTTTAACTCGACTACTAAAGTTAATAAAGTCCACCACTAATGTACTAGATAATAATACTAATAGTTATACTATATTATAATAATATAATAATAGAACTAAAATATTCTTTCTTCTTCTTGTAAAATTATTTGGTTTATTTTTCCTCTCAAACCCCTTTGATTGTGGCCAAGCTACTCGTATAGGACTTCTCACACTTTTAACATTCAATGTTACTAATTATTAAAGGATTTTACGAGATCAATCTAACACGATTATGTACGCTTGTTTAAATTTGGATGAACTTAAATGATGATGTTTCTTTTAAGGGAAATATGTGGTTTTTCTAAGCAACATATTGTATACCAGCTTAAATCAATTAGCTTGAATTATTCATGTGTGGGTCAAATTAGTCAAGGGGTGGTTACTTAGTTAAAGAAGCTATTAGTACAGTTAGTAATAGTTTTTAGTAGTAGTTTTTAGTATTCTTATCCATAGACTTGATAAATGACATCACCATTTCCTTGTAATAAGCATAATTAGAGCCATCTAGCAGAGAGGTCTTGAGATTAATGTTTCTTCCATATCTTAAGCTATTTAATGACATGATCTTCACTTAATTCACCAAGTGTTTTGCTCTTATACCATTTGAGAGTTCATTGAATTTTCTTGTCAGTTGCATGTTTAGTTAAAACAAGATGAACAACTAAAAGAGTAGAATATAAATCCATAGAAATTGGTTATGTAGTTTGAAAAACTTTCCTACATTTGTAGAGTCTAGCCTAGAGAGTAATCCGCTATCAATTCACAATACAAGATATGATTTAAGCTCAACTTACTCACCAAGTTGCAACCTCACTGCTATATATTAACTATGTCACTCTCCTCATTGAGACTTTCCCCTTAAAAATTTAGTTACAAACTAAACATGAGTAATTTATTTAAAATAAATTTACACTAAAAAGAAGTCCTCACAATAAACAATTAGGTGTTCTATCAAAATCATACATAATTAAAAAAAAAAACAAGCCTTCTTTAAATAGGTGTTTAAGGCTTGTAAAACATTAATTATTGTGAAGTTCAATCCCCTTGAATTTTGTCCGAGTAGATCCTCAATAAGGAATTAAATATATCTTCTAGGAGAAATTATCTTTTAAAAACATGATCTCTTTAATTAAAGAAATTTGATCATACCAAAAATCTTCAAAAGAATCCTTACTTGATTGTTATTCAATGTAACTCAATCCAAAAATTGTTGCTTAAGAACCTCAAAGCGATGTAAAAATAAATCAAATATTTTTTAATTAAAAAATGTCAACAAATATGGTAAATTGCAGAACAACCTAGTTACAAAACAAGTTACATCAAGAACGTGCACCTGACACTAACATATTGTTTTTATATAATTTATATATATTATTATAATATACGATTAACATAAAAATATGTTAAATTATTTATATTTATAATGCTAAAAGTTATTTTGGGTACATTCAAAAGTTAAATAAAATAACTTTTTTGAAAAGAAAATAAGATGGGAAAGATTAAGCGAGTTTAATTTACCTATTTTAAAGAAAAACTAAAAAATAATGACTAAATCAGTCAGATAAGACTTAACCAAACAAATATGATATCTGTATATATATGACGTAAAGTCTGTCCGAATTATGTGGGGATCATGAGCACCTCTAAAGTGAAATCAGTCTCAGTAAAGCATACAACTAAAAATAGATGTTTTTACAAACTTTTTCACTGAAACTGTATGGATAAAGTTGATAGGTATGTGAATCTATTCTTGCACTGATTTTGCGAGGTTGAAAGCAGGAATGTTCAAACCAATAATTCTCTTTTGAGGATTTTATTATTATTTTATATTAGAAATTTTATCACATGTATATACATGTGAAAATTATAAATATAAAATACAAATGCATGTACAATATTAAAATGAAAAAATTGAATTAAAATTGTTTATTATGGTGTTATAATCAATCTTGAATTGGTTTCGAGTTAATTTGTAACATTAACTCAATCAAATACATTAATATAGATATATATACAATTGATGGAGAAAAAAGTATGCACAATAAAAATTGAAATGTGATATAAAATATATCAAAATAAAGCTTTAACTAAATAGTAAATTAAATTTACTAATTACTAATGCAATTAGTATCGGTTCAAATCTCTCCATATGCATATTTTTATTAGTTTTAAATAGAAAATAAATAAATTTCCCATGAATAATAGAACTTATTTTAATTATAAAAATATATTTCCTTAATTTTTCTAATTAAATTGATGACTTGATTGAATGTGATATCAATTTGGTAAAACACTAAATAAATGGTATGATGTAAAGAAATTTGAAGGAAAAAAAGAAAGAATTGGATCAGAAATGTGATGCATTTTTCTTAAAACTCAAAAAAATAAAGAGCAAATTTAAAATTCAAAATGTGAAATGTATCCCAAAATTGAAGCAAAAATGGCTGTATAGCACTCGCATGCATATACCCTTCCTATCGTCAAATAAGGGATTCAACATTTGAGATTTTGTTGCCAGGCAGATGTGACTTTTGCTCGTTCCCTTCGCACGTTGGACTTGCCATTCACTGCCATGAAGTCCTTTACATTTGACAAATTTGCCTGCTACTATTTCAAATGTTTGATTTCTTTTGCAAAACAGCTCATTCTAAGCTCTTCACTTGGATTTTAATGAAAGTAGCAATTATTTAATGTTTGCTTCGTGAACATGTTTTTGATTATCTGGCATTTCTCTAAATTTTAGCTGATATCAAGATTTGATCCTTGGCGACATACGTCTCATCGATGCACATAAAACATTGCCAAATCATGAAAAGAATTGATGGGATGGATAAGGTTGGGAAGAAACTTACCTGCAATATACCATATATAAATTAATAGTAAAATCATCTAAACTTACCTTTGGAAGTAGTTTTCACCACTAATGGGAATGTTTAATAATTATTTATAATTCTTGCACTTTTAATCTCTCTATTTGAGGTTTTTATTTTATTTAATAATTAAAATACAATTAGTAACATCATCAACGAAAGTTCTATTGAATTATGTGATATTTTTAAAATAAATATTTTATTTATATAGTCAATTTAAGACTGTGTGAAAGTCACAAATCATAAAGATTATTAGGAGAGAAGGCAGATTTGAACGTTGGAAATGATATTATTAGGAGGGGATGGGCACGAACCCCGAACATGAATCGTTAAATAAATATAAAAGATAAAAAAAAAAACTACATAGAAGCAAAGGTAAAAGTAGAAAATTTTCTTTTGGGAGACGAAATTAAGTTTATATTTTTATGATAGTAAAATACAATTTCTTTATATTTAATAGCCTGTATCTTTATAATTTTAAAAATTAAATCAAATTATTATCATTTTGGGAGTCATAATGTAAAATTTCTATTACTAATTTAAAGTTTTATAAATTATAAAATTGATAAGAAGAAAATTTTTAATTTAAGGGGTGTAGCTGTGCCTACCCTGGTGCAGCGAAGTTATGTAAGCATAAAAAAGAGTATCAGCTTTTACTCAGCTTCTCTAAAGTAGTACCGAATAACATTACAACTTTGGATTTAGAATTAGAATAGAAAACCTTACACCCCATATTTAACTTTTTTTTTTTTTTTTTGCTTACTTAGCCTTCAACGCCTGTAGTATTGATCATGTGAGAAAAATTTTCCATTTAAAGATACCACATAATCCATTTTAATCAAATTTATTTAATAGCGCTATTAATTGGATTTTATTTGTTAAATTAAAACAGTGGAAAAATTAAATTATTTAGAGGAATTAAATTTCAAGTATGAAACAAAGACTAAAACATTAATTAAAACAATAATGATTATCATTTTGTTATTCTGAAATATATATCACCTAGAGTATTACACGATATACATCTATCTTACATATGTTATGCTTACAACCAGAAAAAAATATAGATATAAGATATATAAAGATAAACGCCAACACAATCTTCTTAAATTTCTTTTTCTATTTAATTAAAAAGTTTCTTGAGCTTTCACCGGAAGAACATCTGCAAACTCAAGTTCCAAAGCCTTTCTTACTTCTCTCTAATAGTTTCACAATCTCTTCAATCTCCTCACCTGTAACATGTCAAAATATTATATGTCATGGTTCTACACACAACAACGTTTGGCATGTTAAAATATTATAAATGTAAATATATATAATTTGACCTTTAAATTTATCTATTTGTATCTAATTGATTCTTAATTTTTTTGGATTTAATTGGTCCTTAAATTTGTATTTCATCAATAGGTTGATATTTTCGCACTAATATCGTTAATTATCCTAGCATGGCACTGCTAGACAACTTGGTGGTGCTATGAGGCAACTTCTCAATGTGCAATTTGGCAAACATAAATTAAAATATAATAAAAATAAAAATTATGTTTGCCATGTGGAGTTCTAATAGGCCACCACGTGACACCACCAAATTGATTAAAAATACCATATGAGCACTAACTAATAGTGTTAGTGTGGAGGGACTAACCTAATTAAAAGAATACAAATTCAAAGATCAAATAAATCCAAAAAAAAAAAAAAAAATTAATGACCAACTAAATACAAATTTGCAAATTCAAGTTAAAGGCAAAATAAGGTCTATAGGCCGATTTTTATTTTTAATTATGATTTTACGCCGGTGTTAAAATTAATTAGGGATATAGGCCGATTTAACTGGAAAGTGTGGCAAACTAGGCGAGCTGTTTAGAAAGCTCGTCCAACTGGACGCACTTTCCTATTCTCTCTCCTAGATTTAGAGTTTAGGGTATTTTGAAAGTGTTCAGGGTTTTCGACAGAAACGGCAGAAATTCTTAGGTAGTTTTGAGGTGAAATCCATGACCTTAGAAACCCATCGTGGGGAAATCCAATTTCAGGGTAATAATGCTTGATACAATCAAGGGTTGAATTCAACATGAAGGTCCCAGTCGACTGCCGTGATGTAGTCATGAGTTCAAGTATAATTTGGAGGCCAGGTGATGGTCGTTATGCAATCAGGAGTTCAAGATTTTTGGATACCTACAACCAATGCCCTATATATACTATATATAAGATTGAGACCATAATCATACAGAAAATGTAACAGTCCGAATTTGAACCTAATCAGAATAGTGGTTTCGGGACCACGAATCTGAGTTTGAAAATTTTTTAAATATTATATTTTGTGCTAATTATATGTGATTTATGATGTATGAAAGTTTCGTAGAAAAATTTAATCGTTTGTGTGCTTAATTAAGTAAAAGGACTTAATCGCGTAAAGTGTAAAAGTTACAAACTATAGTAAAAAGTGCTTATTTGTTAGTGGTTTCTTAATAAGAAGTCCTTAAAGAAGAAATAAGCCATAAATATGATAGCTGATGGTTGATGGACGGTTTTGGACATAGTTTATATTTTTTCTTATTTTATTATAAAGGTTAAATAAGTAAAATGATAAATAAGTAATATTAAACAAAAGACAAAGTCAAATTATGTCTTTATTCATCATCCACCATCAATTCTTAAAAGGAAAAGAAATAGTTTGAGGCTTTTAAACATTCGGCTCTTGCTCAAGTAATTTAAGGTATGAGTTTTGTTCGGTTTTTGATAATTTTTATGTTTTTGTAATCGTTGCTTCAAATACTTCAAGACCCATGCTTGAATTTTTTATTTTGATGAATATTTTGAAATGTTCCATTGATGAGTTCATGAGTTTTATGATGATAGTTGATGAATATTGAAAGATATATGTTAGATTAATGTGTTTTGTATTGAAATTTTTGGTGAATTTGAGTAATTAGGGCTAAATTGAGAAAATAAATTCTTGAGGGGTTAAAATGCAAAATAGATGAAATGTAGGGACTTATATGTTTATGGGGAAAGTTCGGCCTAGCTACATTGTTGTGAAATTTTGCTTAATTTGTGTTTTGTGCAAATAGGATCAAATTGTAAAAGTGTGAAACATTAGGGGCAAAATGGTAATTTTCCCATTTAGGTGTTTTGGGTTAAATTGAAATGGAATATACTTGAATGAGCTTATTTTGAATTGGTTTAGATCGAGAACAAAGAAAACGAACTTGGATCGGGGAAAGGCAAAAGTTAACGAATAGCCGGTTCTTGACGTCCGACGATATCCGAGGTAAGTCTTTAAGCTAATATATGTCGAAAATTATTTATGTACTCTAATAAATATTGAAAATTAAAATGTTCGGAATGTATATATGAAGTTGCCGAATGTGAGTGGTATAATGTTGAGTTGATTTTATTTATGTAATGTGAATAAGTCACTAGAATCGATATGAGATAGAATTACGAAAAATAAGTGATACATGTTGGTTGTGGCATTAAGAAATGTGTATGGAATGGTTAACTATATTGACACTCGGGCTAAATGCCTAACAGGCCTTGTACTGGTGATCTATATCAGGCTAAATGCCTAGCAGGCCTTGTGCCAGTGATCTATATCGGGCTTATTGCCTAGCAGGCTAAATGCCGGTGTTTTACATCTCGGACCTTTGGTCTAGCAGGCTTAATGCCAGTGTATATTTCGAGATTTGATGCCTAGTAGGCTTAATGCTGGTGATATGTTATAAACAGTGAATCTGCGAGTTAAATAAGGTACGACACATTTAATGTAATGTGCTAAAGCTCGGTAAGTGTAAGCTTATTATATTAGTAAGTAATGTAGTGAGTTGTTATACGATCATTGGGATGAGCATGACGTGGTTAAGTTAATGATTCAATAAGAATTTGGTTATGTGCCATTAAATTTATCCATGTTGAGTATGAACATTTTGGATATATGAAATTGAGTTTTATGTATTACTTTGAGGGATCGGATGAAAGTGGAAATGTTAATGGTATAAGAGTTTGAATGTGTTATATATGCGTGCAAATGGGAATAAGTGGTTGGTATCTAAAATATGTTCATTTCACTTGGAATAAAGAAATGCATATATGTATATATATATATATATATATATATATATATATATATATAATAGAGTGCTAATATTTAGGTTATTGGCATTAATAGCATTCGGTCATGCTTTATTATATAAAGAAATGTTTGCATTCTATTTCATGAATTCAATAATTAAAAGATTTTAATGTTTGAATATTGTATTGAATTTGCTTAAGACTTACTAAGCTAGTAAGCTTACTCTGTGTGGTTCAATGTTCTGTTTTATAGATTTTGGTCAAGCTACGAGCTCGGGAAATTGTCAGCAAAGTCAACCACACTATCATCTTTTTGGTACTCTTTTAGTTTTGTTTATTTTGGATAAAGGCATGTATAGGATGGTTAACATTCATGTTTAAGTTGGGTTAGAAATAGAGAATGTAACCGAATAGGTGGATATTTCTTGGCTGAATGTAGGTATTTTTAAACTATCCTATTTGGTCATTCGAATTAAGTGTATTAGTAGTTGTTACTTATGTTCAAAATGTTTAAAATGATTATAGCCTATATGTTAATCTTACAATAAAATAAAATCGTATAGTATATGGTATGTTTGGTATATTTATTTCATGTGATTATAAAGTAAGCGAATTTGATACGATGTGAACTGTCCTTTATGTTTATAAATATATTATAATATCATAGAAAAATGCAATGTATGTACAGTATAATTATATAGGTTCGGCTGGGTTAAATTTGCTTGAGTGTTTTATAAATAAAAAACGATAAGGAAATTGAATTGGTTTTAGAAGAATAAGTTGTTTAATGTATAGGTAGTTATTTGTTTATATGCACATCATTGAAAAAAGTCTGTTTAACTATGATTTAATTGCTTGAATAAAAGCTATGCTTTTTTTTTCTGGTAATGCCCTTAACCCTAATCCGGCGACGGGTACGGGTTAGAGGTGTTACATTTGATTGGTATCAGAGCTTATAGTTTAGTCGATTCTAGAACTACCGTAGCGCGTGAGAGTCTAGCTATACATGCCTTTATTATATATATGATAGTGTGATGACTTTTGACATTTCAAACTGTGTTTTATATAGTAAATGGATCCTGACAAAGTCGCAGCAGATGATGTAGAGAGTGTAGCGCCTGATCTCGCACGAGGGTCAGCGCCGATAGGCTCTCGACCTGTCTCGGGTAGCCATGAGGGGAGGCTAAGTAAGCCTTCTACCAGATGATGAATAAATGGTTTACCCAGTTCATTTAGACTAACCCGGCTGTACAACAACCTCCACCCCTGAATAATCCAACTCCGGCACCTTCAGCACCTCTGATGATAGATCCGATGAAATTTAGTAGGCCTCCCGTTGATAAAATTAGGAAATATGGGGCTGAAGAATTTAAAGCTAATGATGATGATGACGCAAGCGAGCTGAGATGTGGCTTGATAACACTATTTGGGTACTTGATGAGCTATCCTGTACTCCAGATGAATGCCTAAAGTGTGCTATATCTTTACTTTAGGACACTGCATATCACTAGTGGAATACACTAGTATCAGTGGCTCGGAAAGAAAAAGTAACTTGGGATTTCTTCCAGATCGAGTTCCATAAGAAATATATCAATCAGAGATTCATCGATCAGAAACGAAAAGAATTTCTAGAATTGAAACAGGGTCGCATGACTGTGACTGAATATGAGCGGAAGTTTGTCAGATTGAGCCGATATGCCCGAGAGTGTGTATCAACTGAAGCCATTATGTGCAAAAGATTCAAAGACGGTCTAAATGAAGATATAAAGTTGTTAGTTGGCATACTTGAAATCAAAGAGTTCATGGTACTTGTCGAGCGAGCTTGCAAAGCTGAAGAGCTTGGAAAAGAGAAAAGAAAGGCTGAAATGGAAGCTAGCGACACTCGTAAAAGATCATCGAGTAAGACATTCCAATCTGTATCTAATAAGTTCAGAGATGACTTTGACCGACATAAAGCTACTTTAGACATGTCTAGATGAGATCGACCTCTAGTGGGTTCCCGAGCTACTTAGATGGCCAGTGTTGGTAATGTCCAGCAAAATCGGGTTGAATGCAAGTAGTGTGGTAAATGGCATTCTGGGAGTTGTAGATTCCGTGATCGGTCCTGCTTTAAATGTGGATAGTCAGATCATTTTATCAGAGAGTGCCCGATGTTAGCCGAGAAAAATACGGCCCAGAATATCAGATCGAGTAACGTGTCAGTGCGAGGCAGACCATCTAGACATTCGGGAAATGGTAGTGGCAGTCAGAAAGGAACTAAAGACACTACAGTTAGATCGGAGGCTTGTGGACCAGCTAGAGCATATGCTATACGGGCCAGGAAGGATGTTTCTTCCCCAGATGTTATCACTGGTACTTTCACTCTTTATGATACTACTGTGATTGCATTGATTGATCCTGGTTCAACTCATTCATATGTGTGTGAAACTTTAGTATCCAGTAAGACTCCACCTGTTGAGTCTACCGAGTTTGTGATCTGTGCGTCCAACCCCTTGGGTTGATGTGCACTCATTGACAAAGTGTGTAAAGGTTGCCCGTTGATGAGTCCGGATCCATGCTTTCTAGCTTGTAACACCCCAAACCCGGCCCAAAACACTACGGCCGAATTTGAAATGCTACGAGGAAATATGTTTGAAAAGAATTTGATTTGATGGGTGAAAACACGTTTTGAATTTTAAATATTTTCTTTAGTTTATTAAAGAACAAAAACTTTGAAGGTCGGGTGTAGTCTAAAACATTGTACGTTTGGAAGTTTCTAGAGAAATCGAGATATTTAAAATATTCAGGTTAAAAACTCAAGTTTAATCTTTAAGTTGTAAATTGTTTCCAAAATTCTTCTTAGTTTTTAATCGATAATCCAATTGACTCACAATAAAATAAAAATCCCCAAATATTTAAATGGCCTTATTACATTCAAAAGAAAATTAACCCAAAAGTAACTAAGAATTTAAGTGCATAAAACACTAAAACAACTTCTGCATGGCCACCACAAATCTACTCCAGCCCGGTCCATGTATCATACATCACCTGCATTGTTTAAGAAAACAGGGTGTGTCGAACAGACTCAGTGTGTGATTATTTCACATGTTCCCCAAATGGGCTTGGCCCAAATCACACAATCCACATACCACACATGATGATGAAATATGTTACCCAACCCAACCTAGAGTCCATCCTCTACACACCCCCATACCAACCATAAACACTAGGGGATTACTAAATTGACCCTCTAACCGTTACACACCTCTTTGGCAGTCAAGCAGCCCAAAGTCGTGACGTATCCACTGATCACCTTGTGACCAAATATAACATGGCCTAGCCACCGATCACCTAAGTGACCAAACAGAACGTGGCATAGCCACCGATCACTATGTGACCAAATCTCGATATCCATGATGTGACCCATGGTCATCATCAAATCGCGATGAAGCACAAAGCAAGCATCAATCCCTTGATGTGGCACATAGCCGACACCAAGTCGTGATTTGGCACATAGCTAATCACCACACATACATAAATGTACGCCCGGTCCTTCATTTAACATATATATCCTGATCCTATGCATATGCAACATGCTATAATGATATGATATAATAATGCATGGACATATTAGGTAGGCATTCAACATGCTCAAAATATCCACAATGATCAACCATCCACACCTTAGATAAAGTACTAACCTGGTTACTGTGATACCTAATTAAGGGTAACAAATCCACCATAACCACTGTAATCGTTATCACATGCATAACACATATAATTAATTGACTAATCATAGAAACAAAGAATTAACCACACACCTGATAACCTGAAGCACTAGACTCTCGATTTCCCTAGCGTCCTCACTCGAAGAGACTACAGTGATCTGCTTGTCTCTTTTCGATGCTGGCCCACACCCCGGTGGCCAATCCCGAACTGCAAAAACCGAATGTTTCTTGGAGCTAAGGGAAGGGACTACCCCTTCTCTCCTCCACTGGTACTCGCATCCATTGAATATCACTTAATCAGAAAACCTGGTTAATCGATACGTAAAATCTAAATGAATCATATCTATAATTTAAGCGAATACCCTTACCAAATAGATCCAGAATCTCAAGACTCCTCCTATACCTTTGTTGAACCCTTTACATCACACCGTAGTTAGAATCAGCTAACACTTAAAAGATATGGCCTTTGGTCGAATGGCACTATCTTCTTACCTTATCGATTAAATCCCGAAAGCCCTTCCTCTTAACGTTGGCTCTAAAGAATCCCGAAACCTCACTTACTAGTAGTCGACTGAAAGATCTGACCAAGAAAGATCAGTTTCGAAATACCACAGAGGTAAAAAGATTCAGCCACCAATTGATTCTTGGCCTCCGTAAAGTTTGATAACACGAAAAGAGAAAAGAGTGAAATGCTCGACTAAGACCCCAAAAGAAAGTAGAGCATTCGGCCACAAGGGGTAGAGTATAGGGAAGAACGGCTTCTAAAATGAAGAGAAGGTAAGGGCTTTGTCACCAAAACGAAAAGAAAAGAAGAGTAGAGTGGAAGAGAAAGGTTCGGCCTTGTGAAGAGAGTGGAGAAGAAGAGAAGATGAACATTAAGGATGACCTTAAGGGTCTTTGAGGTTTCGGCCAAGACAAACAAATGAGAAAAAGGGTTGAATTCTATGCAGTTTTGGTACGAAAGAAAAGAATAAGCACAAAGAGAGAAATAAGTTAAATTTCGGCTAGAGCAAAGTAACTAAATGGCCCTTTGACAACTCTAAATTTCGGCACACCCAAGCTTTCCCACTGAATATGCAACTCCCCTCCCAAAGTCCTACATTCGGCCAACTCTCACCCCCCTTTTCTCTCCACTTTTTCCTCCCCCCTCTCATTAGAATGAGTTTGAATAAGTCAAACTCCCATCTTTTCTCCTAGCCACAATTTTAAACACCTTGACCAAGTCTCATCCTCATCCCTTCAGAGTCTGATTGTCGCCCAACTCTTCACTCCCCTTGACGCAAAATAAATGCCAAAATGCTGCTAGAGCTGCTCGAACCAAGGCCCTTCTCACTCCCTAATGCGTCAACCATAAGTGCTCTAAGTGGCGCCTCCTAGCCACCTTACCAACTGGATTCTTGTGTCATATTCCACACAAAAATTCCTTTAAGACCTAGCTCCCTAACTCTCCCTATCGACTTAAAACAATTATTTTCCAAGGCCTCTACCCACACCTCAAGGTTTTCCAAGCCCCAAACACGACCAAACGACATACAAAGCACACCAACACACAGATACAAATTAAAATGCATGACCCCCAAATCCTGGGTATTACAGTTCTACCCCCTTAAAAAAATAATTTCGGCCTCGAAATTACCTGATTAAAATAAGTGAAGGTATTGCTATTGCATCACTTCTTCCGGCTCCTACGAAGCTTCTTCTGCCCCGTGATTACACCATAATACTTTAACTAGAGGAACTAATTTCTTTCGAAGCACACTCACATCTCGTTCTAGAATCTGAATCGGTTCTTCTTCGTAGGACAAATCTGGTTTCAACTCAACTGCTGCAACTGGCACTACGTGAGATGGATCCGATCGATATCGACGGAGAATTGACACGTGGAACACATCATGCATCTACTTCAATTCTGACGGTAATTCCAGCTGATAAGCCACTGGCCCCACTCGCTTCAAAACCCTATAAGGCCCTATAAACCTGGGACTCAGTTTACCCTTGCGTCCAAATCTAATCACCTTCTTCCATGGCGAAACTTTCAGGAACACACTATCACCCACACCAAATTCTATCTCTTTTCGCTTAAGATCCGCATACGACTTCTGTCTGTCAGATGCCTCTTTCAACCGTGCTCGTATTACCTTAACCTTTTCCTCTGATTCTGCCATTATCTCTGGATCCAAAACATGACGTTCACTCAATTCTGTCCAACACGTAGGAGGCCGACACTTTCGCCCATATAGTGCTTCATACGGCGCCATTCGAATACTTGCTTGGTAACTGTTGTTGTATGCAAACTCCGCTAAAGGCAAGAATTCCTCCTAGCTACCCCTGAAGTCGATAACACAACCCCTTAACATATCTTCTAACACCTGAATCACCCTTTTAGACTGGCCGTCCGACTGTGGATGAAATGCCGCACTAAATTCCAACTTGGTACCCAAGGCCTGATGCAACGCCCTCCAAAACCTCGACGTAAATCTAGGATCCCTATCTGATATGATCGACACTAGCACCCCATGCAATCTCACAATTTCTGCTACATACAACTTCGCTAACTTCTTTAGAGAGTAATCAATCTGAACTGGCATGAAATGTGCAGACTTTGTCAATCGATCCACAACTACCTATACCGAGTCCTTCTTAGTAGGCGTAAGAGGAAGCCCACTCATGAAATCCATTGTGATCCTCTCCCACTTCCATAGTGGAATATTCACTGGTTGCAGCAACCCCTAAGGTACTTGATGTTCAGCCTTGACCTGTTGACACGTCAAGCACTTCCTCACAAATTCTGTAACTTCACGCTTCAATCCAGGCCACCAAAACTGTTCCCGTAGGTCTTTATACAACTTACTTCCTCCAGGATGCATAGCGTAAGGGCTACCATGTGAATCCCGAAGAATCTTCTGCCTCAGTTTTACATCTTCCGGCATACACACCCTACCAAGAAAACACAGGAATCCGTCACCGTTTACACTATAATCCTCTAACCCCCCGCTTTGAACTTGCTAAAGTCGAGTACTCAGAACCTCATCCACCAACTGTTTCTCTCTTACCTGACTTAACCACGTCGACTTCACCTGTAATTCTGCTAACAAACTCCGGTCGTCGTAGAGACTAAGATGTGCGAACATAGCCCTCAGATCCGACACCACTTTCTGACTTAATGCATTCGCCACCACGTTTGCTTTACCCGGGTGATACTCAATCGAACAGTCATAATCCTTCAATAGCTCCACCCATCTTCGTTGTCTCAAGTTCAGCTCCTTCTGAGTCAACAGATACTTCAGGCTCTTGTGGTCCGTGTAGATCACCGACTTCTCTCCGTACAGATAGTGCCTCCACACTTTCAAAGCAAAAACTACTGCTGCCAATTCTAGATCGTGCGTCGGATAATTAACTTTATGCGGTCTCAGCTGCCGAGACGCATAAGCAACCACTTTCCCTTCCTGCATCAGTACACAGCCTAACCCCGTGTGAGAAGCATCACAATATACCACAAAGTCTTTCCCTGCCACCGGCTGGATCAAAACTGGGGCTTCTGTCAAAACTCTCTTTAGCTTCTCGAAGCTTTCTTGTTGCTTATCCGACCACACAAAAGGTACCTCTTTCCTCAATAGCTTAGTCAAAGGTGCCGCTATAGAAGAGAACCCTTCAACAAACCTCCTATAATACCCTACCAGTCCCAAGAAACTGTGAATTTTTGCTACCGACTTAGGTGGTTTCCACTCCAGTACTGCCTCAACCTTTCGGAGATCCACCCTTATTCCTTTCGCGGATACCACGTGACCCAGAAAAGCAACTTCACTCAACCAAAATTTGCACTTGCTAAACTTGGCGTACAGCCTCTTTTCCCTTAAAATTTGTAGCACCACCCGTAGATGTGCATCATGTTCTTCCCCGACTTTGAATACACCAGGATGTCATCTATGAACACCACGACGAATTGATCCAAGCAAGGTTGGAAAACCCGATTCATCATGTTCATAAACGTAGCTAGTGCGTTAGTCAACCCAAACGGCATTACCAGGAACTTCGTAGTGCCCATATCGAGTCCAAAACGCCGTCTTATGGATATCAGCCTCTTTTACCTTAAGTTGGTGATATCGCGACCTCAAATCTATCTTCGAAAAGACCGCAGCTCCTTTGAGCTGGTCAAACAAGTCGTCTATCCTCGGCAGCGGGTACTTGTTCTTGATCGTTAGTTTATTCAACTGGCGGTAATCTATGCACATACGCATAGACCCATCTTTCTTCTTTACGAACAACACCGGTGCTCCCCATGGAGACACACTGGGTTGAATAAACCCGCTATCTAGCAACTCCTGGATTTGGGCCTTCAGTTCAACCAACTCATTTGGTGCCATCCTATAAGGAGCGATGGACACTAGCACTGTTCCTGGCAACAGGTCAATTCCAAACTCCACCTCTCGATCCGGAGGTAACCCTGGAAGTTTTACTGGAAAAACATCCGCAAACTCCTTCACCGTCCTGACCTCCCCCACAGCTGCCTCCTTAGCATCCAAGGCACTGACCAACATCAGAAAAGCCCAGCACCCCTTATTTACCATCTTCACCGCCTTAAGAGTAGACACTACGTTAGACAGGTAGTCTCTCCTCTCACCTATCACTGCAACCTCATAATTCTTGGGAGTCCTTATTGACATGCGCTTAGCAGCACAGTCCAGATTCGCACGGTATCTTACTAACCAATCCATCCCTAGGATCAGGTCAAATTCCCCGAACGGCAGCTCTATCAAGTCAGCTGGGAATACCACCCCCTGAACCTCTAACGGCAGGTCTCTAAAGAGTTTATCAACTACCACAGATTGTCCTAAAGAACTAAGTACAGTCATCTTCCTAGGGACTGTCTCAGAGTTCACATTCAAGGTTCCAGACACCATGCTAGCAATGTACGAATATGTTAACCCAACATCAATTAAAGCAGTAAAGGGTAATCCATAAATAAGGAACGTACCGTGATAACATCTGGTGCGTCCCCCTCCTCACGACGTCTGGCCGCATACACTAACCCTGGCTGCCTTGCATCTGAGCTCCCAGCACCTCTACCCGGTGCTCCACGACCTCGGCCAAAACCATTTCCTCCTCGACTCATTACGACCTCTCGTCATCCGTGAACCACCCTTCCATTGCACATACCCTTGACCCATTGGTGAGCCCTATCCGCAATCTGAGGAAAATTCCTCACAAAGTGAGTCTTAGACCCACACCTGAAACATTCCCTAATCTTTCCCCAGCACTCGCCTACATGCATCCTCACACACTGAGCACATGAACGGACATGATTCCCAGCAGTCGGCACAACAGCACGAGTAGGATTGTCCATCCTAGGCTTTTTCTGGAAACCCCGAAAACCCTGACGATCCAAAACCTCTCTTGTCCCGGCCTCTGTCTCTATCTCTATTTTGCCTTTCAGCTCGCTTAACTTCTTCGGCGATCCGAGATTTCTCCACCAAAGTGACAAAGTCCCTCTCATGCTGAGGAGCTATCAACACCCGCAGTTCATCTCAGAGCCCATCCTCAAACCTCACGCAGCGTTCGTAATTAGTAGAAACAATCCTCCGGCATCTGACTTAACCTCAAGAATTTCGCCTCATATTCCGCTCTTGACTTACCCTTGCACCAGATTCAAAAACGCCTTCCTCTGTGCGTCCACGTAGCTAGCTCCCACATACTTCCCTTCAAACTTCACCTTGAAGTAACTCCAATCTACTTGGTCCACTGGAGTACCCTCCTTGACGGTAAGCTACCACTGATAGGCCTCATCCCGTAATAGAGATACAGTGCCCTTCAGCTTTTCCTCAATAGTGCAGTCCAAATCATCTATGATCCTCTCGACTACCTCCAACCAATACTCCATCGCATTTGGAGCCACCCCCGAGACACCTCTGAATGTCTAGCTCCATTCGCCCGAAGTCTCTCAGAAACGGACTTCCGGACCCCGGTACCCACATTCGCTCCCGTAACTCTTTCCAAGACTAGTAACATAGCCTGAGATACTTCGTCATCCCCACCCGTCTGATCTTGGAACTCCGCTTCTACCACAGGCAGTGTCGTTTCATTCCCCGATCCATGACCAGACCCAACTGGTTCTGATATTGACATTCTGCCCCTACCAGGTCTACGCGTACTATGACCTCGTCCCCTAGAACTCATGTCTATCGTAGCATTTTAATCTATTTAATAAATTTTATACGTTAACTTATTGTTCCACTGATTATCCACACGTAATTTTATGTAAAGACATTGAATAGTAGTTCTTTCGGTCATTCAAAGTTTTGTCTCAAGTCCTCCACCCTAACTTAGAAAATCTCATTCATTCATCAATACTATCCACTACACACGTTCACCACTTTGAATATTTTCGTTCATTCCCAACCCAGGGGTATTTTCGTAATTTATCCTATAGGGGTATTTTGGTAATTTTCCAAATTAGGGCTATCTTGTAATTTTGCGAAATAAGGGTATTTTGGTATTTTTGCAAAATAGGGGTATTTTGGTAAAAATTAATGGTAGTATGATAATTTCATAAACCGGGGGTATTTTAAAAATTTTCACAAATCGAGGTACTTTGGTAATTTTGTAAATCGGGGTAATTTAATTATTTTCCAAAACTGGGTATCTGGTCCCTTTCCGGTTTTATTTATAGATTTGGCCCTTTTACAAGTCCTCGCGGTTGAGGTGAACAATCACTGCGCACCAGATAGGATTTCAAAAAGAGGAGGTGAGTGCTAGGACCGCTTAAATACCAAGCTCATTCGGAATCCATGCCTAGACATGCACATGTTTGTTACCGCACCTGAACTCCATGACTTATTCCCGGGTTTGGTGAAATGAGTTAAGTCTTATGAAATTTAGTGTTGGGGTATGCTAATCCTAGAGTTCAATGGTCCCTAACTTACTAATCTACGATCCCATATCACCTTACATACAAATCATGTAACGATTTGAAGTACTTACCTAGTGGACATCGGGCCGGAGACTCAGGTGCCATGCCAGAAAAACCTGAACATCTTGTGAAAATGCAAGTTTCAGTAAAACTCACTTTCGAAAGACGTTTTGGGCTCAAAAGCCCTCAAAGCTGATTTTGAACCTACTCGATACCAAAGCAGTAACACCTAAACACAGCCCAAAACACTACGGCCGAATTTGGAATGCTACGAGGAAATATGTCTGAAAAGAATTTGATTTTATGGGTGAAAATAGGTTTTGAATTTTAAATATTTTCTTTGGTTTATAAAAGAACAAAAACTTTGAAGGTCGGATGTAGTCTAAAACATTGTACATTTGGAAGTTTCAAGAGAAATCGAGATATTTAAAATATTCAGGTTAAAAACTCAAGTTTAATCTTTAAGTTGTAAATTGTTTCCAACATTGTTCTTAGTTTTTAATCGATAATCCAATTGACTCACAATAAAATAAAAATCCCCAAATATTTAAATGGCCTTATTACATTCAAAAGAAAATTAACCCAAAAGTAACTAAGAATTTAAGTGCATAAAACACTAAAACAACTTCTGCATGGCCACCACGAATCTACTCTAGCCTGGTCCATGTATCATACATCACCTGCATTGTTTAAGAAAATAGGGTGAGTCGAACAAACTCAGTGTGCGATTATTTCACATGTTCCCCAAATGGGCTTGGCCCAAATCACACAATCCACATACCACACATGATGATGCAAATATGTTACCCAACCTAACCTAGAGTCCATCCTCTACACACCCCCGTACCAACCATAACACACCAGGGGATTACTAAATCGACCCTCCAACCGCTACACACCTCTTTGGCGGTCAAAAGTCGCCCAAAGTAAATGGCGCCACCGATCACCTGTGACCAAATATAACGTGGCCTAGCCACCGATCACCTAAGTGACCAAACAAAACGTGGCATAGCCACCGATCACTATGTGACCAAATCTCGATATCCACGATGTGACCCATGATCATCATCAAATCACAATGAAGCACAAAGCAAGCATCAATCCCTTGATATGGCACATAGCGACACTAAGTCATGATTTGGCACATAGCAAATCACCACACGTACATAAATAGACACCCGGTCCTTCATTTAACATATATATCTCGATCCCATGCATATGCAACATGCTATAATGATACGATCTAATAATGCATGGACATATTAGGTAGGCATTCAACATGCTCAAAATATCCACGATGATCAACCATCCACACCTTAGATAAAGTACTAACACAGTTCTTGTGATACCCAATTAAGGGTAACAAATCCACCACAACCAACATAGCAGTTATCACACATAACACATATAATTAATTGACTAATCATAGAAGCAATGAATTAACCACACACCGATAACACGGAGCACTAGACTCTCGATTTCCTAAGCGTCCTCACTCGAAGAGACTACAGTGATCTGCTTGTCTCTTTTCGAAACTGGCCTACACCCCGGTGGTCAATCTCGAACCACAGAAACTGAACGTTTCTTAAATCTAGGGGTAGGGACTACCCCTTTCTCTCTTCCACTGGTACTCGCATCCATTGAATATCACTTAATCAGAAAACCTGGTTAATCGATACGTAAAATCTAAACAAATCATATCTATAATTTAACTGAATACCCTTACCGAAATAGATCCGAATCCCGAAGACTCCTCCTATATCTTTGTTGAACCCTTCCTTTCACACCATAGGTAGAATCGGCTAACACTTAAAAGATATGGCCTTTGGCCAAATGACACTATCTTCTTACCTTATCGATCAAATCCCGAAAGCCCTTTCTCTTAACGTTGGCTCCAAAGAATCTCGAAACCTCACTTACTAGGAGCCGACTGAAAGATCTGACCAAGGAAGATCAGTTTCAAAATACCACAGAGGTAAAGAGATTCGGCCACCAATTGATTCGTTGACCTCGCAAAATTTGATAACACGAAAAGAGAAAAGAGTGAAATGGTGGTATGCTCGACTAAGACCCCAAAAGAAAGTAGAGCATTCGGCCATAAGCGGTAGAGTATAGGGAAGAACGACTTCTGAAATGAAGAGAAGGTAAGGGCTTTGTCACCAAAACAAAAAGAAAAGAAGAGTAGAGTGGAAGAGAAAGGTTTGGCCTTGTGAAGAGAGTGGAGAAGAAGAGAAGATGAACACTAAGGATGACCTTAAGGGTCTTTGAGGTTTCGGCCAAGACAAACAAATGAGAAAAAGGGTTGAATTCTTTGCAGTTTTGGTACGAAAGAAAAGAATAAGCACAAAAAGAGAAATGAGTTAAATTTCGACTAGAGGAAAGTAGCTGAATGACACTTTGACAACTCTAAATTTTGGCACACCCAAGCTTTCCCACCGAACATGCAACTCCCCTCCCAAAGTCCTACATTCGGCCAACTCTCACCCCCCTTTTCTCTCCACTTTTTCCTCCCCTCCTCTCATTAGAATGAGTTTGAATGAGTCAAACTCCCATCTTTTCTCCTAGCCACAATTTCAAACACCTTGACCAAGTCTCATCCTCATCCCTTCAGAGTCTGATTGCCACCCAACTCTTCACTCCCCTTGACGAAAAATAAATGCCAAAATGCTGCTAGAGCTGCTCGAACCAAGGCCCTTCTCACTCACTAATGCGTCAACCACAAGTACTCTAAGTGGCGCCTCCTAGCCACTTTACCAACTGGATTCTTGTGTCATAATCCACACAAAAATTCCTTTAAGACCTAGTTCCCCTAACTCTCCTCTATTAGCTTAAAACAATTATTTTTCCAAGGCCTCTACCCACACCTCAAGGTTTTTTCGAAGCCCCCAAACACAGCCAAATATCATACAAAGCACACCAACAGACAGATACAAATTAAAATACATGACCCTCAAATTCGGGTATTACATAGCTGATTTAATGTTGTTGCCTTTTGACGAATTTGATATAATTTAGGAATGGACTGGTTAACTTTGCACGATGCTGTGATGAATTGCAAAAGAAAGACCATTAATTTGAGATGTCAGAACGGTGAGATCATCCAGGTTGAATCTAATGACCTGAATGGGTTGTCGGTAGTAATATCTTTGATGTTAGCTCGTAAGTATGTGAGAAAAGGGTATGAAGCTTACTTGGCCTATGTGTTGGATAATAAAGTGTTTGAAAAGCAGATTGAATCCGTACCAGTTGTGTGTGAATACCCAGATGTGTTTCCTGAAGAATTATCGGGTTTACCACCTATTAGAGAGATTGAGTTCAGTATTGAATTAGTACTGGGGATGACTCCGATTTCAATAGCTCCGCATCGGATGACACCTACTGAGTTGAAAGAGTTGAAAGCACAGTTGTAATAGTTGACAGATAGGGGCTTTGCATGATCGAGTTTCTCTCCTTGGGGTGCGCCAGTTCTATTTGTGAAAAGGAAAGATGGGACTATGCGAAGTGTATTGATTTTTGGCAGCTAAATAAAGTGACAATAAATAATAAATACCTGTTGCCTCGAATTGATGATTTGTTTGACCAGTTAAAAGGGGCTTCAGTGTTTTCAAAGGTAGATCTAAGATCAGGTTATTATCAGTTGTGAGTCAGAGAATCCGATGTGCCAAAGACTGCATTTTGAACGAGGTACGGACATTTTGAGTTTCTGGTTATGCCTTTTGGACTTACTAATGCACCTGCTATTTTTATGGATTTGATGCATCAAGTTTTCAAATAGTATTTGGATCGGTTTGTAGTAGTGTTTAGTGATGATATCCTGATCTACTCCAAAGATGAAACTGAACATGCTGAGCATTTGAGATTGGTGCTACAAACTTTGCGAGATCAACAGTTGTATGCAAAGTTTAGTAAGTGTGAGTTCTGGATGAATGAAGTCAACTTTTTGGGTCATGTTGTTTCAGCGTCAGGCATTCGGGTTGATCCAAACAAAATATCGGGAAGCCACCAAAGAATGTTTCCAAAATTCGATGCTTTCTGGGACTTGCGTGATATTATAAACGATTCGTGAAAGGTTTTTCTATAATAGCTACCCCATTGACAAAGCTATTACAGAAAGATGTTAAGTATGAATGGACGGAAACATGTCAGCAAAGTTTTGATCGGTTGAAAGCTCTTTTGACCGAGGCTCCAGTATTAGTTCAGCCTGAATCGGGTAAAGAATTTGTTGTGTTTAGTGATGCTTCTTTGAGTGGTTTGGGTTGCGTTTTGATGCAGGAAGGAAAAGTTGTAGCCTATGCTTTGAGACAATTGAAGCCTCATGAAAGAAATTACCCAACGCATGATTTAGATCTAGCAGCCATTGTGTTAGCGTTAAAGATGCGGCGACATTATCTTTTTGGTGAGAAATGTCATGTTTATTCAGATCATAAGAGTTTGAAATATTTGATGACTCAGAGAGATTTGAACTTGAGACAACGTAGATGGTTAGAGCTGTTGAAAGATTACGAATTGGTGATTGACTATCATCCGGGAAAAGCAAACGTTGTTGTGGATGCTTTAAGTCGAAAGTCATTAGTTGCTCTTCGTGCGTTGAACGCGCATATGGTTGTGTTCGATGATGATTCGATAATAGCCAAATTGAAAGCAAGACCATTGTTTATTCAACAAATTTGTGATGCTCAGAAAGATGACAAAGATACGATGGCAAGACAAGTTCAGTGTGAAAATGATGCAGAGTCAGAGTTTTGAATTGATGGAAATGATTGTTTGAACTTCAAAGGCCGAGTATGTGTTCCCAGAAATGTGGATTTGATTTAGATGTTATTGAAGAAGGCTCATAGCAGTCAATTGTCGGTACACCCGGGTAGCACGAAGATGTATAATGATTTAAAATAGTTCTATTGGTGGCCTGGTATGAAACGGGACATATCTGATTTTGTCTCGAAGTGTTTAATTTGTCAACAAGTAAAAGCCGAGCATCAGGTGCCTTCTGGGTTACTTTAGCCGATCATGATACCTGAATGGAAATGGGATAGAACTACTATGGATTTTGTATCCGGTTTGCCTACGACACCGAGCAAGAAAGATGCAGTCTGGGTTATAGTGGATAGACTAACTAAATCAGCTCACTTTGTTCCAGTTTGTACGGACTATTTGCTTGATAAACTTGCTGAGTTGTATGTATCTCGAATTGTGAGATTACATGGTGTGCCGAGTTCTATTGTTTCAGACAGAGACCCGAGATTCACATCACGATTTTGGAAGAAGTTGCAAGATGCTTTAGGTACTAAACTCCACTTTAGCACAACCTTCCATCAGCAGATAGACGGTTAGTCTGAACGAACTATTCAGATACTTGAGGACATGTTGAGATGTTGTGTCCTTGAGTTTGAAGGTACGAGAGAAATATACTTACCTTTGATTGAATTTGCTTATAATAATAGTTTTCAATCTAGTATCAAAATGGCACCATACGAGGCTTTTTATGGCCGCAAGTGTCGTACACCGTTGTATTGGACTGAGCTCAGAGAAAACAAGATACACAGGGTTGATTTGACTAAAGAGACTGAACAGAAAGTGGCTATAATTAGAGATAGTTTGAAAGTTGCTTCGGATCGTCAAAAGTCCTATGCTGATTTGAAACGTAAAGACATTGAGTTTCAAGTCAGAGATCGGGTATTTTTGAAAGTTTCACCGTGGAAGAAAGTACTTCGATTTGGTCGAAAAGGCAAGCTAAGCCCGAGATTCATCGGACCGTATGAAATCATTGAACGTATTGGGCCTGTTACTTAGAGTGAAGTTGCCTTCTGAATTAGAAAAGATACACAATGTGTTCCATGTTTTGATGCTCCGTAGATATCGGTCAGACCCATCACATGTGATTTCCCCATCCGAAATTGTAATCCGATCTGATATGACATATGAGGAGGAATCGATCTATATTTTAGCCCGTGAAATGAAAGAGTTGTGAAACAAGAAAATTTCGTTAGTGAAAATACTATGGAATCGACATGGAGTCGAAGAGGCTACGTGGGAGCCTGAGGATTCAATGAGGCAACAATATCTGACTTTGTTCAATGGTAAGATTTTTGTGGACGAAAATCCCTAAGGGGGGAGAGTTGTAACAGTCGAATTTGACCCTAATTAGAACGGTGGTTTCGAGACCACGATCTGAGTCTGAAAATTTTTAAATATTATATTTTGTGCTAATTATATGTGATTTATGATGTGTGAAAGTTTTGTAGAAAAATTTAATCGTTTGTGTGCTTAATTAAGTAAAAGGACTTAATCGCGTAAAGTGTAAAAGTTACAAACTATAGTAAAAAGTGCTTATATGTTAGTGGTTTCTTAATAAGAAGTCCTTAAAGAAGAAATATGCCATAAATATGATAGTGGATGGTTGATGGACGGTTTTGGACATAGTTTATATGTTTTTCTTATTTTATTATAAAGGTTAAATAAGTAAAATGATAAATAAGTAATATTAAACAAAAGACAAAGTCAAATTATGTCATTATTCATCATCCACCACCGATTCTTAAAAGGAAAAGAAATAGTTTGAGGCTTTTAAACATTCAGCTCTTGCTCAAGTAATTTAAGGTATGAGTTTTGTTCGGTTTTTGATATTTTTTACGTTTTTGTAATCGTTGCTTTGAATACTTCAAGACCAATGCTTGAATTTTTTATTTTGATGAATATTTTGAAATATGCCATTGATGAGTTCATGAGTTTTATGATGATACTTGATGAATATTGAAAGATATATGTTAGATTAATGTGTTTTGTATTGAGATTTTTGGTGAATTTGAGTAATTAGGGCTAAATTGAGACAATAAATTCTTGAGGGGTTAAAATGAAAAAAATGAAAGTAGGGACTTATATTTTATAGGGAAAATTTGGCCTAGCTACATTGTTGTGAAATTTTGCTTAATTTGTGTTTTGTGCAAATAGGATCAAATTGTAAAAGTGTGAAATATTAAGGGCAAAATGGTAATTTGCCCATTTAGGTGTTTTTGGGTTAAATTGAAATGAAATATACTTGAATGAGCTTATTTTGAATTGGTTTAGATTGAGAACAAAGAAAAATGAACTTGGATCGGGGAAATGCAAAAGTTAACGAATAGCCGGTTCTTGACGTCCGACGATATCCGAGGTAAGTCTTTAAGCTAATATATGTCGAAAATTATTTACATACTTTAATATATATTGAAAATTGAAATGTTGGGAATGTATATATGAAGTTGTCGAATGTGAGTGGTATAATGTTGAGTTCATTTTATTTATGTAATGTGAATAAATCATTGGAATTGATATGAGATAGAATTATGTAAAATAAGTGATACATATTGGTTGTGGCATTAAGAAATGTGTATGGAATGGTTAACTATATTGACACTCGGGCTAAATGCCTAGCAGGCCTTGTGCCGGTGATATATATTGGGCTAAATTCCTAGAAGGTCTTGTGCCGGTGATCAATATCGGGCTTATTGCCTAGCAGGCTAAATGCCGGTGTTTTACATCTCGGACCTCTGGTCTAGCAGTCTTAATGCCAGTGTATATTTCAGGTTTTGATGCCTAGCAGGCTTAATGCCGGTGATATGTTATAAACAGTGAATCTGTGAGTTAAATAAGGTACGACACATTTAATGTAATGTGCTAAAGCTCGGTAAGTGTAAGCTTATTATATTAGTAAGTAATGTAGTGAGTTGTTATACGATCATTGGGATGAGCATGATGTGGTTAAGTTAATGATTCAATAAGAATTTGATTATGTGCCATTAAATTTATCCATGTTGAGTATGAACATTTTGGATATATGAAATTGAGTTTTATGTATTACTTTGAGGGATCGGATGAAAGTGGAAATGTTAATGGTATAAGAGTTTGAATGTGTTATATATGCGTGCAAATGGGAATAAGTGGTTGGTATCTAAAATATGTTCATTTGACATGGAATAAACAAATGCATTTATATATATATATATATATATATATAAAATAGAGTGCTAATATTTAGGTTATTGGCATTAATAGCATTCGGTCATGCTTTATTATATAAAGAAATGTTTGCATTCTATTTCATGTATTCAATAATTAAAAGATTTTAATGTTTGAATATTGTATTGAATTTGCTTAAGACTTACTAAGCTAGTAAGCTTATTCTGTGAGGTTCAATGTTCTGTTTTATAGATTTTGGTCAAGCTACGAGCTCGGGAAATCGTCAGGAAAGTCAACCACACTATCATCTTTTTGATACTCTTTTAGTTTTGTTTATTTTGGATAAAGGCATGTATAGGATGGTTAACGTTCATGTTTAAGTTGGGTTAGAAATAGAGAATGTAACCAAATAGGTGGATATTTCTTGGCTAAATGTAGGTATTTTTAAACTATCCTATTTGGTCATTCGAATTAAGTGTATTAGTAGTTGTTACTTATGTTCAAAATGCTTAAAATGATTATAGCCTATATGTTAATCTTGCAATAAAATAAAATGGTATAGTATATGGTATGTTTGGTATATTTATTTCATGTGATTATAAAGTAAGCGAATTGGGTACGATGTGAATCTGTTCTTTATATTTATAAATATATTATAATATCATAGAAAAATGCAATGTATGTACAATATAATTATATAGGTTCAGCTGGGTTAAATTTGCTGGAGTGTTTCATAAATAAAGAAGGATAAGGAAATTGAATTGGTTTTAGATGAATAAGTTGTTTAATGCATAGGTAGTTATTTGTTTATATGCACATCATTAAAAAAACTCTGTTTAACTATGATTTAATTGTTTGAATAAAAGCTATGTTTTTTTTTCTGGTAATGCCCTTAACCCTAATCCGGCGACGGATACGAGTTGGGGGTGTTACAGAAAAACTCTAGGGACTTTTAGTGTAAGTAACATAATTTTTTTCTCTATTTCCAAGCAATCGGCATCTCTAACCTTTCATTCTTATTTGAAGGCCGACAACGATATGGACACAAGAGGGCTCTCAGGAGGAGAGCGGATGTTTTGGCATAGTAGAGGTCAAACTTGAGTCGGCGTGGCAATGGTTGTAGTTATTATTGGGTTGTGTAATAACGACAACTGTCATCACTCTGAAAGCAGCATCACCTTTACTACATCGTAACAGTCACTCCCCACTTAAGAGTCCTCTTGTGTCCACAATTGTGCCGACCTTTGAACAAGAATGAAGGTTAAAGGTATTGATTTCATGGAAATGGAGAAAAAATTACATCGATTATAGCTAGAAGCCCTAGAGTTTTTCCGTATGAATATGCCCTTAAACTTCTGTATGGTACTTATAGGGCATCATTTTCAAGTATTTCAAAAGATTGAGCTTGTGGCTGTGTAACGACAGTCAACTGACTCATCTGTTATACCCCGATCCATTACTGTATAACGGTCGTCGATTGAGACCTCTACATTGACTTCTACCCTTGATCGTACAAAGAAAAATCACCCTATAACCGAATTCTTTAGGATAGGCTTCAGAGGTAATGATCCCATCTCGACATGATATATGAAATGTGTGCAGCTCGGAGCGATATCGTATCATCGATGACTCAAGAATACCTCGAACGTAAACCAAATACTTTTAACGACTGGAATTTTTAAGACCGGGAAATGGTTATAGTAGAGAAATAGAAAGGTTTGAGGAGAAATTATATGAGTAAGGGATGATGAAGCTTGGTATGTGAGAATCATTTTATAGCCGCATGGAAGGGTCTTTTTGCAAAGGAAAACCTTCAAAGTGCATTAGAACATATTCTAAACTTGTTGAAGTGATTGAATCATTTAAATTATTCAAAGTGTCAGGCTTTTCAGCCCCGAGAATAGTTAATATGTTAGAGAAAACTCGCCCAGGTGGGGGTTTTTCTTGATGACATGGGCACGCTTTCTTGCCATGTCAGTAGGAAAGCCCCTCACTTGGGCGAGCTTTCTTTAACATATTTACTATCCCTGTGGTAGAAAGTACCTTTTCAAATGACTATTGTGCACTTTATGAAGCGCAGAATCTCAATAAAATTACATGAGTTCTGAATACGCGTTAAAAAATATTTATACCATAAAATATGCAACGAATGTGTGCATTCGTAAAAAAAATCATAGCACGTATTCTCTTTCTCCCTACACAATTTTCTTATAAAAGAGACATAATTTTCATAATAAAGATGCACATCAAGTTAATATCAAACAAAAGAACCTTACATCACGGGTGAGAGTTGTGTGTACTCCTTCGAAAACTTTCTACTTATTTTTTTGCATTTATTCATCCAAACCGTGACTAATATTGCAATGAGTCAATGAGTGAAATCCGTTATATACTACGATATTCAAATCTGTAATGCAAGGTTTGAGGTAGTGTTTGTAGGAGTGAAGTTTGTGGAATTAGCATTTAGTAGTACCATTCAAATGTGTGAGCTATGGACCAAAATCAGGAGGAAAGTCATGGGATTGAGCCAGGGAAGAATTACGAGGTTGCAATGCATATTTCTTGCATCTATTGACCCCTATAAGTATGAGTTATTCGATGTGATTAATGAGATGCATCTCAAGACTGTCATATCTGTAACACCCCTATCCCATCTCTATCACCGGATTAGGGTTACGAGCGTTACTAGATAGATAAGAAACATTTACAGAAATTTCATACAACCATTCATCATTCTCAATCATAGAGTCCCTTAAATAGGTCATCAAGACCTTAAACATGCTTAGAAAAAAAGTCAGGACTAAACCGAAACACATACAGAAATTTTTAGAAATTTAAAACTTTTCTAAGTTTCAGGGGTTACACGCCCGTGTGGGCAGGCCGTGTGCCTCCTACAGCTGCTAGACACCCCCGTGTGTCTACCCCATGGTCAAAATTGACTTTACGCCACGGCCACCAAGCACGCCCATGTACCTTGACCGTGGTCGATCTTGTCAAAACCACACGGCTACCAGGCACGTCCGTGTGCCAAGGCCGTGTACTACTAGGCCATATACTAACTTTTTCACACGACTACTAGACACGCCTATGTATCCTGGCCATGTGCTCTTAAACTACCTACTGACTTTACCCCACGGTCACTAGGCACGCCCGTGTGCCACAACCGTGTGACATTATAGGCCATTTGCAAAGCCAAAATGCCACCCACTAAGGGTCAAACTTACAAACCAATCACCAACACTTCTCATGCATATATGGCAACCAAAACATACCAAAATAACCATTCAACCTATACATTCAATCCCAATTTCAACCATGCCAACTTTCAAGACAAAAACATATACATCATAAACATACATCATCCAAATACTTACCTAAAAACTTAACCATTTCATGTACTTCAAACCATACCAAAATATACGTCACAAAGCACATTCATTCAAGCATAATGCCAACATATAAATATCCAATTCACATGGCTAAGTTCACATTTCATACTTATCCCAATAACTAGCCTATATATGCCATATCTAGCTATATACATCTTCTAAAATGTACCAAAAACAAGTTGAGTAGTGTGATGACGGTCCTCGACGGTCCTGAGCCTTCAGTAGCTTTGACGATCTATTAACAGAGAAAATGTAACACCCCATACCCAAGTCCGATGCTAAGACTGGATGCGAGACATTACCATGCTTGAACTCACTTAATCAAGTACTTACTGGCTATAAAATTTTATTTCGACTTAAAACCTTTCTTTCTTGGTCTAGACATACGTATCATGGTCATACGATGCCTTAAACACTTGTTCGGACTTTCGGAACTTATCGAAAATCCTCTCTCAAAATTTGAGGTTACACGGCCATGGGGTTTGGGGCACGCCCGTGCACCCCTAAACATGCCCATGTTTCCCATCCGTGGAGAGCTACTGACTTATTTGACACGGTCTTGACACATCCGTGTCCTCCAACCGTGTGGAGCTACTGACTTATTTGACACGGCCTTCACACGCCCGTGTCCTCCAACTGAGTGGAGCTATTGACTTATTTGACACGACCTGAGCACAAGCCCATGCCCAAGTCGTGGGTCTTACACGGCTCATGCACATGGCCGTGGGATTCATCCGTGGCCTATTCTAACAAGTAATCATAAGGTGCAGGGTTCGTACGACCCAGACACACGCCCGTGTGTCTAACCGTGTGGACACTTAGAGGCTATATACCAAGCCCTTTTCCATCCTACATTTCATACATTAATATACTGATTCAATAAAGTCTCAAATCAACAACTAAAACACATGAATTCATACATTTGATTCATGAAAATAAAGTGTTACTACCATACAATTACAACAACTTAGCCATCATCAACGGCTATACACAATTAAACTACAAACCCTTTTTGGCCAATATAGTTTGGCACATTAACTATAACTTACTCAACCTTAAATTCTAGTCCTATACATGCCATGACTCATAAGGACTTGATACCTCAAATCACATGTCTGCTCGATAGTGTGAAAACATCTCTAGCGGCCTCCAACTCTTATTAGTCAACATAATCTATAAAAGATGAAAAAAAAGGAAAGGAGTAAGCACTAATGCTTAGTAAGTTCATCTGCATAATCTGGAAAATATTAATATTCATTAAATGTAGATAACCACAAGAGATTATACTGGGTCATTCCCATTAACTCACGGTTGCTTACTCAACCACTCTAGAAGCTTACTCATTATATCCCTTACCGTACCACAAGCTAATTGCTCACTTACAAAAGAATCCATTCCTACACTGATTATCATGTAATCATATAAGACATCACATCAAGTCTTATTAATAAGCTACTCATCTTTGGTGGTTTCACACTTAGCCCACCATTATCAAACATTCATAAATAGTCATCCACATGTAATACTTTAATTCAATTGTTCATCCGAGAACACCCTCACATTACTACTCTTACTTAACTTTTCCACTATTTTTATTCGTATTCCCACAATATAACAATAAATCTAACTCATGAAACAAGGTGCATTAATTTCCCATATCCCAATAGGGGTTCATCATATATATGTAAATTGAAATCGTCTCAATTCAATTCTAATACATACTTGTGCCTTTCGTAGCTCATCCGCATACTTTCTTTACTTCAACATATACTTTGAAATACTTAAGTTATAAAATAACTCTCTTGAGTCTCATACTCATGAAATCACATATAAATCATACCCCGATAGGGTCTTACTTAAATTAACATATCGAGGCCATGTCCTTGACACGGTCTTGTACGAATCCTTACATCGAGGCCATAATCCAATATGGTCTTATACGAGACTTTAACTATCATCTCAACATTCTTCCTGCATTTCATCCAAGAGTATTTCATACATCCATACAAAATCAAAATACTTACATGAACTCTTACATAATTTCAATAATTGCATGTGAACTTACCTCATTGTCGAAATAGCCAAAAATGACTATTTGCCCACACTTCTCTTTTCACCCATTCTAGGTCTGAAACCCATTTTCTTTGATCTAGAACAATGAAATTTACTGATTTATTCATTTATATATCATAAAATACCATAATACACACTTTAGGCAAAAATTACCATTTTGCCCCTACATTTTGGCAAAATTACTATTTTGCCCCTAGGCTCGTAAATAAATTTTTATCACATTTTCTTGTTAAAAAAGCCTAGATGAACATTTAATCCTCTTACAACTATCTCTAATTTCAACAATTTCATGCTTTAATGATCAAATTATAACTTTTGCATTATAGTCCCAATTAGGTGTTTTCATAGCAACACCTTTCACAAAAGTTGTTTCTCATCTTCCTAACATTCATTTTCTTCCATAAAAACTCAGCAACTAGCATAAACTCTCTAATGGAAAGATCCTAGACTCTTAACCATAATGCAAAATAGTCCCCTCTCTAGAAAGCTCAAGCTTTAGGGATCATAAAAGTATAATTTTCTTCAAGAAATACCATCAAAATCACTTACTTGAGGAGGAAATGAGTTGCTGAAATTTTGAGCTTCAAACACCCCTTGTTTGCTGCAACTTTTGGTGGAGAAGAACGAGAGAAAAAGATGATATCTTTTCCTTTCTTTATTTTATTATAAAATATCAACTTAACCCACCAACTTTTGACCAAAATTAAAAACACTTGTCCCCTCTTGTCTACATGGCCGGCCAACCCTTTATTATTGGCCTAATTGCACTTTAAAGACCTCTAATTAATATTTCATGGCTATTTGGTACCTTTAGCAAATAAACTAGAACTTTTACACTTTATGCGATTTAGTCCTTTTTCACAACTTAGCTAGAAATTGCTAAAATCAAGGCACCAAAATTTCCATACATCCTTATGAACATTTTATAGCACATAACATAACATAAATATAATTTTATCAAGCCTCGAATTAGTGATTCTGAGATCACTGTTTCGACTAGCCCCTAAATAGGGCTGTTACAATACTCCCCCCTTAGGGATTTTCGTCCTCGAAAATCTTATCAGGAGGAGTCGCTGCCTATATTCTTTAAACATTTCTAGAAATTCTTTAAAATTGCAAATCGACTTATCTTCAAGTTTCTCTGGTCAACAACCTTTAAGCTCTCTTACACAAAGTCAAAGCATCACTTGCTATTTAGGTATTTCTTCCTCCAGGACGTATGCTCAGTAATCCACTAATTTAGAACTTTGCACATGTCCAAATGATCTTTTGGTATCCTTATAAGTCGATTTACTACAACTCAAATGTCATTCCCCTTCTTGGGAATTTTTTCAAATCACACTGGAAATCTTTAAGGTTTTACCTCACTTTCTCATTAAAGCATTCACCAGCTATAAATAATCCTAAATTGAACGCTTTTAAAACTCAGCTTTCTGTGGTCAACCACTTCTGACCATAAACTCATTCATCTCATGAAAACTACTCTGTTTTCAAACATTTATGCACATAACTGCATTTCCTTATTCATGCATTAGTAGATATGCTACTACTAAATCTCATGCCAAAAATTCTTTTGTATAAGTTCTGGATTCATCATTATTCCAATTCTATTTCGAGGAAATATCAACAATAGAAAACTTATGCAACCCGTATTTTACGATCATAAATAAACTATCTCGGAGTTTATTCGAAAATACCATTTGTGATCTCACTCCTGAACTCTTCTGTTCTGACAAGAAAACTCTCTCTTGACATTAATCTCACTGAAATTAAGATATTACCAACTAAGATTCACCGAGTAACCAACTCGCTTGGCTTAACTTGGATCTTTCACTCAACACCCATACTAGGTCTATTATCTGGGAAGTATAATAGCAACTATACCCACTATGGTAATGGTTCAAGTCGTTTCCACTATCTCAGTGTCACAAGATGTTCTCACTCAAGAAAATTTCAGAAAATACTCATTGGTTTTCCATAGATCATCACAACACATCCAATTCTCATACAGATACGAAAGGGATCGTCTCGGGATTACCAATATGGCAACTATCTTTCTCAATACAGACTGAACTCAGTACTAGAACTTTCAATCGATAACTCATTCTATACCTTTCAACTCAACCATCATGGTTTAAAAGTTTTGATGAGCATATTTCTGTAATATGCTCCCCATTCACGAGCACACAGAAATTATTCTCTTTACTGACTCATGCCTAAACATACACAGAACTTGATTTATATCTCAATACAATAATCTACTCTTTTCTCCAAACCGAGAACATTTTCTAGCACACCCTCATCTGAGTTTCTCTTGCTATGCTAGTCTAAAACCTTTACTATCGTCATATCTCGCGATAGAAGGGACATCTTTATCAAATTATTGGCTCAATTCAATTTGCCCGAATACTCATCATGCAACGTGAAACTCGTGATTTCACTTCTTATATTAGATTCATCACCAACACCCTCCTCAAAGTACCTGAATGAGGTTACGAGGAGACAAAGGAATGTCAATTCCATTTACTAACTCGGCAATCGTTTGATCTATATTCACAATCGGCTAATGTTCTCACAAAATCTCAATTCATGAGATAAACAACTACATCGCCTGTGAGAGGCAAAAGACATTAACACTTAGTACTTAAGGAGATCATTATGACCCATACAACTATGGTTATCATAATTGAACACTCTCATTGTTCAAACATGGTTTCTTTAACCATTCTGTCCTCAAACTCCTTAACCATTCCTTTCATTAATAAACATCAATTTAAGAAGGTCTCGATAAACATACACCTCAGGCTTCCTACTCACTTGAGTCAATAGCCTAGGCTAACTTTCTCTTGTTCATATCATTGTATAATCAATACAATCGTTAAAGCATTCGGACATACTTTCTTACAATTGCCTTTATTAAGCACCTACCGTGCCACACGTCATACTCATTTCTTCATGACTCATTCACAAATGCGTATATTTACCCATTCACGTGGCTTTAGTACAATTTTCATTTCTACCTCTAGACTCGTCTATTTGTTCCATTGATCACTAGGGATAATCAAAGACGCAAATTTATCGTCATTCAAGTAAGTGCGAAACTAATGCCACATCCCTGAGGTGGTCTTATATGGAGTCACCTCTAAATGTCAATGCCATAACTCGGTTAAATTCTTGTATGGACTTTCGCATCAAGTATCGATGCCATATTCCAATATGGTCTTACTCGATTCTCATGTCCATTTTCGAAGCCATATTCTAGATATGGTCTTATATGGAATCATAACTTGATGCGAGGCCATGCCTCGAGCATGGTCTTATAAGAGACTTTATCTATTTCATATCTCAATGATAGCCCTTTTTATTATAGTCCCCTAGGACTTCAACCTCATGTTCAACAACAATTACTCTACCTAGTAGAGTATCATATATCAATGTGATACAAAGCATTTTCAAAATGCTAACATAGGTACTGCATTAATCACATATAAATTTACTCAATTTGACTCTCATAACATCTCATCATAATTCAGCGGTGGTAAGAAGGGTAAGGTCACAGAGCCTCTTAACTTAACTCTCGTGACTACATGCATATGATTTACGATTCATCATTAATAAAATATCATCATAGTCATACAACTCATCTCAAGTGAGTTTTCACATTTATCACGCTACAATTGTTTCTATCATAAATACATTAGAATAATGTATTCACTTACTCAAGTTCTACATTACTATCTACTTGAGTACTCAACATTTAATTCTACTTTCTCTTACTGTCACTTATTAGTTAAAGAATGACTTACAGATTTGAGTACGTCGTTTAATTAATTACCATAGTCCAACTATGGTCTTACTTGTATCTTATCCTCATAGCCTAACTATTACTTTACATGTCATCACAATGCCATAGCCTCGCTATGGTCTTACACGAAATCTCATATCAATACCAATGCCATATGCCTAATATGGTCTTATATGGAACTCAGGTCAATGCCGATGCCATATCCCAGATATGGTCTTACACCGGCTCTTGTCTTAATACCGATACCATGTTCCAAACACGGTCTTATACTGGCACTCATAATACAGCCGAAGTCATGTCCCGGACATGGTTTTACACTGGCTCCCTTATTGCCATGGTCCAACCATGGTCTTTTTCATCTTTTTATCGTGGAACAATCGTACTCATCTCTTGCATTCAACTCAGTCAAACTTCTCAATTTTAGCTCTCATACCACAATATGGGTGGTTTCTTGCTCTTACTGCTTCTCGCATACATCACGGTGCTTACTATTCTCATATTTGTAAGGTAAAGAAGGTACTTGTAACACTTGATCACAAAAATTAATATGCTTTACTAATATAAGCATAATCTCAGCATCATCATTCATAGCATGAATTATACTTGTCAGTCAGTCTTAACTAGCATGACATAATATCAACTTTACTACTACCTTTCTTGCTATCTCATTTTAACTTCACTCATTTGCCCAATGAATTTTTGTGAATTACCGAGGATACTAAATCTCTTACCATGAACTTGATGCCAAAACCATACTCTAGGCATGGACTTACATGAAAGGTCTCTTCTTAAATCAATGCCAAGCTTGCCTTGGTCTTACATGAAATATCTGTTCAATGCCAAGCTTGCCTTGGACTTAAATGAAATATCTGTTCAGCGCCAAGCTTGCCTTGGACTTACATGAAATATCTGTTCAATGCCAAGCTTGCCTTGGACTTACATGAAATATCTGTTCAGCGCCAAGCTTGCTTTGGACTTACATGAAATATCTATTCAATGCCAAGCTTGCCTTGGTCTTACATGAAAGATCGCTTCTTGATTGCCGATGCCATGCCTTGGCTTGGTCTTATACGGGCTTTCTTGTCTCATGTGATTGATTGAGTATCCTGGGCAATTCTTATTCAATCGGGGCTTACTCATAATTAATCACATTGATTTCTTTATTCAGCAAAACATTAAACATTTCATGATGACAATGTACATTATACTAAGCAATTCAATGATAGAAATCATAAAGCTTAGAAATCATACAATTTATTGAATTTAACTCGAGTGGGATTCTCACTTTCTTAATAAAACATTCGTTAAGGCTGGGAGACATCACACTATCACGATCCACATATGGCATGTATAGCTGGACTCCTACTCTCGCTAGGTTAGTCCTAGAACCGACTAAACCATAGCTCTGATACCAATAAATGTAACACCCCATACCTAAGTTTGATGCTAAGACTGGATGCAAGGCATTACCATGCTTGAACTCATCTAATCAAGTACTTACTGGCTATAAAATTTTGTTTCGACTTAAAACCTTTCTTTCTTGGTCTAGACATACGTATCATGGTCATACGAGGCCTTAAACACTTGTTCGGACTTTCGAAACTTATCAAAAATCCTCTCTCAAAATATGAGGTTACACGCCCGTAGGGTTTGGGGCACGCTCGTGCACCCCTAAGCACGCCCATGTTTCCCATCCATGGGGAGCTACTGACTTATCTGACATGGCCTTGACACGCCCGTGTCCTCCAATCGTGTGGAGCTACTGACTTATTTAACACGGCCTTGACACGCCCGTGTCCTCCAACCGTGTGGAGCTACTGACTTATTTGACACGGCCTGAGAACACGCCCATACCAAAGTCGTGGGTCTTACACGGCTCATGCACATGGCCGTGGGATTCACCCGTGGCCTATTCTAACAAGTAATCATAAGGTGCAGGGTTCGCACGGCCCAGGCATACGCTCGTGTCTCTAACCATGTGGACACTTAGAGGCTATATACCAAGCCCTTTTCCATCCTACATTTCATACATTAATATAATGATTTAATAAAGTCTCAAATCAACGACTAAAACACATGAATTCATACATTTGATTCATGAAAATAAAGTGTTACTACCATACAATTACAACAACTTAGCCATCATCAACGGCTATACACAATTAAACTGCAAAGCCTTTTTGGACAACATAGTTTGGCACATTAACCATAACTTACTCAACCTTAAATTCTAGTCCTATACATGCCATGACTCATAAGGACTTGATACCTCAAATCGTATGTCTGCTCGATAGTGTGAAAACATCTCCAGCGGCCTCTAACCCGTATTAGTCAGCATAATCTATAAAAGATAAAAAAAAAGGAAAGGAGTAAGCACTAATGCTTAGTAAGTTCATCTGCATAATCTGGAAAATATTAATATTCATTAAATGTAGATAACCACAAGAGATTATACTGGGTCATTCCCATTAACTGAAGGTTGCTTACTCAACCACTCTAGAAGCTTACTCATTTTATCTCTTACCGTACCACGAGCTAATTGCTTGCTTACAAAAGAATCCATTCATGCACTGATTATCATGTAATCATATATGACATCACATCAAGTCTTATTAATAAGCTACTCATATTTCGGTGGTTTTGCACTTAGCCCACCATTATCATACATTCATAAATAATCATCCACATGTAATACTTTAATTCAATTGTTCATCCGAGAACACCCTCACATTACTACTCTTGCTTAACTTTTCCACTATTTTTATTCATATTCCCACAATATAACAATAAATCTAACTCATGCAACAAGGTACATTAATTTCCCATATCCCAATAGGGGTTCTTCATATATATATAAATTGAAATCGTCTCAATTCAATTCTAATACATACTTGTGCCTTTCGTAGTGCATCCGCATACTTTCTTTACTTCAACATATACTCTGAAATACTCAAGTTATAAAATAACTCTCTTGAGTCTCATACTCATGAAATCACATAGAAATCATACCCCGATAGGGTCTTGCTTGAATTAACATATCGATGCCATGTCCTTGCTTGCGGTCTTATCTGAATCCTTACATCGAGGCCATAATCCAATATGGTCTTATACGAGACTTTAACTATCATCTCAACATTCTTCATGCATTTCATCCAAGGGTATTTCATACATCCATACAACATCAGAATACTTACATGATCTCATACATAATTTCAATAATTGCATGTGAACTTACCTCATTATCGAAATAGCCGAAAAGGACTATTTGCCCACACTTTTCTTTTCACCCGTTCTAGGTCTAAAACCCATTTTCTTTGATCTAGAACAATGAAATTTATTGATTTATTCATTTATAGATCATAAAATACCATAATACACACTTTAGGCAAAAATGACCATTTTGCCCCTACACTTTGGCAAAATTATGATTTTGCCCCTAGGCTCGTAAATAAATTTTTATCACATTTTCTTGTTAAACAAGCCTAGATGAACATTTAATCCTCTTACAACTATCTCTAATTTCAACAATTTCATGCTTTAATGAACAAATTACAACTTTTGCATTATAGTCCCAATTAGGTGTTTTCATGGCAACACCATTCATAAAAGTTGTTTCTCATCCTCCTAACATTCATTTTCTTCCATAAAAACTCAGATCTAATGGAAAGTCTCTAGACTCTCAACCATAATGCAAAATAGTCCCCTCTCTAGAAAGCTCAAGCTTTAGGGATCATAAAAGTACAATTTTCTTCAAGAAATACCATCAAAATCACTTACTTGAGGAGGAAATGAGTTACTAAATTTTGAGCTTCAAACACCCCTTTTTTGCTGCAACTTTTGGTGGGAAAGAAAGAGAGAAAAGGATGATATCTTTTCCTTTCTTTATTTTATTATAAAATATCAACTTAACCCACCAACTTTTGACCAAAATTAAAAACTCTTGTCCCCTCTTGTCTACATGGCCGGCCAACCCTTTATTATTGCCCTATTTGCACTTTAAAGACCTCCAATCAATATTTCATGGCTATTTGGTACCTTTAGGAAATAAACTAGAACTTTTGCACTTTATGCGATTTAGTCTTTTTTCACAATTTAGCTAGAAATTGCTAAAATTAAGGCACCAAAATTTCCATACATCCTTATGAACATGTTATAGCACATAACATAACATAAATATAATTTTATCAAGCCTCGAATTAGTGATTTCGAGATCACTGTTCTGACTAGCCTCTAAATCGGGCTGTTACAGAAAACACACGCACAGAGTAAGCTTTCCAAAAGCTTAGTAAGTCATATACAAATAAACCTATCATGTAAAGCATATAAGCATATGGAAACATTGGCAAAATTCATATTCATAGCAATTTCATCACATATATGCTTAGACTCATTTTCTTGGCCATATTTGCCACATTCATCAATTCATAAATCTTATAAACACATAGCTCTTTCATAACCATTCTTGTATCTTATTCACAATCTCATATTCAATCATACATTTCTTCAAAATCAAAGTCACATAGGTACTTACCTTTTATACACACTTAGTGTACGTACCAAACATACCTGAAACGAATATACGTTCATGTAAATGATCATAGCTTGGTTTTGCCCGTTGAACTGATAGGAATCTAATAGGATACATAGAAAGCTTGGAATAGTCGTACAATGCCAACGTCCCAGATGAGGTCTTACGTGACTCAGATATCGAAGCCACTGTCCCAGACAGGGTCTTACACAAATCAATACGATACTGATGTCCCAAACATGGTCTTACACGTAAAGCTCATATCGATGCCAATGTCCCAAACGTGGTCTTACATGAAATGTTAAATCAATACCAACGTCCCAATCGTAGTCTTACATGACAAAGTAGAATAGATACCTATGTCATGACATAGCTAATCCTATCTATTCCTAGGTTCGTATGGGACTTCTCAGATATCGATACTAAATCAGCCTTATCTCGAAATTCATGTACGGATCATCTCATAAGCATTCATAGTTAACAATAGTCATATGAATATGCACAATTCAATACAGATATGTTTATTTGCATAATGACTTACCTCGGGTTCGATTTTACGAAAATGGAAACGACTACTCAGTTACTATCGCTTTTCGTCGATCTAAGTCCATTTTCCACGGTTCTTGATCTATACATATTTAGAATTAACTCTTTTATTCACTAACTCATTCAATTCAATCCAAGGACACACATTTAGGGCAATTTGTAATTTAACCTCACATTTGCACAATTTATCAATTTAGTCTATTTTTCTCAAAACATCAAATTCACAAAATCATCACATACTCATGATTAGCCAATTGTTCATACATCTCATACAAGCCCATATTTTCCATCAAAATTGCAATTTAGTCCCTCGAGTTGCTATTTTCTCAATTTAGCCTTAATTAGCTAAATTCATAAAAAATTCATGAACAAAGTATGTTCATCTAGCTCAAATCTTTCAATTAACACAATAAAACATCATAAAGCTTACCATTTCATCAATGACACATCTCATGAACATCATCAATACAAAAAATTGAGACATGGGCTTGATAGTAGACTAAGCAACAATCTAAAAATCATCAAAATCATCAAAATCTAAAGCCAAAACATACCTTAATTTTGCTTAATTATTGCCGAAAATCAAAAAACCTAGCCCTTCCTTCTTTCTCTTATTTTCGGTGAAAGATGAGTAGAAAATAACTATGTTTCATGTTCATATATTATTATAATCCTTTAGTAACTAATTTCTGAATTTGTACTTATAATAAAACATATATAACATATTAACACAAGGTCATTTATGACCTTTGCTGCCCATTTACTATAGTTTTGGCTTAATTGCCACATAAAACCTTCACCTTTACAAAGTCACAACACATTGATACCTTAACAAATAGCATACTAATTTTGCATTTGATGCAATTCAATCATTTTTATCAAATTAAACACATAAACAGACAAATTAGCATACGAAACTTTAACACATGCTTAAATACTCATCAATAGCATAGAATATAATATTAAAATATTATAAAGACTCAAATTTATGGTCTCGAAACCACTGTTCTGACTAGGGTATAAACCGAACTATTACAATATCATCGTACGTCTCAAGCGAAAATGTTGTTATTAAGTTATATGTTGAGCTCACTGATACTGATGGATCTGGCCTTTCTTCGAACTTCATTGCAGCAAATACAGGTATGGAAGTTCAAGAAAAAAGTCTTACTACACAATTGTGCGGTGGGTTTTTTGGCCTCCTTCAAAGCGGCTACTACGATGTTCTCAAAACATCTATGGGCAGACACTCATCGGTCTTCGATATCGATCTAAACTTTAAGGATCAATACTAGTCTGTGTATCAGCATAACCCAAATCTAGATAATTGGGCTGGACATTTATTCAGTGCATTCAATTTCAACTTTAGAACCTTGATTTTTGATCATATGTAGTGTGCCAATTACGTCAGAACCTCAATTTTTGAGTCACAAATCAAGCTAGGCTTGACTAGGAAATGTTAGGTGCATCCTTTTATGTGAACCTAACGGAAAAGACCTGCGATTGTAAGAGATACCAAATACTTCGATTTCGATGCACATATGTAATTTTCACATGTTGGAACATACGAATTGAGTACATGCCTTACATAAAAAATGTCTAGCGACTATAATGCACTTGTAATGTGTGGAGTCCTAAATTCCCATTAGTCCCAGATGAGAGTATGTGGCCGCCTGTGTCCAGCGCATCTTTTGAGCTGGTGCCAAAAAGGACTTGTGTTGCATCCCGAAAGTTTGCCCAAATTCCACTCGGATAAGGAAAAATATGGATATTCGGAAGAAACATGATCAACATAAATTATGCAGGTATTGTAGAAACCCAGAGCATACAAAGCCAACATGTTCCATGTAGAGGGAAATGTTGGGGTCCTAGCGTTGATAACATTGCTTTCAACCAAATTTCATATTCATTAGTGTTTTTCTTATAACTAAATTTTATTTTATATGCGCGTGCCATATTAATAGTGTTTGTTATATTCAGTATGATCTATAAAGGTCGATATTCCGTATTGCGATTGGTTTTAAGGACATACAATTTATTTAGTTGTCGATAACAAAATCTAAAAAATTTATCGATAACAAGGTAAATCCAAAAATTTTCATATTCAGAATAATATATCGATAACAAAATTTGACATTTGTTATTTATCGATGAAACATATGTAGTAATAATGACAAATGGTTTGTTTGAATGAATAATCTCAATTTTTAATTTATGACATATATATATTTACATTAAAAAATTAAAAGAAAAAAATACAATCAATGGTGTCATCGAGGAGAATGTGTGCTACAAGGCAATGAATGACGATCACATGAAGAATTTTTGCGTATAACCGGTCGTACCACCGGAGGTGCATCCAGATAACATCTAGAGGTGTATTCGGTGGTGCGAGCCTGTAAACTTCCTCCTTATCATCATCATCACCTAAGTACATCTCGGCGATCGTATCTTGGGGATCGGCATCGTCATCATCTTCCTTTGTGGTCAATTACTGCATCATCCTCGCTTGCCATCATGTATTCATCACTCCCTCATCCACCGGTTGCGACAATGAGCCACCCCCATAAAATAGTGATGCACGTGGTGTTTGGGTCACTATAGGCATGAAGCCATAAGGTGCCCCAAATCCCGGGTACATCGGAAAGGTACTAGGCATCAACATCGCCATCAACCGCTGCACTTGCATCGGTGACTGTGGGTATGTCGATGTTTGTCCCGACATGGGGTTTGACATTGATATCTATACAGGGGTGTAGTATGCGAGGGATGTCAGTGGAGCAAAATATATACTTGCGAGAATAGAAGAATCGACCACGTGCAGGGTGGTCCGTAGCACGGTGGTGCTTATGAATAAAACAAAAGGTTACTTAATTGAATGGGAATACCTAAACAGAAGTGACTCGGATATTGAGCAGCTATAGGTGGCGCATCTTTTGTCAGAACGGATAACAAACCTATTGTGCTACCGTGTCCCTTCCAAGTATGCTGTGGCGATCGATGTGACATTTTGCCCAAATTTACTAACTCCTCTCTTTCGGTGATATCAAATACCGATGACTCTAAATGATGCCAAGTAATCATTAACTATCACAATGTCCACTGAGAAAATTTATTCTCGAATAGGTATGGATTGCATCCTACGATCCCACACCTCAATGTGCTCCTCATATCATTTTGACCAGCTGATGTTGTCCTTTCATTGCATGTCCACCTTGTGCAGCTCCTTCAGGTCTTGTGGTGGTGAAAAAATTCATTGTCTCCATCTGAACTACCGCAACACCGGGTCTGTTTCGTGCATTTTCATCGTTGCATACACTATCAATGACACTTTTGCATCCCACATCTGTCGATTGCGCAACACTTCCAGCGGGATGCAAGTTATGACATCAGTGTCGGCGTACGACATCCATTTAATCTGAAAAGCAAAATTGTAAATATCGTTACTTATGATTTTTTTTTACGAATCATTATGTAATTAATATTGGTTTGAAAGAATAGGTAACTAACCTCGACTTCCGAGCATTGATCTACTAACAGCCTAATATCTTCTAGATCCTCGGGCAGTCCCAAGTAGCTCGGCCAGTGGTTCCACCTGTACAAGCGATATGTTGGTCGAAACGTATAATAATAAAAGTTACCGAAAAACTACGTATTTATTAATAAATGATGTTTTCCTCATCACCAACGGGAACATATATGGGTTAGTCACCTTAGGATATAGAAACGATAGTCATCACCAGACCCACGACTGCAGCAAGAGCAAACAACCACCGATCGATGCCGCACTCGGTAGCATGGCCCGACACATCTCCCAGTATAACATTGATAATACGAAAAATCCCCAACTTAGTTTCCCGCACTCATTGAAGCCCATTAGGTGTAGTAGCCACCTTACGTGCATTAAATTTTGAGATTTATTAGGCATTAAAATCCCCTCGATTAACCTTATGATGTATGCTTGGGAGTATTGTTGTATCACTTCCTCCGTTCAGTCTTCAGGGTATTTAGGGAGTTTGTTGAAATTATCCTTCAACTAGTTCATCGATATTCGACTACATTTGAACTTCTTTAGAACCTTTCCTAATAGTGATTGGTAGAGGGTCACTTTGCCCAGAACAATCGCAGATCCCGTGATGACTGGCCCATCCACTGATAGACCGATTTGTAGTGATACGTCTTTGAGTGTGATTGTATACTCGCCGTATGGAAGGTAGAAATTGTGTGTTTCGAGCCTTCATCTTTCCACCAACGCGCTGATTAGTTGCAAACTGAGTTTGCAACCCCAGACATGTGAGATGCATGTAAGAATCCAATTGCTTGCAAGTGCCCATGAATTTTAGGGATCGTAAGCCTTCCCATATTATGGATGAAACACTTCAAAAAATGATCATCTGCCTATTTACTCAATAAAAAATTATAATTATAATAAAAAAATTAAATTTAACATTAACAAAATTAACGAAATTTAAATTTCAGTCTTACCATTATTAATTGGGGGTGGAAATATGCTTGTCGTCAAAGAGGATTAGGGAGGTGGTCATTCGTGAGAAATCAATTTAAACAAATAAAAACAAGATAATTAAAAATTAATATTTTAAATAAAAATATTGAAGAATATTAAAAACAAGAGACTTGATAGACTCGAGAGAGTTTGAGAGAATTTGAGAGAATTGAAAGAGTTGAGAGAAGAATGTGAATGAAAAAAAGAAATAAAATTGTTAATCATAGAGTAAAAAAAAGGTTACCATTGGGTATTTATTTTATTTTTTTATTGTTGACAGCAATGTTCAAAAAGCTGTTAAAATTTGACCGTTAGTTAAAAAACGCATCCAATTAGACAATTTTTTTAAAAAAAAATTATTCTAACTGACCACGCTTTCTAATTAAATCAACCTATATTCCTAATTAATTTTAAAATCAACATAAAACCTTAATTAAAAATAAAAATCATACTTATAGACCTTATTTTGCGCAAGTTAATATTATCCCTATATAAAACAATTGTGTCAGATAAAAATGAAAAAGAACAGCTTCCATTAAGGAATTAACTAGTAGAATTAAGTTAAGCTGTCAAAATCTATCTACCTGTTTATTGAAATGATCTTGGAAAAGGTCATAGATTTCGAGGTTAACTGCAATTGGCCAACTGGTTATTTCTAGCTTGACGACAATGCATGCAATAATCATATCAGTGTTGACATCTTAGATTATGATTATTTCAAATTTTTGGCCTCACGTAAACTCCTTCAATCACGACAAACATTTAAGGAAAAGAAAGAATGATATTTTCTCAAATTTATCTTCCCCCTACTTTCATAGGCATCCATGATTCTGCACCTACTCTTATATTTTGTTTTGAAATATATGTTTCACATGTCAAGCTGATGATTACTTTGCTTCCTTTTTTTTTTTTTTTATCTGAATTTCTCTTTTTGGGTCTACATTAACTAATCCATCTATGATTAACACTGAAATTTGAAAAACAGCTAAAAGGAACTTTGAATTTTCAAATGTTGTGTAAAATTGGTTTTATATATGTGTTCGTATTTGGAAATTATAATGTGTTCTTTTCTTTTCCTTTCAAAAAAGCTACTCAAATTGAGTAAGATAATATATTCTTCAACAATGACAAGAAAAGAAGTATAATATATACCTATAAATGATATATATATGATTGAGAGTCTCAATGTTTATAAAAGTTTTATAGAAGTATTTGTATTAAAGTTAAATTTTATTTTATTTTTTATTTAAAAATTAGTAAGTTAGTCTATGTTATTAGATTAAAGAGTAAATTGGTATTTTAAATAAATTTTTTCTATTTTATTATTAAAATTGATTTATATCGTAAAAAACGGCGTACATATAACATATCATATGTAATTATGCAGTTATTTTGACAACCACATAATTTTTAATTGTAAAATGAATAATTTTTAACAAAAAGACCAACTTAATTTTGATCTAATATATGATGACTAATCTATACATTTTATTAACACAGAATTTTTATCTCCATTTATGAAATCAATCATATATGATGAAGTGTAAAATGAGATCACTGTAGTTTTCCTTTGGTTAACTAATTATGAGATATTATATATGGTAAGTCAATGGTAAAGGTAAGGGCAATAGGAAAATGAAATTGGTGGGGGCCTTTGCAATGGTTCAACAAAAGCAGCAATGAATCAGGTGGTTAGAATTTCAAATTTTGGGTCACACATATTAGACTAAGCAATTGCAGGCTCCCAATGAAGAAAATATTTATCGATTTCTTCGATAATGACGTTGGTTATTAGGTAATCACCAAATGACGATCTAAATATTGATCTAAATATGTTCATGGTTTTACAAACATTTTTCCTACTAAGATATGAAACTTGTATTTTATGTCAGGGATTTTTCTTTTTACTGGAAATTCACAAACTGAGGTGAGTGTCGGTCAAAGAGAGAGAGGACTTTGTGAAGGGGAATTAGCAGGATAGAGTGGATCCCACACGGTGGAAGAAGCGGTGGGAAACCATCATAAGTCCTCAACTCGGTTTAATCCCTCCTCTGTTCGTACATTCACTCTAAAAAATCAGCAGTTAATTAATTTTAAGTTTTTTCTTGTTTTGTTTTGAAACCCTTTTTCAGATTACACTTCTTTTAGATATAAAAGAAAGAAAAAACCCCATCATTTGCACGTGTCTATGGACCCAATTCCATCATCATAAAAGTAAGTTATGTGATCATGATATATCATACATGAACTAAGAGCATGCTTTGGCTTTGGAAACCCTAACCTTTTTTCCCCTCCTATACATATATCCGGTACTTGCTAGGGAATTGAATATTGGATATTATTTATTATATTTACCAGAAAAAAACTATATTTATTTATTATAATTATTTCAGCAAATACAAAGTACACGACCTTCCCTTGCAATTGTTCCTCATTTTAACCCCCTTTTTGTCTCTTCCTCACAACCAAATCCATTCACTGACTGTATACCCTATTATGTAGTCATCCCATCTGATGATGATTTATAAGAAACGATCCATAGACAATTTCCTGCTAATGTTGCCCGTTATAGAGAGGAATCAACAGTGGTGGTGGACAGATAGACAATTTATTGAGATTGAAAGGATCCTTGTTGAATTGTCAGTGTTCTACATGCCTAGAGAAATGTGTCTTGGAACCGTTGCCTTTGTAGAGGCCTCTATTTAGCCTAGGAACAATATTTCCATATTTCTTGGACTCCGTAACACTGAATTTACATTCACGAATGCTCGTTTTCTCTTTGAATACGAGCGTAATCACGTCAAGTTCAGTCATGAGGGAGAGGGAGTTAGGCGAGGAAGAATAAGAAATGCCCTATTTATTATTCCTTAATTAAACACTTCAACTGACGCTGCCATTCACTATGGAGATAATTTTAGTAGAAATTCGTTTAACTTTGTTAGATATGTTGACAATCAATCCGCTAATTTCACTCTAAAATTAGTGATATTGATATTGTTAAGTATAACTCTTATTTCAGTTAAATTTGATAAATAACATTTCAGTTAAATTCTATTTATTTGTTTCAATCAAATTCTGATTAGTCTAGATTATTTTAGTATTATTTGACCTATGATTTTAGCTTATAAATAGATTCTTTTACAACCTTAGAAAATACACCAATTCGAGATTAGAACTTATAACACATTTAGATAATTTTGTGTTTAGGTTTTGAGGGTTCTTTGTTTTCTGGTTTTCGGAGTTTAGTTTTTATCTCTATCTTTTGTAATCTTCTTTTTTTTTTCATTATAGTAAAATTATCTTTACCCGTGATTTTTTATCCTCTTTGGAGGGTTTTTTCACATTAAATTTGTGTGTTCAATTTCTCAATTTCTTTCGCTATTTTTTACTTGTTGCTTAATCGAGTCGATTCCCAATAAGTGGTATCAGAACTAGTTCAATTTTTGTAGATCAGGCCATTCAAAGATGGCAGCAACAAGATTTGACATTGAGAAGTTCGATGGTGTGACAAATTTCAATCTGTGGCAAGTTCGGATGATTATAATTCTAGTTCAAACCGGCCTAAAAAAAGTTGTTACTAGGAAAAACCTAAGAATTTAAATCAAACAGAATGGGAAGAGTTTGATGAAAAGGCCTTGTTTGCAATCCAATTATTCCTCGCGAATATGGTATTGCAGGAGGTATTGATGGAGAAGACCTCATCTGCCTTGTGGAAAACATTAGAAACTTTTTATGCGACTAAATCTCTGGCTAACCATTTAGTGTTGAAACAACTTCTATTAACATTTCGCATGAGCGAATGTGAGCTTCTTAAAGATCACACCAACCAATTCATTACTCTTTTAAATGATTTAAAGAACGTTGAGGTTCAGATTGACGATGAAGATCAGGCTATGCTATTATTGTGCACTTTGCCCCCTTTATACAAGCCTTTCAGGGAGACCCTGATTTATGGCAGAGACAAACTCTCGTTCAAAGATATGAAGGGTCATTTGTTGAGTAGAGACAAACTCGGTAATAGGTTTGGTTCGGATAGCAATGCAGATAGGCAAGCTTCCATTTTGGTAGTATCAAAGAAACGAGACAAAAGGTGTCGCTATTGTAAAAAGTTAGGTCATGTTAAAGCAAATTGTTATAAACTGTGAAATAAAAGAGTTGCTGAGAGTAACGAGGAAGATTAGCTAGTGCTAATTTGACCAATGAAAGCGGTGATGATTTCTTGCTAGTGTCAACGAGCGATAACTCTAAGCTTACATCCAAGTGGATCCTAGATTCAGGATGTTTTTTCCACATGTGTCCCAATAGAGAATGGTTCTCCACATATAGTTTGGTTGAAGGTGGAGTTGTGTGCATGGGAAATGATTCATCCAGTAAGGTAATTGGTATTGGTACTATTAAAAATAGGATACACAATGGGACGATTAGGACACTCTCAAATGTCAAGTATGTCAAGTATGTACCTGATTTACGAAAGAACCTCATCTCCTTAAGTATTTTAGACTTGAAAGGATGCAGAATCAACATCGAGCCGAGCGGTATTAAAGTATCTTGTGGAGCTCTCGTTTTGTTAAAACATAAAAGAACCGGCAGCCTTTATATTCTGGAAGGTTCTACAGTGACCGGTGAAATCAGATGTCCCTCGTCCATTACGGAGTCGAAGTCAACTCCTTTGGAGCGAAGGCAACTTGGTCATAGGAGGGAAAAATGTATGATCGTTTTGTTGAAGTGAGGTTTTCTTTTGGATGCAAGTTTTGAAAAGTTAGGGCACTGTGTTCGTGAAAATTAGACCCGAGTTAGTTTTGATTTGGCAGTGTACACTACAACAAAACAGGCATACTGTGATACCTTTTTTTTCCTAAGACAACGCAAAAAAGGTTGGCATAGGTTTCACGACGCTTCTTCTGACGCTTCCAAAAAGGTTGTCTATAATACGGTTGGCATAGGCTCCACGACACTTTTGAAAAAACATTGGCATAAGTTAACATAAACCAACCTTTATTGAAGGGTTGGGAAATACCTAGTCAATGCCAACCTTTAGAAAGGGTTGGAATAGACCAATCTAAGGCAACCTTTTAAAAAAGTTGGGATAGACCTTGCCTAAGGAAACCTTTAAAAAAAGGTTAGGATAAACTCGTATAAAGCAACCTTAAAAAGGTTAGGATAAAACCGTCTAAGGCAACCTTTAAAAAAGTTAGAATAGACCTGACTAAGGCAACCTTTAAAAAAAGTTGGAATAAACCCGACTAAGGTAACCTTAAAAAAGGTTGGGATAGACTCGTCTAATGCAACATTAAAAAGGTTGAGATAAACCTGTCTAAGACAACCTTAAAAAGGTTGGGATAGACACATCCAAAGAAATTTTTTCTATTTTTTATTATTTCAATATTAATCTATTTTCATAAACATTTATAGTGAATAATAATAGAAATTGTGTTTTAAATACAACTAAAAAATATAAAATTAAAATTTAATTAAAAATTGAATATTCAATACAAAAATCTATCCAACAACCAAAGTACATTAACATTTAGCCGAAATGTATACCACCCGCATTCAACCCAATGTACAAAAGTAAACAAATACAAAAAAACCTAAGACGATGGACATTGATATTGATATTATACTACATAAAAGCTAATACAGTCTAAAACTGCAACTTCAATTCCAAGAAACTCTACCGATCTCTTATTTCTACAAGGGTAGCCTCGGGTAATGAAACATTTTTAGACCCAAGAACACCATATACCCTAACAATCCATTTTATTACTACCTACTTGTAACATGAAGTCTTCTCTTTTCACCATTATTGCTTCCCGACTCTTTGCTATATTTAGCGTTATCCCTCGATCCTAGCCTTGCTATAAGCCAATTACAGACCTCATTCAACCTCAAACTACTATAGTAAAATATAGAAAATTCAAAGGTGCATTAGATATGAAATAGCAAATCAAATGAAACATCTCATTTTCTAAGCACAAGGAGACAACTAAAATGCTCTACTGAGATTTGATGAAGATATAAATAAAGCCACTGTATGCAAACATGATTTTGCACTACATTATTGATGTAACACCCCAAACCCGACCTATGCATTAAGCCCGGATTTGGCATGCCACACAAATTAAACGTACATTCAAATCATTTAACGAAGTAGAAATCAAATTCCAAAACGATTAAGAGAATGACTTTATCGATTAAGAGAATGACTTTATCAAAAAAAAATCAAGTTCATTGAAAACCATAATTAAAATTACAAGAATTTGTCATTTGATCTATAGAGTAGTAATTGATAAAAACTTTGGATTTATTTAGTCAAAATATTTCATCGAAAAGTTTTAAAAGACTTTCCTAAGTTTCAATAATATTTAAGAAAAACCTTTATTTTATATGAGAGTTATAGAAAAAATTTATAAAAAACTAAACCAATCCAACTTAGGAAAACTAAAACATAATAAAATCCATCCACATAATAAAATCCATAATTAAAGAGGCCTTATTACATCGCCATAAAAATAGTACTTAATAAAAATTATTAAAGAAGTCTTAAAGTTTTATAAACCACCATTTGTAGTATAGCCTCCACACGAAGTCATCTCCGACCCAAGTCTCCATCAATTATTATTACCTGAGAGGGGTAAAAAAAATTGGGGTGAGTTACTTAGAACTCAGTGTGTAACTCACTTACCATAGTCCACTGGCCAAAACCATCTAAGCATTTATTTGGGCCTAAGCCCATTTCAAATATAATAATTTAGCATGTATAAAATGCAAGTGATATGCAATTCCCAAAACCAAACCTAGATTTCCATCCGCTACACACCAATTGCATTCAACCAAAGACACCTGGGGAGCTTTAGTCACCCACCCCGCCAACACACCAAAGTAGGCTTTAAGCCCAATATAATATTTGTGGCAACGACCATTTAAATAATTGTGGTAGAACCACCGATCTAGATTTCGGGCAACGGCCATCGTGACAGAGTCACCTATCTAGAATTTTGGCATCAGGCCTTTCTTCTCTTCATCATTGATCCCAACCCATGCAATCATGTTTATGCATAACAAAATATTTGTAAAAAAACCATATTACAATTTATCAATTTTGGCCCATTAATCAAAATAGCATTTTGGCCCATAAAATCACATATCACATATAACCCATTTATCAATTATCATAAATGGCCCAATTATCAAATATCACTTATGGCCCATTTATCGATTATCACATATGGCCCAAATTCTCAAATATCACATATGGCCCAAATTCTCAAATATCACATATGGCCCAAATTGTCAAATATCACATATGGCCCAAATTGTCAAATATCACATATGGCCCAAATTGTCCCACTTATCAAATATCACATATCATCAAATATATGGCCCACTTATCAAATATCACATATGGCCCACTTATCACTTTTATCGAATTAGCTCGTTAAGGGCAATTTTGTAATTTTCATGATCTTAATACAATTTTCAAAATCTTATCTTTAAGATGATAACTATGTTATTCTTCCGATTTCACTAACTTGTGATTTCATCCAACGATTTATACGATATAGTCATCTAACCCATGAGATACGGTGTGAGATTACACACCTGATTACGGTGAGAACTACACTCTCCCGCTCGTCGATATCTAAACACACATCACGAAGGATTAGAACACTAAAATTTAATATTAAACTATTCTAATATTAAGCGATCTAGATCTTACCCTCAGAATCTCGAACAACCACTATTTGCGATTTCTCTCCGATCAAAGGTTCAGAACCACGAGTAAACAATGGTTCGGGGGTACGTACGACTTCGAATAATTGATTTTCACGGATGAGGGTCCACAACCCGGTGGAAAGTCTCAGATTCTCGAAATAGTCCTTCTCTTGAATTTAGGGGGAATAATGGAACCACCCCTCTTCCGAACACTATTAACAACTCTTTTCGTCCCTATTTTGATTGTCTTCAAAGACAAGGAATCATTAGTCTGACCAATAAGTTATCGAAATTTTGACTAGAGGTTTTAAAGAGTGGGATTAACTTACCACAAATATCCTCGTTCCACAATATGACAATCGAGCGATAACGTCCCCTAAAACGAAATCGATTAATAAACCATTTATAACCATATGTCGAGAAATATGAAAATCCTTAATAATCCCTTACCTTAACACCTTAAATTTGATTTCAACGATCTACGACGTTTACGAACACTTGAGTTTTGCCCTCCACTAAGTTTCGATTGATTAAAGTGTGAGTGGAAAGAAAAATGATTGAGAAGGAGATATGTGAGTTGTAGAAGATTACTTTATGGAGGAAAAGTTAAAAGAAATGGTGCTTAGTAACATTCGGCCATGGTGAAGAATGAGAGAGGATGATGTTTGAGAGTCTTTCAAGAGAAGTAGAGAAGAAAAAGAATAGAAATGAAGGTTTGGATTTCGGTTCTCAAGAATAAAGGATGATCCAAAAGAGAACTTTGAATCAATGGACATTCAACAATGAGAGAAAAAGGAAGAAATGGTCTTTGATGTTTCTTGTATTTTCGGTCACAAAGAGGAGAGAAAGAAAATAATTTGGGGAGAAAGAACTCAAAACCGAAATGGTCAAAATGTGAAATGATTAAAGAAAAGCAAAGATGTTACCTATTGCTCAAAGTGCATTCGGCTAAGGAGAGGAAAATGGAGAGAGAGATTTTGGAGAAAAGCACAAAAATGACCAAAAGAGAGATGTGCACAACTAGCTCCTATTCATCCAAATGCCTTCAAAATTTCGGCCAACCCCTAGCCCCAAAAATCATCCAAGTACATGGACATAAAGTCAAAGTTTTTGCCACACAAAACTTTCCAAAACATCTTCCTCAATATGTGCCTTGTGTTCCCCCTACATACCTTATTCAAATGATTCCTTTCCCTAAGTTAACACTTGCCTTTTTCCCATGGTCTTCTTGCCATAAAAAATTTAATCCAACTCATCTAATCCTTATCCATGACCGACACTTGCTAAGGAAAAGCAAAAAATAAAAGCTTTCAAATTGCATGCTAGGAGATTCGAACCTCTCCCCTCAAGCAAACATACATGCGCCAACACCACCTTGCTACTAGCTCATCTTATGCTAGTTTTTGTCACTTAAATCTACTTAAACCTCAAAGTCACTTGCTCCACTTCAATTAAATACTCCTTACTAAATTTTATTCTAATTCCGAATAGTTCTCAAGTCTTCTCAAGACTATACTAATCATGCAAAATTTAATTATACACAAGTTAAGCACCAAAACATGCATCATATCAATACTCAAATTTTAGGATGTTACAACTCTACCCTCCTTAAAGAAAATTTCATCCTCGAAATTTACCTGGCTAAAAGAGATGAGGATATTGTTGTCGAATTGCATCCTCAGGCTCCCAAGTAGCTTCCTCCACTCCGTGATTACGCCATAAAACCTTGACCAATGGTACGGTCTTCTTTCTTAACACCTTAACATCTCGGTCTAAGATTTTCACTGGTTCCTCCTCGAAAGACAAATCTGGCCTTAATTCCACTTCTTCTACCGGTACTATGTGCGATGGATCCGATCTATAGTGTCTCAGCATAGAAACATGGAAAACACTATGAATCTGACTCAATTTCAGAGGTAAATCAAGTTGATAGGCCACTGGTCCTACACGCTTCAACACACTGCAGACGGTCCAATGAACCTAGGGCTCAACTTGCCTTTCCTTCCAAATCAAAATCTTTTCCACGGTGAAACTTTCAAAAGACTCGATCTCCCACCGCAAACTCAATATCTTTACGCTTTAGATCCGCGTACGACTTTTGTCTATCCGAAGCTTCCTTTAACCGCGCTCGAATTACTTTTACTTTTTCTTCCGTCTCAGATATCAGTTCAGGACCCAACAACTGTCGTTCCCCCAATTCAGTCCAACAAGTAGGAGTACGACATCTACGACCATATAACGCTTCATAGGGTGCCATCTGAATACTGGATTGATAACTGTTGTTATACGCAAACTCTGCCAATGGTAGAAAATCCTCCCAACTACCTCTGAAGTCGATCACACAACCTCGTAACATGTCTTCCAAAATCTGGATTACTCTTTCCGACTGACCATCTGACTGAGGGTGAAAAGTCGTACTGAAGTTTAACTTTGTACCTAGAGCCTCATGTAAAGCTTTCCAAAATCGTGATGTAAACCTAGGATCCCTGTCCGATATGATAGACACTGGTACCCCATGCAACCTCACGATTTCAGATACATATAGTTTAGCCAACTTCTGCAACGAGTAATCCGTACGAACTGGTAGAAAATGAGCAGTCTTCGTTAATCGATCTACTACCACCTGCATGTAATCTTTCTTAGTAGGTGTTAAGGGTAACCCACTAACAAAATCCATCGTTATCCGCTCCCATTTCCATAATGGAATCTTTACTAGTTGCAACAATCCCGACGGTAATTGATGTTCCGCTTTACTTGTTGACAAGTCAAACACTTTCCCACAAAATCAAGTCACTTCCCGCTTTAACTTTGGCCACCAATACTATTCACGGAGATCCCGATACATCTTATTTCCTCCGGGGTGCATAGCATAAGGGCTACTATGCGCCTCTAGAAGAATCATTTGCCTCAAACCAATCCTGCATACAAACCCTTCCACGAAAACACAGTACACCATCTTTGTTCAAACCAAAATCTCCTATTACACCACTTTCAGCTTGTTGTATTAAAGGACCCAACTTTTCATCGGATAATTGCTTTTCTTTGATTTGTTCCAACCACAGAGGCTTCACCTGAAGTTCCGCTAGCAAACTGCCATCCTCATACAAACTGAGATGAGCAAACATTGCTCTTAACTCCGATACAACCTTACGACTCAACGCGTCTGCCACAACATTAGCCTTTCCAGGATGATACTCGATTGAGAAATCATAATCCTTTAACAACTCCACCCATCTCCGTTGTCTTAAATTCAACTCCTTTTGGGTAAGGAGATACTTAAGACTCTTATGGTCCGTATAAATGATTGACTTCTCACCGTAAAGATAATGTCTCCAAATCTTTAATGCAAACACTACCGCAGCCAACTCCAAATCATGAGTAGGATAATTGACTTCATGCGGCCTCAACTGTCGAGAAGCATAAGCTACCACTTTTCCACTTTGCATCAGTACACATCCTAAACCCGTGTGTGACGCATCACAGTAAATGATAAACTCTTTTTGGCCTCTGGTTGAATCAGTACTGGCGCTTCTGTTAGAATCTTCTTCAGTTTCTCGAAACTTTCTTGTTGTTTATCGGTCCATACATACGGTACTTCCTTCCGCAATAGCTTAGTTAGGTGCAAAGAATCAACGAAAATCCTCAACAAAGTGTCTATAATAACCACCAAACCCAAGAAACTCCGGATCTCACCATCGACTTTGGCGGTTTCCAATCCAACACACTTCTACCTTTCGAGGATCAACTCTTATTCCTTCAATCGACACTACATGACCCAAGAAAGTCACTTCCTTCAACCAAAATTCACACTTCATCGAATTTGGCATATAGTTGCTTATCTCGCAAAATTTGCAACACAAAGGCGCAGATGAGAGTCATGCTCTTCTTCATTCCTCGAATATACCAAGATGTCATCTATGAACACTACTACGAACCGTCTAAATAGGGCTGAAAGACTCGGTTCATCATGTCCATAAATGCAACTGGTGCATTAGTCAAACCAAACGGCATCACTAAAACTCATAATGTCCATAACGAGTTTGAAATGCCGCCTTATGAATATCCGCCTCTTTCACCTTGAGTTGATGATAACCCGATCTCAAATCAATCTTGGAGAAGACCAAGCTCCTCTTAATTGATCAAACAGTCATCGATTCTCAGTAATGGATACCTATTCTTGATCGTCAATTTATTCAATCGCCTATAATCAATGCACATACGCATCGACCCATCCTTCTTCTTGACGAACAAAATCGGTGCTCCCCACGGAGACACACTTGGTCGAATAAATCCTCGATCTAGCAGTTCTTGAATTTGAGCTTTAAGCTCCGCTAACTCCTTTGGTGCCATTCTATAAGGAGCAATGGACACCGAGCAATTTCCGCAAAAGCTCAATGCCAAATTCTACTTCCCAATCTAGAGGTAGACCCAAAAGTTCTTCGAGAAAGACATCTGGAAATTCTTTCACCATTCTCACACCTTCTACTGATAAATCCTTGGCATCCAAAGCACTGATGAATGCTAGGAATGCTCTATTCCCTTTTCGCACCAACTTTTCTGCCTTCAAAGTAGATACCACATTTGCCAAAAAGTTTCTTCGTTCGCCTATCATTATTATCTCCTTATCATCCACAGTCCTAATTGACATCCGCTTTTCGGCACAATCCAATTGCGCCCGATGCTTCACCAACCAATCCATGCCCAAAATAAGATCAAACTTGCCAAAAGGTAATTCCATTAAGTCCGCTAGAAATACCTCTCTTTGAATCTCTAAGGGCACATCTTTAAATAATTTATTCACTATTACCGACTGTCCTAAAGGACTAATTACCGTCATCTCTCTATCGGTAATCTCAGATCTAATATTTAGGTTTCTAGATATAGCACTAGCAACATACGAGTGGGTAGACCCGATATCTATCAAAGCAGTAACAGGTACATCAGAAATGAAGAACGTACCAGTTATCACATCAGGTGCATCACCGTCTTCACGACGCCTGACAGTATAGACCAATCATGGCTATCTTGCCTCCGTGTTACCTCTAACACCATTACCTCGACCCGGTGCACCTTGTCCACGTCCATTACCATTACCACCACGACCTGGTCCACGACCTCTTGGTGGCTGCTGAGTACCTCTAGCTGGCTGAGCCTCAGGTTTACGAGCTTCCTGAGTCATTTCAGTCCGTCGAGGATAATTCTTAAACTGATGATCCTTAGATCCACATTTAAAACAGGCTCCAGTTTTCCTCCAACATTCTCCGGATGTCATCTTCCACATTCGGCACATTCTCGGATCTGATTGGTAGTCACAGGTGCCCTAGCTTGAACTGGCTCATCATTCCGTGGCCTCTTTTGAAACCTTTTAGAAGAACTAGAATACTTAAAATCCCTTTTGCCTCTTACTTTTTCCCGCTTCGTGTTTCAATTTTAGCCTCTTCGCTATCTTAGCTTTCTACAAGCGAGGTAAAAGTCCGTACTTGTTGTGGGGCTATCAAGACCAGCAACTCATCATTCATCCATCCTCAAAGCGCATACAAATACCATGATCACCAGCACTATAGTACGAGCATAACGACTCAAACGAAGAAATTTCGCCTCGAAGTCGCTATGCCTTACTTCCTTGAACCAAATTTAGAATTTCTTCCTCCGCATCTACATAACTTGTCCCGACGTACTTCCCTTGGAAAGCGACTTTAAAGAAATCCCAATTAACCAATGCAACCTCGGTGCCTTCTCGAACAAGTAAGCCACCATTGATACGCCTCGCCTCTTAGCAAAGACACGCCTCTCGCCGTTTTTGCTCGACGGACACTCCAGATCATCCATAATTCGTTCTACAACCTCAAGCCAATATTTCGCCACATTCGAGCTACACCGAGACACCTCTAAAACTTCGCACCACTAGACTTGAGTCGTTCCAATATTGATCCGTGAGCCATCGCCCGCTCGCCCCACTACTCTTTCTAAGACTCGTAACATTGCTTGAGTCAAAGCATTATCCTCATTCGCATGATCATGAGATCCGGGCCGCCTCGAATGACGCAGGTGCATCCATTTTGATATATGACCCGGTGCTCAGACGCAAAGACTCGTCCTCTACCACGGCCACGCTCATCAAGGTCCACGACCACGTCCTCTAGTGCTCATATTGACTAATTCACTTTTAATCTGATTACAAGTTTTATGAATCAGAATATTATTTCAGTGTTTATTAACGATATTTTATGAGATATAAGAGATAGGGTTGTTTTCGCAATCACATCCTATAGTCTCGATCTCTATCATTTTCAACACCTAAAACTAGAAGTTCTAGAGTGTTCCTAAGGTCTCATCACAATAATAAACATTTAATAAACAAATACTTACTTGACTTGGTGTCGGATGCTCGTGGTGCCATACTACCTTTAAAACGTAAAGTCTAGAAATTTAAATAGTTTTTAAACAAAAATCATTGTTGAACCCAAACCACAGCTGAGTTTTGAAACTGAGCTCTGATACCATAAAATGTAACACCCCAAACCCAAATTTATGCATTAAGCCCGAATTTGGCATGCCACACAAATTAAACATACATTCAAATCATTTAACGAAGTAGAAATCAAATTCCAAAATGATTAAGAGAATGACTTTATCGAAAAAAATCGAAGTTCATTGAAAACCATAATTAAAAATACAAGAATTTGTCATTTGATCTATAGAGTAGTAATTGATAAAAACTTTGGATTTATTTAGTCGAAATATTTCATCGAAAAGTTTTAAAAGAATTTCCTAAGTTTCAATGATATTTAAGAAAACCTTTATTTTATATGAGAGTTATAAAAAAACATTTATAAAAAACTAAACCAATCCAACTTAGGAAAACTCAAACATAATAAAATCCATCCACATAATAAAATCCATAATTAAAGAGGCCTTATTACATCGCCATAAAAATAGTACTTAATAAAATTATTAAAGAAGTCTTAAAGTTTTATAAACCACCATTTGTAGTATAGCCTCCACACGAAGTCATCTCCACCCAAGTCTCCATCAATTATTATTACCGAGAGGGTAAAAAAATTGGGGTGAGTTACTTAGAACTCAAAGTGTAACTCACTTACCATAGTCCACGGGCCAAACCATCTAAGCATTTATTTGGGCCTAAGCCCATTTCAAATATAATAATTTAGCATGTATAAAATGCAAGTGATATGCAATTCCCAAAACCAAACCTAGATTTCCATCCGCTACACACCAATTGCACCAACCAAACACACCTGTGGGGAGCTTTAGTCACCCACCCCGCCAACACACCAAAGTAGGCTTTAAGCCCAATATAATATTTGTGGCAACGGCCATTTAAATAATTGTGGTAGAACCACCGATCTAGATTTCAGTAACTACCATCGTGATGAGTCACCTATCTAGAATTTTGCATCGCCTTTCTTCTCTTCATCATTGATCCCAACCCATGCAATCATGTTTATGCATAACAAAATATTTGTAAAAAAAACCATATTACAATTTATCAATTTTGGCCCATTAATCAAAATAGCATTTTGGCCCATAAAATCACATATCACATATAACCCATTTATCAATTATCATAAATGGCCCAATTATCAAATATCACTTATGGCCCATTTATCGATTATCACATATGGCCCAAATTCTCAAATATCACATATGGCCCAAATTGTCAAATATCACATATGGCCCAAATTGTCAAATATCACATATGGCCCAAATTGTCAAATATCACATATGGCCCACTTATCAAATATCACATATAGCCCACTTATCACTTTTATCGAATTAGCTCGTTAAGGGTAATTTCGTAATTTTCATGATCTTAATACAATTTTCAAAATCTTATCTTTAAGATGATAACTATGTTATTCTTCCCGATTTCACTAACTTGTGATTTCATCCAACGATTTATACGATATAGTCATCTAACCCATGAGATACGGTGTGAGATTACACACCTGATTACGGTGAGAACTACACTCTCCCGCTCGTCGATATCTAAACACACATCACGAAGGATTAGAACACTAAAATTTAATATTAAACTATTCTAATATTAAGCGATCTAGATCTTACCTCTAATCTCGAACAACCACTATTTGCGATTTCTCTCCGATCAAAGGTTCAGAACCACGAGTAAACAATGGTTCGGGGGTACGTACGACTTCGAATAATTGATTTTCACCGGATGAGGGTCCACAACCCGGTGGAAAGTCTCAGATTCTCGAAACAGTCCTTTTCTTGAATTTAGGGGGAATAATGGAACCACCCCTCTTCCGAACACTATTAACAACTCTTTTCGTCCCTATTTTGATTGTCTTCAAAGACAAGGAATCATTAGTCTGACCAATAAGTTATCAAAATTTTGACTAGAGGTTTTAAAGAGTGGGATTAACTTACCACAAATATCCTCGTTCCACAATATGACAATCGAGCGATAACATCCCCTAAAACGAAATCGATTAATAAACCATTTATAACCATATGTCGAGAAATATGAAAATCCTTAATAATCCCTTACCTTAACACCTTAAATCCGATTTCAACGATCTACGACGTTTACGAACACTTGAGTTTTGGCCTCCACTAAGTTTCGATTGATTAAATTGTGAGTGGAAAGAAAAATGATTGAGAAGGAGATATGTGAGTTGTAGAAGATTACTTTATGGAGGAAAAGTTAAAAGAAATGGTGCTTAGTAACATTCGGCCATGGTGAAGAATGAGAGAGGATGATGTTTGAGAGTCTTTCAAGAGAAGTAGAGAAGAAAAAGAATAGAAATGAAGGTTTGGATTTCGGTTCTCAAGAATAAAGGATGATCCAAAAGAGAACTTTGAATCAATGGACATTCATCAATGAGAGAAAAAGGAAGAAATGGTCTTTGATGTTTCTTGTATTTTCGATCACAAAGAGGAGAGAAAGAAAATAATTTAGGGAGAAAGAACTCAAAACCAAAATGGTCAAAATGTGAAATGATTAAAGAAAAGCAAAGATGTTACCTATTGCTCAAAGTGCATTCGGCTAAGGAGAGGAAAATGGAGAGAGAGATTTTGGAGAAAAGCACAAAAATGACCAAAAGAGAGATGTGCACAACTAGCTCCTATTCATCCAAATGCCTTCAAAATTTCGGCCAACCCCTAGCCCCAAAAACCATCCAAGTACATGGACATAAAGTCAAAGTTTTTGCCACACAAAACTTTCCAAAACATCTTCCTCAATATGTGCCTTGTGTTCCCCCTACATACCTTATTCAAATGATTCCTTTCCCTAAGTTAACACTTGCCTTTTTCCCATGGTCTTCTTGCCATAAAAAATTTAATCCAACTCATCTAATCCTTATCCATGACCGACACTTGCTAAGGAAAAGCAAAAAATAAAAGCTTTCAAATTGCATGCTAGAGATTCAACCTCTCCCTCAAGCAAACATACATGCGCCAACACCACCTTGCTACTAGCTCATCTTATGCTAGTTTTTGTCACTTAAATCTACTTAAACCTCAAAGTCACTTGCTCCACTTCAATTAAATACTCCTTACTAAATTTTATTCTAATTTCAATAGTTCTCAAGTCTTCTCAAGACTATACTAATCATGCAAAATTTAATTATACACAAGTTAAGCACCAAAACATGCATCATATCAATACTCAAATTTTAGGATGTTACAGAGAAGAGACTTTCATGGCCAAATTAAGTAAGTTTCATTGTCCCGTTTTTAGTAATTTTTGATATTTTTAGAATCGGGATAGCTTAATCTCTATTTGGGGGATTGATTTGAAAAGTTATCAAAGTATGAAAATGGGTCATGGATGTATATGATGGAAATTTGAAATTTATGGTAGAAAATGAAAGATTATTGATAGATAAAAAACTTTTACAAAGTGATTTTTGATGAAAACATGATTTAGGGACTAAAATGAAAAATTATAAAATTTGATGAAAAATTCTAAAATTTATGAATACATGTGCTGTAAAATTTGTATTGGGGCTTTGGTTAGGCTTGGAATAGGGAGTAATTTGCACAAGTTTCATTTTTCGAGCCTAAAGACGAAAATGGAATTTATAGAAATATTAGGGGCAAAATGGTAATTTGCCTAGAATATAAATTGAGTTCAAGTAAATATGAGATATGTGAAATTGATGTAAAATTTACTCGTATAGATATTGATAGACCAAATTCAGAATTAGAACGAGGAAAAAGAGGAAAATGTCGGATTAGTAGATGTTTGTACATGAACCTTTGTCGAGGTAAGTTCGTGTAACTAAATTGTATATATTTTTATGATGGAATTAAATGTTGTACTGTGAATTGTATAAATGCCTTAATTTTGTGAAATGATCACATATTCGTCAATGCCCGATAAATGAAATGTGCCCGATCAGCAATAATGCTCGATAAATGATAAATGATAAAAATGTAAATTTTATACTTGAGTTGAATGTGAACATTTGAATTGTATGAATGCAAAAATTTATGAGATTAAACATATATTTGACAATTTTCTGATAAATGTTAAATCCTGTTTGAATAAGTGGAAGTCGATGGATAAATGTGATTTTCCGATAAAACTGCGTGTTGCAGAATAGATTTAGCCCAAACGGGTAATCCAAAATGAGTTTCTCGAGTATATGTTTCAATTAGGATTTAGCCTAGACTGGTAATCCCAATTGACTGGATTTAGCTTGGATTTATAATCCAGATCGGACTCTATAGGGAATTCTTTGTCATATAAAGGATTTAGCCTGGACTAGTAATCCGACAAATCCCTTAGAGTATATGTTACAGCTAGAATTTAGCTTGGACTAGTAATTCTGCTATATGATACGTGGCTTGAGTGTACCTACAAGGTACTACAAGAATGAATTGACGGATTCTACTTTTTACACATCGAGTGTACTACTGGTGTATCCATCGATATTCCGAATAAATTCAATGGGTAAATATCTTGACATGAGATGAATATGAATAAGAAATGAGTTATTACACGTATATGTCTGAAATACATGAAAATGATGATATGTGACAATTGATATAAGAAAACATGAGATAATGATACTTGTACATGAAATTCATTTGATGAATATGTCATCCTTGATTATAGACTTGTATACTTTGAGTGTCCTACGACTCGTGTGACATTGATATTTCAAGAAATATGAATAAAGTTCTGATATGAAATAATTTGAAATTGAGATGAACTATTATGAAATTATACTTGTAATATAAAGAGACAATTTATGCATATTAAATGAACAAATGTTATGGAATGCAAATGTACATGGAAGCTTGATTGTTGTTGAGCCCAAACATGTTTTGAGGTTATTATAGATTATATGACTAACAAGGGAAATGAGAATATGTGTAGGGCTTGAAGTCAAATTGAATGAATGTGCCTTACATAGTTACCTCATAATATAATGAATGGTAAGTTAAGTACCATGTTATACGAACTTATTAAGCATACAATGCTTACCCCATTTTATTTTCCCCTATTTTAAAGTAAATTAGAAGCTCATTGGATTGGAAGCTCGACGGAGATCACTCACACTATCCATCGGCCCATGACAGAACAATATGGTAAATCAATTACGGTTGTAATGGCATGTATAGGATATGTTGGCCATATTGGCATGTAAATGTAAATAATGCTTGAAATCTAGCCATTGGAATGACTAGTAATGGTTGTTTTGATATACTTGTAATGTTATGCTATGGTAACTATATATGTATGTCAAGTAGTTGATCAAATCATGTTTAACACATGAATTGAACCAAGGTAAGTTAGTAAACATATATGCATGCAACAATAGGCCATGTTGAATGATGAAATTTTCTTATTTGAATGCTTGGAATGGTTGGATTGTACTTGGTATGTTTTGGTGTAGGAAAAAGGTAAATTTGGGTGACAAATGAGGCTAGGAAATGGCTTTATTTTGTCCATACAGGTAGACACACGGCTTGTGTCTAGACCATGTGTGACACACGGCCTACCCCATGGGCGTGTGGTCTGGCCGTGTGTTCCCTGCACCTTAAAATTGAGAAAACAGAATGCTCAGAATTGAGCACATGGACGTGTGTCTTAGCCGTATGGGTGACACGGCCTTGAACACAGGCGTGTGTCTTGGCCGTGTGAAACCTATCCCTAATTCGAATTGAATTAAATAACCACAAGGGCATGTGGTATGGCCGTGTGACACAAGTCAGAGAGCAACCTAAATTGAACACGGCCTGAGGCACGGGCGTATCTAAGGGTCACACGGGCATGACCCTTGGACCACACGGGCGTGTGAGCCTTGAACCTTGGAAAAATTTTGAAATGTCATGAAAAATTCTTAGAGTTTTCGATTAAGTCCCGAATTGATTCTAATGCTCGTATTGGACCTCGAAGGTTCACCTTAGGGACGTTACGAATGATGTCGATTAATCAATAGTGATTGACATGATTTATCTAAAAAAAGTTTTGAATGTTTTGGTAATACTCCGTAATCCTATTCCGGCAATGGAATCGTACTAGGGATATTAAATTTAGTGGTATCAGAGCTACAATTTAGTCGATTCACAGACTGAACGTAGCATATGTGATGTCTAGAAATACATGCCATTGTTTAACCTGTGATAGTGTGATATCTCCCGACTCTGATGAAAATTTATTTTACAAGTAGACAGAGATGCTTTCCAATCCAGCTAATTTCGATGACTTCGAAAGAGATACTCAAGTATCTAAGTAAAATGTTACTTATGATAGAATAGAATTCGAAATGGCATGGATAGATCTTTTATAGTACATGAAAATGATAAGTGTTATGTTATATGAGTATTTATATGAAAGTTAAATTTTGAGGCTTACGATCTCCACCCCCTTACCAGTATAGTGTTATATAATGAAATTCACAAGATTTATATGGATTAAGCTCATGAATGTGGAACTAAAGAGTTCAAAGGCTGAATGACTAATGATGTAGTCAGAATGAGAACGGGTTAATAAGTAAAGATAGTATTAAAGAGATGTTAGATTTTTCTAAAGATTATTATAAATATGTGATGTCATTGTTAAGGAAGAAGTTATTCATAAGTAATTGACTTATCCAGATATGATAACTACTGAGCGGATTAGTTAAAAATTCTTCTAAATTGACTCTTTCAGTGAGCTGAATAATATAAGATTATTGATGACTTTATGGGTCAGTGGAATAGTGATAAATCTGCAAAGATATTTGAATACAGCTGTGATAATTGGGTATATTATAGCAACATCTCCTGAGTACTCTATAAGTTCTGTTATTCTCAAAGGCATATAAAATTGTGTATGTACAGATGCAATATTTGTCGTATTGAAAGCTAGTAAATCATGATAGATGAAATTACTGTAAGTCTGGTTGATTCATGAGCGGTATTGCTCTATTTTACTTGGGCTGTTAATTCATCATGATTGATATAAGATATGATGATAAGGTTCATGTGATGTTATTTTTTACTGCTACTGATTGAAACCCTGAATTACGAATATAAAAAATTATATTATTTTTGTCACAGTTGTTTTTACTGAGTATGTGTGATATTGCTTTTCTAAATTTTCTCCGAGATGTCATCAATCTCTTTATTTTTCAAGCATGGTTTATTTGTGAAAGATATTCATTGGTTAGTGGTAATTATACATATTACCGTTATGAATTCAGACTTGATCATGGGAATTTGGTAATATAGAACATAGATTATAGAAACTGTATTATTGCACTAGGAGATATTGGAGCCACCTTCCTCTTTTATTTGAAAAATAGTATTGAGGTTGAGGTATTGTTCCATTTATATAGTGGAAACGTCAGATCTATTATAGTATTATGGTTTTAACATATCTGATGATTGTGATCTCAGAATAATTAAAAGCTTCGATATCCTTTTTAAGTTTTGTGAAAGTGTTTTCTATGATAGTTACATCAATGATATGGTTATTACAGAAAGATGTAAGATTTGAATGGACTGACAAATATTAGTAAAGTGTTGATCAATTGGGAGCCCTGATGTAACATCCCCAAACCCGGCCCACGAGTTTTGACCGGATCTGGTTATGTCACTGCGGAAAAAAAAATGTTGAAAAAATCTTTGTCTTTTGAATAAACTTGAGAATTTTGTTAACCTTTGGAAAATGTGTCCATTAAAATTATTTAATAATCTAAGCTTGATTTGAATTAAAACTTTATTATAAGTTGGTATGATATTAATCATTTGTAAATAAATATTTCTAAGTAAAGTATAAACCTCAATAATAAATAAAGTACTTTAAATCAAAAGGGGCCCTTATTACATCAAATAAATACCCAAAACTAATAAGATAAAATAATTAAATCAAATAAAACATCTCGCAAGAAAAGCGCTTTTGCATGGCCACCTTTGTCTCCACTCCAACCAGGTCCAATCAACATGTCACTGCGATGTTGGATAAACAATTGGTGAGTCACACGGACTCGGTGTGTATTTAAACCATCGATATCCACCCACATGTTAACCACAAATCAACCCAATCAAATGCAACATGTAAATATAAACGGACGTTGCCACGTTCTGGGCTTGGCCCACATTCAATCCACATTCAAGTACTGGGCTAGGCCCTTTTCTCATTAATTCATCGACATTGGGCTTGGCCCATTTCCACGTATGTTCTCATAACATACCAATCCACATGTCATATTGGGCTTGGCCCATTTCCATATCATTTCATGACGAACGATGCAACATGAAACCCAACCCAATCCTAAGGTCCAACCGCTACACACCCCTTATCCAAACCTACCACACACCGGGGACTATCGAGTCACCTCTCCTTTTTCCTCCAAAAGGCAACCAATGCCATCCACGATGTAGCGATAGCTAACATCAAACCACGATGGAGCACATAGCAATCCATCAAGCCACGATATGGTATAAAGCCGATATCAATCAAGGTAACCACGCGAACTAAATCGCAAAGATCCACAACACGACCTCGATCGGCGCCAATCCACGATGTAGCACAAAGTCGACATCAACCACGTACATCGAAGTACACCGTACCTTCTTTCAAAACCCACCCATGCACATGTAACATAATATGATCTGAAATGATGCATGTACATGATATTCACAAATATAGGCATGCTCACATAGTTAAAATCAATTATCACATATTAGCCAATTTGCTACTAACTCGGTCGCGTCATCATACCCCTTTTAGGTATCCATTACACATATGGCAATGCATTCATTAGTAAACATATAGCATAACAAATCCTTAAACAATGGTCTAATTACACACCTTATAACTTTGAAGCTCTAAACCTCGATCCCGACGCTATCGTTTAGCGAGACTACTAGATTATCGCCTATCGTTTTTCATTGCACGCCCACACCCGGTGGCCAATCTACGTACATCGAAACCGATCTCTTTTGAACTTGAATGGGAGCTTTCCTTTCTCCTCTTGATTGGCTTTTCGCATCCATCGGCGATACTTAATCGTAACCACACGATTAATCAACAAAGTCATAATCTATTATTAACGAATCTAAGTCACTTACTAATCATCCTTACCGAAATAAATTGAAATCCAAGAAGGCTTCCTTTACTTCATCGATTGCCCTATAAACCATAGCCACCACTCGGTCAACACAAAACATAAACAATGGCCTAAGGGTCAATTCCAATGGATCACTTACCAACCGAATACTCAAGGGTAAAGTCTTTGCTTGCTTGCTTCCAAATCTAGAGCCCTTCTCTAAAACCGATTGGAGATGCTCCGCCTTGATTAATCTTAACTACACCAAAATGACTAATAGGGAGTTTCGGCTAGGCCTTGAAGAGTTGCAACAAAAGAATTGTTTTATGAAGAAAAGGGGAATTCGGCCTAAGCAGAGTTTCCAAGAAAAAGTATAAAGGAAGAGAGAAAATAGATGCACCAACTTTCGGCTTTGGCTTCCACAAAATAAAAGCAAAAGAGGAAGTGTTCCTTGACTTGGTTTCGGCAAGAGGCTAAGGGAAGAATTAGAAATAATTTGGCAACAAAGAAATGGGCTAAAATTCGGTTAAGGGATGAGCACACCCCTATTTATAGAATTCGGCACCCCCCTCCCCCCTTGAAGACTCCAAAATCTGGCCACCATAAACTAATTCAATCTAATTTGAATTAGTCCTCTTCTCCAATTTATCCCATATTCTATCTCCTTATCAAATTCAAATAAACCAATCACAACTCTTATTTACTAATTTAAACTAAATAAAATAATCCTACAATTATCTAAAATAAATAAAATAAATTATCACTTACTTACCAAGGATAAAAATAAAACAAATGACTTAATCCAATGGCTCCCTGGTGCCCTCCACCTTCACGCCACCTCTTCATGTCAGCAGCAAAAGAAAACCCCACCTGCAGCCTCCATGGTTCGAACGCAGGGCTGGGAAACCAGCGATAGCGGCGCCCAGCCATTCGGCCACTTTGATTTTATGCCATAAAGCCCCAACATTTATCTTTAAACCCTTCTTACCTCAGCCCATCACCAAATAACAAAAATTAAAACGCCAAATGCTTCTGCCCCCACTCGAACCAGCGCCCTTGCTCTCCTTCAGCGCCTAAGTGGCGTATGAGTGCCACTTTGCCAACTGGTCTTTCATGTCCAAAACACAGCCATTTATTTATAAGCATACAGCCCGGTCCCTTAATTAGCACAAAGATAAAACAAAATTGTTGCCTTAGCAGCTCGAACCTTTGACCCCTTAGGCATCACCTTCCCAAGCCCCAAGCAGCGCCTTCATGCCATTTTGCCAATGCCTTTGTTGTGTCTTAAACTCCGTAAAATTATTTTAAGGCCTTCTTGCCCAGTTTCCCCTTTTTACACCTAAATCCAATTTTTTTTTCCAAAGCATCCCCTTATAATTTAAGGTTCCCGAAACCCTTAAAACCTGCCCAAACATACTCTAAGCCTACTATCACTCGAATTAGGCATGAACGCATAACCCCTAAATTGGGATGCTACAATTCTACCCTCCTTAAAATAATTTCGTCCTCGAAATTACTTTACTAACAACATCCGTACAACCTATCTTACCACCTTACGCTTATCTTACAGACTCTGATCTTACTAAGACTATCATACCTTCCCAACACGTTTCTAAGTTCGCATTCAAAATTCAAAACACTTCTCTTAGCAACACGAAATGACTAATTCACAAGCAAGCAAAGCAATCAAAGCATGTACCAAAGCAAAGGAGCTTACCCATTATCACATCCTTGGTTGACTCGACTAGAACCATTCCTTCCATGGCTTGGACCACGACCCTCGTCGCCGAGGACAATTCTTAACCAAATGTGCCTTAGATCCGCACAGAAAGCATTCTTTACTATTTCCCAACACTCTCCTGTGTGAGGTCTTCCACACCGAGCACAAGGACGATTCCGATCCTTTGGTACAAGTGCACTTATAGGTTCTCGGTCCTTGGTCTTTTACAGGCATTACCCAACGATCTTGATGGCCCAACATTTCTCTTCTTCGTTCCTATTCTTTTCTCGGTTTTCTCTTATAGTCTTCTTAACCTCTTCAGCGATCCGAGCTTTCTCCACTAAAATGGCAAAGTCTCTTTCTGCGTGCGGAGCGATCAACTCCGTAACTCATCTCGTAGCCCATCTTCGAATCGAACACTTCTTTCGTAATCAGTAGCCACGACTCCTTTGGCGTACTGACTTAGTCGCACAAACTTAGCTTCATATTCCGCTACCGACTTATTCCTTGCACTAGATTTAGAAACGCTTTCCTTTGCGAGTCCAAATAAGCGGCTCTACGTACTTCCCTTCAAACTTGGCCTTAAAGAAATCCCAATCCGATCGATCCACGGTACACCTTGTTTGACAGTGAGCCACCAACGATATGCTTCGTCGCGAAGCAACGAAACAGCGCCCTTCAGCTTTTCTTCATTGGTGCAGTCCAAATCGTCCATGATTCTTTCAACTGCTTCCAGCCAATACTCCGCTACGTTAGGAGCTACTCCCGACACTCCTCTAAAGATCTCAGCTCCGTTTGATCTAAGCCTTTCCGATACCGACTTCCGAGTTCCATTCCCCTTACTAACCCCTGCTACTCGTTCTAGCACTTGCAACATGGCCCGCGATACTGCGTCATATTCTCCTGTTTGATCTTGCTCCTCTACGCCCTTCTTTGGTGGCACTTCATTTTCGATCCATGGCTGGACCCTATCGGTTCGCGTCGCCATTCTACCTCATCTGCGTCCCTAGAACTCATCTCTATCGTCGTGATTTATCGATTAAGAAGTTTTATGCATTAGTAATTGTTCCACTATTTAACCATGAGCATATTTTATGAATGAAAGATTTTAGAAGTAGTTCTTTCGTTCACACAAAGGTTCAGTTCAAGTTTACTACTCTAATTCAGAGAATCACCTTCGTTCCTCGCTAGGGACACATTCATTCATCATCAAAACACATTCATTCCTCAGCAGAGGCACATTCAGTGGTATCTACCACCCACATTCACTATTCGGACATTTACCTGCTTTCTACCTAGGGTATTTCATCATTTTGTCCTACAGGGACATTTTCGTAATAAACCAGAGAAATTTTAAAACTTTTAATAAACCAGAACATTTTGAAATTTCCACATCGGAGGGTATTTCGAAAATTTGCCAAATTAGAATCTGTTGAATTTTGGAAACACAGGGTATTTTAGTAATTTTGTCAACCAGGGTAAGTTTGTAAATTTCAAAAGTCGGGGTATTATTTTAAAATAAAAAAATTTTGGATACTTTTGCAAAGTGAGAGAATTTTATTAAAGTTGGGGTTAACTCAGAAATTTTGAAAGTCAGGGGCATTTTGGTAATTTTTAACACAGGGGTATTTTAGTAAATTTTCCAAATCGAGTATATTGATATTTTGAAAACTAGAGATTTTAATATTTTGCAAAGTGAAAATCATTTTAACAAAAGTTGAGTGTAGTGTGGAAATTTTATAATACAGGCATTTTGTAATCTTGCCACTAAGGCATTTTGGTAATTTTGGTAAATTGAAAAACGTTTTTTTTCAAACCCATTTAGGGTTTACAAACCAAAAGGGTAAATTTAAAATTGTAAAACCAAGAATTTTAAAAAAGAAGGCTAACCCCTTTCGGGTTTAAGAATTGGTTTAGCCTATGAACAAGTCCTCTTGGTTAAGGTGAACCAGTAGCTACGCACTGTAGGATTCAAGTGGAGAGGAGGTGAGTCACGCGATTGCTTAAATACCAAGCTCCCACTTGAATACCACTCCTAGACATGCGCTTTACAGGTTGCCACACCTTAACACGGCGACTTACTTCACAGATTTGTTTAGTAACCTTAAGTCTTATGCACATGTTTGAGTAGACTAGCCTTAGGGTTCAACTGATCCTAATTCACTAATCTCTGAGCCCAACAAAGCCCATAACAGTCAGTATAACAAATTACTTCACAAGTCTGAAGTACTTACAGTGGACTCGGTAGGAGGAATGCAGTGCCATGCCAGAAAAACTTGAATTAAAAGCCCATATTTTGAAAAGCCCATTTTGAAAATGTTTTTGGGCCCAAACCCTCAAAGTCGAGTTTTGAACCGGGCTCTGATACCAATCTGTAACATCCCCAAACCCGGCCCATGAGTTTTGACCGGATCTGGTTATGTCACTGCGAAAAAAAAATGTTGAAAAAATCTTTGTCTTTTGAATAAACTTGAGAATTTTGTTAACCTTTGGAAAATGTGTCCATTAAAAATTATTTAATAATCTAAGCTTGATTTGAATTAAAACTTTATTATAAGTTGGTATGATATTAATCATTTGTAAATAAATATTTCTAAGTAAAGTATAAACCTCAATAATAAATAAAGTACTTTAAATCAAAAGGGGCCCTTATTACATCAAATAAATACCCAAAACTAATAAGATAAAATAATTAAATCAAATAAAACATCTACTGCAAGAAAAACTGCTTTTGCATGGCAACCTTTGTCTCCACTCCAACCCGGTCCAATCAACATGTCACCTGCGATGTTGGATAAACAATTGGGTGAGTCACACGGACTCAGTGTGTATTTAAACCACTGATATCCACCCACATGTTAACCACAAATCAACCCAATCAAATGCAACATGTAAATATAAACGGACGTTGCCACGTTCTGGGCTTGGCCCACATTCAATCCACATTCAAGTACTGGGCTAGGCCCTTTTCTCATTAATTCACTGATTACTGGGCTTGGCCCATTTCCACGTATGTTCTCATAACATACCAATCCACATGTCATATTGGGCTTGGCCCATTTCCATATCATTTCATGACGGAACGATGCAACATGAAACCCAACCCAATCCTAAGGTCCAACCGCTACACACCCCCTTATCCAGCCTACCACACACCAGGGGACTATCGAGTCACCCTCTCCTTTTTCCTCCAAAAAGGCAACCAATGCCATCCACGATGTAGCGTATAGCTAACATCAAACCACGATGGAGCACACGGCAATCCATCAAGCCGCGATATGGCATAAAGCGATATCAATCAAGGTAACCACGAACTAAATCGCAAAGATCCACAACGCGACCTCGATCGGCGCCAATCCACGATGTAGCACAAAGTGACATCAACCACGTACTCAAGTACACCGTACCTTCTTTCAAAAACCCACCCATGCACATGTAACATAATATGATCTTTGAAATGATGCATGTACATGATATTCACAAATATAGGCATGCTCACATAGTTAAAATCAATTATCACATATTAGCCAATTTGCTACTAACACGGTCGTCATCATACCCTTTTAGGGTATCCATTACACATATGGCAATCGCATTCATTAGTAAACATATAGCACAACAAATCCTTAAACAATGGTCTAATTACACACCTTATAACTCGAAGCTCTAAACCTCGATCCCGACGCTATCGTTTAACGAGACTACAGTTATCCGCCTATCGTTTTACATTGCCGCCCACACCGGTGGCCAATCTCGTACAACAAAAATCGATCTCTTTTGAACTTGAATGGGAGCTTTCCTTTCTCCTCTTGGACGGCACTCGCATCCATCGACGATACTTAATCAGAACCACACGATTAATCAACAAAGTCATAATCTATTATTAACGAATCTAAGTCACTTACTAATCATCCTTACCGAAATAAATTGAAATCCAAGGCTTCCTTTGCTTACATCGATTGCCCTATAAACCATAGCCACCACTCGGTCAACACAAAACATAAACAATGGCCTAAGGCGAATTCCAATGGATCACTTACCAACCGAATACTCAAGGGTAAAGTCTTTGCTTGCTTGCTTCCAAATCTAAGAGCCCTTCTCTAAAACCGATTGGAGATGCTCCGCCTTGATTAAATCTTAACTACACCAAAATGACTAATAGGGAGTTTCGCTGGGCCTTGAAGAGTTGCAACAAAAGAATTGTTTTATGAAGAAAAGGGAATTCACCTAAGCGAGTTTCCAAGAAAAGTATAAAGGAAGAGAGAAAATAGATGCACCAACTTTGACTTTGGCTTCCACAAAATAAAAGCAAAGGGAAGTGTTCCTTGACTTGGTTTGACAAGAGGCTAAGGGAAGAATTAGAAATAATTTGGCAACAAAGAAATGGGCTAAAATTCGGTTAAGGATGAGCACACCCTATTTATAGAATTCGCCCCCTCCCCCTTGAAGACTCCAAAATCATACCATAAACTAATTCAATCTAATTTGAATTAGTCCTCTTCTCAATTTATCCCATATTCTATCTCCTTATCAAATTCAAATAAACCAATCACAACTCTTATTTACTAATTTAAACTAAATAAAATAATCCTACAATTATCTAAAATAAATAAAATAAATTATCACTTACTTACCAATAGAATAAAAATAAAACAACAATGACTTAATCCAATGCGGCTCCCCTGCCCTCCACCTTCACGCCACCTCTTCATGTCGTGAAAAAAACCCCACCGCACCTCCATGGTTCAACGGACACTGGGAAAGCAATGATAGCGGCGCCCAAGGCCATTCGGCCACTTTGATTTTATGCCATAAAGCCCCAACATTTATCTTTAAACCCTTCTTACCTCATTTCATCACCAAATAACAAAAATTAAAACGCCAAATCTCTGCCCCCACTCGAACCAGCCGCCTTGCTCTCCTTGACACCTAAGTGGCGCATGAGTGCCACTTTGCCAACCGGTCTTTCATGTCCAAAACACGCCATTTATTTATAAGCATACTGGCCCGATCCCTAATTAGCTAAAGATAAAACAAAATTGCTCGCTTTAGCACTCGAACCTTGACCCTTAGGCATCACCTTCCCAAGCCCCAAGCAAGCGCCTTCATGCCATTTTGCCAATGCCTTTCTTGTGTCTTAAACTCAGTAAAATTATTTTAAGGCCTTCTTGCCCGATTTCCCTTTTACACCTAAATCCAATTTTTTTCCAAAGCATCCCTTATAATTTAAGGTTCCTGAAACCCTTAAAACACCCCAAACATACTCCAAGCCTACTATCACTCGAATTAGGCATGAACGCATAACCCCTAAATCGGGATGCTACACACGATGATCGAAGCCTCAATTCTGGTTAAATTTGAATTGGGTAAGGAATTTATTATTACAGTGATACATCATTGAATGGATTAAACTGTGTTTTGATGAAGAAAGGTAAAGAAATGGTCTATACTTCCAGTCAGATAAAACTACGGAAAAGAATTACCTGGAATATGATTTTGAGTTGACAATTATTGTGTTTGCACTGAAAATTTGGTAACAGTATCTATATGGTAAAAATATCATATAAGTACTGATCATAAAAATTTGAAGTATCTGATGTTTCTAAAAGATTTCACCTTGAGATTGCGTATATGGCTTGAATTGTTGAAAGATTGTGATTTGATAATTCAATATCACCTTGAGATTGCGTATATGGCTTGAATTGTTGAAAGATTGTGATTTGATAATTCAATATCACTCGGAAAGGGTGAATGTGGTTACAAATGTTCTGAGTATAAAATCTCTGTATATTTTGCAAGCCATGGATATTGAAAATGATTGTTTGATAATAATTTAATTTTATCTAAGTATAGAGCTAAACCGGTGTCTCTACAACATATTAGTGAAACTCAAAAAGTGATAATGAGTTGTGAGTTAAATGAGTATAGTGTGAAATAATTTCTGATTTAAAATTTCAATGTAGAGCTTATAAATGCTTGTTATTTAGATACAGAGTTTGTGTACTGAAGAATTTGGAACATTTATAGAAAATTTTACATGAATGATCACAGTGGTACTACGCCTGTTTATCAGGAGAATGATACAATGCACAACGATTTGAAAAGATGTATTAGTAACTCGGAATGAAAGGTGGTATTTCTAAATCTATATTTAAATGCTAGATGTATCAGCAAGATAGAGATGATACTTTCAAGATGGTTATAGTCAATGAAAATACTGAAATGAAAATGGAACAAAATTACTATAGATTTTATATCAGGATTCTCCCTAACCATTAAAAAGAAAGATACGAATTGAATAATTGTCGATTGTTCGATGAAGCCTGTACATTTTATCCTGATATGAATGGGTTTTCACTCGGTAGATTGCTCGAATTATCTATTTTTAGAGATTATTAGATTTTATGATGTGTTAGCTTCTGTTATTTCTGATAGAGATCTACAATTCATATTCTAATTTTGAAACAAGTTACAAGATATCCTTGGTATATGGTTACATTTTAGTATGGTATTTCATCCTTAGATGGATGATCAATGTAACACCCTTTACCCGTATTCTACGCCTAAACTAGGTACGAGGCGTTACCGTACTTAACTCTCATGGTCATACAACTTTAGGTAATCAAATTTCATTCTAAACTAAAACCTTTCCATACACAACTCTAACATCCTTATAATGGGCTTACGAGGCCCTAAACATGCTTCCGAAAGGTTTCAAAGATAATTTGGAAACTTTTAAGTGCTTAAGGAAAATTTTTCCTAAACAGGGGCCACACGCCCATGTGAAGTGGGACATGCCTGTGAGAGAAGGCCGTGTGGTCACACAGACGCCTATGTCTCTCGCCTGTGGTCGACACTGACTTATTTCAGACGGCCGGACACACGCCCTTATCCCTCACACGGCCATGACATGCCCGTGTATTAGCTCGTGTGCCAAAACCTTGGCAGTCTGTTTATGATGTCATCATCTTACTAAGGTCACACGGCCAAGGCACACACCCGTGTCCTTAGACCGTGTGTCAAATTAAATTCCAATTTTAAGGTGCAGACTTCACACGGCCTAGGCACATGCCCATGGTCATGGCCTTGCCTTCTACACGGCTAAGACACACGGCCGTGTCTCTACCTGTGTGTTTACTACAAGGCTTACTGACTTGTAAAACTAACATGTAGGGGACACACGACCTTGTCACACACCCATTGTAATAGCCCAATTTTGGGGCTAGTGAAACAATGGTTTTGAGACCACTAAACCGAGGTTAGGGAAAATTATTTTGATGTTATTTTATGTCTTATAACATTAGAATATGTTTATGTAGAAATTTTGGTGCTTAAATTTTAGCAATGGCATGCTTAATTGTGAAAAAGGACTAAATCGCAAAAGGTGCAAAAGTTCTATCTTATAAGGTAGGGATACCTAAAAGCTATAGAATGTTGATTGGGAGGTTTTTAAAGTGCAATTAGGCTAATTAGAATGTGTTGGCCGACCAGGTGGTGTCGGGAGACAAGAGCATTAAATGTTTGGTCAAAATTAGGTGAATTAGGTGAGAAAAGATGAATAAAAATTAGTAAAAAGAAAAATTATCATCTTTCGCTATTCACTCATCTCTTTCTAATGAAAATTTGAAGTGAAAATAGAGCATTTGGGGGTTCAAAATTTTAGCCAAGTTATCTCCTTGCTAGTAAGTGATTTGGATGATTTTAGTTGATGATTTTTGTATTTTTGGAGTCCCTAAAGCTTAAGCTAGCTAATGAAGGGACCAATTTGCATTATGGTGGGAAGTCTAGGGACTTTCCATTAGAGTATTTATGTTGTTACCTGAGTTTTTATGGAAGAAAATGAATGATAGGATGATGTGAAACAACTTTTGTGAAAGGTGTTGTCATGAAAACACCTAATTGGGACTAAAATGCAAAAGTTATAATTTGTTCATTACGACATGAAATAGTTAGAATTGTGGATAGTTGTAAGAGGATTAAATGTTCAGCTAGGCTTGTTTAACAAGAAAATGTGATGAAAATTTATTTACGAGTCTAGGGGCAAAATCGTAATTTTGCCAAAGTGTAAGGGCAAAATAGTCATTTTTCCTAAAGTGTAGATTATAGTGTATTATGATTTATAAGTGATTAAATCAGTAAATTCTATTATTCTAGATCAAAGAAAATGAGTTTTAGACCTAGAACGTGTGAAAAGAGAAATGTGGGAAAAAAGTCTCTTTGGACCCTTTCGACATCGAGGTAAGTTCATGTGCAAATGTTGCAATTACATATGAGTTAACTTAATATTCCAATGTTGTATGGAATGTATATTTACTCTTTTAATGTATGAAATATCTTTTAATGAGATGTCAAGAGAATTGAATCTAAGAGTAATGAGATATGTATATAGTATGATATGATGATAGTTAGGTCTCGTGTAAGACCATATTGGAATATGGCCTCAGAGTAAGAATTCGTATAAGACCATGTTGGGGACATGACATCGATATGTTAATACATGTAAGACCCTATCGGGGTATGATGTCAGTGTGACATTAGGTGTATGAAACTCAAAAGTGTTATTTAACAATTTGAGTGATTCAATGGGTATGTTGAAAGTGAGAAAGTATGTGATTATACCACGAGAAACACAAGCGTGTATTAGAATTGAATTGAGATGAATTCAGTAGATGATGAACCTCTGGTGAGTTATGTATAATCAATGTACCTTAGTTGCCTAAGATAGATTTATTGATGCATTGTGTGAATGCGAACGAGTATCGTAGAAAGTTAAGTAAGAATAGTAGTGTGTGAGGATGTTCTCGGATGAACATTAGAAATAGATAAATATATGTGGATAACTATACATGAATGTATAATAATGGTGAGCTATGTGTGATATCACCTTATTGATGGTAGTGATGGGCTGTGTACAATACCATCAATTATATTATTATCGGTGGGCTATGTGCGATACCACCTGATTAGTTAGAAATCGATAGGCTGTGTGCGATACCATCGCTTATAAATGATTAGTGGGCTAAGTGTGAAACCACCGTAAATATATATGATTGTTGGGCTAAGTGCAAAACGGGCTAAGTGCGAAACCACCGTAATTATAAATGATTGGTGGGCTGTGTGTGATACCACCATAAGTATAAATGATTGGTGGGCTAAGTATGAAACCACCGTAAGTATAAATGATTGGTGGGCTATGTGCGATACCACCCTATTAGAGATCGATGGTCGGCTAAGTGCGAAACCACCGAGAGATTTGTAAGATGAGTAACTTATCGAAAATGCTTGATGTGTTGTTTTATATGATCATGTGGTGATTAGTGCAGGAATGTATGCTAATTAACACGAGCAATTGGCTTGTGGCATGGTTAGAATGTGGTAAGAGATAGATGAGTAAGTTTCAAGAATGGTTAAGTAAGTAACCATAAGTTTAAGAGTAAAACTCCTTATAATACCTTATGGTTATATATATTCAATGAATATCAGTATTTTTTAGTTATATGCGGATGAACTTACTAATCATTATTGCTTACTCTTTTCCTTTTTCCATCTCCTATAGGTTATTTTAATTAGCTCGGGTTGGAGGTCCCGGAGATGTTTTCACACTATCGATTAGACGCTTGGTATGACGTTTCAAGTTCTTATGAGTCATGGCATGTATAGGGACCTCTTTTAAAGTTGACTAAGTCTTAATTGATATAGCCAAATGTGTTGGCCTAAGTGAGTTATAATTTGGTTGTGAATAGCCATAGATGATGGCTTATGACGATTGTAATCATAGTAGAAATAATTCTCCCTTATGTTTGAAATGAAGATTTCATTGTATAAATTAAATGTCTTTAATTCAAGAATTATATTGATGCTATGTGAAGTTATGTGCTGATGTATGCATGTATGCAAATGAGAGTGGCAAAAGGCTGGGTAGATAGCCTTCTAATCTCCCACAGGAGTAGCCACACGGGTGCGTATCTAGACCGTGTGAGAGGCACGGTTAACACATGGGCGTGTGCCCAAGCATTGTGGATAAGTCAGAATACCAAGGTTTGGCATACGGGCCAGTGCCACGGGTGTGTCTAGGCCGTGTGAAGTAGTCAGTGTTCACCACGTGTGGTGGACACGGGTGTGTGATCTAGCCGTGGGATTTTAGTACTAGGGTTGAGTTTTGTGTATGGCTGGTGGACATGGGCGTGGTGTATACACACGGGCGTTGCCATCTAACACAAGCGTGTAGTCCTGTCTAGATGGAGAAAATTTTAAGATCGTAGAGTGTTCGAAATAGTCTTAAGAGCCCTCGTGTCTATGAGTGAGGCCTTGTATGTCGAGAATAAGGTTTTTGTGGTGGCTAAAAGAGAGTAGTCACGTTGAGCCTAAGTGGCAATCAAGTGGTTTTAATCCGGTAATGCCTCGGGTCTGATTTCGACGGGAAATATAGGTAAGGGGTGTTACATTTAGTGGTATCAGAATTATGGTTTAGTCGGTTCTCAGAATAACCTAGCGTGAGTAAAATTCTAGCTATACATGCCATATATGAGCCGTGATAGTGTGATATCTCCCGGCTCTAACGAAATTGTTTTGTTAAGACAGAGATGATTCCCAACCGAGGTAATTTCAATAAGGTTGTAAGTGGCAATAAGGTAATTGAAATGTGCTTATGCATTATTGGAATTTAGAGAAGTTTATGACATGTGTATGATAAGATATGGAATGATATAACTCTAGGTTGAGGAATGAAATGAGAGTTATGAAGTGATGAGCTTATTTATATTGATTTGACATGCGTATGGTGTTATATACTCAACTTATTGGGTTAAGTGCATACAGTGAGTAAATTTATCTAGAGAACGGGATATGTGTTTATGTACAATTGTTTGAATGATGTTGGATAAATATGTCCACATGGTTAAATCTCATGCGTGACTGTTAAAGTAGAAAATGTATAATATTTTGTTTCGTGACTCTATTATGAAGCCACACGTATTATAGTGTAGAAGTTAAGCTGGGAAGTTTGATTTAGCAAAATGCAGGAGATGAGTAAGGTCCTTCAGTAATAAATTGATGAATAAGACCATGGTAGAACCATGGCAATACATATGATTCCATATAAGACCATGTCTGGGACATGGCATTGGCAATGATACACGATCCCGTGTAAGACCATATCTGGGATATGGTGCGGCATCTAATAGAGATTCCGTGTAAGGCCACGTTTGGGACCTAGCTTCAATATGAAATTGTATAAGACCATGCTAGGACATGGCATCGACATAAGATCTTGTGTAAGACCATAGTGAGGCTATGGCATCGTAACGACATGTAACGTAATAGCTGAGCTATGGTATGCGTGGTATGAGTAAGACCATAGTTGGACTATGGCTATCAAGTAGACGACGTACTCAAACCCATAAGAAATTCTTTAAATTGATAAGCAATGGTAAGAGAAATTAGAATTTAATGATGAGATGTTATGAGAATTAAGTTGAGTAAGTTTGCATTTGATTAATGCAATGATTATGTTAGCATAATTAAGAATGCCTTGTATCACGCTGATACATAATACTCTACTAAATAGAGTAATTGTTGTTGAACATGAGGTTGAAGTCCTAGAGGACTAAAATGAAAAAGGTTACCATTGAGATATGAAATAGATATAATCCTGTATAAGACCATGCCCGGGACATGGCATCGGCACCAAGTTGAAATCCCGTATAAGACCATATTCGCGATATGGCTTCGAAAATGAATATGAGAATCATGTAAGACCATAGTCGGAATATGGCATCGATATTTGATGTGGAAGTCCATATAAGACCTTATCCGGGATATGGCATTTGCATTTAGAGATGACTCCATAAAATACCACCTCGAGAATGTGGCATTGGTTTTGTACCTACATGAATGACGATAAATATGCATCTTTAATTATCCCTAGTGGTCAATGGGTCAGATGGATGAATCTAGAGGTAGAGATGAGAATTGTACTAAAGCCATGTGAATGGGTAAATACAGGCACTCGTGAACGAGTCAAGAAGAAACGAGTACGATGTGTGGCTCGGTATGTGCTAAATAAATGGAAAGTATGGGTAAGTTGGCTCGAAGCCTGTAGTTTGTGCATGGTTAGTTGATAACATGGATGGATTATAATAATCTCCTTGAGTATTATGTATAAATATCTATTGCCTTTCAGGGCTAATGTAGTTGTTCTTTTCATAAACTGTGATTGCGTAAGAATGTTAGCTGATAGTAAAAATCAGACAAAATGGTTGTCGATTTAGTTAATTGAAATAGACATTCCTTTATCTCTCGTAACCCTATTCGAGTACTTTGAGGAGGAAGTTGGTGATGATTCTTGTATAAGAAGTGAAATCACGAGTTTCACGTTGTGTGATGGGTTTTCAAGTAAGCTGAATAGAGTTAATGAATTCGATCGAGATGTCCCTGCTATCGTGAGATATGACGATAGTAAAGGTTTTAGATTAGCATAGCAAGAGAAACTCAGATGAGAGTGTGCTTAAAATATGTTCTCGGTATGGAGAAAAGAGTAGATTAATGTATTGAGATATGATTCAGATTCTATGTGTATGTGAGTGGGGAGCATGATACAAGGATATGCTCATCAAAATGTTCAAACCATGATGGTTGAGTTGAAAGCTATAGAAGGAATTATTAATTGAAAGTTCTAGTACTGAGTTTAGTATGAATCGAGAAAAAAGAGTTGACAGGTTGGTGATCCAGAGACGACCACTTTTGTATCTGTGTTGTGAGTTAGATGTTATGAAATGATCCATGGGAAAATCGATATGTATTTTCTGAATTTTAATGAGTGAGAGTATCTTATGCTACAGAAGGTTTTGAAAGTGAAATAGTGGAAATGGCTTGAACTATTACAATAGTGTGTATAGTTATTGTAATACTTCTCAAATAGTAGACATAGTGCATATGTCGGGATGGAAGAATCTTGTTAAGCAATGCGAGATAGTCAATCGATAGACCTTAGTTGGTAATTTCCTAGTTTTAGCAATGTTAATTATTGGAATGAGTCTTCCGTTCAGAACAAAAGGGTTCAGAAGTGAGATAGTAAATGGTATTTTAAATAAGCCTCTAAATGAGTTTATTTAAGATGATAAAATACGGGTTGGATAAGTTTTCTGTTGTTGATGCTTTCTCAAGATAGAATTGGAATGATGATGAATCCAGGACCGATACAGAAGTTTTGGTATGAGATTTAGTAATACCATATCTACTAATGCAAGAATAAGGAAATGCAGTTATGTGCATAAATGTTTTGACAATAGAGTACATTTCATGATATGATTGAGTTTATGGTCAGAAATAGTTGACCACTAAAACCTGAGTTTCCAAAGCGTACAAGTCAAGACTATTACAGTCGGTGGATTCTTTAATGAGGAAGTGAGATAAAACCTTATAGATTTCAAATTTGGTTTGACAAAATTCCCAAGAGGGGGATGCTATTCGAATTATAGTAAATCATCCAGTAAAGATTCAAATGATCATTTGGACATGTACAGAGTTCCAAATTGGTAGATTACTGGGTATATGCCCTAGAGGAAGAATAACCTAGGTTTCAAGTTGTAACACCCTAAAAATCCGAGTATTTAAATTGCATAAATTGGTGTTTAGATTTTTTTTAGGAAAAATCTCTTATTTTTATTTTAGTGCTTATAGAAGTCCTAGAGGGTAAAGCATAATTTGAAGAAGGAATAAAATTTATTAATTGAGAATTTATTGAAGTGAAACAAAGGTGATTAAGACTTAAGCTAAATTATGTGCTAAAGAGTGTCATAAAATGAGCATATGGCATGGTGGAGTTGGCGCATGGGTTCTAGTAAGAGGGAAGAGGTTGAATCCCTTGTATAGCACCTAAATGAATTTTTGTTTTAATTTTCGCTCATGACTAAGAAGTGTCGGCAAGGAACATATAAGGAAGGTGTTGACCATGTTAGTTTTGGTTAGTGTATCAATGGATTAAGGAAACAACTAACTTATGGCATGGAATCAAAGGTTTAAGGAAAGATAGGGGGACATAAGGCACATATCAAGGGGAAATTTTGGAAAGAAATCATGGCCAATTGACCATGTGCTGGACGGCAACTTGGTTTAGGGAAGGAGCCAAATTTTTGTTAGTTTGGCTAAAAATCTCATTCTTTTCTCTTTGGTCATTCTTTGCACTTGTGCAGATTTTTCTTTGTTTTCTCCTCTCAAACTTTCATCTTGGCCGAATAGGGCATTAGTAAAGCTCAAATTTTGTGACCATTTGGTTATTCCTTTTTGCTTATCTCGTTAGCCAATTCTTTGTGCCTTTTCTTCTTGTGCGAAATCATCCATACCAAAAGAATTATCTTTTCTCTTTTCTTTTGCCATGGCCGAATATACTAGCTCCTAAAGTTCATTTTTTTCTTTTCTTCTCTTCTCTTTGAAATCAAGCAACAACATCACCATCATCCTTTCGTTTTATATTATTTCTTTTCAATCGAAATTCTCTCCATCTTCACTCTCTTGGCGAATGCTATTGTGCCTATAAACCAAATATTTTTTTCTTTTCCTTGATCATACATAGCGAATCCTTCATCAATTAGACACCATTCTCAATCCTTTCCTTTCGTAGTGGAAAATAGGTAAGGGTTCTTTTCCATTTTGATTTATTAAGGTACTATGGCGAATAGTAATGGTGAATTGAAGGACTTTTTGGATTGATATAACGTTCATTCTAATAACGTCTCTTTCGTTATTATTTAGTGCAATAACGGAGATCGGAACTCAAGTGATCGGGAGAATTGTAGAAACGTTGGAAACGTTTTATTTTGGTAAGGAAATCAAATCTCTTTAAAACCTCTAGTATTATTTGATATTATTTTAGATCTAACTAAATTCCTTTGGATCTTGAAGACTGTCAAAATAGGGAAGAAAAGGGCGGTGGTTAGTCACGTTAAGAGGGGCGGATCCGTAAATCCCCCATTCAAACGAAGAGCGGTTTGGCGATTCGGGATTTTCCAGGGTTGCGGGCCATCTTAGAAGGAAGTCCATTATTCAAGTAGTACGAACTTAGAGCCGTTATCGTTGGTGGATTCTCGTGACTAGTGAATCAATAAACGAGGAAAAGTCAAGAATCAAGTGATTCAAAATCAAGAGGGTAAGATTTTGGATCATTATCGATTAAGATTATTTTACTGAATTAGTTGTCTAACGGATCAAAATATGTTTTAGGTGCCGAGGAGCGAGAAGGATTAGTACTTTCGGTAACGAGGTGTGTAACTTCACACTCATTATTTTCTCGGTTGGATGTCAATTTCGATATGAAGTAAATCGTAAAAACGGTTAGATCGGTAAAACGTAAATATTGATATTTTGACGAAAATACGTAAAAATGTCTAAATCGTAAAAATTACGAAAATGCCCTCGAGAAAATTTTCGTTAATATGTAAATTGACGTTTAGTTAAATTGGGCCAAAATACTCTAGTTCGTTAAATTGGGCCAAAATACTCTAGTTCGTTAAATTGGGCCAAAATACTCTAGTTCGTTAAATTGGGCCAAAATACTCTAGTTCGATAAATTGGGCCAAAATACTCTAGTTCGATAAATTGGGCCAAAATACTCTAGTTCGTTAAAATTTAGCCAAAACACTCTAGTTCGGTAAATGGGTCAAAGCCCACTAAACTGCTAAATAGACAAATTGCTATATTATAATTATGGGCCAAATGAAATGTTATTGATAAACCCACCATGTTATGTATTGTTAATAAATTTTATATTTTAAAGTACATGTATAATTGCATGGGTGGGATATATGAAGAGAAGAATGGCCGTTGCCAAATATCTAGTTCGGTGGTTTCGCCACAATATCGACTTATTGCCTCTAGTTCGGTGGCTCGCCACAATATCGGCTTATTGCTCTAGTTCGGTGGCTATGCCACAATTATAAAAAGGCTTAATGCCTACGATTGGTGTGATGGCGGGGTGGGTTGACTTGATCCCACAGGTGTGATGGTTGGTAGGGGTGTTAGCGGATGGATATTAGGTATGGGTTGGGAATTTCATTTTACATGCATTATTAATTGTTTTAATTCATGATATATTGTTGAATTACGAATTGGGCTCAAGCCCAAAGATAATGTCTTGATGATCTCGCCCAATAATGGTGGTAAGTGAGTTACACACTGAGTTCTAAGTAACTCACCCCTTTTAAATTCTTTCCATCTCGTAATGGAAATTGATGTGGACTTGGGCCGAGGATGACTTCGTGGAGGCCATACTTTGAGAGAGGGTTATTTAAACTCGAACTTTTAATAAGTATATTTTACTATTTTGGATTATTGCAATAAGGGCCTCTATAAATAACTTATGGATTTTATGTGTATGTGATTTAAACTAAACTTTCGATTTTTTTTTATTATGGGTTGTGATTTTATAATGTTTTATTAAAATAAATTTGGGTTTTCAAGTATATGGAAATCTTTTATAAATATTTTATTTTAGTTAACTCTTTAACAAACTATTCAAAGGGTTTGATAATACAATGATTTTCAACTAATGTTTTCAAATATTTTATCAAAATCAAATACTCTTTTATTTATTTTAAAATTTGAAATTTATATTGAAATTTTCAACTTATTACAAAGATTTAAGTATAGCTCGATTCATGTAACAAACCAAATCTAGTCTCAATGCATAGACCGGGTTTGGGGTGTTACATTTAGTGGTATCAGAGCCCAGTTTCAAAAACTCGGCTGTGGTTTGGGTTCAAAAATAATTTCTGTATGAAATCATTCAAAAATCAGTATGGCACCACAAGCATCCGGCGACAAGTCAAGTAAGTGTTTGCTACTTAATGATTACTATGATATGATCATAGGAACACTCTAGAACTTCTAGTTTTAGACGTGAAAAACTGTAGAGATTGAGACTATAGGATACGTTGCGAAAAACAACTTTATATCTCAAATCTCATAAAATATCGTTAATAAACACCAAACAAAATTTACGATTCATAAAACTTGTAATCGATAAGCGAACAAGCTATCATGAGCACTAGAGGACGTGGTCGTGGACGCGTAGACGTGGCCGTGGTAGAGGCCGAGGTGCTACAACCAAGCACCAAATCGGATGTCGAAGTGGACCTTTTCGTCAATTGAAAGTGAAACGGATCGCGATCACATGGAAGAAGATCATGCATTGACTCAAGCAATGCTACGAGTCTTGGAAAGGGTCGCTGGAACTAGAATTGGGCCAACAACTCGTGGGTCAATTTGGAGAGCGACTTAAGGCAAATAATGCGAAGTTTTCGAGGAGTCTCGGTGTAGCTCGAATGTGGTGAATCTTGGCTCAAGTCGTGGAACGGATTATGGATGATATGGAATGCACGGTGAGCAAAAACCGAGAGGAGCTGTATCCTTATTGAGAGATGAGGCGTCGGTGGTGGCTCACTGCTCGAGAAGGCACCAAGCCGCATCGATTAATCGGGAATTCTTTAAAGCCGCCTTCCAAGGAAAATCGTCGAACGAGCTATGTAGACGTCAAGGAAGGAATTTCGAATCTTGTCCAAGGAAGTAAGACCGTGGCAAGATATGAAGTCGAAGTTTGTACGTCGAGCCGTTATGCCCGGACAATTGTAGCAACAAATCATGAACGTTGTATGCGTTTGAGGATGGACTTAATGATGAGTGAGGGTTCCGATTGCTCATGACAAGTTAGAAATTTTTCCACTCTGGTGGAGAAGGCCAAAATAGTCGAAGAAGCTAAGAACTCGTAAGCAGTAAGCAGAAAGATTTCAAAACAAGAGAGAGACACAAGTGATCTGGATCTTCAAAGAGATTTGGAAGAAACCGGAATGATGAATCGGTTCAAGGCGAACCCGGTAGCAAATAATCGAAGTCGAGATTGCTTGAGTGTGGGAAGAGACATTTTGGGGAATGTTGGAGGAAAACGGCGCGATGCTACAAATGCGGTTCAATGGAACATCGATACAAAAGTTGTCCTCGACGAATGGATACGACTCAAGAAGTCCGTAATAATGATGCACGATCGGCCGGGGTAATCAAGCTGACCATCGAGAGGGCGTGGACCGTGTCGTGGTGGTAATGGGGCTGGTCGTGGTCAAGGTGCACCGGTCGAGGCAATGGTAATAGAGAAATACTGGATGCAAGGCACTGGATGGTCTATGCAGTTAGACGCCGCGAGGACGGCAATGCACCAGATGTGATAACCGGTACGTTCTTCATTTTTGATGTACCTGTTATTGCCTTAATAGATATTGGCTCTACTCATTCATATGTATCTAGTGCCATATCTGGAAATCTGAATTTAGAATCTGAAATTACCGAAAATGAGATGACAGTAATCAGTCCTTTAGGACAGTCGGTGATGGTTAATAAAATATTTAAAGACGTGCCCTTAAAAATCCAAGAGGAAGTATTCTTAGCAAATTTGATGGAACTACCTTTCGTGAGTTCGATCTCATTCAGGCATGGATTGGTGGTCAAACATCTAAGCGAATTGGATTGTGCTGAAAATGAATGTCGATGAAGGACCTCGGATGATAAGGAAGTCATAATGATTGGTGAACGAAAGAACTATCCGCAAATGTGGTATCGCATTAAAAGTCGAGAAGTTGGTGCGGAAAGGATATGGAGCATTCCTAGCCTTTATCGTGCTTTGGATGCCAAAGAATTATCTGTGAATGATGTGAGGACGGTGAAGGAATTTCCGATGTATTTCGAAGAACTTCCGGTATACCTCCGGATCGGAAGTAGAATTTGGCATTGAGCTTTTGCGGGACGACAAAGTGTCCATTGCTTCCTATAGAATGGCATAGAAGGAGTTGGTGAGCTCAAAGCTCAAATTCAAGAATTCTTTGGATCGGGATTCATTCGACCAAGTGTGTCTCCGTGGGAGCACCAAATCTTGTTAAATCAAGAAGAAGGATGGATCGATGCGTATGTGCATTGACTACGACGATTGAATAAATTGACGATCAAGAATCGGTATCCTCTGTCGAGAATTGACGACTGCTTGATCAATTAAAAGGAGCTTCAGATTTCTCCAAAATTGATTTAAGGTCGGGTTATCACCAACTTAGGGTGAAAGAAGCGGACATTTATAAGACGGCATTTCGGACACGTTACGGACACTATGAGTTTGTAGTGATGCGTTTGGATTAACCAATGCACCATTGCATTTATGGACATGATGAATCGAGTCTTTCAACCATATTTAGACCGGTTTGTGGTAGTGTTCATAGATGATATATTGGTTTATTCGAGAAATGAGGAGGAACATGACCAAAGATTTCCGGATAGTATTGCAACTACTTCGTGAAAAGCAATTGTATGCCAAATTTGGTAAATGCGAATTTTGGCTAAAGGAGGTGACTTTCCTTGGTCATGTAGTATCGGTAGAAGGAATAAGGGTGGATCCTCGAAAATTGAGGCTATTCGGATTGGAAACCACCAACATCGATGAGTGAAATTCGGAGTTTCTTAGGTTTGGTGGATACTATAGACGTTTTGTAGAGGGTTTTCATTGATTCTGCACCCTTAACTAAAGCATTGCGAAAGGGAGCTCCAGTATATCTGGACCGAAAAGCAAAGAGAGTTTTGAGAAATTGAAGAAGATCCTGACGTAAGCTCGGTTTAATTCAACCCGAGGTGGAAAAGAATTCACTTTGCTTATTGTGATGCGTCTCACACGGTGCAGGTTGTGTATTGATGCAAAATGGAAAAGTGGTGGCCTATGCTTCTCGTCAATTGAGACCACACGAAGTAAACTACCCTACTCATGATTTGGAGTTAGTTGCCGTTGTCTTTGCTCTAAAGATTTGGAGGCACTATCTCTATGGTGAGAAGTCCATAATCTACACGGATCACAAGAGTCTTAAATACCTCCTTACCCGAAGGAGTTAAATTTAAGACAAAGAAGATGGGTAGAATTGTTAAAGGATTACGATTTCTCCATCGAATACCATCTGGAAAGGCTAACGTGGTAGCCGACGCGTTAAGTCGTAAGGCGGTATCTCGAATTAAGAGCTTTGTTTGCCCATTTGAGTCGTATTAGGATGGCGGTTTGTTAGCGAACTTGGTGAAACCCTCGTGGTGGAACAAATCAAGGAAAAGCAGACATCGATGAGAAGTTGGGACCTTTTATGCGACAAGTTGAAAATGGTGAAATTGAGGATTTTGGAATAAACACGGAGGGTGTGTTGTGCTTTCGAGGAAGAGTATGCATGCCTAAGGATCTAGATTTGAGGCAAGCTGATTCTACGGGAGGCGATAGTAGCCCTTATGCTATGCATCCGGAGGAAATAAGATGTATCGAGATCTTCGTGAATGATATTGGTGGCTGTGGTTGAAGCGTGTGATTACGAGTTTGTGGGAAAATGTTTGACTTGTCAGCAAGTGAAGGCAAAACATCAATTACCGTCTGGATTGTTACAACCGATAAAGATTCCTCTTTGGAAATGGGAGCGGTTAACTATGGATTTTGTTAGTGGGTTACCGTTAACACCTACTAAGAAAAATTCCGTTTGGTTAATTGTTGATCGGTTGACGAAGACTGCTTATTTCTTGCCAGTTCGCACGGATTATTCATTGCAGAAGTTGGCGAAACTTTACGTATCCGAAATTGTGAGGTTGCATGGGGTACCGATATCTATTATATCGGATAGGGACCCTAGGTTTACATCACGATTCGAAAGCTCGCATGAAGCCTTGGGGACGAAGTTGAATTTGATCGGCTTTTCATCCTCGGTCGATGGTCGATCGGAAAGAGTAATTCAGATATTGGAAGATATGTTAAGAGGATGTGTAATCGACTTGTGGGTAGTTGGGAGGATTATCTACCACCGCGAATTTGCATATAACAATGCCTATCGATCTAGCATTGAGATGGCACCTTACGAGGCATTGTATGGTCGTAAGTGTCGCTCTCCTATTTGTTGGACTGAGTTGGGTGAAAGATGATGTTAGGTCCCGAGATGATATCGAGACGGAGGATAAGGTAAAAGTTATTCGAAACACGGTTGAAAGAAGCCTCGAGATAGATGAAGTCATACGCAGATCTGAAGCGACGGGACATCGAGTATAGTGTGGGAGATCGGGTCTTCTTGAAGGTATCTCCTTGGAAAAGATCTTGATTCGGAAGGAAGGGCAAGCTAAGTCCTAGATATATTGGACCTTATCGTGTCAAGCGTGTTGGTCCATGGCATATCGATTGAGTTACCTCCGGAGTTAGATCAAATTCACAATGTCTTTCATGTTTCCATGTTGAGCGTTATAGATCGGATCCTTTGCACATTATACCCAGTAGAAGAATTGGAGCTGAATTCAGATTTGTCCTTTGAAGAAGAACCAGTGGAAATCCTAGAACGAGATGTCAAGGTATTAAGGAAGAAAACCGTGCCGTTGGTTAAAGTTCTATGGCGTAACCACGGAGTGGAAGAAGCTACGTGGGAGCCAGAGGATGCAATTCGGCAACAATACCCTCACCTTTTTCAACCAGGTAAATTTCGAGGACGAAATTTTCTTTAAGGAGGGTAGAGTTGTAACACCCTAAAAATTCGAGTATTTAAATTGCATGAATTGGTGTTTAGATTTTTTTTTTTTAGGAAAAATCTCTTATTTTATTTTAGTGCTTATAGAAGTCCTAGAGAGGGTAAAGCATAATTTGAAGAAGGAATAAAATTTATTAATTGAGAATTTATGGAAGTGAAACAAAGGTGATTAAGACTTAAGCTAAATTATGTGCTAAAGAGTGTCATAAAATGAGCATATGGCATGGTGGAGTTGGCGCATGGGTTCTAGTAAGAGGAAGAGGTTCAATCCTTGTATAGCACCTAAATGAATTTTTGTTTTAATTTTACGCTCATGACTAAGAAGTGTCGGCAAAGCGCATATAAGGAAGGTGTTGACCATGTTATTTTTGGTTAGTGTATCAATGGATTAAGGAAACAACTAACTTATGGCATGGAATCAAAGGTTTAAGGAAAGATAGGGGAACATAAGGCACTTATCAAGGGAAAATTTGGAAAGAAATCATGGCCAATTGACCATGTCTTTGGACAACAACTTGGTTTAGGGAAGAAGCCAAATTTTTGTTAGTTTGGCTAAAATCTCATTCTTTTCTCTTTGGTCATTCTTTGCACTTGTGCAGATTTTTCTTTGTTTTCTCCTCTCAAACTTTCATCTTGGCGAATAGGGCATTAGTAAAGCTCAAATTTTGTGACCATTTGGTTATTCCTTTTGCTTATCTCGTTAGCCAATTCTTTGTGCCTTTTCTTCTGTGTCAAAATCATCCATACCAAAAGAATCATCTTTTCCTTTTCTTTTGCCATGGCGAATATACTAGCTCCTAAAGTTCATTTTTTCTTTTCTTCTCTTCTCTTTGAAATCAAGCAACAACATCACCATCATCCTTTCGTTCTTATATTATTTCTTTTCAATCGAAATTCTCTCCATCTTCACTCTCTTGGCGAATGCTATTGTGTCTATAAACCAAATATTTTTTTCTTTTCCTTGATCATACATAGCAATCCTTCATCAATTAGACACCATTCTCAATCCTTTCCTTTCTAATCGTGGAAAATAGGTAAGGGTTCTTTCCATTTTCGATTTATTAAGGTACTATGGCGAATAGTAATGGTGAATTGAAGGACTTTTGGATTGATATAACGTTCATTCTAATAACGTCTCTTTCGTTATTATTTAGTGCAATAACGGAGATCGGAACTCAAGTGATTGGGAGAATTGTAGAAACGTTGGAAGCGTTTTATTTTGGTAAGGAAATCAAATCTCTTTAAAACCTCTAGTATTATTTTTATTATTTTAGATCTAACTAAATTCCTTTGGATCTTGAAGACCGCCAAAATAGGGAAGAAAAGGCGTTGGTTAGTCACGTTAAGAGGGCGGATCCAGTAAATCCCCATTCAAACGAAGAGCGATTTCGACATCCGGGATTTTCCACCGGTTATGGGCCATCTTCCGAAGGAAGTCCATTATTCAAGTAGTACGAACTTCCGAGCCGTTATCGTTGGTGGATTCTCGTGCTAGCGAATCAATAAATGAGGAAAAGCCAAGAATCAAGTGATTCAAAATCATGAGGTAAGATTTTGGATCTCATTATCGATTAAGATTATTTTTACTGAATTAGTTGTCTAACGGATCAAAATATGTTTTAGGTGCCGAGGAGCGAGAAGGATTAGTACTTTTTTAACGAGGTGTGTAACTTCACACTCATTATTTTCTCGGTTGGATGTCAATTTGGTATGAAGTAAATCGTAAAAGCGGTTAGATCGGTAAAACGTAAATATTGATATTTTGACGAAAATACGTAAAAACGTCTAAATCGTAAAAATTACTTAAACGCCTCGAGAAAATTTTCGTTAATATGTAAATTGGACGTTTACGTTAAAATTGGGCCAAAATACTCTAGTTAGTTAAATTGGGCCAAAATACTCTAGTTCGATAAATTGGGCCAAAATACTCTAGTTCGTTAAATTGGGCCAAAATACTCTAGTTCGTTAAATTGGGCCAAAATACTCTATTTCGTTAAATTGGGCCAAAATACTCTAGTTCGATAAATTGGGCCAAAATACTCTAGTTCGTTAAATTGGGCCAAAATACTCTAGTTCGATAAATTGGGCCAAAATACTCTAGTTCGATAAATTGGGCCAAAATACTCTAGTTCGTTAAAATTTAGCCAAAACACTCTAGTTCGGTAAATGGGCCAAAGCCCACTAAAGCGCTAAATAGACAAATTGCTATAATTATGGGCCAAATGAAATGTTATTGATAAACCCACCATGTTATGTATTGTTAATAAATTTTATATTTTAAAGTACATGTATAATTGCATGGGTGGGATATATGAAGAGAAGAATGGCCGATTGCCAAATATCTAGTTCGGTGGCTTCGCCACAATATCGACTTATTGCCTCTAGTTCTGGTGGCTCGCCACAATATCGCTTATTGCCTCTAGTTCGGTGGCTCTGCCACAATATCGACTTATTGCCTCTAGTTCGGTGGCTATGCCACAATTATAAAAAGGCTTAATGCCTACGATTGGTGTGATGGCGGGGTGGGTTGACTTGATCCCCAGGTGTGATGGTTGGTGCACGGGTGTTAGCGGATGGATATTAGGTATGGGTTGGGAATTACATTTTACATGCATTATTAATTGTTTTAATTCATGATATATTGTTGAATTTGAATTGGGCTCAAGCCCCAACATAATGTCTTGATGATCGGCCCAATAATGGTGGTAAGTGAGTTACACACTGAGTTCTAAGTAACTTACCCCTTTAAATTCTTTCCATCTCGGGTAATGGAAATTGATGTGGACTTGGGCGAGGATGACTTCGTGGAGGCCATCTTGCGAAAGAGGGTTATTTAAACTCGAAATTTTAATAAGTATATTTTACTATTATGGATTATTGTAATAAGAGCCTCTATAAATAACTTATGGATTTTTATGTGTGTATGGGATTTAAACTAAACTTTGGACTTTTTTTAAATTATGGGTTGTGATTTTATGATGTTTTATTAAAATAAATTTGGGTTTTCAAGTATATGGAAATCTTTCATAAATATTTTATTTTAGTTAACTCTTTAACAAACTATTCAAAGGGTTTGATAATACAATGATTTTCAACTAATATTTTCAAATATTTTATCAAATTCAAATACTCTTCTATTTATTTTAAAATTTGAAATTTATATTGTAATTTTCAACTTATTGCAAATTTAAAGATAACTCGATTCATGTAACAAACCAAATCTAGTCTCAACGCATAGACCGAGGTTTGGGGTGTTACATTTAGTAATATCGAGCCCGCTTCAAAAAACTCTAGTGTGGTTTGGGTTCAAAAATAATTTCTGTATGAAATCATTCAAAAATCATTATGGCACCACAAGCATCCCATGACAAGTCAAGTAAGTATTGCTACTTAATGATTACTATGATATGATCATAGGAACACTCTAGAACTTCTAGTTTTAGGCGTGAAAAGCTGAGAGATTGAGACTATAGGATATGTTGCGAAAAACAACTTTATATCTCAAATCTCATAAAATATCGTTAATAAACACCGAAACAAAATTTCGATTCATAAAACTTGTAATCGATAAGCGAACAAGCTATCATGAGCACTAGAGGACGTGGTCGTGGACGCAGTAGACGTGGCGTGGTAGAGGCCGAGGTGCTACAATCAAGCACCAAATCGGATGGGAAGTGACGACTTTGCGTCAATTGAAAGTGAAAGCGGATCACGCGATCACATGGAAGAATATCATGCATTGACTCAAGCAATGCTACGAGTCTTGGAAAGGGTCACTGGAACTAGAATTGGGCCAACAACTCGTGGGTCAATTTGAGAGCGACTTAAGGCAAATAATGCGAAGTTTTGAGAGGAGTCTCGGTGTAGCTCGAATGTGGTGAATATGGCTCGAAGGCGTGGAGCGGATTATGGATGATATGGAATGCGGTGAGCAAAAGCGAGAGGAGCTGTATCCTTATTGAGAGATGAAGCGTATCGCTGGTGGCTCACTGTTCGAGAAGGCAATCAAGCCGCAGCGATTAACAGGAATTCTTTAAAGCCGCCTTCCAAGGAAAATACGTCGGAATGAGCTATGTAGGCGTCGAAGGAAGGAATTTCTGAATCTTGTCCAAGGAAGTAAGACCATGGCAAGATATGAAGTGAGTTTTACGCCTCGAGCCGTTATGCCGGACAATTGTAGCAACAGATCATGAACGTTGTGTACGTTTGAGGATGGACTTAATGATGAGTGAGGGTTACGATTGCTCCATGACAAGTTAGAAATTTTTCCACTCGGTGGAGAAGGCCAAAATAGCCGAAGAGGCTAAGAACTTAGAACGCGAGAATCGAGAAAGATTCAAACAAAGAGAGACACCTGGTGATCTGGTTCTTCCAAGAGATTCCAAAAGAAACCGGAATGATGAATCGATTCAAAGCGTAACCCGGTAGCAAATAATCGAAGTCGAGATTGCCTTGAGTGTGGGAAGAGACATTTGGGGAATGTTGAGGAAAAGCGGCGCATGCTACAAATGCGGTTCAATGGAACATCAAGACAAAAGTTGTCCTCGACGAATGGATACGACTCAAGAAGTCCGTAATAATGATGCATACCGCCAGAGGTAATCAGCACCACCGAGAGAACGTGGACCGGTCGTGGTGGTAATGGGGCTAGTCGTGGTCAAGGTGTACCGGTCGAGTCAATGGTAATAGAGAAATGCGGATGCAAGACGTACTGGATCGGTCTATGCAGTTAGACGTCGTGAGGACGGCAATGCACCAGATGTGATAACCGGTACGTTCTTCATTTTTGATGTACCTGTTATTGCCTTAATAGATATTGGCTCTACTCATTCATATGTATCTAGTGCCATATCTGGAAATCTGAATTTAGAATCTGAAATTACCGAAAATGAGATGACAGTAATCAGTCCTTTAGGACAGTCAGTAATGGTTAATAAAATATTTAAAGACGTGCCCTTAAAAATCCAAGAGGAAGTATTCTTAGCAAATTTGATGGAACTACCTTTCGGCGAGTTCGATCTCATTCTGGGCATGGATTGGCTGGTCAAACATCGGGCGAATTGGATTGTCTTTGAAAAATGAATGTCGAGAAGGACCTCGAATGATAAGGAAGTCATAATGATTGGTGAACGAAAGAACTATCTGGCAAATGTGGTATCTGCATTAAAAGCTGAGAAGTTGGTGCGGAAAGGATATGGAGCATTCCTAGCCTTTATCTGTGCTTTGGATGCCAAAGAATTATCTGTGAATGATGTGAGGATGGTGAAGGAATTTCCGATATATTTCCAAGAACTTCCGGTATACCTCGGATCGGGAAGTAGAATTTGGCATTGAGCTTTTGCAGGGATGACTCCGGTGTCCATTGCTCCCTATAGAATGGCAAGAAGGAGTTGGTGAGCTCAAAGCTCAAACTCAAGAATTGCTGGATCGGGATTCATTCGACCAAGTGTGTCTCCGTGGGAGCACCGGTCTTGTTCGTCAAGAAGAAGGATGGATCGATGCGTATGTGCATTGACTACGACAGTTGAATAAATTGACGATCAAGAATCGGTATCCTCTGCCGAGAATTGACGACTGTTTGATCAATTAAAAGGAGCTTGATTTTCTCCAAAATTGATTTAAGGTCGGGTTATCACCAACTTAGGGTGAAAGAAGCGGACATTTATAAGACGGCATTTCGGACACGTTACGGACACTATGAGTTTGTAGTGATGCCGTTTGGATTAACCAATGCACCAGCTGCATTTATGGACATGATGAATCGAGTCTTTCAACCATATTTAGACCGGTTTGTGGTAGTGTTCATAGATGATATATTGGTTTATTCGAGAAATGAGGAGGAACATGACCAAAGATTTGCGGATAGTATTGCAACTACTTCGTGAAAAGCAATTGTATGCCAAATTTGGTAAATGCGAATTTTGGCTAAAGGAGGTGACTTTCCTTGGTCATGTAGTATCAGCGGAAGGAATAAGGGTGGATCCTCGGAAAATTGAGGCTATTCTGGATTGGAAACCACCAACATCAGTAGCTGAAATTCAGAGTTTCTTAGGTTTGGCTGGATACTATAGACGTTTTGTAGAGGGGTTTTCATTGATTGCTGCACCCTTAACTAAACTGTTGCGAAAGGGAGCTCCGTATATCTGGACTGAAAAGCAGCAAGAGAGTTTTGAGAAATTGAAGAAGATCCTGACTGAAGCTCCAGTTTTAATTCAACCCGAGGCTGGAAAAGAATTCACTTTGCTTATTGTGATGCGCCTCACACGGTGCAGGTTGTGTATTGATGCAAAATGGAAAAGTGGTGGCCTATGCTTCTCGTCAATTGAGACCACACGAAGTAAACTACCCTACTCATGATTTGGAGTTAGCCGTTGTCTTTGCTCTAAAGATTTGGAGGCACTATCTCTATGGTGAGAAGTCCATAATCTACACGGATCACAAGAGTCTTAAATACCTCCTTACCCAAAAGGAGTTAAATTTAAGACAAAGAAGATGGGTAGAATTGTTAAAGGATTACGATTTCTCCATCGAATACCATCCTCGAAAGGCTAACGTGGTAGCCGACGTTAAGTCGTAAGGCGTATCTCAATTAAGAGCTTTGTTTGCCCATTTGAGTCTGCATGAGGATGGCAGTTTGTTAGCAGAACTTTAGGTGAAACCTCTGTGGCTGGAACAAATCAAGGAAAAACAGACATCAGATGAGAAGTTGGGACCTTTACTGCGACAAGTTGAAAATGGTGAAATTGAGGATTTTGGAATAAACACGGAGGGTGTGTTGTGCTTTCGAGGAAGAGTATGCATGCCTAAGGATCTAGATTTGAGGCAACTGATTCTACGGGAGGTGCATAGTAGCCCTTATGCTATGCATCCCGGAGGAAATAAGATGTATCGAGATCTCCGTGAAACGATGATTGGTGCTGTGGTTGAAGCGTGAGATTACAGAGTTTGTGGGAAAATGTTTGACTTGTCAGCAAGTGAAGGCAGAACATCAATTACCGTCTGGATTGTTACAACCGATAAAGATTCCTCTTTGGAAATGGGAGCGGATAACTATGGATTTTGTTAGTGGGTTACCATTAACACCTACTAAGAAAAATTTCGTTTGGGTAATTGTTGATCGGTTGAAGAAGACCGCTCATTTCTTGCCGATTCAGACGGATTATTCATTGCGTAAATTGGCTAAATCAGACGTATCCGAAATTGTGAGGTTGCATGGGGTACCAGATCTATTATATCGGATAGGGACCCTAGGTTTACATCACGATTCGAAAGCTCGCATGAAGCCTTGGGGACGAAGTTGAATTTCAAGACGGCTTTTCATCCTCGGTCGATGGTCGATCGGAAAGAGTAATTGAGATATTGGAAGATATGTTAAGAGGATGTAATCGACTTGAGGGTAGTTGGGAGGATTATCTACCACCGCGTAATTTATGATATAACAAATGACTATCGGTCTAGCATTCAGATGGCACCTTACGAGGCATTGTATGGTCGTAAGTGTTGCTCTCCTATTTGTTGGACCGAGTTGGGCGAAAGATGATGTTAGGTCCCGAGATGATATCCGAGACGGAGGATAAGGTAAAAGTTATTCGAGCACGGTTGAAAGAAGCCTCGAGATAGATGTAAGTCGACGCAAATCTGCGAAGGGACATCGAGTATAGTGTGGGAGATCGGGTCTTCTTGAAGGTATCTCCTTGGAAAAGATCTTGATTCGGAAGGAAGGGCAAGCTAAGTCCTAGATATATTGGACCTTATCGTGTCTTTGAAGCGTGTTGGTCGATGGCATATCGATTGAGTTACCTCCGAGTTAGATCAAATTCACAATGTCTTTCATGTTTCCATGTTGAGGCGTTATAGATCGGATCCTTTGCACATTATACTGGGTAGAAGAATTGGAGTGAATTCAGATTTGTCCTTTGAAGAAGAACCGGTGGAAATCCTAGAACGAGATGTCAAGGTATTAAGGAAGAAAACCGTGCTGTTGGTTAAAGTTCTATGGCGTAACCACGGAGTGGAAGAAGCTACGTGGGAGCCAGAGGATGCAATTCGGCAATAATACCCTCACCTTTTTCAATCAGGTAAATTTCGAGGTGTATCATAGCTTAAATGTTATTGGCAAGAGAAACTTGAGGATTAGTGGATTTGTGATTTTGAAGAGTTGATGGAAACATTTTAAGAATGTTTGTAGAAACTCCTCCTGATAAGATTTTTGGGGACGAAAATCCCTAAGGGGGAGAGAATTGTAATAGCTCGATTTTTGGGCTAGTCGGAACAGTGGTTTTGAGACCACTAAATCGAGGTTAGGGAAAATTATTTTGATGTTATTTTATGTGTTATAGCATTAAAATGTGGTTATGTGGAAATTTTTATGCTTAAATTTTAGCAATGGCATGCTTAATTGTGAAAAAGGACTAAATCGCATAAGGTGTGAAAGTTCTATCTTATAAGGTAGGGATGCCTAAAAGATATAGAATGTTGATTGGGAGGTCTTTAAAGTACAATTAGGCCAACTAGAATGTGTTGGCCGGCCATGTGGTGTAGGGAGACAAGAGCATTAAATGTTTGGTCAAAATTGGGTGAATTAGATGAGAGAAGAAGAATAAAAATTAGTAAAAAGAAAAACTATCATCTTTCACTATTCATTGATCTCTTTCCACCGAAAATTTTAAGAGAAAATAGAGCAGTTGGGGGTTCAAACTTTCAGCCAAGTTATCTCCTTGCTAGTAAGTGATTTGGATGATTTTAATTGATGATTTTTGTATTTTTGAAGTCCCTAAAGCTTAAGCTAGCTAGTGAGGGGACCAATTTTCATTATGGTGTGAAGTCTAGGGACTTTCCATGAGAGTATTTATGTTGTTAACTGAGTTTTTATGGAAGAAAATGAATGATACGATGATCAGAAACAACTTTTGTGAAAAAGGTGTTGTCATTAAAACACCTAATTGAGACTAAAATGCAAAAGTTAAAATTTGTTCATTAAGGCATGAAATAGTTAGAATTGTGAATAGTTTTAAGAGGATTAAATGTTCAGCTAGGCTTGTTTAACAAAAAAATGTGATGAAAATTTATTTACGAGCCTAAGGGCAAAATTATAATTTTGCCAAAGTGTAGGTTTAAAATAGTCATTTTTCCTCAAGTGTAGGTTATGGTGTATTATGATTTATAAGTGATTAAATTAGTAAATTCTATTGTTCTAGATCAAAGAAAACAAGTTTCAAACCTAGAACAGGTGAAAAGAGAAATGTTGGCAAAAAGTCTCTTTCGGCCCTTTCGATATCGAGGCAAATGTTGCAATTACATATGAGTTAATTTAATATTCCAATGTTGTATGGAATGTATATTTACTCTTTGAATGTATGAAATATCTTTTAATGAGATGTCAAGAGAATTGAATCTAAGAGTAATGAGAAATGTATATAGTATGATATGATAATAGTTAAGGTCTCGTGTAAGACCATATTGGAATATGGCCTCGAAGTAAGAATTCGTATAAGTCCATGTCGGGGACATGGAATCATATGTTAATACATGTAAGACCCTATCGGGATATTGTGGCAGTGTGACATTAGGTGTATGAAACTCAAAAGTGTTATTTAACAATTTGAGTGATTCAACGGGTATGTTGAAAGCGAGAAAGTATGTGATTGTACCACGAGAAACACATGCGTGTGTTAGAATTTAATTAAGATGAATTCAGTAGATGATGAACCTCTGATGAGTTATGTATAATCAATGGTTGCATGAGATAGATTTATTGATGCATTGTGTGAATGCGAATGAGTATTGTAGAAAGTAAGTAAGAATAGTAGTGTGCGAGGATGTTCTCGGATGAACATTAGAAATAGAGAAATATATGTGGATAACTATCCATGAATGTATAATAATGGTGAGCTATGTGCGATATACCTTATTGATGGTAGTGATGGGCTGTGTGCAATACCATCAATTATATTATTATCGGTGGGCTATTTGCGATGCCACTTGATTAATTAGAAATCGATGGGCTGTGTAAGATACCATTGCTTATAAATGATTGGTGGGCTAAGTGGTTTATGTGTTGTTTTATACAATCATGTGGTGATCAGTGCAGGAATGTATGCTAATTAACACGAGCAATTGGCTTGTGGCATGGTTAGAATGTGGTAAGAGATATGATAAACCATAAAAGTAACATATTTTAATCCCACATTTAGTATGCTTTTGGATGATTTATCCTTGATTTATGTAAAAAGGTGCTCTTAATCTTTTCTTTTCATGTCTTATACTCAGGAAACCACCAAAGGATAAAAAGAACGTAAAATGAGCTTAAAATGGACCAATTTGGGCCAACCCAAGAAATCGACACGACCTGGACTTCAAGCCACACGGTTGTGCCTTGTCAAATTACTTCACACGGCCATGCCACGATTTACACGACCGTGCCCCAATCAACAGAATCGAGACATGGCCTGAAGATGATTTACACAGGCGTGTACCATAGGCGTGCCCCTGCCATGGAATGAGCAATTTCACTCGGATTTGAATGCTTGAAGCCAAAGAAACATACTTCTAAGTCTACTTAAACACCTTAATAGTAATTCTACTTGAAGGAGGTACTTAGGAGCCAAGTAAAGCATCTAAAGAGCCTATATAAACAACCCAAGGTAGCCGTTCTAGAGAGGAAGTTTTGGGCAGAGTTTTCTGCTAGAGCTTTTATTCAGGGAATTACTCGAAGATAGCCAGTTGATCCATCTCAAGAAGCCGGAGTTCTACTCAAGACAGAGGATCTCCTCTTCAATTCCTTCAGGGGGGTTTAGGGATTTCTTATGTTTTGTTTTATATTTTCTCTTGAGATGTTTTCTTATTTTGTTATGAACTAAACCCTTCAGATGCCTGAAGGTGATGAAACCTATGATGGATTTTGTTATTTGATTTCTAAATTATATGATAAGTACTTAGTTTATTCTTAATTATGTTGCTTAATTTAATCTGATGTGTTTAGGTAGAGGAGGAATAGACCCTGCCTAAGAGTAGATCTAGCATAATTAAGCGGAGTTGATCGAGCACCTAGAGATAGGGTTACGAGATTTTTTTGGATTAGGCTGAAACCTAATATAGGAGTCCATTGATCGATTTACTGCTTTCTTAGGGGGTTATTATAAGAGAACGAGAGTTCTACTAAGTAACCTAATGTTAGATGTTATTCGCCTTGAGAGAGGGTTTAATATAGGTTAGGGAGTCTCATGGATCAAGCTAAGTAAAGAAGTCATATGAATTAAAAGTTAGATAATAAGAGAAGTCATAGGTGGATTCTCCTTGAGGGTATCGTCTAAAATCAACTGAGTTTTTCCACAGTCTTTTCCCAAGGTTTCATTCTTTTGTCTTTGCATCTAGTTTTGTTTTTCATTAGTTTTTAGATTAATAAACCAATCACTCCATATTTTAGGCTAAATAATAGAAAGAAAGTGAGTAGTAGTACTTTTAGGTTCTTTTGGGTTCGATAAAATAATCTTGCCTAAACTATACTATTGTTCGATAGGTGCACTTGCCTCAATCGTTGTCATAATTAGTCTACAGGTTTGATCATTCTTTATAAATATTAAAACTCGATTGTTTGACACGATCAAGTTTTTGGTGCCGTTGCCGGGGAACACTAAAATATTAAGAAAGCTCTATTTCTATTACTTTAGCCATTATTTTATTATTTTTTGCAATTTACTTTTATTTTTGTTTAGGTTAGATTTTTATTTACACTAAATTTATTTCTTTCTTCTCCTAGCAGGTACTTCTAGTTTATGACTAGAAGGAACCCGAGAAGACCTTTAGCATACGAAAGTGACATTGAAGCTATCGCTCGCAAAAATCGTAGAGAAACTAGACGAGCTCTAGACTACCAAAGAGAAGAACAAGAAAGATCCAATCCTACTGAAGGGATGAATGAAAACAATCCACTGCCAAATGTTCAAGAATAGAATGCTCCACATACTATTTATGATTACGCTAAACCTAATTTGACATGAGCCAAATCTACTATTGTCAGGCCTGCTATAGCTGCTAATAATTTTGAATTAAAGCCTAATACAATAAAAATGATTCAATAATTTGTTCAATTTGATGGACCGCAGGACGAAGACTCGAACACTCATATAGCAAATTTTTTAGTGTTCTATGATACTTTCAAAATAAATGGTGTTTTTGATGATGCCATTCATCTTCGGTTATTTCCCTTTTCATTACGGAATAAAGCAAAGCAATGGTTGAACTTGTTACCACGAGGATCAATCACCACATGGGATCAAATGACCGAAAACTTTCTTTTAAAATACTTTCCACCAGTCAAAACGGTCAAATTTAGGAATGACATATCTTCTTTTGTGCAGAATGACACAGAAACATTATATGATGCATGGGAAAGATATAAGGATCTCCTGAGAAGATGACCACACCACGGATTACCTTTGTGGATTCAAGTCCAAACTTTTTACAACAGTGTGAATTCTTCAACGAGGCAAATGATTGACTCATCAGCCGGTGGAACTTTGAATAACAAAACCCCTGAAGCAACTTACGACTTTATTGAAGAGATGTCGTTGAATACCTATCAATGGCAAATTACAAGGGCCAAATCGACAAAATCAGCCGGAGTTTTTAACATAGACGCAGTAACAATGCTGTCAAAACAGGTGGAGATGATGAATAAAAAGCTTGATAATTTATGTTCTTCACAGGTACACCAGGTAATGCAATGTGGAGCGAGTGGAAATGTGGCGAATCCTGAGTACCCACCCTACCAACCAAGAGCAGAATATGAGCAGACAAACTATATAGGTAACAATTTCAGATCCAATAATAATCCTTATAGTAACACTCATAACGTAGGTTGGAGGAACCACCCAAATTTTTCGTGGGGAGGACAAGGAAATCAAGGAAATCAAAGGCAGTAACCTCCTCCAAATTATCAAAATCAGCCATATCCATAAGAGAAGAAATCAAACCTCAAGAGTCTGTCGATTTAAATTCATGGCAGCCACAGATTATCATTTCCAAAAGACTGAAGTAGCACTTAATGATCAACAAAAATCGATCAAAGGGATCGAGAATCAAGTTGGAGAACTTACTAGGTCAGTGGGACATCTCACAAAGCTGATTTCTAAACATCAACAAGGACGCTTTGCCAAGAAACACATAAATAAACCCAAAAGAACATATCCAAGCCATCATAGCTCAAGAGGGTACAAAGGTACACGAGCCCACCACGGCACATGAAACCAAAGAAGGAAAAGGTAAAATAGAGGTAGCACACGAAAAGCCAAAACCAATAATCAAAGAATACAAACCTCTCATACCTTATCCTGAAGCATTGAAAGGAGATAATTCAGAGGAATAGTTTGGTAAGTTTCTTAAACTTTTAAAAAAATTACATACTAACTTACCCCTTCTTGAAGCTCTTTTCCAGATGCTAGACTCGAGGAAATTTTTAAGACAACTCTTGACAAAAAAATGCAAAATAGACGAAGAGCACCACGTGGAACTAAACACAACATGCTCGGCAATGTTACAGAATAGACTACCACAGAAACAAAAAGATCCAGGGAGTTTTACGATTCCATGCTTAATTGGTAGTTTAACTATTGATAATGTGTTAGCTGATCTAGGGGCTAGTATAAATGTCATGCCTTATGCATTGTTTAAATGATTAGGTCTAGGGAAGCCCAAACAAACTAGGATGAGTATTCAACTAGCTAATAAAACTGTTAGAATTCCTATGGGCATTATTGAAAATGTTCTTGTAAAAATCGATAAATTTGTTTTCCCAGTAGATTTTTTTGTTTTTGACATGGATGAGGATAATTCAATCCCCTTAATTCTAGGAAGACCTTTCCTAGCAACTGCTAGAACTAAAATTGATGTTGCCACAGGTGAACTCATACTTCGCGTAGGAGATGAATCGATTAAGCTTCAAGCTCTCGACTCAGCCAGAACATCAGATGATGAAGGTAAGAAAGTCACTTCAATAGATAAGCAAATTGTTCAACCTTTACTAGGAAACATCACAAGGCATCAAAAGTGAGCCAACTCATAGCCCCCAAATCGATAAAGAAGAATCACACAAGAAAAAAAACCTTAAGGTCGACGATTTAGAAGAGCAGAAGATACAAGTCAAAGAAAAGCCGGATCCACACGAAGTAAAACCAGAGGAGAAGCCAGAAAAGCTCGTAGGGACATCAAATCACTTTAAAATAGGAGACCAAGTACTATTAGACAAAGTCGATCCCCACATCACTTCAATAGACCTGAGGGAAAAGGGAGAAATTCTTCTTAAGGTACACGATATCTTCCCACACGAAATAGTCGAGGTAAGTAATCCAATATGTGGCACTTTCAAGGTAAACGCTTCTCAACTTCAACTTTGTCACAAAAATAGAACTGTGAGCATGAAGGAAGATATTCAAACCTTTAAACCTCCCTAAAATTTTCAAATACGAGGACAGTCTAGCTTAAGACTATAAATGAGTGCTTCTCGGGAGGCAACCCGAGCACTAACTCAATTTACTTTCAAATTTATTTTCAGTTTCTTTTCTTTCCATCCTTCTTTTCTAAATAATTACTTGTAAACTAACACAAAAGTGCAGATTTCCAGGCCCCACGACCTTATACACGGCTGTGTCCGTGGCCGTGTGGACCATTGAACCACTAGACTGACAGAGCAGAGGCCGTACAATTCAGGCCAACCACCATCAGACGCCACGGGCCCAACCACTTTTCCCCACGAGCACCGAAGATCAACACGATCGTGCCCCTAAACCATGTGAAGCTACTGACTATCTCCCAACGGGCGTGGCTGACTGAGGAACGGGCGTGGGAGACTCAACACGCCTGTACCCACGGCCATGCGATGCCGCCGTGGTCGACATTGACTACTCAGACACGGGCATGGTACATTAAGAACGGGCGTGGGCAATGCAACACGCTCCACACCATGGCCGTGTGAGGCATCCGTGTAACTCGTCACGCCCTTGAACCACGGGCGTGGGAACGTGCCAAATTTGAAATACTATTTAAAACCTACAGCCCTTCCTCTTCTTCCCATTCTATTTATTCTTTCTTCTTTATTTTTCCTTCAAAATTTTATTTCTTCCTTAAACCAAAAGTGTCAAGACTCTTGAGCAACACCAAAACCATGCCAAAGAAGCGAAAGAAGGCAAGCATAATCTCCCTATGGGAGACTGATCCACATAAGTTCATGCCGGCCGCTTTATTCAAACAATAAGCCAAGGGTCTTTGAGACCATATAGTTTTTATTTTCTTTTTCTCTTTTGCTTCAATTTCCTTCTCTTTAAAAATCATATGCTTAGTTTAGTTTATTTTAATTTAGTTTCTTGGTTTTAGGTTCTAAAGGGTGCTTGGGAATCATGCACCACAGCCTTAGAGGTCACACCCACCTCGCGAACCATCCAACAATAAGGGTTCTTTAGTCCATTAGTTTTTTCTTTCAATTTCAGTTTTCTTCTTAGTCTCTTTCTCTTCATTTTTCTTGTCCTTAATTATATTATTAGTATATTCTAAATTTTTCTTTAGATTTCTTGGCTATATATTCCCAGGATACCCAATTTATTCATCTACCAAAATGCTTTTCGGTAGCCACCCCACTGGGCCCATAGAAAATGCCACCACCACCTCCTCCACCTACTTTCTACCACTAAAGACGCCAACTCCCAGAATCATCCAAAATTCAGGAAGTGTTACTTCTCCCTTTTCTTTTTAGTACATAATTATTTATCTATCTATGTACATTGAGGACAATGTACAACTTAGGTGTGGGGGGTAAAAGTACCTAACTTTTTGCATTATTCTCAAATCCTAAATTTTAGTCTTGTCCATAAGAAATCTTCTCATATTATTAATTAAGGTGAAATTTCTAATTATTTATGATTGTTTTTGACATGTTTTTGAGTAAGTCATTGATAATTGTGCATTGATGATTTATACGTGAAGAATACTAGAGAATCAAGCATGATAAGTCTATTTTTCAAAAAATTGTCTAGGGTGTTGAACTGAATTTGAGTATTACCTTGAAAATTGGAATTTATAAGGATTGATGTCAAAAACACCTATAATTTTTGTGAGATTTTGAGCCTTATAGAGCATATATTCTTTTTCATGCTCACTTTATTGATTATGAGTATGTCAACTTTGAACTGTAATTCTAGAACTTGCCTTGGTTATACATGTCGAGACCACATTAATGATTTCATATACTAAGATGATAAAGGCACCTAGGATTTAACCCACTTACTCCATAAAAAGCCTACCTTCATAAATTAACCCCTAGTGAACCCCGTTGAATTCTAACAACCTTTTTATTGACTCACCCACTAATATTAATCCAAAACCCCTTTGAATTTGTTATCACCATTCTTTTGACTACCCTTCTATCTAGAATTGATTTGATCAGTACCTAATTAGTTTATTTTAGTTGATAAAGTCTTTCTTTATTATGTATTTACTTTAGTTTGTTATAAAAAAAATCGAAAAATCAAAGTATATTCAGTAATATTAGTATAAGAAGTGAGCTTGTGCATTTAATTTTCAATTATCAAAGAAAAAGCTCGTATTATTATTAGTTTCAAAGTTTCAATTGATGTAATCAGTTATTTCTAGTTCATTGTTTTTTAGATTAGGTAATTAGTCAATTTGATCTCGATTCTAACCCTCTAATTCAGCCTATATCCACACCCTCAACCTTAGCCCCGTTACAACCCTGATAAAGACCTTTTGATCTGTGTATCATCTCATATACAGTGGTGGAGATTTGATTTTCAGGCAAGCCTATGGGATTAACTTTTCAGGTTCAACTTATGAGTGCTTATTCTTGAACCTTAAACACTTTGAGTGATTTGAGTGAAACTTCAGTGAGGATGTCAATCCTTGTCAGTTTTGAATTAAAGGTAATTATTCAGATAAGGGGAGACACCTATGTTTCCGTACTACAAAGGTATGACTTATCGTGATTGAATCTTTAGGACTCTTTGAGTTAAATTATTCATGTATAAATTATCTATGAATTATGATGAGAAATTGTTGATAGGAATTATGAATTATGGAAAGTTTGTTTTAATTGTAAGTTGAGAATTTTGCTTGAGGACAAGCAAAAGCTTAAGTGTGGGGGTATTTGATAAACCATAAAAGTAACATATTTTAATCCCACATTTAGTATGCTTTTGGATGATTTATCCCTGATTTATGTAAAAAGGTGCTCTTAATCCTTTCTTTTCATGTCTTACACTCAAGAAAGCACCTAAGGATAAAACGAACGTAAAACGGCTTAAAATGGACCAATTTGGGCCAACCCAAGAAATTGACATGGGCTGGACTTCAAGCCACACGGTCGTGCCTCGTTAAATTACTTCACACGCCATGCCACAATTTACACGGCCGTGCCCCAATTGATAGAATCAAGACATGGCCTAAAGATGATTTATATGGGCGTGTGCCATGGGCGTGCCCCTGCCATGGGAATAAGCAATTTCACTTGGATTTGAATGCTTGAAGCCAAAGAAACATACTCCTAAGTCTACTTAAACACTTTAATAGTAATTCTACTTGAAGGAGGTACTTAAGAGCCAAGTAAAGCATCTAAAGAGCCTATATAAATAACCCAAGGCAGCCGTTCTAGAGAGGAAGTTTTGGGCAGAGTTTTCTGCCAGAGCTTTTATTCAGGGAATTACTCGAAGATAGCCAGTTGATCCATCTCAAGAAGCCGGAGTTATACTCAAGACAAAGGATCTCCTCTTCAATTCCTTCAGGGGGTTTTAGGGATTTCTTATGTTTTATTTTATCTTTTCTCTTGAGATGTTTTCTTATTTTGTTATGAACTAAACTCTTCAGATACCTGAAGGGGATGAAACCTATGATGGATTTTGTTATTTGATTTCTAAATTATATGATAAGTACTTAGTTTGTTATTAATTATGTTGCTTACTTTAATCTGATGTGCTTCGGTGAAGGAGGAATAGACCCTGCCTAAGAGTAGATCTAGCATTATTAAGTAGAGTTGATCGAGCGCCTAGAGATAGGGTTACGAGATTTTGCCAGATTAGGGTGAAACCTAATATGGGAGTCCATTGATTGATTTACTGTTTCCTTAGGGGGTTATTATAAGAGAACGAGAGTTCAACTAATTAACCTAAGGTTAGACGTTATTCGCTTCGAGAGAGGGTTTAATATAGGTTAGGGTGTCTCACGGATCAAGCTAAGTAAAGAAGTCATATGAATTAAAAGTTAGATAACAATAGAAGTCATAGGTGGATTCTTCTTAAGGGTATCATCTAAAATCAACTGATTTTTTCCACAGTCTTTTCCCACGGTTTCATTCTTTTGTCTTTGCATCTAGTTTAGTTTTTCATTAGTTTTTAGATTAATAACCCAATCACTCTATATTTTAGGCTAAATAATAGAAAGAAACTGAGTAGTAGTACTTTTAGGTTCCTTTGGGTTTGATAAAATAATCTTGCCTAAATTATACTATTGTTCGATAGGTGTACTTACCTCAATCATTGCCATAGTTAGTCTACAGGTTCAATCATTCTTTATAAATATTAAAACTCAACTGTTTGACACGATCAAGATAGAATGAATAAATTTCAAGAATGGTTGAGTAAGTAACCATAAGTTTAAGACTAAAACTCCTTATAATACCTTATGGTTATATATATTCAATGAATATCAGTATTTGTCAGTTATATGCAGATGAACTTACTAAGCATTATTGCTTACTCTTTTCCTTTTTCCATCTCCTATAGGTTATTTTAACTAGCTCGGGTTGGAGGCTGCTTGAGATGTTTTCACACTATCGAGTAGACGCTTGGTATGACGTTACAAGTTCTTATGAGTCATGGTATGTATAGGGACCTCTTTTAAAGTTGACTAAGTCTTAATTGATATAGCCAAATGTGTTGGCCTAAGTGAGTTATAATTTAGTTGTGAATAGCCATAGATGATGGCTTAAGTTGATTGTAATCATAGTAGAAATAGTTCTCCCTTATGTTTGAAATGATGATTTCATTGTATGAATTAAATGTCTTTAATTCAAGAATTATATTGATTCTGTGTGAAGTTATGTGCTGATGTATGCATGTATGCAAATGAGAGTGGCAAAAGGCTGGTTGGATAGCCTTCTAATCTCCCACAGGAGTAGCCACACGAGCGTGTGTCTAGACCGTGTGCCCAAGCCGTGTGGATAAGTCAGATACCAAGGTTTGGCATACGGGCTAGTGCCACGGGCGTGTCTAGGCCATGTGAAGTAGTCAGTGTTCACCACGGGTGGTGGGCACGGGCGTGTGCTCTAGCCGTGGGATTTTAGCAGTATGGTTGAGTTTTGTTCACGGTTGGTGGACATGGGCGTGTGTGTTTACACTCGAGCGTGTGCCATCTAACACGGGCGTGTAGTCCTATCTAGATGGAGAAAATTTTAAGATCGTAGAGTTTCCGAAATAGTCTTGAGAGCCCTTGTGTGTTTGAGTGAGGCCTCGTAAGTTGAGAATGAGGTTGTTGTGGTGACTAAAAGAGAGTAGTCACGTTGAGCCTAAGTGGCGATCCGGTGGTTTCAATCCGGTAATGCCTCAAGCCCAGTTCCAGCCAGTGAGAAATACGGGTAAGGGGTGTTACACCCATGGGACTGACCGTGTGTCACACACGGCCTAGAAACACGCTCGTGTGCCTACCCGTGTGGGCAGGAACAATGCTATTTTCCAAGCTCTTTTGTCACTCTATCCCACATAACACGATCCCATATGAAAAATAATCAAGAAAATAAATTTATGCAACAAACACTTTCGTGAATAACCTCATATTTCATAAATTAATCATAATGAGCCATCAACTATGGCAATCTACAAAAGGGTTCATCCATAAGGGAGCCAATACACACTTGGCCAAAATAACAAAATAATTCACCTAGTGTAGCCCCCATACATGCCATACTTAATATGGTAATTTTAGATATACCAAGATTTGCTGATAGTGTAGGTGGACTTCCAATTAGCTTCGTATCCCGACCCGACTCTTTGACACTATAAAACAAGGGGAAAAGAAGGGGAGTAAGCTTAAAGCTTAGTAAGTTTACATGTAAACAATAAGCATTATAATATATGCTAATCAACAAATAGCATTATACACTAAGCAAGAACCATCCAATCCCATAGTCATACTTACTCATTTCATCTGTTACCACATTCCAACTATGTATACCAAGCAAGATGATCTCATTTAATAGCATACATTTCCTGCACTTATCACCACATAACCATATGAAATAAACACTTAAACGGTTTTACAATAAATCATCGAGCTAATACCAAACACTGGGTGATTTTGCACATAGCCCACCATTAAACTATATTAAGGTGGTATCGCACATAGCCCACCAACAAGAATATTTATGGTGTATCGGACATAGCCCACCAAATGATAATAAAGACGATGGTATCGAACACAACCCATCGTAAATGAATAACAAGGTGGTTTCGCACTTAGCCGACCATTACAAATATTTATGGTGGTTTCGCACACAACCCACCACTTATCTTTAAATAGACTTGAGCGAGAATTAAACAATATCTATTGAATTCAATTCATCTCAATCACGAATATTATCATCATTACAATATACCATCTACAAGCAACATGCATACTTGAAATGAGTAGTTTACACATAAACTTACCTCGAGTGCAAAGTATGTAAGTTTGGTTTAATCTGAAACCTTGCCTTTTCCCCGATGAAGGTTGATTCCGTGTTCTTCTTGATCTATAACAACAAAATTTACTCATTTAAAACATTTTATGATCATAATGCATCATAATCTCTACTTAGGCAAAAACGACCATTTTGCCCTTGTATTATGGCAAAATTATGATTTTGCCCCTAGGTTCATAAATCATTTTTAATCATATTTTCTCATTAAACAAGCCTAGCTGAACATTTATTATTCTTACAACTACTTATAATTTCAATTATTTCATGCATTTATTTCACATTCTCAATCTTTGCATTCAAGTCCTATTTAGGTGTTTTCATGCTAACACCCTACACAAAAGTTGTTTCTCATCCCACTAACATTCATTTTCATTGATAAAAACTCAGCAAACATCATGAACACTCTCATGGAAAGTCCCTAGACTTTCAACCATATTGCAATTTAGTCCCCTCATTATCTAGCTTATGTTTTGGGGTTCCAAAAATGCCAAAATCATTAAGAAAGACTTCTAAAATCACTTACTTGCTATAGAATATGTTGGCTGATAGTTTGAGCTTCAAAACCCCTATTTTCTCTTCAAATTTTCAGTGGAGGAAGAAGAGTGAATAGTGAAAGATGATATATTTCCTTTTTAGCATATTTTATTCATCTTTTTATCACCTAATGTCACCAAATTTGACTAAAATTAATGCCCTTGTCCCCCTAGCTTCCTATGGCTGGCCAACACACTCCATATGGCCTATTTGCACTTTAAGGACCTCCAATTTAATATTCTAAGGCTATTAGACCCCTCTACCTTGAAAAAAATAGAACTTTGCACTTTTGCGATTTAGTCCTTTTTCACAATAAATCATTCATTCGCTAAAATTAAAGCATCAAAATTCTCATGCATCATTATAAACATGATATAACACATAAAATATTATCAATATAAATTTCCTCAACCTCGGGTTAGTGGTCTCAAAACCACCTTTCTAACTTCCCCCAAAATCAGGCTATTACAACTCTCCCCTCTTTTAGAGATTTTCACCCATCGAAATTCTTACCGGTAAAAAGGTTTGGATATTGTTCTCTCATGGCTTCTTTTGGTTCCCATGTAGCTTCTTCCACACCGAGTTTTTGCCATAACACTTTTACTAAAGCTATGTTCTTATTCCTCAATTATTTAACCTCCCGAGCCAATATCTTAATTGGCTCCTCTTCATAAGTCATGTCTGATTGTATCTTAATTTTTGATGGAGGGATCACATGTGAAGGATCAGAATGATATCGTCGCAACATCGACACATGAAACACGTTGTGTATTTTCTCTAACTCTACTGACAAAGACAACCGATAGGCCACTGGCCAAATCTTTTTGGTAACCTCATACGGTCCTATGAATTGCAGACTCAATTTTCCATTTTTACCAAATCTCAATATTTTCTTCCATGGGGATACTTTTAGAAATACTTTGTCCCCACTTGAAACTCAATTTCTTTCCTTTTTAAATCCGCGTACGAATTTTGTCTATCCGAAGCAGATTTCAGACTATCTCAAATCACCTTCACTTTCTTTTCAGTCTCTTTACTAGATTGACCCCATGGATTTGTTTCTCACTAAGCTCGGTCCAATACAGGGGAGTTCGACACTTGTGACCATACAAAGCCTCTTACGGTGCCATCTGTATACTCGACTGATAACTGTTATTGTAACAGACTCTACCAAAGGTAAATATCTTTCCCAACTACCTCCAAGCTCTAACACATAGCGTCGGAGCATATCCTCAAGAACTTGAATCATTCTTATAGATTGACCGTCAGTTTGAGGATGGAATGCAGAACTAAATTTCAATTTTGTACCCAAGGCTTCCTGCAACTTCCTCCAGAACCTCGATGTGAATCTCATATCTCTATCCGAGATAATAGATACAAGCAATCCATGTAATCTTACTACCTCAGCAATATACAACTCAGCCAACTTATCAAGTGCATAGTCAACATGCACCGGTATAAAGTGAGCTGATTTAGTTAATCTATCAACAATAACCCATACAACATCTTTCTTTCTCGGAGTCATAGGTAACCCTTCACAAAATCCATGGTGATCCGATCCCACTTCCACTCGGGAACCATCACCGGCTGAAGCAATCCCAAAGGTAGTTGGTGCTCGGCTTTTACTTGCTGACAAATCAAACAACTCGTCACGAACTCAAAGATGTCTCTTTTCATACCTGACCACCAATAAAATTTATTCAAATCATTGTACATTTTCGTGCTACCGGGATGTACTAACAAATAACCACCGTGTGTGTCATGTAAAATTTTCTGGATCAACTCATCATCTTTCGGTACAAAAATTTGGTTGTGAAACATCAAACAACCATCTGTACTCACTCAAAAATCAAAATCATTTCCTGATTCGCACTTAGCTCTCTTAGCTTGCTTCTCATCACCATTCTTTTGAGCTTCAAAAATCTATTGAATAAATAGCGGTCTAGCCCTCAACTCAGCCAATATAGCACCATCATCAGACAACGCTAAGCTTGTGCTCATAGCTCTCAAAGCATACAAAGATTTTCTGCTTAAGGCGTCCGCGACCACATTCACTTTCCCCGGATGGTAGTCAATCACTATCTCATAATCTTTCAATAATTTGAGCCACCATCATTGTCGCAAAATTCAAATTCTTTTGATCCATTAAGTACTTCAAACTCTTGTGATCTGTGAAGATTCAACACTTCTCACCATATAAATAGTGACTCCAAATCTTCAAAGCAAATACAATTGTAGCGAACTCCAAGTCATGAGTCAGATAATTTTTCTCATGCAATTTTAGCTGTGTCGAGGCATAAGTGACTACCTTACCCTCTTGCATCAACACAAAATCGAGACCATTTAAAAATGTGTCACTGTAGACCACAAACTCTTTCCCTGATTCAGGTTGTACTAAAATTGGTGCCTCAGTCAACAATGTTTTCAATCTCTCAAAACTCTGTTGACATTTTTCAGTCCATTCAAACGTAACATCTTTATGCAACAATTTCTTCATCGGGGTAGCAATCATAGAAAACCCATTTACGAACCGTCTGTAATGCCCTGCCAAACCCAAAATGCTTCTAACTTTAGAGATATTTCTTTGTGGTTTCCATTTCACAATAGTCGAGATCTTATGTGGATCAACTCTAATACTATCACCCGACACGATGTGTCTTAGGAATCAGACCTCTTAAAGCCAAAACTCACTCTTACTAAATTTAGAATACAACTGCTTGTCTCTTAAAGTCTGCAAAACAATTCTCAGATGCTCCGCATGTTTACTCTTATCCCGATAATAGACTAGTATGTCGTCAATAAAAATGACTACAAACTTGTCCAAATACGGTTAGAAGATGTGATTCATTAAATCCATGAAAATGCCGGGGGCATTTGTGAAACCAAATGGCATGGCAAGAAACTCATAATGGCCATACATCGTCCGAAATGTAGTTTTCGGCACATCTGGCTCTTTAACCCTCAACTGGTAATAGCCAGATCTTAGGTCTATCTTGGAGAACACCGTAGCTCCATTGAGTTGGTCAAACAAATCATCTATCCTTGGCAAACAATACTTATTCTTTACAGTCACTTTGTTGAGCTATCTATAGTCTATGAACAATCTCATCGACCCATCTTTCTTCTTCACAAAAAGTACAAGAGCACCCCACGATGAATAGCTCGGTCTTACAAAACCCTTATCTGTTAACTCTTGCAACTGAACCTTCAGTTCTTTCAACTCTAATGGTGCCATCCTATATGGAGCAACCGAAATAGGTGCCATTCTTAGAACTAACTCAATCCCAAACTCAACCTCTCTAACTGGAGGTAACCTGGGTAATTCTTCCAAGAATACGTCCGGATACTCACATACCACCGGTATCGATTCAATCTTTATATTTGATTCTTGGGCATTCAACACAAAAGCGAGATAATACTCGTATCCTTTCCTCAATTATTTCTCAACTACCATAGTTGAAATTATCACTGACAAATTATCCGATTCACCTGATTCAATCTGAATAACATCCTTATTTTAACATTTCAATTCAATAAACTTGCTACCACGGTTTACTAAAACATCATGGGCAGTTAACCAATCCATACCAAGAATCAAGTCAAATTCATCAAACGGCAACAACATAAGATTTGCTAGAAAAAAATGACCTTTAATTGTCAAAGGACAATTCCCACACACCTTATCAACTAACACATGTTTACCTAATGGGTTTGACACCTTTACTATAATTTTTGTAAACTCAACAATCATGTTCATACTAGATGCAAATCTTATGCAAATGTAAGAATGGGTAGACATTGGATCAATCAAAACAATAACAGAGGTGTCATAAAGAGAAAAAGTACCCGTTATCACTTCTAGAGATGATGCCTCTTCGCGAGCACGAATGGCATAGGTCCTTACAGGTGCCGACCTCTGGTCTCACAGTAGAATCACGAGGTACACCTCTACCACTAGCCCCTTCTCTCGGGTTCTTTTGTGATCTACCCCTCGAAGATACATTACTAGATTTTATCTTTTGCTTCCTTTCCTTGTCCTCTCTCTTGGGGAAATTTCAAATGAAATGATCGGGTGAACCACACTTGCAACAATTTCTGTTATTCCCCCAACACTCTCTCGTGTGTTACCTAACACAATTTGGACACTTCAGTTTGGACTTTGGGTTGCCCACACTTGCCATTGAAGTGCCTTGAACTCTCGAGTCTGAGTAGGTGTTACCTCGATCTCGATGTGCATATCCAACTGACGCAGTCGTCCGAGGGTTCATCTCCATGGACCTCTTTGATTGAGCTTGGTATGATTTACTCATTGGTCTTTTTCTTGCATCTCGGCCCTCACTTACAACTTTCTTCTTTTCCTTATTTAGTTCTTCGACCTTACATGCCCTATCAACCAACACTACAAACTCTTTTAACTCCAAAAATCCAAATAGCATTCTAATATCCTTATTCAGCCGATCTTCAAACCTCTTGTACAAGATATCTTTCGCAGACACACACTCTTGTGCATACTTGCTGAGCCTAACAAATTCATGCTCATATTCTGCTACAGTCATTTTTCCTTACTTCAATTCAAAGAATTCCAACCGTTTCTGGTCAACAAACCTTTGACTTATATACTTCTTTCGAAACTCTTCCAAAAAGAAGTCCCACGTTACCCTCTCTCTTGGAACTACCAAAGTAAAAAACATCTTCCACCAACGATAGGCCGAGTCCTTTAGAAATGACATGACACATTTCAAGCTCTCCTCAGGTGTCTAGGAGAGTTCATCAAATACTTTCATTGAGTTCTCAAGCCAGAACTCTGCCCTCTCGGGGTCATCATCTATATTAACCCTAAACTCTTCAGCCCCTTGCTTTCGAATCTTATCTACCGGGGGCATGGCCATTCTCACCAAATCTATACCTTGAGGAGCCACAGGAACTGGCTGAGGTATAGGAGGGGGTAGAGGAGATTGGGCATTAGGGTTTGCTCATACATACTTCATGTACCAGTTACTCATCATTCGGAGAAAGGATTCTTGGGCCTCTTCTCCTTGCCCCTAAGTCTCGGGTTCACTCTCTGCAGTGCGGTTCCTTGCACAGGAGCCGACGCATTACTAACGATATCATCAACAGCCGCTCGGTTGGGATCCATTTAATATAAAAACAAAGTTTAGAACAGTCAGAAGCCACCACACTATCATCTTACGCTTATGGCATGTATAGCTAGACTTTAACACACGCTACGGTAGTCCAAGAACCGACTAAACCATAGCTCTGATACTACTTAATGTAACACCCCTTACTCGTATTCTACGCTAGAACCGTGTACGAGGCATTACCATACTTAACTCTCATGATCATACAACTTTAGGCAATCAAATTTCATGCTAAACTAAAACCTTTCCATACACAACTCTAACATCCTTATAATGGGCTTACGAGGCCCTAAACATGTTTTTGAAAGGTTTCAGAGATATATTGGATACTTTTACGCGCTTAAGGAAAATTTCACCTAAATAGGGGCCACACGCCCGTGTGAAATGGGAGACGCCCGTGGGGGAAGGCCGTGTGGTCACACACACGCCCATATCCCTTACCCGTGGTCGATATTGACTTATTTCACATGACTAGACACACGCCCGTGTCCCTCATATGGCCACGACACGCCCGTGTCTTAGCTCGTGTCCCAAAACTTTGGCATTCTATTTATAACATCATCATCCCAATAAGGTCACATGACTAAGGCACACACCCGTTTCCTTAGACCGTGTGTTGAATTAAATTCCAATTTCAAGGTGCAAACTTCACACGGCCTGGGCACATGCCCATGTTTGTGGCCGTGCCTTTCACACGGCTAAGACACATGGCCATGTCTCTGCCCGTGGGTTTACTACAAGGCTTACTGACTTGTAAAACTAACATGCAGGGGACACACGACCTGGTCACACACCCATGGGACTGATCGTGTGTCACACATGACCTAGACACACGCCCGTGTGCTTACCCGTGTGGACAGGAACAAGGCTAATTGCCAAGCTCTTTTGTCACCCCATCCCACATAACAAGATTTCATACGAAAAATCATCAAGAAAATCAATTTATGCAACAAACACTTTCTTGAATAACCTCATATTTCATAAATTAATCATAATGAGCCATCAACTATGGCAATATACAAAATGGTTCATCCATAAGAAAGCCAATACACACTTGGCCAAAATAACAAAATAAATTCACCTAGTCTATCCCCTATACATGCCATACTTAATATGCTAATTCTAGATATACCAAGATTTGCTGATAGTGTGGGCAAACTTCCAATTAGCTTCATATCCCGACCCAGCTCTCTAACACTATAAAATAAGGGGAAAAGAAGGGGAGTAAGCTTAAAGCTTAGGAATTTTACATGTAAACAATAAGCATTATAATATATGCTAATCAACAAATAGCATTATACACTAAGCAAGAACAAGAACCATCCACATCCCATATTCATGCTTACTTATTTCATCTCTTACCACATCCCAACTATATATACCAAGCAAGATGATTTCATTTAATAGCATACATTTCTTGCACTTATCACCACATAACCATATGAAATAAACACTTAAACGGTTTTACAATAAATCTTCAAGATAATACCAAACACTGGGTGGTTTTGCACATAGCCCACCATTAAACTATATTAGGGTGGTATCACACATAGCCCACCAACAAGAATATCTACGGTGGTATCGCACATAGCCCACCAAATGATAATAAAGACGATGGTATCGCACATAGCTCATCGTAAATGAATAACAACGTGGTATCGCACTTAGCCGACCATTACAAATATTTACGGTGGTTTCACACACAGCCCACCACTTATCTTTAAATAGACTTAAGCGGGAATTACACAATATCTATTGAATTCAATTCATCTCAATCACGAATATTATCATCATTACAAATATTCCATCTACAAGCAACATGCATACTTGAAATGAGTAGTTTACACATGAACTTACCTCGGTGCAAAATATGTTAGTTTGCGGTTTAATCTGAAACCTTGCCTTTTCCCTGGTCATGGTTGATTCCGCACTCTTATTGATCTATAACAAAATTTGCTCATTTAAAATATTTTATGATCATAATGCATCATAATCTCTACTTAGGCAAAACTGACCATTTTGCACTTGTATTATGGCAAAATTATGATTTTTCCCCTAAGCTCATAAATCATTTTTCATCACATTTTCTCATTAAACAAGCCTAGCTGAACATTTTTTACTCGTACAACTACTTATAATTTCAATTATTTCATGCATTTATTTCACATTCTCAATTTTTTGCATTCAAGTCCTATTTAGGTGTTTTCATGCTAACACCCTAAATAAAAGTTGTTTATCATCTCACTAACTTCATTTTCCTCCATAAAAACTCATCAAACATCATGAAAACTCTCATGGAAAGTCCCTAGACTTTCAACCATATTGCAGTTTAGTACCCTCATTAGCTAGCTTATGCTTTGGGGTTCCAAAAATGCAAAAATCATTAAGAAAGACTTCTAAAATCATTTACTTGTTAGAGAATATGTTGGCTGATAGTTTGAGCTTCAAAACCTCTATTTTCTCTTCAAATTTTTGGTGAAGGAAGAAGAGTGAATAGTGAAAGATGATATCATTCCTTTTTAGCATATTTTATTCATGTTTTTATCACCTAATGTTACCAAATTTGACTAAAATTAATGCCCTTGTCCCCCTAGCTTCCTATGGCTGGCCAACACACTCTATATGGAATATTTACACTTTAAAGACCTCCAATTTAATATTATAAGGCTATTAGACCCCTCTACCTTGAAAAAATGGAACTTTCATACTTTTTACGATTTAGTCCTTTTTCACAATTAAGCATTCATTCGCTAAAATTAAAGCACCAAAATTCTCATGCATCATTATAAACATGCTATAACACATAAAATATTATCAAGATAAATTTCCTCAACCTCGGGTTAGTGGTCTTGAAACCACCATTCCGACTGGCCTCAAAATCGAGCTGTTACAATCAATCTGAAGATATGATTCAGATTTTATAAGATATGCTTCGATGATGTGTACTTGGATTTAAAGGTAACTAAGAAAAGCATTTGCCTTGGGTTGAAATTACTTATAATAGTTGACAGTCAAGTTCAAAATTTCACTTACAAGGCCTTATATGGTCATAAATGCAAAACTCGATGTTTTGGATAGAGTTCAGTGAGAAAAGACACATGTGGTAGTTTTGATTCATTGAACCCAAAGAGAGATAAAAGGACCTGAGATTGTTTAAAAGCAATATTTGATTGTCAGGAATCTGATGTGGATCTAAAATGAAAAGAAATAGAGTTTTTGATATTGACAAGGTATTTCTAAAAATTTTCCATGAAAGGAAGTTATTTAGATTGGCTGTTCAGCCAAAATTAAGGTTGCGACTTACTGAGTCATATGAGATCATTGAAAATAGTTAGACCTGTTGCGCACTGATTAATATTATTATCAGAGTTCTACAGAATTCATAATGTTTTTATGTATGTGTTATGATAGAATATATCAGACCCATCATCTATTATTGCTTTGATAAATGTTAAATTCAACTTGGCATGACTTACAACGAGTGACTGGTTGAAACTTTGGCATGTGAAGGGAATGAAACGAAAAGTATAAATGTATCTTTAGTGAAAGTTCTTGGACAATGATATGATATAGAGAATGCTATTTGGGAACCGGATAGAAACATGAGAAAGTAATGTCTAAATCTTCTTACAGGTAAACTTTTCGAGGACGAAAATTTCTTAAAGGGGTGAGTTATAATTGTAACACTCCTTAGCCATATGCAAGCCGAAACAGGGTTTGAGGCATTACTTAACAAATCTTGCGTAAACATCTCGAATAAGGTTATAATATTTCGTTCAAACCCATTTCTTGCTCATTCTCAGCCTACATAGCCCTAAACATGCCTCCAAGAGGTTTCGAGATTAAATCGAGGACATTTATGAACTTGGAAGGCTTTTCATCAAAACAGGGGCCACATGCCCATGTTGAACAAGGAAACACTGTGTGCCCCTAAGACATGCCCATGTCTTTCACCCGTGGTCGACACTGACTAATTTCACATGGCCTTGACATGCCCGTGGCCCTGGTCCATGTGCCAAACCTTGTCATTCTGACTTATCCACACGGCTTATAGACACGTCCATGTGCTTCAGCCGTGTGACGATTTAAATCCCAAGTACAAGGTGCAGACTTTACATGGCCTGGGCATACGCCCATGTGCTAGCCGTGCCTCCCACACGATCTTGACACACGCTCGTGTGTCTACCCATGTGGATAATTAGCAGGCTATATACCATGCTCTTTCCACCCTACATTACACACACACATATTCCAATTCAATACAATACAACTCCTATCCCAAAGGCATATCTAAGAACTCATTCCAACATAAAAGACAATCAAAAAGTATTTCTAGGAGCTCAAGAATCAGGATATACAAAAGGACATGTACTTCATGAAATTCATCTTCATTAAGCAATAGAACTTGTCCAGTATTTACCTAACTTATAAGGCCATTTACAAAATGAATTTTATAACTTACATAGCCAACACTTTGACTAACAATTACAACTTAACAAAATACCCAAGTCCTATACATGCCATATTCAAAATAAGTCTAAATTGTTATACCAAAGTGTTGTCGATAGTGTGATTCCCTAAACTCCTACGTCCACGATCCTCGAGTTATCTTGGCAATACTACAAGAAAGAAGGGCAATGAAAGGGGTAAGCATGAAGCTTAGTAAGTTTGCATGGAAATATATATAGCAATAATAAGCTCATAATATAATCCATCCATGGCATTAACTAACCAAACACTAGTCAAAGGCTTTTTAACATACTTACTTATGATTTCCCTTATTTAGTACGTACTATGCCACATGTTGTAATCATTTCATCGTGATTCATTCATGAGTACCTGTATTCACTCATTCCCATAACTTTAGTACCATTCTCATTCGTACTTCTAAACTCATCTACTTATCCCATTATTTACTAGAGATGGTCAAAGACACATTTCTATCGTTATTGTGATGGGTGCAAAGCCAATGCCACATCCCCGAGGTGGTCTTACATGGGGTCACCTCTAAATGCCAATGCCATATCCCAGATAAGGTCTTACATGGACTTCCACAACAAGTATCGATGCCACATCCGGATATGGTCTTAAATGATTTTTATATTCATTTTCGAAGCCATATCTCGGATATGGTCTTATACGGGATACCAATTCGATGCTGAGGCCATGTCTCAGACATGGTCTTATACGTGACCTTATCTGTTTCATATCTCGATGATAGCATTTTCAATTTTAATATGGTCCACTAGGACTTCAACATCTCATTCATCATCAATTTAGTTGAGCATCATCCATCAATAGGATACCAAGCATTCTCAATTATGCTAACATAATTATTGCATTAAGCATATACAAACTTACCTCGATTTCAAAATGAGCTAACTCGTCGGATTGGACGAGTTAGGTCCAAGACTTTGTCCTTTACTCGATCGAGGAAGATTCTCAGTTCTTCTTACTCTATAATAGCAATTTAGCTCATTTTAATCACCACATTAATGAAAGCATTTCAATAATCATGCTTAGGCAAAATTACTATTTTGCCCCTAGACTTTGGCAAAATGACCATTTTGCCCCTAGGCTCAGAAATTAATTCTAATCACATTTCTACCTTCAACAAGCCTAGGTGAACATTTAATACTCTTATAGCTATCATCAAAACTCAACATTTCACATAATTACTACAAATTTGTAACCTTTTCATCTAGGTCCAATTAGGTGTTTTCAAGACACCACCTTTTACAAAAGTTGTTCATCTAACAACTAAGACTCAATTTCTTCCATAAAAATGCAGCAAATAGTTAAGATAACTCTCATGAGAAAACTCTAAACTTTTTACCATATTGCACAATAGTACCCACATTTGAAAGCTTAAGCTTTAGGGGTCCCAAAAGTACAACTATTTTCTAGAAAAGATCCCTAGAACACTTACTTGTGAAGAAATGAGTGTGCTAAAATTTTGAAGCTTTCTACCCTTTATTTGTTGCTAATTTTTTGTGGAAGAGTGAAAGAGAAAAAGATGATATCTTTTCTCTCCTTATTTTATTAATACTAGTCAAATTAGTCCACCTACTATCACCAACTTTGACCAACATTGACAAATTTGTCTCCTGTTCTAGTCTATGGCTGGCCAAGAAAATATTGGGGGTGTAATTGTCTTTTAAAGACCTCCAATTGAAAACCTATGGCTATTTGGTACCTTTAGCTTATAGAATGGAACTTTTGCACTTTATGCGATTTAGTCCTTTTTCGCGATTAAACATGAAATGGTTAAAATTAAAGCACCAAAATTTTCATGCACATATACTATCATGCTCTAAATCATAATATAACATGAAAATAAATTTCTCTAATCTCGGATTAGTGATCTCGATATCACTATTCTGACTAGCCCCTAAATCGGGCTGTTACAATTCTCCCTCTTAAGGATTTTTGTCCTCGAAAATCTTACCGATGAAATGGTTGGGATATTGGTTTCTCATCGTTTCCTCAGGCTCCCATGTAGCCTCTTCTATTCTGTGCCTTTTCCATAGAACTTTCACTAGGGCTATGCTTTTGTTCCTTAATTGCTTGACCTCTCATGCCAAGATTTTAACCGTCTCTTCACCATAAGTCAAGTCCGGTTGTATCTCTACCTCTGTCGGCACTATGTCATGTGAAGGGTCTGAACGATATCGGCGTAACCTGGATACTTGAAAGACGTCCTGAATCTTTTCCAAATCAGATGGCAAGGCCAACCAATAAGCTACCGTCCTATTCTCTTGGTAACTTCATAAGGTCCGATAAAACGCGGACTCAATTTGCCCTTCCGGCCAAATCTGAGGACTTTTCTCCAAGGTGATACTTTGAAGAACACTTTATCACCGACTTTAAATTCAATCTCTTTCCTTTCCAAATTCGAATAGGACTTTTGACTATCTGAGACGACTTTCAGACAGTCGTATATCACTTTTACCTTCTCTTCAGTTTCCTTTACCAAGTCGACCCGGGAATCTGTTTCTCTTTGAGTTCTGACCAATACAAGGGCGTTCGTCACTTACGCCCATACAATGCCTCATAAGGCACCATTTTCAGACTTGACTGAAACTATTATTATAGGTGAATTCCACCAATGGTAAGTATTTCTCCCAACTATCGTTGAATTCCAAAACACAACATCAAAGCATGTCTTCAAGTATCTGAATTACCTTCTCCGACTGCCCATCTGTTTGTGGATGAAAGGTTGTACTGAAAATCAATTTCGTGCCCATGGCCTCTTGTAACTTTTTCCAAAACTACGACGTGAATCTCAAATCTTTATCCGAAATGATCGACAGTGGTACACCATGGAGTCTTACTATCTCTGACATGTATAAGTCCGCTAATTTATCAAGTGAATAGTTGACTCGCACTGGTATAAAATGGGCTAACTTTGTGAGTCTATCAACCATTACCCATACTGTATCTTTCTTCTTTGGAGTCAACGGTAAGCCCGTCACGAAGCCCATGGTAATACGGTCCCATTTCCACTCAGAAACCATAATGGGCTGAAGTAAACCCGAAGGGTACTTGATGTTCAACCTTCACTTGCTGACAAATCAAGAATCTCGATAAAAACTCGAAAATGTCTTTCTTCATACCAAGCCACCAATACCATTTACTCAAATTATTGTACATCTTCGTGCTGCCTGGGTGTATATTCAAACATTTGCTATGCGCTTCCTGCAAGATTTTACGAATAAGCTCGTCATTTCTGGGTACACAGACCCGATCTCAAAATGTTAGACATCCAGCAGGATTTACTCGAAAGTCTGACTCAATGTTTGACTCACATATAACTCTCTTGGCTTGTAAACTATTGTCATCTTTCTGAGCTTCACAAATCTCTTAGAGAAACAATGGTTTAGCCTTCAATTCGGATAAAACAGAACCATCATCCAACAAAGTCATCTGAGTACTCGTGGCTCTTAGTGCAAACAATGATTTTCTACTCAAAGCATTAACGACTATGTTCGCCTTTCCGAGATGGTAGTCAATTACCAACTCATAATACTTAATCAGCTCTAACCACCTTCGTTGCCTTAAATTCAATTCTTTTTGAGTCATCAAATATTTTAGGCTTTTATGGTCGGTGAAAATCTGACACATTTCACCATAAAAATGATGGCTCTAAATTTTCAACGCAAACACGATTATGGCCAACTCTAAATCATGAGTCAGGTAATTCTTCTCGTATGACTTCCATTTCCTAGAGGTGTATGCAATCACTTTACCCTCTTGCATAAGTACACAACCCAATCTATTCAAGGATGCGTCACTGTAAACCAAAATTCTCTTCTCGGCTCAAGTTGCACTAGAGCAAGAGCCTTAGTCAATAGTGTCTTCAGTTTCTCAAAACTCTGTTGACACTTTTCTGTCCAATCAAACTTCACATCTTTTTGCAAAAGTCTCATCATCGAGGTAGCTATCATAGAAAACCCCTTGATAAAATGCCTATAATAGCCGGCTAGGCCTAGGAAACTCCTCACTTTAGTTATGTTCCTTGGCGGTTTCCATTCAATAATTACTAAAATCTTACTCGGGTCGGCTCAAATCCTATCTCCTGAGACAATGTGCCCCAAAAAATCCACTTCCTTGAGCCAAAATTCACTCTTACTGAATTTGGCATATAATTGATTTTCTCTCAAAACTTGTAGAACCATACTCAAATGCTCAGCATGATCGTTCTCAACTAGAGATTAGATTAGTATGTCATCGATGAAAACCACACCAAATTTATCCAAGTATGGCCAAAAAATGCGATTCATCAAATCCATAAAGATTGCAGGGGCATTCGTTAGACCAAAAGGCATGACCAAAATTTCATAGTGGCCATAACTAGTCCTAAATGCAGTTTTCGGCACATCTGAGTCCTTGACTCTCAGCTGATAGTATCCTGACCTCAAATCTATCTTGAAAAATACTGTGGCTCCCATCAATTGATCGAATATATTATCGATCCTCGGCAACGGGTACTTGCTCTTCACAGTTACCTTGTTAAGTTGCCATTAGTTCTTGCAACTGTGCTTTTAGCTCTTTTAGCTCAGTTGGAGCCATTCTATATGAAGCAATAGAGATTAGGGTAGTACCCGGAGCTAACTCAATCCCAAATTCAATTTCTCTAATTAGAGATAGCCCTGGAAACACTTTTGGGCAGACAATCGGGTAATCGCATACTGTGGGTACCGACTCAATTCTTGAATCAGTCTCTTTAGTGTTCAACACAAAGGCAAGATAGGCCTCGTATCCCTTCCTTAAATACTTCTGAGTCGACAAGATTGACATCACTACTGGTGACTTATCTGGCTTATCCAATTCAACACAAATAAGATTACCATTTTCATCTCTCAACTCAATATACTTCTCTCCACAATTCACAATTACTCTATGAGTAACTAACCAATCTATCCCAAGGATGACATCAAACTCATCAAATGGAAATAGCATAATATCAACCGGAAATAATGACCCTTAATCATTAAAGGGCAACCTTTGCAAACTCTATCAACCAATACACATTTGCCTAGGGGATTAGACACTCTTATGATAAATTCAGTAGGCTCTATAGGCATGCTCATGCTAGAGACTAATTTCATGCATATGTATGAATGGTTAGATCCGGATCAATTAAACCTATAACACGAGTATTATGCAGAGAAAAGGTACCCGCGATTACGTCAGGGGATGATGCCTCTTCACGAGCACGAATGGCATATGTCCTCATGAGTGCTCTACCCTTGACTCTAGCAGCCTGCTCTCTAGATGGGTTCTTGCTACCCATCTCAATTCCTAGATTTCTCAGTGGTCTTCCCCTAGTAGTACTTCCCGATCTTGCATTCTAAGCCTTTTCTTTCTCGCCCACCTCGGGGCAGTCTCTGATAAACTGGTCTAAGGACCCACATCTGAAATAAGCTTTCTCATTAGCTCGACACTCACCAGAATGGTGCCTGCCACACTGAGGGCATTCTGGTCTACTTGGTCGGATGTTGCCCACACTGTAACTAATATGGTCTGCCCTTTTGACCACGAAAATTGCTTGCCTTTACTTCGAGTTGAAAAATCCACTGAAGTGATTGATTGAGTAGAGAAATCCCTCAACTTCTTAGATGAGGATTGGTGAGACTTATTCAGTTGTCTCTTACTCAAGTCACGAGACTCATTCTCCGCTCTTCTCTTCTCCTTAATCAACTCTTTAGCTTTTAAGGCTCTATCTACTAACACTATAAATTTCTTTAGTTCGAGGACTCTACCATATAAATGGATGTTCTCGTTCAGTCCGTCCTCGAACCTCTTGAACATGACTGCCTCGGTAGACACGCACTCTCGAGCATATTTGCTAAGCCTTACGAACACTTATTCGTAATCAGTTACTGACATATGGCCTTGCTTCAATTCCAAGAACTCCTTCCTCTTGTGGTCGATGAACCTCTGGCTGACGTACTTCTTCTGGTATTCCTCTTGAAAAGATTCCCAGCTAAGTCTCTCTCTTGGCACCACCGACACCAAGATGGTCTACCATCGGTAGGCTGAATCTCAAGAGGGATACCGCACACTTTAAGCACTCCTCAAGGGTGCAGGATAACTCATCGAACACCCTGGTGGAAATTACTATTTTGCCCCTAGACTTTGGAAAAATGACCATTTTGCCCCTCGGATCGAAAATTAATTCTAATCACATTTCTACCAACAAGCCTAGGTGAACATTTAATACTTTTATAGATATCATCAAAACTCAGCATTTTACATAATTACTACAAATTTGTAACCTTTTCATCTAGGTCCAATTAGGTGTTTTCAAGACAACACCTTTCACAAAAGTTGTTCATCTAACAACTAAGACTCAATTTCTTCCATAAAAATATAGCAAATAGTTAAGATAGCTCTCATGGAAAACTTTAAACTTTTTACCATATTGCACAATAGTCCCCTCATTTGAAAGCATAAGCTTTAGGGGTCCCAAAAGTACAATTATTTTCTAGAAAAGATCACTAGAACACTGACTTGTGAAGAGATGAGTGTGCTAAAATTTTTGAAGCTTTCTACCCTCTATTTGCTGCTAATTTTTGGTGGAAGAGTGAAAGAGAAAAATATGATATCTTTTCTCTCCTTATTTTATTAATACTAGTCAAATTAGTCCACCTACTATCACCAACTTTGACCAACATTGACAAATTTTTCTCCTACGCTAACCTATGGCTGGCCAAGCAAATATTGGAGGTATAATTTCCTTTTAAAGACCTCCCAATTGAAAATCTATGGCTATTTGGTACCTTTAGCTTATAGAATGGAACTTTCGCACTTCATGCAAATATACTATCATGCTCTGACTCATAATATAACATGAAAATAAATTTCTCTAATCTCGGATTAGTGATCCTAAGATCACTATTCTGACTAGCCCCTAAATCGGGCAATTATAGTAACAACACAATTTTGGTAAAATCAGAACAGTGGTTTCAGGACCAGAAATCAGAGCCGAAAATAAAATTTATTTTTTATTTTATTATATGGTCTGTAATATAATAGATGTGACATGTGAAAATTTTGACATGAAAATTTTATCGATTTGGTGCCTAATTACGAGAAGGACTAAATTGCATAAAATGTGAAAGTTGAATTTTAGTATCTATAAGGATTAAATAGATATGGAATTCAAAACTAAAGGTCCTTATATGGTAATTAGACCATTAAGAAAAGTATGTATATTTTTCTTAGTGACTCATCCGTGGAAAATGAGAAAAAGGCTAGGGACTAAATTTGAAAGTGAAAATTTTAATTAATTAAAAGATGATAAAATAGATATCATCTTATTTTATGTCATATTCTTCCCCAAAATAAACATGGAAACCCTAGGAGAGAGAGGAGAGACTGTAATGGCCAAATTGGGTAAGTTTCCTTGTCCCGTTCTTAGTAATTTTGATATTTTTAGAATCGAGATAGCTTAATCTCTATTTGGGGGATTAATTTGAAAATTTATCAAAGTATGAAAATGGGTCATGGATGTATATGCTGGAAATTTGAAATTTATGGTAGAAAATGAAAGATTATTGATAGATAAACAACTTTTACAAAGTGATTTTTGATGAAAACATGATTTTGGGACTAAAACTAAAAGTTGTAAAATTTGATGAAAAATTCTAAAATTTTATGAATACATGTGCTGTAAAATTTGTAATGGGCTCTGGTTAGGCTTGGAATAGGGAGTAATTTGCACAAGTTTCATTTTCCGAACCTAGGGACGAAAATGGGATTTATGGAAAAGTTAGGGGCAAAATGGTAATTTTGCCTAGAATGTAAATTGAGTCCAAATAAATATGGGATATGTGAAATTGATGTAAAATTTACTCGTATATATCCGGATAGACCAAATTAAGAGTTAGAACAAGGAAAAAGAGGAAAATGTCAGATTAGTAGATGTTTGTAGACGAACCTTTGTCAAGGTAAGTTCGTGTAACTAATTTGTATATATTTTTATGATGGAATTAAATGTTGTCCTGTGAATTGTATAAATGCCTTAATTTTGTGAAATGATCACATATTAGTCAAAGCCCAATAAATGAAATGTGCCCGATCAGCAACAATGCTCGATGAATGATAAATGATAAAAATGTAAATTTTATACTTGAGTTGAATGTGAAAACTTGAATTGTATGGATGCATAAACTTACGATATTAAACATATACCGGACAATTGCCTGATAAATGTTAAATCCCATTTGAATAAATGGAAGTCGATGGATAAATGTGATTTCCCTGATAAATCTGCATGTGCTGCAAAATGGATTTAGCCCGAACGGATAATTTGATATGAGTCTTTCGAGTATATGTTTCAATTAGGATTTAGCCTGGACTGGTAATCCTAATTGACTAGATTTAGCCTGGACTGGTAACCTAGATTGGACTCTATAGGGAATTCTTTGTCACATAAAGGATTTAGCTTGGACTGGTAATCTGACAAAGACCTTAGAGTATATGTTACAGCTAGAATTTAGCCAGGACTACTAATTCTGCTATATGATATGTGGCTTGAGAGTGTACCTACAAAGTACTACTGAGTATGGATTGACAGATTCTAATCTGTACACCTCGAGTGTACTACTGGTGTATCCATCGATATTCCAAATAAATTCAACAGGTAAATCTCTTAACATGAGATGAATATGAATAAGAAATGTGTTATTACAAGTATATGTCTGAAATACATGAAAATGATGATACGTGACGATTGATATAAGAAAACATGAGATGATGATACTTGTACATAAAATTCATTTGATGAATATGTTATCCTTGATTATAGACTTGTATACTTTGAGTGTGCTATGACTCGTGTGACATTGATATTTCGAGAAATATGAATAAAGTTTTGATATGATATAATCTGAACTTGAGATGAACTATTAAAAAATTATACTTGTAATATAAAGAGATGATTTATGCATGTTAAATGAACAAATGTTATGGAATGCAAATGTAATGGAAACTTGATTGTTGTTGAGCCCAAACATGTTTTGAGGTTATTATGGTTTATATGACTAATAAGGGCAATGAAGATATGTGTAGGGCTTGAATTCAAATTGAATGAATGTGCTTTACATAGTTACCTCATAATAGAATGAATGGTAATTTAAGTACCATGTTATACGAACTTACTAAGCATACAATGCTTACCCCGTTTTATTTTCCTTATTTTAGAGTGAATTGAAAGTTCGTTGGATTGAAAGCTCGACAGAGATCACTCACACTATACATCGGCCCATGATAGTACAATATAGTAAATCAATTACGGTTGAAATGACATGTATAAGATATGTTGACCATATTGGCATGTAAATGTAAATAATGCTTGAAATCTAGCCATTAGAATAGCTAGTAATGGTTGTTTTGATATGGTTGTAATGTTATGATATGGTAAGTATATATGTATGTCAAGTAGTTGATAAAATCATGTTTAACACATGAATTAAACCAAGGTAAGTTATTAAACATATATGCATGCAACGATAGGCCATTTTGAATGATGAAATTTGCTTATTTGAATGCTTGGAATGGTTGGATTGTATTTGGTATGTTTTGGTGCATAAAAATGGTAAATTTGGGTGAAAAATGAGGCTAGGAAATGGCTTTATTTTGTCCACATGGGCAAACACATGGGCATGTGTCTAGACCATGTGTGACACATGGCCTACCCCATAGGCGTGTGGTCTGGCCGTGTGTAACATGCACTTTAAAAGTTGAGAAAATAGAATGCTCAGAATTGAGCACATGGGCGTATGTGTCAGCCGTGTGGGTGACACGACCGTGTGTCTTGGCCGTGTGAAACCTATCCCTAATTCGAATTGAATTAAATAACCACATGGGCGTGTGGTATGGTCGTGTGGCACAAGTTAGAGAGCAACCTAAATCGAACACGGCCTGAGGCACAGGCATGTTTAAACGTCACACGGGCGTGTCCATTGGACCACACGGGCATGTGAGCCTTGAACCTTGGAAAATTTTTGAAATGTCATGAAAAATTCTTAGAGTTTTCGATTAAGTCCCGAATAGATTCTAATGCTCGTATTGGACCTCGAGAGTCCATCTAAGGGACATTATGAATGATCTCGGATAATGAATAGTGATTGATATGATTTATCTAAAAATGTTCTGAATGTTGTAATAATACTCCATAATCTTGTTTCGAAATCGAACACGGGTTAGGGATATTGCACTCTTCTTGTCATATATCAGATACTTTAAGGAAACAAAACTTCCATTTTAAAAGTGAAATAGAAAATAAATCAATGTGGTAGACATGGCTTTTTAGCATAAAATTTTCAGTGTCCTCTACTATCTAAAAAATAAACTTAAACATCAAACACAGTCTATTCTTCATGTTTAATGGTCCTTGTAAACTATTGAAACTTCAATAACCTAAAACTTGGTTCCACTCGCATGAAGATCAAGGATCCATTATATTGCACATACGATCAACAACATTCTTTGAGTGGATATAAAGCTAAAGTTTTAAAGTTAGAAACTTAAACAAATGTCAAGATCTCATCTTTCAAGTTTATCCCCCTACCATACTTGTCTAACAATTCATGCTATAATAAAATCAAACTTAAAAAATTGTTTTTCCAAGACTTGTATGCATAAAAATAGAAACAAGCTACATCAAATCAATGAAAACATTTAACAAATTCAAATTTCCAAACAATCAGTAGCATATAATAGAATAAAAACAATCAAGAAACAAGAAATATAGATTCTTGTTTGCCTAAAATTGCATCAAATATTAACATCAATGAATGCTTAAATAAACAATCTTCAGAATAAATGGAAACCATAAAAGTTGTCAAAACATCAATGGATTTGAGAAAAGACTAACCTTTATTGTAAATCTTTAGAAAATTTGAGATGGGTATGAATCAAAAACCCACTCCACAAAAATAATAATAAAAGAAACAAAATAATATTGAGAATGTCAAGGAAAATTTGACCTCCATTATCGATGAAGTCACAATCGGAAGCTGAAGCGGATACCTTTTAGGCAAAAAAAAAACACACACACCCAATAACCTCTTGTTAATAAAAGAAATTGAGAAAGAAAAATTGAAATTCATTGTGTAACTTAGATATACCTTTTAGGTATCTGAATCTTAATCTTGAAGATTTCCTTTGCTATAAAAAGTTTCTTCAGGACCTATTTCTATTAAACAATATCCAGATTTTGGATATTAATAAAAAAGAATGATTTTAAATCATATTTTTGGGTGAAGCAAAAGCAAGAGGGAGAATGAACATATGGACATGGATGGAAGAGAGATCAGTAATATCATATGTGAAGAGAGGGTAGGAAAGGAAGCGCCATGAGGAGGATCAACGAGAAGGAGCTTTAGCTCCTTTTGCGTTCTCAGTTTTAGCCTTGCTTCTTGTGCTATTTACTTCCTCTTCCAGTTTGATCTTTTGTTTTTTGCTGTAAAAATGAAATATTAGGAGCGGGCTTCAAAATTTTTAGAGGGTGGCCAAACCTTTTCAAATGTGTTTTTCTTTTCTTTTCATGGTCTAACCTCTTAAAACTCCTACGTAGAAAGAAGGTGAAAATTATATACAAACACAAGAATGCACTTACGAAATTTAGTTTTGGAACTAATTTGGAAATAGGGAGAGGAGATCGGAGGTAGAATGGTAAACTTAAAAAGTAGAGGTAATTAAAAATAATAAAGAATTAATAAGTATATTTTCTACCGTTTCTTAAAAATTGAGATATGATTAGATTTTGCAAACACTAAAAAAAGTTACTTAAAGGTATAAATCTAAACAACTCAAAAATGAGTCGGTGTAGTCCAAAAAGCGTATGCTTAGGTTTTTCATATAGCAACACTTTTATATAGTTGGAAAAGGCATATCCCAACATTTATACAAAGAGTCGACCAAAGAATACGTCGACAAGTCTATCCCAACACTTAGGAATGTCTCAGCCCAAAAGGGTCGGCATAATGTTGGACAAAATCAACTCTTATTTAAGAGTCGCCTTAAGCATACATATACCAACCCTTATATAAAGAGTTGGCCAAAGTATATGTCGACAAGTTTATCCCAACACTTAGGAAAGTGTTAGCCAAAAGTGTCGGCATAGTGTTGGACAAAGCCGAGTCTTATTTAAGAGTTGTTTTAAGCATGCATATCCCAACCCTTATACAAAAAGTTGGCCAAAGTATATGTCAACAAGTCTTTTCCAACACTTAGGAAAGTGTCGGCCCAAAAGTGTTGGCATAGTGTTGGACAAAGCTGACTTTTATTTAAGTGTTGACTTAGGCATACATATCCCAACCCTTATATAAAGAGTTGGCCAAATCGTATGTTGGAAAGTCTAGCCCAACACTTAGAAAAGTGTCAGCGCAAAAGTGTCATCTTAGAACTATTTTGCTGCAGTGGTACAAGTCAAAGGCTAGAGGTCTTCCAGTTTCTAAGCATAAAATTGACTCAGTTAATTCCTTGTATAGTTCAAGATAGGCCTGAGGCAGGCTTTGGGAAAGATGCGTTGTGGAAATATGAGTCAAGGTGGAGATTTGTTAAGTATGACTCCTATTTCAGTCAAATTTGAGAAATAATCTTCCAGTTAAACTCTATTTATTTGTTTCAATCAAACTCTGATTAGTTTAGATTATTTTATTATTATTTTATCGATGAATTTAGCCTATAAATAGGATCTTTTACAACCTTAGAAAAATATATCCATTAGAGATTAGAACTTAGAACACATTTAGAGAATTTTGTATTTACGTTTTGAAGGTTCTTTGTTTTGGGTTTTCATGGTTTTGTTTTTATCTCCATCTTCTGTAATCTTTGTTCTTTTGCTATTATAGTAAAATTATATTTGCCCGTGGTTTTTTATCCTCTTTGGAGGGGTTTTTCCACTTTAAATTTGTGTGTTCACTTTCTCAATTTCTTCCACTACTTTTTGCTTGTTTCTTAATCAGGTCGATCCCCAACAGATATCACCATTGCTACTAATCGAGATGACATCACTGTGTTGGATAGATTGGATTCTGTTCAGCTAGTTGAGTTAGAGCCAAAAGACGTTCTTAGCCATGAAAACTATATGTCACATGGTTCTTCCTAGCAGTTCCCACTAGCAATAGTCTGGGAGAGGAATATTCTTCTAATGGTCATGGTGATACTAAATGAAGACACATTACCAACCTTGAACATCCTAAACCCAATTTATTTCCTTCTACCATTCTTTGTGGTGCTAAAGAAGGTTTTGTCCATTAATGACTTTATCCTATGTGTTTATCAAAAAGGAAAAGATTTGCAAGTGAAAGCTCCACTACAATGGATTTCCCATCACCGCAAAGAAGATAATGATAAAATTTCAAATCGAAATGAATCTCCTCTTTCCGTTCAAGATTACTCAACTACTACTACTTAAAATATCTCTTTTGTTCATGATTAATTTACTATTGTTGTTGTTGTTGTTGTTTCTTTTTCCAATGTTTCTTTACCTACTATTGTTGATTATGTTTAATTGTTGAAAATGATATTGTTGTTATTGCCTTTTCTGAAAGGTTCAGGCATGTTATCATGAAAGTCCTCAGCTAGAATGCTAGGGTAATGGGAAATCCCCTAACAATGTTCTGATGCTCCCACCTTATTGATAGATTCAAAGTTGATTGTTGTTTTCTTATAGAAACCAAAGCTAAGCATCACTACTATCTTAGATTTTGGTTAAGATGGAATTTTGAGCATTTTGTGGGTACTGATTGTAGGGGTAGTACCCTTTTCCTTTGGCGTAAAAGCATTTATTGTTCTGTTATTTCAACAAATGAAAATCTTCTTTTTTTATTATATTAAGGATAATAACTTCAAAAATGGCCAACCTGCATCTATGGTCACCTTAAAGTCAATGAGAGGAAATTTATTTAGGATCAACTTGTTCATTTCTCTAATAACATTAATAAGAATGAGAATTGGATTGTTTTAGGGACTTCAACCAAGTGATTTGGTACAATGATAAATTCTCCCCCATTCAAATGATCTTAAATGAGCTTCTAACCATCTTTAATGCCTTAATTCGTGCAATTTATTGGATTCCTACAAAGAGTTCCTACTTCACTCGGATCAACAATCAAGATCTAGAAGAGGTTGTATGGGAAAGACTTGATAGGACCTTTGCTAATGATTATTGTTTTGCCCACTGCATGAATTTATCGCTTCTAAATCTCTCGATCATTCATTTGGACCACAGCCCAATGATCATGTCTACCAATAAAAGGTTTCCTTTCCATCGAAGATCCTATCATTTTGAGGTAATGTGGACTCTTGACCTCTAGTGTAGAAAGATTATACAAGAGGTATAAAACTCACAAATTAAGGTATACTCGTTTTATAGCTTGTTCTATAAAATTAAAATTACTAGCTTTTCGCTTCGTAAATGGAAGAAAGATATCTTCGATGATTTACATAAAAGAGAGCTTGATTTGGAAAATGCTCTAATGAAGGCTCAATCTGATCTCTCCTCTTCTCAATCTCTCGAGAAACAAAAAAACAAAAAGAAAAAGAAGACATTAGAGAAAATCTAGACTTGCTCAGGCAACGTGAACTACACTAGATCCAAAAATCTAGAATTTAATGGAATAAATTGGGAAATTGGAATACTGAATTCTTCCATCTTATGACCAAGCATAGAAGAGCGATGAATAGAATTGAGGGAGTTTATTACTCTAGTAATATCTGGGTTGATAATCCCTCCTTTATTAGTCAAGTATTCATTGACTGCTTTTTAAAAACAAAACTTTTTTATGCTTGTATATGAATCATGATGCCATTCTAGAACGCTTACATTCCTTGAAAGTCCCACGCTCTCCCAAAATGACTTCTTTTTTTCTCAACTAACCCTTTTCTACTAATGAAGTCAAATAAGTTGTTTTTCAATTAGAAGCTCTCAAAGCTTCAAGATTTGACGGAAAACCTATTGTTTTCCATCAAAAATTCTGGGACATTGTGCGTAATGACATCATCTCCTCTTCTATTTCCTTTCTTCGTTCTAGAGTTTTGCTCAGAGAACTGATTACAACAATCATTGCTTTCATTACTAAAGTTAACTCCCAAGCTCTCCTTGTTGACTTCAAACCTATCAGCCTTTACAATGTTGCCTACAAAATTATCTCCAAAGTCTATACTAATCGTCTCAAGATGGTTCTACCCAACCTCATATCTAATTTTCAAAATTCTTTTGATCCCGACCACTTGGTTTCAAACAATATAATCCTGGCCACTGAACTTCTTCACACTATTAAAAGGAAAATCATTGGCAACCTTCAAAGTTGATATGAGAAAAGCCTTTGAAAGGATCAATTGCATTTTCCACAAAGCTGTCCTTGAGACAACTAACTTCAATCAGCGTAGGATTATCTCCAAAGCTCTGCCTTTTAACTTTAGACCTCTTAGTGTAATAGCCCGATTTTGACCCTAAAAAAAAGTGGTTTTGGGACCATAAATCTGAGTCTAAACAATATTTTAAAATTATTTTTCGTGTTTATTATGTGTGAATTTGTTGGTGTTAAATTTTCTTGACTTAATTTTTTTGTTTAGGTACACGATTAAATAAAAGGACTTAATCGCGTAAAATGTAAAAGTTATAAATTAAAGTGTAAAGTACTAATTTGATAGTGGCATTTTAATATGGGATCCTTAAAGGAAAATTAGCCCATTTTAGAAGATAGTGGATGGCAAAGGAAAACTTTGTCCTTATTATTATGTTTTATAATTAAAACATTAAAAGGTTAAAATAGTAAACTTATTATAATATATAATCTATGTTAAAATAACATAAAATAAAACCATGTTGTCATCTTCTTCCTTAACCTAATTTAACAAAAGAAAATGAAAGAATAAAACCTAGCATATTCGGCACTTTGCAGCTAGAATTTAGGTATGTGTTTTGTTCGGTTTTTGATAATTTTTATGTTTTTGAGATTGTTGCTTTGTTCATTTCAAAGCCCTTGTCTCAATTTGTGATTCTGATGATGACTTTGTGTTTTTCCATTGATGATACCTTGTGTTTTTTATGTTTGATGATGAAATATGAAATATATGTGTTAGATTAACAAGTTTTGTCTTTGAAATTTTGATGAAATTGAGTAATTTGAACTAAATTGTAAAAATAAATTTTTAAGGGGCTAAAATGTGAAATAAATGAAATGTGTAGGTTTGTATGGACACTAGGAATATTCGGCCCTTAAGGAGTGTAGTCAAATTTTGTGTATTTTGTGTTTTGAGCAAAAACGACTAAATTGTAAAAAGTGTGAAATGTTAGGGGAAAAATTATAATTTCCTATTTATGTGTTTTTAGGCTAAATTGAATAAAATGGTGCTTAAATAAGCTTAATTTGAATATGTTTAGATAAAGAATTAAAAAAATCAAATTTTGATCGGGGAAAGACAAAAGTGGTTGAGTAGCCGATTTAATAGTCGACGACATCCGAGGTAAGTCAATAAGCAATTAAATGTTGAAATAACCATGGATATGTACTTGTTATGTATCAAAATGAATTATTTGAATTTATATATGCTATGGCTGAATGTGGGTATTGTGATTTGGCTAACTTTCGAGCTTGATTTGACCGAGATTCGACGTCCATAAGCCCCGTATGAACCTTAGGAATAGATAGGATACATATGTCATGACATAGGATATTCGATATGTGTTTACGTGTAACACCATGTCTGGGACATTGGCATCGTATTTGATTCGTGTAAGACCCTATCTATGACAGTGGCATCGACATGTGATGACATGTAAGACCACGTCTAGGACATTGGCATTGTACGAGCTTCTGACTATCCGTGTATCCTTTTTAATTCTGAATGGTTAACGCCCCAAATTTGGGCCTAGTAGAATTGGGCCCATTGGGCCTTGGGCATGGGAGTGTTTAAAATTTTTGAGAACAAGAGAAAACACTAATATAAGTTGGACCTATTAGATGAGTGATTTTGGAAGGTTAGGGGTCTTCCATGAAGTCCCGGGTTCAAACCTGGGCTTTAGGGAAATTTTGGTTTTAGTTGAATAAAAGCCTGGGAGTTAGTCAGTAGGATTTAAGAATAAAATGTGGAGAAAAATGACACAAAAGGTGTAACACCCTAAATTAGGTGTTGTTAAAAACTTAATTATTTTCCCATGTGTGTGCTTGAAGTATTGAATACTATGATTATTAAGCATGTTCTAGGGCCTAGAACTAACCCCGAGCTAGGTCAGACTTAGGACTAAAAATTTCTTTTTAAGTGTAAAAGGAGGGAGCTAGGTGAGATGGGGCTTAAATAAAATTTAGGAAGAAGCATGACAAGAAGAATGGGCTTGGCACAATTGGCTTGGTGCTTCTAAGGGAGTTTGCAAGGGAGGAGGTTCGATTCTCGGGAGATATAAGGGGGGATGTGTTTTATTTTGGGCTTTTTGGGGTGTTAAAGAAAGGAAGGCTTTAAAGAATTTTGTGAATGAGTTTGGGCATGAAAGTTGAGTTGGTTAAGTGGCTACCGAGTGCCACTTAAGGGCTTGGGGGAGAAGAGGGCGCAGTCAGGGTTCGAGCTCACTGGAGTGGCGTTTTGGCATTTTATTTTTGGGGTGATCGGCCTAGGAAGGCCTTATAAATAAATGGTGTGATTTTATGACATGAAAGTCAATTGGGAAGAGTGGTTTGGGGCGTGTTAGAGAGGTGCAGCAGTAAGGTTCTAGGTTCGAATCAAGGGAGCTACATTTTGTTTTTATTTTTTATTTTTTTGGAACCGGCGTGAATGGGAGAGGGGAGTGATGGCTGCTTGATGGACTCTTATTTTGATAAGGGTGAGCTATCTTTTTTGCATATTTTCGGCTGAAGAGTAGCATTGTTAGTAGTTTATTTTCATTTAATTTGTTAAAGAGGAGATTAAGGGATAACAAAAGATAAATGTGATTTGATAAAAGCTGGAAATTTATCACCAAAAAGAAGGTGTTGGCCAAATATAGGACTCCTTGGGGGGTTGTCCACTTTCGGTTTTATCACCTTAAGGGAGTGCCGAAATTCATCAAATTCCTTTTCCTCTTTCTCTTCAATAGTTTCTGTCAAAACTCCAATCTCCCTTTTCTCATTATTTCTTTCTTCTCTAGCCGAAAATACATCATTGGTCTGCCGAAATTCCCTTCCTCCTATTTTGTTTCACTTTGGCCGAATCCCCCTAAAGAAAGGTGCTGTCTCGGTTCTTTTCTTTTCATTGAAGGTAGCCGAACATACCCCTTCTTCTTCTCAAAATTCCAGCCCTTCCATTTGTGTTGGTCGAATCTTCTCCCCTCCCTAACTAAGGTGCTGCCGATTTTCATAGTGTGGTAAGGGATCTCTCTAAGTTTAATCTTTATTCCTATTATGGCTAGCCGAAACTATGAGGTTTAACCCTAAATTCTTGTGTATAACCGGACCTATTCAGGGTCTTGGATTGGTAATCCTCACTAGAAGCCAGCGTTAAGGAGAATTGAGAGGTCTTTCGGGATTTGTTTTCCAAAGGTGAGTTGGTAAGCACATTCGGCCAAGGGCCTTTTGATAAAAGTTTATTGCTTAAATGCCGAAACTAATGTGTGCCATAGATTTAGGGGCTAATTAAGGCTTCGTAATTTGTTTGGAAATCAAATCCGTTTAAGGTAAGTGTCGCAAGAGCTTTTGGTAATTCTTTTAGTTTGGCCGAATAGGCCAAAGCCCCTAATCATGTGTTGGCCGATTGTAGGAGGAACCAACATCTCGGGATTCGTTCAGATATTTGGGATTTGCTAGTAAATAGGTGTGTAAAACTCACTACACACTTTATTAATTTACATGACTTTATTGTTTGCCATTTAATCTTTTGGTTGTGATTAGGTTGTGGCATAATCATGGTTTCCGTAAGTCCCTAACTTATGATCTATGATATATGGTGAGTTGCCATCATATCTTTGTTAAATGCATGATTTATGATATTGATATGTAAGCATGATGATGGTGGGATTGATGAGTGGAGGGGGATGATTTTATGGACTGTCACTAGTGGTTTTGACCCCAAGATGGGTTGGCCCCATCAGATTATTTGTGACCTATGGTCATCAGTGGTTTTGACCACACCGATTGATAAATTGCGACTAAGTCCCAGTGGTTTGGTACCACCAAGTGGTTTTGACCACACTTGATAAATTGTGACCTATGGTCATCGTGGTTTTGACCACACGATGGGTTGGCACCATCATTTATTTTGTGACACTAGTCACCAGTGGTTTTGACCACTAGTGGTTTTGACCACACGGGGTAGAAAAGGAGTATGGATGGTTAGTTGGGTTGCATGTGCATGTTTATTAATAACTTGTGTATGAGTTGTATTTTTCGGGTGGGGGATGTACACACTGAGTCTTGGTGACTCACCCCCTTCCATTACCATTTTGCAGATGAGTAGATCGCGGATATGGAGCCGGAGAGGACTCGAGGCGGCCATGCTTATCAGTGGATTTGAAATTACTTTGTTTTAGTTAATCTTATTTATTTTTCTAAGTCCTTTATTTTGGGATTGTAATAAGGCCGCTATTATTTATCATTTGGATGGTATTTTATTTTACTTATGTTATGCTACAAATTAATTTACAAAAGATATGTAAACCGGTTAAAAGTAACTTTTCAAACTTAATAAACTTCTACGGGTTTTCAAAGATGTTACCATCGGGTAACAAAAATTAAACTAAGTCAACTATAACTTTGACGGATTTTAAAATGCTACATGATCAACCATTTTCAAAAAGGGTTTATCAACCCAACTGTATTTATAAAAAGCCCAACTAAGTTTTCAAACCCCGTTTTCATACCTTAGCTAAATTTTAACAAATTTTCACCGGACACTAAAAAGGTTTCAAATTATTTTACTCCGTGACATACCAGATCCGGTCCGGACTTATGGGCCGGGTTTGGGGTGTTACATTTTTTGTATCAGAGCCCGGTTCAAAACACGATTATGGGGGGCCCAAGGCCCAAAATGTTTTGTTTTTGATTAGTAGGCCTTATTAGAATGTTTTGAAATTATTTTTGGCTTGAACAGTATGGCACTGAGTCTCCGGCACCTATCCGCCCAGATAAGTACTTCTATCCATTTCTTTGTGAATTTTTGATAAGGGGTAGAAGGGAAAAATGGGGACGTAGAATACTAGAATAGAAATTATTGAACTCTAGGGCTAGCATACCCCAACAAACAATGCATAAGATTTAATAACTCCATAAACCAACCCTGTGAGTTGTCATGAGCAAGGGATGTGGCAATCGTTATCGCATGTCTAGGATTGGATTGATTGGGGCACGGTATTTAAGGTCCTCGTGACTCACCTCCTACTCACACGAATCCTACAGTGCGTATGTAGTAAGCAGTTCATCCTAGGCTGAGACGACACACTCACGAGCTAAACTCGATAACTAAAACCCAAAAGGGACTAGCCGTTTTGTTTTTGAAATAATTAAAACTTTGCTTTAAAAAATGACTAAAATACCCCTTAGTTTGAAAAATGACCAAAATACCCCTAGCTTGTAAATTACCAAAATACCCTCCATATGAAAAATTTTCAAATAGAAAATTTTCAAAATATCCTTCTTTTGTGAAATCAACTAGAACCAAATTTTGGAAATCTTTTTATGAAAATTACAAAATTGCCCCTAACCAACAAAATTACTAGAATGACCTTGATTTTCAAAACTTCGTAATATCACTGTTTTAGAAAATGCAATTCTCAAAAAGAGCCCCCAGAGGTTTACAACTTTTGAAATATCCCTGATTTATTAAATTATACAAATTCACCCCGATTTGTGAAAAATTACCAAAATGCCCCTGAACTTCAAAATTACCGAAATACCCCCAAAATTCAAAATTTTTCAAAATACCCCGGGAATTTAAGAGTTTCAAAATAACTTTTTGACAAAATCATTCGAAAACTGTTATTTTTGAAAAATTACAAAAATACCCTTGTAGGACAAATTCCAAAAATACCCCTCGGTACTGGAAAAACAATCACCATGAAAACTATAACGTCTCTTTGAATGAATGAATGGAAAAGCGTATGCATGTACGTCTGAAAGAACCACTCCTAAAACTCTTGTCATAAAATTTCTTGAGGATAGCCAAGTGAAATACTAATGTATAAAATTCTTAAGCAGATAAACATAATCGTTAGAATGAGTTCAAGAGGTCATGGACGTCCGCCGCATGGCCGTGGAAGGGTAGGATGACCTTATCGAGCAGTGAGGTCGGACATGGGTCCGGAAATGAGATCTGGATCTGCCGTGGCAAAAATTGAGTTCAAGATCGGCCAAATTGGTAATGATGTGGTATCTCAAATCAGACACGGGTTTTGGAATGAGTTGTTGAGGTTGGCGTGGAGTGCGAGCCCGTAAATCGTGCTTGAACGACTCAAGCTAACGAAGCAAAAGTATTGAGAGGAGTTTACGGGTGGCGCCGATCTTGGTGAGTATTGGTTGGAATCATTGAAAGGATTATGGGTGACTTGGATTTCACGGTGAGGAGAAGTTGA